>JAMPIT010000230.1:49867959-51079051 GCA_026261815.1 Monarcha castaneiventris obscurior | reverse complement strand
TGATTTGTTGTTGAAAATTTAATTGTGAAGACATCGGTTCTACCTAACTTGTTTTACCAAAACAGGAAAGGGGAGTGGGTGCAAAGAGTTTCCCACGTTAAATTTAGGAACAGTCAAAATAAAACAAATGCTAAAATTATCCAATTTACTCCAGGCTTTGTGAGGAAGAATGGGCAAGTAATTGTCAATTATGGAGTGGGATTGGAATGCAGGTTGTAGAGGGATAATTAATTGAGAGATATTTCATTTTGATTAGCGTGGCTTGAAAAATTGCCATCTGAAGTGGTTTCAGGCCTGCAGGGCGGTCTGCTGTTGATGGGCAAGGGACTGGCATGCAACACTTTAATGGGCTTATGAGGGGATTAGAATCTATTACTGAAAATAAAATAAAGGATTGAGGAGAAAGAAAGTATAGGTTTATGACCATAGAGTTAGGTCTCTCTACTGAGAAACCTGGGATTGTTCCCAGTTTGTGCCACATAGTTCCTGTGTGACCTCTGGCATGGAGTTGAGGGCTGGATTGCACTATGTTACAGGGACATTCTTGAAGCGTATAAAGGATGATTATATTAGTGTTACTTTCATCACTGGTCCAGGTTGGCTGTCGGGGGAAAGGGGTAGACAAGAGCATTAGTGGGGTTTTTGTTGGTACTTCTCTTTCAATTTCAGGAGGTGGAGTTGAGCTGGGAAGTGGTCAGGCTCATCTTTGCTGAGTTTTTCCATCCTGAATGCTGACCCCCACCTCCGTTAAAGGGCTGCCAGGAGGAGCTGTGATTCAGCTAGTGCTATAGCTCCTTTTCAGGTTTTCTGTAAAGCAGCACACATGGCAGCGCATTCTTCTGTTTCATATCCCTTCCTTTCACTGTCTCTTCATAACCCAATAGAATATTTGGAAAAGGTAATACTTAACATCACCTGAGGCTTGTTTATCTAGTGCAAAAAATATTGATATATTTGGTAAAGAAAGACAAAGTACAGTTATTAGTTTGCTTAAAATAATTACTAATTTAGCTGAGAGAGCTATTTTCATCTTGTTTTCATTTTGATAAATAAATGAATTTGGGAACTGAGGCTTTGAGAAGAGGATGTACACTCTTTCCCCTATGTTCTCCCAGTGGAGACTTCAGGATGACTTAGAGCAGGGCTCCAAAATGGAAAATGTGGTTGCTGTGAAGAGGCATCATTGGCGCAGTATGTGGAAGCTGGCTGCCTACCTTCCTGCACGAACCATTTTACCACAAACAGATTCTTGTTCTGACACACAGCTTTCAGCAAAATCAGCCAACAACTGTTAGCCAGACACGAATGTCTTTGGCATTCAACAAATTACTTGCACATCAGACAGTGCTGATTACAACCGGAAAACAGTATAAATATCACGTTTTATATTACACTTGTAAAATTGATCTTTCCTCTTTGAGTTAGTATGCCAAAAAATTGTTTATTGTGTATGGAGTTCAAGGGGATAATTCTGGTTTCAAAACTATAAATAAACAAATTGATACATGTGTCAGTATCATTCTTTGGTTGATGCCATCTTCACTTATCACCTGTTTGCATTGTACAACTCCTTTGTTCAAACAGAGTTTTAACTTCTGCTGCATTATGACGTATGTAATGATTAAATACGAATTGAGTTTTACATTTGTTTATATTTTACATTTCTATAGCCTTTCCTTGCCTTTCTAAGGACATTAGCAGATTTCTCAATCAAATGACATTAAGTCCCTAATCTCTATAAAGTATTTCATTTGAATAGTGCTTACAAGGAAAATCCTTTGAAAAGTTCAAATCAATACTTGATTTGTCTAGGTGATGGTATTTTTCAGCCTGAACACTTTGGTAAATCTTTAAATAGATTAATCTGAAAAAGAAGAATGAGGCGCAGTATTGCTTTGCAGCCATTTGGCATAGGATAGTTTAGAACTTTTTTATCTTTCATCTCAAATAATATTTTTAGATGAAATTCACTTATACATTATCAGAACATGAATACTAGTACTTAGTTTCCAATTGAAATAAACACATTTGACCCCAGAGCTCTTTTTTTTAATCCTTTTTGCTAAACCATGGTTTGAAAAAGGAAGTGTTTGCAAAAGGATAGTGTTAAAAACTCTCCCTTTCTTCTAGATGACTTCAAAATCTTCACAATATCTCATTAGAAAAAATAGAATTTAACTGTACTGATTTTAAAATTTGTGTTATGAAAATACAAACTCAGTTGTGATCACACATGTGATTAGCATAACTAGTTTGAGTTTCCAGGAACATCATGGGTGGATAAAACTACTCCGTTGTTAGTAGTGTTTGAATGGTTAAGTCTCCTAAGTTTTTGCATCTAGTTGGAATGGAAACACAGGTTTTGTTTCTGCACAGTGCCTGAAACATACTCTGTAAGCACAACTGTACAAAGTATCATTTATCTTTTAGTTCAAAACAACATCAACAAATACAACTAGGGCAGATAAATCCTGATGCTTCTTGTGTTCTTTTCCTCGTAACTAGAGCTTTTGCTGGATTGAGGCTTCTGAAAGTTCTTGAAGGTCAAAAAAGTAGAAAGAAAAGGAGGGACAGCCACTTTGATAAGTAAAGTAGATTTCAGAAATGACCATTATTGATAGTTTTTTTCTGACCCCAGAACAAAAGTAAAGGAAAAACCTGAAAATTAAGGAAATTAAATGTAAATGGAATCAATTTATATATTCCGTCTTTCCTGTTTTCCTTAGCAATTGTAGAGCTATTGGGAAAATTCACACTTTTTCAAGGGGCTGAGCAATTATGTAAAATAGCATATGAATAATCAGGTGAAAGATAATTGCAGCTGACAAGATCAACATCCTGCCATAGATTTTTTCAAGCCTGTGGTTGAAAACATGAGAAATGGGAAAGATACATCTACCGCTTCAAAAGTCAAGCCATCCTTTAAAGCTCTTCTCTGCCTTTGAAAGGAAAATCTTCTGAATTCCTGAAGTAAGACACGTCTTAAACCATATGAACCACTTTCTGTGCTGACAGAATTTAGTTAAAGCTCATTACGTAAAAAGGTGCTATAAGGAAACTTTATAGAGTGAATGCTCTTTATAAACTGGAAGCTAAGGTTCAGCCAGTTTCCATTTAATCTCCAATATTGCCTGCAGCAGTCAAGTAAATTTCATAACAGTCTCCCTCCACCCCAAATGAAAACCATGTGCCTGTTTCATTTTTTACTCCTTTCCTAGTCCCTCCATTCAAATTTATCCTCAGTACTTTAGAAAACCTTGCAAGTATTGATGGAACTGAGATACAGAGTCAACTCTGTTTTTTTTTTTAATTAGCTCAAGTACTGTCCTTCCTAAAGAAGATGAATTGCAGTCAAATTGTCATGGGTGTATGGCAATGAGAAGTGTTAAAAAGCATGTATATATATTGTCTATTCAAGAGTTTCCAAAATTAGGATTTTCATCCTCCATAGTGAAATTAACTTAAGCAACAAAGCAAATAGACAAAGCACTGTGATTTGATAAATACTTATTTTATTGATATTGATCTAGGGCAAGAAGTCTTGATTTTGGGCTTTTTCTTATAGACTATTTGAATGTCAACACATTTAGAAATAATGTATTCATTGCTTATTATTCAAGTAATTTCATATTATTTTTCCCCTGATTTATGTAATTTGAGACTTCTCCTCTGAGAGGAAAACATTTCCTGAACAACCATAGACTTTCTACATGACCTTATCATGTTAGCTCATAAAACTAACTATCAGCAGGCATAAGCATAATCAGAAGTCATGGGGATGTCTGCCCTTCTTCTAGATCCTCGTTCTGTCCCTCAGAGAGTGCCACCTTAGTTAGAATCACAGAATAACTTGAGTTGGAAGGGACCCACAAGGATCATCAAACTCCAAGTCCTGGCTCTGCACAGGACATCCCAAGAGTCACACCATGTGCCCAAGAGCATTGTCCAAACATTTCTTGAACTCTGTCAAGTTTTGTGCTCCCTGGGGAGCCTGTTCCAGTGCCCAACCATCCTCTGGGTGAAAAACCTTTTCCTAATATCCAACCTACACCTCCCCTGACAAAACTTCTTGCCATTTCTTTGAGTTCTGTCACAGGTCACTACAGAGAGGTGCCTGCCTCTCTGCTTCCCCTCATGAGAAAGCTGTAGATTGCTATAAAGTCTCCCTTCAGCCTCCTCTTCTCCAAATTAAACAATATAAATTACCTCAGCAGCTCCTTCTATGGTTTCCCCACTACACCATCCCCCATCTTCATATCCTCCTTTGGATGCTCTCTAACAGCTTTGTATCTTTCTTATATTGTGGCACCGAAAACTGCCCTCAGCACTCGAGGTGAGGCTGCCCCAGTGCAGAGGAGAGCAGGACAAGGCCCTCCCTTGCCCATCTCGCAGTGCCTGTGCCTGATTTCCCCCAGGACGAAGTTGGCTCTCCTGGCTGCCAGGCACTGCCAACTCATTACCAATTTGCCATCAACCAGGACCCCAGGTCCCTTTCCTTGGGGCCTCTCGTTCCTCCCTTTCCTCTAGCCTCTCATTTCCCAATCTGTCCATACATTCAGGGTTGCCCCATCTCAGGTGCAGAATCCAGCACTCGTGTTTGTTCATACGGTTGCTGATTTCCCAGCCCTCTAATTTGTCCAGGTCTCTGTGCAGGGCCTCTCTGCCTTTGAGGGACTCAATAGCTCCTCCCAGTTTAATATCATCAGCCAACTTACTTAGTATCCCTTCCAGTCCTGAGTCTGGGTCATTTAGGAAGATATTGAAGAGCACAGGGCCAAGGATGGAGCCCCACTAGTGACAGGTCTCCAGTCTGACGTCACCCCATTCACTGTAACCCTTTGTGCCTGATCCATGAGCCAGTTGCTCACCCACTGCATGTCATGGCCAACCACTGGCAGCAGACCCCATCGTTTTAGTGCTGCAGAATGACACAGATCATCTATTGACTTTTCCAATTGCTGAGGGAACAAATACTGAGGATTATGGCTCTGCTAATCTTTTTTTAAGGCTGAAATGCAGCTTTAAAGTACGTTGTACATAAAACTACGTATCTGAAACTCTGCATACAAGGATACACAATTAGCTATATATAAAATCTCAAGTATATAAGAGAAAAAGTATCAAGAAATTTTTAAGACTATTCCAGAAACAATTTTAAGTCTGCTAGGATCCATTAATCAACCAGTGTATTTAAAAATGATGGAGTTGAACTCTTCTGCTCAGATTGCCAACATCTTGATGAGAAAACAACGCTCATGTTTGCCTTTCATTGTGACCAGAGTTTAAAACAAGACACCAAAAAGCACTTCATGCCATGAGAACCATATAGCTAATGCTGTCTGCTGTCATATCTCCAGTGACGGGAGGAGGATTCTTCCATCATCATCAAGTAAAACTAAAAAGAATTCATACTTTGAGATACTAGTGCATAGAAGCAGAAGACAGGATTGTGAAGCATTTAGGGTTTCTTTAGTGTTATTCAATGATTAAGAAAAATGTTAAGAACAGAAGATCTATTCTGAAGCTTCCATTCAGTATCACAATAAAGGGAAGTTAATAGGGATAATTTTTTGTTATTAGAACTAGTTTTTCTTAAGTGTGAATTATGCTATTGCTTTTTGAATTGAAGCTTAAGTACTTTTTTTTTTGTATTGCTTTTCTTCCTTGACAGCGTTATTGATAGCAATTTTAATTGCTAATTTCTAGACTTCTGTCTTTACATGTGATAAATAGTTTTTTTAATCTTTGTGATGGTTTTGGGAAGCATTTTGGAGATAAATTTACGAAGTTAAAGGGAAAGCTAACTGATCTCTATTGTCATTTGATCACAAGCATCAAATTTTAACACATGGTTCTCCTGTTCTCAAATTAATTTGCAAATCTTGGCATTAAAGAGCAAAAGAAACATAAGCAAACGAACTGTCTTTTAAAGACATCTCAGTACTGCACAGTAGCATGAGGTTGATGAGCTATTATGTGTTGTGTGTTTTACTACATAAATACCTGATTTCAAAATATAGCAATAACATTTTTCTGGACCATAATCCATCAAAACCAATACTGTTTTGTAAATTTGAAAAATAAAGCTGTGCCATTTATGCTGGTATAAAAAGAAGACTCTTTTTGCTGTTGGGTTCCTCTTAGTAATTTACTATGAGAACAAGAACTGGACTAAGAAGTGCTGGAGGGGTTTCTGTGTTCACTCTATTTGCATCTCAAATAATTCTGTGGTTACACATATTTTCTAAGACAAAATAGATGGTTTTAAAGCACTAAATATTTTCAAGCCTGTTATTTTATTTCAAATTTCAATTTTATTTGAAGTATCAGTTGTTTCTGAACTTAAAACCAGTTTCAAACTCTGACAGCTTTTGCAAACAGAAAAGTTTCAGAAGAACGATTCAAGCAGCTAGCTTCCGTGACAAAATCACATTGGTTCAACATCACTAGCATAGCAGTACAAAGAACACATTCTACATGCCTAAAGGATGCATTTAGCCTGTCACTTAGAACTTACACGTAACTAGATGAATGATAATGGGAAAAATGTATTTACCACTCCAGTTTTGCAAGTGACAACTGTAAATGTCCATCTGTTATTTGCCATTAACAGGCTAAAATGCAAAACCTGACTGAACAGTCTCCCAACATGTTTCAGGTTTTGCTGTGACTGCTGTTTGCATGAGTAGAAGCAGAATCTGTGTTCTCGCTAGCTAATCAACATACAGCCACAGGTAATGTTACACAGCTCCTTGCAAAGATCACCAGTAACATAGATCTCCTTGTAAAATTATACCTATTTACAGTAAGAATTAAGCATTTTAGGTCTTTAAAAGCCAATCTCCATTTACTATGCTGTGGTTCACAATGTGGAGCTAACTCAGAGAAAGCAGACTGGATTTTAACTAATTTACTTTTTTTTCCTTAAAAGACTGCAATCAAAATTAAACACCTACAATTTAATAATCAAACACAAGGTAAGTATAAGCTAAATATCTTGTAGCTACAATTGAGTGCCAGTTACATATATGGGACATTTCTAAATAAGTTTTTGTGGTGGTACCATATTTCTTAAGTTTGAAAATGGTCCTAGCTTGGCATGATTTATCTTCATGAAGTTCAGCCAAGACTTCATTGCCTTGAATAGCTGAGCAATAATAATAACAACAAAAAAGCAAGCATCAGATTTATAACAGCTCTGTTTTCTTTGATGTCTTCTTGAGTGATGTGTTTATGCAAGACAAATAAGTAAGCCATATCTCCATGAGGCCTACTTGAAAAAACTCCAGATTTCTTCTGGAGGTGGAGTATCTCTTTTCTCTTCAAGTATGTGTTGATGGATTAAGGGAGAATGCAGGCAGGCCCTGACTGTCAACTGCCTGTAAGTAGAGCTTGACTGAAGACTGAGCATTTGTCAGTGCTGAAAGGGAAAACTGGATTGTACACACATCTGAGCTGTCCTTTAACACTTTAGACACTTACCACTTACTCAGGGCACATTTTCTGAATGCATTACTGCTTTTTCCTTCAATCCACAGAGTACTGACTCTAAGCCTGTGAACATTCTATGTACAAAGGAAATAACTGATAAAGAACATCTGTCAATGGTAGCAGTGACAGTGAATCCCAGAAATACTGAGGTTTCTATTATATAGTGAGAATTCATTTTGGCAGCCTGTTTCACCTCTGCTGCTGTAAATCAGAAGGCAGATGACTAATGTCCACTGAACAGAAACCAGCCCAACATTGTATCCTTTCTGTATCTGTTAGTGTCCTGTGTGCCTTTTATTCTTCTGGAAAATTGTGGTAATATTATTTTCTACATTTTACAGATGAGGAATTGATAAACACAATCCTGGATACATCTCATCACTAAACCAAGCATTTACATGAGATTTTTGAGGTAGTTACATGTTTACTGTAAGATCACTCCATTGTTAACTGAGTCATGTCATAATTATAGTAATGATAATTGTAGTCAGTTATCAGTCATAATCACCCTCTGGATGTTGTCTATATGAGCAAAATGTGTTTACCATCTTGCAATCCTCAGTCAAGTGTTTAATGGTAGGTGAATTGAATATGGCTCATATAGTTCATTTCCAAAATCATCCTATACATGCATAGCAGAGAAGAAATTCCACAGTGTGAGTTCCTTTTTTAATGAGAAATCCTTCCTTTGACTCTCTTTGCTAATTCACCAATTTACATATTTCATTGCACTCCATATCAGTAGTAACTGTCAATTAATTTTATGTAGCAACTGTGTTTTGATAATTTCTGGTTCTCTGTAATTGGAGGATGGGCTGAGTCAGGTCAACAGTAATTGTCTTTCAAAACCAGCTTTCTGTTGAATACTGGCAGCTGTATTCAGGAAACTAAGGAATACATGAACAAAAGCCCAGAACTTTTTGTTTTTCCAAAAGAATATTTCTTCAGATATAAAATTGAAGTAAAGGATAAGAACATGTTGGAATAATTTTCTTCTTCTGTTTATCTAAACTAAATGGTGGTATTGGATGAGTGAGAAAGTGTTTGCAGGTATACAGATTCAGTTCTGTACAAAAAAGAAAAGTCTCTCTAAGTGAATCTAGTTTATATATGTTTATGAAGAAATTATGCTACAAGTTTTATGGGAATGGATTTCCAGTAGGTCTCTGACATTATTGGGTCCTCAATGGAAATGCTATGATATTGGGCTTTTACATAATCTCAGAACCTAGATACTAGAGGTGGATCATGCCACTGAAAAATCCTTCTGTTCTGTGATAGGACAAGGTTGTTCTATGAAGTGCATTTTCTAATTTTTTATTTAGTTTTAGTCTTAAAATTTCTGTCCATCTAAAAACACAGATCGATCTTAGCAGCAGAAAATTAAAATAGTTTTTCCTTTTTAAATTTCATCGGTTTACATAACTGTGCATCTCCATAACTTATTGTTCCTTATCTCCAGTTACTGTTACTACTGCTTAAAATGTTTAAATGTTTCTTCTGTGACTCTTAATACATCCAGAGAGGGGCATCAATACTGGTAGGAATGTCCTCCAAGGAGCTGCTGAGTGCACTGGGCTTGTCTGGTTTGGAGAGGATGAGGCTGAGGGGTGACCTCACTGCTCCCTCACCACTTCCTGAGGAGAGGAAGTGATGAGGGAGGTGCTGAGCTCTTTGTTCTCTCCCAGTGCCAGGACACGGGAATGGCTCAAAGTTGTGCCCATCAGGGGAAGTTCAGACTTGACATGAGGAAACACTTCTTTACCCAGAGGGTGGCCAAGACCTGGAATAGGCTTCCTGGAGAGGTGATCAATGCCTCCCCCAGCCATGCCTGTCAGTGCTGTAGAGACATTTGGACAGTACCCTTAAAGCCATGCTTTAACTTTGGTCAGCCCTGAAATGGTCAGGCAGTGGGACTTAGATCACTGTAGGTCTCTTCCAGCTGTTCTGTTCTGTTCTGTTCCGTTCTGTTCCATTCTATCCTTACTGGTTGTATGGCTCTTATTTAGCATAGGTAGAAGTAGTCACCTCCTTTGATCTTCCCTTTAATGTAAGTCAATTTTTTTGACTTCTGATCCACATTCTTTCTTTGCTGCACAAAGCCAAATACTGCAAAATTGGAACTCACAATATTAAAGAAACACTTCTAATGGTTACTTAGACTCTTCTAGGTTTGGGACTTACGGCCTACATCAGTTATTATTTTTATCTCAACATTCATGTGCCTCAGTTAAGGAATAAAAAGCCTTTTATCACCTGCCTTTTAAATATCTCTTGTAAGCTTGGCATTTGGTTGACTTCAGATAAGCAGATTAGTGGGGAAAAAAAAATTCAGACTAATTAAATACCTGAGCAAACGTGTTTGGAGCAATTAATTACAACAAAAAGAAGCCCTAGTATTATGCACTCCACTGTATGTAACATTTAGACATATGTTAATGAGACACAAAGAAATAATGCGTTCTTTTTTTTAAAAGTATCCTGTGATGTTCACCTAAAATACATGACTTACAGTTCTGTGACAGTTGATTTGTTGTACCATACTGTTTTCAAACTAGCTTAACATATCAAACATTACACTACTTTCTGTTTTGGTCTGAAATACTAAGCATTTTTAAATGTTAATCTCTCCCAACCATCTTCTTGAACAGCAGGTGATGAACTGGAAAAATGACAATAACTTCAGGATATCTCACACGATGATAGTAATGGCCTAGTTTCATTCATCAGCAAATTGTATTTAATTTTGTTGCTACAGAATTATTTAATGAAATTTTTTTTCTGGAAAGTATAGAAGATACTTGCTTTGATGCTCAAGTGGGATTATCTACAGAAACTTCTTGTGACCTTCATGGAATAGTATGGTCTTGAAGACATTTAGTGTCCAAAAGTAGTTCTGGAAGAAGAGTCCTTTTGCAGGATTGGAGTTTATTAAATAATTTTTGCATTTGTAGGTAATATATACTGTGTAATAAGCTAGTAGCATTTTAATCAGAAGAGTCAGAAAATGAAATTTTGATGCTTTTGTATTATACTTAATTTTAACCAAGCTTGGAGCTAGTCTCACAAAGCAGCTACAAGCTAATGAAAAATCCTTTTATTAAAATATTTTTATTTCATTTTATTAGATGTCCCCCCTCTGTACATTTTTATAATTTGATTGCCCTTCATTCTAATTGTCTACTTGAATAGCATTAGATAGAATATGGTCTTACACGAAGTGAATTTTCAGAATAGTGCTTATGGCTTGACATGAGAGAGTTCTTCTCGTTGTTCAATTAAACTCAGATACAGTGAAGAGTTGCAAATTGATGGTATTATGAAGGCCCTGAAATGGTTCAGAATGTAGGCATGTAAAAAATGCTTTTCCAATTACATTGCTTATCTGCTTACATTTGCATGTATGGGAAAATGCTTTTCCATTATTACTGCCAGTGCCACTTTTAATGCTATCGCATCCTAGTAGTGCCTTATGTAATATTATGCAACAGCTGTTACTGCTGAGGTAGAGAAGAAATCCTCAGCACAAAGCTGAAGAGACAAAGTTGAATGTAACTTCCAAAATACATTAGAATGTTTGGAGATATTAATTTACCCAGTTGAACTATTTAGTGCCTGTGTTTGTGCAAATTTGTGTAAGATTTTAAGTGGAAGAATCTGTGCTTGGTATTTTCCTTTTTCCCTTTCCATCCTTGGTCCCTCAGATTCTCTAGCAACTTGTATTGCAAAGTTCATTGGAAGCATCATATTTAAAAACTACAGTTGTATTTTTGCTCACAGTTGTGTATGTAGTATTCACATACTAATTGCTTTCCACATTAAATTCTTACAGAGCATCTAATGCACGTCAATGACAAAATAACTGTGAAATGTATTTTCAAAACTATGTTTTGGGGTTTTTTATTAACAAGGATTGTTTCTGAAAGAAATCACCTCTTTTGGGTGAACACTCATAGACCTGAAATACCTTCCTGGCTTTACTTTCTTTTTGCTTTACCATAACTTTGAGAGAAATGTTATGGTTGTGTAATAAAATTCATAACTAAATGCTAATGGTGGAAAAGCGGATAACCGTTGTTAAGCACTGAACTGCTGGAAAGGAGTTGAAGATACTGATATGAAGTGGGAACTTACTCTTCACCTTCTCCATATACATCTTGCACCTAGCACTCTTGAATCCCAGTTCCTTGGTGTAGGCACGGTTAGGAGTTTTCTATCTTAAATGGGTTTGGTGCAAAGGCTAATGTTAATGGGGCAGAGTGTAAATCAGGAAAAATCTCCATGTGCCAGAGTTTCTGTTGATGAAAGTTCCCTTGACTGCCCAGGACATCTAGCAACACTCAACAGCATCTATACAGTTTGTCAGTGTTGTCTGCACATGTTGCTATACAGAATTCCTATGACTTATTTCAAAATGCTGTGTTTCAACCACAGTCACAGTTCCTTCTCTAAAGGTCTACAAAGGTCAGTGCAAGAGGATCCAGGGAAAAACCACTTAGGAGAGGTGTGGTGAATCTCTGCCTGCAGTAGACTGAAGGTCTGCAGTGAGATGGTGTCATCTGAATGTACTTTTCAATACCAAGCAGGTGCCAATGTTGTGGCATTCCTCTGCGGATGAGGAAGTTTTGCAGTCCTGGGAAGGGTTAAGTACTCTGAGCTGACAGACCAGCTCTAATGAAACAATGATGTATAAATAAACCATAACACTTATATGGCAGGGGAAAGATGGATGGAGTACTTAAAAGAAGGCTCTTGGGAACTTAGTGTGGTGTGCAAGGTCAGAATATATATACTGATTATGTCCATTGTGTTTGGTGAAACAAGTGAGACTCCCAAGGACCATCAGAAATCAAGTGATATTTTAGCGTTATGTACAATGCTGTTGTTTAATGGTTCCTATGATCACTATTAGCCTGATATAAAATTTGTGAAACTTTGAGGCTTTCTGACTATTGAGGTACCTTTTCTGTCTGTAAGTGTATTCTTGCCATAACATGCATACCTATCTGTGAAAACATGTGATTTCTGTAATGTCTCTTAGTAGTGTTCACTGTGCAGTTTGGTTGAAAATTGTACCTTTTGCAATAACAGTTTCCTTACATGATGGACAAACACCTCAGTCATTTTTCAATCCAGAGTTGCATTTGTATGTGACTTATTTCAATACTACATGGCAAAAAGTGACTTCTGAAAAATCTAAGTTGTCCAAAGCCCTATCAGAATTTTGTCTTCATCATCTCCAGCTCCATAGGCTGGTCTGTATATGATCCCTGATGAATGTAACAAACATCCACAGAGTTGTTATGAAAACAATGGCAGTGAAAAGGTTCTTGATATTTTTACCCCACCAGTCTTCCACTTACGGCACCCAGTGCTTGAAGATGTGACAGTCCTAGCTTATTATCACTGTAATAAGTTAGGAAATACACTTGCATTTCATTAACAAGTCGGTTTCCACAAAAGAAAACATCTGGAAAATTAATTTGTTGTTGTTTGATATAAGAGATAAATCACAATGAAATAAAGTAAAATTAAAGCCTTTCATGTGGCATTCTGGACACCAAAATAATACAACCTATGTACAGTCTGGGACACTCTTCTTAATTTTTACATTCATTTGCATCTTTTAAAATTATTTGTAATTAGGTTTGTCCATGCTGCAATTAGATTTGTCCAGAGAAACTGCAAACATAATATTTAAATGCTGAATATAGTACGTGTAATAATCCAAAGTAGAAAAAACATTATCAAAAGCCAGTGATTTGTAACACCATTGCTAGCAGAAAATTTCTGGCCATTCTGACTGAAAGAAGGAAAAGAAGCAGTCAGTATTTCAGACTGTTGGAATAATAAAATCAATCTGTTTCTGTAGCACCAGGTGATCAGCATGGAGTTATCCGTGTTAGGAAAGCTATGCTGCAGCTGGAGACAGACTCTTTGATCCCAGAGCCAATGCTTTGAATACAGCCACACCCCATCTTGCTACCAGCATGAGCCAGGTCTTATATCCAAATAGCAGCACAGCCAACCATCTTTGCTAAAATATTTCTGTGAGTTTACGCATTCAAACCCACCAAAATATGGTTTTACAATCACATCAGTTCTCAGGGAAAAAGCACATCTGAAAAATATATATATTTTTTTACAAATGAGGACAGATTCTTTCCTCTGCCACGTCTCCAGACTGATGGTGCAAGAAGTTGTCAGGGAACTATAGTTCTGAGGGAAGCAACTTGATTTTTAGACACCCAGACAACCTCTTGAAATCAAGGTCAGGTCTGCAACCTTGAAAATCAGAGAATTTATGAGATTAAATACAGACTTGTATCCATGCATTTTTGTAAATTTTGGCCTGAGTTATAAATATTCTCTTAATCTCCTTGCTATTCATTACAAATATTAAACATATCATATGCTAATAAACCCCTAGGGAATACTTCCTTCTCCAAAAGTGTTAAAAACCTGATTCTTTACTGTAATATGGTCTGCTATTAGAAGAAAAGTACCTTCTTTTACTCTCATTACTTTTCAATACATCTGATGAAAACATAGGAGATTTATATAGACTTATTTAGCAGCTGTCTCATATTTACTCAGACTGTGAGGTATAAATCTAATTTAGTATTTTTTTCTCAGAAATAAGTATGTGTTGATGATTAGACAATGGCAAAGGTGTTTCTGCTCTGTCAGAAATGGTTTTCATTGTTTAATACTTTTTGGATTGTTTAATGCCTCTTTTGTGCATTATATTGTGGCTGATTTAGCACTAAGGACTTTTTAATTTTTAATTTTGTAGCAGGAGGTGCTAGGGGAAGCAAAACATTAATATGAGAACTATTCTCAATATCCAGGTCATATCCTACTTCAATTATGAATTTGAAAGATGATTTAGGAAATCGAATTGCTAAAAACATTAATTGCCTGTTCATATTGGCCCCAGAAACAGTCTACTGAGTAAATTCTCAGGTGGAAGAAGGTGAGTCTATGAAGAACTGAGTTTCATAGGGTGCCTGAGAAGAGGTCATTGTTGTGGGTATATTCTGTGCCAGTATTACTAATCACTAAGAAATCTTAGATACTTATCCAATTTCACTGACTTTATGCTCCCTTCTGAACTGAGGTCTAATTTTAGTCTAATGTGCAGGTTTCATAATTTCAGATTTTTGGTATTTCAGTTAATGGATGACAGGTAGGATCTCCACTGGGATACTTACACAGAGCTTTGCAGAGAAAGAACCTCAGTGGAAGGAGTTGTCCAGAACAGTAGTAAGACTACATTGCTGGTGCAGGAAATTAATGAGAGTGGTCTCATGCAGGAGTTGAGAAAAAGCTGATATATGAAGGCTCACACCATTTTAAGACATCTGTTAGTGATGTCAGTCATACAAAAGGTGTAAAGGACAAGAATCAAATGTGCAGGAAAACTGAAAAAGGAGAAAAACTGGAAAGGTAATACAGTGTCAAATTTTAGAGTTAAATAAAAAATGACATGGCCAACTCTCTGCTTCCCCAAATGTATACAAAACCTATACATATCTCTATACCAACATGAGCTGTGTAAGATTAAAAAAGGTTGCTTGTAATTCTTGGCAAAGAAGAAGGATCTTGACATAGTAGCCATTACTGAAGAATTTTGGAATAACAAAAATCAATAGCAGAGTGTAATACCTGCTATAAACTGAACAGGAAGGACAGATTAGGTCATGGAGCTGGGGGAACTATGTTAGGGCTACACTGTTGAGCCTTCTGATCAGGAAACGGATATTGAGTCCAAAATGTTGAAGGAGATAAAATAATCCTCTAAGGCTAATGAGGTAGTAATAATGGGTGAATTCAACTGCCTTCAGCTGGTCAAATGTCACATTGGGTTAGAGCATAAGGGGAGCAATTTCTCGTCACTCTCAGTGATTGCCTTTTGAAACATTTAGTTCTAGAGTATGCAAATGGAAATTTTTGGTTTAAGTGACACAGCGGAATGCAGGTAAGAAGCTCTTAACGCCTGTGTCAGAATGCACCTTTTTGGATTAAAGTAATGGCTATGATAAAACTTAAATTCAATGTTAAAGACCCAATAGCTAGTTTTTACAACCAGTATTAGGCTAGAGGATATAAAATCTCTTTAGACAAAAGATAAAAAAGTAAGAAAAATAAATTCTGAGAATCAGGAGGGAATCAAGGTGAGGTGTTCTGTAGTAGAACAAGAGACGCAGCAGAAAAGAATGAAGTAGTTGAATAATGTGATATGGATCAGGATAAAGATACATATTTCAGGCCTCAAAACCCCATCCCCAGGGATGTCAATAAAAAGTAATTTTGTCTACAGCATATAGTAGCAAATAGCTACGTAGCTGTGACACAAGAAGGACTTTGTCAAAGCTATCACCTCACATGCACAAAAAAAGAACAAGTTTGGTAAAGGAAACAGTCTGTAAGACACTGGCCTAGAAGAAAGCAGCAGTAGAGAATAGGGACATTCCAATGAACTGTGGTTTTCCTGTGTATATTCATATAGTATCACAGATGTGCTAAGGACCTAAGAGACTATAACATACTCACAGTGTTCATGGTGTCAGAATAAGGGACTGGGAGAAAAGAGGCAAATTTATAGGCAATCAGAAACACCAAAACCAGATTTTATTATTTCAAAAATTTTTAACGAAAGAAACTTTGCTTTAAATTATGTCCTGTCTCATGAAATGGTGAGAAACTTCAAGTATGAGAGATAGATGCAGGTAAAGTGGAGATATATGTGATTCATTAATGCAATACTTAGGTACAGTAGAGAGCTAATGCCTTCTCCAAGTGATGCCTGCATATTAGAAACTGTGTTTGGAAAGAAGAATAGTAAAGTTATTAGTGATAAAAGAAAGACTTTGAAACAGAACTTGAAAATATTGGGATTGCTGCATTGGAAAAAAGGTGGAGAGGAAACATGCTGATAGCAAACCATTCTGTTGTGCAACAACATTCTAGAAATATAAGACCAAGCAGAAACAGGCATCAGATGGGTATATGTTTAATATCTTTTCCAAATTTCAAATGACTTAACATATTTTTGTTTGAAAAGGGGTACTTTTAGGATGTGGGATGCAATTCCAATATGGCATTTTCTTCACAACACGTGCTGTTACTTCTTCAGGGGGTGATCATGGCCATTGCTCTATGTTCAGCATGTACAGGGAAAACTATTATTACTTTTCTGAGGTTTGGAGGCATGAGTGGTAATTATATTTACTAACAGCCAGCTATCTTGTGGCTACAAAAATAAGGAGAAAATGGTTACATCATTTCCTTTTTAGCTCTAAAAATCCTTTTCACTAAACTTCAGATGAATCTGCAAAAGAGTGGTACCTGTAAAAATGCATATTTTGAGTGTATAGCTCCACATTCAATAGAACTTTTTAAATTTGGATCAGGGAAGGAGGGAGGTGGGAGCTACAAGGTTTGATATGTTTCTGATTCCAAATCTCCTTTGATAGGGATTGTCCCGGTTTGAGAAGCTTAGCTTGGGTGGAATGGACATGAAACCTTGCTGGCAGGTCTATGAGAAACCTTGTTGTCATGGGTGGTTAGTTACACGTGTCATCACAGTTGAAATTATGTTTGTATTTGGAATAAAATAAAACAGTATCACAGAATCAATCAATCAGGTTGGAAAAGACCTCTGAGATCATAAGTCCAATCTATGACTGACGACCATCATGTCAACTAGATCAGGTCCAGTCTTTCCTTAAGCACCTCCAGGGACAGTGACTCCATCACCTCCGGGGGCAGCCCATTCCAATATCCAATCACCCTTTCTTTGAAGAAATTACTCCTAATGTCCGACCTAAACCTTCCCTGGAGTATCTTGAGACTGTCCTCTTTTCCTGTCACTGGTTGCCTGGGAGAAGAGGCCAACCCTCACCTGGCTGCAGCCTCCTTTCAGGCA
This sequence comes from Monarcha castaneiventris obscurior, assembly GCA_026261815.1. Classification (NCBI taxonomy): domain Eukaryota; kingdom Metazoa; phylum Chordata; class Aves; order Passeriformes; family Monarchidae; genus Monarcha; species Monarcha castaneiventris. Next base: position 51,061,629 of record JAMPIT010000230.1, on the reverse strand, counting down.
GTTGTAGAGAATGATAAGGCCCCCCCTGAGCCTCCTTTTCTCCAGGGTTAACAACCCCAGCTCCCCCGGCTGCTCTTCACAAGGCTTGTGCTCCAGACCATTCACCAGCCTTGTTGCCCTTCTCTAGACTCTTTCCAGTAACTCAATGTCCTTCCTAAACAGAGGGGCCCAGAACTGGACACAGTACCCAAGGTGTGGCCTCACCAGTGCTGAGTACAGGGGAAGAATCACTTCCCTAGTCCTGCTGGCCACACTGTTCCTGACACATATTAAAAGGTTTTTACTGAAAGACTGAAGACTGTGCTTCTGATTTTTTACCATGCTCTCACTGTAAAATTCCTCTCAAACATTATTTGATTCAGAAAATCTCAAATGGTAACAGGTCATATACTATTTCTACCCTGAAATATAAGGCATTTGGAAAAAAATTAAAAATTTGATCTATTGATTGCCATCATCTTTTACATGATTCTCTTGATTCATCAGTTCCTTATTATGAACTCAGGTCAATACAGGCACAGTAGAGGGCTCTACCACATCAGAAAGATCATGACCATTTCAGCAGTACAAGACAATGGAGGAGAAAGCCTTTGAGTTGCGTCTCTTAACTTTTCCTCTGATTTTCCTTGTCTTTGATGATAAAGGATGTGAACATTGCATTCTCCCAAGACTAGAATGCAGTAATCTTATATGTTTTCTACATGGTTTTTAAGAATGCACATAAGAAGTTGGTGAACTTGTTTTTATTCAATTTCTTTTTGGGAATCCTAATAGTGGAATGCATGGAACGGGAAATTTCACAGTTATTTTAAACAGCGTTGCTGATGTAGGGAAAGAAAAAATCACAGTTGTTGACCAGTCATTGCTTAGTAATTATTTTCTTCAAATGAAAAGTTAGAACTGAATATATCAATATAGTCTTAATTACTGTAGAAAATAAAATTAATAGAAATTTGAGTGTTTTTGAGTAAAGAATATATCAGAGAGGGAAATTCAATTCTGTACTAATAATGAAAATAGTAATGAAGCTTGACTGCATCTTAAGCAATTCTTTTAAAAGCAGTAGCAGTGATCCTCAAACATATTTCAGGGGTTTTGTAGTTCATTCTGTAAAGAAAAGGGACTTAGGATTTGAGTCTAACAAAAAAAGATTTTTAAAAAAAGCTTTTAAAAGCAATTTAGGTCTGTCTTATGAGAATAAGAATTCAGAGGCCCGGAACAGAGAAAAAACATGATTTTTGTGGAGCCCTGAGTAGCTGCTAAATAATTCGTATGTTTTTCTTTAACCAAGTAGAGCCACTTTTAGGTACATCCTTTAATTTTCCTTCTAAAGAACTGCATATTCACCTGAGAGTGCTGTGGATTTCAAGTTCAAATGAGTGTGTTTTCTTGCATTCAGGTCCTAAATAACCAATTAAATGCATAAAGCAAGCTCATGTAAGTTGTGGAAAAAGGAAACTTTCAATGCTGTTTGACTAAGGGCATGGCTGGAAAGATTCTAAATATGAAATAAAACAAGCAATTATATTTTCTAATTCTGTCATTTGGAAAACAATTCTGGATGTCTCACTTGAATGTCTACCAAAATTGCCTTTAACCTTTTGAAAGAGAAATAGAACTAATGATTTGGTATACTGCCAAACAATTAGACCAGTGAACAGACATTGTTCCACCAGCATCTATTATCGGAAGTATCTGGATTTCTAAATGTCAGCTAAATAAGTTCACCCCACAAGCTAAGAGCTGACCTTTTGACACCACCTGTTCAGGAATGGGAATTTTTCAAGCAGGCTATTCTACACAGATAAAGGGTTCACAAAATTTGACCTGGAAAGAATGGTTAAAGGAATTAGTTTTGTTTAGTCTAGAAAAGAGCAGACTGAGGGAGGATGTGATTACAATCTTCCAGTACATAAAAGAATGTTATAAAGATGCTAGTGATTGGTTTTCTGTGTCCAGTTGGGGAAAAGACAAGAATAAAAATGTTAAATAGACAGCTACTTAGATTGTGTATCAGGAGAAAATTTTCTAGTAATAAAAATAGAGAATAAGGTGCAGACTACATAAAAAAAATTTCTCATCTCATTAACTGGAAATTTTAAAGATTAATTAGACCAACACTTGTCATTAATAGTCAAGGTCGCTAGCGTTATTCGTGGTGCAAGGTGACTAGGTAGATGTATTACATGATCACTTAAAAGGCTTTTCCTGTGTTTCATTTTCTATAGCTGATACATTTGGCAAGACATTCTAGACTTGTTACATTGGATATGAAAATAATTGCCTAGTGGGTGGCTATTTATTTTTTTTTAATAATTCTGATTATATGATTAAAGTAACAGTGTTACAAGGATGGAAGAATAATAGGTAAGGAAATTACAAATATTGTTTATTGGCTTTGGGTGCAGAATTATAGAAGCAAGAGCAGTGAGTTTGCTAGTATGAATATCTTTTTCTCTGTTACTTGACAATTTTCATATCACACATTGTTTTCTGGCTGAGGTTAATAACAAGGATCTGAATATTGTGATGAATAATTATCCCATATAGATATACACAGGGCTGAAGCATGGCATAACTGCTGAAAAGAACAGAAAAAACATCAAAATTATTTAATCTTTCCAAAGTGTTTGTAAAAGCTATTAAGACAGCATTTTGCAGTATGATCCGTCACAAGCCCAATACTAACTAACAGTGCAAAAACAAACAAGAGAACATAATTTATGTATAGGCCTTTAGTACATATTGCAGGTTAATATGAAAGGGTGTGAAGGTTTTAATAGTCATTCTGTGTTGGTATCAGTTCTTTGTTGGTGGTTGAAAGTGTAACATGCTTGCAGCTCAGTTTCTTATGTTTGATGATGACTGTTAGAGCTTAAAGATATGTTAGACATGTGCAGTCTTAGTGAAGCATTTATTTAGCTGCATAAATAAAAAGTAGTTTCAAACATCAAAGCTTTAATTTTACACATTAAGCAAACTACTTGTGTTGTAACTCCTTGTATTTTCAGAAAGTCTGTGAAAGAACATGATAATGTTTATCACTTTTTTTCCTCTTGAGTTTAAGAACTGATTGTATTTTATATTACATACTTGTTTTCTTTTGTTTTGTTTTCCTAGGTACTGCACAATGGACTTGTGATGGAAATGAATCATCCAACAGCTGGGAGGATAGCTGTTCCAGGTTAGAGGTTTAATCCTTTTTGCTAAATTAAATGCTACATGACATCCTGAGTGGTTCTGGAACTCTGCTGAGGACATGACGCATCTTCACATTTCACTCCAATGAATAAAAGTTTAACCAGGCCGACATTTGTGCTCGTAGTGATTCCAGTAGCAGAAAAATGGGTTAAAATGTGTCAGAATAGCTTCTGGTTCCCATAGGTCAGTTGTCACAAAACATGGACATGGATTTGATAATAGTTGCAAACTCCCACTCCTCGAAATGTTACTGCTAAATCATCTACAAGAATATGTGAATCTGTTTTTGATTTAGTTCAGTTTTGCAAGTTACCCAGGCTTCTTTTAGGGACATTTCTGTTTTAAAAACAAACAAACAAACAAAAAAAACCAAAACCAAAAAAACCAAAACCACTCCCCCCCAAAAAAATAGAAGAGGAAGGAAATTTGTACTGAAGACTTAATGAAGTTCTGCAATGATGAAGTCTTAAATAGATATTTTGTACTTCCAAAGAACACAGAAGTATATACAGAAATAATAAACTAGTCTCTTGTCTTTAAAGCTCTGAATGGATCGGGAACTCGTGTAGCTTTCCTTCCATCAGAGTTAGTTATGTAATTGGGTTAGGTTCAACCAGAGCCATTATGAACATACAGATCCCTGCAGTTGTCTTAGTTTTGATAATTGATTCTTATCTGATAATTTATTAGCTATTGGGTCAATTTTTCTGCTTCTCTTTGCTTTTCTCTCTCCCAGGCCACATTGAGAATTGTCTCCTCCTTCATTCAAAGTACTAAGTCCTGTCGATATTTATAAGAACTTCTCCTTATATTGTCATTTTCTTTGCTGATTCCACCCTCTGACACAGCCTTGAGCACATGTAGTGTTAAGAAGAATTTGACCCATAAAATTTTTTAAATTTTCACATCCTGGAATCACACTGGGATGCAGAAAGAATGATTCGAAAGAAACCAATCCCATCTTAGATCATGTTTTCTTCATGAACAGAGTGGGTGTTTTTGTGTGTAGATGTGTATTCTCCATATTTGCTCTTCATCACAGTTTGCGTTCCACATTTGGTCTCACTAGACTTGGATCTTTGGTTGACTGTATTAAACAATGCGTTTCTAATTTAGATGCACATATCTGGAAACAGCAATCCTTTTTTTTTTACATTTTCTTACAGAAAAGGAATCCTGGTTTATTTACCCAAAATGAAAAGACAAATAAAAGGTTTTGACTTATTTCGTTTTTAAAAAGTAGAAATAAAAGCCTTACAGATGGTAGAGGAAGTGTGTAAGGTTTTCATGTTGCATACAATTTATAATCTATCTTAGAGAAAGCAAATACTCCTTAAGGGGATAGCTTAAACTGCAAGAAGAGGAAAGAGATGAAAGGAATGTTCTAATGTCTGTCAGCAGCGATAGAATGTATTGGCAGGAGAGTAAGTTTTTACATAGGTAAGCCATAGTACTTCCCAAATCCTTAGTTATTTTTTATTTTATTAAACTAGTGACACTGCACTAAACTAAAATAAATCATCTTAATCTCTAATGGTTTGCCATTTAGGTGGACTTCTATGAAGAGTTTCTTGTATTGAAACAGATGGCTGAAATGATTATTGGATATTTGAGCAGGAAAAGTAGAATTCCTTCCTTTCCTGGCATGGGAGGATAAGGAGGGGAGAGACAGGGGAGGAAAGGGGGAAGAACACTCATTCAGTGTGAGCAGAATGGACCTATTGATATCACTGGAAAGACAGGGCATTACTCTGTCCAAAAACTAAAGTGTGTTTGGTCACTGTTAATGATAGGTAATAGAAGTACCCTGGATTTGTCCTGCTCAGTGATATCTCTGAAGAGTAGAGGGAAGAGTGTGCGAAGAAAGCCTACAGTAGACAACTTCTTCTCAATGATGGTTAAAAATAGCAGGGTTTTTTTTTTTTTCCCCAATATGGTTATATTTTAATATCTTGTATTTGGTAGAGAACAAGTTTACTAAGGTCTCAGTTTCTGTCTCAGGATTTCTTATTAAGGAAAATTAAGTTATTAATGTGAATGTTGAAACTGAATTGACTGAAAATGTTTTTCTTTAAAGAGAGTGGGTAGACTCTGATCCCAAAATAAAAATAGGCTGCTGTTATTTCTTAACCATATAAGCCAGATTTTAATATGTCCTTTGGTAACTGAATTGGACATCACACTTGAGGGTCTTGACAGAGGTCTGACTTTTGTGGCCAAGTAAAGTTGTGAGTGCAGTGACATGCACTTATTAAGAGAAGCATGCTGGCAGATTTTAGCTCCAAGTGTCACAGGTGGCCTCTGTGTCTAGCATATTGATTTGCAGTAGTCCTTCTCCAGGCATGTCCCCAGTTTGAGAGTTGGTTCAAATCTGTGTGTGAATCCTCCACTGTGGAGGGCTGTGAGCCTTTGACACAGGAGTCCTCTGCACTCCCTTGGAGGAGAGAAGCCTGAGGGCAAAAGGACTCAGAGATAAGAAACTTCTCTCTGGGTTACCGTGAGAGACTGAACCACCCCCAGCATGCCTTGTTTCTGTGTGGTAATACCTTGTATCCAGTTGGTAAATTGGGTTCTACCCCACCCCCTGCCTTTCCCATAAAAAGGCCCTGGGTGTGCCCTGAATCAGGGAGCTGCTGTCCCTGGCCTCCCCTTCCCCGGGACTGCTGGACAATAAAAGCTACCTCTGTGGCACTGCCACACACGGCTCCTGTCTCTCTGTCCCCGAGTTTGCCTCGGGTGATCTCACAAAGAGCTGAATCACAAGAACTGGAATCACTCGTAGCTGAGAAATCGCTACACTTGCTGAGATCACCGCTGTCCAGGGAGGCTGCCTTGGCCCCTAGAAGAGTTGTTCTTTGCTGGACACTCTTTCTAGGAAGGTCCTGGCTTCTGGTGCCTAACCAGCACCAAACCTCCTTGTGATACTCCACTGTAGATCTTGTGGCTTGAAATTCTGAGAGATTTTGCCATTGACATTAGTGTAGGCTATATTTTTAATGTTGGAGTTTGTGACTCATACTCCTCCTTTGCTTAAATATCTTTTGTTATGTTTATTGAATTTGGTTCTTTCCTCACCGAGTCAATGTTTCCCCCTTGCCGTTTTTGTGATTCCCAGCCTAAAGTATAGTGTGTGCTGGTAAGTGCATTATAGGGTGCCAGTGAAAAGGGAGTGGGAGAAGTACTACAAAAAACATATTTCTAATAATTTTTCTTTTCAGAATGTATCTTTATGGCAGGAAAGAAAGAGACCTTGCATTTGGCTATCTCTTGTTTCAAGTATTCATGAAAAATGTCTATGCACATATACATTGCACTGCTGTTACTAGTATCAAGATATCTCTGATTCAAGAACGGATGTGAAAAAGAGAGTTCTTTGTGTCTGAGTTAGAGTGACTCTATAAAAGATTGTGAGAACATTCTGGAAAAAAAAAAGTGGTTCTGTGGTAGTTCAGTTGTTTCATTAGGATAATGTTTCACCTATATAATTCTGTATATTCATGTCATGATGTTATTCTAGAACTGACATATACATACACTTGACATATCTTGTATAGAATGTGCAACACTGTGAGAGAGCCCTGCTTGAGTAATTTTTGCCAGAACTGGTTCATCTGATTGTAGGGCTGAACTAATGAATCTCTTCTGTTTCTACCTGAAGGCAACTTAATCATCTTTAGTTCAGGGCAGTGTTCCAAAGATGATCTGAAGCTGGAGCACCTCAGCTGGAGAGGTAGAGCCAGGGGAAAAGACAGCCTTAGGGGGGCCTGTCAGAAGCCCTCCAGCACCCACAGGAAAATTATCAGTGTGAAGAGCTGGGCCTTTCAGAGCAATGCATGGTGGGAGGATGATGGACAAGAAAGATTCAGCCTGTATATCACAAAAATCTTTCATCATGACAACAGCCAGGCGGTGGAGCAGGTTGCCCAGAGAGGCCGTGCATACTCTGTTCTTAGAAATTTTCAGGGAACAGTTCGTTAAAGCCAGGGGCAACCTGATCTGACCTAAGACATGACTCTGACCTGACACAAATAGAAGTGAAATCCTCCTGAAGTCCTTTCCAACTTGGATTATGTTCTAATTCTGTGATTAACATCAGTATCTCTTCCTCAGCTCTGTTGTCCTTAGCCGTCCCCACAAAGATCTGAAGGAGAAATGACACAGTTTAATCAAATGGGAAATGTACACCACAGGAAGTATTCTTGGGGACAAAAAAGTAATGTTTTATACAGTGCCAGATTGCAGATGGCACTGGTTGGCACAGAGACACTACAGGTAAGTGAAGGGACAAAATTTTGAGAAGTTTTAGCATCTGGGTTAGTCTTGAACGACTTTGCCAACGAGTAATGGACGTTTACAAAGAGGGGTAGCATGTGAGTTTCTGGAAGCCACTGAGTATTCTGAGTGCCAATATGGAGCAGAATGGATGCTCCCAATCCACACTGATTACATAGAAAAAAACTAATGGATGCAATACAATCTTTCCCAAACCTTTTCAAACCTTTCAAACTTATATGGTTTAGGAAACTCAGATAATAATACTCCCAACTTCTGCATTATCTAGTCTCTAATGTTGACTTTTAAAGCCTGCCAGTTGTTTTTTAAAGTCAAAATGGTGTTTGTAATATAATTTTTTTAATTAAAAAACATGATGTGTTCAGCTGTCCCCAACAAACTAAGCTTTTTAGAATTTATTAACTAGCAGGAACCTTTGTGAACTAAATTTAATTTCTGACCCCTTCCAAGCCTTAGCAAACTGGGGATTTGGATATAAGCCTAGACTTCAGAATCATCTCTGATCAAACAGGAAACAATATAACTGTAGAAATTGTGTAAATCACCTCTTCCAGACAAAACAACTATTCTTAGTTTTGATAATGTTTATGTCGTATGTTCTTCTCATCCCCATTTCCTGAGTTGATAAATGCTATGTCTGTCCTTTGGTCCATGATCTGCAACTAGGATGACTTTATTGCTCAGAAAGACCAGTTTCACACCTGGCTTCATAATTTCCTTCTGTGCTCTTGAGATAAAGTGTTTGGGGGACTACTCCAAGCTCAGTTGGGAAAAATAGTGCAGGGTTCCTCCTTGACATAGATTTCTTGGACTGAATTCAGGCAACTTACGTTAATTAATCAACCCACTCAGGAGAAATGTCCCTTTTTCCGGTCTTCTCCTGTCACTGTGCATTACAAATATACTATTGAAACAGGAAAGAATTTTTTTTTCAGAGGTAGGCTTTTCCTGTTGTATGATTCATTAAATGGTGTCATGGTTCCATAGAGACTAATTGCTATCAATCTCTTAGAAGAATGGTTTTAAGGAATAAGACAAAGAGGCAAAAAGTCTAATAGGACATCCTTATTGTGCCACAGATTTCTTCCTTAACCTTGGACAAACCACTTTGTGTCTTGCCAAACTAATTATTTGCAGTTTTTCAGATCTTTGTTAATAGTTGAAAACTACTTTGATTCCTCAGGGAAGGAATTTCTTAGGAAATTTGTTAATTAAAATATTCATTTCTATTTGTTATGTATGTATTTATACTTATTTCCTTCATGTATGTGGAAGTCTAGTTATCGTTAAGGAAACAACACTGGTGTGTCCATGTATTTGAACAGTGCATTTCAATACAGGGAGCAAATATGGCTGTTAGTGATACATGCTATCTTTTTTTGACCATTTAATGTAAGTATAGTAGAGGAAGTTTCAGTAGGACTAGATATAAAGCAGGGAAAAGTGACTTCCACATGGAGGAAGTTTGCAGGAAATGAAGGAAGTCTGTACTCCAATCCATTGTTTCCTGCAGCTAGGAGATCCTTCAATATAAGAACAACAACATAAAAAATCCCAACAATTTTTTCAAGATCCTTTGCTTCAACTTCTGATCCTGTCTGCTTCTCATCAGGTGTTTTTTTCATATGTGTGTGTGCGTCTGTATGTGTGTGTGCATGCATGTGCATAACCGATGTTGATTGAAAAATTTTAATTTCACTTCACTATTTAGGGTTCATTGGAGACAAACAGCTTCACCAGCATTACCGTTACCTCATTCGCCTTTTTTAGTGATCAGGGCTGACTATTTATGTCTTTTACATTCACAGAGCTGATTTCAAATTTGAGGAGTCCATGACCATTACAGGAACTTACATAAATAATGTATGACAGCTCACCTAGCTATCCTCAAAATACTTTAAAAAAATTTAATTAATATACAAACAGTATATTCATACTGATTGCAAAAGCAGAAAAGAGATGGTGGGAATGACAAGGAATATGTTATTGGCTCAGGATTACGTAGAAAGGCTAGTACATCTTTTTAATGAATGATGCTTTAATTTGGAATCTTTCAGGATTCCTTTTAAAGTAAAACATAAACAACAATTTTTAATATTTTTACTCCTCTATCATATGTTTCCACAGTATTTCTCTACCACAGATTTTAAAATTTGTTATACCTCCCAGAATGGTCTTAGTGCCACAGTTAATACTTATAAAGTTGTTTTTAGAAAGAAAAGGCAGCTGTTTCTTACCTAATTCTGGGACTTCAGTTGTTGGAGGGAATTAAGAAATAGTGGAAGTCTCAAACTAACTGAGTAGCAGTACTGACTGGGCCCAGTACTGACTGTGTCACTCAAGCAATGGCTCTCCAGGACTACTGTTCAAGGTCTGAGCAAGACTCTTCTCTCATCAGACCCTAGGTTTCTCTGTCAGTCTTTAGGATCTGGCAATCAGAGTTGTTTTCCTTGCATCATGTATTTTTTTCCAGGATCTGGCACTGCCATACAGGGACCAAAAATGAGTATTTTTCAGAGGACAAGTGGGGACATTTTCCTGCTCTGTACATAATAAGTCAAGTAAAGTTGTGGTTGAAGTATTGCTGAATGTTGATTGGTAATTATACTTCGAGTTACAGGAGAATATTTTCTTTATATTTTTCTCCATGCCTCCTAAGCTATACTAGGATTTTCTTTTAACTGGACATAGTTATGATGGAGAGTTAACTCAAAAGTATCCCCTTGCTGTCACATGGTGGGGGGAGGGAGGGGGAGAAAGCTGAAGTATTGACTGAATAGCCAAATAAACTAATGAGTTTCTCACCAATGCTATTGTCCTAGAATTCAACTTGGTTTAAAATGATGTGGTTTTTTTATTCTGTTTGAATGTGTTTCCTACTCTTTTCTTTATAAAGAACAATAACTTAGAAAGTAGTTTCTTAACCCTCACTCTGCAACAAGCACAGCCAGGTGCTCACACAGTTCAGGGTGTGTGATTATAAAGATACATCTGCATGCCTCGGGTGTGTTGTAAAACAGCCAAATTACTCCAACACCAATAAATTTTTCATATATCTTTATGATCTTTAATAGTTATTGGATAAGAAAAGGAATCTACTGTCAGTTAAAAAAAGTTTGGTTTCATTAAATGCAAAAATATGTTTTAATCATTTAGACAATTTGACTTAATCCCTAGGACACTGAGTAGACTAATCCTCATTTGCGTTTCTTCCATATGGTCTTGACCCAAGCCCTGCCTTCCCATCAATGGTAAGAGTGATTGGACTTAACGCCATTTTCTCTGAACCTAGACTGAACAATTTTGTGGTCAGCACTGACCATTGAGTCATGTGCTTTGCCTTTTTATCACATTGACCATAGATTCTCATCAATTTAACTCTTTCGCGTATGTTTGACCATAGTTTGTCTTTTTCAAAAATCCCCAAGGGATGGAAAATTCCTCGAATATCCACATCTGTCTTTAAAGGCCTGATAAATTTAATTGTTAAAAAACTTATGATCTACAATTTAATAGAGAAACTATATTTTTTATTTTGGTGTCTTTCAAGGGGTTTAAGTACTTTTTGTGCCCACGAAAGTACTTACATGACCAAAATTTCATCTAGTTGATTTTTTGACAAACTATGTAGGGTAAATTGCCCAGATCTTTTCAGGTCCTTTGTGTAAGTACAGTGCAGTTACAGTTTTGTAACTCTGTCTTTTTCATTGCAGTCTGTGTACTGTATATATACAGGAAAAACTGCAGTTGTATAGAGTGCATCATAAACTTCCTGCCTGACTCTGGGCAAGTCTCTTAGCCCATGAAGTTACATTTCTCAGTTCTTCATGCAATAGATTGAGAAAATAGAACTCACAATTAACTACATATTTTTCCAAATTATAATAGGTGAAATTTGATGCTATTTTTCCTTGTAGCTTATGAAAAGAATCATTGGATAGAAATAAGGGGAAAAATAAGGCTTATACAGTTAACTTAGTTGTTAATTTGTTTAAGAGCTGACCAGCAGTAGATAGCGTGTACCTGTTGTAGTTTAGTAAATTTATCTGTAACTCCTGAAGTAGGGAATATTTAAGTTCTGTTAGTCACTGTGAACTTGAAATTATTCTTGTCCATCTTTCTTGAACTTACCACTCTTTCTAGTAAAGTCCAGCCAAGAAATTAATGCCATGTTGCATCAGAATCAGAAACCAGAATGGTGATTTTGACCCGAGTTTTGAATATTCTAAATGATGCCTTAATAACTGGGGCTATCAAAAATAAAGCATTGCTGCCACTTCTTTTGCCTTCTTGCTAACTATTCAAGAGCCCTTTTGTGGTTCTGGGCAAGAGGGAAATTCCCAAGAATTTTTCCAAATGTCTTGTGACTAGACGTTCCTTTTATTTTTTTACCGGATTTTTATTTATCTGCTATTGGTCACCAAGTTTGATCCAAATGTTGAAATTTGTTTTGTTAAATATGAACTTCTTTTAAGCAAGTAAAACTAGCTTGCCCATCCTAACACAGCGTGCAAAAGGTATAAAACAAGACAGAATAGATGTGAACTAGTTCAGTCCAGGGTCTGTTGGAACATTAGGCATTGGGTCAAGACCTGATCAGAAAAATCTTCCTGACACAGAGGTACAGAACAGAATTCCCTAAGAAAACACAGGATCCCTGTTTCTTTGGCTCTCTGAAACTAGACTGAACATAGAAAATTAAATCAGGTTACCTGTATAAAAAGCAAATAAATGTTCTATTAAATGGAATTGATAACTTAATGAATTTTAAAATGTAATGTGAGTTCATTGCTTTAAATTAAAGTTATTTAGAGATTGTGCCTTTGGCAGGACAATAAAAAAAGTATTTTGATATGTGTGTAAGTGGAGTGTTCCGCATGGGTTTTGAAATAGATGCAGAGAAGATGAAATGAGGCAGAAGTTTGCAGATTAGAACAAGCTTTTTAATATTCTTTGCAGGCTGTTTTTAGAAACATTGCAAGGAACAGAAAATCAGGCCCATTTGTGAAGAGAGGCAGTACAATTTATAAACATGTGGGGCAAACAAAATATTAAAGCTGATGATGCACAAATGCCCAATTCCAGTCATCCAGTTTATACATATTGAAAGCACAACTTCATGCACACATCTGCTATTTCAAGCCCAGGAACACAGACATACAAGCTTGTACAGACTCATAGCAATTTAATAGTATTCTAAAAAAATCACAAGGTTAGTGCTAAAAAATTAAAGCTGCATTGCTTTGATTATGAGATTTAGATTCCTATATGAGTGAATCCATGACAAAAACTCTCCTGTAATTTGAAACATTCTAGTTTTCACATTTGTTCATACAGAGGGGGATAGAAAGGTTAAAAAAGGGCCATAGATCTTTGTGTTGGTTGTATTTACCTTTGGTACCTTCTTAAAAGGCTGGAATAAGGACTTGTGTTGTAGTTCCTGAGAGTGTTGTGATAATACACAGGTAAAGTGTAGCTTTGACATCTCTGCATTGCAATGTTAAATTGCAAGAGGCCACTTTAACATATCCTTTAAGCACTTTTGTAAGAATGACAATGTAGAGAAACCTACTGGAGGAAAACGATAAATTGAGGGAGTAGCTTAGAATTTAAAAGAAAACTCTTGGTGTCTTTCAGTTAAGCCATTCACTTTCTAGGAGTTATTATTCTGACAGATTTTAAGCTTTTCAAAATGTTAGCTAGTGTGGTGATACCTTGGAATCTTTCTTTCAGTTGTCTTTAAGAAAGAAAGCAATACCTTGTTTACTACTTCAATATGACTTTCAGATTCTCACTGCTAGAAAGCTCACCACTCAAAGCAGCATCACCCACCAACAACGTCCACGGGGTGATGTTACCATTTCCATGAATTTCCCTTTACTTTTTTATTTTTACATTTTAATGTTGTTGGTTTGGTTTTGGGTTTTTTTGATGTATGAAGTTTTCAGTCAGTTGCTATATTTTGAGGCATGTATATATATATATACTTATTCTTTTCAGATAATTTCATAGATTGGTATTCTTTATCCCAAGCATACACAGACACGAATCAAAATGCTTCATTGATTGTATTTAGAAGCTATAAGTCTAAAATCTTACCTTACTCTTGGAATTTAATCTTGTACTGGGCACCAGTTACAATAAAATATAATAATATACTTCAATAACATAATTATCCATTACACTTGTATATCATATGTGACTATATTATAAACTCTTCTGCACTTGACAGCCCAAGGAGGTTGTTTGGTATTAAACTGTAGAGAGAGAAGGATTAGGTCATTATGGTGCATATAATTTATAAGTAGAGGTGATTCAGAAAAGTGAATATTTTTGGTTTAGTATATAAATGTTTTTCTTTTTCCTTTTTTTTTTTTTAACAAAATCTTGTATAAAGAAAATTATTGTAATTGAAAACAAAGTTAATCTCTGGTATCATACTGAATTTTTACCTGCTCACCTTTGAACAGTACTTATGTGTAATTTTACTTATCTTTGATATCCAAGAAAAAATAATTTGAAAGCCAGGAAAAAAAAAACTTATTTATAAGCCAGATTTCAAATATTGGGTACATTCAGGGAATTTACATGCCCTGATGATTTGTTATGAATACATTGTTGATGTTAAATGCGTTAGTAAATTGTGGATAATTTTTAAACTCAGGATGAATTAATTAAACAAATGTTATCTTATTTACAGTAAAACGTCCTCAGTAAAAATGCTCTGCTATTTTTTGAAGACTCTATTTGGAGCTTTGTCATATGATTTTTTAAAATTTACTCTAAATAGTCAACTAAAATGTATTGTAAAATATGGAACCTAATATATGCAAAACAAAATTAAAGCATTCCAATCCACAATACGCTTTGTAATATACTGACTGATAATTGCACAGAAATATTAAAAGGATCCATCTGTAGAGGCTCTTTAAAAAGCCAAGAGATAAGATTGAAAGCTCAATCATTATTTAGGAAATCTCTGTCTTCTAGTGCTTAATGTCTTTACCAGGATAGTTCTTAGTAGTTCAAGATTTAGTTTTATATTTGAATAATTTAACCACTACCAGAGCTTCTTTGGCCTCATGAATGCCATGAAAGCCAGAATATGATATGGACAATGAAACCTACATTTCTTCATGGTGTCCTGCAATCTAAATTCAAAAGATTTGGTTGTGAACTTCCCCATTTCCTACATTTCATGACAGCAAAGCAAGAAAGGTGGAGCCTAAGAGATGTTTTAATGAGGCTTCAACCCATCAATAGCTTGCTGGAGTCAGCTCCAAGCAGTCAGACCCAGCCCTCCACTAGAAAGCTAAAGTGGTGAGGCATTTAGACTAGATGATACCTATAGGTCCCTTCCAACTCAACTATCCCATTTTGTTCTATTCTATTTTTAAAACCTCTTCATTTACATCTTCCTTAGATCTTCTGTCCACCTGTGTGTCTACCCACCCCCCTCAAAATGTATTTTCTAGCTAGAAAGACCTTTTTATTTAATCAGTTTAATTCTACTCTTCCCTTCCAGTCTAGCATTGGTATTATGGATCTGTTCCACAGGCCATATTAGATGGGCACCTGACAACGAGACAGTCTTTATGATGTTGCTGTTGTATATTGGCTCTCTGATGTACACTGGGAATGTCTCCCTGAATTATGGAAGGATCTATTCCAGGTTTTTTCATAGAAACAAAATGCATTATTCTCTTTTACAGTCACAATGTGTCCAACACCATCACAGGTTAAGAAATGGGGTTTGTTTGGCAGATGTTTCTTGTTATTCTGCCAATTAAGTCAACAATAGGTATTCATAATCCTGGGGAGGCTTGGAGGTCATAGAAATTACAGGGCAGGCAGAATAGCTCATGCACAAATAGCTGAAAAAGAAAGCCATCTTTTGGGAATTCCCCACCGGCCCTTTTATTCTGCTTGTCCCAGGGGCTGTCATCAGTCAGTGACATTGTGCATTGGCTTCAACCCTTGGTTCTGGCTGCAGTGTTCAAGGTCCTGAATGGCACAATCTCTGTTTTTTTGTTTCAAGGGATATATTCTTCTACACTCAGCTTCAGTGCTTTGTATAAGTATTAAGCCATTCTTCTCAGCAACTAGTTTAAAAGAAGTTGTTGGAATGCTTGTTAAGAGAGAATGGGCAGCCACCATGGAATGAAGATAGCAGTTATTGTGAGGCAGCATGTAGTGTAGAGCAGTCATCTGTTACTTTACCAATACAGAGAAACTCATTAGATTCTTATTTTCTGGTCTTCTCAAAATTTTATTCTTGCCAAGCAAGACATGGAGCCGGCAGAGAGAAGCACTGACCTTAACGGATAAAACAGATATGGAGAAGTCACCAAAGAGCTAGTTTGTGTGCTTGTGGCTGGGATGTTCATGGCAATTGTATGATCTCTGCAGGGAATTTAATGGAGTACACTGGACTTCTCAGATGTGGAGCACTCTCTGCCCGCCTTTGCAGTAAAGAACAGAGTGATACAAGAGTCATTCAGGTGAGGCTAACAAGAATAAAGCATTACTGAAAGACAAAGCAAGAGCTTTAAAGAGAGAAAAAAAGCAGCCATGAGGCAATGAACAGTCATGAGACTAATTCCACTAACAAAGCTGAATTCCTATATAAAAAATCCTTACTCAAGTATAACAGTACTAATATATAGTGAATAAAGCATTGGCTGGGGAGTGTAATGATGAGAAAAGTATAATAACACATTTATACCATCACTTATGGTGAAAAAGAGAAAAAGAGAAGTGAAGGAGATATAGTTGGTACAAATAATACCTAAAACAGCTATTGTAGCAGCTAATAAAAGTATTTGATATACTGTGACACTAGAAGGAATGTGGCCGTGTATTTATCTGAACCCAAGAAACAGAAGGGGCAATATATGCCTGTCTCACAGTCACATAATCTGGCATCCACTTGTACTTTTGGAGATATAAAAGATTACTTAATGGGAGACAGAAACACATATGGGGCAAATGATTTCAGCATATAGGAGATGACGCTGAAAGAAACTGAGAAATTTCTTCAAATGGCAAGGGCAGCTGAACTGTCTAGCAAAAATACCAAAACAGTGCAGAACGGACAAATTAAAGGAGATTGGGAAGCAGGACAGAGACAGACTGAATGGGAATGCAAGTGTTGTGTTGCACAGTATATATTGAGTGAAACAATAGACAAGACAGTATAAACCCTGTCTGGTTCCCCGCAAAAACATGAAAAAAGTAGAGAGCATAGCAAGACTTTCTGTCCAGTGTGTTGTAGCTCAGGAAATAGAGAAAGTGGTAAGAGGTATGGAGGACACAGAGATTACAGTTAAAAGAAAGATGTCTTCTGGTTGTCTTGCATAAGTCCAGATAAATCCGTTACACAGAAGGATGCAGAACGATGTCAGCCTATTTATTTTCAGAACTGTTCTATCAGGTCTTAATCAGTTGACTCCAGTTGGATAGTGAAACCTTCAGCAGCCTAATCCTACCAAGATGGTTAGTAATGACTTTAATCTGGAGAATTAGAATTAATGATGCAGGTATTTGAAGCCGAAGAGCAAATGCAGCCTGTGGGGAAGAAGTTTGACAATCAAGAGACGTTACATACACAAGGTATTAATTTCCTGAGCATGGTAGAGGAGAGAGTGTTCTCTGTGTGTGTTCTCCTTTTTGAAAAATGTAAGATCATACTTTAGGGAACCAGACACACAAAAAGGAAGGAGAATCAGAAATAAGCCTCAATACAGTGAAATGACTAAAATTCAGTTTTTCATAATGGCAGAGTAATAACAAATATTTGATAACTCTACAAGAAATGACATTATTATGTCTATTGAAGCCTTCAGAGAATGACTCAGATGCCTAATTGTTCCTGAGGAAAATTTGGAGTAAACTGAGGATCTTCATTTAGCCAAACCCCAGAAAATACTATATGTATGTATGTCATCACCCATAGACAATAGATTCTATAAACTATCATCTGTTTAACACCTCTGTTTGTCAGGCTAAGACTTTTACCACTCTGTGATTTGAGCCATGTGACAGCACCATCTACACCTTTTGGAAGATAATGGCTTGGTGTAAATGCTTTTGACCTGCGCCCAACTTCTAAGGTGCTGCAATGTAAATTGTAGCTGGGAAGGATTCCCAGACATGTGGCTTGAAGCTGATGACAGAGCTATTAAAAATTAATGATCTGACAAAAGAGACAGTCAATGTCACTATGTAATAAGCAAAATATGAAGTTGAACGTAGACACGTAGAACTTGAGAAAAACTATGTTTTCTCTGTTAGTTGACATCTGGAGAGATGTCAGCAAGACCCTGGAAAAGTCAGCACAATTATGAAAGCACTCAAATGAAAGCAGTCCAATGTCTATTGTACAGAGTGATTTTTTTCTGGAATTACCCAGAATCTTTAAAACAATGAGGAGGTACTGCTCCTAAGATTCTTTAGGGTAGCTAAAACAAAATTATTTTGTTCTGAAGGAGGTTAGGAGCAGTGCTAATGCACACCAAGCAGCCCTGAACATTTACTTAAAGACAGGAAATAAAAAGGAAACAGAGCTGTGCTTTCTGAGATGCAGTTCCCTCAATTCACCTTTCAGCACTAACCCAAAATCTGCTAGATGGAACTTGGACAAAATTGTGGGTTTGTACTTGGACTTGTTTCTTTGTAAAATTTTAGCAGTATAATATGAAAATAAGGTACTTCCCAAGAAAACCCCTGTATATGGTAGATGCAATCAACAGGACATGCTGTCCAGAATACTAGACATGATTTTATAAGACAAAAACTGCATCTCCAATGGTGGGTTCACACAGCCCCCTGAAGAGCAGGCAGTAGTAAATCAGCTTTTGTACCAGCCATGGCAGTCTGAAGGGCCACTTATCACAGGGAGTTACTCTGTTTTAGTCTGTGAGAGATGAACTGTACATGAAAAATACTTTGTTTTGAAGGAGACCTAACAACAGTCCTAGAAGACTTAGAGGGTGCCTACAGTGTGCCTGACCTACTGATATAGATCTGAATGAAATGTCAACCAAGAATGTGTGCCCAAATAGGAGCAAAGAAATAGCAATCTGAGGTGCTCAGACTTCTGACTGACCACAGGAGATTTTACAGCTTCATGAAATATCAGCCCTGGTAAAAATCCAAAGAAGAAAACAAAGAAACATGAAAGAATAAAACCAATAGACAAGTTTTCTGGTGCAGCTGCTGTAAGGCTTGTTGGGGGATGTGAACAAAGACAGTAACAGGAGCTAGGGCATATCTGAAAGCATATTTTGCAAATTCTGAAGTACCAAAATGTCTGAAAACATAAGATGCCTGGCAGTAGACTTCAAACTTAGCACAAAATAGGTCACATTAGCCTGGATGCTCAAAGGGCAACAGAAGAGTCAATCTGGCAATGGAGAGCTTGTAAACAAGAACAGTACTGGTGAGTAGTTCTCACTTTGCATTGTTCAGCTTTCACATTCCTGCATCTCCTCCCCTTCCTTCTACCATCTCCCTTTCTAATTTTTACCTTGACACAGATAAACCAAGTCTACAGTGCAAAAAGGAAACAACAGACAGAGAAATGAGCTAGAAACAAATCAGTAAAAAAAGTCGATGATTTGATACCATCGTGTAGATGAACAGGTCTGGTTCAGCCATCAAAAATCCACTTACAGCAGTGATAGAAATGAAAGGCTGATGTTACTAGCAGAGGGAAATCTGAAGATAGTACCCACACAAAATCAAAATCCAGATCAAAGTAAATAAGCAATAGAAAGGGAAATAAAAAAAAAAGAAGTTATTATAATCTGATGCCAACAGAAGCTCAAAATCTCATTTCTTTCAAAGCTTGTTATAGTTTGCTTGAAGGAAAAGTTAAATAAAAATATGTATGGCCATGGCAATGGCAATATTGAGTTATACTCTTGATTCATTGAGTTTCAGCAGAACTGTTCTGCAGGCTATTCTGAAGGTGTTCTGTGGTCAGAACTGGTGACGGTACAGCTGTAGCTGCATGAGAATGCAGCACTGGTGTAGTGTAGATGTTCTCATCAATCATTCCATTACAGTGTACCTGTAAGATGTTTATAGAGTCTTACATAACACTGGGAAAAAAAATCTTTAAAAACACTTCAGATTTGTTTCTGTTTATCCGCTGTACCCTTTGCAACATCAGGATAAAACCCAAAAAGTGAAAAACATTGCTCTCTTTTGATGTCAAATCCTGGGGTTGAGAGAGGAGATGCAGCCTTCCAGGAAGGTGTCTGACCTGGCAGGTTTGTTCTGTTGCTCCTCAGTGCTCTGAGAAAGTGTGCAGTATGTGCTCTACACAGGCTAAGTAAAGTTTTGTGTTCTGAACCTCACTCTGGAGAAAGAAGCATTTCATTAGGCAGCTGCCTGGAAACAACTCAATAAGGAAAAGTGAGAAAGCTTGAGAGATTTTAGAGTCTCTGAGTACATAATTTCTTGCTGTTTCACACAGTTACACTTATGCAGAGATAAACTTTTCTAAAATTTCAGGCTACATTTTAACATGCATATGTTTCTTGGAATGACAACTTTACCATGGCTAAAATCCTTCTCCCAGAGAAGACAAACCATCCTTGCAAACCTTGCTAGAGAGTGGTTTTGTCACTGTCATCTCAGGACTGAAATTCCTTGTTGAACAAAGGCCTTGAATTGTCATGACTGTTAGTCCACTCTGGATTTAATAGTAGTTTTGGATACCTTTGGATATGTCATGGAGAACTTTTACTCTAGATCTGTCTGCCAGTGTGTGGGTTCAGCCCCAGAAGTGAGTTTGCACAGCACTCTCCTGCACTCAGAGTGATTTCCTCAGCTCTACAGACCCTTTGCTGACTTGTCAAATGGCAGGTAGTGCAACATCTCACTAACAGCACCACAGCTGTGCACTGAGTGGGGTTCACATCAGACCTCTTGGGAGGCTGTTGGTGTGTATTCTTTTCCTATGAAACTTCACAAGACTTGTGGGACCTTTTATCGTCATCTGTACTTTATACAGACTGCCTGTGTATTCATATTGTGTTAGACATTGTATTTGGATATGAATGTTTAACTACATATATAACATATTGTTAGATGTGAAGAACTTGGCAGATGATACACAAAGTATGTGCAGATTAAATTATATTTAAAATATTCTGTAAATTGGAATAAAAAAATTTGAACTAGTAAAGCAGTCTGCAAGGGAGTGTGGGAAAACTATCATTTGGGACTTGGAAGAATAGACTGGACAAAGCATTAACAATCAAGTATTTTTGTAAAAGGAATAACAATTGGAAGTAATTTGCACTGGTGGGAGAATAGAGCATAAATGATTTCTTGGACCTCTTTTTTTTAAACCTTATTATCTTAAATTATGTCTTTGAAAGATTTTCTCCCTGCTTTAATGTAATGAATTCCATAGCAATGACGATTAAGTATTTAGGGACTTTTACCAAGGATTATTTAGAAGAGATGATGAATGATTATTGGCTACAGTTGCTAATTGACACAATAATCCATGTCAAGGGATTCCTCTCTAGTTTTGAAACTATATTCTAAAAAGAAAAGAGAATTGATTTGTTAGATAACACACTGATGTTGAGATTAATTGAAGCATAATGGAGACTCATGCCTCTCATTTTTTCTTAAGTAATGGTATAATTCTTGGCTTTATGTGTTTGTTTCTTGTAATTTGTGATAAAAAGATGTGCAGTTTTAACATACAACCTATGACAGTAACTTTAAGTTGGAGCTTCAGTATGCCAAAAAAGAGGAAGATATAGAAATAGTGCTATAGATAGTTTGAATGTGTTAATTTTTCTTAAAAAGGAGAAAATGCACAAACAGAACAGGTTTGCCCACCTACCTTTTCTATAGAATCACTGATTTTCACCCTGAAGAGGTCAGGCAGATTTATGGAATAAAACAGGGCCTCAGGCCATGTAACATGATTGTGAGCTAGTCAACCACTCATTTGTGCCAAGTAAATTTTGGAAATGATTCTCCTTTGCTGACAGTACCCTCATTACTGATTGTGTAGAGTAATTTATCAGGCATTTCTTAAAATAAACCGTTCATTTATGCTAATAGGACTTGGCAGGGAGGAAAAATTGGCAGGACTTGAAGTTCCTAGTGTTTTTCTTTTTTCAAACAAAAACTGAAAAGTCCTTAGTATTTTGAGCAACCGTTATCACAGCCATGCATATAGTTTATTAAAGTGACAACTAATTGCATAATAAATTTTCACAATGGGAGAAAATTATTCCTATGTTAAGTTTACAAAAGCAAATAGTTTGGTAGTATTGTAAAAGCACAGTCATTAGTTTCATACTTGCACATTCCTTATTGGCTAAGCTTCTGTTATTAATGAATCACTTAGCATCTTTTCCATGACTCATCTATTCTCAGTGCAGTACCTCATCTTGAAATATCTCTTTGTTCCTTACCCCTCATGTATTTTCTGTTTGGTAGTTCCCTCCAAGGAGATGTTTTATTTCTGCTGCATAGTGGGGCTTTGATCCTGCAAACAGCCAGACACATCAGTAACTCCTGAAGTGAGTAGTCCCATTGAACCCATGGGACTGGTCAATAGGTACAGTTAATAACTTCTACGTGTTTGTAGGACCCAACTGCAGACACTGTACAGAGTTTAACAGCTAACCTTTGCAGCTGAACTATCTTATATTTAGTTCAATACATTTCACATTCAGTTGTCTTCAAAAAATAAATATATGAGTTCCTGGAAAAGCCATCCTTCCTAGCCCACAAGAAAACATCCAAAGCTCAAAATAAGAAGCATGCACTGAAACACACAAATAAGGTCAGCAACACTGATAAAATGACAGCTGTAGCAAATTGTGACTCACCAAAAAACAATGCTTTAATCCAGTGCCTGTCAAAATGTAAGGGGAAGTCTTCTGTTAACTTCACTGGTGGTTAGATCTGGTCCTCATTTAAGAAGACAAAGCTAGATGCATCTCCAACTGTACATAAATTATTTTATGTTTTTTTGTGTGTTCAGTTTCTCAGCAAATGGCAAATCTGTTTCATCGTTGAGTAAAATTAAACAGTGATGTTGTTTTGGTTATTGCTTTTTAATGAAAGTAAATATGGAAGTGAGTAAATGCAATTAGTACAGAATATACTGTGCTTCTTATAACTGCAAATTAAGCATGACACATTGACCCCAAATTTTGATCATGCCTCAGCCTTTAACTGCAGATGCCAGAAACTCAGACTGTCTTTTCAAAGACAAACAACTTAAAGCAGCCAACAGCACCTTAAAATGAAGACTAAACCCTAGATAGTTTTTAATAATCAGACTTTCATGGAAGCTGTGTGATGTACAACTTAGATTATGGCTTTAAACATTTGCTGTCTCATGCTATTGTACTTTGTAGTTTCCAGAACTGAAGGGATCCATATCTAGTAAAATGAAGAACAAAGGTTCTGTAACATCTTGCAAGTCTTCAGCTGTTTAAACTCAAATTTAAAATGTGAAACTCATTCCACAAACACTTACTGAACCTGGCCATTTCTTCTACATGTCTATTACTCACCATCATAATTAGAATGTCCCTGAAATGGGTCTAAATGTTTCTGCTAATGTTTTCCACTTCTGTCTGCATTCTTTTCATATTGTTTCCTGCCATTAATGCAATAAAAATGTCAGCCACAAATACCAGATTCCTAATGGAAAAGCAAAACAAACTAAAACCACAGCCAGCACCACAGCTGAGAAATATTATTTTTCCCTCATATTCCAAATTTTTACTTGGCAAACAATTAATTGAGGTTGCATATACAATATGCATTATTAACTAAGTTACATATATTTTTCACACATGGAAATCAGAATTACTGACACTCTCTGTAATGGTTACAGAGTGGTTTCATGCAGGTTTGGGTTGCCTGATCAGAGAAAGATGGTATCTTGTTTAAATGAGAGGACCATAATTGGTACTTTTGGCTTCTCCTGCTCGTGGAAAAACACCATAATCTTTAGTTCAAGGTATAATGGGGCAAGCATTACTTCTTTAATGTCCTGCAGCACACAGATGTTTAATGAATTTATACTTTTAATTTGCTATGAGTTCCTAAAAGGTAGAAGCTCAGAAGAGAAGATCTAAATATCTACTGTTAATGCAAGATAGATGGTCCTTGTAATGTGTCAGCTTATTTGTACAATGCAATAAGTAGCCTCTCTGATTTTTTTTTGCTCATTACTTAAACCCTTCAAAGTTTCTGGCTGTTCTTAAATACAATTAGATTAAACATTTCTGTTTAATTTATTGATATGAAATTGGTGAGGAAGTTAACATAGAAATTAGAATTCTGTATAGGACAAAACAGTGGTGGTAGTGAAGTTCCTAATCTGTTTATTATAACATACATATTTGGGGAACAGGTTCCCGTATGTGCTCTTCCCTCAGCATACATAAAATAAAATGAAAAAGTGGCCTCTTCCCCATGAAGTCTGTAACCTTAAATGTAATACAGGAGTAAAAATTGATAAAGATCAATTGAAGAAGCATTGAAACAGTACAAGTCAGCATACAACAAATGGTTGCAGCTCCTATGAACATTTTAGTTACTCACTGAAGATTAGTTTTTTGAGAAACTCCTGAGTTGCCTCTGGTAGTGAAGGTAAAAGGTGCAGGAGAGATTACCTCATGGGTGATTTCACAATATATTCTTCTCCCATAAAACTATCTCCTAAGGAACAGTGTGAGGTGCAAAAGAGCAGGTTCTGTCTGCTAGGAGTTTAACATAAACCTTGGATTATGCAGAAAAACTGGGCATTTTCTATCTATTTACTTCACCTTTCATTTTAATACATGTATTTTGATACTTCTTGCCATATTTTTGAGACTCAACTGCTGCCCAGTTCGGTAATGTAAGTTCAGTCTGTAAACTCTTTGGATTAAGGGCAGTTTTCTCCAATTGTCTGTGCACTTCTTGGTTCAGCTGAGCCTCTGTCTAGTTTAAAAACAATAGCAATAACTCAAAATAAGTATGTACTCTGAAGATGCCTTCAAACGTTCCATTTTTTTAATGAGAAAGTGATGGAAAATGGCAGGAGGTTCAGAATACAATGGATCCACTATGCTTCCCTTATTTAACTTTTCTTCTTCCCGAACCCCTTGGTGGTGATTCTGGAAGCACTGCAGCATAGGAATAGACCGCTACTGGAGAGTAGCCCTGTTTGTTCATTAGAAGGGCTCCACTGCCTTTGGGGAAGCTTTGCTGAGACATGCTATGCTGTGGCCAGATTTCATCCAATGTAAGTGTCAGGTCAAAATGCAGGATTTGAAAAACAATTATAATTGTACAAACAGGTAGCTGGAATATCTCTCTGCCTTGTACTTTCTGAGAAGAGCTGTATGTGCAGGACCAACATGAGGAATGGTCTTTTGCCTAGTCCTAGCTGCCAGCTCCTCTCCACATGCCTGTGTACTATTGTTATTGCAGCCACTGAGACTGCAAAGGTACTTGGTACACACAGGAGGACAGCAGTGACACTGTAGATGAAAATTTCAGAGTTGCAGATTTACCTTCTTCCCGCCAATCCCTGTTAGAAAACACAACAACAACAAACAAATGAAACCAAAACAAAAACACCCCAAAAACTGCAAAGATGCTTTCTCAAGAGTCTGCTTAACAAGTTTTTGCACAGTGGTGTATAATTTGACACCACATGATTAAAAAAAAATAAGTGCCACTGAATGCTGTTTTAAAGGACTGCATAGACATTCCAACTACAGCAATACTTCAGTAGTTCCATCTGGATTCAGTCTCAGCACATCAGCAATAGCACTGAAACTTATTAACACTCGTGAAATTCCATGTTCAAGATCTTTCATTTGAAAATATAAATGCAATGCCAAGCAAAGTAAAACTCGAAAAGGTTATCCTTTATCTTCTCAAACTAATGGCAAAAAAATTCCAAATCTAATTTAGTTTGCATGAATGTATCATATTTTTTGGCCTCCCTAGAAAATGACTGTTCCTCATTTCTCTCCAGCTGTAAATAATATGACTTAAATAGCTCAGTGAAGCAGCTCTATTATTTACTGGTCAAAAAACATTACAAATGATTGAAGGCTTTTTATGAAAGAAGTGGCTGAGAATTGTTCTTCCAATTGAAATTTTAATGTTTGTGGCGTATTGCAGGGGCAATGTATACCCATAGGCAGAGATAAAATCTGAAAAATTATCATTTTTTAAGGGTCAAGTGTTTGTTTTCTCAGGTTTGCAAGTATTTAGTATATATAAAACACATGGGTTTTTAAGAAGTGATTTTTGCATACTGTGGTTGAGGTGCTTCTAAGAAGTGTATTGATGTTTAGACACTGCTTACTGGCCTGAGTGAAACCAAGTCTGTTGGAGCAGGCCTAAACCATACAATGAAGGATGAGACAGGGACTTCAAGAAGGTCTTCAGAATCACGGAGTTTACTGCTAACAAGATGCTTCACCCACTCTGATTTCCCCCATGCAAAAGGGACCAGGCTGCAGGCCATAAGCCTTCTGAGATTCAACATATCAGCTTTGCATGACACCTTGGAAAACCTTAAGCCATATTTCACATTTTCCCGCAGTGAAAGCAGGAAGAGCTTCATGAGAGATTTGATTGAAAAAATCAATTTGAAGCCTAGTCGGTTAATCTCATACATTGCAGGTTGTTGTGGTTTAGGAATGGTGCTTTAGTACTCCCACTAAAACCATGCTCTCTTCCTCCAATTTGAGGCACAAAAGGTAAAGATCACAGGTTGAGATTTAGAACTATTTCACTGGAAACAGCAGTGAGGTAAGAAAACAAACAATAACAGCAACAATACTAATGGCAGAGGGTATAAGAAAAGAAATTATTCACAAGGAAAAAACCCCAATAATAGACAATACCAGATAGCTCCCTCTGCCACATTCTGTCACCTGGACGGAACCCCTTCTTCCTGGAATATAGTCCCTTTTCCCTGCCCCTGGCAATGGCCTGAGGTGGTATAGAATAACCTCCAGGTCCTAGCCATGCCCTCTCCAGGCTACTGCAAAAATTAATTCTTTCCTGGCCAGGACAGGACACAGGTAGAACTGAATCTTATTAAAAGTTATGTAACACCATTTTAAAAATCTTTTATGCGAAAGACAAGTTCAGTACAGAGCAATACAGAAGACAACATTGATGGAGGCTACTTGTGATGTTCCTGCTATTTTTTTGTCAGATTTATCCCATTTCCTTGTGTCAGATACTGAGTTTACCACTCTCACTCCCTCATAAAATGAAGTTGTTGAAATACCAAGCTTACCTCTGCATGTTCTTTAATCTTATTTGCTCAAGTGAATCATGAACACACTACTTAACTAGGGACCTATTACCAAAATGGAGTGCCAGGAGATAAATACTGAAATTGTTCATACTGGATATTCTGCATCCCAAAATCCTGCTGATCAGGCTAAGTGCTGAATTCAGACCAGGTTGCTTGGGGCTTTGTCTGTTGAGCCTTGAAAACCGTGAGGATGGAGATTCCACAGCCCCATCTGAAAACTTTCGTGAAACCTGCTTTCTGCAGGCAGTTCATGTTGGAACAGTAGGGAATAAATCCCTTGTTCTCTTTTAGTTCTAGAACTGTCAAGTGTTATCTGACAAAACAGTATTGAAAAAAATAAGAGATCTAGCATTATTTAAAAATTAATAGTATCACCTTAAAATGATTATGTTCTAAATGTTTTATATGAGTGCTGTAGAACAGTAACACATGCGCATACTCTTCCAGCTGGACTGTAAAATTTATGAACCTCACACTTCTGGTACCATTGGTATCACTGTAACGACAATAGTTTTACAAGAACAGTATTTGTATTGTGGTATTTTGTGCTCCTATTGTTAGAAGGGTAAGAAAACATGGAGCTTGTTTGGTTTTTTTTTTTTTTAACAGTAAAAGCTTTTATTTTAACTTCATCTTTTTATTTTTAGGCAAATAAGATCATACATACATACATATGCTTTTTAAATGTTCCTAAAAGATATAATTTTTTCTGTCTACAGCTTTATCTTTAAGACAAACTCATTGCTAAAAGCACTTCTTGGACAACTGCAGAAGTTGAGAATGTATCTTGAAGTTGCTTTCCTTTTCTTTTTGTGCGAAGCTTAAGCCCATGCAGTTGATTTTTTTTCAGACACAATCCATTCAAATTAGGTTTTTTCTTTTTGCTGTCTTTTGTCAAATCAGCTGTTGGCCTCCACCACACCATCCCTTAGCTCAGTTATTTCACTCCTGTTCCTAACTGCATTATTCACCGAGTCAACCACAGTTGGCTCTGAGCACATTATGAAAAATTCTTATGATCATAAGAACTTCCTCAGCTGCAGGTAATGACTCTGATTCATATCTCCTATCTTGCTCCAGTATTTTTTCTGAATCTCAATGGTGAGCATCTCAGTTATATTTTCTTCACTTTTAACATCAAACTCTCCTCTCCTCCTTCTGCTCTCTAGTATTTTGGGCCCTAAACATTACACTCCTTTTATTTTTTTTTTTTGCCTCCATAGCTGTGTACTCTCTCCACTTTTTGTGATTCCTTCCTCTATTTTATCATCTTCATTATCATTTTGCTAATCTGTAGCTCTTCCAATATCAAATTTATAGATGGTTCATGCATATTCAAGAACTGGAGTTCTCAGCAGATGGAAGGTCTGCATCTCGTCTTGTCTCTGACAATGACTAAAATTTTGGCTGCATTGTCAGAAAACAAAAAGAAAAAAACCCCCAAACAACCCCCAAGCTTCCTTTTCTGATTATTTCTGTCATCAGTTAAGTTCAAGACTCCTTCAACACGTCTTCAGAGCAACTACCTGAAGCTCCTCTTTTTGGCCCCCCTCTTCCTTTCATGAAAAAGTATGACAGAATCCTTTATGGTTAAATTTTGGGTTGCACTCTGTTCTTTCCAGAAGTATCAGAGTCTGCACCTTCAGAAATGCATCATTCCTTGAGTTGAGCTGTGGGAGAGACCCTTGATGGTTGCAGGATTTTTTGACCCTGTGATAACAAATGACTTTTAGGTTTATGTTTTGGGAGCAAATATAAATGAAGAAGGTCCTCTTAGAAATAACAAGAATTGAATTAAATGCCCCTTTTTTAAGGGCTGCAAACTCAAATTCTGCCCTTATGATGCACTATTTCATTTTTTTTTTCCTCTGAGTGACCCAGCTGGAGTTGTGCCTTTTCCTCACTACTTTGCCAAGGAACCTTTGTGCTGAATCACTGACTATTTCTACTGTAATTGGCTTGGAGTTCTAGGGTGAGGGGTGCACTGAATAAGTCTCCTTTTTTGCCTACTAATTGTTTTCTATGCCACATATTTTCAGTGCTCCTGTAATATTTAATTTGGAGCTGGATGTGTAGCAAAATGAAAATTTTTTCAATTTGATTAATTCCTTAAATGTTGCTTGTCAGTTTAAGGAAATTTTGAGCAGTTTTTCTTCTTGCTGAAGAGGGGGTTTTAGACTATCTTAAGACTTCCTGAAGGTAACCAACTGTCCAAAAAAATCCTCAACCATTTTTTGTTACAGTTATTCCAGCCAAGATTTGTGTTTATCCCTTTATTGGTCCTTTCAGAATAATCAAGAAATAATGGAGTAGTTGTGCTTACAATGCCCTATTCCCAGGCAAATCAAGGGTGTCTCTCAGAAGCAGAAGGATAAGGTAGAGTTGTGACTAGAGCCATTATATGGGGTAGCAGGAAGGTGATACAAACTAGTGTGCTTTTGCCTGAAGGGCTGTATTTCAGACTGCTCTTTCTTTAGCAAAAAATCAGAGTTTTTTAGCAGATGGATCAATGTTATATTATACTTTGTTTTCCATTGTTCTGGCATTGTTTCCACAAGATTGCTTGACATCATATCACTGTAGGCCTGTGTGTGTGCCAAGTAAAATTACAGAAGTCAAAGGATGGGGTCAGAGGCAGAGGTGCAGGCCTAGCTGCAGAAGACAGGCATCTAAGCATGGTTGTTCTCTGAACAGGGCAACACCTTCTGTTACAGATGGAGTGGTGGGCATCACCCACATTTTGGGGAGGACTAGGACCAGAAAATATTAGGAGCCTATGTGACCTCACTGGCTCATCAACACTGAAAAATCAATCTATGCGTCATTTGTAGCAACAAAAAAAGGCAAATCTTGTGGAAAGATAAAAGCATAAAAAGTTGCACTGAAATGCTTGCTGTGAGAGGGTTAGAAAGGCTCCCTTGGCTGTAGGTCCCATCAGGTTTGGCTTCAGTTCTCTCACCAGTTGCACTGTCCTTGAAGTGTAGCACACCTCCTTCTTAGTCAAGTTTTACCTGTTTCCTTAGGAGTGTATCTTGTGCAAGTCTATCTGAGAACATCCAATTGTTTCAAATTGTATTTCCTTGAAAAGAATTCACATAGGTAAAAAACCCAAAACAAACAACAAGTGTTGTCTGATAAAGGAAATCCTTCACTATTCATAAAATATTTGGGTTATTTGGGAAAAGAGGAAATTGCTAAGGATTAAGTTTACAGCACATGAGCATGTCTCAGAAGTGCTACTCTGTAAAGCTTTTCAAGGAAAAAAAAAAGAAAATAAATCCCAGTAGGCTTCCAGAGTTTTGCATCCTGTCGTTTATTACATTTGTCAGTAAAAGCAGCAAGGATTATGGAAGTAGATTTATTAATTTTATGAAATCCTGGCACGAAGGATCGGTGGCCCTCTGATAGAAAATGACGTGGAACTATTTTGTGAAAGACAAACATTGTGTACTTGCAGTGAAAAGTTATTATCGCAGCAAACCTGTTGCAAATAAATCGCTCTAGCAAATCCCTTGGAAGTTACTTGCCTTAAAGTCTATGGGATTATGTTTTATGTCTCCGTGTGTAAAGGAAGATCCTTGGTTTCAATGCGTGTTCAAATTCCTGGGGTCAGTATACAGAATTAGAACAGCTAATCATAACCAGTTTGGAAAAGTTTCCTGTTGATGTTTTAGCCTTTGTTATTAATGCCTTAAAGGCACACTGCTAAAATGAAAGTTCATTTTCTTTACTTTCAGTATCTCATTCTTTGTACAAGGTGTCCTTTGGAAGACCTTGTAGTATTTGATCCTTTTCAGAATATGTCATCTGTGTGTTGAGAGGAAACTGAGACAAGGACAGTAAGTTGTGCTGTAAGAGGTGTTAATTGAAACATGATGATTAGACCATTTTCATGTACGACAAAAATACAGCCATTGAGATCTGAATTGCTAAAAGCCTTTCCTCAAAGTTATTAAATCATATCCATCTAAAAGCAATTGTAAGCTACTTGCATAAAATCACTTCAAGGACTCTGTTCTGGTCTAGAAGGCTGGTAGTAGGCAGGTTCCTGACTAGATACCTGCATCCAAAAGGTAGCTGTTTCACTAGTCTCTAAATAATTTGACATTTTCCGTCAGTATTGGTAATAAAGTTCTGTTTTTTCTTAGAACTGGTTATCCACAGGAGAAGGCTAATGCCTGAGAATAAATGCTGAAAGTGATCTTGCTGTTCTCTTTGAAATAAGGAAGGAAGTGTCCTTTCTGGTATTGCAGTATGCCCTTAGTAATCACAGCAGTCTATTTCATTTTTTGTCACAAGCAGTAATTACTTTAACTCATACAAAATTTAAAAATAAGTTTGGTTTTTCATTTGTACCAATGTTAACCTTTTTTGCATAAACTTAATTGGAAAATACAGCTCCATTTTGCCTAAGATACTTTAATGCATCTATTATCATTGCATCAAAGCAATGGATAAAATCATAAACCTCATCTTGGGAACCACTTAAGAACAGTTATCCCTATTTCACAGGGATGAACAGCAATTTCCCTAAGGTCACAATAAATGAGTTTCTTGTCCTTGAATACCTACTCATCACTGAGCCATTCTTTCCTCACTGCAGAGGAGGAATGGCAGGTTCCAGGCTCTGGTCTATCGCTGCCTCTTCTCCTGCTCTTTATGTCTGATCTCCAAGAGTCTCTGCCACCCAGGGACATTCACGGCTTACAGATGCAGTTGGCTAAACATCCCCGGTCTCTGTGATCTGCACTCTCATTGTTCCTTCTTCTCACTTGCCCTAGTTTTTTTTTGAAAGAAAAGAGGATATACCAATGCAAATGAGACAATGACATGCCTAGGCAGGCTGTGGACAATATGGAGATTAGGGCTGAGTGGGACACACACCATGAAGGGAAGGTGCTCACTGAGTGTAAAGTTCTCAAGCCTGTTGCAGCCAGGCAGATTGGCACAGATCATAGAAACAGTTTATTGTTGTTCTAAGGAAAGTTTATTCGTCATAGTGATTACAATGCTGTAGCTGCTCTAAAAACTTCCCTCTCCATGTGAGTGTTACTGAGATCTTTACAATAACCTAACAATTGAGTCAGCAAATAGCATCATCACTCATTGCAGCTGAGGAGGACAGGTCATTTAAGCACATGCTGAAATGGTTTGCTGGATCACAACCACACAGAGTAACTACTTTATGTAAAGTTTTATAGAAAGTGAGTGCAAGTGCTAGAATTTTATGTTTCTATCCAATGGTTGCTCCCCATCAGATTTGTACTGGGAATGTCAAAGATGTCATTTGATAAGGATCAGACTATTTTGAGAAGGACGCAACCTGAAACCACGCACATCCTGTTGTTAGTAATATCCTCCATGTGGACAGTAAGCACCTGAAAATCTCGGTGTCTTAGAAATGGAAGTGACTGTATGTTTTCTGTGTAAGTATATCCATATATATATATATATATATCTTGTAATCATCTTATTGTATGAATGCAAGTGTGCATGCATCTATATAAAACCAGCACATCTGTGTATGTAAGTAGAATGCTTATCTGCATGTAACCAGATGTAATGGAAATCTAGATGTTCTGGTATGGAATTTATTTCTTCTCCAAACTCTTTATACTGCTAATTAATGTAAATTACTCACAGTTATACTGGAGTGTAAGATCAAGAACTTATACTGAATTCGTCACATGAGGAACACTGGGTTTTTTACATGTATTCATGCTTCTGCACAATGTATTACAACTCTGTAGAGTTTCCCATCCTTTTTTACCTCTTTTATTAACAGTTCTGAAGAGCTTATTCCTGTATCAAAGCCAGTATTTGATTTGCACTTAAGGGAAACACCACACTTTGTAGATCAGTCTGCTAATAAACCTCAGACCTTCACTGTTTCTACCACTTAATTTAAAATTTCCAAATCTTGGAAAGATGTTGATTTCAATGTATTCCCATTCTTATGCTACAGTGCTATAGTGCAATCAAGGAATTTTTCCACATGGTCATGTTACTATTATTACCATTGATTTTGACATATCTGGATAAGGATTCAGATGTGGATGAACATAAGTAGTTCTCCTAAATCCTAACAGCATTTTCTTCCATTATTTTCCCACATTCGGGGTTGCTTTCTCTTTCCCCCCTTCTTTTTCCTTCCTTTCTTAAGAACTTTCCTTTAACTGTAGTTTGTCCCTGAAAGATTATTTTCAACTTGAAGGTAGTTAGTAATGAAAATAGCGTATTATTTGTATGTCTTCATTATCATTTTTATCCAGAAACAAAAAATAACAAAATAAAGGATTTGAAGTCATCAGTGATTTACTTTCCCAACATTATCAGTTTGTGGCCTCTCAGAATGGGACCTTATTTCTGTGCTCAGAAAATCTGAAAGACAGCCCAGATTTACTAAAATGTGTTGGTTCCTAAGTTATTTTTTTACAATCCTTTCAACTGATTTTATACTATGCTTAAAAGACTAAATATTTCTTGAATCTTGTTCTAAATATTTTATTTCAAAGCATCACTATTTATGGTCTTTAAATGTGGTGGATAGTGAGAGTCAAAGCTTAATTTAAAAACTCAGCCTATTAAAAACTGTTCAAGTTGTAAAATATAATTTAGTATGAGTGAGATTAAGGAAATCATCACTGCTTTCATTAAAAATAATGAAAAAAAAATCAGGATATTCCTTTATGCCTTTCTCAGTCTAAAGACATCCACTGTGAGTAACTTCTGTGAAACTTGTGGGTTTGCTTGTATACAGATTATTTTCATGCTGTTATTTGCCATAGATTTCAACAGCAGTTTCCACATATCATGGGAAGTACGCCATATAAATCAGATGTTTTCTCCACGTGTGTAGAACATACAGATCTATGTCTATAAACCAAGCAGAACATAGTTATTTTAATAGAATTTGGACTGATATTATATAATATTTTCAAAAGGATTCGTAAGTCATTACAAAAGAGGACAGCTAGAGCACAAAAATACTAATTGAGACAAACTTTTCAAAGTTGATAAATGATTTGGTTTTTTGATTTTGGTTACCCAGCTGAAGCAATATTAAGGACTGAGCTTCAGAGAATGCACTTTCTTTCAATTAGGGCTACCACAAGCAGCTCATATCTAATAGTAAAAGCATCCTTAGCTACTACACATCCATTTAT
This sequence comes from Monarcha castaneiventris obscurior, assembly GCA_026261815.1. Classification (NCBI taxonomy): domain Eukaryota; kingdom Metazoa; phylum Chordata; class Aves; order Passeriformes; family Monarchidae; genus Monarcha; species Monarcha castaneiventris. The sequence goes on along the minus strand of JAMPIT010000230.1, from coordinate 51,027,639 downwards.
GAAAACTGGTCTTATTTCTCTCTAGTCATGTTATGAGTCAAAGCTGGTTGAGAATAAAGATGGAGAGGAAGCATTTGCTCTCCTGGATTAGCCTGTTGCAGTGCCATGCTTATGAAGCTGAGTATCTAGACTTTTTACATAAAAGAGTCCATTCCTGTTGGTTGACCTTGGAGAGTGACTAAAGATGCAATGGCCATGTCCTTCCTTTGAGTTGCTCAAGAAAACAGTATTTGGATTTCCCTGACAAGAAAGGCTGTTTCTTATATCCGATAGAAAAGTTTGTGGTATCCGAAGATTGCTGTTGCATGTACGTAAATGATATAGTTTCCCTTAAAGTTCTAAATAATAAAAAATGAAACAAGTCCACCCTATTTGATTTCTTGATCTGATTCTGGTTTAGTTTGTGGTCGGCCTCTAAAGAAGACAGGATGACCCAGAGAGAATTACAAAAATTCTCTCCATGTATTAAATTGGCATTACATCTTTCAGCATGAATTGTGGTTCTGTTAGCACTTTCAGGAGTCATAACTGCATTTCTGAATTTTCCCACACCTGCTTAAAACATGTTGGTGCAGTGCATGCTGCAATGTGGGGTTTCTTGGCTTATCATTAAGGATAAATCCCAGCTGCAGAGATCTAATAAATCCAGAAGAAGAATTCAACAAATGTGGTCAATTTAGTCAGAAACACTTGCTAATCTTTCTGTATTAAGCATTGCTTTCACTGTACAATGTGCAACTGGTCAGCATTATGGAAGAAATAGGTGAGGGAGTACACTGATTAATGAAGAAACTGGAAAAATATAAATAGTGAGGAGTATCAAGCATTCAGAGTATTCTATATTTCAGGTCAGTAGAAGGTTTTGGAGAAGGAGTGTGAAAAGGAGCAAGTGAGAATAAGGTTTAGGCTTCAGTGGAAAATGCCATGGGGAGCTGTGGGCTTTGGGAACAAAAAAGAGCATTAAAAGTTGATGAGTAATTGAGCTATATAGGATAGATTATCTCATGGTGTATTAAGTTCCTTGTGTTAATTAACCTCAGGATGTTTAAGTAGGCATTGGTTAATAGGAGACTAAGGAGAGGGATTTGGGAAGAACAGGGCAGTATGCATAAGAAGAGGGTGGGATACTGGAGCTAGATGGAGAATTGCTAGAGGCTGTAGAAATATCATGGAGAAATATCAGATGTTCCTCCTGTATTCTCAGAAGTCTTCAAGAGCATCTACTTTTAACCATTGTCAGAGAGTGGTCTCGTGTACTGAGCTACTATGAATGTTTTTCTGCTTTTATGGTCTGTGAAAAGGGTGGAGGTTTGTCCACATGTGGTTATAGCTGGCAAATGAGGCCAAGGAGTAGCACCAAGCAGAGAAATACGGAAATGGCTTAGCTGGAAAGGCAGACCTCTCTGTGGTAACAGGTGATTGGTTAAGCCACTTCAGGATAAGGGCAGAGAGAAATTAGAAGGTGCTGGGATTAGAAGCTATGGATGGGAGTCATTACCTTCTCTAGAGTCCGCAATCCTGTTCTCTAGAATTGTGTTTTCCCAAACACAAATCTGTTTTTTGATCTCCTGAGTATAAAGACCATTTCTTGTCAGAACCCACTGCATACCTCATCCTACTCCATTCACCCGCTTCACCCAGCTAACTTTCCTCTTAAGTTTACTAATGCTTTCTGGCACGAGGATTTGCTTCAGTATTGCAAAATAGAGTAGAGAACTCTTGACTGAGTGGTATTACTTGTGTTGGCACTGCAACCACAACCATAAAAATTAGATTGAAACAAAAAGTAACTTCATCAAACAATCTAGTTTTCTTGAAAATTATGGTGGCCTCCAGCATTTTCAACATTATTTTAACAATATGGGAATTTTAGTATTTTGTTAGCAAGATGTCTTTTGACTGGAGAGCCCTAAGAAGATGAGATGTACGCAGAGTAGTTTCTGAAATATTTCCTTCACATTTGTGTTTGGCAGTCTGATATCTGCCTGCTCTACATACCCATGGGAAGAAAAGATGTTGGGGGCCAGCTGTTTCTAGAAGCTTGCCAATGGGGTCTGTGTCATATCAGCGAGTGTCAGTCATTCACCTTTGAGAATAGGATATAATGTGTACATCCACAGAAATGAGAAATATTACAGGAAAATATTATATGCAAAGATACACTTTAGATTTAAAAAATTTCTAGTCACTCTGTCTTTGCAAAGTTAAACTGATCCTAAGATGCTTAGGAGAAATCACAGTTAACTTTTCAGCTCTAAGTTTGTGTGCTACTTATTTGAAGGAGGTACAGAATTCATTACATTCAGCACAATTGTCTCTGCCTTCAAAGAGTAACTAAACCAGGCTAAGAAGTACTGGAGCCACTAAAATCTCAATAATACTTTTTGATAGCTAGTTATTATTTAATTTTAATTGCATTATATTGCACAGACAGAGTTCAATAGATGACCTAAATAACCCAGTCAAGATCAGGGCTGTGATGTTCAAGAGTTTGCAGACAAAGGCTGACGTGTTTTTTACCACGTTATGGGAAACTGTTTCCACCCAAGAGTTAACTAAGAGTTTAATCCTGCAATTAGTATGCTCTCTGCCCAGAAACTATCACTTGCAGCACGGCAAGACAGATGTATTTTGGATTAGAAAGAAATCTTTCCCACCACAGAGTAATGCACATTTTATCAGATATAACTTGGGACAACAGTTCGTACTCCTCTGAAGCATCTCTGGGAGACAGAATATCAGAAAATTGTTATTTGTATTTCATTCAAATACAAAGTGGGGCCCATTCTGTCAGTTACTGTATAAACAAATAGTAGGCAGTGACTGGAGTTTCTAACATTTCATAATCTAAACAGACAAGTCTAACACAACTGTACAGGAAATACAAAGATATGGCAATGGAACATGCTTTGCCTGTGATCACAAAGTTGATTGGTTTAAAATCCAATTGTTTGAATTCCTAGCTCAACAGTCTGTACTATGGTTGACCTTACTTTTAGATGATGATTAGTTTCTTCTGATGAGTTTCATATATTTTCATCATTTTCCTTTGTATTTGGCATTGTTTCTTTATCAAAATTGCTCTACAGAGAATAAGCTCCGGGAGGAGCCGGAAGCTTAGTTGCACCACTTGTGTGAAAAAGAAGATGTAATAGATATACAGTCAAGGTAGATTTAAATCTTTGTATCTCATAGCAAGCAGTTCTTGTTACTGGAATGTAATACATATATTGTATATATGTTTAAAAAGTGTACCATCAAGCATTACTTTAAACAAAAATAGCATCTGGCTTTAAAATTAATGAACATAATCTGTAACAGGTACATGTATAAAGCATGAAGTAATTCCTGGCATTCTTCTGTTGATAGAGTATCTGAAAGTTGGGAAGAAAACATTGGAATCCAAGAAACCTACACAAATTATTTGATTTTATGATTTTTTTTTTCTCTGCAAGTAGATGAACCAGCATTACAAACATGCCCTACACCTGTAAGATCTAGTTATATGGCAGGTAACTAGGGAATTACTCTGGTTTAAAATGAAATCTGCACATTGAATCAGTCTGAGAACAGCTGGCTTAGAAATCAGCCTGAGAATCAGAATAATCTATGAAAGGTATTTGTGTTAGCATTAAACATTTTTGCATGCTCAGTGCAGAAGATAGTCTGTGAGCTTTTTGGATTAAGGAAGTGGCTGCTATGGCTTTCTGAAATTGGGCTGCCTTGTTAAGAATGGAAAGCTCAGTTATAATTTAGTAATGAGAAAGCTATGTGAGCCCTTGTGATATACTGCTGAACAATACAAATTCATATTTTAAAAGGCAGAGTTTTCAGTCAAATTCATGTCAAAGTTACTAGCAAATAAGGTTCTGGTCATTTCTGCAGCATGTCATTTCTTTATGGGCAAGAGCTATATACTGATATGTATCTTTTGATAAGAGTATCTTATGATAAGCAATAGAAAGGCAAATGAAAAAAAAGAAACTGTTCTTTAATAGTCAAATACAAATACAATTGGAAGACTAACTAAAACACAAACTTTGGAAAGGTATTTCTGGATAAAAGGAATCAGTTCCTTATACTGGAATTGTAATCTGATGATTAGACTGATGACTAGACTTTGTTAAATTGTTCTGTGTTCAGGTGCAATCTACCAGCACCATGGAAGAACAGGCATTCACTTGCTTCAGCATCTCTAGTTCTAATGTTAGTATCTGAATCTCATTTATTCAGCAAACTGCCATTGACACAGCTACTTTTAATCCATGCTTTTATATATTGCAACTTGAGTATGGGTGCTTTTTCCTTGGATTTTCCTTGAGATCAGACCTCTAAAAAATAATTTGCATTACCTCAAAAAAAGTAAATTATAAGAGAAAATTGACTAAAGGAAAATCAACCAAAAAGCTAAAATTAAATGGAAAAAAAACCTGTTGAAATGGAACAAATGTGTCCACACACAGACTTGCTCAAAACAATTGTATGAAGTAAACCAACTGTTATTTTGGTTCAAGTTGATTTTTTTTTGTTGGTCTTTTTGTTTCTGAGTTTGCTGGATTTTTGGGTTTGGGTTTTGGTTATTTTTTTGGTTTGTGGGTTTTGTGTGTGTGCAGAAAAGCCATAGGACCTCTGGCAATTAAAATGTAATTGTTCCTGTGGTGGAAATATTTACAACCAATCTAAGGCCCTTTCAAATTGCTACTGCAGTGTAAAAGAGACACAGCATTGCTGAAAATGCAGTCAGAGATAGCAAGACCAGGGGCAGCAAGGCCCTTCATTTTTATATGGATTTTTAGGAGACAGCACTTGCCAATCGTATGAGGAAAAATAAAGAAGAGTGGTTGAAGGGTTTGCAGTGAAAAAGCAGATTGCTTAAAGCAGAAGAAATACATTAAATGAAAATCCACAAAAACAAATGGCAAAGGATAAAAGGTGAGAGGCTGTGTAGGAGGGAGGTGCAACTGATGATCCCAGACATTTGGGGATGGAAAAATTCCATTAAAACTAAGCACCTGCTGCTTAAGACTTAGGCTTCAAAATTACAAACCATGTCAGTAAAAGCATTTTGCTTTGCAGTTTAAAGGGGAACTGAAGGAAATAGTCTAAGTAGTAAGAGAAGGGAAAAGAGAGAATGGGCAAATATTTTATGAAACTGATCTCTGCACATTTAAGGTGGGGTATTGGGTAGGCATGACTGGTTTCAACTTGATTTTAATTTTTATTTCCCAGCTTTTCAGTTGTCTTCTTGAGCAAAAAGAGACTTTAGTTCAATTTAGTTTAGTAAGGAGGTAGGCAACCATGCTTTGATTGGCTTCCTAACCTTGTGCCTCACTCTTCATGGGTGTGTCTGACTTAAATTTCTGGTTGTTAATCCTACTCTAGTGTTTGCGGGGGCGGAGAGATAATTTCTGACTCTTTTCCCCACTGTAGGGTAGAACACAAAACTGAGATCCTTCTGATGGAGTAAAGGCTGGCAAACGTTATAAACCACAAGAACTTTGATAGAGAACCAGCCTATACTTTAGTGACATTCACACGCTAGCACTGGCATGCCCGCAGAACCAAAAACCATACTGAAGGCTGTTTGGTTTGACATGGTTGTTTCTCCTGCCCATACTCCTTTGATATTTGCAAGAAGATGAGTTGAATATCACATGTCAGGGACTGGCAGCAGACAATGGAAAGCAAGAAAAACTGTTCCAAGCCCTCATCACTGTGACAGAATTGATCAAGTTGTCACTTACAAATTACAAATCAATGGAAAAACCCAGCCTAATTTGCAGTGTGCTCTCTCTAGCCCCAGTTACAGACTCCAATTTAAGTACACTGCTTCCCTTTAAAGAACTTAAGATTAACCTGATGATTTCTTTTAAATGTGAAATTGGGAAAAAAAGAAGAAATGGCTGAGTTATATGTCTAGAATTTTACTTTCCTCTGCTCAATGAAGGATACTCTCTCTTCTTTTCTACTTTGAATACCAGATGTCTCTGCACGAATTGAGGCATCTTGAAAGGGAAAGGTTTTCAAATGTCCTCAGCTTTTACTGGAAACTGGGCCCCTTTAAAGACATCTCAAGTATGACACTCAAAGAGTCATCCCAGATTGCACAGAGGTTTTCAAAACTCAGCCAACATTTTTAGTAGCCTATGCCTCAAGGAGTCTGGGCACCTTACCCAAAAAGAGCTAAAAATGTAATTTGCAGTTCTTTAAGTAATCCAAAACAAAGTATCAAATCCCTTCCCATCTTCCTTTGCCAGGGAAAGTCCCTGTGCACTAGAACTGGCCTCATTCTGCTACACAGGGGACAGCAGAAGTAAATGGAGGGTGGAGTGGGAGAGCTTTTGGAAGAATGATCAGGCTGTGTATAGTGCTCGCCCTACTTAATCATAGATGCCTTGCTTGAAAATCAAGTTCCAAATATTTCCATGGTGCTCAAACACAGACTTACCTGGCTCTTGTCTGTGCTGAAGAATTTCAACCAACAGAATTTCCTCAGCTGTGCTGCAGCTGATGGCTTTTCCCATTGTTTTAATACTCATTCTGAAGATACTTATTCTGTCTGGGTCACCAACCAGGCAAGAAAGTATCAACTGACTGTTGAATTTTCCAAATGTGGAGGTTTATATGCCTGTGTATAGTGGCAACAGAGGAACAATCTGAAGACGTTTAGAATAAAGGACCATGGCAATACCCATACAGCACATGACAGACACGTGATTTGACATCTAACTAAATGCCTGGTCTTTGCTTTTTTAAAATTATATACTCCTTCTGAGAGTTAATCCTTTGGCTAAAACAAGGGATTGTGGAGGAAAAATTAATCAATGTAAAAGTCTTGCCTGAAGGAGTGCCTGAAAGTAGTTCTGCTACAGATGGACTGAAGAAGGCTTTCATTTCTCAGTTTCTTTCTCTTGATGGACTAAGATGGATGTCATAAGACATTAATCATCCTATATTAATGAATAAGCAGTCTGTACTAATATACAAGTGGGTTGTGGTGAGGTTAGGGAATTTAAACAAAGCAATATGGTAGACTGCTCCTGCCACAAACCTTTTGCCACCCAGTTCACTCTCTATTCTGGCTACCAACCACTGCTGTTAAAGGAGCTGTTACTGTGGGGTTTAATACTATCAGACAGGAATGCCAGAATAGACCTGTGGAACAAACACCTCTGGTTTTGAAAAGAGACTTAAAGAAGCATGATGGGAGCCATCAAAAATAATCATCTTAACATAAATTCCCATTGCAAGGTGTACTGAAAAGAGCTGTTCTGCTCTTTAGAGGCATAAAAAGGGGACATAGGAAAGTGATTTATCTTCTGCACACTAATCTGTGCTGTGTTCTGATGTCCAGGCTTACAGAAGGACACAGAAATAACTAGAGAAATATTTAAAGGGCAGGCCACAGAAAAATGTTCCCTAGGAGCTGTAAGATCAGGCTTGTGAACCTTGTCAGGGCGTTTGGGAGCAATAAATGCATTTTCAAAAGTTGCTTAGGAGAGCTTTTTGAGTATTCTTTTGAATTTGTGTTAATGAAAGGCCCAAATGTTTTTAATTTTTAGTTATTTTCACCAGTTGTTTGGAGAAAGCTTAAAGCCTCCTATCCTGAGAAAGTGCCCCTTGAGTAAGCAAGACAAATTATACCCAGACTTTGGATTAGGCTGTGCGTGTCCTTCAGTGTGCATTGTCTTGCATCCCTGAATTATCAACTTCATATATCTGGGTTTCAGCTGGTTGCCTAAGGAAAAGCTCATCTGCAAGGAAGAGCTCATCTGCTCCCTCTCTGATGATGCACAGCTGGCCAAGAAGATTACTTTTTGGGTCTCTGAAGAGCCAAAGAATCTAACTTATAGCTGGAGACAGGACACAGGAAAGGACAAATTGGTATACTGAGGAGATACAGACACTTTTTGGGTTGGCTGGCTTGTCTTATTCCAACATGCAGGCTCACACTAACCACAAGGCATGGGACTTGGAAATAGTTTTTACCAGGCTCAGTAGGAAAGCCTCCAGGAGCTGCTTGCCTTCCTGCTCAGCTGGGGGCATGATTCACCTTCCAGATCATGTGAGTATGTTGCAACTAGGCAATGCTCTGTCCTTACAAGAAGCTCATTTCAGGTAGCATTTTGATTTTTCGTGTTCCGTGCTGTAAGCATACTTCTCACTAATTACTCTCCATAAGATATAATAGTTAAAGCCTTTGGGCTTACAGTAAAGATGCAACACCAAACAATATGTGGCTTGACCTTCTAAGTATCACAGGAGATTCAGATAGGCCATATTAACATCAGCCCTGTTGTGTGGAAACAGTTTTGCTTATGGGCGTTTCAGAAATTCATATGTTTTTTGCTCGGAAATAACCGTTGTGATCATATTATGATCTGACCTCCTGTGTTGTACAGGTTCAGCCTCACTCTGTAATTTCTGCACTGGGTACACAACCTGTGGTTAACCAGCATCCTGTGGTGGGACTATGTATTGAGTTTTGCATTGATTAGGTTATGACTTGAGACAAATTATTTTTTAGTTTGGATTTTCAGTAGTTTAGGCTTGCACCTGCAGGATTTTTCTTACAGAGTTTTGCAGGGATTCTCCCAGCAACTCATATTTTCCATGTAGTTCTTCAGCTCCTTCCTGCAAGAACAATAAAAAACCCTCTAGAACACACCTTCTAGAAGACTCACACAGAACTGTAGAAAAGATACTTAGAAGAAGTTCTGTAACTAAAGATTGTTTTCCTTCAGACTTATATCTTTGATAAACTCTACGTGTAATCCTTATGATGACCTGAACTATCCTCATGTCCTTTAAGCCTTGTGTCCCCAGAGGAGCACAGTATGTGCTAGATGCATCTGACAGAGCTGTATCTGTACTAACTGGTAAGCCATTTTCAGCCAAACAGAATATTTAACAGCTGCATTCTTTGTGGGGTTTTTTGAAAGTCATCAGGGCAGTAATTTGGGCACCTGTCTTTCATCAGTTGCCATTTTTCACAACACTGTTAAGAACTTTATTTTCCTTGGGATTTCTACACTTTTGTCAAGATTGACAGAGTCAGAAGTTACTGTGTGTGGCGGGGACAAGGCAGACAAATAGATGATTAGAAAGACAGCACAGACACATAAACTTGTTTCCCTAGGAAATGGAGCTACAGATTATTACCTAGGGAATTTATGGTTGTTTAAAATTGCTACCTCTGGGTATTCTTACTAGTCATCTTCCTTCCTGTCTTTGAATCTTCTCTTAAGGTCTTTGGGGGTTTCAGGAAGGAGTGGGACCATATGAGTCTCTACAAAAAGGCCAAATTTTCAGCATTGCAAGGAGGTACACGTGGGAAGAAGTAGACACCACCATACTGCAACTTTTTTTAAAGCTTTTTGGTACCAAGAGTCCTCTCACAAAATTTGGATAGCACAATTATGTGGGATTACTCTCAAATATGCAACCAGAGTGACTGATAAATTATTTCCTTTACTCCAGCGGCCATGCAATATTAATTAGGTACAGTTAGTATTGTGACTCTTTGAAAATGTAAAGAGTTATATAAATTTTGATTGGTATTTACGCTGATTATATCCAGGATGTTGGTTGATAGGAAATACATAACATGTTTTTTAATGCATTTCTTTACATGCAGCTTGTCTTGGGGTGACTCAATGATTTGTATCCCCTATCATGGCTCTATGCCAAAAAATTAATTGTGTGCCTTTTCTGTACCTTTAAACTGAGCTTGAGAGGAGAGGGGAAAAAAGCCCCACAAAGTAACTTTTCAAAGCAATTCACAAGGACACAGAGATAGACACTCCTCTGCGTTCCCCGGCGGGAGTAGCATGGAGGGAGCACCTTGCCTTCCTTCTTCAGCCAGCTCTTTGGGTTTTTTTTTTCTCTTTTTCTCCAGTGTGTTTCCTGGGACTTTGTTTTTTTTCTTTTTTTTCTCTTCTGGACTGTTTCAACAACGTCAGAACACATTGGGAGAACCTTTCTTCAGGCCCGGGGGTGGGCCTACGGCCTACAGCCACCCCCATGCCAGCTCCGAGAAGGAGGGACCACACTTACAAAAGGACTCTAAATTCTTCCCAGGTTTTCTCTCTATAGTGAGGGGGTTTACTATTTAGCCCTATTATCCTGTGTTTGTTAATAAATAGGTTTTATCTCTTTCACTTTCTTTTGAGGAAAATTATTTTCCCAAACCTGGTGGGGGGAGGGGTGATTGCAACCTGTTTTTCTCTCAGAGTATATATTGCTAGATTTTGGCCAAACTGGCACACAGCTTCAGGTGAGAAAGTACTTTTATAAATGTACTTGGCAAAGGGTTTTTAGAATTGTGTAGGGGATGCCTTGAATGCCTAAGTGTTGGTTTAAATTGGTCTCATTTTCTAACACCCATCATGGCTATCACAGATAATATATATTTACACTCTGCCTGTCAAGTCATTCTTCTCACAATGCTTCTGTTTTCAAATTCTTGACTTTTGTGAAGTTGGACTGTCCTCATAGCTCTCCCACAGAACTGAGAATTATTGTCCACATGAGAACGGTGGCTTGCAGATATTTCTAGTATTAACACTATTTACTGCTCTACCAGTTTCACTGTTTAGTATTTACTGATTATTTGTGTGTGTTTGTATGGCACTTAGAACAAGGTTTACTTTATTTTTACCATTTGTAAAAGTTTGTTCACCCTCTCCACTCTCAGTTACTGATTCCTACTAATCCTGCCAAAGTTTTCCACCCTCTCAGCTGTGCTGGGTGCCAAGTGAACACTTTGTATGACTGTGCTCTAAGTGGGGGAGGAAGTAGAAGCAGCAGTAAGGAAAGAGGAGCAAGATTTTGAATATTATTTCCTTAATTGCTTTTTTTCCAATCTATTATGAGTTGTTTTTAAAAGGTAGATCACTTGCTCTAATGTAATGCAAAAAAAAAAAAAAAAGTCTCCCAAGCTCCTAAACTTTCAGATCTACGGTAAAAAAAAAAAAAAATATGGGAATTTCCCTGTTAAGATGGAGCAGGTCACTAATTCTGGTGATTATTTTAAAGCCTGTGTGCACTACTAATACTAGCAAGTACTTTTTAATTAGCTTTTTTGCCTTATGTACTCTTCTGCTTTGAATTTTATCAAGGGGAAAAAGCCTGGTGTAAAGTGGTGTAGCCAAGCTGTGCTGTGTGCTTGGGCACACCACCTTCTCAGCTGGGAATAACAGATAGACAGAAGTCATGGCTGGGACCAATGGGAAGAAACCATACACTTAAAATACAGTTTCCTTGGTCTACTCCTCATGTCATATCATTTCCAACACCTATATATTCTTCGTAGTAGCCATGTAGCCCCTCTCATGGGCTTATTTTGTCTTGCCTTCCTTATCATTGTCTTGAAAGTCACTGCTTCTTTCCTGCTGATTTCCTTCAGGCCAGTTTCATAACCAGCTGATTGCATGCTCCAAACACTTGACCTGTAGCATGTAAGGGATCTGCGTGCAAATGTATTGGCTCTGGGCCATCATTCTTAACTGTTGATGATATTTCATTGGAATTGCAAAACTGTTGTGTAGCAACATCATGTTATTGAAAGAGGCATACATTTTTGGTTTGTGTGGTGGGTTGACCCTGGCTGCACACCAGCTGCCCGCCAAAGCTGCTCTAGCACTCACCTTATCTGCTGGTCAGGGGAAGGGGTTGAGATGAGGACACAATGAAATCAGTGTCATGAGCAAAACAAACTCAACTTGGGGAATAATTAATCTATTTTATTTCCAATCAAGTCACAGTAGGGTAATGAGAAATAAAACTATATCTTAAGAGCACCTTCTCCCTACCCTTCCTTTCTTCCTGGCCTTAAATTTACTCCCAATTCTCTACCTTCTCTCCCACAGTGGTGCAGGGGGTGGGGAATGGGGCATTATGAACAGTTCATCACAAATTTCTGCTGCTCCTTCCTCCTTAGGGGGAGGACTCCTCACACTCTTCCCTGCTCCAGTGTGGGGTTCTTCTCATGGGATACAGTCCTCTATGAACTCCTCCAACATGAGTCCTTCCCAGAGGCTGTAGTTCTTCATTAACTGCTCCAGGGTGGGTCCCTTCCACGGTTTACAGTCCTTCAAACAGTCTGCTACAGTGTGGATGTCCACAGGGTTACAGATCCTGCCAGCAAACCTGCCCCAGCGTGGGCTCCTCTCTCCACCAGTCCACAGGTCCCACCAGGAGCCTACTCCATTGTGGGTTTCTGTAGGAGATAAGAAATCCTGTTCAGTTCTGTTCACTCTTGCTCAACAGAAAGCACTCCGAGAAAGGTTCAGCTAACAGCGAGGCAAAAGCCACGTCATATGACCAGAGATCAGGTTGTGTGGCTGGCGTGTGCTCACCATGTGCATGAGGCAGTGACTGGTTGGGGAGACGCGTGGACATCACATGATCAGAGAGCTGATGGAGTAAAAGGACACGTGAACAGCAACACCGCAGTGGTGGGCAGCCAATGCGTGCTTGTTTTGGTTAAGTTTAGAGCATTAAAAGCCTCGGTTTGTTACGATAAACGATCTGCTTCAGAGAAAGCAAGGAGGTCTGTGTGTCTTCGCTCCCCATTGCTATGGGTTTCCAATGGGGTCACAGCCTCCTTCAGGCATCCGCTTGCTCTGGCTTGGGGTCCTCCAGAGGCTGCAGGTTGGGCTCTGTTCCACCATGGACCCCCATGGGCTGCAGGGGCACAGCTGCCTCACCATGGTCTTCACTACGGCCTGCAGGGGAATCTCTGCTCTGACACCTGGAGCACCTCCTCCCCCTCCTTCCTCAGTGACCTTGGCATCTGCAGAGCTATTTCTCTCACATTATCACGTCTATCTTCTGGTTACTGGTCTGCAGGCTGTTTCCCCTTCTAGCCCCAGAGTTGCTACCACTGCCCCTGATTGCCTTGGCCTTGTTCAGTAGTGAGTCTGTTGGAGCTGGCTGGCACTGGCTTCATTGGACATAGGGAAAATTTCTGGCCGCTGCCAGAAATTTTTGGCCCCTGCAATGCAAACTAAATGCAGTTTGTTTTCATGTGATTCCTACATCTGTATAAAATACACTCTAAGTTAGGGTACCGCTAACCAACAAGTGGTGCTGGGTTTCTCATTGCTCTTTTTTTGCAAAGGTAGATAATATGTTTCAAGCAGAATGTGTACACATCCGTTAGCTCAAATTTTCCCCCTCTTTCTCTTGTCCCACTTGAATAATAACAAATAATCATGACTTTTCTCCTGAGCTTGGCTGTCCCCAGGCCTGATTCCATCTACATAGTTTGAGAGTTAGATTGCTTCAATATGCTCTAACCTGTGCTGTAGAAAATGTGTTATCCGGTGACTGCTGCACAGTGCTGCAGGACTGCTATTTGTCAGGACAAAGCAGAGATTATTACCTTTATCCACTTTTATATACTATGCTTTGCACATTTAATGTGGTTCAAATTCAACTTTAATTTCTGCTACTTGTAGAGTTAAACTGACTTTGCTTCTGCAGCCACAAATCTCAGCAATGCCCAGAGACACATTCCAAAGACTACTGTGTGTTTCACCTGTTTAGGGTGAATGTTCAAGGGCATCTAATTCTTGAAGGATCCTTCCTCTGGACCTATTTCAGTAGTTTTATCTCATTTTTCTCTTTTGCTTTAATGTGTTTAGTATGTCTTAAACTAATAGCTCAGTATGATGCTTAGCAGTGCCATAGTAGATAGGCCCCAAAGAAAAAAAATTATTATGATGAGGCTCAGTTCAAGTATTCAAGATGTCTTGGTACAATTGTCATTGTGGTTGCAACTGCTAAAAATTTTGATTTATTGCTGTATTATTAACTCTTGTAGGTTATGTGGTGTGCACAGTATGTATTTTAGCAATGTGAGAAAATCAAAATGATGATAATAATGATAATAAAAGATTAGCCTAGAATTTAAATGTGGTGAAAGTGATTTTACTCACAGTGATAATCATAGCAAAAAGTGAAAGAGACTCCTTCTAATTTAACAGAACAAAGGTAAATTACAGCTACCACTCATTCTTTCATTGCCTTTTTCAGGTGACAATATGTGCCCTCTTAACTTCATGCTAGAATGGAGTCTAGTGTCCTGCTGACAGCCAGGATGCACAGGTGACCACCGCCTTACACCCTCTCACCAGTCACGCTGCTTCTACCCCAGCAAAGGCCTGTTTTCATCTGCAAGGCTCCCTGTAACTCACCCACATGCAAATGCTTTTGACCTTAATTAAAGCAGTTCACCTCTCTCTGCCTCTAGGGATGGTTTCCTCATAAGGCAGTTGTGTTTAATTAGCATTTGCATAGCATTCTGCTGGTTGCTTTCCTGGAGCGTTGTTCAGTAGGAGCGTGGGATTGCTGAAGCCTGACTGGCAAGCTTTGCACCCTCCTAATTGACACAGAAGCCAAGTAAAAGTTACACAAGGAAAGAACAGAGAATCGTTAATGATGGATCATTAGCAAGTAGCTCCTTTGAATGAATGTAGATAACTTTATAACTCTATCAAAGTGAAAAGTAGCGTGATGAATTATGCATCAAACAATAAAAGCTCAAGGAAGACACCGGTTTTATAATTGCTGTGCAATTTTCTAGCATGCTCTAGTTTGTAAGATTAATTTTCTTTGGGAAGCATGAAGCATTCTGTCTGTTGCACACAATGTCAATTTTGGTTTTCTGTCTTTAGAGATTTTTTTCTTTGTCTTTCAATATCACTGCAAAAATTCCCAGAGTTTGAGATCCAAAATTTTTATGCTATCAAAAATTTGTGCAAGCAAATGAAAAGTCTATAGCTACTAAACCGGTTTCTTTGAGGGTCTGCTATTTCTCAGTGTAAAGAGTTCTCAGATACACACACCTGAAAAAAGATTGCTTTGTATCTGTTTTTAAAAATAGAAATTGCATGACAGTTATGTTGAATTTCTAGAGTAATAAATCTCTAAAGGTAATTTTTACTTTGAAATTATTGTCACAAGCATTTAAGTTGGCACACAGATTGTTCCTGTGGCCTGCACTAGTGCCAGTTCTGCCCTCCTAGGGTTCCTGCTCACTCCTAAGAAAAGGAATTAATAAAAATATTGCCTAGTGATGTCACCTTTCCCTTTAAAATGTACTGATCTCTCACTTGAGGTTTCCTCTGGAAATTGAACTCAGTGTGTTTGAAGTGAGTAGAATTAGAGGAATAAGTTAATGGAAAACATCCCTGATGTGAGCTGTTTCTTAGCTTTCATATTATAGTGGGTGAAGGAGTCTGTGAGAGATCTAATCCATCAGAAAGCCCCAGGGACCAGCTGTGGGATCAACTATCCTGGAATAAATCTCCTTCCTAAAGACCAGATTGATACGAACTCCACAGCCTCCTCCCATGGCTTGTTTCAGCATTTTGCTACCCCTGCCATTAAAAAAGTTTATTGTTTGTTTCCTACAGTTTCCTTTGTTGCAATTTATGTCAAGTATTTCTCATCATGGACATGAAAAAGGATTTCTTTCCTCCCTGCAGGAAGTTTGCATGGGTTTTGAGGGGTTAGGGTTTATTTTAGTGGTGATGGTGGTTATTTTTTACATTTTTTGAAAACAGTTTTGAAGTTGCTTTTCTCTAGCCTTTCTCTTTTGGTCCATGATCCCACTTGGTTCAATCTGTCATGTTTCCTGTGAAAATTTCAGTTGCTGTCTTATGGAAGCTCTCAGGTGTTCCAGATGGCTGTGCAGTGGGGGCCCCACACCAGATACTGCTCCAGCTGTGACTTGCCAGCTCTAACTAGAGCAAAAAGATTATTTCATGTGTCCTGCAGGCATCTCTCTTGTTTGTACATCCCTGTATGAAACTTGCCTTTTTCGCAACAGCATGATGTTGTTGACTCATCTTCACTTCGTGGTCTAGAATAACCCCTAACTATTCCTACTTTCCTGTTTGTCCCCTGCACTGTATTTATGTAATGAAATGTAGTTCCTTCCCCTTAACAGTGTTGAATTTCACCCTCTTTTATTACACCTTTTCTCCAGTGTAGCCAGGTCATTGTAAAATGTGCTTCACAGGAAGTTTTAGCTTTTGAAGTCCTCAGAAAGCTGAGCAGGTAAGATCTGAGTTCCATCAGCCATCCAGGTAAAAATAAACTGATAAGCGCTTCGTGCTGAACAGATTCCTCTGGAGTTCACTTGAAATGTTCTGGTTTTGAAGATCCCAAGAAGCAATTCTCTGAATATGATTTCCCTCTCAGTATTGCACCTGGCTTTGGGTTTATCTAGACCTTGTTTCTTTACTCAGTTTATGAAAAATAGTAGAGAATTTTCTTTTTGAAAGTCAAATTTTGATTTGGCACCCTGCTGGTTGAAGGGTGTGCTGGTCTTGTCTGGGATAGAGGCAATTTTCTTCACAGTGGCTGGTATGGGGCTGTGTTTCAGATTTGTGCTCAACACAGGGTTGATATTATGGATTTTTTTTTTATTGCTGAGCAGGGCTTTCAGAAAGCCTTCCCTGCTTCTCATATTGCCACACTGGTAAGACTGGGAGCACATGAGAAATTGAGAGGAGACACAACCAGGACATGTGACCCCAACTGACCAAAGGGACATTCCCGATTGTATGACATCAAGCTCAATGTATAAAGTGAGGGAAAGAAGGAGGAAGGGGGAGAACTTGGAGTGTTGGCATTTGTCTTCCCAAGTCACTGTTATGTGGCCCTGCTCCGGTGGAGGTGGCTGAACACCTGCCTGCCCATAGGAAGTAGTGAATTCCTGTTGGTTGTGTGCAAGGCCTTTGCTTTCCCTATTAAACTATCTTTATCTCAACGGGAGTGTTTTCTACCTTTACCTGTTCTGATTTTCCCTCTGATCCCTCTGGTGGGGGAGTGAGCAAGTGGCTGCTGGCTGGAGTTAAACCATGACAGAGGATCATCTCACCTGACTTGATGTCTGGGTGGTAAAGCTCCCCATCTAAGGCACTTGTCTACCCTTTCCTTTATGAAGAAACACAGGTGATCACAATTCGCCTGACCAGGTTTCCTCATTTGCCAGTGTCTTAAAAGACACTTTAAGTGTGTACTTTCATCTTCAGTGTCTCTGAAGAGTGTCTAAGGGCCTAAACTTCTGTATCTAGATTTTTGATATCTAAATTTAGATGGGATGTATCTCACCTCCAGTCCATTTCTTCCTAGAAAGACAAGAGATCACATACACTATTTGTTTTTAAGAGGTACATACTGGCTGTTACTCATCTCCTGGGTATTTTCATTGTGATTATTTTTTTCCAATATTGAATGGAACGTGGAGTTAAATGATTTGGTCTGCAGTTCCCCAATTCTAACTCCTTTCCTTTTTAAACTCAGAAACCATACATAGAATTCCAGAATCATCTGGGTTCGAAAAGACCTTGAAGATCATCAAGTCCAACTATTACTTCTTCCAGGAGCATACTTGTCAGAAGTGT
The DNA here is from genome assembly GCA_026261815.1 of Monarcha castaneiventris obscurior. Taxonomy (NCBI): domain Eukaryota; kingdom Metazoa; phylum Chordata; class Aves; order Passeriformes; family Monarchidae; genus Monarcha; species Monarcha castaneiventris. The sequence goes on along the minus strand of JAMPIT010000230.1, from coordinate 51,010,219 downwards.
ACCAAATAAGCTTAAAAAAAAGTGTTTCTAGGCACCTTTTATCTTATTTTATCCTTCTTGGAGGTGGATACTTTACTATATTAAACATTTGATTACAGTTCATGAAGACTGACAAAAAATGAAAAAATGGCATGTTTTGGCATCCTGACTGACCTTTGTCAGCACCTCTCCTCAAATAAGTAGTAGCTTTACGTAGTAAATTTACCAGTTCATGCTGTGGTTCAATTTCCTTGCTGGTCAATATTCTATTTCTTCAGAAATAAAACAAACACTGTTCTGGCTATTGAAATGTTCTTTGTATTTCTTTGCATTTTGAAGTAAAACTGTAGTTTTGTAGACAAAGATATAATGAAATATAACCTTTTCTGTAAATTCTTTTTAATGATGTAATAAAAGCCATTAGTATGACTAGAGGAATCCTTCTGCCAATTGTATCAAAGGCTTTTCAGTTTTGTATTAAAGAAGAGTTTTCAATTAATAATTAAGGAAACTATTGTCCTCTCTTTCTCCATGAGGCAGGTAATCTTTCTATGCATGTGCTGAGTCTATACCTCACTTCTGTCCCCAGAGTAAATTTGTGGCTCATTTTCCTTTCTGAGTCTGGTAGTAAGGGTGCAGCTACTTTTCTGCAGGGAACTACACTGAAATCTGTTCATTTCACTACAGAGCATCTCTAAAACATGAGAACTGACTACCTGCAACAGAAGAAGACAGAGAAGTCTTCATATCATTGCCAGCTTCCAGATTTTCACCTTTGAAATCATTCCTGTGGGAGCAAATAAATTACTGTTGATTTTCTTAAGGCTACTGCTACCTGTATTTTTAATTAAAAATGTAAACCAAGCTGGGGAATATAATGTGTATGCTGTCAGTTCTATGTCACTGCAGGACAATGGAGCACACTGTAGAGGTACTTGAGCTGCTGCCAGCTGGAGATGGTGCTTCCCATTGTCCTTGCACTGCTCTGACATCAGTAAAAGTGTGTTAACATGACATTTCATTGTGTCCTTATGCTTGTGCTGCCTCCTGTTGTAGAAATGTGGGGATTTCTGCACCACAGCCTGAGCAGGCTGGACCTTGCTGTTCAGGTAACATAGAGTGGCAGACCTGTGACATAGTATGACTCAAAGCATCCTGATATACATATCAGTGGAAAAAATGGGGAGACAACAATTCTGCATTTGAGTGAACTATTTAAAACTGGCTTATTGGCATATTATTGCAAACTGGAATATTTTTTAGTCTGTAATTTCAGAATATAACATTTCTGGGATAAGGACTATGATTAGAACTGGTGTGAAAATTAGTTTCCTTTAAACTAACATAGACACTTCAATATAAATATGGGTAGTAACTCTGGAAAATAATTTCCCTTCTATTTGCTTTTTTTTTACAGGACCAGGTGTCAGATACAGTGAGTTTGCTGTGTCACATCCAAAACCACCTCCACTTGTTGGACAACACACAGTGGAGATACTGAAGAGCATGCTGGGGTATGAGGATGATGCTATAGAAGAACTGCTTCGCACTGGTACTGTGGCTCAGCATGAGGTCAGATAAGGAACATTAGCTACATTCCTTCACACTGAGTTCACGTTACTTTGTCCTCTCTTTGCTCCCTTCAGTTTCCCTAATGGGACTCAAAGAGAAGACATAATTTAATTCCTAATTTTCTTCCACGTGTGTTTGTATGATTTTAACACTGATGTGTCAAATAAACAATCTCATGCTGTCTGAGTGAAAGATTTTCTTGGAGGGGTTGGGAATAAATGTAATTATACAGTCCTGTGTGACTACTCATTTTCTATACTTCACATGGAAAATGGAGTCCTTATCATAATTACAGTAATTGCCTAAACATTTGTCCCCAGAAAGACATGATGTTAGTGAAAAGAAGCAGAACCTTTAAAACCTGTATACTAGACTCTCCACTAACAGAAAGCTGCTTTGTTTTTTAATAGAAAGTAATTTCTTTACAAATTGGTGGTTGATCTGATTGATTTTGAACACAATTATCCATCCTCAACACTTTGTTCATCTCTGTTTTAGATCAGGAGTAGAGTAACCGTTACAAAATTTGCTTCTATTCCCTGGTATTCCAAATTACTAATATGTTTTTGCATTACGTTGCACAGTCATGACATTCCCAAAATGTTAGCAAAAAGAAGCTGAAATTGGCACAGTTGTTCGTTCAGTTATCAAAAAAACCTATTCCAAGACCAGCTGAGAGACCAACCATCACTGAATAGCCTTCTGTAATTTTATTCAGAAAGGCCCAGGGTACTCTTCATTAAACACTGGTCCACAGAAAACCCTATGCTGAATGTCAAATACCAAAACTTGCCAGATGTCTCAGTCTGGTTCTGTGGGTAGGTACTGATCCCTATCTCTGACTCTAGTTGCCATCCAAACCACCTTCATTATGGAGAAAACACAGAATGAAATCTGTACCAAACTTTTGACTAAGTCCTATCCCCATGATTAAAACATGGTGAGAGTTGACAGATCTTCCTCAAATTTCGTAATACCATATCATTCAGTAGGCTCACTCTTGATAGTAAGGCACCATGCAGTGGAAGAAGGTGGAAGAATTTGATCCATGAGAAATAGTAAGGAAAAGATTAAAGGAGAGCCATTTCTCCTCTACAAACCAATTTGACAGTTCTTCACTTACAGAAGACATCCCAGATTCCTCTGTGACAGTATATAAATTACAGCTAAAGTAAACTCAAGTGTATGGGAAGGGTTTAACCTTTGTTATGTGTGCGCTGAGAGTGAGGCAATGCCTTTCTATTCCTGGAACTGAATAAAACTAACTCAAATCGACACTCAACACACAATGTCCATGTTTCTCTCAAAGTATCAGAAACAGGCCTGGCATTGTAACTAGCTTGTCACTTTGTTTCCACTCTAACAAACAAGATCGTCTGTATTACATTTGAACTTCACAACTCTGCATTACCTTCTGGGGGAAGAAAAGAGGTTATTACATAATCAAATTGCAGTGGAACCCCACTGTGGTTGCTCATTTTTGAAGCACAGTGTTTTGGTTCATTTGTTTGCTTGTTTTCTCTGGTTCTTGTGTTCTTCTAATTTTTTTTTTCCTGCACTGCATTCCTGGCACCAAACACCATACTCTATCCATGTGCTAAAGACATCATGAGATCCTGGAAGCGTGACTTCTAAAATAAATATAGAAATAAATCTGAACTGAGAATTGGGACACCGTAGGGGAAGAATTGAAACTGGATTGGAAGAGGTTTTGATATAGTCCACCTTCCTTTTAATCTAAGGGGAACATCCCTTTTTTAATGAGAAAAGCAGAAATTTGAATTCAGCTTCATATAAAATGGATAATCTGATATTGAACTAAACTTTGTTTGCTAATGAAAAACACTGTCAGATAACATTGAGAAACAAATTTTCTGGGTTTACTTTCTCAAGGGTTCTTTTCTTCACGTTTCTAAGAATCACATACATAAGCTATGGTAAAATATTGCTCAGTTTTGTTCAAGGATTTCTGAAAAAAATCAGAGTTTTTTTCTGTGCTTTTCCAAGCAACGGAAATAGCTAATCACCACATCCTTAGCTACAGTAAATTGGCAGAGCTGCTTTGACTTTAACATAATAGTGCTGGTTTAAATAAGCTGAATATTGAGCTTTAAACTCCATAAAGTATTTTGTGCAGAGTTCACACGCATAGTGTTTCCCTTTCATTTTCTTTTTTTCATTAATGTTTTTCCTTTTCAGTTTGCCATGTTGACAGTCAAATGCTAAAGGAGACATTAAAAGAGACATTATTTTGTCTCACCTCCAGTAGTTACTGCAACAGGAGAAATCCAGATACCATTTCTCAATGTTTAAGTCAAACACTCACACACAGCCTGATGCTTACTCTTCAAGTCAGAAATAAATGGAAGCCTTTAAATGAGTGGGCATCTGGAAACTAAAATGTCCTTTAGCTTCCAACGTCTGCTCATGAAGTTTTACCCTTTCGTAAGGTTTGGTCTTTTGGTTTAGGTTGAATTGGAAGACATTTAAATAATTACCATGATAATATTTAAGCTTTTATAATACCCTTTTCCTTTAAAAGAGAACAAATAAATGCAGAAAAAGAGTACTTAAAAAATTTACAGCAGTCTTCCCAAGAATCTTCAGGAATAGATGTCTCTAGAGCTCGACTGCATTTTGACAACATTGTAATTTCAAAATGGTTTTCTCTTGTACCTCAAAACTTGGAATCAACCATCACATGGGATTCTGTAACTCATGAACGGAGATCCCTCCACTTCCAAGGTAGAAATGTAGTTTGTGATGACTATCTACAGCTGCCTCTGGCAATGAATGTTTGTTTTCCTCTGCTTACATTGGAAAAGAATCTTCTGGTGCTGCCACCAAAGTGTGTGTGGTATTTGCTTAAATTTGATTTGATTTACACATCACTGTATTATAAAAAAACAAAGAAAAAACCCCCAAAAACAAAAGAGTGGTACAAGATACACCTGTTGTCTAGTTCCAAACTGAACCCACTTATAGCTGTTTGCCAGGAAGCTTTAGCTACCATTGTAAAAGGAGATTTCCATTTTGGCATCTGTTCTTGACGCCATGGTCCATGGCCCCTTTGGCTCAATTTTCTGCATAGATCCCATTGTTCTTGTATTATCTTCACTATTAAAAATGTTTCCTCAGCCCTCCTCATATGTAACTATCTTTTCCATGCAAGCTAGTAAAGCTCTACACCAAGTATAAATCACCCAGAAAACTGCAAAACTGGTCAGAGTCAGGAGGATTTTGTATAGCCTGAGGATCTCACTGAGGGATATTTTAATGCATGAAAATTTCAATCAAACAACAGTCAAATGGACAGTAATGGATTTTTCTTTCTCTTGAATGAATCTTGTTCCTGGCAACTCTTCCCCAGAATCTTCCCATGTACTTGAGAAGTCCTGGCCCTGGAACTGGCCTACAAAAGTAGGTCTTTTTTGGTTTGTGGTCAGAAGGAACAAGTTGCTAACTATCAAAAGCTCACCAGCCTCAGCAGTGATCCAGCTGATGTGCAAAGGCCAGGGAAGCCATATTGATGTGAAGAATGGTCTGTTAAAGGGGATCACTTAATTGTGATGAAGGGGAATGCTCTTTTTCTTCTCAGGTCTATAAAATAAAAAAAAAAAAGTTATTTTGTCATTTTTATATCTTTTAATATAAAAAAAAACAAAACAGAGAAAGGGAAAATGTCACTGTTCTTGACTTGCATACAAAATATGAAAATCCTCTTTTGTAAGTTCATTGAAATAGATTGATGCCTGATGATATTAATCAGAGTTTTGGTCTTGCTTCTTCAGAGATTAAAGCTTGTCCCAAACATTTCTAGTGACTATATGTTGAGGTTAAAATAGCAGTCAGAAATTGTTCTTCCAGGGAGTGTGCATGTGTACTCAAAATCTGGGGAGAGTGTTTTCATTAAATTACCATATAGTTCTGCCACTCACAGAGCACTGTAAATCCTCAGCCCTGGTGAACCTGGAGATAAAAGGCAGCTAGGCATCTCTGTGATTAAAATGGTCTTGATTTATTTTACTATATAGATGACAAGACACAGTTAATCCTTTGACCTTCCTAACATTATAGTACTGTACTAAAAGGTATTTATTTCCCCAAAACATATTAAAATGTATTTAATTTCCAAAAGACAGAGGAAAGGTAAAGTACTTTCAGAGTTCAGGAATGCTGGCACAGCTGCTCACATTTCATGTCAGTGACATTAAACAGTGCCAGATACAGTACTTTTCCTAACTGCTTGTACCTTGAGTTTAATGTGGCCTGATGAAATGCTAAACACTATTAGCTGGTGAAAAAAACCCAACCAACCTTAGAGCAGTTCCTGTAGGATCAAGTAACTTCCCTGCACAGAGGCGTCCGTGATACTGGCCAATGTGATAAAAACACACTGATAAACACTGATACAGCCACCTTTTTAAAGCTGACAACCAATCAATTCAATTACTGTATGTTTCTGTTGTGACTGGAATTTGGAACAGACATGAGAAAAATGCCTGGGAGCACATATGCTGAGGGCCCATGAAACTTTTATAAGAAGATCTCTTTTTTGGCTCAGACTGTGTCAAACAGTGAACAGAGATCAGGCAAGGGTTAAGGTGGAGACAAGATGTTGACTTTCAGTTTTTTTTCTATTCCCTAGAGCAATAGATAAAATTGAATTAATAAGTACCAATTAGTCCTTAGTTAGCAAAAAATTCTTAAAAATCATAGGGTGAAGAGTTGTCTTGGTTTGAAAGACAGGTGTCAGACAAGAAAGGCAGGAGCCTCTCCTGAAATGGAAAATGCAACCCCCTTCCCTCCGAATTATTATAAATCTGAAAATAAGGGGCTTTCAGGCAAAGATATAAGGGATAGGAATAACAGTTCTTTACTAATAAATATATATGTATAACAACACAAACAAACAGCAATAGCTGTGGCAGTCACAGCAAACAGCAGCCCGAACCCAGCGCCGGCCTCGGGCGCTTTCCCCTGGGTGCAGTTCCTCCTCCCGGTGAGCAGGGCGGGTGCGATGGTTCCCCCGCGGCTGCAGGGGGCGCTCCGCAGCGAGCTCGGGCAGCACCGGGAATGGCAGCGCGGGGTCCCGGGAAGGGATGGATGAGAAAAACCTCACAAAACTCTTGGGCGTCCGGCCGGATCCTCAGGAACAGCAGGCTGGAACGGCAGGGGCGAGTGTAGATCTCGGGTGGCAGTGAGAGGTATTAAACTGCGGAGCTGTGGCAGGGAAACCCGGCAGGTCTCTCAGTCGGCAGAGCGCAGGAGCTCCGTTTCCAGACGGGACAAGGAGGAGAGCAGGCTTAGGAATCCCGGCGTTTGCCCGCAGAAAGCAAAACAGCCAAAGAAACAGAAACCCGCAGTGGTGACCGAGACGTCCACACCGAAGCGAGGCAGCTCCCAGACTAAACCTTGAGCACCCAGGCAGCCCCCCCGGGTGTCCCAACCCCCAGGTGACAAAAGGGTGGCCAGTCCCACCCCGCCTCTGTGGCCAGGTCTTTTGTTTCCTTTAAGTATCCAGCGATTTGTCCCCTAGCAACTAGTATGGGTAAAATTCTTTAAGAGAAAAAACAGGCTAAAATCCTAAACCCCAACAAGAGTATACTAAACTGCTTGCCTTAAAGAACTTAAATATGGTTTAATTTATAGTGAGCAGTGTCACACTGCTTATTTACAAGGTACTCAGGGAAGCAGTCTGGGGAGGAGCTCACTTCACTGCAATTGCTTCTGTGCTTTATCTATTTCAATAGTTGTCTAATAATTACCCCAAACTAGCCAGAAGACCTTTAAAGTACAAAAAGAGATTTGAAGATATGTAACCTGGTAGAGGAATGCATATGTAGCTCCCATCTCTTGGAGATCCATATTAGGAGAAGGTAAAGTTACACATTAAAAAGTTGTGTATAAAAATGCAGAGCAGTGTGTACATTTCCCACTGGGACTCTCCTCTCCTGGTGGATTGAGCCTTGACTAAAGCAAACATGTGAGAAAAGTGACAGTTCTCTGGTAAATTTTTTTTGTTGTTTTCATCAAAACCTTCTCTCTCCCGAAGCCAACAGTAAAGACTTTTAGCAGAAAGACAGAAGTATGGATTCAAGAATGTCACTGCCGAGTTTTCTACAAGTCACAATTTAAGTGTCTCATGCCCCTTTCATCTTCAGGCCAAGTGGCCTTGGGACACCAGTTATATATGGCTTGTGCTCATCCTGTGAGTATATTGTGCGGTTTATACAGTTTAGTCAGAGAAAAACCAGGGGAATACAGTTTAGTCAGAGAAAAAAGGGATAATGAAGCAGTCACTCTACAAACCTTTACAGGTGTTACTAGGGTACCATTTTTCTGAATTCTTCAGGGACAAACACCATTGTCCAACTGCCTGTACTCTCAGGCAGTTCTGCCCACTCATTGTATCATGGCTACTCTACTAAACTCTCCATGCTTATTTGATGGGGAAACAGGTTGAGGTAGAGAAAGAACCTTAAGAATAACAAAGATCAAAGGGAGAAAACATTGCTTGAGACTTAGTTGCGTCTATGTTGACAGAAAACTCCAGATTCTGTAGTGTGGTAGTAGGGCTCATGCCCTTGAGTGCAGCCCAAGTCTCCCTGTACCTCTGTAGAACAGTTCTGGTTGTAACAGATCTGACAAAAGTTTACATGACCAAACTGAATGGACACAGATCCTGGTTGCAAAACAATATGAGCTACCTGAAGTTCATCTGAAGACCTGGTGAGGCCTGTTACTTTTAGTCAATGATGTTAAATTGGTAGAAGTATTAATTTGTTAACAAATTTGTTAATCCTTTTGAAGACTCTGTCCTGCTTGCTGACTTTTTTTTGTGTGGTTTTATGGACTTGCTTTCTTCAAATTGCCTCCTAATGCACTGTTTGTCCTCTCTCCTTTGCATTTACAGCTGCTTTTGTGAAATTTTAGAGCACAGATTTCAAAGCATTGTATCTCAGACCATTAAATTCATTCTCCTAAAGCATGAAAACTGTTAGAATACATTACAGATCTATTTTGTGCCATAAATATTGGACAATTAAAAAACCTGATCTACTGTCCTTTAAAGGCAATGACGGGGCATTCACAACTGATTTCAGTAGGGTTGGAACCTGAACCTCAGTACCATGAATTTGTGTATTCCAGTACCATGAATTTGTGTATTTGTGTATGCAAAGCCTCATTGCTTAAAGTTCCTATGGGAAAAGCTCTCAGCATTTTCTGTGCTCTCGTCCAGAAGACTTAAATAATTAAAGTTTTTATTCCTTTGGTAGAGTCATTGCACTTTCACTTTAAATTATGATGTAAAAATTTAGGCGTTTCTTACCTCAAATGCCACACGAGGCTTTATATGATATTTGTACTTGCCTTAATGACCATGCTATTAGCAATGTGAGTGACATCAGTAGAAAACTCATTTACTGAACTGTTTGGAGAAGGGAGGAATATTGACCTTTTTTTTGCGTTGCTTTTTGTGAGAACTGTTGACTATTGTCAGCCTTAAATACTCAAAAAACTCCAGAATCAAACCTAAAATAATCAAGAACATAGTAAAAATTCAGGAGATAATATTATGATAGAACAATGTACCTAGATGAGATTTGAAAAGAAGCTAGAGCAAGATTTTTGATAGAGTTGGCAACATCTCTTGTATATATTTGTCCATGGAACAAAATGCAGGTCATTTCTGGCTTCCTTGCAGGCCTGGAATTTGTCCAGCTTGGTTCTCTTAGCTTTAGGGAGCTGATATTTATAGAAGTTATTTCAAAGAAAACATTGGAAGTGAATTATAATCATGATTTTGAAGTACCTGGTTGTTGGTGTCAGCAGCTGGATGCTGGGATCAAGCTGATGTTAATAGCTAAATTGAAACAGGTTCTCTTTCATGTTATGCAGCATGTATTTGAATAGGTTGGATGTGAACATTTGCAGTGTTACGAAAATAAGCGTTGTTTGACTGTAAACAGTTTTAACTGAACTGGTCCAGTGCATTCCCCACCTCTTTTTAAGAGTAAAATCAAAGGCAGTTCTTCAAATTCTTCACAGAAAAAAGAGAGAGAAACAAAACTCTTAAGGGAGGATGAAGATTAGCATTAGCAGATATAGGAGTACCTCTTGAAAGGATGGAACTTATCATAGCTCTTTCAGCTCCCATAGCTTTTAAAAATTTATTCTCACATGAAGAGGACTGGTCCAGTGGTTTTTGGGCAAACTGCGGGCTATCAGAAAATCTGCATGCCACAGATTTCCTGTTTGATGCTGGGCAAGTCCCATTCCCTTCCTTTAAGTTATCTATATGTAGTTTGGTACTTTCCATTCAGAAGGACAAAGTAAAGATTGCAAGCTGACCTGATAGCAGAGGCCATCTCTGTTTAGACAGATGGAATCCATTGTCTGTCTTGCAGAGCCATTGTGTTGATTTAAAAATGCATGTGTTGCAGCATAGCACAGAAGTTGAATTCTTTTGCAAAGTGAGGACAATCTATTTTTCCCGTAAAACCAATATGAACAACCACAGTTTCCCAATCTCCCATTACTGAAACAGAGAGAAGCCTCCCCAAAGGGCTTGTGAAAGACCTCCACAGATCATTTGGGTATAAACAGATAGTATCTTTGTACCTAGTGGTTGCTTACGTATAAAAACGAGATCACGAGCTTTTAGACTTTGGCCTTTCTGGCAGCAACTGCAAAAAGTTCAGGAAGTTAATCTCATTTTCTGACTGGGATAGTGAATTTAAGGTTAAGGAGATTAGGTGCAATGTATATTCCCAGGAAGAACTACTGCCAGCTCTAGTAGAAGCTGAAAAGAATGTTTTACATCTAAGGCAGAGAAAAAAATAGAAGAAAAGCAAGGCAAAAAAATAGAAAATAAAGAGAAGAGGGAAAAGAGAAAAGAAAAAAGGAAAGGGAAAGGAAAAAGAAGAAACAAGAAAATAAAGAAAAAAGAGAAGAGAGAAGAAAGGTAAAGATTATAAAATAAAACATAAGAGAAATTAGAAGAAATAAAAGTGGGAAATGGATAGAATGGGAAGGAAGGGAATGGCCTTGGTGTACTGAGGAAAATCTGTCATATACATGTTGCTGCGGTTGATCCTTGTGGTAGCTCAAATAGTGATACATAGCTTTAAAGGTGTGGTGAATGATCCCAGCCATGAAAAGGCAGAGAGCACTAGCAGTGACCGGGGCTAGACTAGTGGAGAAATTTTAGCAGGGTTGCAGGAAGGCCTTAGGCACTGCATGGTTTGGTCACTGGAGTGTGCCTGGTGGTTACCAAGCAGAGGGGTGAAATTACACAGGGGAGGAGAGACACATGGTCAGACCACCAAGCATAGCTAACTTTACAACCAGGGCAGGGAGGAACCCAGGGACAACTAACTGTAAATGAAGCTCTTTGAATCTTGGAAAATTGCTCAAATTACCTAGGTAATTATTCCAGATCAGTTCCCTGATCTGAAGAAATGTGCTGGCTGCTTTCTTGGTTAGTGAATTTCCTAGAAGGGTGGACAAGAAACTTTGCCTTTTAAAAAGCAGAAGGTAACACTGTATTCTTTTCCATATTTCTCACTCTGCGAAATTTTAAATGAAGGGCCTGATCCCATGCCAAGTGGAGCACATGGAATTACTTCCTTTGCCTTTGATACATTCTGGCTCAGCATTTAATTAACAGTCCTGATTTTATAAAGTTTTTGGTTTTGAACTTTTCATTCCCAGATAGAAGGATGGGACCCACACTTACCTCATTAATTTCAGATGGTTTGTTTCTGCTTTCAAGGTGTGCTTGTGAGGCTCTCTGAACTTCCTGGACACAAATGAACATTAAATCTGCCTACACTTAAAAGTAGGTCTCAATAATGCCAAACCTTTCGAAAGTGAGTTTCAATCTGATTGTATTTGTAATGCTCATATGCATTCCAGGAAATACTGACATATTTGAACTCCAGAAGAACAGACAGCAATGAAAAGTGGATTGAAATTTTGCATGTTCAAATACAGAAGAAATTTAAAACTGCTGAAAATGTGCTAAGCCTGTCATTTGAGCCTTGCCAATTAGTTACTGAAATCAGCTATCCAGAACAAAACAAAAAGTCCATTTGATTTCAGCAAATATACAGTTTTGCAATCTGCACTCAAAGTGAAAAATGAAGAGAAATTAAATGACCTACACAGTCACATCAAACCATACAGTTTAAATGTTCAGCTTCTATGCAGGGTGGAAGTGCAATGTCTTCCAAAGAAAGAAAAATCAAGAGCTCAGGGTGTTGTTCAAATTTAATGTCAGTAACTTATCTTTAAGCCTGCCATGCTCAAATCTTATTTTTGCCCACTTGAAGTCCTAAAGAGACTTAAAGTATGTGAAAATGTATTTGGGCTCAAAAACTACCTATTTTAGATGTCACCATCTGAAAAATGTCCTTGCTTTTACATCTCCAGGCTACGCTGCCGATGCAAAGGAGATTTGCTTGGGAAGAGCAGCTGGCTGTGGGTGCAGCAGCAATGGACTTGCAGTTTGACTCTTTTGAGAACAACCCCAAAACAGAGCATTAAGGCAGAGGTGAGGGGTATCTGTGGTGTCCTCCTCTCCCCTGCAAGGAAGATGGTGGTGGGCACTGTATGGGGGACAGGCACACGGCAGGGTGTGTTGGGCGCTGGCTGGGGTCACAGAGCTTACCCCTGGTGAGAAGTAGGTCTGCAGGGAGGATTCAGTGGTGCAGCTCTGGGGCGGAGAAGCAACAGTTTGGAGTACCCAATGGAGGGAGGCCTTGTAGGGTATTTGGAAATTGAAATTTGGGGTTCTCCCTCCCTTGGAAAAGAGATGACTCTGATGCAACCGAGATGCCTTTTAAAGCCAAGCAGGGATGAAGGAAGACTTCTAGGCTGCGGAGCAGGATGGGTCCTGCTGGCTGTTAGCTGTATGATTTGGATCCCTATCATGCCAAATCTGTGATTGGCTGCCTATGGGAAAGAAAGCCAGCAAAAGTGCTGGAGCATTAACAGCACTGCAGGTCTGTAAGTGTGAAAAGACCAGGGTGCAATGCCATGCCTCACCTGACACTAATGCTCAGAAATTTATGGCAGGTGATCTGAGGGCATAAAAGGGCATCCCCTGAGCTCTTTGCCGACTGGCTTCACCCAGGATTTCTCTTTATTACACTTGCTCCTCTTGTTCTCTTGTTTATCCAGTTGCTTTGCAATGTCTCTGGGCAAGGACTGCCCTTGAACAGACATTTCTGTGTGTTCGATCAGAGTAATGAGGTACTGATTTTACTTGGATGTTACAGTTATATGAATAACTAGTCTTTTCTCATAGCTATAAATTCTGAGGAAAGTAGCTGTCTTTCTTTTTGTGCTTTTGGAATTTGTCACCAAGTATCTGATTTCTTCTATCACTCTGGGTTTGGGCTGCAGTCAAAAGGCCTGGCTTTTCTTTATTTTTTCCTTTTTTTTTTTTAGTTTGTTCCTATTTCAGATCATCAGCTCTTAAAACTGCCTTACACTTATCCCTTAGATTTCAGACTTTTCCCCCACCCCATGAATGTTTTCAGTTGTCAAAAGAAGAAATGTGATAATTTGGAAAGTTCACAGAAAGCATGTTTTGTGATTATTGTTCTTGTGATCTGTCCAATGTAAACTGCTTTAGAAAAGCTCTGTTCTAGCCACTCTAATTCACTTTTGCAGAATACTGGATTTGAAGTTGGCTAAAGAGAAGGGATTTTCTTTTAATGGGTACTCAGAGAGGAATGCAGCTTAACCATTTGGTTTCTGTCCTGACTTTTACCTCTGCCTTGTTGTGCTTGGAGGGAGTCCCATGCGGTTAACTAGAAACGTTTGACATTTTTTTATTGTTGAAAAGGAGCAAATATGCTCCTTCCAGTGCTTTGAGTGTTATGGTAAGGCAGTTTGGGGGTGCCCTGTCTAAGTCTAGCTCCTCATCCCTAGTGCGGTCTAAAATAGTGACAAAGAATTGTGTGTCCTCCAGCTGCTGCAGCTGGGGAACCACTGCCTATGCAGGCTTGAAAGGGAGATTCCTGCAGAGCCTCTGCACGCAGTTGTGTTGTAAAGCCCTGGAAGTGCTGGTGGTACCTGGGAGCACTGTCCCAAGAGGAGAGCTGAACCATGCAGCTCAGCTTTCTGTGGGTGGAATGACACCAGTACACACCAGCTGGGAACACAGCCCCGTTTCATGTTCCGGCTTACTTCAGAGCCCTTACACTCAGGGTTTACAAGGTGCTGATGCTTGCAAAGGCAAGGCTAGGTTCCCACAGATGACTTTTTCTCACTGATTCTGGAGGACTGCTGAACAATCTCTGGGGTGTACGCCAACTTGATAGGAAAGAATTGCCCTGACTCCGTCTCTTTTTGTTTGCTCTGTTGCTGTGGCCCCATGGCAGCAAGCATTCCAGGAATTAACTTTTGTAAAATAACAGGACATTTGTTTTCTCTAATCCTATAATTTCTTTAACTCTTGCCAAGTCAGAGCAGAGGTGGTGGGGAACTTAACCAAGTCTAGTTCTTCAAATGGAGCACTGCAGTAGCTGGACTTGTGCTTTCCATTTTCTCCCCCTGGAAACTGCAGAGACCATGCTGACTTCCACCGTGTGTGAGGAACCAGGCCCACAGAGGGCCCATATGTGGTACTGATGGGAGTGTGCAGCAGGGCATTTCTGTGCAGACAAATGATGACTAGAGGGCTACAAGTCATAGTTTGGTACCTGTCATGGCAGCACTCACTGCTAGAAAGTAATGTCCTACCTTTCAATACTGCCTCTTAGCTGTTGAAGGATGTAAACTTGACCTCTGTGTGAAACACAACTAAAGCCATATTGTTTAAGACTACATGTAGTCCCAAATGTGGTGGAGCTGTGGAGTGTGGTCTCAACCACCATTCTTTCCACTCTAGTGTCATTGCTAGACAAGTATCCATCCACATCAGTGGGACATGGCTGGCGTAACAGTGATGCTAGAGTGAAGTCGTGCTATTTCTCTTACTAAGGACCTACAATTCTGCTCAAAAAACAGATTCCTGGAAGATAGCTAAAGAGAAGCTGCTGTAACCTGTAGTGAACTTAAATCATGACACTTTACTCATCTGAGTTTGATGCAGATGGCAGAAGTTTTCCTCAAAAGGAGCACTGGTTTTGTTTGGTTGCATGGCAGCTAACAGCAGTTTAACAAAGCAATCAAACCTTGAAAACCTTTCTGATTCAGTTCAGTTTCTTGTTACTCTCTCTGATGCATCTGTTAACCTTCAGAAAGCTACGTGGGTGTTTAGAAGAATAAGGTGCTCTACATTAAACACATTCTTTATCTGCCTCAGATAAAGAATGGATTTTGGCAAGAGTTACAGAGGCAGGAAAAAAATTGCATGCTAAAGTAGGGGGTTGGTGTTTCCTGACCTTTCTTCGTAAAAAGCAGAAGAAAGACTTGGGGGGTTTGTGTTGGTTTTTCTGCTTTTCTTTGTTGTTGTTTTTTTTTTTGTTTTTTTAAAATACTACTCAATGCATGTGGTGTAGCTGCCTTTAAAAAAAATTTTTTTTTAAGACAATCAGCTAATGCTTGCAGAAACTAAATTTGTATTTGTGGATTCTGGTGACACAAAAAAATTCCTGAAACTTAATTTCTTGAGGAAAAATCAAGAGTTATCTTTTAAAACCATTTCTAAACATGATAGTTCTCTTCTTTCTCTTGTTTTTACTCAGAAATTAGATATAGATTTGGATTATGTGACTTGACTAATTTTTTCTTCTTTTTTTTTTTTCTTGTCATATGCTGTTATTCAAACATTTTGGTGCATGCAATTAATCTAGTTCTTCAAGATGAATAGTGGACTCTTGCTGACTTGAAAATTCTGGAACTCAGGTTGACATTTAAGCTCTCTTCATTGACTGTATAACACTATATGAGTAATTAACCCTCAATTTTTACTTACACATGTGTATTCCATATGTCCATTAATTTTAACTTCTTTTTCATGGTATGTGATACATCAGGTATTCCTTTTATGTAGTGCAGGCTTTAGTATTTCCATCAGTAAAAAGCTCTGGTCAAAGTTCTACTCCTGTTTCGCTGATAGCTGGGCCTCACATCTCTGATTGGGACTCAAATATATTTTATGCTGATCTGCATTTAACTAACATGTCTCTTTCTTTCACTGAAGCGCTCAGACTATCAACTCAATTTCGATGTCTTCTACCATTACTGTCCTTGGTGGGGTACTGTTGAGACCAAAGGTCACTTTTGTGGAGCAAGTGACCTATGCGCTATGATGCTCTGGGCTACAGAATGTAAGAGAAAGGTATGGGGTGTATCTAGACTGTAGGTACCTGACCTAAAAAGGTTAGATAAATCATCAGCTTTTTTGTTTGAAAGCAGAGATGAGGCCTTTTTGCCAATAAAAAGCCATTAGGTAAAAACTTGGAGTGCTTAAAGGGTAAGTTATGTTCTTGCTGTGAATGTATAAAATCCTTCTGAATGACTGAATTAACACATGAATGCTATTTCTCTTCTAATTTAATTATGTAGCACTTAAACATCATTGGTACTTGACATTTAGGTCCCAGTTTGTAGCAGCATCTGCTGTTAGGTTTGGGAATCTCAGAAGTTCTGAGTAGCTTATGGCCTGATTTTTAGATATATCTTTAAATAAAAATATATATATAAAAGTGTACATGTGCACACATATGGAATATATATATATATATATATATATATATATATATATATAAGTTCTTAGGTATTTGTTTCCATATCTGTAAATATCAGCCTTACTCTAACTGGCCATCCAGAATTATCAGTCGCTTTTAGGAAAACATGGATTTGGGTCCTTGGCCCTGTCGCTCCCTGTCTGTGTGCACTGGAGAGCTGCCCTGTAAGCTGGCCCTGCAGTTGCTTGTTCTGTCTACATTTATGCCAGGTATGTAAGCACAAGCCTCATGTTAAGCATGTTTAAGAGATCTTGTTGATTACAACGGGAGTGCTCCCACAGCTATAGCTGTGCAAATGTTTACATACCTGGCCTTCTCTGGTCCTATATAAAGATCTGTCTCCTTTTCTCTGCAAAGCCTTTTCTGTCTGCTGCTTTGAAATTTCCCATGCTTCGCGCTTTCCCCTAGTTGGAGGGAGGCTGCCCGGATCCTTACTAGGAGAAGTCCTTGTGTTGGAGGTTTGAAGGCTGCAGCTCGCTGGGAATTCAAAAGGCTGATTGAAACAACAATCCATGCCTCAGTAAACAAGCACATGCTGGTAATGAGCTTCATGTTACTGAAGAGGCTTTTGCCAGTGTCAAATCTGTCAGAGTTCCCTGAACTTCTTTTTTGGGCTTGTCTCTTATTTCCCTGCTGTCCCAGAGAACAGCCTCACATATGGATCTGTTCCAGCTCCTGAATATTCTGTGATTATTTAATCACAGTAACTGCATACTTAAAAAAGAAGACACAGACTTTGTGTGCATCACTGTGGTTCACAGAGAAGGTTGAATGTTGGGGCCATATGTATAAACGCCTCTACTTGCAATGAACATTCATGTATGTGAATATGAGTATGTATGTATAGTGTATATATAAAATGAATGTACACATACAAAGATATCATCCTTTCAAATAAATTTTCTTTCCAGAAGCTATAATAACAGGAAGACCATGAGGAGGAATAACTTGCTGTTAGTTCCAGGGTGTGAATGCTTTCACATTGGTGAAAAACAAGCCCAGCCTTCAGTCTGTCATTTCTTCACTTGTTCTGTTTGCTTGATGATTACATTGTTTCTCCATAGAAGGAAAAATAACCTAAGAAAAGAGTATTTTCTGGGCTCAAAAAATTTATGCTCTGCTTTGTTATATTTTGCACTAGTACTTATGTCAGTCCTCTTCTTAGAGTGTGGTAATGTTTGTTTGATACATCTTAAAGTGACTTTTGCTAGCTCAGACTTAAAAAAAAAAGTACATATGTCATAGCTGTACAGGCTTAAAAAAAGTAACTTGCTGTTTATGTGGTGTAACAGAATGTTTGTATGCAGCTAATGTTTACTTTCTATCGAGCAAATTTGATGTGCAATAGACTTTTAAGAACTCAAGCCTCATTTTAATGCCTGTGATACTGCCTGTGTGTATGATGAAGGCCCTGATTCTGCTAAGCAGCTAGACAAGGGCTCACTTTGGCTCTTCAGAGTACTGAAATGCCAAGAGCTTGCACTCAGTGATTTTATGTCCCAGAATAAATGGCATATGGAAGTGGCAGACATATCCTTATTTCAAGGGTTCCCCTTGAAATATAGTGTTGGGACTATATCTATTCTGGAAATGTTAGTGATTGTGGCTGCAAGCAGTGGTGTGATAGGAAGAAGACCCTGAGGAAAATGCCAGGTGAGACCATGCATCCACAATGGATAATCAGGCCTTCCAGAGTGCCATGATTACTGTTAAGGATGTTCAGAGCTTTACCTTGTGCTTAATTAATGTTCATGTGGGGTTTGTTGTATTCTCCAAATCCCCAGCGCACTACTGAGAATAGTGGCTTCAGTAGCACGGGATTTCCTTAAAGGATTTGTATCACTGCAGCTATATCAGCTGCCCTGGTGGATAGTTTTCCCTTCTACTGTACACATTAACGAGTCTGTGCTGGGAATTGAACTGTCTCTCAATTAATCTGTAAAATTAAACTGGGTTCATGGTTAAAGGAATATCCATAGGCATTCCTTTAGAGCAATTCTTACGCTTACAACGGAAAACTGGCACCCTGGGTTTTGTGGTGGGAGACTGCTGTGGAGGAGCTGTCTTTTGACGTGTTATAAACGCTTCCAGCATACAAGTGCGACTCAGCTTCACTGGGACCTAATGCTTTGGAGTAAGCCTGGGGCTGCATGTGCATAGGGCTGGCAGACAAATGCAAGTGAATGTTACATGAACGTGTAGTGACAGCTTCATCCTCTTTCAAGGGATGACACCAATCCTGCTGGTAGACAGCTACAGCAGCATCTGACAGGTCAGAGCTAAAAAAAAATAAATATACTGCAGCTGTACTACAGGAATCCTATATGACCTTGAGCAAGCTTAAGTCACTCCCTGATTTGGGTCTGTATTACTAGAAGCACGAAAAATATCTCCTGTATCTCCTATGTTTATATGGTGAGTGATTCGGGATGGAACGCTCTCACTATACCACTGTGCAGCACATAACACAGGGGAGTTTTAAGCAACTAATATAAATAATAGAAGTTCTTCTTCCAGCTCAAGGGATAACAAAACCTTTCGAAATCTAGCTTGTTTAAATGAAGATAAACAGATTTGATTTGGTATGATAACTATTGGTGTGGCAACTATCTGTCACTACTGCTGCAAAGTGGAGTCTTTCATCTGTGTGGAAAAAACATAAAAATAAAGGGTTATTAAGAATATTAGTCAAGCCTTAGACTGCTTTTTTGGTATATTTCTTTTAAACCAGCAGCCATACCCGTTGACATGCTATTCAACCTTCTTGCCTCTTGCAAGACAAAGAACACTAGGAAATTGAGCCCACTTACAGTAAATTGGACATCCCAAGAATCCCTGGTGGCTCCCTTCCCTTCCTGCTTTTGGCTTGTTCTACTGAGAAAAGGAATACCAATATTGTTTTATGAACTGTTATCAGACATGTAAACTTACTTAAAAGGCATGGTCAGTTTTTACTGAGCCTGTATTTATCATCGGAGCACATTTAGATTCTTTATCATAATGCCTTTTAAAACAAAATACATCCTCATAACAAAACACAGCTTAGAAGCTTTTAATACAAAAACCGATTATGGTAGAATGGTTTGGGTTGGAAGGGACCTTTAAAGGTCATCTAGTCCAACCCTCTCACAATGGGCAGAGACATCCTTAACTTGATGAGGTTGCTCTGTACCACCTGAGCTTTGGTATTTCCATGGATGGGGTATCTACCATCTCTCTGGGCAATAGATGATGCAGTTAAAAGCATTTCTAACCTTCTAGGGACTTTGCCTCTTTTAAGTGCTGCTTAACCAACTATAACTTTGGTGCTGCAAAAACTCCACACTTCATGGCAGTGATCTGTGCCATAACTACAATTTTTGAGTTGCAATTGTGCTTTGGTAGAGGAGGAAGAAGTTGGGAAAGCTGTTTGGTGAATCACAATAAGATAGAGTCGAACAAGTCCCAGAGGTCAGATTAGCTCAGAATCCAAACCTTCTTCAGCAAGCACATTAAAATACTTCAGAGGAGTTTTTATCTCTCAACAAAAATTTCATAAAACTTGACTGAATATCAGTAGCAACTGCTTAGAGTGATTTAGAATCAGGACTTTTTGGCTTTTTGGTGGTGTTGTTGTTGTTTGGTATAGGTTTTTTTTCAGTATTTTATTTGTTTGTTTTTGAGGGGAGGATGATGTCCCCCAGGATGAGAGAGGAAAGTTGAAGGACATCATAAATCTCACACAGGCTTTTTATTTTCACTGTCTAATCCAGGAAGGGTTAAGCATATATTGTCAGACACTTGACAATTAAAGACCCAAAAATATTTATTGACCCTAAGGAGATGAAAAAACAAATTACTATTTTCCCCAGATGGAAATTTACACTTCAAGTCATGATGGTAGTCATGTTGAAGGTTTTGGTGGTTTCTTTCATTAGGTTTTGTTTTCAGGAATAAAGACTGTGCTAGAGATTCTCAGACTTTATTTGTGTGTTTAAGAAGGATAAATGAAAAAAAAGGATGAATGAAAAAAAAGATACCAATGTATAAATTTTGAATTCCTGCATCTCATTCCTTTAATCTTTTGTCAGGATTTTCTGGAAATTTCTCATTTTGGAATGTTGAGTTTCCAAATTTTTATGAATATTTTTCAGAGGTTATTTACAAGGGAACTGATCATCCAGATTTGAAAATATCTTTGAAATATCCATTCCTTTGGCATTTCTGGAGTGTTTCAACTTTCAGTGTAGATAACTGCCAAGTATTTATGTTGTGTTAGAGAGTATCTTCAAAGAAATATCAGCTGCTGCTGGGACAATATAAAGTGAAATTCATATGACTCAACTAACATTTCCCCAAATTTACTGAAAAAAATAAAACAAGCAAGCAAACAAACAAAAACTCAAACCCTGAAACAACACCCATACAAACCCTCCAAAAAGCTATGGGGCATTTTAAATAAAAAAGGAGAATCTGTAAGTTTGATGTGTTGGCTGTTTCTGGGAGAAGTTCTTATAGTAAAGATCACCTCTGGTTCAAGATTGAGTTCTAATTTCATCCAAATCTGGGATGTTAACCTTCTTATTTTACTGAAAGGTAAGAGTGGAAACCCACCACATTTTTATTTTATTTAGTAACAGAATAAATATTCTTAGAAGTAGTGAGGAGGTTGAGCTATTTGACCTGAAAGGACCCAAACAGGAGTTCTTAAATAAAGGTATCCTTTTCTATCACTACAAACTATTGGTCATTAAATTTAATTGTAAGGTTTCTGTTCACAACATATTAAAAAATACATGTAAAGGAACAGTTGTATGTAATCACTAAAAACATATCAAACAGTAATATTTTAGTGTGCATATTGTATTTATAAGATGGGAAAGCTGGTTGCTACCCTCAGCATGCAACCGGCATGCAACACCTCTGCGTGCTGTGTTGTTATGAGAACTACCAGATTAATCTTTTCATTAATAATTTGTTGCTGCTGTTCTGTTGGTCACTGCTCTCTCAGGTGCTGTGTTCATGTGTATTTGTAGGATATTGTGCCACCTTCTAGTGCTGTGGAAATGCAAAGTTCCTGATAAGCTGCACTTACTGTCTGCTACTACCATCTACCGCCTCCTTGAATGGATGGGTGAATCTAGGACTTCAAGATGAAGTATATCTGACATACATTGTCAGTGATTTGGTGCTGCAGCAGCAAATTCTGTATTTCTTGTGTGGTGGTTTTAAGTGTACTTTTATTTTAAGAATAAAAAATGGGAAAGCTAAATATTTGCACTACTCAGTGACATGTGGCTAAAATACTAAAGGAATGTTGTAATTGAAAGTTGGATTTACACTTCAAAGAAGTCCAAGCATGTAAAGGTAACAACAAGACAACCAAGGCCCAAATGATGTTTTTAGTTCTACTTTAACATGATATATTAATTTTTGTGCCATTATAATAGCTATAAATATCTGTTCTACAGGCCACTGACAGTTCTGGTACTGTGAATTTGTCAATGTGAGAAACTGAGTGGGAATGTATGGGTTTGGGTTATTAAAATGTGCAAATGCTTTCTAAATCTTAAGGACAAAGAGATGTGTTACGCTTTGAGGAAGTGACCAGTATATGTGAGTGAGGATGGTGCATGCTTGTACAGGAAATTCAGTGGAATGGACAAGGAAGGATTTTTGACTTGTAAACCCAGTCTAACTCCAGCTGGTAGTACAGTATCCCTTTTTTAGGGTAATGTGAAGGGAAAGGAAGGTGCTTTAGGGTAATGTAAAGGGAAAGGAAGGTGCTTCAGTACTTCTATAGCTCTTTCTCCTAAATCTGTGCCTAGCAAGAAGTAAGGATAATGATGGATGGGCATGTGCATCTATGGAAAACTCAGAGCACAAATGTGGCAGAAGCCACAACTGCTCTCAGGGCAGGTGTCAAAGCAA
Organism: Monarcha castaneiventris obscurior; assembly: GCA_026261815.1. Lineage (NCBI taxonomy): Eukaryota > Metazoa > Chordata > Aves > Passeriformes > Monarchidae > Monarcha > Monarcha castaneiventris. Next base: position 50,988,050 of record JAMPIT010000230.1, on the reverse strand, counting down.
TATATGTGAGTGGAAATAGAGAGAAGAGAAAATACACCACACATAGTTAGATCACATCAAGTAATGCTGATAACTTTTAACTTACAGTGCCTTACTACTGCTTGTTGTGTTATCTCATCTACTCTTAGCTGTTTAATTTATCTATTCTCTTAGCACCGCAGGCTGATGTCATCTTGTTGCCTAATGCATCCCTTGGTGATCTCCTTAAGAAGCATCCTTGGTTGGCACCACAGGAAAAACAACACTAAGAAGAAACATCTTGAGGATGCTATTAATACATTTTTATTCTTAAAACATGTTCTGTAAAGGTTAGTGGCTGAGGATTCTTGAAGAAATACTGATTCAGGCTAAATGCTCATCATAGCTGTAGTGTGTGGGCAGCTACACTTTGTCACCAAGAGATTACCTCTTTGGGCACTGGCTTCAGGACTACTTCTGGAGAGGGGAAAGATAAAATTAAGAGCAAGACAAAATGCTTCAGGGCCTTGAGGAGCAGAGAGGAGAGAGGGGTGCACCCATCAATAACACTCAGTTTTACCCTGCTGCCATAGCACTGCCGTGTATGTGCGCGTGTTACCTGCTGGTCCACTCCCACTGCATGGCTGTCATAGCTGGTGAGAGCAACACAAGCAACACGCTGCCTACTACTCTGGGGTTTCTGTTCCATTTGACTGATTTTTATTTTGGCACAGCGTGACTGAGTGGACGAGAATGGCTGTACCTCAGCTGTGGTTTGAAGGGAAGCATGCTGGCAGGCTGGGCAGCACTAGTGCAGCCCTGGAAATGTTGGTGCCACAGCAAAAGGTTCACCAGACTCCAGCAGATCAGTCATGCTCTGCCGCGCATGAGAGAGAGAGAGAGAGAGAGAGGAGGAGAGAGTGGGCCAAATTATTCCTGTCTGAATCTGTGGGTGTGGATGGATACATCAACTAATATCTGCAGGCAACTTTGTATTTCTCTGGTTTCAAAATATAAGCAGATGCATGAACAGAGAGCCTCTTCCAGTTAGGGCTGGGGGATGCTGAGGGAGGAGAAAAGATCAACCTTGGTGGAGCATCTCACTTTCTTGTTTCTTAATGGTCACCATTCACCTTAAAAATGAGACATTGCACACATGCCAGTGAAAATTCCCTCTTCAACCTATTAGGAAATTGGAGTGCTGAGGATTGAAAGACCCCCTTAACTTAATGCTTACCTAACTGTGCTACTACTGTGTGTGGCTGTTTTGGGCTAAAACCTCATGGTTAACTCTGTCCATCCTATTCTAACTAGCGACATGATGATGATGTGACAGAGGTGAAACTGCAGAGAATTTGAAAATGTCAGGCAAGGCATTGGTACCATTGTACAGGACACTGGAAAGCATGTTTAGAATATTGCATACTTACTTTAAAATAACTGTGTTAAAGTTGAAATAAAACTAGAACATATGGAAAGTCTAGTGTGGATATTAAAAGATTGAAAAGCCTATCTTATGGGAAGGAACTAGAAGAGATTGGCTTGTTTAGTTTAGCAAAATAGAGCTGAGAGACTATTTGACAGCACTCTATAAATACATCCAGGGCTAAATGCCAGAGAGGGGAAAAAGCTATTTAAACCCAAGAGCAATATTTGCATAAGAACAAGTGGGCATAAACTTGGCCCTGAGTAGGATTAAAATGGAAATCAGATGATTTCTACCCCTCAGTATAGTGAGGTCATAAAACCGCCTCCCAGTAGGAGCAACAAGGGCATGCAGTACTTTTTGTAGACAAAGAGGGGGACTATGTTCTACTGTGCCCACAGTGACCCAAACTTCATGGCTAGGCAGTTTCATTCTGGTCCTGTGCTGCTAAGCACTTGCACTGGTACAGCAGTGACAGACACGTTCTGCCATTGGTGGTCATCCCCTCACATGAGAAGAACCTTCTCCTCCTGAAAAAGAAGCACCAATTATAAATTATAGCTATTTTAATAGTGTCTTTATCAATGGTCTGGTCTATCAATTACTGCACCTTTTGCACCTGTGCTTCTAACTCTGCTGATGCCAAAATGCCTACTTATAGCTTAGGAACTTCCATATTGGTAAGATTCCTCCTGTAAGGAAGGGATGTAGGATTAGGCTCTTAATTGTGTAACCCCAAGGAGGAAAAGTAGGTTCCCTGACTGAAAATAGCAGAAGTATCTCAAAAGTAACACTGCAGAGAAGCATTTTTTGTTGTAGCTAAAATGACTTTTTTTATTGTTGCTGAAAAATCATACAACCTTTAAAACTGATGCTCACGATTAAACATTTCTTTCTATGCTGCAGTTAGACTAACACTATAGCCCACACTTAAAGGAACCAAAGTGCAGAAGATTTTGGGATTTAGAGGTTGGCATCGTGATGTCAAGATGCCAGGCTTTTGGTTTTCAATTGCAGGGTCTACCTCTTGCACCATTCATCCTCTTGAATGACAGCATCCATGAAACTTAACTGTCTTTCTGTTTTTACCCACTATTTTCCATCACTAATTTCATTTGGAATCTTTGGCTTTTGAGCTGAAATTTTCCAGGCTTGTTCCTTTATTTGTCAGTGATATTTTAGGTGCTTCTCTCCTTCCTCAAACTCAAAAAGTAAATGCCTGCAACCTTGGTGGTGGACCTTTCTATTGCAGAAAGAGCTGAGGAGAAAAAGCTGAAGCAGGCACACAAATAGCCTCCTGGGAAGCAGATTGACACATAGTACTTTGGTAGCTTTGATTTGAGTCAGATGTAACTTGCTGAAATTTGTACTCTGTGCACAAAGGTACTTTCTGTACTGGGAGTTAATCTGGCAAAATTCGTAGCTTAAAAAAGATAGCAGTGGTACTCAGTCAGCGGTGTGTCAATTATAGTAATTTTCCCTGGGTTTTATTTGCTTTTCCTTGCACATCATATATTTCTTCAATGTAGGCTAGGGAATGTATCTTGTCTTCATGTTGTCCATGGTGTGCTACTGTGTTGTGCCATCAATGGACCTCAGTAAAGAAAAGGTACAACATTTCTGCTAGAGAACATTGCCCTGACAGAGTAAAAAAAAAGTCATTTCTGGTACTGACCTTCATCATTAACCTTGCTTTTCATGCATTTCCCCCACAGCACGGTGTTAAGAAAAAGGGAAGCTAGTGCCAAATATTGTGCTCTTGAATGCTCCTTAGGAGTCTGTGATGAAGGTGTTTCTATGTATATAAGGTTTTCCCAAAAATTAGTTTTGGAAGGTTTTAAGACTTCACATATTGGACTGAATGCCAGCTGGGTTTTAATTAAAGAAAGAGAATTGAGTAAACCTCTTTCAACATGTTTTAAATAAAAAGTGTTACTTGGGAAATGCAGAATTCCTTCAACATTATTGAAAAATATTTTCTTATGCTTTGTTTAAAACAAGACTGTTAAAAAAAGAAACAGCAAACAAAACTCTGACAGACGCATCTTAAATAACCAAAATAGTTTAAAAAGAAAAATAAATCCAAGTAAAATGGAATTACATTTGGGAGGAGAGGTATCAAACTAGTTTGACAGTTGGTATCAACTTTTTTTTTCAAGTTAAGAAAGGCTGTTATTTGTCCAGCACTACTTCTTGATGATTCAGCTTCTATCATTCAGAGTAATCAATTTTCCTTCTTAGGACTTTAAATGATGTAAAATTACATATATCCACACATTTACATTACAGCTGTCACCATGCTTTCTTGTCAGCATCACATTGTCATTTAGCATATTAGGAGGAGGAAAGGGAGTTTTTTGTTTATGATTTCAGCAGAGAAGTATTTTGGCTTATGCATTCTTTCTTTCCAGGAAAGAAAAAAAGCCACAGAACCTTTAAATTCTTTCTGTTGTTTAAAGAATCAAAAAGCTGTATCTTGGGAGAGTACAAATGTACCTAATTACAATTTTCCGTTGGACCTATGTCTGATTCACAGCACCTAAATTCTTACAGTAATCCAACTTCCAAGTGGTTTTTTTTCCCTACATAAGAACAGAAAATGAAATGAGATAAATTGCAGATTAGCAGATGGCAAATACTATGTGGAATAATTTTTTTGGTATTAGTCCAGTTCCAGGCGGATGGATGTCCTCATCCCCAAACCTGCCATAACAAATTGCTAAGAAAGCTGAATACTGACTCATTTACCACCTACTTTGGAGAGTTGTTCCCAAAGTCAGAGATAAGATAAATTTTGGAGGGGTAGTCTGGGGGTGTCCACAGACATCTTCATTACGCATGTACTCTTTCTGTAAATAAACAGAAGCCTGCAGTCTCTATGGCTGTCAGTGTAGCACCCCTCACAAGCCTAAAAATTCATCTTAAATAAAAATAAAAAGCTACTATGTAGGCACAACAAAATTTACTATAAACGGGTCTTAAGTACATAATTACATGATAGACCCAAGTGGCTCCAAAGGAGTTGCTCCAGGCTATTGTGTAAGCAATACTCCTTTGAGAAATATATAAATACATGCAATTCAGTATATAATACACATGTTAAAAAACTACCTAATTACATATTTTCCCAGGAGAATGAAAAGGCTCCAAAAGAGCTACTCCAGCCTCTCCAGTACACAATGTGTGTTTTATAAGCTTTCATGAATCTCTTCCATTCTTTTTCCGTTTGGAGGGGAAAAAAACAGTAAGGAAATTAAATACAAAACACCTACTGTACATTTAATTTAGAGGACAAAATGCAATGTTGAAATAACATTAAGGGTGTGACGCAAACCAAGGAAAGCCAGGAAATTGAGTGTAAAGGCTGTTACTCCATCCTTAACTCACGTCACTTATATAATGTTTCAGGCCACTGTTCTGTAATGGCAGATTTTAAATTTCATCACTTAGACCAGGGTTGTGGCCTATCTACACTTAAAGGTAATTAGGTGGTTTATACTGCTGAAATACCTGCCTACTCCTAATGTATTTATTTATGTGCAGACATGTACACATATATTTTTAGGACCTTTTATTTTTAAACCATCTTTCTTTCCTTGTGCTGAAATTGCTGTGGCACCTTCATTTGCTTGAGAATATTGTAATGTGTACCATTGTGATGAAGGGAAAGAAAAAAATGAGTTTTGCCTTTGACTGGTGGTGCTGAGATGTGTGGTTACTCTGGGGATCTGCGCTGAAGTCTGAATCCAGTTTTGGAGGAAATCCTGCTGCCCAGATTTACAAGCCCCCTTTACTGGCTGGCAGTTTTGTTAGTGCAGGGGAGTGGATGTCCTGGAGAGAGAGACCACATCTCAAATGCAATGCTGGGATCCCTATGGGGATGGTGAGAGCCTGCTGTGCAGGCTCTGAGCTGCATGCTGTCTCTGCAAAGAGGCAGCCTGGAGAGGGTAGTGGTGGTCTGATGTGTTCATAGCAACCTGGATTGCTAAGTAGATTATTATAAACACTGTTTTCCTTTAGAGCAAAAATATAATTTGTTCCCTCTCTTTTGCACCATTTTCGGAAAACAAACAAAATAGTACACACACATTTTATCATTAGAAGGACATGCTACATGCAAGTGTATTTCATAGTATGGTATATTAATTTCACCACAGAACCCAATAGAATATGCTGCCATTTGCTTCATCTGTTCTGGATTTGTGAATACTGCTTGTAAAAATCATACTGTGGGATATCTATGTTTGTCCCAACTGCTGGCCCAGGCAGAACAAGATTACAGAAGACAGATCAGTTTTCCATTCTTATTAAAATGTTCAGAGGTTTGTTTGTTTGTTTGTTTTGTTTTGGGTTTTTTTGGTTGGTTGGTTGAGTTTTGTTTTGGGTTTTTTTTTGTTTTATTTTATTAAATGGATATGTTCTCTTCATGGGAATGGATCCAAGGCCTTTCCAAACAACACTTATTTATTTATTTATTTATTTATTTATTTATTTATTTATTTATTTATTTATTTTTCCTACAAAGAGGAAGACAGTAGTCTCCTACTATAGATGTGGGGCTTTCACCTGGGTTGCAGGAGACTCAGTGAATGTGTTTGATTAGCAAAGCAGCAGAGTTCCCATAGGACTAAGACAGAGAGTCTTGCCTGAGTATAGACAGGTGTCCAGATTAAGTGCTTGGTGTATAAAATCTGCCAGTATGTCTGTGGCCTGAAGGAGGCAAACAAGGCTCAGGACCATGTCCCTGGTGTCCCTATGAAGGGCTGTTTGGGGAGTCTGTAAAGTTAGTGTCTGGTCAAAAGCAGGAAGATTTCTGCTTAATCCAAAGCTGCCATTTTTCCATGTATTCTTGCTGATCCAGCAAATCAGTACAGTTTATTGAAAACCTGTTTTACCAAATGCTCCCAGTTAGCTCTAAACTTTCCTCAGATTTTTGAGAAGTGTCATAACATAAAAGGTAGTTACAGAAAACTTGATCTTTCAGGTTGATGGGGTTTTTTTAGGAGAAACTTTGAAAAGTATCTTAGGTATGTTTTTTTTCTAGCAGATCTGAGAGTGGGACTGCCTTTGTGTTCATGAATTCTGTTCCTTTGAATGGCAAATAAAGGTGATTTTTTAAAAAGGGAATTTTGCTTTTCAGGGGTCACAAAATTGGATGGGCTCAGAGGAAGCTGCTGTATTATGCAAAACAGAAGGTGAGGTAAAAGAACATAAAAAAGCACCTACAGAGTGTAGTCTTTACACTAGTGTGTTAATCTGCATCTGAAACTGGATTTAATAGTGTTTTCCGCCTGAGCGATGCAGTTTGTCATTATGAGCCGTTATACTTGGAAATGCTTCTTATATTATCAACAGACCTAGAGAATTAACTAGTTGGTATTTGCTTAATAGCTGTACAGATGACAGAGGGAAATGACAGATAATGTCTCTTTCCTCCACTTTCCAGTGGATATCCAGTGTTTGCACATTGGGTGTTTTTGTTTGGTTTGGCAGCAGGCTTTTGTGTTAGAGAAGCACTGGCTTGCTGTTAGCACCGGGAGGGACTGCTGGTCTTGTTTGCAGGCACCTGAAAATGTTTGCGTCCCATCATTGGAGCACAGTGATGGGATCTGCTTAATGCAACATAAAACACTAGCAGCCTGCGTTATCAGGGAACTTGGATGCTGGAGTGCAAGAGAGAGAGAAGGAGAGAGCACTGTGGGAAAACATAGTAACCTGGCACAAGCAGCAGGTAAGTTGGCATTGGGCACCTGGGTGAATTATTGGATGCTGGCCATCCTGCAGTATCCTCCTGCCTATGGTTTCCTACCCTGGAATCCCCTTGAATGTTAGGTACCAAGCAGCCCCTTGAGCTGCCTCTCCTCTTCTGCTCCTAATGGCAGGGTGAAAGCATCCAGCATGGCCTTTGCAGTTCAGGTCTTGCTCTGAGTGTGAGGTTTCCCGGTTTGACATTGAAATGGAGCTGGCCTCAGGTTCTAAGTACACATACTTTTAAATCTGGATCTAAGCATTTGGATAGTGTGGATCCTTATTCCTATCCTTATTCATGTTTCACTTGCACCAGCAAGGGAACGATAAAGTCAATAACCACCTATAGCACATGCAGTGGATGATTTTTTAGCTCTGGGCTTTGCCTGGCTCTAATTTTAATAACAAATGTATGTGCAAGTGAAAACTAGACACTATGCTGGCATCAGGCAATTTATAATTAGAGAGGCAGAGAGTAATAGGACTAGACTGGTTTTAAACTAAAAGATGAGAGATTTAGATTAGATGTTAGGAAGAAATCGTTTTCTCAGAGGGTGGCAAGGCACTGGAACAGAGAGCCTAGGGAAGCTGTGGATGCCCTCTGGAAATGTTCAAGGCCAGGCTGAATGGGACACAGAGCAATCTGATCTAGTGGGAAGTGTCCCTGCCCATTGCAAGGCATGTTGGAACTAGATGATCTTTAAGGTCACTTCCAACCCAAACCATTTTATGATTCTATGATTTTATGATAATTATTGAATTTTACGTTCATTTCCATAATAATATCTTAAGATGCAGCAAAGAAGATTATGACCTGGGTTCTGGTTCCTGTTCTGCTTATAGAGCCCCAAAATATCTCCATTCATTTGTGCCAGCCTCATTATTCAGTTCACAGAGTGGCTAGCTGAAGATTTCATCTGGCTTTCCTGACTTCTTTTAAGAGGCAATAAGGGGAAAAGACCATGGCAAGGAAAAAACAATTGGAATTCTGACCCAAAATTCTAAATAGGTGAGAAGGGAATCAGTTGTTTAAGAAGATGAGATATCCACAGGTTGCTGTTAAGTGAGTTAGTGTCTAAATTTATAGCACACTGGTCAATCCTTGATAATTGTTTGTGCTCCTACTGTTTCAGAGCAGAAAATTTAAAGTATATTCCTATTCAATAAAAAGTGCTGACAGCCTTACAGGGCTCTATAGGAAAGATGAATTTAATAAATAAATATGCAGAAATAGTATCTACCTTGCTCTATTTGAACTTATTCTTCCTTTTAGGGTTAGACCGGAAACTTCTGGGCCCATGATTCATAAGAGACCACGGTGCTGTATGTGCAATCAGGAATGTGTGTGTTGAATACCAGAGTGCTCTTTGTTGCACTCAGAATAAAGCTCCACTTCGAAAGATCATGTTCTACTCATAGGGCTGGTAAGCAAATATGGTGGGACTGTCTCCTGAAGTAAATGCCTGAGTTTCATTGAACTTGAGGAGATGAAGAAGGTTCAGTTGACAGGGCACTGGCCTTGGACAGGGGTTCAGGCTTCCAGATGACACCTGAGCAGTGATCCTTGCATTGCTCCAACTACCTCACTCTGAAATAGGGTTAAAAGCATGGAAAATTAATGCATCTGAGGTGTTAGGCCTGTGAGAGGAGACGCATGAGTACTGCAGATGAGACGGAGTGCTATGGGCTGAAAAAATGCATGTGAATATGTCCTTGGAGACAGGATCACTCCTGAGCAAAGGAAACAGAACCAAGAACATGAAGAAGAGAAGTGTCTCCCTGCGTGGCGCTTGTTAAGGTTGGAGTCATGACAGGCACACTGCCAGTGCGTGCAGTTGTCATCATGCTCGGGAAGTAAATAACATGGCTTGCTCCAACTCTTATTACAGACTGGTAGCTTCTGCTCCCCCTCTTGTCAAGTGGCTTGCTTTCTTTAAGAGAAGAACCTCATTCATCCCCACGTGACTTGAGTAATTTAGGGAGAGCAACATAGAAAGTCACTTCTGCCAATTCACTTGTATGTACACAGTCATGGCTGCAAAATTGTTGCAAGAGTTATTTGGGACCACCAGGTTTCTTTGATGTCTCTGTGTGTTATAGGCACAAAGGAATATGTTCATTTTCTAAAAATAGGGTGCTGTCTGCATTTTTAGGTTTTCATTTTATTTTGCATTTTGCCCTCAAACTGTCTTCACAGTTCTTTAGCATCCCACTTCTTGGCCCATTTTCACATCACTGTTTAGTTAACAGGGCTAGGAGCTAGAGAATTCACTATACAAACTCATCCATATTAAAGATGCTGGAGAGTAGCTCTAAAAGGTCAGGATACTTAGATTTTTCCTATCTGATAGCAGTCTAGCTTGGTTGAGCCACCTCTAAAACACCGTGTCCTGTGCAAACATTTCTTTTTTGAAAGCTCCTAATGTCCTCTTCCCAATTTTATCTTTTCTCTTGGATTATCACCACCCTCTAACTTTGGCTCCAAGAGCTAGAGATTAAAAGAAAAGAGAAGGGTTGCATTCACCTAAGTTGTGTTTGTCCTGTTCCTTCTCATCTGCCATGCCTGGGTCCCTGAAAAGGACTCATGTCCATGCTCTCCTGGTGTGACCCAGCCACATCCTCACTTGGAATAGGGTAGCAGTGCTACACTGGTGTAGTGGAGCAGCAGCACTTTATTTCAGTTAAATAGTGAGTTCTCTCCAGCACAGCAGAATTCATGCAAGTCCTTGAATTCAACTGGTTTTAGCCTTGCTGAATAAAGTTTTCTTTATAAAGTGAGACCACTAATCCTTGCTGTGATAAGAGGAATTTTGGAGCCATCCTACCCTGCATATACTCCTGAGTGAATGTGATATTGTATATGAGATCATACCAAAACTCAGAAGTACACCATGAATGTTTACTGTGTCTTAATTCCCCATTAGTTCTAGTTATGCAATGACTATTTTTTCATCCATCTAAAAACACTCTTCCTCCTGACTGCATTCCAAGGTAGGTGTGAGATAACTGACTATACCACCATTTAATTTATAACTTTGTCAGTCATTCAGTGAGTCATGACTTTATTATTGCAGGAATGCAACCCACAAACAGATTTTCCCCTCTGTCTCCCATCCCCTAGTTCAGTTTGTTTGGTCCCAAAGAAAGCCTTGGTGCCATATTGCCCAACAAACAATTACAGACCATGTTTCCACTCAGGGCCTCTGTTGCTGCACTCTCTGCCTGATGGATTTTTTGTTCGGGGCTCCCCCCCCCACCTCTTGCTTCATTTTCCTTTCCTCTCTCAGTGTTCAAGTAGCTCTCTGAGTTTTTTTTGTGTTCTGGTGCTTGCAGCCTGAGCATGCAGAAGCACCTTGGAATTAAGTGTCTCAAACCTACCCCTGATCTGTGTTTTTGCTTTCAACCATTGTTTATGCAGTAGTCAAAAGAGACAAATGGTGTGAGCACAATCAGCAAGAGCACACTGGAAATTGCTACCTCCTCCTCTCTTCCAGTCAAAAACAACAGTATTTGTAACCAGAGAAGGCCTTATGCAACACAGAAGCATCTCAAATATGGTAAATTACTTCCAATTGTTCCATGTGTCTAAGTAATTCCTGGTCCCCCACTTCTGATATATTTGGTAATTTTTATTAAAACAATCACTTATTCCTATTCTATTAGTGTCTGGATGTTTTGTGTGGACAGTGTCTAGCACACTGCAGACATTTTCTCTATCCTGAAAACTTTGCAGCCTCTTTCAGTATTTAAAAATAAGAACACATGATGAAATTAGGGATGGGATATATGAGAAGTCCCAAATGGGAAATAAATGTATTTGTTCTATATGTTTCCAATCAGCAAAATTGGGTGGGTTGCTGCTCTGCAACAGGTTTCTGATGTTCAGTGTCTCCTGACTAACGAAAATCTTTCAAAAGGAAGCTCCTCTTCCATTTGGAGCTTTGTTGAGAGAGTACAAATCATGCTGTTGGAATGACTTTTTTCAAGAATTTGGATGAACCTTCCAGTCTGTCTGGAAGACCTCAAAGCATCGCTGGATGGACAGCCCACTTTACAGGCTAAGATCTAGAGCCAGGTTTTACAAGAATTGACAGGTAATTTTGAAGTCCTTATTTAGGTCCTGAATCAGAAGCACTTGGATTTTGAGAGAAACATATTATTTAAGCATGTGTTTGGGAAGTCTTCTCACTTCTCTGTTCAGAATTTAAAAAACCCAACCAAACAAGAAGCAACTACTCCTTCTATTAATTTCTAAAGTCTTAGTCTTGAATACTCCTATTCTTAATGAAATTAGATGTATATTAAAGCAGTGTCCATCTGCTTTTATTTTTCATCATGTCCCCTGAATTTGCCTTGTTCCCTCCTCACTTTTGTCTAGAAAAGTCTTCTAGAAATAAGGATAATAATAAGGATAGACTTTTAAAATTTCTGACATAAGATAGTTTCTTGGAGATTTGTTTATTTACTCATTCAGGTGACTGGGTTGCTAGGGCTTCTCTTTGCTAAAACCTGAATTGGTTTTCAATAAATGCTAATGCTTTACACCACGGATATGATGGCAGTATCACTGGGATATGTTTCAGGATCATGTGCTAAGATCTGTATTTTACTGCTTGTGATTAACTCTGTTGTTCCATGTGCAGTGCAGTCAAGTCATTGATTTGCTGTCATAAACTTCTGTCAGAGCTTCGACTTCACATATGTTACTTAGGATATAGGAAGGAAAATGGTCATGGGTCACTGTGGAAAGGCAGGAAAAATAAAGGCATGAGTACCAAAGTATCTGGAGTTGGCACATGGAACCGAGAGAACAAAGACTGGGACGTGGGACACAGGGTTATATTAGAAGCATAAGAAGACTTTCAGCCTATACTTACAAGGAGAACAAAATAGATTACCTACAGATGTATAAAAGAAAGCTGTCTGACTGTTGAGAAGTCTCATTTTGCAAACCATTGACTGTCATTCAAGAACTGCTTATGACCTTATTCTGTCAAAAAACTATTGAAGCAAAAGTTTGCATGGGAGAGTCTGTAGAGCAGAGGAAGGAAAATCTTCAGGATCAGGATTATGCTTTATGGCTGAAATACATGACAGTGGTGGACTCATCAGGCTGCCCCTTTGATAAGATACTGAAAAGTCAGAGAATTTTCTGCATTAATATCAGCACGAAAAGTAAAAAACATCACCAAGCCTGCAGATCCTGAAGTGAGAAAATGCCAAAAGAAACAGAGATTTTATTTCCTCAGCTGTTATCATGAGATCACAATCCTGTTGAGCAGTAAAGCAACGCTGCTTTCTAAAATGAGCCACAAATTAAGTAATCAGAGGCAAAATTTTTTCTGGTTTTTTATTTTCCTAATTCTTTTAAGTGTCTAGTTGACCCTTGGTGTCAAATCCCTGTTTTGGGGTTTTTAGTGAGATGCACATCCACTGGATCTGATTTTTTTTCAGAATGTGTTGAACAGTTTCAATCCTTCCCACCAAAGCCATACATCAGGTCGTGTAAAAGCATCAGAAGTTCTATAGGGATTTCTTCTGGAGCTAATATACAAACAGCAGTCTGAGGGCTACAGCTCTTAAAAGTATAGAGAACCTTAAATGGATGGGCTGGGATAACTGGGATGGAAAGAGAGACATCTGTTGAGTTGTTGAAAAGACATATGCTCCCAGCACTTCCTTTGTCATGCATTTTGGAAATCTTTTCTCTCTGAGTTTATTGCTAATATTTAATTTAAAACCAGATTTGGATTTTTGACAAAATTATAACTTGTGAATGGACACTTCTCCCCTCCTCCTTCCCAGTCTTGTCTGGGCAGTGCTTGTTCCCCCATTTCCTCCTGCTGCTGGTCCCAGCCCATGTACCCTGGCTGTGCTGGAGAAAGGGGGACTTCACCCTGGCTTTGGCCTTATGTGAGAGGACAAGGCTGGCAGGAGAGTGGGAAGGGGCGGTTTGCAAGTTGGTAACATCTCGCTCCTCCTGTTCTTCTTCAGGATTGTAATCACATTTATATTGGATGGAAAACGTGACTTTATTTGTGTGTGTGTTTGTGTATGAACACTTAATGACATTTCAAGGCATCCGACAAAAGCTTAATTCCTTGGATTGGTTTTGTCAAATAATAAAATGATTTGACATAAGTATAATTGAAAGCAGATGTGGAAATATGGACTTTTAGCAGTCATTCTGCCCCCCACCACCTTTTTTTCTCCTTTTTTCTCTTAACTCTCTTTTCATGCCAGAAATATTTTCATTTTTGTTTCCTACTTCCTATCGCAGAAAAAAGCCTGGGAAGGATGAGTTCTGAGGCAAAGAACCAAAGGGTATTCATTTCGCATTTTAATGTCTCCTTGTATAATTTCCGCCTTTTCTGAGTCCATTTTCCATTATGAAGGAAAGTTCCTCTCCCCTCATCCAGGACTCATCTGCTCTGTTATATAAAAATTCCTGTCCACAATGGGTGTTTACTGCTATTGCTTGAATCTGAAATTTTACGTTACATGTTGGGCTCAGCTAAGCAAGCAGCCTACATTATGTTTTCACCCCTCCCCCCTGGCTGGACTAAGTATTGGATGGAAGAAATTGTAAAGATGTAGAAATTAAATTGTAAAATTTGCACATGGGCAAAATGTGGAATGGTTCCTTCCCTGAGTTTTACACTATAAAATACATAGTCTTTATGGCTGCTCTTTAGCCTGAAAGGGAGCAGATAAAAACATCAGTGGTGACCATGGAATCATTGAATGCTTTGGATTTGAAGTGACTTTAAATACCAATCCCCTATGTTGCAGGGACACCATCCAGGTTGTTCAAAGCCCCATCCAACCTGGCATTAAACACTTCCAGGAATGAGGCATCCACAACTTTTCTGGGCAACCTGTTTTGGTGCCTCACAGTAAAGAACGCCTTCCTGAATTCTGAATTTCTCCTCCTTCAGCTTAAAGCCATTACCCTATTCCTATCACTACATGCCTTTGTAGAAAAGGTCCCTGTCCAGACTTCTTGTAAGCCCCCTTTGGGCACTGTAAGGCTGCTGTAAGCTCTCCCCAGAGCCTGCTCAACAACCACCCCAACTGTCTCAGCCTGTCAGAAGCAAAAGTTTTATAAGTATTATTCTAAGAGCAAAAGCATTATCAGCTGCTTAAATATCAGCAGTGGCTTTGTCAGTGGAACAGCTCTCCCAAATGCGTCAAACCAGTGTGACTGGAAAAATTAAGGGCTTGGAGTAACAACAATGGCAGTTTAAAGTTAACATTGATTTTCTTGAATTTTCAGCCATGCCAGCATCACGGTATCATTGTTCACACTGTTTTGGGAAGAAATGAGACTTATAAAAACTATTATCATCTTTGATATTGTCATCTTTTGAAGAAGGGGCTTGTGTACTTTAGGAGAGTAAGATACTCTGTTCCCATTTCAGTGGGATTCAAGCATAATATCCTGTCAAAATCCCAGCCTGGAGCTTTAACTGAGGTCTTTTAATATCAAGATATTTGTGTCTGTCTGTCTTCCCTCTGATTTTTGAACTTTTTGACCATTGGGGAAAAAGACAAATATAACCAAGAGGGCTGAAAGTCTCTAAGTTTTTTATGGTGCCATAAATTACATGCAGTTGGGTGGTCAGTTAATGGAAAACCTAAGGGAGATCCAGTGCATTACTTGCAGTACTAACACAGAGGCTGCCAGCACACAAAATGTTGCTATCTCAGCTTGTCCTATCCTAGAACCCAAAGCCAGCCCTATATCCACCAGAACTGAGCGTCAATGCTTTCAGCTGCCCATGAGATTGAGATTTGATGATTCCTTCCTTCGAAGCTGAGGTGACTGGTCTATGTGTGAAGAGGACTCAAGTCTGCTTTTTGAATTCTGAGCATTAGTTTTACTTCATCTGGGGCAGGGTGGGCCTGGTTCCCAAGAGCACTGAGACTACAGAGCTCCAACTGCAGGCACCAATAGTTACTGGTTTTAGAAAGTTTTCATTAATAAGCTGTGTTAGTAATACAATGCCAAGTTTAAAAGCAGCAGATAATATCTGAGGTGAGATCCACATTTGAATTATGGAAAGTGAAATACATGGGCTGAAGTGTTCAAAAATTAATCTGAGTGCAGGAGAACATCTGAATGTATTCAGAGTTTAGAAAAAAGAGATGGGGAAGGATGGTTGGTGAAGCTAGCCAAAAGAGGAACTGCCAGGAATATGTCAGGAAGATAATCTGACAAAAAGAGTTCAGCAGAGGTGTTAGTCCTGCAGAAAAGTGACGAAGAGGAGAGCGTAAGTTAAACAACCTGCTCCTTTAGTGTACACTTGCATGTGACAGGCACACCTACCACTCCCAGAAAAACACCCTTCTGTTTCAAACAGGACTGCAGCATGGAAAGAAAATCTAGTATTAGACCAAACACATTGAAAGCATTCTTCTAGCCCATCTTTTGCTGCCCTGTGACTCTTAGGGCTCCTCCAGGCTGCTGGCCAACCTGAAATAGGAGTGCTGAGGAGACATCAGTTTCTCTATGCTGGGTATCTGTTGTGTCAGGTGTCTTGAGTTTATCCAGGTTAGCATGCACCTCCTTGCAATGCACAGCTGGAATTATCACTTTGAGTCATGGAGACTATGTAAGCTCCAGAGAGCTGAAACCAAGAGTGTGCTTGGCAAGTGTAACCCCATGCTCAGTTTACAATACTCATCTCAAGAAAGGAGGTCTTCTCATGAATGTAGTATCTTAGAAGAGGTCAATGCTTTATTAAATGATCACTTATTTTTTAAAATTAGCAATAGTAATTTGTTAAATGATAGAAATCAAAATTTCTGAGCTACTGACTTTATTGCTGCTTATTCAGATACATTTCATACTATCCTTTTCAATACCAGTAGTGCTAAAGAGACAGATCTCAGTGTACCGCAACAGGACGTGAGTATTTATAAAGTTAATAATTATTCTTACCTGTGTAACCACAAAGCATCTTGGGATTGGCCTAGAGAGACAAAAGTTTAAATCCCATGTCTCAAATTTATCTTCCAAATATGTCAGTAAAACCATCCACTTGTGAAACTGATTGCATGATTCAGCTTGCAGCATTGCAAATTCTTCGCTGTGCACAAACTTATCAGATTTGTGTGGACAAAACAGAGATTTGCACGGTATTTATTTGCACAGAAAGTTCATCTTTTTGCCATATCAAAATGTCAAGAATGTCCATCAGCTTTTCACATGCACACACTGTTCTAAGGTTTGAAAACATAATCAGTGGAGGCATGTAGTCATCAGTTCCATCAGTGTGTCTCATCTTCTGTGGGTTTCTGTGTAGTGCAGACCTTGGGTAAGTTTTCTTCAGAGCATTTGTTAAACATGTAAAAGTCAAGTATGTGGCTTTGTTTCCTACACTGGGCTAATTTGGTATCCTAGACTAAATGTGCAATGTAAAACTGAATGTTGTCTCCTGCTAGAGGGTAAAACACCGTTGGCCACAAATATTCTTGGTTCTTTGCTGAAGGTGGGAAGCTTATGGCTGAGAAGAAATTTATCCCACAGTTGAAATAATTGTGCAAAGTCAAAACTCTCTGGATCAGGCCAAGTGTGGTTTAGCTGGAGTAACAGTAGGAAAAAAACCACCCTGAACTGGAACACTAGGTAGGTCTTCATATAATGCTTACTCTTTTTTTCCTTGCAGATAACATGGAAGTATAATTGTGTCCCTAAACTATTAATACTGGCCCTTGCTTCCAATATTTGACTGTCAAGTCCTCTAAGCTGTCAGTTTTGACCTGACTTTTGAGGAAAGGTTTCAGAACTCCTTACAGTATGTGTTTGTGTTTTTCCATTTGTACCGCCAGGTCTGGAGACTTTCATCCCAGAGTTACTCTTCTCTCCTAATCCTCTCTCACACTTCCCTTTTCCAGGTCTTTCCATCTCCGTTACATTACTAATCATGCTTCCACAGAGAGGAAGGTACAGTGGGTGCTCATTCTACTACTTGTCTCCCACAGCCTCTTCCTGTGAAGGCCTTCATTTGTGTCTCTTCCTTTCCACATCCTTCCTCCCATTATTTGGGAAAGTATTTGTTGGGGCACTGCATAATAAGCTCAACTGGAAAGATGGGATGGAAAGAGCGGAGGGAGTGATACTGTTATTTCAGAAAGCATTAATGAATGTTGTCAGCCAAACCTTTGACCTGAGAGGGAGTGGTGGAAGCACAATGCAGATGACGAAGGTTCTTTGTGTTCCCCACTACTGTGCTGGTTTTCCTTGGCTGGGAGCATCTGGAATAGTCTCTAGCATTTTTAATTGAGCAAATGCAGCATTCCCAAGCTGTCATGCAACAGACAAACAGACAGACAAACCTACAAAGAAATGCTGTAAATTTGAGTGTGTGGGTTCACAAGACTGGTCAATTATTCACAACTAGAAAAATAAGGTTACATAAATGGTCAAGATTTTTTGGGAGTGACTAATCATTTTAGATGTCTTATGCTTTGGATGATCCATTAAAAATACCTTAAAAGGGCTTGTGCTTTGGCAAACAAGTTCCCATAATTTGAAAATTGAGGGTCCTCACAGATATAATGGACAACAAGAAAACACAGAGATTATCAAAATCAGTTTTCATCTAAAAGTGTTGACAACAAAGTTATATATAGGGGCATTGTTTTCTGGTTTATATCAGTCTGTGAATCCTCTTCACATGTTTGTATACAGACTTTACAAGTAAATGTTAACAGCATGTTTTATAAGTAATGTTGTATGTGAAAGCACTTTACTAGAAGCAGACACAGTTGTAATGATCTGAAAGGTTGGGAAAGGAAGCTTAGAAAGAGCTCATCTGTTAGGTCTTGAATGCAAAGCTGTTTACTCCCCACACACAAAGTATTTTAAGAGGGAATGGGGTATTGCTGGTGTCTGAAGCATGGGAAAAGCTGGGTGGTGCAGGCCCTAGTAGGCCTTTTTAAGGGTCACTATAGAACAGGGGTTGCCTGAGGTAGGCAGGATTTCTGTGGACACAGCCACAAACTGGTCACTTGCAGCACCCTGGGAAGAGGCTGAAGAAAAGCAGCCGAAAGGTCACACAATCCATCCAGCTAAACAGTCCTGGTGGGTGGCAGTCTGAAATAATTCCTGAGCTATTAATTAGGAAGATGCTCTTCCAGGTTCCAGCCGAAGTCATAAGACATGCCGAGGCAAGGAGCCAAAAGATCAAAAGGACACTAAATATTTTTTTTTTAAAACCATTCTGTGGAGAGAGAGAGGAGAGAGCTGTCCGGGTCTGGTTCACACAGGACGTGCTGATGGGGCTGGGCTTTACTGGAGGATGTGAGAAAGCAGAGTCTGCCTTGCCCTGCTCTCCTTTGTTTTCACCTAAATATGACTGTGGATTCTTTTTAGCTTCTCTTATAAAACTTTAATGCTGATAGTATTTTTGTCTCTCAGTGTTAGGGTAGACCAGTATCTTGATTTGAAAAGGCTGTATGATTACCTGTGTTAGCCATTTGTTACAAGCCCTTGAGAAGGAGTATCACAAGTGTTGATTCTAGGAAAATTCCTAGTTAAGGGTACATAAGCCCACCATATTTTTACTTGAGACTCACCTTTAATAGCACATGAAATATTGAGTTAATCCAGAAAAAGACAAAGCAGTGACGCCCAGCACTAAAGAACAGGGAAGGATCTACATTGCTTATATGGAAACAAGGGCCAGGTCAAATCCATATTTCATAAAACAAGTAGTTAATTAATAGCACGAATCAGAGAGTCTTGCTTACTACAGACTTCTCTCTAAAGGACTTCTCCTCTTGCTCTTCTCATTCCCGTGAGTCTACCCTTTGTATCCTATAATGTGTGGTAAAGGTATGTGCTGCAACCTTTCCCACATGGACTCCATATGCCAGTTTTCACTCATCCCACCCCCATCATTCTGTCATACCTGGCTGAAAATGAACACAGAAGTTGAAATTCATTGGGAAGAAACTGATATGAAAAAATGACTGTTTGACAATCTTGAATCCTTATTACCAAGGGAACTTGTCTAAGCAGGGTAAATTTGGGAAACTGAAAGAAGCATGGAATTGATTTTTGCAGCAGCAGGCCGGTAGGAAGGACACCAAAGCATCTAAACTTGCTCTGTGTACATGGATTTGTTTCTTTTTTCCCCAGTTCAAAATGCAAGGTGGGTCTTTAATGTGGAAGTAGAAGTTGGTCATTTTGCAGAAAAACAGAAGGCCAAAATTTTGCAACCCAAACAGGAAACATGACGGTAGGTCCTGATTGTACAAAACCTTTCTTCTTCTGCCATTCCTCTTGTGGTTGCACAGGGGAAAACCCCTTTTAGTGGAATGTTTTTGTAGGGTCCAAACTGAGATTCCAGTGGGGACTCTTGCAATTTGGAGCAGCTACCATCCCTCCTTAATGACGTAAGTGACATTTTGATATAACACAGCAAGTTCTCACAACTTTGGTGGAACTCACACAATCATATAATACAAGACTAATCTTTTCTTTAAATGTCATAATTTTTTTTAAATATGATCACATTTTTTTTCAAATAGCATTGCAGAAAGGAGAGGTCAGAACAATAGATTGCAGTACATCTTACCTGAAATTTTTGTGCCTATTTCTGATTGTATATGCATTTATACAAATATTGAAGAAAATAACCTTTTATAGTAAAATATTATTGAAAGGTTCATTAACTCCTTTTTTTTTTTCATACACTTTTAGGGGGAAACAGAAAAAGGCAAACCTGCCAATTATTTAATGACATTTCTGCTAGTTAAAATGCACTTCTTTAAGATCTGGAAGAAACTAGTCTGTTTACAGTTTTCAAAACCACCTGAAGGCCTTAGGAGTGCATGACTTCTTAATATGATTCAGATAAATGAAATATGAGCTTCTAAATGACTCTGAGATTTGGAAATACCACTGGTTACTTTTTATGATGGGTAATGATATTAGATTCCTATAATAAACCAAATCATCTAGGTTGGTATTAACTTTCAGTAAATGTAAACTTTTATTCGGATTCAAAGGAGTGACAGGAGTCTTTCCCCTACAGTAATCAAACATTATTTACATTTCCACTGAACTTGCTGGAATTGCACATGTAAGTAAAGCTGATTATATGTCTAATGCAGGATCTGTAGAACACCAGAAAGGAAAGGTCACAGTATCAAGCTATTTACTCTTCTCAGTAATTTACAGATGTGAAACTAGTCATCTTAACATAAAATCTCATTTTGATAATTGATTTACCCACAGCCCTATCAGAAATAACCTAAAATTATTTTTTTTTAAATTTGATACAACCATCCTTTTTTTACATAACTAAAACCACCATTTGTATTTGGTGTTTGAATATTATGCTTTATTTATCTAAGCAAGACGTCTAAGTTCTGCTCCAGCCATTTTCTTCTACCTATGATGCTTAGCTGATAATATTTCCTTCATAAATTAATCATATTCTCCTATTGTTTCAGTTCTTATAAAAATGAAATTAGTCAAAATCAAAGACAGGTGTACACCCTTTATTGAGCTGAGGGGGAGCTTGTTATTTATTTTCCATTCTCCATACAAATGCTGCCTTGTAAGATGGCTGAGTGTGAGAGATTTATAGCATCGCTCTGCAAAATGATAAAATTTGGCACAATACAGGGACTCTGTAGTTCCTGAGATAGCAAAGAGGAGCAGCCCTTCCTTTTCCACTACTCAAACTCCTGATAGCTGTGCATTTATAACATATTAAAAAAACCATTCCCCTCCCACAGCAATAACAAATTTGCAGAGCGTCTACCAAAGCGTAAAGGACAGCACTCAAAAAGTGCCAAGGAAAAGAAAACACGTTTGGAGTCATTTTGTTTCACAGGTGTGGACTTGAGCATGTTGCCTGTAGTTTCCAGGCATATGTGCAGTAGCTTGTTATAAAGATTAAACTTGATCCTCATTGACAGCTATAAGACTGAAAAATATACTGGGGCAGGATATAAATCTGTACAAATGTTGGAGATACAGCAATGAAAAAAAAGAAATCTTCCCACAGCAGCAGTGAGGAGGAAATACGTGTTTTGAACTAAAAGGTTAATCTTGAGGATAAGCTCTTCATGGTGCTGTCATGAGGCATTGATAGAAATAAGTGCCAGCCTGTAATTTCTTGAGAGATACTCTAGGGTCTTCGTGGAAACTGCAAGTCTAGATCACAGAATGAATGAAACTTTGTCAAATACGGGCTGGACAGTGGTAACCATGCAGGACAAATCCCACACAAAGCCCACCCTTGTGACCTAAGGTGAGGTTATCATTCAGGGCAACCTGGAGAGTGCAGATGACTCCTGAAAATTTGTGTTCCTGTGTGCGGGGACAGACTGTGAGCTTCCAATCTTTCATTTGTCTTGAGTTGCAATGTGTCCAAAGCACAGCTGTGCAGACTGAGTATCAGTGTGGTGCAGTGATTCTCTAGTGATTGTTTCTTTGCTAACTGAAGACCTTCCTAAAGGCCTTGGGCTGGATAATGGATTACAAGGCCAGCTCTCGGTCACTGACATTGATAATATAAGGCTTGTCCTGCCATGGATTCCTTGCCTGCTTGGGGTTTAGAAGGGAAAAATGACTCCATGGGAGGTTATTTATACAGCTGAAATCTGCTCTTTCATTGTTCTGTGGGCTGTCTTCCTCTGCCTGGCACTGACATGGCAGTATTCTTGATGCTTGGGGAGATTAAGTCACATTACTGTGTGATTTTTAGCAGAGTGACCAATGTAGGTGTATCTGAGAGCAGATTTTGGTATTCTGTGTGCCAACTTTGTTGACGAAGCAGTCCCAGTTCCCTAGAGTCTGGGGTCTCAGTGCAAGCTAGGCTGCCTTCTCCCACTGAAGGAGAAGGGTAGCCATTGCATGATAAAGGCCAAGTGACAGGAATACCTCTCCCACTTATTTTTAGATTTTTGCACTGTAATCTCCCAGATATAGGAAGGAGAACTTTTATCTTCCTGGATATTTATGAGAAGAAAAAAAAAATTTCCCTGGCACCACTTCTGTCTTTTCCTCTGAACTTTAGTTTCTCATATGCCTTTATACCCAACATCTGTTTGCTGGATCTGATTGTGAGCACACACTGGATGCCTCGTTATGGTAGATTGTAATCTCTCTGTACATAAATTAATCATTTTACCAGTCTGGCTTTGCTGTCAACTTGTTATGTTGGTGGCCTTTGAGATTTTATTGCATACTGTGTTGATGAAAGAGAGAAAGATTTGCATTAGAAATTATAAACTCCAGAGCCAAGGGGAGGGACAAAGTATGTTTAAAGAGGCTATTTCAAAGTCTTACAGGAGAGAGGACAAGAAGAGCAGGTGACCAGAAGCTCTTCTGTCCCAGAGTCTGGTGGCAGTGAGCAGAGAATATTTTGAAGAATAGATAAGGGGAGTGAAGTGTTTTCTTACATCCCTCTTGCTTCTGGCAAATTTTAGGAATGAGCTGAAGAATGTCCCCAAACCATTGTATTTAATAGCTAATGACTTTTGGTTAAGGAAATGTGATCCTCCCTTTGGTCAGTAATATGTGCTGAATAGTGTCTTCGGATCCCTGCGAGCCATGTCTTCCACGAACCTTTGAAGATCTGTGGAAATTTCTTTGACTTATTTTTCAGTTTCTCATTTTTCAGATCCACAGAGCTGCTCCTGCTGAGGCCATCTAAGGATGTGACCTTTGGATTCATGTCTGCATTAGTGTGCTCTCTGCCATGGCTGTATTAGCATTTTGCCACTCTCCTCACTGCGAATAATTGAGTAACATAAAGAGTCCGTCTGTCTGACCGGCAAAATAAAAAGAAGCAGGAAGGGAGGGCCATTTCTTCTTTCTGCATGGCCTTTGGGACTGAAAAGGCTTTTCATTAGTTGTTAGGTGTGTATATATATGTCTGTATATTTGAGGAATAATTTTCCAAAATTTTACGGTCTCATAAACATGCTGGGTTTCATCTTTTAAAAGCATGGCCCTGGTACATGATAGGAAAAAAGAGCTTTTGTTCTGAAAGAGTTTTCTCAGTCATAAACCATGCATTTAGCTACTGAACTTGCCCACATTTTGTTACTGTTTTCCCTCCAAGTATACAATACAGTGTCAGATTAGACATTCTACAGTGTATTACAAGTCTTCCTTTTAGTTTCACATAAACAAAACTGATAAATATTGTCAATCAGAGTTACTATTTTTTAACTGCATATGGTGAAGCTGTGGTCATGAGCAATGTAAGCCCAGGCAGCTTTTGTAGCTCACTTTGCTGACACTAAAGGTTCCTTAATTTTCTTATTAATTTCTTTGAACTATAGAAGGAATGTGCTGCAATGCGTTATTCCCAATGACAGAATATACAAGTCCATATGCCTGAGTTTTGGCTCAGAATTGTCCAGATAGATGTTTGTAGTTTTTTCATTAGCTATTGATGATTCAAAGGTTAGATAAATTTACTGTAGTGGGAGGTATTGGCAGAAGTAATACTCGTATAAACATGATCCTTTTAGTTATAAAATAAAAACTACCACTAAATCATTTTGCTCCCAGTTGCACACACCCAGAAGTTCTTTCTCATCCCCTGGGACAAGATTTGGTAAGTCCTTTCTGGTCGTGATTTGCTTTCAGAGGATAATTTAAAGTGTAGATAACTCTGTTGTATTCTGTTAGGAAATGGGTTAGCAAACCAAATTATACAGTATATTTTCATCCTGCTTCTTGGTGTCAAGGAGTGTAATGGAGATATACAACGATTTTTGCCTTGTTTCATATGTTAAGGTGGTCAATATGTCACTTGTTGGTA
Source organism: Monarcha castaneiventris obscurior (assembly GCA_026261815.1). NCBI lineage: Eukaryota > Metazoa > Chordata > Aves > Passeriformes > Monarchidae > Monarcha > Monarcha castaneiventris. The sequence continues at coordinate 50,964,119 of JAMPIT010000230.1, read as the reverse complement.
GCTGGTATGTGGTGTATGTCCATGTGCATCCTTGCAAAGTTGGTAAACCCATATGTAATAGATGTCTGTTATTGACACTAAGGCTGCTAATTCATTTCTAGTTGTAGTTCCCTGCCTGGTAGGTTTTATGCAGTACAACACAAGAGCCTTAACTAGAGTATTTTTTTGTTGTTTGTTTTCAATCTACTTGCCCACTGATTTGGAAACTTCCTTCTGTGAACTGTGCTTAACTGTCTTACTATAGCATCAAGTTTTCATGGCAGAGGCAGAATTGCTGCTTAATGCAGCATTTGTTAGTGGCCCCCAAATTCAGATCCAACTTGAACATAAAATTAAAGATAATAATGCCTTTTGCTAACTGGGAATGACCTTGTAGGTCACTTGCTGGAGTTTTTGATTCAGTGAATGCTTGACTTGTACCTTTTTTATATCCTATGATGAAAACCTTTGTGGGCCCCCATGGAAATGATTTTTCATAAAAGAGAAATGTTCCGTTGGCCATTTACATAAGTTTTTATTTTGTGTTGGTTTGACAAAAGTAAAAGATACTAACTAGAACTCCCAACTACAGAGCTAGAAGCAAAATTTTAAGAACGATTTAAAAATATGTACACCTAAATGCTACTTTGCATTATTATAGGTGTCTGTGGAAGAACATGAGTATACTTGCGTATTTACCTATAACAATGTGTATCTGCATGTATACATGCATGTACAACATTTGATATATGACATGCAGGCACAAAAGAAGTATGAGAAAATAGCAATGCTTTGATTGAATTCAGGCTATGTTTTTACAGTTTCCTGCTGGGAAGGCAATACCATTAGTGGTGTCCTGGGAACATGCTTGCCACTTTCTTCAATGCATCTTTATCAATCTTCACATGATTCAATAGATCTGGAGGCCCAACCATCACAGGACATATCAGAAAATTGCAGTGTTGAGATTATGGTACACTGGGGTCACGGCCACTGTCAGCCAAAGCAGCAATCCTGAAGACTCAGCAAGAATTACTTGGTATTTCACAGCATGGGGTGTTCTGTTCTCTTAGGCCCGATGATTATATTTGGGGAAAGTTTGAGTTGAAAGGCATTATTTTATTGGATTGACTTCAAGAAGTATTATACAATTACGCACACAGCTTTCTCTGTATGACTTTGGAGTGTGGTTTTTCTAACTATGAAATGTGGTGTTATCTACAGCCCAGAAAGGTTTTGTTTGACAGTTCTGGTAATCCCCTATGAACATCACCAGATTAAAATTGTGATTTTGCTCTTTAAGTTTTTTATCCCCACATCTGGCCACACATTCGTATATACTCTACATGTATACACAGTCAAACTGTTCAGTTACAGTGCCATGACTTACAAAAGACAATTTCAGGAAGAAACTGTAAGCAAAGTTTATTTGGAAAAGCAGTGGATGGCACTGTTGGATTATAATTATAAGGCAATAAAACATGCAAATCATAAATTGCAATATTTTTTGAAAATACATGAGCTACATGTAATGAAATATAATTCCTCGAAAGGCATGAATTGAAGTTAAACCTCAATAGAATGTGATATTCAGGTGAGCGTTCTTGCTCTGTGGTGTATTATACAAATCACTGGGGTCAGTTGAAGGGTGACCAATCCAATTTGTGTTCCAACATATTGTGGTGTTTCCCTCTTCCCAGAACTGCTGCTTGTAGAGAATATTTTTTTCCTCAAGGGCTCCAGCTCCTGAGGGGGAAGGAGGGCTCTGGTGGCAGCAAGAAGCTGGGTTAGAATGCTGCAGAAGAGCTATTGCTTCAGCCTTTTTAGGTGAACTCACATTTGCCATCAGGGCAAAGTTGAGAGGTCCTGGAGGGCACCAACAGCCTGCAAATACTTAATGTAGACACAGGGGCACCTGTTCCCATGTGGCACAAAAACCTGTGTACACCTTGAATCACACGGATCTTGACCTAAGCTAAGAAAAGCATAAATTTTGAAATAATTTTGTGCTGATTGTGTGTACAGAGTTGAATTTTACCCTGCCTTAGTATTCCTTTCTTGGGATACTTGTCGTTCTCTGCTTTATTTGGTATGGGTTGTGAAGGGACATTTGTAACATAGTGGGCCTGGCTTTTCCCTTGTGTTGTAAATATTTATTTCCTTTTTCACCACACTACTTCCAAGGATAGATCTGGGGAGTTGTGGATTACAAGGAACAAACATTTTCAAGTGTTTGTTCCTTTGCAGAAATCAAAATATCTCCCATTATTAATTACCACAACAAAATTGAAAAGAAAGCAACAGAAAAAATAGGTGAGTTTATGTTAAACCACAGCCTGATGAAAAATCTCAAATTTTTTCTTTGCATTCAGGTAGATGTTATGGGTTTCTCTTTTTTAGGTCCTTCTCAGATGCAGGTTCCTCTTATGCTCAGGTGTATTTCTATGTAGTGTCAATGTTTCTATGTTGTGTCAATCTCTGGACCCTGCCTGTTCACTTCGACTTTATACCATGTGCTCTTCTGGAAGAGAAAATACCTCTCCACTACCTTTATGATTGCCAGACTGTGTAAAAGGGTGCTACAGACTGGGGGCCAGGGAGATACCCTTAGAGGTGGTTTCTGTCTGCTTTTGAAGAGTGCCAGGCCACACAGGAGTGTGGTGGAAGCTGTTTAACCTGCAGCATACAGGGTTCAAACCATAAGTGGTTTTATGCCAGAGTCAGGCTGTCCCACTCATTGTGTTTTGGAAGGGGAAGGCTAGTTCTTGGTGCCAGCCAAGTAAAGGGAAAGAAATAAAGGAGGTTTAAAATAAAATATAATATAATAGCCAGGAGAAAAATACCTGCTGAACTAGCCTGAAAGGAAGCAGGTACTTTCACCCAACTGCTCAAAAAAGTAAAGAAATCTAGAGGTCCTGAAGAGAGGGAGAGTGGCAGGGAGGAGGGAGTGAGAAGAGAGTAGCAGATGAGACAATGGAGTGGAGGGGTTGTGTGATCACTGACTGTACCTTCCCCTTAGCTGCTGCCCTTACCACATGTCTGGTGCATCTCCCCGGCATTGCCAAAATGGGAACCCATGCAGTATGCCTTATGGAGGAAGGGAGGGGGGAGAAGAGAACCAGACGTCAGATGGGACGGGGGGAGGAGGAGGTCTGTAAGAAATACAAAATACTGGGGGTTTGGATTTTTCTTTTTTTGTTGTTGTTTTGGTTTGGTTTGAGGGGTTTTTTTTGTTTGTTTGGTTTGGTTTTTTTTTTTTTAATAAAAACAGTAGGAAGTGTTATGAAGAAAGCTGATTGTAGGCAGAGAGGAGTGCAGAAGGAAAAGGAAAAGAAGAGGGAGAGGAGAGATCTGAGGAGAGGTGAAGGGGAGATCAGGGCAGTGCTCTCTCCTTTAACTCAGTGTACCATTTGAAATGGCTATATATAGTTAAGAAATGCTAACATATGGCACTCATATAGCATATGGCACTCAAAATAGTTAAGAAATACACTTGTCTTGCAGCCAAATGCTGCTTTCATTTGCATGGGTGTAAGTGAGGATAGGATTTATTTCATACAAGAATGTTTCTCAGATTCCTCTGACTATTAAAATAAAGTGATGGGAGGGAGCTTCCCTTCTATTTTATCCTAAATCCTCTTTCATCTGGGTGCAGAAACTGAATCCCATGCCAGAGCTAGATATGTGTACCAAACAGGTTCCCCCCAACTTCCCAGTCTCTCTCTCTCTGGCTTTGAGTTCATAAAGGTTCTTGCTGAGGGTTCACAGAAGTCACTGGAGAGGCTTACAGTCATTTCAACAGCCATTTAGTAGGCTCACAGTATCCACAAAATTGAGACAGTTTCATAGGTTTTATTTTTATTTTCTTGGTTGAACTTTGTCAAAATGTTTTGGTTTTATTTTTTTATTTGGAGAATAAAGGGTTTGCTTAAAGCCATACTGCCAAAAGACACCTTGCTCCTTTCCTTGGAAAGTGTATGAATCTGTGAATTAAATGAGAGTGGAAAATCCCAATTTCTGTTTCTCATTCTGTCCTGACTGGCCTTAGTAATCATTTGCATCTGCAGAGCAGTTCTTAAATTTCCTGTTGCTTAGTTGTATTTAGAATTGGCGGTGCCATTCGAAATGGGAGACACACTATGAGGGATGTTGCATACATATGTGGAAAAGAGTAGTCCCTGTTCTTTCAGAGTTTATAATACAAATAGACAAGAGACAATGGGAAGTGAATGGAAGGATTATCATCCCAGGTGAAAAGCTAATTTTTTCTGTATGGATGAAGCACTTAAACACTTTGCTGCTTAAAGTCTTTCCACTGGAATCTGAACACTTATAAAAAACATCCAACATTTTGCACCAGTAAATGAGAAAATAATATTTATCCTATCCAAGGAAGGAGGTTTGTTTTCCTGCTGTTGTTTTTACTGAGTGACGTGACCCCGAGAGTCCTCAACTACTGCTCTCCTGTTCAACAGCATGGTCAAAATAAGAATTACAGCTCCTCATATTAGATCTCCTGATCCTGAGTCCTGAGCTGTGTGGTTTTAGACCACAGGGGCTTCTTCAGTCTAGCTGATTAACTTTCCTTTGCTCACTTAGACATGGCAATGGATATTTTTTCCCTGATTCTCAGTCCTGACTCCTGCTGTTCTAGAGGGGTTAGTTGAGGCTATCTTTCAAAACATGCTCATTACTTAAGGGGTTAGTTGAGGCTATCCTTTAAAACATACTCATTACTTCCATCCCTCAATAAAAGGAACACTTTAAGTAGGCTTAAAAATTAAGGAGAAATGCAAATGTGAGACATCATACTCAGTTGTGCCAATTTCATGCTTGGCACAGATGATGAATTCGTGTACTAATAATTGCACAGTGACATTGGTGAGGTATGATAGATTAGGAATAACTTGCAGGAGGGAACCCACTTTTCTCAGCCTGAATTTTTTTTGTGACTCTCCAGGCTCATGTCTCAAGTGGTACATTTGCTAAGTCTTGAGGAAGCAAAGAGTACATCATCATCATCATAATCATCATTAATAATAATAATAATAATAGTAATAGTAATAATAATAAAAAACAACCCTCCTCATTCAACTAGACAGTGGAGTTCTTAAAATGTTATTTGAAGTGCAACGTAGTTTGGTTTACAAACTCACCTTTAGGCAGTGTTTTGCACTTGTGTAAAGCCTAGGTCTGGTCCTTTCAAAATAAATGGACACATGAAAGAGAGTTCCAGTAATGATGGAGGTGTCAGGAAAATAATATCCCCTTTCTAATGCATCTTCCTGAACAAAAGTATGCCATGAGAAAAAGTTGGGGGTCTGTGTTCTTGTTTCACAGTCAATCTTGGCTGTAAACCACTGAAATGATAGTCTTCATTTCCCTGTTGTATTAGGTTTAAACACACTATAGACAAGGAACCATATGTATTACGCATCCTATCAGTTTGGTTGAGATGAATGGAAAAATGCTACAGTAAATCCATAACTAAAAGCGTATTTAGTTTGGTACTGAACTCATATAAACCATGAGGACAATTGCCTTAGTGCAAGCCATCCCTTCAGATTCATAAATCAAGCACAACAGCCTGAAACATGAGCACACCATGTATTATCTCCCCCATATCTGCCGTATCTTGCGAGAGTTCTGAATTTTATTGAAGTCTGCTATCCTTTCAGAGTATGTGAACTTCTTGCCTCTCTAGGACAGCAATGTATCATACAACCCAATTAGATTTATATCACCATCACTCCCTATCATTCTACTCCTGAACTTTTAGAGCTTCCTCCGCCTGCACATCCTTCGTTACCTTTGTAGTTTTCATGGAGATTTCCAGAGTGTGAGCCCACACACCACGAGCTGACCTGAAAAGCCATGCCATACAAAGTGCTTAGTGATGTGCGTGTTAGTCATCGGCCTAGCTAAAAGTTACACTTACGCCAATTGCTTGCTGATACCCCAAGATGCTCTTTTGCTTACTATAATTTCTCATTTAGAGCTCTTAGTCATTTCTTAGTCAGACCACCCCCAAGGGAAAAACTCTCCCTCAGATTTCTCATCTTTTTGTATTTTTCTTCTTTTTTGTGTTTTTTTTTGTGGTTTTTTTTTTTTTTTTTTTTGTTGTTGTTGTTGCTGTTGTTGGTTTTTTAATGCAACCTCCGGAGTAAGCAGATTTCGTGAATGCACCTTGCAGCTTTGCATTAGTCAGAATTCTCTAATAAGACATGTCATGTTCCTTGCTCTCTCTAGCCTTGGAGCAAGTGGGGAGGGCTAAATCATCTATTTTCAGTGTCAGCTTCTAGACAAAGAAAATGATCATTATTGAATTCTTCTGCTAAGGAATTAGAAATGAATCTCTTTTGTTTGTGAAAATCCTTAGAGAAAGGAGATGAAAATGAATCTCTGGTTAACAACTGATTGCTTCATTTTTCTTTTAAAGCAACTATTTCAATAATATTAACATGCCTTCACTTTAAGACACGTGGCTCATGAAGCTTTTGATATCTTTCCCCCCCAGTACACAGACTAGTTTTGCTGCAGGTCACCCTTCCCTTGCTCTGTTTTCAGCTTTGTGACAGCTGGTGCCCCACTTGCCTCTCTCTGAGACGCAGCCAGGCACTAATAGATCTGTCACTGGGTCATTACTGCCTTCTCCACCACCACTGCCTTCTCCCATTACTGTCTTCCTTCCCTGAGTCTGTTGTATCAATTACATTAAAGAAACTGGAAATAAACGTGTGCCCACTCCAGAGCCTTAAACCTACACCACAGGGAGATTTTTCCTTTCAAGAAGAGGAAAGAATCTGAATAGCCTCTCCCATGAATATCCCACAGTCTTTATGTAACTTTCCTAAAATTAAATTCATCCATGTTATGTCTATTCTTTTCCAATGTTTTCCTGATCACACGATGAGATTCTTCCAGTGAAGACAACTGGTTTATATTCCCTTGTGAGCAAAGTGGAAACTTGTTAATGAAAATGTCATCACAGCAAATGCTTTTAATTCTCTCATAACCACAGGCAGCAGTATGTATAACATTCACTCGCCAGTCCCCTGTATGCCTGTCCTTTGCAGCTACTGCTAGCTCTGGGGCAACTGTGTGGTTCTCTCTCTACAGATGCCAACAGGGGTTTTGGCTTCAAGGAAGTGTATCAATTTCATTGGCTAAATTTTGACCTGAAGGAAACTGTTTTCGGAATGGTACCCTGGCTACTCCTGATGCCTGAGAGTGACTCCTTCTAGTTCCACAGGTGATATCAAAAATAAAAAATCTTAATTAGCAGTGCTTCTCTGTCCACATATTCTATTGAAATTACATAAGTATTTAGATACGTTCCTACCCTTAAGAATTTGGGTCTACATAGCATAGTTACAAATATCTGTATGACTCATCTCTGGGCCTGAAACACTGTTCATCAAAACTTAGAAGCACCTGACCAAGATGAAGCCATGCTTAACTCAGTACCAGTGCCAGAGGAGACAGATTAATGCATAAAAGGTAAACACCAAGGTTGCCACAAGAACAGCATGCATCCATAGTTCCATAGCATGTACAAGATTCCATATCAACCTGGTTTGGTGTGTGTGCTTGCTTATTTATGTATCTACCCATGTAGTTCCTCTTCAGGCAGAAGCCTGCTGGCCAGAAAACAATTCTTTAACTGGCCTGGGAACAGAAAGAGAGTAGAAAGGCTAAAGCGGGTTGTTCACAAAAAAAACCAAACCAAACCAAAACAACAACAAAACAGCAAACCCAAGTAGAGCTCTAAGCAGTAAATGGAAACACTATACCAATATTTTTGTGCTCAGTAGGTTGTTGAAGGTGCAGCTGCCAGATTTTCACCTCATCATTTAGGTATTCTGCTGTTCAAATCTTTTTCCCAAGGCATGTACCTTGTATTTACCACCAGATTAACCCCCATCATCCTGCTATGATATGGTGGCTGTTTTCTGGCAAACATAGTTTGAGTTGCCTTTTTCAATAATTCACACCTCATTTTATACCCTCATCTAGATTGGTACCTTTTCAGTCCAGATACTATTTTTAGTAGAGAATGTTTTCCCTTATGGAGCCAAGGAGATGTGAAGCAACAGTATTTGCTAAAAAATCCATCTGTCCTTTCTTCCCCTCCTGAATTTTAGCAACTTTTTTTCATGTGCCTTAATATAATCTTCCTACACACATATTCCTGCCTGTCACCATTCTCCTGATAACTCATATAATCAGTGTCTTAGAAGACCTGTTATGGTACAGAGCAGCACTGGTTCTGTGAAGGTGAACAAATGAGGGCTTCAACACAGCCAGAGAAACTGGGGAAACCACCTTCAATGGGCTGACCAAAGCTGAGTGCTTTGTATTGCATGGGAGACAGCCTGACAACACCATCTACACAGGATGGCAATTAAACCATCTTTTAATCTTTTTGTTTTCAGGTGGTTGTTTAGCAGCTGCAGTAGCAGTCCAGTTTAGCACTGTATCATTCACCAAGGTCATGGACCTGAAAGGATTGTTCCAAAGTGAATATGTTGCCATATCCTTAAGCTAAGGACAGAGAAGTGCATTAACTACTGAGGCACTACTGAAAGTGTTTTAAGTACTTTTCATTACTATGCTGAAGATATTTAGTGGCTGAAAAGGGGTTGGGGTTTTTTTTGAGACTGCTTCTATTTCATCAACTCAATCTGTTGTCTTGGCAGGACAACTCAAGTTTATATATAAGTATGAATGTTAACAGGATTGTGAACACTAAAACCTATACTTACAGATTTTCTTGCCCTTGTGACTGGATTAAGATCTGAGACAAATGTGTGTACTGTTGGTATATGGCAGACAGGAAAGCTCCATATGCAGTATGTGCTAGTGATGGGTTCGATTACTATGTACATTACCAAGTGCAATCTGAGCACAATGACAACTGGAAAATTAGATTAAATACGTAGGAAAAACATACAGAAGGAGAAATTGCTGTGTATAGTTTAAGAGTCTCCAACATCCCACATTTGAGCCAAGCTACTTGTTTTCAGATCTAGAGAGATTTAATTCTTAGTATAATGTGTTTAATAAGCAAATTTTGACTGCTTCTCCTGTGAACTATCTGAGTACCTTCCAGACAATAACAGATTAACCTCAACTATTTTTAAGAACTTTTTAAAAACCCCTTTTTGCCGTATATCATCAGGGATGTCTAAATCCTCATAGCTGCCAGGGTTTAACTGTACTTCTGAGTGTTCTGAGCTAAAACCATCAAGGGACCTCTAATTTTTAGGCACCTTGGTGCTATTGACTCAACCTAGAGTTAGGAGTCAAGGCTGCATGCACTGTTAGTGGGAGCAATCTTCAAAGTAGGATTCACAACAGCCATCTTCAATGACATGGCAGTAAATTAAAAGGTAACATATTTATATGTTTTGTGACTGGAAGTGGGCTGATATTCATGAATGAGGGGTGCTGGTAAACTCAGTTTGAGTGCATCTATTCCTAGCTACAAGTGCAGCTGGAAGCTAACTGACTGGAGGTAATGTGAACTGTCCCTCTTCAGGCTTTAATTAGGGGCTTCAATTTTGGTTTGTAATGAGGTACCTTTGGTTTTGAAGATACATAATATATGTATACATATATTATGTATGTATACATATATAAAACCTTTGGTTTTGAAGATGTCTTAAGATGTTTTGGTGTTGGATACCGGCAAAGATACAGCCTCCTATGAATAGATGGAGTCTCCATTCCTTTATCAAGGTGGAAAGTGAATTAACTTGGGTCTTCCCTATGCCCGTTAGTTTCTTACTAGCTTCTGGTGCACAAAAGACAGTATTAGCAGAAAGAGTGTCTTAAGAAATAAGAGAGTATGGCAGGACTCAGGCTTGTGAGCAAATAACCTACATCATGTGAAGTCAGAAAAATTATAAATAATAAAACAGTTCCTATTATTTAGCATTTCCCACTGATTAACATACTGGTAACTTTTGCTGGCCATGGCTAGACCTCTTCCCAGCACTGACCTCACAAAGCGAACAAAGGACTTTTAATTAAAAAATACTTCAACTAACCAAAACCAAAAAATCAACCCTGAATTTGATTGAATATTTTTTTTTTAATTAGAAAGAGAATAAAATAGTGATACCAGACAGAATAGAAAATTTTAAAAGTTTGTGCGCCTCTCCTCTGAAGAGTGTCTCGCTGGGTTGGTTGTTGCTTCTAGCCAACATGGTGATTTTCCTAGTAGCAGCAAGTGTTAGGTGGTCACAAGAAGGTGCTTCTTCACACCTTGAGCCCAGTCTATCTCTTTCATCCTAAAGGCTCCCATGTCATTTGAGATCTTCTTGCTTGCTAATGCACCTCACAGGCTCAGTGCCTGTCCAGGTAGGTCTTTACACTCCCCTTTGTAAAGGCACGTGTAACAAATAGCTGTCACAGCTAATTTTGGTGGCTTTTTTTCTTACCATGTGGATTATGGTAAGTTCCACCCTGACACAAGTCTCTCTATCCATAAAATAGGAAGTTCAGGCAACTAACTGAGAGCTGCAGTTTGGATTGGATAGTGAGGGTCGGGTGCCTGAAATTAGGCTTCAGCTGTGCTCAGCAAAGGGTTGTGCAGTTAGAGTGGGGGGCTAACGTAGAGCAGACCCAGAACAGGACTTTTTTATTTTTCATAAGACCAAGAAGAGATTTTCCACAGGCAGCCTGCCCTCCATTTCGAATTCAGCTTAGACACAAACATTATTTTTACTGGAGAAGGTTACTAAAACCAGGTGTGCTTTGAAACCAACTACATAAAAGAAATAAAAGTATCAAAATGTAAGAAGAGTTGCAGAACTTTTGCTAAGCTGCTTTTCTGTCTGTCAGAGAAAAAGAGATTAAAGGGTGGTAGGAGAGAGCAGGCTAAGAGGAACTGGATTTTTCACAAGAGTAGGAATATTGAAAAGTTGTATACCGTAATTCTGATAGCACTTGTGCATATGATTTTGAAAGAGAGCAAACTCAATTTATAATAACTGCTTGTAAGAAAATCTTTAGGTTCTTCTAAAAAGTTCAGTTATAACTAGGATATTCAATAGAACATATTTGGGCTAGCTGAAAAATACTAGGCCTTTCCCATGAGAAGAAAACCGCTCACATTTTCTGTCTAATTTGACAGTAGTCTAGTGCCTTTTCTTTCCCTTGCCTTCTGTGAGCAGACTTAAAGCAAGGATGTGTATGTGGAAGCAGGACAGGAGAAAGGGCTCCTCCTTCAAGGGCAAAGGAAGTGTCTTTGGGGTGTGAAGTAAAAGAGAGGGTAAAATCCCACTAATAGTAACCATACTCCTGGTACTGAGGTTAACATTACATTTTTTACACTGCTGTCTCTGTGACTACTGCCCCTGCAAGGGTCGGTGCAGAGGCAGGCACGTTTTGGGTTAGAGCTTTGGTGGTCCGTTCAGACAACATGCAAGTAAGGGCCCTGGGTTTCCTGTCCTGTGTTCTTAAGCCATGGCACATAAATAGGCACTTAGAGTGTGGGTGTGTAGTTCGCAGCCTAAGGAAGGATTTTAATGAAAAAGAGTCCCATTCCTCCTTCTCTTCCTCTCATTTTCCCTTTTAGAAGGAAATTAGAAAGACCTTCATTAGGGTGCAGCTGGGAAAAGCAGTTTCTTCATTTATCAGAGTCTTTGCTACTTCTCTAGCGGTTTTTTGTTACCACGCACTCAAGCTGTGCCCTTGCTGGATTCCCTGCAACACGGGAGTGCTTCTCCAGTAGTGCCACACCCAGGGTAAGGTCATCAACCACCATCATCCAAACCCTATCTCGCCTTCAGATTACAACACTGCTTTTTAACTCACAATCACATTCCTTCTTTCCCCCTTTCTCCCCATGGAAACATTCCATAGGTTGGAAACTTGTCATGAATTGCCCCCCCCAGAATCTTGTATCTCCTGTTTTAAGCCAGCATGCTTTAGGAGCTCTGGCATTTCCAGACATTCCCTTGTGGCAGTAAATGGTACTTTACACTATAGCTCAGGAAGCTTTTTTTCCTGTGTAGCTGAGAGTGTTATTGATAAGACTCAGTTCTCTAATGTTGCAGGACCATCTGTTACTGGAAGAGGAGAATACTTTGCATTTTTGGGCATAATTTGTTCTGTGAGAAAAGGCAACTGCTGAAATGCATTGATGGCTCAGTCCTGTAAAAGTGACTTTAATGATAAACTCTGTTACAACATTTAGTATTAAATGGCATTAAATGCCATTATAGTGAGAGTCACAATGACAAGGTCCAGAACTGAGTAGGCAGAGATCCCTTTTTTTTTAATTTGGTGAGTTTTCTAGTAGCAAAAGGTCACTTGAGAACATGTATTTAATGGATTAGAGAAGCCTCTTAAGCATCAGTCCTGGGACTTGCAATGTTTTTGAGGCAGGTGCCAAAGTGTTGCCAGTTGACACACTGCTGTGGTTTATTTCTTTATTTTTCCATCCACGGGGGGGGTGGGTGTGAAGGTCAGAGCTGAACTACATCTGTGAGATCCTGTTAGAAAGCTTACACTATCTGTTCTTGAGTGGAACTGACTTTGGAATCAACCAAGAACTGTGCTTTTCGTACAAGCCCTGACATTGCCAAGAACTGTCAAATGAAGAGGGGAAAAACTGGTACAGAGTTGGTAAATATTTAACACCAAAGGCGACTCTTCTTTTCCTACGGATGCTTGTGCAGTGTTTAGGCTTGCCGTCAATTCCAGTCAATGATGGCAAAAGCCCACCCCACAGAACAGCACAGAGGGAGGTGCTGAATTGAGGGAGGAACTGGCAAGTTAAGCAAGAATGGCAAGCAAAGATGACTTGTCCAAGTTAATTTGTTTTTGAATCAAAAGAGGAACTGAGGCTCCCAGTCTCTTAAAAAGTTGTATTTGTTAAACCAGCAATTTCCAAATGCTGCCACCAGGGACTTCGTGTGCAACCACCGTTAAAAGCTCTCTTTTTATAACTCTTTTGTGTGTCTGGCAACCGTGACCACTGTGAATTTGCTGTGGCAAATGTGTGACCACAGCACAAATTAATCTGAGAGCTCTTGAGGCAAAGGCTGTTTTCCTACCACTCTCCTTTGGAACTGTTGTAGGTTATCATGTGCTGATGTGATCAAAGATATTATAAAGCACTACTGCTAAACAACAATTTTTGAAAGCTCAAAGTTATATTGTAACAGACCATATTGTAGCCCAATCCGTTGTCACATTTAGGATTATACTTGGAAATTGCCTGCAGTAACAGGTGGTTAAAGCCAATATTGTAGGGACTCAGTTTTAGCTGTTGTTCCTAAAGCTTTCTGTTTAAATAGCTGGCAGGAGAGGTTTTCTGTGAGTAAATGGAGCATTTATACATGCTTTTGGGTTACAGGCTTAAATTTCCATGGCTAGTCCAAAGGAAAATACCAACAGCTGAGCTGTAAGTACTGGAAATATGACATCTATAATAGGCATATTGATGTAGTCTTAGCTGTGGTAAGCAACAGGGAGGGAGCTGTATTAGCACAGTCTACAGGAATAGGAGCCAATGAGAATTAAACTTTCCCGTTTAAAAATCTTCTACTAAGTGAATTCCTGAAGATTCTATTTTCCAGCTTTAATGTTATTAACAGAAGTTCTTCATGGTAGTGCTGGAAGGTAAATCACAGAGGCACATTCAAGATGAAAGGTTCTTTTATTGCTGTGATCTGTCTTCAAAAAGTTAAGCTTTGGGATATGGTGGGTATTCTGCTTAAGGTAAAGCTTACAGTGCCTGCCAGTTCTATGAAGGTCCTACAGGTAAAGAGTATTCAAACCTCTGTCACCAAGAGCATTGTTGTGTATTCTGGTGGCTTCAACATTTTTGGATTTTAACATTTTTCAGAGCACTGTAATTACTATACAACATCAAGCCACACTACCACCATATTATCTTTGAAAGGAGCCACGAAGATTTAAGAAACCACACAGCTGATGCCACAGGTAACCAATAAAATAAAGCAGTGGGTTTTCTTTATCCCACCTGGAGTGGGCCAAGAAGATAATACTCCCATGAGTGGCTAAGAAGAGGGGCTAGTTGAGTGTGCACACATACAACTATTAATAATGAATTTCTTTTTTCTTGAATCAAAGTTGAACTTTCGCTTTCTCTTATTGATTTAAAATCTGTTAGTTGTGTTTTCCAAATAGAGAAGGCTTCCATAGGATAACAGCCTACCACATATCCAGTGCGTAACTGCCCTTGTGTAAGTGATGGTGAGGTAATTAAAGGCTGAGGTGTTTACTACTAAGGGAAAGAAGAATAAGCTATAACACATCTCTAAAGTGTTGATAGTGTTCATGGGGGTGGTTACTAAGGAGAAGCTGACTGGAGGTAATTTGGTTTTGTGTCCACAATCCCTATCAGGATAATGCTAGCAAAAGCATGTACAGTGCTAGTCTCCTCAGGATTTGACAGTGAGCATATGCTATACTGTCTTTCCCTAAATGAATCCTGAGAATCAGCATGACTGTCTTAGACTTGGTGCTGTTTGGATCTGGGTAGCTAAAGAAAGCAGAACATTTAAGCAGCTGCTCCTGCCCTTATTTGTCCCCATGTACACCACAAATCTACGCATTAACATAGGCTCTAACTGTGTGATCACATGCCACATTTTTCCTCCTACATTTCTGCCTTGTTTAGTGCAAGTGATTAGCTTGGCAAATTATGTGACACTGGAAATATGATAGAAGGAAGTGTGCAGCATTTAAGGCTGTATAAGAGGCATACATTTCAGTATTCTTGTAAAATGCCAATGTAGAATTCCCAGTTATGGTGTAAGAAACACCATGGGCAATGGATATAAAGGAAAGAGCAGCGCTGTGCCTGCAGGTCACCATCTACAGCTTTGCAGCAAGATAAAATGTGATTTATTTGATCTGGTAGCACTTTTCTACATGCGAAGTGTAGTAGCATGATTTGCGTTGGTGTAAGAGATAAATATGGAACGTTGCACTTCTGCCTCTGACCCTGCTTCATCCACTAGGCTTACAAAAGGTCTTCTCCATGCACCTCCACAGCATAGGTCTAAACAAGGGGAGCCAACCCTACTAGAATACCACTGTTTATATGCCTCTGATTTGGCATCCCTGCTAGCAGGTCTTGGAGACAAGTGAAAGGTTTGGCCTTCATCAATTTTGATCGCAAGCATGTTTACTTCTTTTTTTTTTTTTTTTAAGAGGCCCGGTTTTTTTGTACAGGACCTTTGGCGAACTACAGCGCTCTCTTACATAAGTTGGAATGAAAGACAATTGCTGATCTAGTCAGGAAACAGATAAGATTTGGTACAGGAGAGGATAAAAGAAACTAAATTAGAAGTACTGGCAAAGCTTTGAGTAGAAGCTAGCACAGCATCTGCTTCTACTATATTGACTTTAGTCAGTGATATCAGATTTTTCTCCTCACTGCTTCCATGAGAACTGAATTAATTCACAGAAGTTAGAAGAAAAATGATAGGGGAATCAGTAGACATTGTAGCTGGGTACAACTAGTGTTAATAATCTATAAATTCAATAAGCATCAGATTTAATCATGTACCTTCTCAGAAAGCAATGCAGGAAATACGATATGGGAGAGGGTCAGCTGATGTTTCATTTTGAAATGAGCTAGCAGCAGTAGAAAATCCCCTTCATCTCAAGTGTTTCCAAGAGTTTTGAATTCAGGATAATAATATTTTTTGGGGAAAGAAAAAAACCCATATGCCTTGTGCAATATACTCTCAGTATCACTGATCAAAAATACTGTATTATGGAGTCTACTTAATGCATGCTTTACACAATATAGCTGCTGTAAAACACAATGATATGAATTTAAGAATGTTTTGAGAGTAATCCAGAGTACGTAATTTAAAATAAAAACTGTAAATGTTTGAATATATTTAATTGTATGCAGTTGACTGCAGTAATAATCCTGGAACTGACAGAACAACTCCTGGTGAATGATTTATTCTTTTTTTTTACCAATACTCCTGCTGCAGAGCAGCCCTGACCAAAAGCAACCAAAACACCTTGTTGGCAGAAGTGCAGTATTTTCCATTCTCAGAGCACTGGAAAAATAATAATTAAATTTCATTAAATTGTTGTTATAGATATGGTACAATAGTACTGAGATTGGAGGTTTTATTGTACCTGGCAACGTACTTTGAGATACCAAGTCTCTGAAGAATTTATAAATGGACCAAACAGATAAAGGTCATTGATAAGACGTGCTGGCTTGGAGAAGAGCTGCTCTCATATACTTTACAGAGGGAGTTAAACTAGAGTGAAAAGTAATGTGCCTTGCCAAAGGTGGCACAGAGTGGTATGGTTATGGTTTGCCACTAACCATGGACTGAATGAGAGATATTCTACTGCAAAATGAAAAAAAATTGATACATAGCTAATTTTTAACAAGTTAGAAGAAATCTAAGACAGCATTTTAAATCTCAAAGGAAATTATGTTCAGATAATGTGTCTGTTATCAGGAAGATGACCTAGCCTGAGAGCAGTCTAATATTTTACATATTAAATGTACCTCTTTAAATATGCATGACTTACATGGGTTGTTTCCAGGCTGATACACCTCCCAGAAGTAAGAGTGAGAAGGGGATGACCATTTGGTGTTTGGATAGATGGGAAACAGGTCCATATTGTCAAGAAGACCTTGACGGCAGGGACAATGTGTGAAAGACCCCAGAAGGATCTTGGTGAGCAGTTTTAGGCAAGTGGGCAGGGAAAGCAAACAAGGGAGAAGAGGGATATAGGAAGAAGTGGAGATTATCATGGAAGCGTGAGAAAATTCCTCAGAGTATAGAAAAACCGAAAGCAGGATTTGAAGAATGTGATTAGATGGGTGGGAAAGGGTTTTTTTTTTTTTTTTTTAGCAGCATAATTGGTGCTATTGAAAAAGAAGGAAGGAAGACAATAGTAGTTAATCGATCCTTGGCAGAATTTATTACAGGAAATGGCAGCAATTTGGAAAGAAAATCTTTAGAGGAAGGAGGATTTTTTGGAACTAAACAAACATCAAGGGAAGAACCCAAAATTTACAGGTGCTCCTAAATCTGCAAATCACAGAAAGTTCCTTTAACCCAAAATTTACAGGTGCTCCCAAATCTGCAAATCACAGAAATTTCCTGTAAAACTTGCTGTACAGAAACAAAGTTGTAGAAGATAATCAGACTATAATTTTTGAGCAGCTAGTGAGTGATCAGCAGGATCTTCACGTTCTAAGGTCTGCTGTCATTTGTTCAGAGATCAAAATGGGAATTGCAAAGGAATAGTTCAGCTGCCTTTCCTACTGAAGAATATAATTTACATTTACTTAATAGTTTCTGAGTACCTTAGCATGATTTATGGCCAAAGTATTGAGTCTTTGCTACAAGCAGGTTGTGTTGCTCTCATGAGTTAGCTAGCAGCATGTCAGCAGCATGTTCTGTGGGTGTATCTGTTTAGGAGTTGCTAACCCAGGCATGTAGCTGGCTCTCCATAGACAATCAGCTCTCTGTGTTTTTTAAGCAGGAAGAAGGAGAAATGTGTCATTTAAAACACATAGGCAAAAATATCTGGCAAATTGTACTGAGACTATCCATGCTATGTGTTCAGACCCCTGAACTGCTGCACCTGCATTTGACTGGTGGATGCTGCAGCATCCAAGTGCAACGCACAGGAACCTTACACCAACACACACGCAGAGCTGCAAAACCATGGTGTGGTGCAGCTTGTAAAGGGATCTCTCAGCAGTCATCACCTGACAAGGGCTGCAGTTTGAGATTACCAGGGTCACTCAGGTGGGGTGGGCTTGAGTAGTGTGACAGCCTTGTAACACATTTGTACAGTTAAAACAGCACCTCAGTGACCATGCACATAAATTTTAATCAGCTCACTTCATCTGGGCAATGGACAAAGATAATATGCTGGAAGGAGAGGGAGAGAGAGACAGAGGGGGCAAGGGAGCAAGAACTCTGCTGGAATAGATATTAAATTTCAAGTCTTAAGAGGGGAGTGTGAAAACTAAGAAAACATAGTATAAGGAGTCACAAAGGGTATGCCCTGGCAGTAAATCATCCCTAAATGACGAGTGCACACAGGGAGGTATTCTTTAATCATGTCCTTTAGCAGGCTGGCACCCTTAGTAATTTGTTTTAGGGTGGGGGGCGAGGGGAGGGCGTGAGGGGCAGGCCCTGGCTGGGCCAGCAGAGCCTGGCTGAACACAGCACAGCTGCGTTTTCTCAAGGTTCTTGGGAACCGGAAAAAGTCCTTTTGAGCCCTGGGCTGATATGTTGTACCATCTTTTGTGCAGCTGTAATTTTGACAGGGGGAGCCAATTTGAACTTCTGTAATCCTCAGCCCCAGACACCTCCAACGCCTGAGACTGTGTGTGTTTTTTTTTTCCAAAGGTTTTTCAGCTGTGCTCTTGAGAAAGTCATTCCATCCAAAGAAAGGGAGGGAGGCGGGGAGAAAAAAACATCTGTCTGACTTTGTCCAGGAGATTGTTTCTATAGCTGTAACATTTTGAAAAGCAGGGGGAAAAAAAGTTATTTTTCCAAGCCTGACTACCCATATTTTTCATTTTTTATATCCTCCTCTGTGATGGACATCATTTCCTGCCCCTCCTTTCTTTCAACCACTGTTGGAAAAAAAAATAAAAAGAAGGGGAAAAATAAACCCAAGAAACTGATTGAAACTTGCCTTAGAATTGCACAATGATCTTAAATTTTCCCAAGACTTATATTTTGGGAAGGAGCTGTTTTATGAATGGATATAAGGCTGACACATGAAACGCGTGGGATCTGTCTGAGTGCCTTGTCTGGGTCAGCTGTGACATCTGGCTCTTATGAATCTGGCGTATTGTGACTCACTAATACACAAATAGTAATCCTT
Organism: Monarcha castaneiventris obscurior; assembly: GCA_026261815.1. Classification (NCBI taxonomy): domain Eukaryota; kingdom Metazoa; phylum Chordata; class Aves; order Passeriformes; family Monarchidae; genus Monarcha; species Monarcha castaneiventris. The sequence goes on along the minus strand of JAMPIT010000230.1, from coordinate 50,945,264 downwards.
GATAGTATCCACTTGTGATGCTTTGCGGGTGCTGTCACAAACAACATCGAATGCCAGAGAAGGGCCTTAATTCTGGCCTCTACCACAGCCCCAGGCTGAGACGGCTGTGTGGGTTAAGTGTTGGGTGAGGTATCAGCAGGCTCACCCCATTCCCTCAGCAGCCTGGTGGCTCCCTGTGGTGCTGTTGGGCATGGAAGTGATCTCAACTCACCAGTCATAGAATCACAGACTAATAGAATATACTGAGTGGGAAGGAACCCATCAGGATCATCGAGTCCAACTCCTTGCCCTGCACAGGATAGCCCAAAAATTTACACTATGTGTCTGAGAGATCCATTCTTTAATAAGCAAATAAACCTTAATGACTGAAGAAGATTCAGTCTCTGTGTTTCCCTTGGTGTTTGCTACAGGGAAGAGCCTGCACTGGTGCAGGTCTGGTGGGTGCTGCTGTTGATTGAGAGCATGGTTTGTGGTACAAGTCCTCTCTGCTGTTCGTTGTCACCAAGGCTGTTAGGACAGAAAACCAACATCCATCAGCTGTAATGAGGTTTGGTATCAAAGGGAATTTTGTACCAAGTCCTTGATCTGTGTATGGTATTGCTGCAACTTGGTCATAGTCATAGTAGGGGAAAGTGTGCAGATTAATGTACCCTTCCTGCCTGTGAAATTACCTAGACCAACTTAAAAAATTTCTTATGGTGTGAGAAGGCACTCAATGTTGTGACACGGTTCAGGATAAAACACCTCCAGAAATGCAGGAGTGAGTTGATGAGAGGAGAGTTCACCTCATTTAACAGCAGTTTCTTTCTAATGTGTTCAAGAAACTAAGGGACTCATGAATTCAGGGTAGTTCAAAAGGTGAGGCAAAAGCATGTATAAAGTCTGGCTTGTGTTTCCTGCACCTCTTCTAGCTGGAGAGACTCTTTAGGATGGGCTAGGTGTGAGCTCTGGTCTTACAGCTTTGGCTGTTTGGCTGTGGAAAGCTTGATAACTGGTTTTCTGAAGTGCAGCATAACTAATTGATTAATTTTAAAATTTGCTATCTTGAAGAGGGGCTAACTAGATGCAGAGCAGTGACCATGGTGAGGGCAAGTGGCAATGTGCCAAGAGACCATTATAACCCCAGCTCCTACTGGATGACAGGAATATCATGTACAGGCTCAGAGGATAGGCACAACAAGATCATTTAATCCCTAGTGGCAGAAATACAGGGATGAGCATTACCTCTGCTTTTACATAAGGATGAATTTCAAGAGGTTAGGATTAAGGATCAGTGGTGTCAGGTCCTCCCTTCCCACATCTATTGTGGGAGTACTATATGCATTATGAAGTCAGATATCCTAATTTTTTAAGGTATTTTAGTGTTACTGCTTGTGCTTGCCCATCTGTCACCCTGAACATTGATCTGAACTTGTGGAAGATGAGGAATTCCAGCCCACTCTGGAGACTGCAGTACCATACTTTAATGGCCCCAAGTGTAATCCCAGATCTGACTGGGCTCCTCAGAGGCTGCGTTTTCATTCTCTCCTTAGTGGTGACCTCAACCTACATAAAAACCCGAGGTCTGTGGGGAGCTCTGATCTCCACATAGCTGCCTGGAGCCCCCGTATCCTCTCTTTCCCTCACTCCTCCAGTATACTGTGAGGTAAAGGAGTCAGCTGTGTTGCAACTGTGAATATTTTTTCTGTCATTTTTGTTGTAGCAAGTGAGGATTATTTGTGGATTATAGCTATCTGGGGAAAACTCTGCTCTAAGTCATTTTTATATGAGGAGGAATAGGGAGATGGGGTTTTTTTGCCTGTGGCTAGAGTTCACACATTGTCTCTGTAAAGTTTTAGAGTGGAGAGAAGGCACTGATTTCTTAGTGGTTTTGTATTATAACACTACCTAAGATGCCTAGTGATAGGTGAAGGCGCCTGCAGCCCTGTGTGTTAATTGTGCTGAGCAGCCTTCAGACACATAACAACATGCAGCACTGAAAAACTGATTGTTCAAGTGCAAGACAAGTCATGTGCTTCAACGGGATGAGTGATAAATCTTGAAACAGGAGAAGAAATGAGTTTCAGAAGCTTTTTTTGTTGTTGTTTTGTTTCCTTGAAATTTCCCCACACATGAACAAAAGCAATCTAGAAGAGCCAAGAAACCTGTAATGGATGAAATGTTTTACACATATGTGATGGAAAACTCTACTCTGTTAAGTCAAAAAGCAGCTTCTGAAAAACTTAATGTGGTTAGAAAGTCACAGGTGCCTGACCCTTCTGGCCCTGTTACCTCACTGCTGCATATGCTTGGACTTCTTTCACCACTTTTTCAAACCTGCCAGATGGGGAGATCATATTCTGCTAACCCGAATCTTCCAGAACACTTTGCAGGACCTTGTGCCAGAGAAGATTCCCCACATCTCACCCTTTTATCCTCACACAGGAGCATTAGCAAACTAAATAGCTCTCATTTCAACTTCCTCCCAGCCCCACTTTTTTGGCTCATGGATCATATCTCTTTTCAGCAGCTGTTTTTCAGCTGACATTTAAACTAAGTTCATATCCTTAAGGTTGATTTTTAATGTTTCTTTGAGAAGAAAAAAAAAAAGAACCTGCACACACACATATACAAATAGGCATCCTTACCATACGAATTCCTTGTTGAACCCAAATAATTCTGAGTACTCGGTAATACCTGCTTCTGGAGACTGCTGGCATCTCAAGCTCATCTTTGTGGTGGGTAACCAAGCATTCACCAGAGCAATACCTAGCTCAAGGGACCAATAATGAGCTGTACATGAGGCTTTTGCACCTCTAAGATGCTGGTTCAAGTCCAGCTCAGGTCTGTTGTGATTGTTAAAGTTTACTACCATGTGATAGCTGTTTGGTGGTCCTCGACCAGCAAACAGGTGTCCGGCTCATAAAAGGGAGCAAAGGAAGAGCTCTGTGGTTACTGCACTGGGCTGAAGCACCAGATTTCTTGGTCTCCTTCCCAGATCTGCCACAGATTGTATAGCCACAGGCAAGTCCTCTGTAAATGGTGATAATATCCAGGCTCCTCATGGGAATGTTGTGAGGGTATGTTCATTAATACCACTGAGATGCTCAAATGCATTGGAAATGAGGAGCTTGGTAGAACTAGAAAAGCAACTATCGTGTATTGGCAATGCCAGGAAGAGGCTGTGAGATGGATGGGTGTAATAAATGGTCTGCAAAAGATCTGTATGCTCATAAATGACCTGTACACCCTCAGTGCCTGGACATAATATCTCTAAATGGGAGATGAATTACTACCCCTGTATGACTTTTCCCATGGATATACAAATAGGAAACTGATGGTAGAGGTTATGTGCATTTAGAGGTTATGTACTCTGAGTCCCCTGGCCAGCTGTAAGCAGAATGTATCAGCCTTCAACCCTGTCATTTTGGTATACCTCTGCAAATGACAGTCTAGGCTGCTCCTTGGTCCTCTGTAAGGAGTAAGCTTCAGTGTTATGGTTGACAGGGTACCCAAGGTGCTGCCTGGAGAAGGTCTTGCTCCATGGTTTTTGGACTAAACATTTGCTTTCACCTCAGCTCTACATAAGGAGAAGTAGAATGGGACTTACCTACTCAGGAGCCACCTCAGTCATATTTCTTCTGCTTCCCCCAGGCTGGAGTGGGGGGACAGCATTTATGATTTGCAGGGCACCACAATGTTCCTACTCTTTTCCAAGCCATTAGAGCAGGAGGGAGTAGAAGCCAGTATTACTTCTCCATTTGCAAACTGATGCTTACCCTGCTGCGTGTCCAGGCCCCCCTGTTAGAGTACAAACACACTTGTGGTAAGAAGGAGTGAGAGGGATTAGGCTTCTGCTGCCAGGAAGGCTCCTGCCTCCAGGAATTTTTCAGTGAAAGAGATTTGCTCCACAGAGGATGGGTTACTGGGGATGGCCTTACAGCTCTTGAGGGATGCCGAAGGTATTTTTTGAAGCGTGAAGTATTTTTGCTAGGTCTTTAAATCCCAAAATTCAGCTGTTTTGTAATAGACTACCCCTGCTAACTTCTGAGCACCTGGGAACCAGTTTGTTTCTGCTGATGGTTTTGTTGAAATTAATGGAGTGATCTGTGTGAGTAAAAAGTAGGTATGTTTACAGAATTGGGCTCTGAGCTCATTCTGCTGCCTCTTACAGTGGTTTTGAAGCTCTTTCTTATCTTGTTTTATCTTAAAGTATTTTGCTAAAGGTACATTAAATCGTTGGGCGGGATTTTTTTTTGTGGCAACAGAAGCACATGAGCAAATGTTGCGGTTTGACATTTGAGAGAAAAGGAGCTCATTATTGTTACCCGAATTAGCTTTGGTCAGAAGTAAACTTAAAACGTGGAGCCACACGGAGAAGCGTTTCATTTACGTTAGGGAGCAGTTACGGAAGTTGTTCCGTTGATTCACCGGGGCGGCTCCAGCGAGCGCCATCACATCTGCGCAAGCAAGCCCAGAGCAACCTGATCCTTCCAACTGAAAATCCTCCTGCTATGCCTGCGTTTCAGACAGGCATGCTGAACTACTTCTGTGCTCTCCCCAGCTTCTCAGAGTACTTGCTTCGCAGTGTTTGCAAAGCCTCTAACTGGCACAGCTACACCTCTGTGGATAACGTATTTTCCAGTGAACTGGAGGTCTGACTGTGAATGTAGTCCTTCTCTTCAGGCAATGTTTGGTTGCTTTAGGTTGGGGAGTGTGTTTTACATCAGAAACTCAGGACATAGGTTCACATTTATTAATTAATAGCAAAGTAAAAAGGAAACTACTGATATGTTCCTAAAAAAAACAACCAAAGATTAAATCTGAGTGTGATTCAGAGAGTCTCTCTTGATCTTTTGGCAATGTGCTGAGTGCTCCATGCTCTTGAGAATATGAGCTCACTATTATTTGAATATTGTGCCAGCTTAACAATTCTTAGTGTCACTTGCATGAATAAGTAAAATTACTATATGTCATCTTGGATTTCCTTAAGCTGTAAAAATTAATCATGGCATTAAGTGTTTTCAGGACTTGAACTTTTAATATTATTTCCAGTGATCGTAGCACTGGGGGGGAGGCAGGGAAGGAGTGAGACAGAGAACTGAAAAATCATATGTTGAAAATTTTATTATTTGATGGGAAAGTATCAGGTAAAACCGTTGCTGGGAAAGACCTGGTGGAAAAATGTGTTGAGATGTGGGTAAGTGCTGCCAACCTCCTGTTCCAAATTCTGCTTCTGTGCTGTCTAGCCTTGGTTTGGCCCTACAGAAGTCTGCGATTCCACCAGCTTTGTGTTGCATTTCTGGAACAGAGATATATGCCTTCATTATTCTCAAGAAAATGTTTCCTTTACCAAATAACCATAATTTTTGTCCCTTTCTGAACTTTTCCATGTTACGAGATTTGGATTGAGCCATGACAGTAAGGAGCTAAGTATATATTTCCTGCTAAGTTTGAGGTGCTTTGGAAGTAAGATTTTCATTCAATCTGTTCTCTAAATATGAATTTAATGTAACTAAGGGATTGAGAATTCTCCTACCCTTCTCCAAAAATGCTATGAAATGTTGGCAGAGAATGAAAGTGATGGAGCAGGAGAAGGAAAAAAGAAGGAAAACCATATTTATTCTTGAACTTTATGGCCTTTGCACAGAATTATATTTTAAGAGGTTCACTGATATTGTGTTCTTGTTCCTGATCTGTGTTTTTTCTTGAAATAATTATGTTTATTACTCAATTTCTTTTTATATAATAAAGCCCATGAAGCTCCTGAGCAGTAACCAGTGGCCATGACAGTTACTGTTTTTTGGAGTTCCTTCCTTTTCTCTTGTTCTTAGCTTTGATCAAGAAGGCTCATCCATTGTCCCAACAGTGACCTCAGCACAGTGTCAACAAGGAGAGGGCTAATATCACTAAAGCACCATAACATTATTTATTTTGATCTATAAATTGGATGACTTGCCTCGTTGTTTTCTCATCCAAAATATTGAACATGATCTAAGCCAAATATATAGGAAATAAATGAGAGACAGAAAGCCATCCAAAAGCCATTTCTAGACATAACAAGTCACACTGGCTCTCCAGCTGGCTGGCGTAATGCAGGAAATATATCTGTTTGGAAAGCCATTTCAATTTTTTAAAAAATTCAAATGTAGGGGTGTAGAAGGCATTCAGTAATTCTGTATTATCTTGTCCACTGGATACATATAAAGTCTTGCAAGGTGTTTATTCATAAACTCATTCTGCTCCTAACCTCCCCCACCATGGCAAATATACTAGTAGAAATCACTGGCATATGTAAATGTCATATACTATGTTTTTGTGGCACTGACTTAAAATTTTGGTGAGCGATCTGCAAGGTTGCTGAAATTATAAATGTTGTAAGTTCTTCCAATTTTATAACTGCTAATTTTTGGACTCATGGGATAATAGGAAGCCTCTGAAAAGAGGACAGTGTCTCACTTGTAAAGGAAAGAAAAGCTCGAAAACCTAAATCTTAATAAAAAGGCAAACGGTGAAAGCTGTCAGCTCTCTATTATTAATGATTAGTTAGTTTTTCTGCATGTACAGAGTTCAATAAGCTTTATTTTTTCACACAGGTAACCATACTATTTTCAGGATAGTAAAAATCCTAAAGTAGTGTAGTATTTTTTAATAGGTTTTTTTTTTCTGTTAAAATATGGGGCTTGTGTTAATAAACAGGAACTGAAACTAAGGGATGGCATGAGGAGGCACAGTGCTTTCTGCCACTCAGCTGTCTGTATGCCTGTCCCAGGACCACAGTTGAAGTTGTAAAGCCACTGGAATAGATCCATATTATGTTCTCATGTGGTTTGAAATATGGAAAAGGATGCTAGCAAGGGTCCTGTCTTGGGGTGACTATATGATGTGTATCCCCTATCATGGCTCTATGCTAAAATTTTGTGCCTTTAAACTGAGTTTGAGAGGGGAGAAAAAAAAACCAAACGAACTTTTCGAAGTAGTTCCCAAGGACACAGAGATAGAGACTCCTCTGCGCTCTCCCCAGCTGCGGGAGCACAGAGGGAGCACCCTTGCCTGTTTCTTCAGCCAGCTTTCCCGTTTTTTTCCTTCCCTTTTTCTCCAGCGTGTTTCCTGGGACTTTGGTGAAGTTTTTTCCTTTTTTTTTCCTCTTCTGGACTGTTTCAACAACATCAGAACACATCGGGAGAATTTTCCTTCAGGCCCGGAGGTGGGCCTATGGCCTACAGCCCCACCGACCCAGCTCTGAGGAGGAGAGAGACCACATCTGCAGAAGGACTCTGAAATCTTCCCAGGTTTTCTCGCTATAGCGAGGGGTTTTACTATTTAGCATTATTATTCTTCTCCTGTGTGTTTGTTAAATAAATAGTTTTCATCTCTTTCACTTTCCTTCAAGGAAAATTTCTTTTTCCCGAACCTGGGGGGGAAAGGGTGGTTGTAACCTGGTTTTCTCTCAGAGGATATATTGCTAGATTTTGGCCAAACCGGCTCAGGTCCATTCATCTGCGGTACTGTGAAGATCAACTTGGAAGTCAGTTGGGAAGATGTCATGTGAGATGAAACCACTGTTTCAGCAATGGGCCTGACCTGATGCATGGAAGACCTTGAAGTGTCTCTTTACCACCCTCCATCGTATTTCCCATGTCAAGAACCTTTTCCTCTTAGCCAGAGTACAACAGCTACCATAGGTAAACGCTGACCAAACTAAGAATTTCACATGAAAAAATGTGACGGCAGCAGGCTTACATTAGAAAAGTTTAATGATTTTGACACATGAGCTTAACATTAACAGTCCTCTCATTATCGGTTATGACAAGTTAAAACATAAAATCAACAAGTCACACATGATAATGATTAATATTATTCTGTGCACATTGTGAACACTAATTCATTAAAGCTTTAGTTGACCAGTTAACATTTAATTCTATGAGACAGATAGGAAAATATGGAGTGAAAAATTCAAGTAGGATGTGATATTTATTGTGTACAGTGAGTGTGTGAGAATTAGAATACTGGAGCTAGTTATTACTACTTTTTTTTCTGTCTGAAGTGATTCAGTGACCTAATACTGACCACAAGAATGCTTTTCCAATTTGCCAAATATCTGGGAGAAATTCTCTGGCTTAAGCAAGATTATTGTGTTTGACAGAAAAATTTCTGAAGATGGTTTTAAATTCTGTTACACAGGATTGGAAACCAGACTGACTGATCACACTTGCTGCTTCTGAGCTGAAAATACACAGCCTTTCAAGAAATAGACAAATGAATTTCTTCTTAGAGATGAAGAGAAAAAGAATCTGATTAAAGGAATATTGCTGGCTGAATATATTTAGAGATACAATATTTTCATGAAAGCAGCTCTTGCACGAACCAGAATGACAGTGGACTTTTGCTGCAAATAATTTAAGTTGTTAAAATGGTCTAATTTGGAAAACCCTGTATTTCTACAGGGCAAAAAGGGTTTTATGACTGAGTTGCTTTCAGGGCTCAGAAGTTGTAAAATTTTTTTTGTTTTTACAAAGTTCATTGAGGAGAAGTACCAGGGAGCTCACAATGCAGATAAGATAGTGGGGTGGTGACACACACCTGATGCTCCTACCCTGCTCCTAGAGAGCCCTGTAGCCATCCTATATACCCATGGCCTCTGCTTTTACTTTATTAATTTCATCTGGAAGCTATTTCAGACTAGGTGTGCCTTCCTGTGTGTAATCTGCATGGGCTGTAATCTCAGCTGTGCCTTGTAGGCGCTAATACTTCAGCAGTTCTGAGGTTTTTGAGGGCAGACAGAGGGGTAGTAGATGGTCTAATCTGACAATATATTCACACTGGCCATAGGATTTTGGAATGCCTTCAGGAAATAAACTCTTGGATGAAGAGCAGCTGGCTCAAGTTGAATGCAGGCAAGACCAAAGCAATTCTAGTCAGAAAGGGGGAATGCTTTGAAGAGTGGGCCAAGGCACTGTCTCCACCTTCCATTCATTGAAGACATATGGCCTATATTTATCAAAGTTGTGCAAAGCCTGTGGGTCCTTCTTCTGGCTTTGATGGCCAGGTAGCATTGCTTTCTAAAGATTTCACAGTTATCTGGGAAAAGTCCCTTCCTTCCTCCCAGGCAATGATAACCTGAGGGCAGGAGTACACAGCCCTCAATTATTGGAACTTATTTGATCTGGATGTGTTTTATCTGACAAATGATGCTTACACTGAGGATCAGGTTAATGTGACTACCTAGTGGTGTGTTTAATGTCTGTAGTTGTTGCTGCCTCTTTCTGTGGTGCATGCTACCCTGGACATTCAAGTCCCCTCCTGATGTTTGGTGAGCTTCTGATGTAACTTTCAGTACTGAGAATGGTTAGTGAATCAACACCAGCTAATCAAATCCAAATTTGATGTGAACCACCATGAGAATTGTACTCCTGCTAACTGAGGCAGAACACATCACCCAGAAGAAAGTATGTGAGAACCAGATGCAGGACTTTCTGAATTGGAGAATGTGGAATTGTCTTGCAGAGAAGATCAGACAAACCCTCAGTCTGACTGATCATCAGGAATGAGGCTGTCTTTTTTTCCGTCTGTCATATTTCATAGTTCAAACAGCTCTTAATTCCATAACTTTGATATTTTTTCTGCTCTAAGATTTTTTTGCAGTTTTGCATAAAATTCTAAAATGAAAATTAGATTGAATTGAAAACCATGAACAATAATACTGGAAACATTAGAAGTTTCAATTCTCAAATAATAATACTAACAACAAGAAATTATCAAACCATGTTTGATATTAAAACCTTTGTTTATTTCTATTTTTTATGTAGCAAGGGGGAAAATATTACTTGTGAAATAGAATGGCAACTTTAAATGCCTTTGTAAGGCATGGTGAATACAACAAAGAAGGTAAAAGGGTTGTGATTGTCTTCCCCTAAATGATGGAATCATAAAATATTTAGGTTGGAAAAGACCTCTGAAATCATCAAGGCCAACTGCAAATCTGACACTGCCAAGTTCACCAGTAAGCCATATCTTTAAATATGACATCTGCATGTCTTTTAAAGCCCTCCCAGGATGGTGACTCAATTCCTTCTCTGGGCAGCCTGTACCAGTGCTTGACAACCCTTTTAGTGAAGAAATTTTTCCAAATATTGATTCTAAACTTTCCCTGGAACAACTTGAAGCCTTTTCCTCTTGTCCTAACACTTGTTACTTGGAAAAATGACCCCCATCTTGCTCCCTTCAAGTAGATTTAGAAAGTGAAAAGAACTCCCCATGACTGTCTTTTGTCTAGGCTAAACAATCTCAGTTCCCTCAGACAATTCTTGGAGTGTGGGGCCTAAAACTGAACAGGGTATTCAAGGTGTGGCCTCACCAGTGCTGCGTACAAGGGTTCAGTCAGTTCCTTGGTTCTGCTGGCCACACTATTGGTGATACAGGCCAGGATGCCATTGGCCTTCTTGGCCATCTGGGCACACACGGGCTCATGTTCAGCTGCTTTCAAGCCGCATCCCCAGGTCATTTTCCACTGGGAAGACTTCCAGCCACTCTGCCCCCAGCCTGTAATTCTACATGGGCTTGTTGTGGCCCAGGTGCAGGACCAGGCCTTTCACCTTGTTGAACCTTATACACTTGGCTTCAGCCTGTTGATCCAGCCCTGTCATATCCCTCTGTGAAGCCTTCCTACCTTCCAGCAGATCATCACTCCCACCAAGACTGGTGTTACCCGCAAACTGACTGAGGGTCACCCTCTATCCACTCATCGATATCACTAATAAAGATATTAAACAAGACTGGTCCCAATACTGAGCCCTGGGGACACCATGAGTGACCAGCCACCAGTTGGTTGTAACTCCATTCACCGCCACTCTCTGGTGAACAGAGTGATGAGTGGCCAGTGGTGGAAAGGGGCCATCCAGCCAGTGTTCTACCCAGTGAAGAGTACACAATCCAAGCCATGAACAGTCAATTTCTCCAAGAGAATGCTGTGGGAAGGTGTGTCAAAGGCTTAACTAAAACCCAGGTAGATGGCATCCAAAGCCTTTCCTTCATTTACTGGTGGGTCACCTTGCCATAGGAGACCAGGATGGTCAAACAGGACCTGCCTTTCATAAAACTGTGCTATCTGGGCCTGATCTTGTGGTTGTCCTGCAAGTGCTGTGTGATGGCACTCAGGAGGATCTGTTCCATAACCTTCCCTGGCACTGAGATCAGGCTGACAGGCCTATAGTTCCCGAAATGCTCCTTCAGGCCCTCCTCGTAGATGGGCAGTACATCTGCTAACTTCAGTCAGCTGGGACCTTCCCAGTTAGTCAGAATTGCTGATAAATGATGGAACATATCTCAGTGAGCATGTCTGCCAACTTACTTGGTACCCTTCGGTGGATCTCAACCAGACCCATAGACTTGTGTGTGTCTAAGTGGTACAGCAAGTCACTGACTGTTTCATCCTGGGTTATGTGGGCTTCAGTCTGCTCCACATCTCTCTCTTCCAGCTCTGGGGTCTGGGAATACCTGGTCTTGCTGAGGCAAAGAAGGCATTAAGTACCTCAGCCTTTTCCTCATTCTTTGTCACTACGTATCACCCTGCATCCAGTAAAGGATGGAGATTCCCTTTAGCACCCCTTGTGTTGCTGATGTAATTGTAGAAACATTTTTGTTGTCTTTCATGGCAGAAGCCAGATTAAGTTCTAGTTGGGCTCTAGCCCTTGTAATTTTCTCCTTGCCTAATGTCAAAACATCCTTGTAGTCCTCCTGAGTTGCCTGCCCCTTCTTCCAAAGATCTTTAAATAAAAGCAAATCAGTTTTCCTTCAATTTTAGTAATATGCCATGAATTAAAATGAATTACATTGTATTATATTAAAAGAGAGAATGTGGTACATCATAATCAAGATTCTCCAGATTGGATTAGACATATGATACTTTTTCAGACACACATTTTCCCTGCGGACTGTAATTGTCCCTCACCTATTCTGTTTGCTGCTAGGACGGATCTTTAAGGTTCTGTTATGACACATGTGGAGTGAATTGAATACAAGAAGAAAGAATTTAGAATGCTTCTGGTATCTCCAGCATGTCAGGTAAAAAGCTGAAAGTGTTCATATTAAAATAGTCATCTTTGTTTCCAAAATTTGTTGGAGACATGGCAACTGTGAAGTATTTCAGATTTTACAAGTACATTGATTGTTCTTAAGCTAAATTGGTCCAAACCAACTTAAAGACAGAGGCAAACCCTCCTCTTTTCCTATATCCTGCACAAATACCAAGGCAACATGGCCTTGCTATATACTTCTTCTAAAAATATCTTTCATTGATGAGACAGGATGTGCAAATGTTGGAGTTGAAGGCATGGCTGGATTAGACCTGAAAAATAGTCATTCTTCGTTCCAACATCTCACATGGGCAAATGACATAATGACATACAGAAATTAGGAGTATTTTGAACCCTGAGTCAGGCAAACTCCTAATTTTCTTCCTCATAGGGAAGGAGTAAGTACTTTTTTTTCTGCCTTCCTACCAATCACTGTTATTATTCTCATTGTTATGAAGAATATCTGGATCAATTTTTCAGCTATAGCAGCAGTGGAAAGGCATAACAGCAGTATATAAGTCAGCTTTTGTCTGCTGCAACACTGGCTACTTTGGGCAATTTCCCCAACGATGCCAAGAGTATGGCAAAGAGCAACCACATTTCTTTCTATCTGACAAGCTCTTGAGGTGTGAGAAGCATCTTTCTTTGAAAATGGAAAAGAAATCTATCTATAAAAGGACAAAATAAAGACTATGTATTGGGGTTCCAGTGCTATGTTTGGGGTTTTTTTTCAGCAGGATTTGAGGATTTGAAAAGCCTCCTGTCTCCTCGGTGCAGGGTCAGCAGGGGGTGCCCTGCTTCTTCAGGAGATGCGTGAGGATTTCCTGCCCTAGAGAGAGACAGAAGGGTTTGGTACATAAGCTGAGGCACCACCCTCACTGACTTGTACTTGTGGGAGAGAATTAATCACCATAGGCCGCATCCTTTTCTCCTTACTAAGGTTTTGTTCAGTCCTCTTCTATCTAAGCAAGGACCAAGGAATAAAGTGCGTCAGGGCTGGTTGGTCTTTTCCTTGTATCTGACTAACACTGAGTCTCTCCATTAGGGAGGAGGTGGTGTTTTGGAAGAGGTATCAGTAAAATGAAGTTATGGATAGGACCAGATTCCTAGCTTTGCTTCTCTCAAAAAGGACAGGTGCCCCAGCAACAGGAAAGGAGTTTTGTGTTACACAAGGAGGACAATCTTTGTGATTGCATCCTCACAAGACAGAGTTCCATGTGAAAGGCGTATGCAGCTGCATTGGGGACATATTCCACTTCAACAGAGGAAACTCTCTCTACCCATTGTTAGGCAGGACACAAAAACAGAAATAACCAACAGGATCCTGCCCCTTTTTCAGGCTATCCAGTCTTCATCAACATTGTACCATAGCACAGAAAATAGCCATTCATTAACCAGAAAATAGCACAGACACAGTAATATGCTATTAGGAAATAATTTATCTTGATTTGCAGATGACTGGAGAAGGGACCTAGGACTTCATTCTGCTTTGGTCTCATACAATCCATGGGAAAGTCCTTCATTTAAGACTCAGTTTCCAAAGAACAGCTCTAACTATCAGGAAATTCTTGTTAGAGGGTGTTCCTGAGAGTAGTTTAGTGATGGTCCATCCATTGGTTCCTTCCCCTGGCTCACTGCATTCTCTGGAGACCATGAGAGGGATGTGGTATAGAACTGGTTCTATGTATGCCAGCTGTAACCTGCAGTGTAGCAGATAGTGCAGCCATTGAGATGTTGGAGCAAAATGGGTACATAAAAGGTTTTTCAGGTTGATTTGCATTTCTGGAGTGGAGCAGAGGCATTAAAAGCAAGAAAAGGCTGTAGCCCACCAATCCAGCCTCACAGCTGAATTCAATGTGGTACTCTTGCTTTCGGACCTGGTGTCTGGGGGTGCACCTGCAAGTTGCAGGTTCTGGCATCATTTTGATGTGAGGCAATTGGGCAGGAAGATTGGATGTGTGAGCAGGTAACAAAGAAAGGAATTGACTGTTGCCATATAGATCTCAAAAGCCTCCAGAGTATGGAGTTTGGCTCATGATGACTCATGTTATACCAAGGGGTTGAGAAGTTTTTATTCTTCCTGAAACAGTTACAAATACAAGCAGACATTTGACAAAATAAGCTGTCACTAGCTGTCTTAGAGAAACACTTGCAGATAACTTTTGCCATAACAGAAAATCCATATATTGGGAACATAAAGGTACTTAATCAGTTTTTGTTGTTGTCATTGTTATGGATTGCTACATTGTGACTCTTAAGTCATCCTTCATCTATTCCAAAGTCTAAGAAGGGAAGAAAAAACCTATAAAACATATTGGCCCTTTAAACAATAGTAAAAAAAAAGAGTTCCTATGGTGAAGCTGAGGTCAGGAAGAAGTTGATCATAGCAGAAGTCTGGATCCATGCCCTACTATGTCTGAAACAAGTCTGCTTAGAGAGAGGGAGAGGATGTTACCTCTGGACTGGAGTAATTGACACCTGAGCCATATAGGAGGATTTTTATTCTAGTCCAGGGAAGAATACTAGGAAAGCAACATCTTCACAGGAGAGGAACTGAGTGAATTCCTATGCCAAATGGAACAGTAAAAATTCACACCGAAAATGGAGGGACAGTTTTGCTGAACTATGAATTGCTGCTGCCTGCAATAATACCATTTGACATGATCTTCCATTAATACACGAAAAATCATAAGAGAAGGAGGAAAAAGCTCAGCAAACTTAACAAATTTCCATTTTGAAGAAATGGAGCAGCCTATGACCTGGCAGGGTGCCACAGTATGACGCAGGGCTTTGTGGAAATCAAATTGCAACAGTGAATGACTTGAAACAGAGTGCTGAGCTGTCAGATAAGTCACAGTTGGTGAACGTTAACTTCTATTTGTTATGTTTGGAAGACAAATACCATACCCACGTACCAGACAGGGCAGGGTTAGACTGCGGGGGTGAAGAAGGGAGGAAGGCAGACCAGAGGAAGGAAGATATCCTCTGTAAATAAATAGAAATGTCAGTCTTCCCCGTTTACTTAGGCTGCATTGCTCATGACCCTGTTGTACCAGCAGCCAGAGGGGCAAGTCAGTGAAGGACCATTTCTGTCCTCCCAGAAGTAGGACAGAGGGTGCGAGTTGTGTTAAATGAAACTTACATTTTAATATATTTATTGACAAAACTTACAGTCTCAGTCAATCCTATCCATGAAAAATCCATGAAAAACATTTGGTCTCATCCTGTTACATATTCTTTGCAGACACGATATAAAAATATACATAGTATCTCTGTAAATGACAACAATTGCCCATTACTAATTAATTATTGTCAATGTTCACATTACAGTGGTGCACAGTGTTTTTAGTCAGAAAACTTTTTTTTGTGATTAGTATGTATAATAACAAACAGGAAAGGAACATGTGGAATTATAATATAGGGCTCCATTTATATTTAGGTGTACTGGGAATACTGTGGTGATTACTGTGATATAAATGAAACAAGTATTTGCACATTTTACTCAGTACAGTTTGTCAGAGTAATTTTGTCTACATTTCCAATGGAAAGTAGTGATTGCTACTGAGAATGATGCCCCCGATCTCTAAGCACATAAAAGACAAGAGGTTTTAAAATGTTCGAAGAGATGACTAAAAATAATTAACAACATATTTGCAGTTAAAAATTAATATTTTTACAAAAACGTTTGTGTTTTCCTACTTTCACTTTTTTGACTGTGCTAGTGAAAACAGAGGAAAAACAACAAGTCACCTCCTCTGTTTATTTTATTCTTGGAGGTTTTACCTAACAAGGCTTAAATTGCAAATAGGGGCATAATTAAGGCAACACAGGAGTATTTTACAGATGCACAGTTATAGAAGTGAGGCAGAAAAAAAAGCTTATTTTTAGGCATTGACTGGCGCAGTCTGTTACAAGCAGTAGTGTACTCTATGCTCTCTGATGGTGTTCCAAAAGGTCCTAATCCACCATGTCAGGAAAAATAGATACAATTGGGCTAGCAGTGTTACAGCTCCTTTCTTGTTTCTTTGGCAAGTAATAGGATTTCCTAGAACTTGAATCTGATTCTGAGCCATTGTTCTTCCAGCCAACTGTCTAAATAGCTTCTGAACAAGTTGAAGGCACCTGGTTTTGGTGTTCAGCAGGATACAGAGCAGTGTCCCTTGCAGGTCTGCTAGGCAGAGATGACCTGTCACACTTATGTCAGGGGATCTTCCTGAATTTTCTTCAAGTGAAGTATCCTCAAATGTCCTCCCCCTACTCAGTAATGTACTTTTTGCTGTTCAATGAGATGGGGTGATTTGCTAGGGAGCAAAGACAGTATGGCCCTCCCCACCACAGATAATTGTTTGTTCCCATGAGCAAGCGATGGAAGTGTTTTCACTTCAGGGCTTCTGTTTAACTGTGTGCAGGAAAGTTAGCCAATGCATTTGAACATGTTACACAGTGTGCATTTATCTTGTATTGCTCGTTCACACTGAGTTGATATTGGCTGGGACAACCTACAGAGAAGCTCACTGTTTTTGGGGCCTCAAACAGAACCAAGTGCTTCACTTCCAACAGCAGCACCTTCTTGCTTGGTCCCATTGGGGTCTTTGTTCTTGAACAGTTAAATGAATCCTGTGGCCAAGTGCCAAAGACTTGCGCTGTCAGGAGAAGCAAGTAAGTTCCTGATTTGGCCAGACTAGTGAACTTTCTTCTCTTCCCAAGGGCAGTCAGAAGCTTCTCTTGCTCATCTCTCTGTTATACAGCCAAGCAGACAAAGATGACAGTAACAAGAGCTCTTTATCTCCTTCCCTGGTCATCCCAAGGGGTAAGCTAATAGTTGATGCATAAATAATAGTGGTGTTGATAAGGTCCTGTGAAGTGCTTGTTCTATTAGTTAACAGGGCAGTTCACACCTTTCAGTCTTGCTACTTCAGCCCATCTGCAGATTTAATCAGGCTTGTTACATTGGTTATATCTGGCAAAGTTTTCAAAGTTTTCTCTTTAATTAGCATAGGCTTGAAGTCCAGGTGCTTTAGTGTGTTTTTGTTTGATCACTAAATTTTTGATTTTGTTTTAGTAGAATATCCAATGTCTTCAAATGTCTTTGAGTGTGACAACTGTAGACACAGATTTGTGATTCTTTTATCTCACCCTTATTATACCCATAATTTGATAAAGAAATTGCCTTCAGTCCATGGTTTTATTTCAGAGTGGAGTTGACAATACACAGTAGAGATTCACAATCAAAGGCTGATGTTAAAGTATCAGAGGCTGTTAAGATGGCATAGTGCTTCCTAGATGTATCAAATGTGCTCTGTTTACCACCATTCTGCCTGCCACACTTATGCCAGTTTATGTCTGTTAATGAATGAACTGCTTGGACATGGTCTATAGCCTCTTGAGCAATTATTTTAGCCTTTGCTACTGCAGTCACAATTTGGCTAGAAATAACTATAGCTTTCTCTAAAGTTAGTTCTGGTTCAGGCAGTAATTGCTCACATAGCCGTGGTATGGCTATTCTGTCTACAGGCTCCACAGAAATATCACTACACCAGTAAATTCTGGGAGTTAGCATCATTAGTATTGGTTTTGTTCATTTTATGAAAATGATGTAATGCATAAGGAGGAGTTCTTCATATTCAGTTGTAATAACTAGCTAAAAGCAGCAGCAGAAGTCAAAAGAATAAGAAATAGTCAAAAACCAGTAGTCATTAGTAGAGAGACTTACTTCCCAATATTTGGGCATTTGTTCTCTTTAGTAGCAAGACTATATTTCTGGGAAATTAAAAAGAAATTTTTAATACTTTGTAGATAAATCATTATTTTTAATAATATGTCTGTGTTTAGACTCCTAAACAGGTTCAGAATCCTGTGGTGATAGGGACAGGAGAAACACACAAAAGACCCTGTATCAAATGCAAGGCATCATAAAAGGCCTGGTTAAGTAGGTTATTGGAAAAAAAACCCAAACTATAAGTAGCAAAAGCTCCATGAGGTTAAGCACAGACTAGCTACATGCCAAATTTATAGGAGTCAGATTGGGTAGTTTCTGTAGTTCCACTATTCTCATCTTCCTCAGAGGAAGAACACAGAAACAAGTGTTATGGAAGACAGCCAGAGCGTATGGCAAAGTCTAGGATGACAATACAGGCTGCATTACTCTAGGACCTTCTGGCTAACAGCTAAGATTTTATCCCAGAAATGCAAATAAGCAAGTTGTGGTGCCAGCTAACAAATGGTTGAGGTAACACTTCACCTAACATGATGGGTAGAAGCTGGAGACCTTCTGGGAGGGCTGACTAGAAACAGAGTACCATGTAACAGAGGCTTCGGAAAAAGTGTATTACTGAGTCTCAAACAGTTGATGTATATTCAAAAAGGTATCCAGAAATCTGGGTGGTTATCTGAGCTAAACTGAACCCATCATTATTAAGTTCATTCCCAGGATTAATGGCCATACAGTACAGTATGTGCGTGTTTAGTGAAGCCACAAATAAATTATGAAGGTTAATAAGTGTTTCTCTGAATAAGGAGAATTATTCCTTAGGGAACCATAAAATATGCCATTAAGACCTTAACAAAATAGGCGGCCTCTACCATTTTGAGATTGTGGCTTGTTTTGTTAAATAAGGCAGTAATTGTTTTTGTTTTAATGGTGTGACTGGCCAGGTATTCCTGCTTGAGCTCTTTCACTGTTTCTCAGGGTGAGAAGGTCAGATCTAACCCTTTAAAATTTGATTTGGAAAATAGAACCAAGGGGGGAAAAAGTCAAAAAGAACAGGGTTATGTGTGTAGTTACCAGTCTATGGGAACACTCACTAACCAGATCCTGATGCCCAAGCCAGCAACAGTCTTCTCCAGGGTGCCAGACTTCTCTGCCCTTCACATACACATGAATGCATAAGTGAATCAGTGCTTTGGATTTTCCATTCAAATGGATGGGGATTACCTTTGCATAGCTACTAGCTGGGATGACACTGCAGAAGCTCTTGTTTGAAATATGTAAGGTGACGTTGCAATGTAACAGCCTTTGAGCACCCTGTGCACACGAACTGACAAATGGTGTCACTGGGAGGACAGTGCTGTATTTGATTAGCACTGTGACACAGGGAGGAAGATTGATCATAGACAAACAGCCGTAAGGAGAACAGAAATTAGTAGATACTGAGAGTGACAAGGAAATAAGAACAACAAAGAATTAGCAAAAAATGTATTGGTCATTACTTTGGTGCTTCTGGGAGACCTTTGGGACCATCTTCAGGATATATAGGCAGCAGTAATAAACTGGACACTCCAACTGACTTCTGGGTCCTCACAATAAGCTTCAGAGTTTCACTGGTTCCAATTTGAAATGTTTTTTGGAAGGACACATGGGCTCTTTTACAGCAGTGACCACTGATTTTCAGAGACCCACAAATGAACATTGTTGTAAATGCTACTCTTAGTCTGGGCTACAGCTGCACAGTTAAGAGGAACTTCTCAGAGCTTCTGTTGTCCAATCGCACATGGCATGAAGCTTTTATGATTCCAGTTTCTTAGAACACAACAGAAAAGAACGCCCAGCCCACCAATCTTTGGTTAGTGTAATGAATTTCAGACAAGCTGGTCCAAAAATGGACCCTGTGGTCATCATGTAAAAGTCAATGTTTTCCAAGGGTGACGACATTTTGTTATCATAATATTTCCTTAGGGTTAAAAGAGGAAATAAATGCTCCATCTAAGATACCACTGTGTGATAGCTGTTGGCATGTATTCACCAGTGTAAGTAGTTCCTGATGTTAGATAATTTGGTCCTGAAGCTAGGTGAAAGGAGCTCAGTTTTTCTGCAGATTTCTGGTTCTAAAGCTAGCAACAAACCTCAAGGCATAAAAATGAAGGCAGAATGACCTCATTCCGATTCAGATGCTGTACATGAACACTCTGTGGGCAGAAATTTGAAATTTCTTTCTTGATCTGGGTCCAAATGCTGAAGCAGGAGTAGTCTAATAAAATCAAAGAAGAAGCTTGCATAAATTCCTTGAAACAGAACATTCTAATTTCTGTAGAGCAGTACTCACAAGCAGTTATTTCTCCTGTGTTAATATCATTAGAGGAAAGTATTGGAACAAGAAAATAAACAAAAAGACACATTGACTTGAGGTTGAGTGCAAGAATGAGGATAGCTGAAGCTCAGTGGGAGTTTTGCCATGGATTTTACTCAATCCCAGGACTTCATGCATTCTGGTTTTCTGTAAATGTTTGAAGAGAATTGAGATGCTGAATATTGAAACCAATATTCAGGTGACAGTTTGCATCAAGAAAATGTGTCTGTATGTCTGCAAGTGAGTGTGCACACACGTGCTTCTTATTAAGATATCCTTTTGCTGTTTCAAATTTAACTTCAAAACTATTTTTTAACATGTGGCACTATCAGAAACAGGGAGGCAGATCAATGCAAGCTGCTCTGAGCTAGTTGCAGTCTGACTGGAAACAACCTTGCATTTTGCCTTTGGTTTACTCACAAATATTAGGGTCTGATCATGGCAAATCCACAGGTGTTACTTTGTCATGCTTTCACATAGAGATCACCTTCCTCATTTCCCTTCAGTAGGAAACTGTAATGAATTATTGTAGCTAGTGATGAAGATTTAATGTACATATTTACTTCATTTCACAAAGGGAAATTGGCTTTTTTTTTAGAGAGAGCTGAATGTCAACTGTATCAATTTTGACTTCTCTTCTTAGGAAGAAACAAAAAGCAGTGCATACAGTAAGGAATCAGGTATTGCAATGGATGATAAGGGAAGTTTTTGAAGAGGATAAAAATCAATTGCTCACCTTGTCAAATTTTTTGAGGAAAAAATTCAAGAGGAGACTAGTGGGGAAAAAGACAACTTGTGAAAGTGATGGTTGTCAGTGGTAGCAGTTCAGAGAAGTCAGCTGAAAACTGACTCTTGAAGAGATCTGTGGCATTTCTTAGTAGAAGCAAGCCAGAAAAAATAGCGGAATATAAAAAAGTCCCAGGGAAGAGTGAGACTCAATGTTTTGAGTCGATGAGTAAAACATTCTTCTTGGAATATTTAAGTTTGTAGCGCTGGGAATAAGTTTACTATAGGTTGCTTTTGCACAGTAATCTGGTGAGATGTATAGGTGCTTCCTTTGTAAGGTCAGAGAAGTGTGGAGGACTCAGTGAACTTAGACAGATGCTTGTAAGCCTAATGGGAGGTCCAGGTGGTCCTTAGTGACTTGGAAAAGTTGGGTAAACTTTTGCAAACATCTTGCAAGGGCCTTTATTGGCTAGTGTCAGCTTCTTAACTCACCATCCAGCTTCTTAATTTCCTTCTATCCAAAAGCAATTGCATGTCTGACTTGAAGATCCTTCAGCTGTGAGAGTTTCAGTGACTACCAGTATATTTCCTCTTTCTAACTCATTGTTTGGTTTGTCTTCAGCAAATACCATCACTTCTGTTTAGAAAGAAGCATGTGGTACGGAACTTATAAACAAACAGTATACAAGGGAGTAATAGATAATTACTTTGACTAAGTAAACTACAATCTAGTCAGGATGGAAAATCCACTTCTGGCCACTGTTGCAATGAAGAATGACATTCAGCACAGGAAACTCCATAATGGAAACTGCTCAGAATTTATTTTAGATGGCAAGCACTTGCTTAAATGTAACAATGTGCAAACAAAGTAATTTGTTGAGACTTGACTCTCTGTTAATGGTGTGCCATAGTGTAGCAGGTGTCTATGCATATAATGGTTTGTTTAATCTGTGTTTCTGAGTTCCTTTGAGTCTGAAAAGAACAAATAAATTAATTATTTATTAATTTATTTGGAAATTAAATCTTAAGAGATAATTTGGAAAACACAATTAGCTGGTAGGCCTTGCTGAGTTATAAAGAGTGGTTTGTGAGAATCTTCCTGAGTCAGAAGGTTCTCAGTCAAGGCCCAGGTGATCAAGAACTGTTATGGTTGTCCTGCGTGTACCTGCACACTACGGACTTGATTTCAGTGAAGGAGAAGAGCTCCAGCTTTCCATGTGAAGTTATATAAAGTTTAAATTTTTGCTTCTATTGTCTAAATATGCTTCTATTGTCTTCAGACTTGATGGCTTTTAAAGATAAAAGTTTGTTTAAGACATTCAAAAGAAGAATGTCTAACATACATTCAAAGTGAGCTATTCCTAGCATCACCCAGTGTGCTTCTCTGAGAATATGTATTTGTTTGTTCTATGAAGGATCTGTTTATTCTTCTCTTTGATACAGCCTTGTAGAGTCTAGATCAAAACTGTATGAAATTACAATGAAATGAAGGTGGTAAAAAATAAAGGAGATAATAAATGTGGAATGATAATGAAGCATTTACTAAGGTTGCTTTTGTCTCTTGTTTCAGAGAAGGCTTTACTAATTATTTATAGCTTTCTCTATTCCTCTGTGATACTTCAGTTCCAGTTATTAGTGGGATTGGATTAATATACGAAATCATATAGATAACCCAAAATGATACAACTTCTACTCTATACAGAGAAAATTATGAATACATTTAGACTACAATATTTTATCAGAGGGACAATTTGCTTAATTAAGTCACATAAGGCATTTTATTCTACAAAGACACCAGTAAAAAACTGTATGTATCTCTTCAATGACTTAAAGATCTGATTTTTTTGATACTGGGTGCAGAATGTTATCATCATTTTCTTTCGATAGTACTTTACGTGCGCATAAGTTGTCATTTGATGGGTAAAAGTGGAAAACTGAATTTTGGTTGCATTTCTTACATATTTCAGTTTTATCTTTCTTAGGATGTTTTCTTTCAATGATGTCTTATTATAGTAGTGGTTTGTAAATAGGCACTATAAAATAGTTCCAATAGTACACAATACAGTGAAAATACATCAATTCCAATTTAGCTTTACACAGAGAAGCATCAGTGAAATGAAAGTGCAGTCTTATAAATGTAGGAGATAAGCCTTTGTCTTCACTATTCCAAAGGAAGAACCACATCCTGTGAGGTGCTTAGCATCTGCTGTCTTAATCAATACAGCTGAGAGTTGGCTTTTCTCGATAGTTTTGTACTTCTAGCCAGCAACTGTCCAGCTATAAGAAAGCATCATTGTTTGGCGTGAGGAGGAAAAAAGAATTATATCTTTTATGGGAGATCTAAATCATCTTGTCATCATATAACTCAAAGATGGCCAAGTATGTTTTCCCTCAAATTTGTTTAAACAAACAAATGTAATTCTTAGGTTTGTGCCATGGAAGCCAAGTTTCTGTCCAGCATGAATTTAGGACATAAAGATTTGTTTGTGATGGAAACAATGCTAGACACTTCTGCATAGCAGCGTAATGGAGCGCTGCTAGAATGTAGCTTATAAAACCGGATTCAGGAAAACAGAGCTGCTCTGTCTAATTTGGCCTGCGCTTTGTGATTACAATAGCATAATTGTGCAGCTTGGAAGCCTTTCCCTCTCTGCCGAAATGATGCAGTATTCAAACACATGTAAGAGAGTTTCTTCGACAAAAGGCCAGAGCTGAAGCCTCTGCATACCCCCAAGCCCTCTTCTGGGATG
Source organism: Monarcha castaneiventris obscurior (assembly GCA_026261815.1). Taxonomy (NCBI): domain Eukaryota; kingdom Metazoa; phylum Chordata; class Aves; order Passeriformes; family Monarchidae; genus Monarcha; species Monarcha castaneiventris. The sequence goes on along the minus strand of JAMPIT010000230.1, from coordinate 50,921,669 downwards.
GGTCCTCTCCATGCCACATGACTTCCTGTGGTGACTCTATGCTGTCACCTGCGTGTGTCTCTCAGGGCCTCCCAGTCTCCTAGTACAACCACACCATCTTGTTAGGGCATCTCATTTTTCTAGCAGTTCGTGAAGTAAATTGAAAAACTGAATGCGAGTGTTTACTCTTCTCCTATGTTAGATGTTTGTACTTGGTCAGCGAAGATTATTTGTGTCAGCCTCTGTGGATACTTGGGACATGAATGAGGGGTGCTTACTGAGTGGAAAGCACTCCCAATTTGAATTCTTCTGGAGCCTAGTCCAAAGTGTCATGGAAAGGATTTATAATATATGAAAAGAACTGAGTTCCATTTCCTAAACAAGGTGTGAATATACAATAATCTTGTTCCCACAGAAATACTATGAAAGCAAAGAAGGAAAAACAAAATTTCAGTATAGCAATATTTATCCCTTCATGTTCATAGAGTCATGGTATCACAGAATATCGTGATTTGGAAGGGACTCCCAAGGGTCATCAAGCCCAACTCCTGACAACCCTAATGCTTCTTGAAGTCTGTCAGGGTTGGTGCTGTGAGCACTTCCCTGGGGACCCTGTTCCAGTGCCCAACCACCCTCTGGGGCAAGAACTTTTTCACAATATCCAACCTAAATCTCCCATAACACAGCTTCATGCTGCTCCCTTGGTCATCACATAGAAGAGATCATGGCCTGCCCCTCCACTTCCCTCATGTTCAGTGCTTCTGAATGTTTCTTCTGCATCTGTGATAAGTAGTGCAGCCCTTTGTACATCATCAACAGAGAAATAAATACACACTGCATTTTGGTAAAAAAAGGAGAATTTCAGTGAGCATGTCCTGTGAGAGAGAAGAGTATAATGATTTTCCATAAATATATCGTTTGGAAGAAAGAAGTTACAATACTTTTCTTGTGAAATCAAAATGATCTCTTTAAAATACTTGATTTTAAGTATTGAAATTTGAACAAAACCAAAATATTAATTGAGGCACAAAATATTCCTCTGCTTCACCCCAGATCAAAGTTTCCTTTCCTATTTGTTTCAGGAAAATATGAGGAAACTCTATTAATTTATTCTTTTATTAATGATACAAGAGATGATGGAAACTAAATGTATTAAAATGAATTTGAACATACAGTTATATAGAACGCATGTTAGTTACGACTTTCAGAAGCCAGCACATGCACCTAAGTACAGAAATGGTAACTTTGGGTTACCTTTTGGTTCTTGGTTTCAAAATAATAGCTCCAGAGAAAAATTAAGGAAATCTTTCTCAGGTACTTATGTGAGAGACTTCCCTGAACCCTCCTGTAACCTCAAGTTAGTATTTGTGCCAAATATCATATCTTTTTCCTTTTTTTTTTAAGAGGAACTCTATTCTGAGGGCTTTTTTTCTTCTGAAAAACAGGCATTTGATCTACTTTTAGAATATTTTGAGAGAGGTCATTTGAGTATCTTTTGATCCTGATAGCATTCAGTCATGGCAGTCAGAGCAAAGGTTTTGGCCTGACATTGAAATCCAGATCTTGCTCTATGTTCAGATATGTTTTTTTTTAATTAGAAACGATTAATGAAATGTTAAACCACTTGCAATTACAGCCTCTGGTCGAAAAAAAAGCTGGAAATACAGAAATCATGGGTGCTTTTTTCTAGTGGCAAATAGGGAGTGTAGAATTGGTGGTAAAACCTCATGGCTCATACCTTGTCAAATTTTGAAGGTCAAAATAAAGCTCAAATAGATAAATAGATTTCAGACACCTTGTTGCCAGACTCTGTAGTGGGGTATAAAGTCTAAGCCTCCATTCCAGGAGGCATCTATCAATCACAAAAAGAAGAGACATTTTAATTCTGTGGCATGTGGTTAATTTGCCTTTAATGGTAGTAGGATCTGAAGAGAGACCTGTGAGTTTATTCTTTAATCATTTCTGTTGAGCGCATTTAGCATGCCCCTTCTGACTCGTGGCTAAAACCTACTGAATATCCTGCTGACAGACCTCCTCAAGATGCTGTAGAGTTTACATTTTAAATTCTTTACTTGGTAAATCTTTTTGGGCTGCATGAATCACCTTGGCCCTCCCATTTCATGGGGTAACATTGTCTCCTGTGGAAAGGTAGACTAAATTTTCCTCTGTCTGTGTCCGTGCACTTGTTTTTTAATTAATCCCATGCTAATGTCACTACTGAGTGCTACTGTCAGCAATGGCAGCTCCTAGCTTTGGCATGGCTTGCACACTGCTGTGATCTGTATCACAGTTTGGAAGCTTGGGAATGATTGTGTATTTCTTAGACACAGATCTAAGTCATGTTCAAACACAGAAAAGAATGAAGGATTAGTTGCTCCAGTGGTGACAAGCTTTTCTTGTTAAATGTTCATACATATTTCCAGTTTAAATTTCTTAAATTTCATCTTCAGCTTTTGAACCATACCATCTCCCTTCTTCTCTCCCCTTCTGAATTGAAAATTACTAAAATCAAGCCTGCTCTTATGCAAACTGTGAAGACACTTCTTTGAGTGATTTTAGGGCAAGAAAGGAAATAAGACCAGAAACCATAGACTAGTCTTGTCACCACATTTAGCCAGTGCCAAATGGAAATTGAACCACAGGTCTCAAATTATGCTTTTAAGTCCTAAAATGAGTTCTGCTCAGATGAGCTATGCTGATTTTGGTGAAGCCAAGGGAGATGTATGAGCCTTCCTGAGAAAAGATTTTTGATTTCACAACAGAACTTAAAAACCACAGATTTCAAGAGGTGCCCAAATATGGTAAAATAAGCAGAGAAATACTTCCGTTTTCATCATCTGAGTGCTGTCATTCACAACACTAACATTAAGCTTTCAGTAAATTCCGGGAAGTTTCTTACTACTCGGAGGAAGGGAAAAATCCAGCATAATAAGGGTTGTAGTTGTCTTTTGTGACTGCTGTAGCTACCCTGGAGGTAAACAGGAAAAGGATCTGATATACTTAAAATAACCAAGTTGGTTTAAAGAGGGAATGTGTTATCCTTGCTTCCTGTGTGAGACAGAGTTAATCACTGTCAGTAGCCAGCAGCATGGGCTTTCTTACGGAGAAATTCCCCTGTGTCATTTCACAGTACTTTGGTGGCTGTCTTGCTTCAATGACACAAGATGTAGTTTCCTTTCTTCATCATCCTGGCATGTAATGGGGCTTTCCTGCCCTCTAAGAAGAAATTTTTTTTTCAATTCCTCTTAGCAACAATGACTAGATAATGAAGCCAAACAAGGAGATACCCTGCAGTTCCTGTGATGACACACCTCCCTGCTGCTGACTCACCTGGTGATATAAGACTTTCTGTAGGTATTTCTATAAATGACAAAAATAAGCATCTGCTAAGAAGATTACCTCACTTGTCATATGTGACTTGTGTGTTGAGCTCTTTTAAGAACTCCAATTACTTAGTGTTAGGAGATAATACACCAGGGTTAGAGCTGCTCTGCAATGTGTTGAAAGATTACAGTTTACAACATTACCTGTTGCCTTTGTTTGCATTAAGAGTTTTTTGCAGTGAGTTAATGTGAGCCAAAGTGTTTAAATTCTGTTCTGGATCTGAGTCCAGATTTCAGCAAGATGGGGAATGCATATTTGTCATACCAATTCAAGATCTGTCTTTGAAATGGGTAAAAGGAGAAAGCTTATCATCAGGAGTTATAGTCACTAACAGTCCAAAACCCTCATTTATTTGTTTCATTTTGTTTCTGCCTTAATGTATCATCCTGGAGTATCTAGATAAATATGCCTAAGGCTGATGTGAATTAGAGTAGAAACAAGCCTAAGTAACACTGTATTTTAGAGGTCTAAGAAAACAGGTATTCGTGATTACAAAACCACTGCTAGCATTTGTCTTCCTATCTAATTGAAGCCACAGTGGAGGTGTAAGCATTTGGACCTCATGAAAATCAGGCCAGATACCTGGAAGGGTAAGTGAAATCTCTTAGATATAAATCTGCTGTATTTAAATAAATGTAAGCCTAGGTGTTCTTGTGAGAGCTTTTCTTTGTCTTCACTTTGTTATTCTGTTTTGCCAAATGTGCAACACAGTGTTCCTCAGATGGTCTAAGTCACCTTCTCTTTCCCAGGTAACTTCAGTCTCATTATTACTGTGAGATGTATCACTGGCAGCTAAGTGTGGGCCTTGCCAGCACAATTGCTGGCTGTGAGTTTTCAGGGGAAGACTCCTCTACATGTAAAACCAGAGAATATAACTCTGAGTTTTCACTGTAAGAATCAACAGCAGTGATCCTAAATATGAGTATTATTTAGAAGAAATTTAGTTCTCTTGCCTGATGTAAGGCTGCCCAAGTTTCTCTGGCACTGGTCAGTGCCTATCCACCTTTAGAAATCTTTATTTAGTCTTGACTCCTTATTGATTCCTTTAACATTCTATACAGAAAATAACTACAGAAACATACATTTGCACAGATATTAGGATTTGGAATGTAAAGATGAATGGAAAGGAGTTCTTGTTTTCTCCATTTTCTAAGGGCTAATAGAATTATACTGCTCTAGACCAAGGATTGATTAGATCTGATGCTCAGCTCTGAGATATTAAACAACTGTATGGATTTTTCATGCCTTTTCAAGATGAAACAATTAATTTGTTGACTTTGAGGTGACAGAGGCTGGGCAGTCCTGCAATTGCACAGTTGGCAGCAGCCATTGGGGGAGGAAACAACACAGGCCATGGTACAGGGATGAACCATTGCCAACCAGTAATGCTTAGTGTACGCTCATAATCTATGGATCCTGGTACATATATATATATATATGTATAGTTATATATATTTATATTTATATATTCCTTGCCTACCTGCCTGGTTATGCCCTTAGTCAATGTAGATGGTCTTGCAGCTCAGACATTACATGCTTGTGACCAGATGGCACATGTTCATGCTCCTTGCTTGTAAGCTGAATGAACACAATATCGGTTCAACCTCATGATGCCGTTGTGCTGATCCTTCTCCATGTGTCTTCTCTAGCACATGGAGCATGAGTTGTTTCTCTTTGCAAAAACTGTGATGATTTTGTCATTTGAGTGGGAAAACATGCTGCTAAAAGAAATATGTATTCTAAATTGTACTTTTAAATCCCTAGAAAACATCTGGATAGTAAACACTAAAGACTCAGTTCTCAACTACATTGATCACAGAGATAAAGAAATTTGAGGAAAAAATCACTGTCACTGTGTCACAGTGGAAATCCTGGGTTCTTGGATTAAACTCCCAAAGGAGCAGATGTGGGATAAGGGTGACTTGTTATGGCCTCCATCTAAGTTTCCAGGTCTTGTGATGATTACAGCTAAGTTGGCCAGAGCAAGTCTGCAGCTAAGTCTGCAGCTAAGATGTAGATCCATTAACAGAAATGTCAGTTTACTATAAAGAAGGCTCTTGTGAAATTTCCTACTGAATACAGGGAGGTGACAAAAACACAGTGAAACATTTTGAGATTCCCTATCTATTTTTGCAGTTCCAGGAGGTTTGAACAACACTAGAAACCAAAGCCTTTAACTGAGCCAAAGCAAATAAATCTTTTTGAGGTTTCTCTCGTATTAGTTACAAAGACACTTAAAACCTTTCAAGGACAGATGAGCTGCTGCTGGAAAAATAGAAAAGCAAAAACCAACTTAAAAGAACTAAGTTCTTCACAAGGGGCTGGATTATTTTAGCTATTAGAATAGGTGGTTTGTCACAAAGTTTAAAAGCAGAAAGGATAAGATGAAGATTATAAAAATTAGACAGAATTTCAAGTGAATCATTAAAAAGACGATATTAGCCCAAGACTACAGCCTTACATCATTACTTTGTACTGACAACTCTTTTGATCAAAGCTAATAATTAAACTAATAACTATGAAAGCAAAACATATTGTTCAGCCATGAGTTGTTATTAACACTTTTTATCAGAATGTTTCACAGTCATGTCATTGATACTGTGCAAAAACACAATCATGGTAACTTTTTCTACACATTGACTATTACTTGCATCTTGGTTAAAATGAAACATTATTTTAAATATTACAGAAATGTGGCACTTTGCTCAAAGAATGCATCTGTTCCAGGAAAATGTTATGTTTTGAACATTAAAAAGAAATTTTCTGGTTTCAAAGAACGCATGTGGACATCAAGTTGAGTCAGTTGGTTTTAGTGGTTACTGTACATGAAATTTTATTTAGTTGTTTAAATATTAAAAATTATTTGAAATAAATAAATTTACAGCAATTATAATTTAATTTATGTCTTTGCCTTTATCTTTCCATTTTACCAACCACTCAGCAAGGGAGAATATAGCAAACTTTTACGACTGAAAAGACCAGGAGATTACAAATGTAGTCATGCAGTTTTGGGATTCTGAATGGAGAGTACAGATGAAACATCAGCTGCAACTGAACTCCCCTTAGAGTGTTAAGATATGCCAGTTAAAAGTTTAGGTTTTCTGTAAACACTAGGATTATATCTATGGCCTTGATAATTTGACAATTCTTAAAGTGGAACTCAGGGGATATTCAAAACCTTATAAAATAGAATATTCTGAGCAGTCATACTCCCAAAAGCTGTCTAGAACAAAATAGGGGACAATGAAAGCTGAAGGGATATTTAAATCCAAGGAGCTTTGAAGACTTTTGTGAGACTTTCCAAGGAGGTAGGGATGTATTTGTCAATTTGCCTAAACATCTTCACTCCATATGTTTGCACATTTTGCTCCTAAGCTTTTAATGCATTTTACATTAAACAGTCATTGAATAAAAAGAAAATTGTCCTGGGAATAATTTCCAAAGCAGTTTTCCCCTTCCCAGTGGTATGTTCTGCCCATCAGGCTACAGATCTGGTGTCTTGCCTGCTGCTGCCTTGGCTGGGAGCGCCCTGACTTCTTGCCCACCTGGAGCTTTTGGTATTCATGGAGCTCTGCAGCACAAGCAGAGGAGCCTGCCTCAATGGCAGGAACACCTGAAACTTCAGGGTATCCTCAAAGCACACAGGTCCCACAGGTGGGATTGCCCTGCAGACACTACCATCCCTGCATGATTGGGTTTTACCACAATGGATATTAATAAAACTTTATTTGGAGAAACTGTGCTTCAACCACTGTGATGGAAAAATCTTTTTGAAGAGTGGGTTTACAATTACAGTTGTGGCACTCTGAAATCACCCAATTGCCTACCCTGGTGGTAAGGTCCTGTCTGCCAGTGAAATGTGAGTTTGTAGTGGTATGGCTTTTCAGAGCATTCGGGTCTTACATCAGTGTTACATCTGATGCTGTTATGTGTGGCCACCCTTGTATGCTTAAGCAGCTGATTCAATGGATGTTCACAACATACAGGGGAGAGAAATGGCCAGACTTTTTGGTCTGAGTTTCTCACCTGCAGGTGGAAGCTGGAGGAGAAATTTTTGAAGAGGGGATTGAAAAAATAGAGTGTGGGAGCTGTTGATCCCTATTGAACTTGTGGATATGCTATGGATTGGAATGGAATAGGAGAGTGATCCTCTTACAGGCTGAAAGAAAAGAAATTAAAATGGAAAAAACATTCCCTGCCCAGTTCAGATTAATTCTAGAAAGTACTGTTTTGGCAGAAAAGTTACAGACCTCATGTAGAAACTAAAATAAGAGGACACTGCAGCTAAGTGAAGTCTCACAAGTGTACATTCTGACATTCGTCCCATCTTTCCCTTCATCCTAAATGCCTGCAATGCTGAAAACTGTTTACAAAGGAAGAGATTTGCCCGGGTGCAGCAGCAATAAAAAAGATGCCATGTGCCCCTGTGGCAGGGAGGACCAGAGCCTGCTGTAGAGAAGCTCCTTATTCTCTGTGACTCCTGTCCTCACCTGCTCTGGGAGCACTGAAGATTCCTTGCCTGACTTTCATGTCTCCATAAACGCAATAAAAAAGGTGAAACAACCCCACAATCAAGACAGTTAACAGTGGCTAGCATGAGTATGGCACATGACGCAAGGACTACTGGGCAGAAAGATCCTGCTCCTTGCTGCTCCAGACAAAGCGATGCAGCAATGGCTGCTGCCCACTACGGCTGATGTCAGACATTGCCATTCAGCTTCTGCCCACTTTTCTTCAACTCCAGAGCTGTTGATTGCCTTCTCCAACTGCTCCTGCCTGCACTCCAGCCAGTAAAAAAGGGTGAAGCCCCCGGTAACCTAGTGAGACTGAAATACTGATGTGCTGGCTTAAAGCCAACCTTCTGAAGCCTTTTTGAAGCTGCGAAATCTGGTCTGGCAATGTCACAATAAGATACTGAACAATCCTGATTAGTTCATGAGCACTCTAAAAAGTGGTTGGGAAATTCCCTTATTTAAGAAAATGTTGTAAACTTGAATTGAAAACTTCATGCAAAATGAATAGTCTAAGAAAAAAGAATGCATTTCCAGGATGCTTTAAATGTTTTCTATAGTATTCAAATAAATCTGTTTTGACTTCCAAAATTAATTCTGTCTATTTGCATTCTATACATGTAGCATTAACATGAAAATCAAAATGCAATATTTCCCCCTAAATTTTTGGGGTTGGAGTTGATGCAATTCTGTAAAATGGCTTGCTTTTGAAAAAATAGGGGGGTTTTTTTGATGGGAAATGTTAATAATGACAATTTAAAGAGTGTATTACCTCATACTGTTTTGATGCCTTCTCTTCTAAAATTCACAGAAACCAGAACACCCAGAATTACAGACAAAACATGAAAGAAATGCTCAGTTTGTTGATTTGAAAGTACTGTGGTGAAGTCTTCATGGTACCCCCATTTTATTCATTTTCCCTTCTATGGAAATTGTTGGTATGTTTTCCTGAAGGCTGGTTTTGTCATACTGTTGTATCCCAGATGATTTTGGACACCACAGAAAAATCATGGTTAGAGGGAGTGTGTGAAATGTCTGGACCTCTGAAAGGTTCAAGCATGCAATGAATGTACTTCATTATCCCAAATGTAGGATGCCTTCTGCATTCATAAAGGAGTACTTTTTTCAGTAGCTGAGTTCTGGGAAAATAGCTAATGATTCATGAAAAAAATCTTACTTGCACACAGTTGGATGATCATCTTACTGCTACTTGCTTTTTTCTAAGCACGAGTTTGGGTGTGGGTGCACAGTGGCATGTGGATGGGGAAGGGGGGGACTGTGTGTGCATGTGAGTTTATATATGGAATTAATATATGGATTGGGATATTCTTTTAAAGTCTGTAAAGTGTGCGTGCTGCTTTTATTCATTAGCACCTACAAAGGACTAATTGCCATCAGGCATGTAGGTGGAATTTTTGGCAGTGAGCAAGAAACGCAATAGGTTTGATGACAACCAATGATCTGCCAAAGCCTTTTCAGAAGAAGAAGCTAGTTTTGCTGTCACTCACCCACCCCTTTAAATTCAAATGCAGATGCTTCCAGGGGGTGTGTGGCACCCATCCAAGTCAGCACTTGAAATGGAGGTCTCCTAACACTGTGTGCCGACCATGCTGTAGCTGTGACTGCTGCCTAATGCATGAGGTGAGAGGGACACGTGAAAGCTGGAATGGAGATGGGAGAATACAAGATGCTCTGGCCTTTCTGCCATAGTGACAAGAAGGTAACAAGGACCCTGTCTGGTACAGGTGGTGTCTGCCCTGCCATGTCCAGTGGGACCTCTCACTGGGCAAGCCAAGGACAAAAGCTGGCTTAAGGCTTGTAAACCCCGTGAGAGCTGTCATGGGAAATTCAGGATTTACAAGGATGGTTTTGCACTGCCGTAGTCGATTATGCCAGGGTGGTACCCTCATGGCTAAGCGCTGGCAGCGGATTTCTGGCGTCATCAGTATCAGGTTCATGTCCGCTGCTGAAGGAGCAGAGAACACTGACACCCCAGGAGGCCAGATAGGGCTTGTCTGACATTTGGCCTAACTTCAGAAGTGATGCTTTTGCTCTCTTTTCCACTCAGTTCTTCAGAAATTAAATCTCTGATAGGAACTCTCAGAGAAGTGCAGCGTAACAAAAATTACGTGGCCAGAAACTTCCAGTATGTTAAGTACTTGTACTCTTGTGAACAACACGTCAGCTGTGGCTGAAAACTTGCCTACCCTATATGGAATCTGCAGAATGGGTATCTGTCACGTGGTAAAGCACTATCAAATGTTGGTATAAGAAATATTACACAAACAATTAAAAATTTCATATTCCATCAAAATTAGGCAAGTTAAATGATTTGAAAAAAACCTAAAAAATCCAAGACTATATTTGCTCTCAGCCTATGCTTTTGCAGTAATAAACTCTAAGAATATATTGCAGAGCAGGTATTAACTCCCTCTAAGAGGGTCTACACTGATGTGATTGAGGTGATGGAGATAGATCTCTTGAGTATGGCTCAGGTTCTTTTTATACCCCTGAGTCATGGGGGTTTCTGATTGCATTCCTCTCCTGTCACCTGAGATGACCTCCTTCTCTCCTCCCTTCCCCCACAGAAGGAGCAAGAAGTTCTAATTCTGCAGGAACGTGGCATTTATCACCTACTGTGTTCCAGGGAGATTAGTAGGGCTGCTACTTTGTTCTGTGTTTGTTTCTATATAGGCCATACTCTTTGTTTCATACCCATAAACTTTTGTTCAGTTTGTAGTTAGCTGTAATAAGTCAGTACAAAAATACATTAACTCTGTGTAGTTGATCATGTCAAATAAATAAAAATCACTCCCAGAAAGGGCAGTGAAAAGCAAAAATAATTTTACATATTATACAGAAGTCCACATATTGGACTAGCTGTGAGAGTGTAAAATTCTTTCCATAAAATAATATTTTATCTGAAGTGTTTCATAGGGCTGTTATGAGACTAATACATGCTTGCTAATCGCTTTGACAGCTTCAAAAAAAAGTGCTATGAAAGTAATAGTTATTTCTGTTCTGCTTTTTTCTGTATTTTCCATATTACAATTGTGATCAGGAATTGGAACATCTACTTTTATCAAATGGTGGGTGGTATCTACTTCTGTTCTTATGCCTATTTCTCCAAGTCACAAACTGACATCAGAATAACAAATAAAGAGGAAACGTAATTGTGTGGTCCTATATTTCATTTCTCATAATGTCACAAAGAGAACTCATTCAAATAAAAATAATGCCTCATTTACTGCACATGTAATTAGTATGCTTAGGCAGCAAGTTCTTCAAGTTAGTGAGACAGTTACTTCAGGGCCTAATTCTGCCACACTTTATCACATCTCATGTAACTTCTTTCCAAATAATTTAGTACTGCCCTTTCTACTGGTGAATGCTATTCACTGTATCAGAAGTTACATGGTAAATTTTTTTAAGAAGGGGATCCCCAATTTGTTGGGGTCTGATGGTCTGTGGAGGCTTAAAAAAGGTAGTTCATGCCTTCATAAACACTGTTTTCCTTATTTTCATTCTTTGAATTTCTTTGAAAGACAGCTTTACAAACACAAGTCTAATTGCTTCTGCTTTTTATTTCATTGAACCTATTTACTATTTGTTACACAAGTGTTGCATTTTGTTTTTCAGGTCCAGGCTGACTACATTATCTTGTGATGCTTGTAAATGTTAAGCCACTGATGCTTGTAGGTGGAATTAAGATTGCCTTAGATATAAAGGCAAGGTTTCAGCCTGAGCATGGTACTGCTGAGAGATGGAGATATGTAACCGTTTTTATCCTTGGGGTGAACTACAGTCCTTCAGATGATTGTAATCCATATGGCAACTAATAATTCATCAAATAATACTTGTTATCCAAATACTGGCCCATGATCCCAGGAGTTTGGGGCTCTTCATGCAACTGCTCTGTTTTCCTGGTAATTTTCCTCTGAAGAACTTGAGAGATGTTGCTTTTGGTGAAGTAATCTTGACTACAGCTCCCTTTACTTTTGCTTTACTTTTTTTGGCTAGTGGATTTGCATGATCAGGCCTGGTCTTGGCTTCTTTTTCTCCCTCAAAAGAGAGGCTCACTTGAGCAGTAGGATCAGTGTAACAGAGAATTTCTTCTTGAAATTTCAGTAGCTCTTGTCCTTCTCTTCTTGGAATTGGAAATGCAGTAATTAGATCTGAGGTAATCCTTGCAGTGCTCATGAAGCATGGTCTGTGGTAGGATGTTTCTAACATTAGAAAAATATACACTGTTCCTTGCTTGGAATCAAAATTTCTGGATCAGGTCATAAAAATTCCCAATAAATAATATTTTACAGCCCCTTTAGGTAGCTTTTCCAGTGCTTCATAACCATTATAAATAGATATTTAGAGAAAACCTTGCCGCAAATTAAGCTCCATTTTCTCAAGTTACTCTGAGTGCATATGGAAAACCTCAGTCACCATCATCTCTGTAACTGATTCTTTCTTACTTGCAGGCTGTCACCATGCTTTTGCTTCCCTGTATCCCCCCGATACAGCGGGGATATTTCTTCATCTTTTTCTCATGCTAGCCATTTTTCTGGTCTCAAATATTTGCCTTGATTGATCCTATGGCATGACACTGAAAATCTGCCTCAATTCTCTATCTTAGGCCTCGCCAGAAACAAGTAGAACAGCACAATTACTCTTGAAGCAAAAATAGTTGAACCAAAGCCAGTTTAAATAAACATTAATGCTTAACTCATAGAAATTATGAACTATGGCTGTATGGGTCTTTCAGAGGTCGAATGAAACAGGAGGATGTACCGTATTTCCAAAGACAGGGGTACAAGAATGCAATTTCCTAATAGAGAGTTATACATTCCTAACGGAACTGGACTCCACAAGTTGCTGTGTTCTCTATTTGGTGTTTGTTATAAACAGACCTTGCAATTTGCCAGACATTAAGTACATCTGAACATACCCACAAGCTAATTTGATGAAACATCTGCGTGCATATGTGTATAACAAACCATGAAAGGAATTTTTACTGTAAAAGATAAGAGCAACTCTGTAGATTGTTTTTTATTATCCTTTTTTCAAAGTTATTGAAGTGTTTATGAAAGATAAAAAGAGTAACAGAAGTGAAATGGATGATTATTTTTTAGACTGTTTAATAAAAAAGTAGGATTTTCCAGTTGTGCAAAGCACAGCTTGATAAAAAGCCTGTCTGTTGATCACCTAATTTAATGTCTGCAGTGTGTCAACATTAGTTTACATTATTATTTTAGAGGAAATTATTTACAGAATGATGTCAAGTTTCTGTTCTTCTTTGAAAGTGGAGAGACACCTTTTCAAACTTCAATGCTGAAATTTATGCTTCTAAACCTAAGTTTAGCATTCTTAAATCTTGGGGGGTAAGGGGGTTGAGGGTTTGGTATTTGTTGTGGGTATTTTGATTTTGAACTTTTGCATTTTGTTTGGTGGTTTGTTTTGGGGTTTTTTTGTTTGTTTGCTTGGGGTTTTCTTGGCAAGCTAAGACATCCAGTGACTTGGGTGTGGACGTTAGTGAAACCTGTATGTTCTTTTTATGTCATTACGCAAGGCCCCTTTTAAAGTGCCTGAGAGTGGATTTTGGTTTGACAGATTTAAAACCTGAGTGCTAAACTACAAAATTATAGGACTTGTTTTAAAAACTTAATTTACATGTAAAATGATTGTTCTGGCAAGTTCAACATCTTCATGCAAAGGATTCAACATAGCATCTCAATCTAACATCATCATATTTCAGGGAAGTGCGCTAGTACACACCTTCCAGCAGGCAAACACTAACACAAGTGTCTCTCCTGGGAGGGGATCCTCTCCTTAATTCAGGCTACAACCATGTCTTAAGTAAATAAATAAAACATACTTTAGAAAGGTCACCACCATTTTATGTTCTGTTGCTTCTATTTACGTGAAACAGTGTGTTGCAAGAAGTTGATCCATTTTGCTTAAGCTTTTGAGTAGCGTGACATTAATCAATGCGAAGCCGACCTGACGGAAATATCATCAGTATCTTTGTGACAAGTGACTTTAGGTGGAGCTGGGGGCACCACAAAAGGGTGTGGGCCTCAGATTTATCATCCCACAAAAAACCATGCAAACCCCAACATGTTATCCAGCTTTATCTCTTTATCACCTGTTGCTCATTAAAATCACCTTCTAGTGCTTTGATAACTCACTGAACATCAAGCCCCGCTTTTGGGAGTGTTGTACCATTTAGAAGTGTAATACTGTTACCAGCCTACAGTCTTAATCTGTCCATCAGGAAGAGCATGATGGGTGTTCTTTGGTACTGATTTCTTAATACTGAAATATTTTTGTGGTGCAACATAGGGTTTCTATTTTTTTTCCCACTCAGGAGAAAAAGGTGAAGCCAAGAGATTTTTGGCACCTGATTTATTGCCACAGTGTGACAGAGGAAAAATGTGTTATTGTTGCTTTTATTTTGTGATCATGGAGAATTCAGGAATGGAAAAGAGATTCTATGCTACTCTAGACCTGACACAGTTTTTAAAATGGTGCTGCAGAGGTACCAAGCAGATCTCTTTAGCTGCATAAATAACTGGGAAGAGGAGAGGAGAGGAGAGGAGAGGAGAGGAGAGGAGAGGAGAGGAGAGGAGAGGAGAGGAGAGGAGAGGAGAGGAGAGGAGAGGAGAGGAGAGGAGAGGAGAGGAGAGGAGAGGAGAGGAGAGGAGGAGAGGAGAGGAGAGAGAGGAGAAGAGGAGAGGAGAGGAGGAGGAGGAGAGGAGAGGAGAGGAGAGGAGAGGAGAGGAGAGGAGAGGAGAGGAGAGGAGAGAGAGGAGAGGAGAGGAGAGGAGAGGGAGGAGAGGAGAGGAGAGGAGAGGAGAGGAAGGAGAGGAGAGGAGAGGAGAGGAGAGGAGAGGAGAGGAGAGAGGAGAGGAGAGGAGAGGAGAGGAGAGGAGAGGAGAGGAGAGGAGAGGAGAGGAGAGGAGAGGAGAGGAGAGGAGAGGAGAGGAGAGGAGAGGAGAGGGACCATGGCTGACAGCCCAGTTATATTCTATATCAAAGAATGTGCATCTGTTGAATGGATTTCTTTGTTTTGAATTTATCCTTAAAAGTTGTTATTATTCCACGTCTCTGTTTCTATGAATCATTCAGTAATGTTAAACAAATTCCCAAAAGTGAGCAAATATTAGTCACCTATTTCCTGACTGATGCAGGTAGCTGCGTGGGTGGACAGGTGGAGGCAGGTTAGACTGTAGCTATTGCTATATTTTCAACATAACCTTTTTGCTAACTAAAGTTTTCATTCTAATCCCTTGAACAGATCAACTGCATGGGGACAGGGGTAGAAGCATTATCCAGGCATTTACCACATGACTCAATGTCAGCATTAATAATAATAACAATAATAATAGGAAAAATATCCCAATCATAATAGGCAACTTTGTTTTTGCATGGGGTAGTACACATTTCACATGGATAACTTACCTGGATATAGGTCTACATGATTTAATTGAATTTCTCATGCTTCACATAACAGGATAAAGGCATCAAAAACTGAAAAGGCATTTTGCTTCCCTCACTTCCAAAATGAAAAGTATAACTGTGCTTGTTTTAGCAAACAATATTAAAACCACTAGTAGATTAGAGGTTCTGTGTCCATCCAGAAAATAGATCATCTTTGAACAAGAAGGAAGCCAGACCATATGTCATCCTTCACTCTTGATGCAACTCTCCTAAAATCCCAGCCTCTTTTTAATATTCTGTCACATTAGGTCTGTCTTGCCCTCCAATTGCTGTTCTGTTCTCCATGGAAGTTATTTTCAACAAATCCAGTCCTGTGGTGTGGACTCTCTTAGTCAAATTCTCTTCTATACTTAAACATGTTTGTCCTTTCCCTGCCACTTCTGTTTTGTGTGGCTATGTGCCCTATTTCTCTATTATAATGCTGGAACATCGAATTAACATAGCTTGAATAGCTACTTGAACAAAAATTTCATGAACTTTTATCATAGAGTGGTTTGGGTTTGGAGAGACCTTAAAGATCACCTGGTTCCAACTCCCTGCCATGGGCAGACCAGGTTGCTCAAAGCCCAGTCCTGCCTGGCCTAAAATTCTTCTAGGGATAAGGTATCCACAACTTATTTTGGCAACCTGTTCAGTGTCTCAACACCCTAACACTAAAGAATTTCTTCCTAATGTCTGAAGGGAATCTACCCTCTTTCAGTTTAGAGCTATTCCCCTTGTTCTAGCACTACATGCCCTTGTATAAAGTCCCTCTCCAGCTTTTTTTTAAGTTCCCTTTAGGTACTGAAAGGCTGCTATAAGGGGAGCCTTCTCTTCTTCAGGATGAACAATCCCAGCTTTCTTGTCTTGTCTTCATGGGAGAGATACTTTGGCCCTTTAAGCATCTTTGTGGCCCTCCTCTGGACCAACTCCAGCAGTTTCACATCCTTCTTATGTTGGGGACCCCACATCTGGATGCCAGACTCCAGGTGGGATCTCACCAGAGCAGAGTAGAGGGGGACCATCACCTCCCTTTCTCTGCTTGCCGCATTGCTTTTGATGCAGGCCAGGACACTGTTGGCTTTCTGGGCTGCCAGTGCACACTGACAGGTCACATCCTGCTTTTTGTCAACCAGTATTCCCAAGTCCTTTTCCTCAGGGTTGCTCCCAAAATATTCTGCAACCATCCTATATTCATGCGTGGGGTTAACTTGAGCCATGTGCAGGA
This sequence comes from Monarcha castaneiventris obscurior, assembly GCA_026261815.1. Classification (NCBI taxonomy): domain Eukaryota; kingdom Metazoa; phylum Chordata; class Aves; order Passeriformes; family Monarchidae; genus Monarcha; species Monarcha castaneiventris. The sequence continues at coordinate 50,905,094 of JAMPIT010000230.1, read as the reverse complement.
CCTTGTGCTTTGCTTTGTTGAACTTCATGAGATCTGCATTGGCTCGCCCCTCAAACCTATCAAGGTCCCTCTGGATGGCATTTTCCCTTCCCTCCAGTGTGCTGACGGCACCACACAGCCTGGTGTGGTCAGCACGCCTGCAGAGGGTGCAATCAATCCCACTATCCATGTCACTGAGAAAGCTGTTAAATAGCACTGGTCTCAGTGCCAGCCCCTGAACAACACCATTCAACCTATGTTTTGGGAGCATTCAGTAGGAAATCCTTACTATTTTAGGAAAGTTCAGACTGTGTCAGTTCAGCCTTCCAAAATTATCAAACGCAGTGGCAAAAATTAGACTTGGGTTTATGCCCTTGCTTCAAACATGAGATGTCAGGACTATAAAGATATGTTAATTAGCCTAATACACACTCCTTAAGTGAAGACAGAACAGAAGCAGAGGGTCATTTGCTTTATGGGAGTGTATAGTTTGGCAAAACTAGTCTGACATCTCCCCCCTGAACATTGCCCCGGAAAGAATTCTGGGGTGCTTTCATGTGAGGTGTGCTACACTTTAACTAGCATTTACTAGCATGTCTAATAAACAAAGTATTATCAAATACTCTTTGGAGAAAATTTGTTATAGTGGTTCTGCAGAACCCTTCTGTGTTTGCATTAGCTTCTTTCCTTAGGCCACCTGACAAAATCCTGTTATAACCTACAGTCAGAATCAGTGTTAAGACTTTAGTACCTCTTTAGATGTCCTTTTTAGCTTCAGCCTTTGGTTGAGACCTCCTATTGCACATCAAATCTGAGAAACAGACCTGTCTTCCTTCACAGTTCACACATAACCTGTTAACCTCACACTGACCATTAATAAAAACCATAACTGGCTGAAGTCAATACCTCCTATTTAAAAAATTAACTGTAAGATGATGAAGCTCCAGATTTCTTAGGGCTGCGCTCTTGGAGAGCAAATTGTACATAAATCACATGAGAGTTCTTAGGCTATCCCTCTTTGCTTTTATAAATGTAGTTGATGCTACATAAATGGACTCAGCAATTTGTGCCAAATCACGGTGTCAAAACAATGTCAGCGTTGCCAATTCTTGACATATTAGATGACAATGCTTTCTTCACAAAGGCACTCATATAACCAAAGGAAAGGGTATCCAAAAGGAAAGGGTAACAGACCATTCCTAAAAATCCTAATTTTTGACTGTGTTATAAACTATAAAAATATATAGACTACCTTAAGTTAATCATTAAGTCATTCATAACTTAAATGATTTACAATTCATTAGGAGATGGGATGGGGAGAAAAGCATGTGAAAGATGGCTCTTGATTATTTTCTTTTTATATATAGCACAGTTTTTGTCAGTAATGAATACATTAACCAAACAAATGAAACCCTGATTACTCTCTGAAGAATTCTGACACCATACTTCATGAATCCTGCTGTGGGGAAAGTAGCCACTCAATCACCAACCAGCCTTTTTGTGTGTGCCTTTGGTTTTGTTTTAAGTACATCTTGGCTGATATTAAAATTTAATATAGTTTACACAATTAAAAACTTGTGCAATTTTTTACAATATGGTACAACTTTGATTGCATTTCATGTGGTTTAACATATTTAGAGAATTATTTTAAGAAGTTTTACCATTGTAATTAAATGCAGACATTTATAAATGTTTTGTGTCTGAAAGTTGTGTTTGGCTGATGCAAGATCTGAAGTTAATCAGCCTGACTATGCCATAGTAATAAATAAAATTTCCCATTTATAGAATTCTACTTTTTTTTGTAAGGTCTTATCACTCAGTGATAGGGAGTATGTTCTCCTTGATGCCTGTAGTGACTATAGCTGCCAGCTGTAGCCCACCTCTTCCTGGAGAGTCATGAAATGAGCTGTTGCAGCATGAAAATTCAGCCTCTCTGTTGGAGAAACCTCACTGTGAGCTGTTCAGAGTCATTCTCCCTGGCACAGCTGCCTCAGCACTACTGTCTGCGTGGCTCATAGAGGAGCCAGATGAGTCGGCTCTCGTTTCTGGCTGTTAGCCTCATGGCAATTTGGAGAGAAATCCATGACCTTTAAGGTGTCTCTTACATACAGCAGAGGCCAGCAGCAGTTTTGCCTGATTTAACTGGCACGGTGAAACATGAGGAACAGTCTAGCAGACATAGAAATAGTGACAACGGAGGTCACTCGTAGAAAGTTTTGTGAACCTCTGCCATGTGGTTGCTGGAGGATTTTTTGTTGTCCTTAGAACTGGAAGTAGGTTTTAAAACCAGTTCAAGAATTGTTTCTGCTCCTTCTCTGGAGCTGCCTGAGTACCAGCCTGTTGGGAAACCTATAGGAAATTCCAAGAAATTCTGATGCCCAGTGTGGACACTGCTCCAGAAACACCCTTACTTATAAGAAAGATGTCCTGTCTGTCTCAGCTGCTTGGATGAGGAAAAGGTGAAGATCACAGCTCTGAGAGGTTACAGTAATGTGGAGGATAGGGTAGGGTATGTGATAGTTTCTGAATTTGCCTTTTTAAAGTTCATAACTTTGTAATAAGCAGAGATAGCCCCAAAGCAAACAGCAGTTCCAAGTTGCAACTCCATGAGTTTGCAGGATGTTTTGTCTTGGGTTTTTTTAAAGAAAAAGAAAAGAAAGTTGTCAGATCATTGAAGGCATTTTCAGCAGTTGATATATCACAGAGTAACAGAATGGGTAGGACTGGAAGAGAGGACAGTGGGTCATCTGGTCCAATGATGATTATTTTACTTTGAATAATAGGGGATAGGGAAAGAGTGTGTGAGGAAGCCTCTGGGATTGATTGGAGTTTTCATTGAAAAGGCAGAGAAAACACTTTCACATCCTCTTTTTTTTTTTTCATCTTCTTTTTGAATTTTTATTCTTTCCTGAATGTACTGGGAGCTTGCCATGTTCTGGGTCAGGAAAAAGACCACAGCCAGTTTATTATTATTTTTCGTTTTAATGAAGCTGATTTCTTTTCCCAGTATGTGCACTTTGCAGTCCACTGGTTTGGACAGGAAAATATGTCCTTGTTAAGAAAAATACTGAATAAAACAGAGCTGTTAGCCCATATCCAAAAATATTCTATGTTTTTGTTTTGGGTTCTGCTGGAAACGCTACATTAACTTTGCCTCAGGACACTAATTAACAAACTGGCCATTAATTGCTGGTAATAAGGAACTTGTCAGCAGTCATTGTTCCTTTAAACTGCCTAAATTCAAGAGGACAAGTTTGGAAGAAAGTACCTCTCTGAAAGATCCCTGTCTTTTCTCTCAAATGAGAGAAACTCTCAGTAAATGAATGAAAAGGCTCTTGGGACCTCAGATAATGTTATTTTCTGAAGTAACAGTGATTTGTCTAGAAATGGCCAGTAATGTGATGCTAGAATAAGTAATTTCCTTGATAATGCTTCTTGCCTTTGATTGGAAACAAGCTTCACTAAAAATAGTCATGACAGAAAGTGATTTCATTCCCAAGGATTGAAGTGGTAGTCATGTATGTATTTCTTGCCTGTCTTCACTTCTGTTGTTCATATAAATAATGAAATGGTGACAGATACATGTGGTGGCATTACAGTCAGTAATAACAATTGCTGCCATTTACTCTAGAGGTGAAAAGTTGGCCTGAAGTTGGAACAGGTATCTTAGGCCCCAGGGCATTAAGAAAGGGGTTATAATGTTTGGAGTTAGGAATGGAAAAGCATTACACTAAACACAATTAATTGTAAGGTTCAGGGAATTCTCAGGCAGCTTCTGACTTGTATTCCAGAGGATAAAATACTTCTATTTTCATGGTTTATGATTTCCAAAGAATATGTGAAAAAGGACACAAAACCAGATAAAATTCTGATTCAGAAGAATTAGCAGTGGGCTCTTATATTCTGTAGGTTATGAGAGCACATGTCAAAAAAACTCCACACACACAATAAAAAAAAAAAAAAAAAAAAAGCCCAACCAAAAAACTCCAGATATTTTTATTTAGAACAGAAATCCAGAACTCTTGATAATAAGGGTTTATTGCTCTGCTAATGTTTGGCTTTTCTTTTCTGAGCTAAGGAGACTAGTTTCTCTGTTGATGACACATGACAAAAGTGACCATTCCTTTTTTTTCCTCCATCTTGTAACCTTTTGGTTTCTTTTTTGCTAACTTTTAAAATAACCTTTTAAACACCTGGTATTCAAGGAATTTCACCTTGAAATTACTGTGAGAAGGGGTAGATTTAGATTATCTACTATGGTATCTTTGTCTTTATTTTAATATCTCATCTTATTGTGGGAATATTGAGATTACTTCGATATACATTTATGTTTGGATTATAAAAAGTTGTCGAATAAACTTTGATGATTGCAGAATGGTTCAATGGAGGAATAAAATTTGCTAACACTTGAAATTCAAATGTATTAATGAATAGAGGAGTGTTGTTTTATAGCCAAACTGAAAAAATTGTTTGAAGAGTCATAGATCTTAATTCAAGAAAATAAATATCAAAACTAGATGCCACCCCTCTCTACTTTCTTCTATCTCCAATAACCTTGCAAAACTTGGGGAAAAGAATTTGAATTTCTGATAAGAAAAGAAAACATATAAATGCACATACCTTTGCCCCAAATCATTGTTAGTTTACTTATGCTTTTAGTTTGCATACACTTTTATGAGGTATTTTGGTATTAGGGAGAAGCTTGGGGGTTGGGAGCTTAAATAGGTTTTTTATTAATTTCTGAATATTTTTTCATTTTTGCCTTTATTAAAGATGTACAGTGGAAAGAAGTGTAGAAAAACAAGGTTTCCCAGACCCAGACATATATAAAAGAAAATACAAACAACAGGAAACAGAAGTTTAATGAGACTCCACACTGAAACAGTGACCTTATCATGCCAAAATCAAGGTCTATTAACCTGAGAGACTTCTTTTTAAAAAAAGGACTGTCTTCATCCCTATTAAGCCAGATTTGCTTAAATGAGTGTGTTTGGTTGACCTTGGCTGGTTGCCAGATCTGCACCAAAGTCTCTCTATCATTCTGCTCCACCACTGGTCAGGGGAGATAAACTATAACAAAGGTATGAGTCTTATCAGGATTCAACATAACAACAGGGCAAAACTGACTCGACTGGGGCAAATTAAGGAAATTTATTCTATTTATTGCCAATCAAAATCAGAGTAAGGTAATGAAAAACAAAATAAACTCAAATCTTAAAATCACCTTCCCTCATCCCCCCTTATTTCTGGGCTCAGCTTCACTCCTGGTTTCATTGCCTCTTTCCTACCAGCAGCACAGTGGGATAGGGAATTGGGGTCACATTCAGTTCATCACACCTTGTCTCTGTCATTCTTTCATTCTCACTCACTTCCTCATGGAATTCCTCTCAAAGGAGACAGTCCTTCATGAACATCTCCAGCATGAGTCCTTCCCAAGGACTACCATTTTTTCCAAACTGCTCCAGCATGGATCTTTTCCATGGGGTCACAAGTTCTGCCAGCAAGTCTGCTGCAACATGGGCTCCTCTCTTCATGTGTCCACAGGTCCTGCCAACAAACCCACTTTAGTACAGGCTTCCCACAGGGCCACAGCCTCTCTCAGGCATCCACCTGTTCCAATGCGAGGTCCTCCAGGGGCTACAGCTGGATATCTGCTCCACTGTGGTCCTCCATGGGCTGCAGGGACACAGCTGCTTCACCACGGTCTGCACCACAGACTGCAGAGGAATCTCTGCTGTGATGCCTGGAGCACCTCCTGCCCCTCTTTCCTCACTGAACTTGGAGTCAGCAGATCTGTTTCACTCACACATCCTCATTCATCTCTTCCAGGTGCTGCAGAATTTTTCTCCTTCTCAAATATGTTGTCCCAGAGTTTCTACCTCTGTTGCTGATGGGCTCAGCTGTGGCCAGGGGCATTGGCTCCATTGGATGTAGAGAAAGCTTCTGGCAGCACCCTGTAGGATCCTATAGGCAACAGTCAGATGACTTCAGCATTCCGAGTGGTGGACTATTGCCTTAATTTGGGCCTGTTTAATCTAAAGTAGAGAGGATGGAGTAAAGGTATGATGAAAGTCTTCAAATATTTACAAGACTGATGCAAACTGCAAGGAATTCTTTTTTTAGCATCCCCATGTACTAGAAATAATGACAAATAAATATTGCACAGACGAGATGTTAGGAAAACTTTTTTAATGGTAAGGATACTGGTGAGTTTCTGTAGACTGCTGGAAAATCTATGTTCATAGGCACTTTGGATGAGTTTTCACAGCACTGCTGGATGAACGTCTGTCAAAACAGATGTAAGAATGTACTTTTGCAACTACTGTGGTTTAGTGGGTGTATTGTGGACTGAATCGGGGACAAGGTGAGCCCTTGGGATCCTTTGCAGGCCTACGGTGGTTCTGTGCATTTAAATGCCTTGCGGAGCCCAGTCAGCTGGGAGGAAAATTATTTCTCTATCAGCAGATGAAAAGCTTTAAGAACAAGCAAACAAAAACCGAAACACCTATCGGTGAGATGAGAAGTCCATGAGAACACATTTAAAGACAGCAAAGAGAAGTACTAAGATTTGGTTATAATGGCATCATTTATTGTTTTGTATTATAACAGGTCAGTAACTTATGGAGAACAAAGTAAGGGTTTATGTTGCAGGAACACCCTTGACCCCCTTTCAGGAGCTGGGATTCTAGCAGAGATAATACCAAGATACCAAAAAGAGCTTGCTGTTCTTCCAGAAGATTAAAACCTAGATGAATTACAAGAAACGACATGTGGATGAAGAAATTGGTAGAACTGGATAGTGGGAGGATGAGCTCATTTACAGAAGAATAGCTATCAACCAGTGAATCTATCTTCTTGGCTTCACGTTACTGTCTGGCACTGTTTGGTAGGCCTTGTGGCAGAAGCAAGCCTTAAGATGGGAAGAAATCCAAATTTAATAGCTCTGTGAGTTAAACATACTCTAATCTCATTAAATGCTTAGGGAAATTTCAGGGAATTTTAGAGGGACAGGTGAAGGAGTAATGGGTAAGGCTCAGTACCTGGACAAGTTTCTGCGGAAACCTGTTTCTACTGCAGAAAAGGAAGCGAGCGGTGGAAAGCAAATTCCTCCTTGTGCTGGCTGCGATGGCAGCCCCCTTGTGTTGGTCAGTGAGAGGCTTAGATGTGCCCATGCAGGGTGTGTCCTCCTCGGGCATCCAGAGTGTTTGAAGAGAGAGGCTGGGGTATGCGCCGGTCGAGGTTAATCCACCTCCTTTCTCATGCAAAATTAAAGAACCCAAAGGCTTCAGTGCTGGAGATGACTCTCAGAACCCTTGGGTTTCGGAACTGATTCTCACTGATTTCAAGTTCAGCCACAATGTAGTTGTTCATGGTACTATTTGTTTTTCATCTTTCTAAAATAAAATTTGTTTGCTTATTACAGAAAGATTTTGAGGATTGGTGAATTGTGTGTAGGGTTTGAAAATTAGGTGCTGGTCATTGTTGTCAATAAAACTATGAAAACCTATATCCAAGTATTATATAACAAACACAAATTTGGTGAAATATTTCAGGAATATATGTGAGGAAGAGTATTTTTCTTTCTACTTTTAGAATTTGCTTTATTTGCATTTCATTTTATTTGTGTTTTTCTTTGGGCTATTTAAAAATCACTGGGAGTTAAACGACAGGTTGTATGTGTGCATTGGAATATGATTTACCACATTTTTCCCATGCCATGAGTATATTAATTCCTGCTTACATAAGAAAATATTTGAACATAAAAAGCAATAATTTGGAATCAGATTGTGCAGGATGAATCATGAGACAAAATCTCCTTAGAGATCCAAAAACATACTCTGGCATTCCTGCCAGAGTGTTTTCATAAAACATTTTTTTCTTAAAAGGAATTGCTCAGAAGGTAATAAAAAAAAATCATAATAATAAAAGGCAACCAAAAGTTGCAACTTGATTTTGAAAAATGTATACATTATATGAAAAAAGAAATCTGTGTTTACGTTTGCCCTCATATAGATTACACTTCCAAGGCTCCTTCTGAATCACAGTTAAAGAAACAACTTCTATTTTGGTCTCTCACTTCTTTTGTTGATTTAATATCTATAGAATTATTGGATAGTGGAATAAAGTAATCTACAGTTTTCATGTTGATTTTTTTTCTTTTTTTTTTTTAAAGCAAAGCTATCCAAATTCCCAGGTCCCTTACAGTCAGTGTGAACATCATGGGCTGCAAGTTATCAGCTTGTTTTCTTTCTTACGTTGTGCTCCTGTGCTAAAAGCATCAGCCTGTCTTCACCTGTCAGCCAGTTTCTGTGGGAAATGCTGCTTGAAGTTTCCGCTCCCATGTTAGTCTTACCAGGATCACAAGGGAGGTACAGGATAATGAGTCTATCACGTGCCTCCAGGAAAACACAACAGAAGGACCCCCACAAGTCTCTGAAGGGACTCTTGCTAAAACTGAAATGTGCTAAAAATGAATGTGGCTATTTTTCTGAGAAAAGGGAATACTTCTTTCTTTTCCTATCCCTTCAGAATGACGTAATGGATGCCACATTTAAAATGTGTTTTATGTACAAGATACAAAAAGTGATTTCTGCTTTAAAAATTGTGCAACATTAAAATATAAAATAGTAAGTCTGTGGCAGTTTTGAGTTGATAGAAGCATGATAGAAATGGTAACTCCAAAATTTTATGGGATTTGCCTTTGAAGTTATCTGAAAGAGTAGTTCCCTGTAACTGGAGCTGTACTAGAGCTTCAATTTATGTATAAGATTTGATAAATCTTCCAGTTAAAAATATAATTTTTAAAAAAATTGTCAAAACATTCGAATTTACATTTTAAAATCAGCTTTTAAAATTTAAAGCTATTATCCATGTGACAATGTTGGACAATTCATATTTTAAAAGAAAAAATAATCTCAAGGTTGAGTATTTATTTTTAAAAATTGATAGTCCTAGTTAGGATACAAAGGCTCATTTCTTGCTTATGGGAAAAGCTTAATGCTTCAATTTTTCAGTGCAACTTTCTGAGACTGTAAACATTCTAGAAACACAGGAAATCTGTTTTCCACTCCTGCATGCAGAGGCACAAACCTGTTGCCACACAACACATTATTTATTAGAAAAAAAGGCACTATATTAGTATAGTATTGTTTTACCAGTGTATGTGCAAATAGCTTCATGATATTAGGGAGTTAACTGTTAGTATGTAAGAGTTAGGAGCAAAGAAAAAGCTGTTTAGCAAACATGCTGGGTTGTCAATTTAAATGGCTGTCCCTGTTCACCTTCTTGTAGGGGTGCTACATAGGGAGCACATTGGAAAGTTCTTAAACCTAAGTGAGCTCAAAAGACCTTTCAATTCCTCTTGCATGGTTTGTGCAGGTATTTTGGGCGGGGTTTGGAGGGTGGTGTTGTGCAATAATTATATTGATCTTCAGCTCTATTATTTTCATTGCACTGTCTGTGACCATATGTCCAAGTGTATTTGCCCCATATAATTTTGGATCCACTGTCTTACTTCAAGTAAGAGGAGTTAGGTAGCAAAAAGAGCAGAGACCTAATCAATGTCCCCACACAGGAGAGGGCACTGGTGAGAGCTTTCCCGTAGTATACATCGGAAAATTCACAGGGTACAGAAGCCACCAGAATCACTAAAACTGCAGGGAAAAGAAGGAAATGGAGTTTACATCTTCCTAAGCTACTATTTGAACTTTACACAAGAAAAAAAATGTGTAGAAATTATCTCTAGCACTCATAAGGTACTTGTTTCAACCAGCCCTTCCTTCTTCTAATTTTTTTTTTCTCCCCACTCTGATCTCCTGCAAGTATAAAACCTATTTGCAAGCGAGCTGATTCCGTAGTAAAACCTTCCACTGACCTGGAAAGAACTGGGATGCCACATAGGGAATATAGTGGAAAAACTGATGTAGCAAAGTGCTTTGTGGTGGGAAGGTGGCTGCCTGGAGAGCACAGCAGAGGGCTGACCATCATTCAGCATTGCAGACTGCCCTGGGACACCGAGCTGGCTACAAGTGCCTTCATGCCAGCAGGCAGCCTAGAGCTGAATAAGTGGCCTGGGAATGGCTGTATCCGCTTTTAGGTACGTTTTCTTCATTTCAGAGATTGTATTATGAAGCCAGAGGGAGTGCTTTGGGCAGAATATATAAATTAACTGGTTACTGAACTGTGTAGGAGGGACTGAAGTCCTGAAAAGGGAAGCTTACAATAAAACCTCTGTCTGTGTGCTGCAGAAAGGCGTTCAAGTTGCCCAGGTCAAACCTCACACACTATTTCCAGCAGAGGAAAGTGGTGGCCTAGAACAGCTCAGGAGACTGAGCTGGTGAAAACAGAATCTTGGCTCACCACACTGTTTTTCAACAATTGCGTTAATGTAAGATTTCCAGCAGACATGGGTGGAAGATTCAGGATGTGAATCAAAAGACACTCTCAAATTATCCCAGAGTTTGGAAGTGGAGTTTGGCTAAAAGACCATTATAAAAAAGCAATTTTGTAGAACTCAAATCCATTTCAAGCTATCAAGTGTCCTCCAAAATTTAAAGGTATCTGGATCAAGCCTTATTTGGTCCATCTCCAATTTTCACCAAATATTCTAAAGTTCTAAATCCCCTTTCTGTCCTACTTTTCTTTCCTGACTGTATTTTGACTCCATTTCTTATGCTTGTCTGTTTAAAAATGTCAGTTGGAGTTTTACCAGAGAGTTTTATTACTTTAGAATGCATTAAGTTTTGCTTATCTGGTCTTCTTTCTCCATGCCCCTTCCCCACCTTCCCCTCCCCACCTCCCACTTCCTTCCCAATCTGTTCAACAAATTTATTTTGTTCTTCAATTGCAGTTCCAAGGAATAAGCAGCAGTAGCTTTTAGTCACATTACACTATCTGCTCATAACTAGATACCGTGAGATACAGTTTGTGCCCTACACCACTAAGGAGTTTGGGTGTTTTTTAATTTCAAAACACATGAGTGCATTCATGTAGCAGTTGGAGTAATTTTGAACTGTTTCTCCAGTTAATTTTTTAGTTCCAGTTACAATATGGAATTATATATGGATATACACGGATGATAGAAAAATACTATGACAAAAATATTGCAAAGCAGAATCCATGGCAAATGGCATTTTCAACAGTATTTAGTAGCTCACCTATGTGTATGTACAGAATGTGTGTTTATAATGGAGCTTAGTTCATTAATTGATGATTTTATTATATATAAAAGCAATGAGTCGCCTCATCTGCATGTTAGAAAAATACCAATTTATTTAATCAAGTACATAATTTTTAGCAGCAGTCTAAGCGGTGTGAAGACACAGGTCAATAGGAATGTGAAGTGATACATTTTTACACTTTTACACAATGGCTCTGAACACAAAAAGCAATACAGGAACATGTATAGCCTCTTTCAGACTTATCTATAGGTAACAAAATGTGTTGAGTGAACAACCCCAACTTCATGGGCACAACCATAGCAATATAGAAGTAAAACTCTTTGAAGTTCCTTTTATTTAGGCATACAACAGTGACAAATTCAATATTAATGTATTAATGTATTAATGTATATCTGTATGTGAAATGGACTCTTTCTCCTGGAAGAAAGTAAAAAACCTAGAGTACATTTTGCCAAGATATTGACATAGATCTATTTATTTATTTAAATTTAAATTTAAATACACCTTTTACTCTAGGTGCGAGAAAAAAGTTGAGAGTATGTTGAAAGTATGTTCTTTGTCACAAATAAAGCAGTCACTGTTTAAACATAAAGAAATGAAAAATTAAAAAAAAGTCAGAGAAGGTGAAGAATGAAGAAAAATATGTATCTTTGTGGTCTTAGTATCACTTTTTTGCTTGCAATAACATTTATCAGTACTGGGCCCTATTAGCATAGAGATTTTGATTATGCTTGTACAGTGCTTAACACAGTCATCCAAATTTGCTTGGGATCTTCCAAGTTCAGCAGTGTAAAGTTCATGCATAAAGCTTTCCTCTGCTTTCAGACAATATTAGTAAGTTTGCATATTCAATTACTCCAGTGGTAGGAAGTTGCATTCTGCAAGGCTGTCAGCATGAACTCGGGTCAGTGTCTTATCCAGCTGTATTGAAAAAGGTTTTCTCAATTACACAGTCCTGTGCTTCTCTTTTTCTGCATAAACTTTTCCATATTTATTGAAAGACACCATTCTTGGAGTTTCCAATTAATCACAATTACTACTTTTTGTTGTGTTCAAAGTAATTTCATGCATACAGACTGTGCTTCAAATACTGTTCATTTCTTTAAAAAATGCATTTTTAAAAAATAATTCTTATCAGTGCATTTTCAAACTGTGTCAACGATTCTTTCCTCACCATACCAGTGAAACAAAGGAAGTGTTTACATCCTGGAAACCAATGTGCAGAGAGACTAAGCTAAACGTATCCATTCATTTTTGGGAAATCTGAGATGTCTAGGACCTGATTTCTTTTCCAATACTACGAATTAGCTTGATCTATGCAACACAGAATGGCTGCAGTCACATGTGAACAGCACTTACGTAATTCAAAAATCAGCTTTCAAAGTAGGCATCCAGAAAATGAGTTAAACAGAACTTGACTATCTCTGACGAGTTACATATAAAAAGCTTACATGATAATTCGAAGCCCATAATTTGAGTGTTTTTTCATGGAGATCAGAAAGCCTTGGAGCTATAGAAAGAAAGGTTACTAAACCCGTATCTTGTGAAACATGACTTAAACAATTTATTTCTGCTTCTCTCTAAAAATTGCACTCTTGGAAACAGTCAAATCCATTTCATTGAAATTAGGGATACTATATAATTCAGTCCACAAAACAAAACAGTAATCAACTCAAGCAATAATAATTTATCAGTGTCAGAAGTGAAGAAAACTGGGATTGTGCAAAAGGCTTCAGTGAACAGCTGTTAACAGAAGGAAAGCTGATTGTAATGCCTGCAATAATAGACATCTCGGAACTCACCTATCTCAATAGCAATAATGAGAGTAAAAAGACAAGTAAATTATACTGCAAATACAAAAAAGAGATAGAAGGGATGCTATACTTCTTTCTCTCCCCTGAGTTCAGATGGGAATGACTAGATTGACTATTGAGAAAAATCCTGCATTTTTGTGTAGGCCTGCGAAGCTTCTCTGCCAGTGGATAACTGATCTGCTCCCAGGGATTATAGCATTAGGCACAGAGCCATTTGGGAATGGCAGGTCAGCAAGTTGATTTCTTGAAGGCTACTCAAACTAAAAGTTTGCTTCAGGTCTGAGAAGATTGCTAGGAGGAAAATATAGTGGGAAAACACTACATTTATTTGCTTCCTTTTACTTTTCTATCACATAGTCTTCATTCCCAAACATAGTTGCATTGAGCTTCAAGGGTTGGCAAATAGAAACAAAATGCCAAACCCAAAATAAAGCTGTATTCTTTCCTCTTCTTATCTCACCTGGCATGGACAAGAATTCTCCAGGCTGACTCACACTTGTACAGAGCCTGTGCTTGAGAGGATGCACAAGGGCATGCTATGGAAAGGTGGGTAGTAAATTCAGTTGTGGGTAGGAAGATTCAAATATGTTTTATCCTCTCTTTCCTGCTTAGAAATTTGGGGAGGCAAAAGCAATGAAAACAATGTTAACTCAGGTTTGTCTCTTCCACCTGCAGTCAAAGCTCACCTGTGAAGTGGACCTGATGCTGCTTTAATTCTTGGGCTTAAGTAATTTAACTGACCATTATAGAAAACTGGAAGGGGGAAGGGAGGCATTCCTGTTGCCTAGACTTTTGTTCCAGTGGAGAAATTGAGCTGATTAGGGGAAAGGTTTCCCTTTTCCCACCCCTCGGCAGACATTCAAACAGCAAGGACACAGTTGGGTCTGCTTTGGCAATGTTCTCCGTGTCTCTTTGTGTGTTTAGTTACAAACTTCACTGAAAACCTGCTGTCAGGTAACAGTAGTTTACCATGCAACACTGAATTTCTAATGCAAAGACAGCTTTGGAAGAAAAGCCACATTTTTCTTCTATGGACAAGGTACCCTTTGGGTAGAAAAAACTGGATTCTAAAAGGCTAGGATTTGAGAATAATTACATCCTTAGAAAAGACTATCTAGGAACAAACTAATGTATGCTCCTGATCCAAAGGGGGAAAAAATGTTACTAAAAAGTCATTTGAAGAAAATGCAGTTTTGGCTTGCTGAGGAGACAGATCTAAGAGTCAGATTGTTTCATTCAAAAGAGTTAGCTTGAAGGTAGGATTACTTTTATTGTCTAAAGTCCTGAACTAGAAAGCCTTTAACAATATGAAGAACTTCAAGCATGTAATGTCAAGGTTCTAATTACCTCTTATAAATTAGACTAAGTTCCCCAGGCAAATAAGTAAAAAAGAAAACAAATCCCACAAAAGAGAATAATACTTCTTTCTTTTCTTTTTTCTTGGTCTTTTTTTAATCCAGTGTGAACTCATCTGTTATCATGACTTTGCATTCATTACAAATTTTGAAAGGATTTTCCTAGAAGTCTCACAAATGATGATAATGCCATGGTATTAGAATTCTTGGAGTTGCTTAAATTCCTCTGGTCCCTAATTTTTTAAAGGGGTATTCAATGCGAAAGGAGGCACGAGAAGGGCATCCTGTTCCAAGTATTGAAGAAAGACAGAACAGTAGCTCTCCTTGCCACAGGTAGTCATACAAGTAGCACCCTGTTGTTACACAGTGACAACCCAAAATAACAAAGCCGAAAGTTGCCTTGCTGCATAATTTGTTATATGGGACACTTTGTACAGCATATAGTTACAGAGGTGGACCCTTCAGACTCAGCATTCCCATCGATAGCTTGGTTCTGTGGTGCTAGACAGCAGTTTGCTAGAGCCTGTCAGAAAATGGAGAAGCTCTATTTAATTCAGTTTAAGTCCACCAGGTCATTCCTAGATATTTCCAGGCTTACACTCCTGGGAGGGTGTAGTAACTGCCTGGAGTTTCTCAACAGCAGCTAACACACTCTGCCTCCAAAGTTGTACAGTAAGGTCTTTATCCTCCAAAAAGTATTTGATCTTAGCTTCTATGAAGCTAAGACATTATTTCTGAGTTGAGGTCGTAACATAACTCACCCTGGCCAGGTTTGAGGTTCAGCTGCAGGTGTAGGTGTGGGATGTATTTTGCAAGTGTGTCTAATGTGAAGGTCTGAATTTCTAATGGACCTGAAGATAACTTTTTCTCTCCAAATTAAATGTATACTTTCTTCATATAGAGCAAATGCAACAACCTAAGATTAATGAGCAGCTTTTCACAAGAAGTAATATAATTCTGAAGTTCTAACCATTAAGTATAATCATGAAGGTATGTCTGACTGTTGGGGTTTAGGATTTTAGCCTGTTTTTTCTCTTAAAGAATTTTACCCATACTAGTTGCTAGGGGACAAACCGCTGGATACTTAAAAGAAACAAAAGACCTGGCCACAGAGGCGGGGTGGGACTGGCCACCCTTTTGTCACCTGGGGGTGGGGACACCCGGGGGGGCTGCCTGGGTGCTCGGCGTTCAGTCTGAGAGCTGCCGGGGCTTCGGTGTGTGGACTCTTGGTCAGCACTGCGGGCTTTCTGCTTCTTCGGCTGTTTTGCTTTCTGCGGGCAAAACCCCGGGATTTTCTAAAGCTGCTCTGCTCCCTGCCCGCTGGGGGCTGGGCACCGCCACTCTGCCCTGCCGCTGGTCATCGCTACTCTGTAGCCCCTACGCTGTGACCTGCCGGGTTTTCCTGCTACAGCGCCGGAGTTTGGTGAACCTCACTGCCACCCGAGATCTGCGCTCGCCCCTGCTGTTCCAGCCTGCTGTTCCTGAGGATCCAGTCAGACGTACAGGGGTTTGTGAGGTTTTTTCATCCATCCCTCCCTCCCGGGACCCCGCCATTGCCGGTGCTCCCGAGCTCGCTCCGGAGCGCCCCCTGCAGCCGCGGGGGAACCATCGCACCTGCCCTGCTCACCGGGAGCCGCCCCGCAGGAACTGCACCCAGGGGGAAAGTGCCCGAGGCCGAGTGTGGCCACACTGGGTTTGGGCTGCTGTTTGCTGTGACTGCCACAGCTATTGCTGTTTGTTTGTGTTGTTATACATATATATTTATTAGTAAAGAACTGTTATTCCTATCCCTCATATCTTTGCCTGAAAGCCCCTTATTTTCAAATTTATAATAATTCGGAGGGAAGGGGGTTGCATTTTCCATTTCAGGGGAGGCTCCTGCCTTTCTTGTCTGACACCTGTCTTTCAAACCTAGACACTGACTAAATAAAAAAATAACATCTATGATTTTATATACCTAACTCTGCATGTTTTAGTGGGTTTTGGCAGGTGTAGGATTACCTGTGACCATGATAAATGGCAATTAAAAAATAATTAGAAATTAATAAAAAATAAGTAGGGCATGTGGACATTATGTCACCTTCATTTAATGCTCTCAGGAAAGATGAAAGTATGTCCAGCTTCTGGGGACTTCGTAAAATCTCTTTTCAACTGTGTCATGAAACACAGGAAGTTAAAACGTAGGGGGAAAATCCCATAGAATGTGATATTTATTTGAAAACCTTATCACAAAGTCAACCTTAAATCTGGAGGTTTTCTTCCCAACACTTGATTTACATTAGCGATATAATTTTTATCTGTATTCACTTCTATTGCTTTTTAATATACGGTCACAATAGTTGGCTGCTACAGGTTTGATCCTGCTGTGCATGCTACTGGATGTGTTTATTTACTATGATAAGCAAACCTAACAAAGCTGTCAGGACACTAATTTGTGGTAGCGATCAGCTTGATATTTTCCTTTTCTTTGCACATGGGGAGGCACTGCCTGCACAACATCAGCTGCTTAAAAATTAATTCCTGCCTGCACCCTTTTGCCTAGGGCATAACTATCCCTCCCACCCCTAAGCTCAACCCAAAAGATTTCTTGTAAAGTGGGTTAAATTGCAGTGTGACTCCTGCTTCTCCCGTCCCACTGCCTCACTCCCAGTCCCTCAGTCCCAGTCCCTCACTCCCATCTGAGAATCCTCCCTCCAGTCCCAGTCCCTCACTCCCATCTGAGAATCAGGGAGTGAGGGAACACGCAGTTAGAGAAGAGAAGCAAATAGATCCATCTGCCCTGACAGCAGGTGAGTTGTGTGAGTGTCGTGGTTTGGAGTGGCTGGGAATTGTAGTTGAAAAAGGCTGTATCTGCCAGGAAGTGATTCTTTGCAAAGAGGTGCTTACAGCTTCCTCTAGACCCAACAGAACCAATCAACTGGATAGGTTGAATATTGGCAACTTTTTTAAACCACTTAGAGAGCTTGACACGCCTCTGTGAGCCACATTTTAAGAAGGAACAGAGCCCGGGAATCTCTCTCTTGCTTCCGGTGGCCGAACAGGTAACTTGAGGGGGGTGGCTGGGCTGGGCCGGGCTCTGCCGGCCGGGCCTGGCCGGGTCGGCTGGGGGAAGAGGTTGGGCTGAGATCACTCACAGCCGCTCCTGCTGCTGGACACCACCCCCCCACCAGAGGCCAGGCCAGCCCTCACCCCTAGAGCGGCTGAAATTCCCCTGAGACTGCCGTCCGGCAGGATCATGTGGCCAAGAGATAAGCGAATTCCAAACTCCAGCTGCAAGGCCCGGGGGAGATTAACTCTTTTAGTGCTGTTAAGATTCTTCCAGACCAGTTGAAGCCTGCAGACATCAATCCTCTCCCCGGTCAGAGGACAGAGAAAGGTGAAGGTGCGTGAAGAAAACACTATAAAGATGCCCAAGTCAGTGGGGAAGAAAAACCTCAGACCTCGAGGGAGGAGAAAGAGAAGATGCTTCAATCCTAGAAGCTGAAATTCTGTTGGAAAAAACCCATGGTGATGGACTATGATATATTAGACTACCCATTGTAATTTCTTGAAAGCATTGGGGTGGTTGGAGTGTTCAAACTGCAACTGTGAGCAAAAGTGCTTGTACTAGAACAAGCAAATGCTGAAGTAACTGAGATTTGATGAGAAATTTGAGCAGAGATCCCACGAGAGAAAAGGGACCTCTGTTCCTAGACATGAGCATACTCCCAGAGATAGTGTCCTTACGCCTCTCAGGCACTTTGATAAGTGAAGAAAACTTTTGTTTCTGAACAGCTCATCCTTAAAAATAGTACCCCCTTAGCTAAAGAAACCCTCGAAGCAGCTGTGGGGAAAGCTGTAAGTTGGGGGAAGGGACTTTCACATGCAAGCAGAAAACCATTCCGGGCGGCTGCTTTGCTGTGACACTGAAGCTGCACAAGATTGTTTCATGTGGAGATGTTTCCGTGGTTTTGACCGAGAGAGACTCCTCTCCCTAAGTGAACTGAGAAACAGAAAATATTATATAGGTGGTGAACTGACTAGAATCCTCAAGGGTTGTGTTTTTCTTTTACGCTGGTGGTAGAAGGGAGCAGAGGTGGGGGGAGAGAGGTGTTCTGAAGGTTTAGTCTGACTTTCTTTTCCCTCTTTTAACTCTGTTAACAAACTTGTTTATATTCTTTAAGTTTTTGTGCCTGCTTTGCTTTTTCCTCCTAATGCTTATCTCACAGAAGGGACATCAGGGGGCTACTGCCCAAGTTAACCCTTAAACCACTACACAAATTGGTGTTTCTGCCTGGTCACCGAACCTAACCCGCTACAGTGAGCTTTTGAAAAACATGTCAACTACTTGTGCTTCCCAAAGCTTGAGGGGAGATCGAATGCACATTCAAAATCCATATGCTGAACCTAAAGTGGGCTGTTTTGGAAAAGAAGTTGAGAAGTTGTACAAAACCAGTAAAATGAAGTTATTTTCCCCTTGGAAACATTTTTTACACTTGGAATAGAAGGTTATTGGGCATTTTAGATGGCTAAGAGCCTAGGTTTATTGGGTGCTCTTCTAACATGTGTGTTTGTAGTTTTTGATTCATATTTTGTGAATAGAAGTTGGTTTAAACAGAGACTCCAGAATATTTAACTGGCAAAAGAACCTATATTTGCAAAGTTACTTGGGGCTGTTGCCTGATCAGTTCAGGATGAATCTGATTCACCATAAATGCAAGAAGAACTGGTAAAAAGAGTTCAGGTTTCCTCAGTACTCTCATAAATGAAAGGCTATTGTGTTGGTGAAGCATTGTGTGAGGACCAAGGAAATAGTTCCTCATAATAAAGATGAGGAAAAATAATCAATTCCTTCTATTAATAACTTTTCCCTTGAACTTTTAATGATGTAGTTAAAGTGAGACCCTGTATTCAGCAACTCTTCAAGAAAGAGCACAGTCTCTTTCAATCATTCCTTAACGGTTTCACTGCTCTATACTTTAAGTCTCTGCAAGAAATTACTTCGTTTCCATTTGTGCTCTATCATAACTCATAGTTCAAGGTTTTTAAAAATAATTCTCCTGGCCAAGTGCAGATTGCAAACTGTTATGTAATGCTCCAGTGACGTAGTAGTGGGATTTTTCCAGCATTGCTGAATGGGTCATTGTTAACATTTGGGGGGTGATTTGCAGCAATTCTCGAATAGATGGGTTATAACATTAGCAAGACTACTTCAGTATGCCACCTTGATATTTCATTAGTTCAGCTGATTTTTTAAGTTGAATATCTACTCTAGCCAAGTTATAAGTTTCTCCTTCATAATTTTCATTCCATGAATCACTGAAACAAGCCCCAACTTGGTATGAATGTTCTACCTGCCCCTTGCTTACAAAGACATCATTGGCACTGTTTCAGCAGTTAAGCTCAAGGGTTTAGCTGGAACATTTCATCAGACTCAGCAAAACCCACCTGGCTTCCAAGTTACAAAACTTGTTAGCCAGTGATTTTGGAAGGTCCTCAGTAAACGAGAATTCACTATAGCCTCTAATGAAGCCTAGATCTGCCGGCTACAGGAGTTTGTATAAGTTTCTGAACTTTTCAGTTTTCTCTATGAAAATGTTACTCTTAAGTGAGGGGCTCTTCATCTTGACTTTATAAAAGTGTCCTGGTTCATTTAAGCTTTATTTTACCTGTCATAACTGGTATCTCAGTTTACAACTTCTATCCTAACTCAGAAGATCTTTGACTAATCATTTTAATTCTCAATTGTTTCACTTCTCTTTTGTGGGTACTTGTTCGATTAGTTGGAAATAAAGTGAAAGTAAAATTTTTCAGTCTGCTTCAAATCCTTTTTTTTTTCCTGCAAGGGACTTATCCACCTGCAGACTTTCCTTTTACATTCAGAAAAACAAAAGTGAGATGAACGAAAGACCACATGAATTGTAGCTGTGAAAATCTCAGCAGTGAAAATCAAGCCAAATTATTACATTCTCTACTTGTTTGAACAACCATGGTTTGCCTACAGTGGACTACTTTTCTTTTTTCACTAATTGACTGCAATTACCTGAATGCCAATTTATTCAAGGCAATTAACACATCTCTAAAACTAAGTTTGGGTAGATATATTTCAGCATAAGAATCCTTGTGTTCCAACTCAGTGAGGTCCAAGAAAAAAAAAAACCATTAGTGTCTTGGAAATATCTAGTCTAGCTTAAAAATAATTTTTTTTTTTTATAAAGGAGTTGATAGGCAGTAGGTTAAAACCTCCACAAAGAAAACAGGTTAAAAAACCCCCAAAGGTCAGCCCCTAGAGCATGTCTCATTTTAGACAAAGGGTTCATAGTTGAGTGGGGGAGAAAGAAAGCCCAAAATTAATAAAAGTCACTGAAATGTAGCTGTAGTTAGACATAAAAACCTGGTTATATTCAGTATAGCATGGTGTAGGCTTATGAAGTGGGACCATGATTGGTGCATACAAAGGTCATTGATATTGAGACTTATGAAAGGAGATCTGCGTGTTTGCTGGGCCTAGAGTCTATCCTGTGCAGTGCAAGCCCAAAATAATTTGTGAAGCAGGGCAAGAGACAAAAAAGTTTTGGTTTTTTTAAGTACAATTGGCAAGGTAAGATTATTCTACACAGAAGGAACATGTTTTATATTTAAAGTAGTTGAAGAGTGACAATTTAAGGCTGAACTATGGAACTGAACTTTCCTTTACAAAAGCAGATTAAAAGCAGCAAATGGCTTAGTCAGCAAACCACAGTTACTTGTTCCACAAAGGGGAGCTGAGTATAATTTAAGCAAGTTAACCACAGCCCTGGACACCTCATCATAGGAGTCCAGGAACTGTAAAAATCTCTGTTCCAAAACAATCATTGAGTTGTGATCACTGGAACACTCTTCAAACCCTGTCTGATCTATCCCTAAATATTCTAGCTGAAAAAATGTCCTCTTATATCTTCAAACAGAGAAACTGAAGATACACTATAGAAGACAGGCCTATAGGCAATTTTTTGTGTCCTTTAGAGGAAGTATGCCTGCAATTTCTTTGCTCTGGATACCAGTTAACACAAGCTACTGTATGTTAAAGGCTTTTTGGACTTCTGTTTCTTCTATGGTACCTAAATTTCTGTGATTTTCTTTTTCCTTGGGCTATGGGTGTTTTGCTTTATATCATTAAATTAAGCAATCAGTAGGCAAGTTTGTCAGAAGGATGTCACAACACTTCCATTAAGCTCAGTATGGCACAGTTTAGACTTCAAGAATATCTGTTTCTCTCTGGGTCTGTTATGATGCTTAGTTCTGGATATATCAACGTAGATCTTGTGCCAGGTCCTTTGTACCTGATCTTGTAAAGACAGAGGTAGATTTTCTTCTTGCTTAAGATTTCAGGGAAATTCCTGCTTTAAGTCTACAGCATAAAAAAGGCAGAGCTTTAATAAAGTTCCTTCCTTCCCTCACCCCTCTATATTCCCCCCCTTATGGAAAGAAAGCATCCTTCTGCTGCTTGATTGACGTTGCAGTTCTGGAGGGCAGCCCACACTGCTTGAACATGATCCTCACAGTGCGGGGATACACGCTAGATTTCTTCCCAGTTATGCAACATACTGATTGTGTGCCAAAGCTGAATAATTGTCATTCAAAGGGCCAACAGAGGAAAACTGTGAAGTGTGAGGACTAATCTGGGGGCCACAGGGAGGCTAATTCAAGGCAGACACTAGGCCTCTGTGGAACACCCAGAAGGTGCCCAGGCAGACTTAACAGAGACACCAGCTGAGCTCAGCCCTTCTTGTTTCTTTCCACAGGGTTTCCTCTTTCTACCGCTCTCCTCTCCTTGAAATGAGTGAAAACGATTTTACAGGTTAGACACCAAAGGTCATTTGGTTTGCATTCAGTCGTACTTTCTACAGCCTGTTCAGGCTACTGTAAGGTGCTACTGGTAGGGTTGCTTGTTTTCTTTCTTGAACCATTAACTGACTAATGACTTCATAGGTATTACATTTAAGAACTATAAATACATCACTAAAATGAACAATATGTTTAGCATCATGTAAGAATTTAAGTGCAACTTACAAAAGGATGGACTGATTTCTCTCTCTCATCAACCCTCCAGTGACAGAGCCTGATTGAAAGCTCACTGAAGCCAAAAGAGGCTGTCCTCTCAGAAGTTGGGGATAGTCTCTCTGGACTGCCAGGGTGGTACAGGGGCAGACTGCTCTTGATCTGAAGGATGTATAACTGTTGTCATTCAGAAATCACTTAGGTATATTCTGCTCAGAAAAAATTACACCCATCAGGCTAAAGTCCTACAACAAATCTGGACCTTTTGCTGCAGACAAAGGAAGAAAGGGTCTGGAAAGCAACTGCAAGACATCTAGCCACATCACTGAAGAACTCTTTACTGGCACACACATGTTGGCTCCCACCACTGCACATCCTGCCTCTCTTTCCAAAACCTCATCACCAGGGGGTGTAGGCACTTGAGAAATTCAGCCGCTCCCAAGAAGACTTCATTGTCTATGTCGTTGTTTGAAAAAGTGCTGGAATAATAATAATAATAAGGATAAAAACATCCATAAAATAAGATAAGAAAGATATTTTTTACTTTTCATGTACGTAATGTAGTAAGATAGAGGAATACTTACGAGAAAACAAAAAAAGCTGAGCAGAAACTAACCTTTTGAAAAAATGCTCAAAATAAATTCTCCAATGAACATTTGTAGCTGGAGAGAACATAGTATTTCTTTATTACTGGAAGGAAGGTTAGAGTTATTTAAATACCCAAATGAAAGCAGTAAATTGAATGTATCTGTCTTAGTATCAGCGTTCTTATGCCCCATATCATGTCACTGATAGCACCATTAATCCCCTCATCTGGTGATTTTTTGTTGGAATGTGTCAAAAGTCTGTATTATTTTACTGGTAAATGTCATGGGATTAGAATAAATTATGTAAGTCACCAGTTTTCTTAAAGATGCATTTTTGCCGATCTCCTTTGGTCACATGTTCTCTAAGACAAAAACCTAGGATCCTTCTTTCAAACACAAAAAAGGGAATTACATTTTACTTACAGCCTTCATGATGAGTAAGTCCACAGGGTGTTTCTCTATGAAACCAAGGGTAAAATTAGTTACTTCTTTCCTGTATTCATTTGGGTTAACTACATATATCTGTGACAGTATGTGAAGACTGAGGTTTTTTGACCTGTATATGAAAGACAAACGTGAATTTATCTGAGGGAAACTCATAACTGTTTCCTCTGCAACACCCTGCCTATTAGGTCATTGGCAAGTTGTGACATCCCAGCTGCTCTTTGATACCATAGTTTGCTCTAGCTGGTCTAGCACCATGCTGCAACCTTTGGCTGTGGGTGTGTCCCCACTCACATCCTGACCCTGAAAAGAGATTAATATTGTCAGCTCCTTCAGCTTTCTTGGTTTTGAGACTGTCTCGTCAAATTTATGCTGTCAGCTTGGTCACTTGCTTGTCGTGAGGCATGCTCTTTAAAGAGCAGGACAACATAAAGCAACTGTAGAAGGAAAAGTATCTTATGGGATTTTTGACAATTGGCTATTGTTCTTTTAGAAATCAGAGAAGTACTTTAATTATTTTCATCCCATATCCTAAATGTCATATCTCAACACTGAGGAATGAGAAAGCTTTTATTTTTCACTGATCTCTCTCAAGAGAATGTCTTTTTTCATCTTTTGGTTTTCCTAATGAGATTGTATCAAAAGTAAGTTATTTTCGGTCTGTGAAGCCTTGGAGAGGATGGAAACACACTTTCTGTTTCAGGAGCAGAATTCAGCACCTACATATTGATATGATCTTCTTGCATATCTGGCCTGTCCAGAGACGGATGCTCTGGGTTTTCTTCTGCTTTTCTGGAATTTGCCTCATTGCTAAGAAAGATGAAGTTCACTTAAGATGGCCTGCAACACCAGGGAAGTTTACATTCTTTTCCCACAAAGTTACCATAAAATTGTAAACATTTAAGTTTTTGTGAAACTGTGCATTTATTTCCCACAGAAAGGGAAATTTCCAAGCAACTGTCCCTGATTCCTTTCTGCCTTAGTTTCTGTTAAATTTTGGCCTAAGTCAAAGAACTTTCTTTTGTTCCCTTGATGTTATCCAGCCATGGACATCCTCATCAGCCATCATCAGAACTGATGACGTCCATTTCATTGCAATTTGTTCCCATTGAAGATATATTGCTGTTTTAGTTTTGCTAAGGAGATAGTGCCTCTCCTTGTGTTTTCACATACTGGCTGGTGCAAACCACAGTAACCAAAGGAAGAATCCTGCTGTCCGTGTTCAATACATGAATAAGACTCTGCCTTTCACTCTCAGGAGTTTTGTAGGGAATAAAGATAAGTTGTCACCAGTTGTTTTCTGTACCCTGACAGCATGAGGGATTCACTGTGCCTCAGCAGTAATCAGGCCCAAAAAAAGAAAGTTATACTTGCTGGATTTGTTTTTGACCCTGTCCAATTGTATTTTTGCTCCAGGAACTTCAGTGGTATTGTTCTACCCATTGTCTTTTGTCCATCTGACAACTTTGTGGAGTTGGAAGATAGCATTACTCAGATTGGAAAGAAACCATATTTCAATTCTTGCATTTCTACAGGAAAAGAAAAATAGCCTATTCTGACTGTGAGGTGCAGGAGGTTGGAAGAGCACATTCAGTCAGTTCCCAAACTCAGCTGGAGGCAACCCTAGTAATCCAAACTTTCTGGGATGCATGAACACTCTCGTCTGAAGTAACCCTTCATTTTACATTCCTATCTTTTTGGCCCATCTGTCTTTACAAAACCCCTGGATTCCTCGTTCATTTTCTGTGCTACTCAGTTTTTAAACTCGCACATTTTTCTTCATGTTCTTTCCTCCTTACATGTTCTCAGAGTCCCATGTGTAAGAGGGAAACTGTGCACAGTCCACTCTGTCCTCCCTGCTGAACTGCCTGGTGTCTTCTTGTGAGTGAAAGATGAGCTTTTGTTTCCTAAGCTTTATGCTGATGGATTCATGCCACTGCACAGAAATGAAATGCCATTCTTGCTGTCTCTGTTCTTTCACCCAAATTTAAATAGCATGTATTTCTTTCTTTACTTTCTAATGGAAAGTAATTTCCTGTTAAAGACATGAGGAATTCTTCACACTCCTTGCTTGCTTCATGCAGAGAGTAGAGAAGCTCTCTCACTTTGTTCCTCTTTTCAGAACCCCAAGGTTTATTGGAAGGCTTCACTTCTGGTTCAAGTCTCTGCTTTCTTACACACTGTGATGAACATCTCTATGTATTGTAAGGTTTTTGCTTGCTTTAGCTTAGGGAAGTTATCTGGCTAAGGATTTCTGATTGCTGATTTCTTTCAAAAAATAATGGAAAGAAATTGTTACTTTCTCTTGAACTGCAATGAAAACTCTTTCTTAGTTCTTATTTCATGGGTCCTTTATGCACAACTGAATGATTCCAAACTTCTATCTGGAGACATAAAACAATCACAAATACAAAGCCATGCCCTCTTACTGATTTTTCCTATGCATGTTACAGTTTCTTCTCTTGAACCCATACCATATAACAGACTGGAAATGAAGAGTCTTTCTCATAGAGCTCAAGGATTCATTCTTCATCTTCTCATTAGAAGTTGCTTTCAATTAGCATTGGCAACTGCTGTAAAAGGTTAAGGGTGGGGGTTTTTTATGTTTTCTTTGCCTGTTTTTTAAACATTTTACTATGCATACTGTTTGCTTTTCCACACTCTGGAAAACACTGTGATGTTACAGTTTTGACATTCAAGGGTGACCTTGTGCTATAGTTTCAGATGCCTTACATAAAAGTTGAAAAAAATTAGACCATTTAGGTTCATCTCTGAAACCGAGCAGCCAGTGCAAATGTGGGGTGTGGTGTTTTGGTTTAGTGTTTAGGGTGAGTTTTTTGGTGTAGAATTTGTATATATGAGAAAGTAGAATTGTAGTCAGGTAGAAAATGCCACTGTGGTAGCATATCTGTATCAAGCTTGGTAGAAAAAAGTATTATCTCAGTATTGCTGTGACACTGGGGCAAAGTTTTTGCAGGATAAATTTTGAATTATTCTGGGGAGTGTAAAAATAGGTGGCAAGATATCCAAAGTTATCTCGCATTATATAAATAACTGGTCTGATAGACCAAGGCTTTCTATAATGTTAAACATAAGCCCTTGGGAAATGAGACACTGAATTTCAAGGCAGGTGAAAAATTTAAAAATGCCTTTTGTTACATTCATTGCAGTATTTACATGAACTACTCAAATGGCCATGACTGACACAACTGCCTCCTACTTTCCAAAAACCACCTGAACTTGTTTATTGCTCTCTTGCTGAACAAGGAAATAAAGATTATGTTGGGAAAGATAGAGAAAATCAAGTCCCTTTGTTTAATTTTTCTTGAATCTATTGAAATAAATAGTACTTGCTGACCCAAACATTTCTTCCAGATCTGTACATGTGAATCCTGTCAGAGATGACAGTTATGGTAAAGTGAAGAAATAGAGTTCTTAATGTCTTTGATTGCTACATTTTCTGACAAGTCAACTTTACATTTATTATGGTATTCCTTTCTTGACAAGTAGTGTTTATAGGTAGCTTTGATTGGTAACTCCCACTTCCACAGCCTTCTCGAGATAAGTTTGTTCTAAGCTACGTTGGCCAAGTTGCAGTTTTCATGTGGTTTAGGGGCCTGGGACCGGAATATCCAGCACCAGTTTAGATTCAGGTGGTAGCAGATTAACCCATTGTTTCAGAGACACTTGACATTATTTCCTGCCCAAACACATAATTCAGGTAAGCCCTGTCACAGGCAGCCTTTAACACTTTTTCTTTGATTTCAATAAAAAACTAACATTTCTATTCCAAGCAGCTACCTAGCCGTGAAAAGAAAATCCTTCTGGAGGTGACCCTCTGGGCCATAAGGATTGCTAGGAGCTGCTTTACCTACAGCAGGCCTCCTTTTGATGTATATGTTCAGAATCACAGAATTATGTGAGCCAGCAGTCACACTCCTCAGAACTGTCCAGCTGGGTTTTGGATATTTCTACAGATGGAGACTCAATCACTTCCCTGGGAAGCCTGGACCAGTGCTCGGTCACCCCTCTTACGGTGAAAAAGTGGTTCCAGATGTTCAGACAGTCTCCCATGTTTCAGTTTGTCCACATTGTCTCTTTTCCTGCCATGGAACACCACTGAAAAAAGCCTCACTCTGTCTTCTTCTGAGGTACACTGCTTGCTACTGACCTCCAGCCACACTTCATACCACTGATCACCACCCTTTGGTTCAGCAAGTTCTGAGCCCAATTTACTGTCTGCTCATCTGGACTATTCTTCCTGATTTCCTAATGAAGATCTTACAGGATACAATGTCAAAAGGCTCTCCTGACAGATTGACAATGTGTACTGCTCTCCCCTCAACTACCAAACTATTCAGTTTATTGAAGAAGGTTATCAGGTGGTCAAATATGATTTCCCCTTTGTAAATCCATACTGACTGCTCCCAATTGCCTTCTTGATCTCCATGTGCCTGAAAAGCATTTCCAGCATTCATTGTTCCATGACCTTCCCAGGGATTGAGGTGAGCCTGAACAGCCTGTAGCTCCCTGGGTCTCCCTTTTTGTCCTTTTTAAAAATAGGACTGGCATTTTCTTTCCACTAGTCACCAGGAACTTTTCCCAGTTGCCATACTGTTCAAAGGTAATCAGGAGTGTCCTTACATCTCATGACAAAAGATGTCATTACATCTACCAGCTCACTCAGCACTTGTGGGTGCATCATATTGAGGCCCATGAATTTACATATGTCTAATTTGCTTAAGTGTTCTCCGACCCAATCTTCATCCACCAATAGTACATCTTCCTTGCTCCAGACTTTCCCCCTGTTCTCTGGGGCCTGGGATCCCTGACTGCAAAATCTTTGATGAAGACTGAGGCAAAGGTGGCATTCGGTACTTCAATTTTTCCTCAGTCCTGTGTCTCTTTCCCATTCAGCATCAGGTCCACATTCTCCCTAGCCTTCTGCTACTTGTGGACTTAAGAGAAGCAAGGGGTTTGTTTTAACATTCTCTGTCCACCTCAGGTGGGCTTTGGCTTTCCTAATACTATCTTTGCATGATTGGATACTGCCTCTACATCCTCTCAGGTTGCTTGTCTCTACTTCCACACTTTGTATACTTCCTTTTTATATCTAATCTTTGCCAAGAACATCTTGTTAATCCATGCAGGTGTTCTGGCATTCCTACCAGGTTTGCTGCTTGTTCAGATAGACCACTCTTGAGCTTGAAAGGGGTGATCCTTCAATATCAGTGTTTGCTTGGATTTATCTCCCCTCCAGGGCCTTATGTGGAGAGGTCAAAGACTACTCTCTTGTTGACGCACTACATGATCCCTAAGACACGGTATATGCGAGTGGGTCTCAGGGTTCTCTCATTTTGATTCTCCCAGGCTGATCCAGCCTGGCCTGAAGCGAGAATCTAAGACTTCTACCTTTCTGCCTTGAAAAGATGGGCCTGATACACCATGAGGTTGCCAGCCTTGCTGTCTATTCTGATGCTGCTCAGGTCACACAAGGACATGGGGTCACACAAGGACACTGGTTTGAATAGATCCATGCCTCCGTGAACTAACCAGCTGTGTGGGCTGACCTGTATGTATTGGATGAAGGAAAGGAGAAGAAAGGGGAAAGAGGAAATGAGCAGTAGAATGGTGGTATAAGTAATCCCTCACATGGGTATCAGCATTCCCAAAGTCAAATAAAAAACAACTGTTATCTTGAAGTTGGAATATTTGGCGCCCTTTTTTTCTTTTCTTTTTTCTTCCCCCCTTCTTTTGATTGGCTTGACTACTCATATTCATTTTTAAGTACCACCCCTTTCTTTTTGGCACCACCCTGCTATAACTTTTTAATTCGTCTAAAGTCTGTCTGGACTTTGCTTACAAATCAGAATCAGAATGTTTTTATTTTCATTTTTTTCTGACTATTTTCTGAACCAGAACTAATGAAAGTCATCTTATGTGGTCTGTTTTCCTGGCACTTTAACAGTAGGACAGAAATAGCTGAAAACGGAGAAGAATATTTTCATAAGTACTTGCCCATATATAAAGATACATAGTTTATGTTAGAGAATACACTAAACAAAGGTACTAGGACTCCTGCTGTCCTGACTCATTCAATTTCTAGTAATGGCTCTCAATGACAGGATTCAGATTTTAGATCTAAAAGCAAAGATTAGATCAAAGATTCTAAAGAACATAATTTTAGAAACTCCAGGGAAAACTCTGAATTCTTTCTTTGACTTAAAGGAATTAGTTGATTTGAATAATATTCCTATTGTCATCTAAACAGTTGTGGGCTTACCTGAATCTAGTATATGTTCCTTCAATGTTCATAGCAGAGCTGGAATATAATGTCTTGTTCTATTGGAAATCTCTACAGTATTAACAATAGTGTAGGTTTATGCTTATTAAAATCAATTCAATGTTAAATTTAGATTTTTTGCCTTTAGTGATTTAACACACACAAATTCTGTCTGATTTGGAAAGAAAATTCTCATTGAATTAAATTAAATTACCCAGATAATTAATTTTTAGGGGAAAGAGTAGGACTTTATTAGTGTGAGACATTCCAGTGCTTTGAAACTGCTGGTGAAAATTTTGTTTCAGCTTGACAGAACCCTTAGTTGGGTTCTAAGTGCTTACTACCATACATTCAAAACAAATTTTAACTGATTTCAATGGACAGGTACTCAAAAAACAACTTCCTGCTCTGCAGAGTAGGGGCTGTCACAGAGCACTCTGTTGTTAATGGTTAATAAATGAGAGGCTGGAAGTATTGAATTCAGACCTCCTCCAAGACATCTTGCCCTGCTTTGGTCAAATCTAGGCTTCCCTTGAATGAAGATTGTGTCAAGCAAGTAGAACCAAAGTTTTCTTCTTTGGCCTACTGTCCTTTAACAACCTACAAGAGCGGACACTGTCTAACTCAATTATGTGTGACCTGGGACTGATTTAATTCAATTCCACAATGGCAGAGAACCAAGTGTTGGACACCAGTGAACCATTATTCCCACTGAAAAAATACCATTGTGTGGTATTATTATCTGAGGAGGAACAGCATCTGATTTTGTGCTTCTGTAGCAAAGTCTGGCGTGAATTTGGTCTGGATACACTCAATCAATGATGTTGGCAAACTAAGAAGTTGTTGCCATTTGAGTCTTATGAAGTGAAATGTAAAGGGTAGTTAGTTTTGTATACAGGACTCAAAATCTTCTTTGTTCTCTTTTAAGAATCCACATGGGTTGTTCCAGGGTAAAGAGAATCTCCTCCTGAGAGTGGCACAGATAAATAATGTATTCATAGTGGAATAACAGTAACAGGAAAAATTTAATGGATTTTATGCACTGTATGATCTAACTGCAGGAGAAATTTTGCACCAAATGAAAACGGAATTACATTAGCAAGAAATAACACAGAACATGCTTAGTGCAATAAACTTTCCATTGATTTTTACAAAATGTTTCATTTTAAATAGGAAGTGGCATGGGAGAAGTGAAACAAAGCAGTGGGAACACATCTAAGCCATTAATTTTTTAATTAGTGGCTGGTCAAATTATATAATGGCTAGTCAAATTCATGAAAACTTGTGGATGATCAAACATCAGGTGTGTTTGCATCACTAAATTCAAAATTATAGATATACTAATGCAAATTTTTAGCATCTACTTAACAAATGGAGAGGAAGGTTCACTGTCTTTAAAAGTGGTTGTATTTTCCCTTTTTTGTGCATTTTGGTAAAAAACTTTGAACAACTTCTTGATGCTGTTTGCTTGAGATTGAAAACTGATGCAGAGTTAAGTAGTAGAGGCTGTGTAGTCTTGGAGGTTCCCTCAGCCAAGGAGAAAGGGGTAGGTATATGTGATACAGGGCAGGCCTCCTGGGGGGAGCATTGCTGTGCCCGAGACTTCCTGTTCTATAATACAACAATCTGGGCACAATCCTAGATCTGCTCACTCAGAAAGCATTTTAAGCATGTTCTGTCATTGATTTTGTATACGGAATTGAATGTTTTATCAAGTACAAGCAGACTGAAACAGAGATAAGGACTTTATCCTGCATTCATTGAAATAATCACTAGTTGTCCTGAATTCATTAGTGCAGAAGCTAGTTCTAAAATATGTATTGAGGGAATGGATGTATTTATAATCTTCATTTAAGAAAAGGAAAAAACCAAACCAGATAAAAATGGTTTTCTAGGGTTTCTTTCAGGCTACCTCTGCAAGTGCTTCTACAAGATGCTACCCTCTTTATACGTGAGCTTAAATCACTTGTTAACCCTCAACATTTGAACACTGAAATGTGAGTATTAAGGGCTGATAAATGTCAGTTTCATCATTAGTTGCTTTGCACTTTCTCCTTGCATAATATTTTGAGAAATTCTGAATTATCCAATGACTTATGCTTTGGCTGAACAAGACCACCCACTACTGTGATATGATAGCTTCAAAGAGATTTAGTGGAAGTTGTTGCGCACCAGTGAAAAGTAAATGAAATATTAATGATGTCGCCTAAAGAAACAATAAATTTAATTTGTGAAATATTTTCATCACTACAAAGAAATGATAATAGTAAAAATAATAAACTTTAGAAATATTCGATTCTTAAATAATCAATCGCACTACATTGGACAGTGTGAGAGTTAGTGACTATGTGGTTTGACCCTCATATGGTACATCAATCATGGCAATGCTCTTTCCCTTTGCGTCCAAGTAAAACCACTACTTCCCACGCAACATGTCATTACCATCACAATAGGATCTGCTTGGTAATAGCATTTGGAAGGGATCCTTCACTTTAAAGCACTGTTTGAAATCAAAGCTCCCTTCCTGTTGCAACTTAGCTTTAAAACAGACTTCTAGTGAACCTGGCAAATACAATGTGCTTTTTCTTTACCCTCCTCAGTTCTGATTCCATTCATCGCCTTTTGGCTATTTTTTTAAAATGGAAAACCAGAAAAGAGGTTTTCCAGATCTTGAAATGGTATTAAATTCTAAATTTTAGAGGGGGGAAGAAAGAAAAATTTTCCAGTTGACATTTGCCTGTGTAATTTTGAAACCTCCATAGTATGTCCTTTAATTGAAACCATCCAACAAACTGCAAAAATCTCCAACCTTTTCTTCAATTGACTAACTCGAAAAAGAATTAAACTGCAAAATTCTACTTTAATACAGTTGCATTATACAGAAGTAAGCTGCATAAAGGAAAAATCCAGAAAACACACTAACTCCACCTGTTGTGGTAAACAGTAGCAAATGGTATTCACTTACAGCCTTTACTGTTTGCCAACAAATTGTGCAAGAATTCCATCTCTTTTCCTTAATTTTAAATACTGAGTCATTAGTTGCTAAGATTTGTACCCTCTCACATATTCAAGGGCTAATGTTGCAAAAGAAGACAGTTTGCTATTATGTTTTGATCTTTCAGTACACATGGCTGCTGGTTTTTGGCTATTATCTAACCAAGAGTATTAGAAGTGAACCCAGCACTACGCTATGTGGGAGGTCCACAAACATAATGGAAATAGTTATCTTTCTTAATTAAAAAGGATAAATATTTCCCTCCTTTCTCATGTTACAGCTGTTCTCCTAAATAGGATAAAATCCCCACTGGGCTTTTGGGACAACCTAGCTGGAGGGAATCATTTGTCTCTTTGGAGTGAGAGAGCCTGCCGGAGGACATTCACGTTATGCCATGTTTTAAAGCTGTGTCAGTCTGATTCCCAGCTGGAGTTGGATGCTACAGGTCAGTGACCTCTTCTGAGGATATCCAACCACTGTGCATTCACATAAAGCTTCTGCATGAACTTATCTGCTGGTCAGGGAAGAGAGAAATGGCTTAGTATAGTAGAAGCTGCTATAATTTTCACAGCTATGTATTAGAACTCCAAAGTCAGCTTATAAATGGAATTTGAATTTGTCTGGTCCCCCGCCACTGGCCTGTCTTCTCCACTTGGTGATTACTGAATTTTCATGGCTTTGTGTGTTCTATTTTTGTTGTTGGTGGCATTTTTTTGTTTGAGTCCTTTACATTTTTACCCGGGTCAGTGGGTGCTGCAGTAGGCTAATACAGTTGGTGAAAGAACATATTTCTATACCTAGACCAGTAACAGACAAATTTGTGCACCACGACAAGAGTCTGTACCTGCAGACTGAAAAGGATACAAGCACAAAAGTCATATCAAGTTGTGTTTAGTGCTACAGTCATAACTATTGCTGCTTCCATAACTATGTGTTAACAGGCCTGTCTCCATGATGGGATATTTTGGGGGTATTTTTGTTTATTTGTTTGGTTTTTTTTCTTGTTAGGTCTTTATGGACAACAGAACATGTCTGCGTGTGACATGTCTAAGGACTGAAGAGAAGGCAACAGCTTTCTATCACCAAACAATTGTGAATGGAACAATTACATTACTGCATTCTCATATTTGTAATCATAGTAAAACCAATTATTTTCTATAGTTTCTAATAAAGAGAAATGCTATATATTTCATTATTATTATCCAAGATTACTTGGATTCTTTGAGGTAATTATTTCCTCTAAAAATAAATGAAAGGGAAGCTTACTTAGGAATTTGTTGTTAGCTATGTGTGTCTTTTCTATGACTACTTAACATGAGCCTAAGAATAGGGGAGCAGTGCCTGGCTAGTGGGTGCTGATGGAGAGTGCACTTACCAGACTCTTAGGAAACATGGTATAAACCCATATTGGTGGAGGGTCAACCCACACTGACCCTCAGAGGAGCTGGTCTAAGGAGACCTAGAGACCCTAGAGAGTTCAGGAGCCCTCTCTCTGTAAAGCTGTGAGAGGGCATAGCACCTGGGAAAAGAGGATGTGCTGTTAGGGACATCAGATGAATCTGCTCATTCATTGCAGTCTTGGATATAAATAGTGAGTGCTGCAGCTGGATAGGGAGTTATTTCAGCAGTTTTACCATAGAGGCTATTGCTGGCATATTCTGGGAAAAAGGTAGTATTGCCTATGGGATTGTTTAGGTTTTCCTAATCCATTTCAAAAAATGTTTTGTTCCTCTTCCAGTGCACTCTCCTTATTTAAACCTATTTATTTGACTTGCTGCTTATAAATGGGGAAGTATGGCTCATTGAGTACCTTAGCAATATAATTTGATTGCCAGACTGCTGGATAATGGCTTGAGTGTTTTGTTTTGCACCTTTCAAAAATCTGTTTCTTTTGCCTCAGCCCTGCTGCTTGCTAATCAGTGTCTGGCTGAAATGTTAGGTTTGTGAAAAAACAGGCCAACAGTGGAGGGTGAATTGGGTAGTTTGCACCTTTGTGGTTTTTCCTGAAATTTGCCTTGCGTGGATGAATTGGCAGGGAAAAATTAGCTGACCTGAAAAAGGGGTGAGTAGGGAGATGATAGGCTGCTGACAGTTAATTGGGGTATGCAGTGCAAGGCTGACAGAAGAATTTCAGAAGGATCCAACAAGACTGAATGACTGGTCAATAAAACAGCAGATTAAATTCAGTGTGGACAGAAATAAAGTGATTCACAGAGCAGAGAAAAAATAAACCTATCTCTACCTCCACTTAAGGACAGTGTCAGAGGAAGGACACTGGCCTAGTCAGATCTTTGCGCCAACCTAGTCAATCTCCTCTATTTTTCCTTTTCCTGGCAAGAGTAGGTCTACAAAGACCATCCCTTTTTACTCTGTAAACTAGGGGAATTCACAGCAATTCAAAAAAGTAAAAAAAGAAGGAAAAATAAAGTTCCTGGTCCTGGGTCCATAAAGAGTTTTGCAGGCTTCAGTTAAAATTCACAGAAAAACTTGTGCAAATCAATTTCTTCTTGCAGAACCTTTATTTTTCTCTTCTTTGTGCGCATCTTTGTGGGAGAAGGAAAGTGGAGCAGAGCGTGGCTTTTCTATGTCATGGATCTCAGCATCTGACTCTAGAAATTTATATCATTCTTTCTCCTCTATTCAGAGGAGAGGGGAAAGAAGGGAGTGTTTAAACCACAGTGACATCCTCTGGTACACAGACTACCTAATTGTCTTCAGGTCTTTGTTTGAAAGCAAGAATACTTGTGTACAACTGGAGTAGGGGTAGAGTGATGACTACAAGTGCAAGCAAAGCAAAAACTATGTCAGTCCAAAAAGCATGTAGTGCTCTTGGTTCAGGAGGTTTGTAAGCTGCGAGTCAGAATACATTAGCTAACCCAGAGAGTACCATTTACACTGGTTTGTCTGGCCTGCTCAAAGAGGAGTTTGTACAGTCTGTGATTCTCTGTGCTTATATTTTAGGACACTGAGTTTAGTCTGGGTTGGAAAACTTGGGCTGGACTCTGAACTCTTAAAAAGAGCACTCCAAACATTTCAAATGTTCAATCTTGAGTGTCATTTCCTTTCTCTAGAGAATGTGGTTTTCCTAGATACAAAGTTTAGCATGGGCCTCAATGTGGCAGACCACTAAGGCTAGGATCATGGCTTTTATCTTTAAAAAACAATTTTATAGCATTCTTAGCAGCAATCAATGCTACAGGATAGGATGCTTTATGATTTATTGCAGTCACAAAGTGTACACTTAAATGCAAGACACTGAGTACACCCTCAGTCGGTTTGCAGATGACACCAAGCTGGGTGGGAGTGTTGATCTGCTGGAGGGTAGGAGGGCTCTGCAGATGGATCTGGACAGGCTGGATTGATGGGCTGAAGGCAATAGGGTGATATTCAACAGGACCAGTTGCCAAGTCCTGCACAACACCATGCAGAGCTACAGGCTTGGGACAGAACAGCCGGAAAGCTGACTGGTGGAAAAGACCTGGGGATGCTGGTCAAGAGCAGCTGAACATGAGCCAGCAGTGTGCCCAGGCGGCCAAGAAGGCCAATGGCATCCTGGCCTGTATCAGCAACAGTGCAGCCAGGAAGACCTGGCTACTGATAATCCCTCTGTACTTGATGCTGGTGAGACCACATCTTGAATCCTGTGTTCAGTTTTTACCCCGTACTTCAAGAAGCCTCTGAGGGAGTCGGGATTGTTTAGCCTGGAGAAAAGGTGTCTCATGGGAGACCTTATCACTCTCTACAACTACCTGAGAGGAGGGTGTAGCCAGGTGGGGTTCAGTCACTTCTCCCAAGTAACAAGCAATAGGACAACAGGAAACATCCTAGAGTTGTACCAGGTGAAGTTTAGATTGGATATTAGCAAAAAATCCTTCATTGAAAATATTTTCAAACAGTGGAATAGGCTGCTTAGGGAAATGATTGAGTGTGTCACTTGGGACTTATCTAGTGGTGGACTTGGCAGTGATGGATTAACGGTTGGACTCAATGACCTTAAAGGTCTAAAAGGTCTTTTTCAACATAAAACAATTCTATGATTCTAACTTAATGTATGACAGAATTTCCCAGCCACTTTGGTGTAGGGCTCCAAAGAACAACAACAATTAGGAGGATACGCTAATTTGCTTCTCAGCTCTCTTAAATAGGTATGACTTTTTTTTTTTACATTCACCTACTGTTTCTTTTTTGAATGGAGTGTGGGAATTGTTTTATGTAGTGAACCAAAATAAATTTAATATTTAATCAAAAGTAGTTGCTGTTCCTTTGTAATACAGGTTTTCATTGATGTGTTCATAATAGATATACTAGATAACCAATATGTATCTGATGTTGACAAATAGAAAGAATTGATGACAAGTGGAAGTGTGTTTCTAATTGTAGTGGGAGTTTGAATTGGCTTCAAGTTCTAATGTTTATGCAATATAAATTATTAGAAAGGCTAAAGCATTGCCAGTAGCTGAACTTTCTATTACTGGATAGAAAGTTAGCTATAGCACAGGCTGAGTTGAGTCTTTTCTGTGTGCTCATACACATGTACACACAGAACTACTGGCATAAAGTAGTCTCTGAACCTAAAAAGTTAGTCCAGACACTGTTAAAGAGGTGTTGGAGTAAGAGGCACTTGAGAAGTTCATACTTTTTGTGGTTCATTTCTACCTCTTCCTGGAAGTACTCTGCCTCTCAAGTTGCACCAATTCATATGTTTGGTTTTTAACTTGAAAATTTTCAGTGATACCTATTCAGGTTAGTCCCACATTCTCCCTCGTTTTAGTGAGCTTTGGATGTAAGCAAGATAAGGAACAAATACAGTAAGTGATTTGTGTGTTATATCACAGGCCATAAAGTTATGCACACATTTTTCCTGAACTGAGTACTATGACAACAAGACAATACTGGTACTAAATCACATGTGAATGTTAAACTCTATTCTAAGAGATTTGGTGCACTATAGAAATGTTTCAGGCAGTGAAAGGACAGTTTCGTAAATAGAATATATAGGACCTATGCTCTGAATACCAGTGGGCATTCAATGTTATCCTGAAGAGCCTGTCTAATTTCTGAGTGAAAATCAGGTGTGGGAACACTCATTTCAGAGAGATGTTGTAAGGTCTAATATTACTTTTTCTACAATCCTTTCCTGTTTGTTGCTGAGGGCATACCTGGTGGGAAGCTAATTGGTTTTTAAATGCATAACATTTGCCTTAAGTCATAAATCCAACCCCTACAAATACTGGTTTCTCAGATACTTGATCAGAGAAAAAAAATAAGCTTTACTCAAAGGATTTTCATTGATCCATTTGAAGAATAATTGGGTTTTAAAAGTAACCATTAATTAAAATCTGCTAGATCTGTTTATTGTATTGCATTTCTTTGTAAATATATCCACATGCTTTCTAGTTTGTGCTTACTAGTACTTATTTCCTAT
Source organism: Monarcha castaneiventris obscurior (assembly GCA_026261815.1). NCBI lineage: Eukaryota > Metazoa > Chordata > Aves > Passeriformes > Monarchidae > Monarcha > Monarcha castaneiventris. The sequence goes on along the minus strand of JAMPIT010000230.1, from coordinate 50,867,013 downwards.
GATTTTCCATTTAAGACAACTTAAACAACTTTTTGTTACTGCTTCTGAGAAGAGACTACATTTTGAAACAGTTTCTCTATAGAAATGGAGAAATAGTGGTTGAATTTAAACATCAGTTGTGGTTTTAAGGTTTTATAGCGTCTAAGGGATGCTGCTGCTGCAAAAATTCCAATTACAAACTTAACTGCACTTTCTATGTTGGTGTTGCTAACATATTGCTATTCTGTGCAAAACTAGCAGGGAAAAAAATGAAATTGTCCTAAGATATTGATTTTGAAATTTGACTGTGAAGAAAGAACGAGTGGCTGAATTCCACTCTTAGTGGCAACAAGTAAGTAAGAAATAGCAGTTGAAAAGGAAAAATGAAAGTCTGAAAAAGAAATATATCCAGTAAGCTAATAAGTCTTTGGTGTACTGTAATGAATATTGGTATGTGTGCCATCATACATATGCTTTTTGAGTATCAATGTTTGCTGCCTGTCAGCCCAGTATAGCAGACAAGCTTGAAGGAAGAGAAACAGTTTTCCATAAGGCTCTTTCAGATATGTTACTGTATAGACATGGAATTGCCCAGCTGTGCAGAGCTCTCTGTGCACTGCTTAGTTTAACCTGTCTAGCTCTTGTCATGGGTGATGGCAATACACTCCTTTCCCTTCAAGAGCAATGAATTTAGACAGACTTGGAAAAAACTAGAGTTTTCAATTAATTGCTATGATGAATGTTCATTAGGAATTCTCCATTAAGACCAGGTAATACCTAAATACCAGTTTCTCATTCTTGCACATAATCACAAATAAGAAAAATTATTAGCCCTTAATGGTAACTTACTAGCTATAGGAATGCTAGAGGCAAAGCAAAACTTTGTTGTTTTGTACCAAGGAGTCCAGGAACTACAGACCATAAAAAAAAATTAAAACCCTGAAACTATTGTAATGAATGTTGTTATACTCTCATCTGCACATTTGGTGATAACATGATTTAAAACACATACTTATTTGTGTGAGTTGTTCTGAAGAGAAAAATATTGATAAAGTACTTTTAGGGTTGACTATTAGGATTTGAATGCACTACCCATTAAAATTTGGGTTTGTTTTTACTTCTGCCACTCTTAAATTGGGTAGCTCGGTGCAAATAGGGGAATTTCCAAGTCACTTGGAATCTGAGATTTCCATTTTGACAATGGAGATAACCTTGCTTAGTCCCACCTTTCTTCTGTTTTCCGCTGACCATTTTTTTTAATGTTTTGCTCTTACTAGCCTCTTATGGGACAACATTTTCTTGCACCGTGAATATGCAGAACTTGCACAGAGATTCTAATGAAGATTGACACGTCCAAGTATTAATGCAGTGTTAAAAATAAACACTAATTATTTGGATCTTTCACATCCTGTTTCTACTCCAGTGGATCTTTTCTTTAGTAGGCTTGTTTGCAATTTAAAGGGTTAAACAAATTAACAGAGTTTTGCCTTCTGCAGTTTGGTTTTCTCTGCTGTTGTGTTAAGGAAGCCGCTCAAGAGAACATACAGCAAAAGTAGATATTTGTACATATATTTATAAGACTTTCAGGATCGTATTCAGGTCCCTTTGAACTCAATGAGAATTCAATGGCAGTGCTCTCTCTGTTTAAATGGAGTAAGGATTTCATCTTCTTTATGGTTTTACAGAAAAGTTCTGGATTTCAGAAAAGAGCAATACTTCTGTTAAATGTTTCAGCAGTGTTTCTCTCAATCCAGCTGCACCTGAAGCCTTAATTTTTCGGTTTGATGTGAGGCTGAGTAAATGCTCAGAAAAGAATGAAAGTTTAACTTTCCACCTCAGCTGTGACAAGGAAGGCTGTTTAAAAAATCATTCAGGAATGAGGGGGAAGGGGAATCTCATATGTATTTTTTCTTAATGTATAACAAGCCACAATATTTTTATATTTTAAATATTTTTTTTTCCTTGTTCAGGAACACTTAGTAAGAATATGTGCAGCTTTTGGATGCATTTTGAGAGCTAATTCACTGAGATGAGCTATTGTTGTGTTGTGTAGTGAGATCACTGCAGATAAGATAGGGGATTAATATCTATTATCTAGCCCTAATCAGAGTTTTATGGATTTTCCCTTGTTTGAAGGGAGTGGGGGTGGAACCTTCTGCCTCTGTAGCACTTCCCGAGTAGTGCGCTCTTCATGAAACAGCAGGCAGCAGGTACACCTATAAGAACCATTAAACACAGTTAGCCCAAAGCTATCAAGTTTGTCCTGTGTTCTTCACCATGGTGTTAAAAATCAGTCATTAAATAGACCTCCAGAAAACACAAGGATCATCTGAGCAGATGTTGCATTCTCTTTTCAACTCAGTAACCCAAGGGATCTCCTGTCTCCATACTTGACTTGCCACTTATTATTGCCAAGGCATGAGCAAAGATCTTTGCAGAATATAGAAAGAGGTCAATATATCCTTTGGACTAAGACAAGGTGTATTATTATCACAACATCTCATATAGGGTTACATCCTATACATACATATGTACACATGAATAAATCCCCAGAAGTTCACGTAGTCATAGATACTTCTGCTACCTCTTTATTGTGTATAGCTTTAGTTTAAATAAGGCAAACATTTGATATCTAGTATTCCAGAGAATTTCTACCATAAAGTGTGGGGGGGGTGTGGGGTGGAACTTTAGTTTTAACAGCAAGTAACAGCTAAATTCAGATCTGAACTCAGTTTCAAGCTTAGAAAAAAGTAGAGACAATCAAGGATGTTTTCATGTGTGTCAGACTTTTAAGCTAAAGTCTCCTACACTTGCTTTATGCAAGTACTAAATAACCCTGTATTTTATAAATTAAGTAGGTGGACATGATGTTAAGAAATTACTAACTGGCAGTTGGCAGGTGTACCTTAAAAAGATGATGGAGAAGTACAGTCAATATAAGGCTTCTGCTGAATTTCACAACTCAAGCACGTAGGTGTGCACATGAACAAAATTAATCGTTGAGTAGAAAAGTAGTAAGAAATTATAACGTTATAAAATATGCTGACTGTTTAACTTGTTTCCCAGTCCTTTTTATTCTCTGGGTTGCAAAACAAAATTTTTCCCACACTTTGAGAAGTTAATGATCACTGAATGACACAAACAATATGTGGGACAAGGGGAAAAGTGCAGTTAAGATTTTTTTCAGTACTTGATCAATTATGTGTTGCTTGATGGGATAATTCATGGTGAAAAAACACAAGCAACACTCTGGCTTTTAGGCAGCTGGAAAACAGCACGAGATGGTGCCCTTCTTGCCGTGCAACTACCATGAAAAAGAGGTTAGAGATGCAAGAAAAATACAAATGGCTACTCAGACAGTTTTTCCTGATTTCTTCCTTTTCTTGCCCTAAAAGAAGGAAGGAAGGAAGGACAAGAAAGGAAGCAAGAAAGAAAAAAAAAGAAAAAGAAAGAAAGAAAGAAAGAAAGAAAGAAAGAAAGAAAGAAAGAAAGAAAGAAAGAAAGAAAGAAAGATTGATTTAATAATTAGTTTTTTAATTTTTACCTTATATTTGATTTATTTGATGCAGTTCTGTCTTGTTTTCAATTTTTTAGCCAAACTGGGGAAATGTTTGTTTCAAACTAATTTGGGTAGATTTTTTTTTCCAAATTGTGGGAGGAGAATCAGGGAGGCAAGGAAGAAGCAAAACTTTTTATATGCTCAAGCTTTTAAAATACTTTTTTATTTGAACATTGGCAATTTTCTAAACAAAGTTGTCACTTCAAAATAAAAACAAATTATTTCTTTTAGGAAAAAAGTTTAAACTTTTCTGAAATTAAAAAATCCACAAAAAGAAATTTACTACAACCACAATAAAATTTGTCTAATGATAAAACCTCTTTTATTTTTATTTTCATTTTTTTCTTCTTTAGCAAAACATATAATAAAGCCCTCAAAAACTGCTCTACTTCTTTTGGTTTTAGTTTTGACTCCTGGCTGACAATGTCTTTTTTGCTAATCTTACTGTTGTTAGAAGTTTCCTTGTCTTTTTCTTTCCCCCTTTCACCTTTCTTTCCTCTTTAACTTTTTTCCATGCTGCTTCTTATAAACGCGAGTTCTCAAAGGAAAATTAATGAAGGTATCAAAGAAGCCACAGAAAGTCCGTCAACACTATAGAGCAGCACAACAGACACGGCTCTGTGTTAGGTTTCTCCTTCAGCTCAACTCCTCCATTAGCTGCAGTGAGAAGAATATGGTGACTCAGAAAGGACTCCTGGAGGGCTGCTTGCAGGGTAAACTAAAGGGGAAAGCTAGTGAGAAAGTAATATCTTTATTGAAATGTTCTCAGTCACATTGTTTCCATTGTATTCAGCAGAGTACTGTCCTCTTTGTCTTCTGTACAATATCATATTGTCCTTTCACACCATATCAGGTTTACACCCTGCCAGGCAGCACAGAGCTGTCATCCATCCTCTTCCTGCATAAGCAAAAGAGGTTTAAGTTCGGAAATACTGCTGTACTACAGTATCTATCTGTTATTTTGAGAAAATCCAAATATAACTGATTCTAAGAGAGGATCCCTCATAACAGTCTGTTTTCCCTATGTTTTCTCTTGAGCTGCACTACTCCGTAGCTCAGGTCTTTGCTGCGCTGCATTCCTACAGCTCATTAAGCCTGAGTCTAGCAAGGGGTTCCTGTGAGGCTTGATGCGTGCAAGAATGTCACATGGAAATAGATGGGGTTCAGCTATAGTGTTCAGAAGAGCTTCAGTGCAAAGCCAAAGCACCAGACTTCAGTGCAAGATTACTCCTCATTTCCTTTCCTTTTTTTTTCCCACCCTCTCCTTGGCACAATGACCTAATTCAGATACTGGAAACATTACAGTAGAGACGTCATAAACTATAGAAATCTCACCTCTTATTTCCTGTCCTTTTTCAAGTTTGCAGAAAGTCTGTAAATTATGGTAACATCTATGAAAAATAAAGATGTTTTCAATATTAAAAGAAATTTAATAATAAAATTCAAGATACTGTTATTCATTTTGGTTTTGCAGTAAAGATTGTGTAAAATGGGGATGCAATATTATTGTTTCCTTTTAAAATTTATCATAACCCACCCAGCAAGTTCGATTCAATCTGGTATCCATTTATGTGTTTTTCAGTTTTGGACTTCTTGGCTGTCCAAATGGAGTTTCAGGAGCCTACACTTAAGCTTCCGTTCGTTTATAGCTTGGTCTTAATTACAATATTATTGAATTGTTGCAATCAAAAACTCCATTGTTATGACTAGGATGGATGTGGGGATCAAAAAGCAACCTTAGGAAAAAAACTAGAGAGCTTGTTGTTTAACCTCATAAACTGAAGGCTGGAGGAAAATGTGTAACGGACCTGTATAAAAGCATGGCAGAGATGAATTCTAGGGTCAGAGAAGGCATGCTTAAGCTCAAGGACCCTGTTGGCCCAGAAAAAAAAAAGGATATTAACTGACTAAATTTAGGCTGGAAAATGTTCCTTTGATGTTAAGAATATTCTGCTAATAGTGTTCTGGAATTGTCTTTTAATGTTAGCAGCAAGACTCAAGCCAAACCCAACTCATTAGACTTTGAATTGCTTTCTGAATGGGAATAAACAATCAGCTTGCAATAGCAGAGGTCTTCTTTGGAGGCAGTTTCTTTTTCTGTATTCAATTTAATTATTTTTTTATAACAAAAATTGTAAAAGTTTGTAAATTGGGAGCTTAAAACATTTTTCTTTAAGACACAGTATTCAGAGATTTATGTAACAGTAATGTGAATGAAAAGATTTGCTGAAAGAATGCATGATTGTTTGGAGTTTGTTTCTGGCATTATATAAAATAAATCTTGATTGTATGATATACTTTGTATCGCTACATTCTTGTGTGATTGCTCTAGATATAACTGGTAAGCCACTGAAAGACATACTTGGAAAATACAAAGGACATTTATGCTCCTTTCAATACATCATGTACTTTATCCAAAAACAGACTCTTGCTATGACACAATCTCCTAGATGTGCTGTGGTTTGTGGTCAGAGTTTAGTAGCTTTGGATTGCAGCCCAAGGTGCATTGAAACAGTTTAGGTGTCACAAATGCCACCCGGTTTCCAAATAAAGATTAGCTTCCCTGTGCTTCGCACCTTGAAACCTTTTGAGATGTGACCTTTTTGAACTTGTTTGAGTGTAAGGATGATTTTTCTGGTACACCACATAGTTTAACATAGGACTTGCTTTTTGCTTTTAACTAGTAAAGTCTACAATACCCTATGCATTGCCGGACCGTCCATTATTCCTGAGTCAAACATTTGGGTTTCTCTGGACTTTGTTGTGCCTTTTTTCAGGTTCTGATGTGTAACAGCTCACTTTTGGAAGTCTTTGTGGTATGCAAAGCTTGTTTAGACTGGGATAAAACTTCCTTTCTTATGGTTTTTTGGGGTTTTTTTGCTGCTCCTTTATCTCAGCTGAAGTGGCAATGTTTTATGTGAACTGCAATATGTGGCCTGCAAAATTCCATGAATATATGTAGAAAGTCAGGTTTTCTGAATTTCAAAGAACCAATGAAAACCGTCCACTTGAAAGCCCAAAGATATTGGAAAGAAGCATTTGTGCCTGGGTCAGGGGAGGGTTTTAGTAATGTACAGATGGTAGCTATGGAAACAATATCTGAGTTTGCCTAGATGGACATGAGAAACATAAATAACAAACCATATCAAATAAATGTACATGCTGTGCTGAACGGAGGTAAAACAAACTCACTAAGAAATCATAGAATTGGCAGCTGCACATTTATTTCTGTTCAGTGTGTGTGCAGTGAATAAAATCTTAGCCAAGGGCTGGGTTGCACATCTGCCTTGACCCTAATGCTGCAGGCTCCAACATAAACATTAAAAAAATCAAACCCTGTTTCATGTCTTCCAGCATAGCACACAAAGACCATTGCTCTCTGGAGTGATTTTAGTAAGTACAACTGTCCTTGCTTACAATGTTTTCAGCTTTTAGTTTTCAATGGCTCAACTCTGACCTAGCAGATAAAAGCAATTTTGTATGTGTGATTTTAGGTAAATGGAGCTAGATAAAAAGATTTCAGGCTAGTCCCTCTTTTTTTATTTGTCTGCTTCATGTTACTTTCACAGGAAGATGTCTGCTGAGAAATCCCACTGCAAACTTTGCTTCATCCTACCAGCAGAGCTTTATGTGAGGTGTCCAGACTCAATGACTTTCAAGGGCTAATTCAGTGCAAAGTATAAAGTAAGAGGCAAGACCTTTAATACAATCTTTCATCTTTTCAGTTTAGCTTTGGCTGGACAACAATAACTACGTTTCTATATTAAGCTTTTTACTGTCTGTTTTTGAACGGCTTTTTCCATTATTGCATACTCAGGCATGGAGAGATTGATCTGTATTCTGTAAATAATCTCATTGCCATACCTTATTTGATGAACTACATGATCAAAATAGTTGATAAACTATTTCAAAGGCTTTAATTTGGGGAGTTAAGGGTGTATTTGTCTCACTGAGCAGAAAATAAAGATGTTCAGCAAGTGTTAACAAAAATGTGCTGCTTGTAAAATAAAGTGCTCTCTTTCTACATATGCAAATTACTCAAAAATATAGAGAAGCAAAAAATAAAAAAATTTAATGTTGGTGGTTGGGACACTTTACCCAGGAAGTGGCATCACATGAGTTACTGTGTCTGGTCTGTTTCTTATGCATACTTACATATTCCTACAATGTGCAAAGGGATGAATAAAGGGGATTGAAGCACCCATGTAATCACTAGAATATCCAGATAGCTGTGCTGGAGATGGTGGCCTCATGTGTCATTTGGCAAAAACTGCTTGTATTTCATTGTCGGTGACTGCGTTAAACCACTTTCCTCCATTTTAAAATAATCAAATCAAACTTATTTCTGAACAAATCTTTCCTAGTTTGGCTTGAATTTATAAAAGTTTCAAGCTGAAACTTTTATGAAACATTTTGTGGAAATTTTGTGGTTCATGAGTAAGTTTTGCCCAGCTCTCATCTCTGTCCAGGTCAAAGCACACTTCAATGTTCTTGACTCAAGCATCATCCTGCACACGTAAGAATAAAGAACTGTCTTTTTAATACAGGTGGACAAGTCAGCCTCTAAAAAATGTTCAATGTGCAGTCACTCTCTAACACTAATATTTCCTGGATGATCTCTGACAAAATAGAAATCTCTGAAGAGAAAATTTTATAGTTCACTGGTAATCATAATAGCAGGGCTCTTGTTCCAAGAATGGAGGCCTAATTACCTTCTGAAATTCAAAAAAATCAGACTGACTGTAGTATATTTTACATCATGTGCTAAAGTTATTTTAAGATATGAGCAATTTCAATCTTTTTTTAATAAAAGCTTTTTGCATGGCACTTTAGCAAATCTGTGTATAAGTGGGTTTCCAGAATCACTTACTTTCTTGGCATTTATTCAGGAAGATGCAAGTTCTGTTAACTGGCAGCTATGTATAGATGTTATAAATGCACAGATATAATTTAATTAACCATTGGGTTGATTTTTTTTCTTTTTAGAAACATCTTTAAAATAAACTAAAATTCTGTGCATCATCTTTGAGGTAATTTTAAATAAGGCTAACTTACAATCCCTGGGACAATGCCTGCCTAGACCAGCCCTTAAAAGTTTGATCTGTATGAATTATTGTTCTCTATTTAACAACAAAATCAATTAAAAAAAAATACAGCCTTAATTTTTGTTGTTTTCACTTATGAGAAGATTGAGAAATAATTAACAGAATGGTAATGGTGGAGACACTAAAAAAAGTCTGAATAAATTACTGAATACTGCAATAATTTTCACTGCTTGCAATGCTTCAAAAACAATCCCTCTCTCAAGGGTCTTATCCTGGTCCCTTTCAAGCTAATGGAAGTTCTTCTATTAATTAAATGAAAAACAGCACAGACACAAGTTAAAATGAACTTGTTAGCTGGAGTGTCACTTTATATTCTGCCTCCGCAGATCTTAAATTTGTTGCCTACCAAAGGAAATTCTCTTCATTTGCTTACTACATTTTAACGGGAAAGTATGTGAAAAGCAGTATTTTATGTTTTAGTGAGAAACAGCCTTGTCTTGTGCTTACTTTGGTTTAATCTTCCTATGTCTGTGCCACTGTGGGAGGTAAATTCACAGGTTTTCCAGATTAATTCAGTCTCTTGCCTGCGACTTGTTGCTGACTATTAAGCTTTGGGTCACCAGACTCCTGGCTTGTCTGAAGTCACTATCTCCATCATACTACCTAAGTTGCATGCTTTCTGAACATTTTGGCTTTAATTTTCTAGTGTTCGGCACACCTTTAAAAAGACATCTATCAAATATCTTATAGTGACTCAGTGTAGAAATGGATTTAAGATCATTCCAGGCAGACAAGTACACAGTATTTCTCAGTGTGGTGGGCTGCCTGCTAGAGGCTCACCCAGCTGAGCTCCCACTCCTCCTCTTCCACAGGATGGAAGGGAGAGTAAAATGAGAGGGGGGAAAAAAAGAGCTTGAGGATCAAGAGAAAGACAGGGAGATCATTTACCGAGGGATGTAGGGGGTTGGGGTGCTGCGGTCAGTTCGTACCAGCCTCTCTAGGCCGCTCCCGCTCTCTCTCGCTGTTTCCCTGCTCCGGCGGGGGTTCTCCAGGGGAATCCGGCGGCCGGAGCCCCTCCTGTTCCTTCTCCTGCTCTCCTTTCGGGGCTGGCAGGGCCTTTCCTCTCCCTTTTCCCCTCACGCCTCCCGGCCCGGCGCTGAGGGGCTTGGCTGTGCCCGGCTATGGGCGGCACGGGGCAGCCCGGCCTTGCCTCGCCCCGTGGACACCGCTGCGGCCCCTGCCAGCACCTGAACCTGCAGCTCACCCACTCCTCGGGAGACGTGCAGGAGAGACCCTGCAGGCACAGCGGAAAGCCGCGTTGCTGCCCCGGGCAATTTCCTTCGGATGGAGGAGCACAGCGGCCTCGGCAGCTCTGAATGCTGCACACACGAGACGCAGCGTTGTAATTGATTTGTGACTAAAGTGACACGGTAAAACGTCGATTTACAGAGGTAATTGCACGCTGTAAATAGTCCAAAGATTTTTAGTAACCGTGACGATTACCACAAGGAAAAGCTAAACAAATGTTAGCAGTTAGAAAAGTAAACCTCTGGGCGCCGCTGGGTTGTGAAGAGGCATTTGGGAAGGGGGATCACCTGTCCCTTGGCAGCAGCGTGGCCCTGGTGCCAGCACCTGGGCCCACGGACTTTGGTGTTTGTCAGTGGAAATGTGCTGCTGCTTCCTGAAATGCAGCATGGCAGCAAAGTTTCCTGTGGGCGGTGGCACAGAGTACTGTGGAGCCGTAGAAATATAAAGTATATTTTAAAACACTCCTTCGGTGTAGAGGCAGGCTAGCAGTGGTAAGTATAGGGATTTATAATTAGGTGGTGCTTGTTGTGGTGAAGGAAATCTTACATATTTTAGTATTTTTATAAAATTTATCAAAGGTTTCTGTCTTCATAGCCATGATTCAGACATCTGTGTCCCTGGCTGTGTACAATGCTGAATTATGCAGTGTATGGTTTTGGGGGGCCAAAGAAGCTTTGCTAATGATCTTGTTTAAGGTGTGGGGAAGAAACTACTTTGATCTTAATGATATTAATCCAAGGGATTAGCACAATGAAGTTTTGAAGTTCCTTAAGATACCTACTATGCTACATATTGAAGAACAATAGATAAATAAGTGAATAATGGGGGACAGGACAGGATACAACAAAACCTACATGTTAACAAACTCCATTAGGAGTTTCAAAAAGACTTTAAAAACATGCTTCCTTCCCTTAGAAGCACAGAGAAGCCAAGTAGCCCCGCTATGGAAAACAAAAATGTTATTTTTGAATCTGCAAATGATTAGGTCAAATAACAAAAAAATGAAGTGATCAGTGTTTATCCCACTAAAAAGCTACCATCAGAAGTACCCAACTCACCCTAGAGTTATTATACTTTTTTCCAGCTTTTATTTATATGCAGAGACAACAGAATTATGAGACAACAGAATTAAGAGTTCATATGAAAAAATTTCCCAAAGTTATGAAAGATCTGTCTACACTGTAATGTAAACGTTGAAGTACCTGAGGTAGCTTAAAATAATCACTGGAACACTTCAGTGGTGATAAAATGGCAGCTTATCAACAACAGTGAATTTTCCTTCCTATGTTTCTCAGTCAGAAACAACGAGGGATGATAGACGGGTATGGGCTTCAGAGTAGAACAGCTGACACCTTTGCTCTGAGCATCCTGCCTCAGCCCTTTGAAAGAAGCTGAGATGTCTCCCTACTTCAGTGAAAATTGCAGCAATTTAAGGGGTACCATGGCTTGGAAAATAAAGCAATCAAACAGCCAAATAGGAAAAAAAACCCTAACAACCAAAGAAACAAAAGAACCAGACCAAACCAAACCAAACAACCCCCCAACCCAAAAACACCCCGCCCCACAAACTCCGCTGTTTGCAGCATTTGTACATTTAAAAGATGAGAATCCAAAATCTGTGATCTATTTACGTGCTTTGCAAGAGTATAAAAAGTTGCAATAATAAGTAAGAAAACAGTTTTGAAAGGGATCCTTATCACCGTATCGGTTGTGTTTAGAGGATAAGCCAGCCTTTACTGTCTGAGGTCAGGAGGAAGCTTTTCATGTTGGGGCAGCTCTTCCTATGGCCACCTACTGAGTAGACTTTGCTGCACCTCTCACTAAGTCAGCTGGGACTGCCCACAGTTGAAGAGAGGATACCAGGGTATATGAACCACTGGTATCTATTAGTATTGGAGCTTTTTTTCCATAAAGCTCAACCAGAGAAACTGAAAGAAGTGTGGATTGGGGAGCTCAAGTTGAGGTAAGAGACAAGGTTGGTATTGCAGAGAGATTATTCCACCACATCAGCTTCTGGATTGAAAACGTCTGTTAAGATGTTGGGGTTTGTTTGGTTTTTGTTTGGGATTTGTGTTTGTTCAGTTTTTTGTTCAGTTTGGTTTGGTTTTTAAAATCTTTTCCTGTATGTTACTGTCTCTTTGCTACCTATATCTTTTATTTATTTTTAAAATTTTTATAATAAAGAAACTTTTTATTAGTAGAATGCTGTGCCAACTATAGAATTTTAATATGCCTTCAAGATAAGGCCCTGACAAGGTCCCATGTAAATCAAATACAGCTGTTTCCTAAATCCAGTCATTGCTGCCTTGTTATTTTCTAGTAATTACCTTATCTACAAGAAATAACTGTACTCCTGTATTGTGCCCCTGAGTATACTAAGTCTTTCTATTAGCTTGCCTGCTGCTGAGACATCTCAGAGTTTTTGGTGTGGGATTGTTTGGTTTTTTTTTTAATAATATATTTTGTTCATCTAAGTCATATGGGCATCACCAGTATTCCCACTGGTTTAAGAAAGGTTTTGCTGTATACACTCCTTGCCTCCCATGAGGTCCGCCTCTGGATATTTGAGGTTAGGCCTTGCTTGCATACTCTGGAGTTTTATCAGTCTTAAGATGAGATGCTCAAAGTTGGCATTCTGGCTGACTGTAATTTTTTCAGAGCTTTTCCTGGGAGATGTATGTCTGTTTCTGTCATTTAGTGCCTGGATTTTTGAGCAATTACTCTAAGAATTAATGTAATGTCAGCAAATTAACCCAGTCTCTCTCAGAGGCCTTTTTGCCTCCAGCTGCAACATAGTTCCAGAGGGTTTTTTTAAATGTCCCTGTCTCTGGAAATGTGGGGCTTAATTTGTGTATTTGTTCTATATCACTTAAATATGTTATAATTTTCAGGGTCATCTTGTCCTATTTCTGGCCCCACTCCAATAAATCTCCTAAGCATTCATTTGTCTTCAGGTGTTTAAGTATTTCTATTGTCTTTCACGTTGTTTTGATGCCTTCACATGAAAAGGAATCTACTTCCTGGATTAAATCTGGTTTATTTCTCAGATTCAGTGATATGCTGTCTTCCCTTTGCAAATACAGGGTCTCTGTCATGCTTTATGGAAAACATAAAGTTAAATACATTTTCTGTAAGAACTCATTTTGACATGGTTTGCTTTCTTCTCTGAGTAGAACAGATCAAACCATGTAGAAATCAGATTGAAAGCCTGATGGGGACATATTTCTGCTTGCAGTAGTAGTAACCTCTTGTCCCACCAGCTACTTGGTTCTTTCACATTGTGGACTCCATGTCCTTCTGTTCATTTGCGATAATTATTTTTTTTTCTCTTTTTCCTAGTAAACATTTCATTCCAAGGATAACATTGGCATAATATTGAAAGTGAGATACACCGTGCAATTTCAGATGTGTAACTTCATCTAAATTTTTCAGATTTTATGTCATAGCTTTCCCTTGACTTTACTCATGTTCACAGTCAGTCCTATATAAGACTTATTGAAAATGGAAGAAAAATTCCTGATTCTATTCATGATCCTTTTCCAAGCCTTTTGGCATGCAGTGATTGCTGCTTTCCATACTACAGGGGTGAAAAGCAGCTTCTGTGCTGTGTCTTCTATTGATTTTTCATTGCAAAGATGACTAAAGAAATGCCAAATATTTTAAGATTAATTAGTTTTAAAAGCCCGACAGCCTATGTATCAATAAAATATTAGTTTTTCACTAAGTATGTCACAGTTCAAAGACTTTTATGCAATGTCTCTCTATCCTATGTTTCTAAAATGGTGAAGCATGAAACAACCCATTCTGAATGAAGGTGGATGACAAAATACCATTTGCATTTATAGCATGACTATTTTTAGGATTTCCTATTAGCTTATGGGTTTTAATTTTTCTTTGAAGGCCTATGAAAGATACATTGCCAGCTACATTACTTTCCAGATAAGCAAAAGCATGAGAAGTCATATGTTAGTATTTTCAAATGTAAATGTGGGATATCCTCTGGGCAGCTAAATTAAGATATCTGTTAGTCTTCTACTTTTCAATATAGGCATTTTTAGTTTTGCTATTCATTTCTGCTAGTGCTGGAGGTAGCTGTTCCAAAGCTATAAAAGTCTAAAGAAAGTGCAAGGAAAGAAGAAACTGGTTCCAGAAAGGGAAGAAAAGAATGTGTCAGAATTTTTTTTCATTATATTACTCTGTTTGAATAATAGCATTGCTTCATTGCAGTAATTAGTAATTTAAAAGTTCATTACAAGAAATAAATGTTTGGATACTGCAGCATTATGTGCTCTGATGACATAATGATTGCTAGCAATTCCTAATAGAGTGACTTGTTCCTAAGATATTGACCTTTTATACCTCTTGAAAACAGGTTAATGGGATACCAGCTGTATTTGTGAACCTCTTAGAAAAATTGAGATTAACCCACAGTAAACACAGCTTCTCTCATAGCATTTGAACATTTGTCAGAGGTTCTAGTTGGAAGTCACAAACAAAAATACTCCATATTGACTCATGAACATTTCTACAATCCAGGACACTGTAAGAATATTGTGTCACTTGAAGTGATAAAGAATGCCAACTGTATTTATTTTCTGAGGGCCTTCCTTGCCAGATTGAGTAATGCCTTGTTATACATTCTGCATTTTGTGTTCCAAAGTCCACATGGTGTTCCTTGTTCCAGGTCCTGAATCCTGGACATGCTGCAGGCAGAACAAATTTTTATTACCTCTTGGTGGATCCTTAGCTAAAAGAACAGGGTAGTTTTAGATGACAGAGACAACCACTTCAGTGCAATTGAAAAGGAAATTGTGTTTCTTTGTGTTTCTTTGCCTGTTTCATAACTCAAGCTTTGTTTCTGGTGCAGGATAAAGGTGAGCCTTTAACATCTTTGAATGAACATCAGTGCAAAGCTTATCATAAAATCTGCCCTTAGTATAGCTCTGTATAAGACACCATCTGATCTTCAGTAAACACACAAGTGTAACTAGCATAAATTAGTGTTTGAAGTTTCTGAAGTAATTTCCTTCATCCTTTTCTTAAATAACTTGGCCGTGGATGGTCCATCAGTTTAAATGATAGAACAAAAGGTCCTACAGCTACAAAACAAACTATTTTGGCTTGCTTCTTGGGTGGCTGCTTATTGTTTTAAAAGACAATGGGAATTGTCATAGTGTTTTGGATTATTTTCATATATTTATTGAATATTTATTGTCAGGAATACTTCAGTTTTGTATTTTGAAGTTTGATACTACTTATATTTTAAAGAAATTCTCTGGTACTTTTCCAGTTTTCCGTGACATCTTCTAACCGCTTGCTCTCAAAATCCTTTTATTTTTATTTGTGAACTGAGTAAACAATCTGGAAGTCATTGATAGACAATAAAAACGGCACCCCACAATGCTATTTAAAAAAAAAAAAAAAAGAAAGGGCGACAGACACTATTATCTTGTCTATGTTTGACATACTTTCCTAAAATTTCCCACAATTACTGGCTCAATTTCAGCTCTACTGGTGGTAAAAAATGTAGAAATGTTAGTATACACAGGGCACTGATGTGAGCTGGTGTTTCGGATCATCCATTGTTATTTATTGCTATTTATTACTTGTGTATTACAGTTTCTGGGACACAGCTTCATGGATCAAGTATTCCATTGAGCTTGGCACCAGGCCAGCTCTAGAGAGCAAGACTGTCCCTGCCACACTGGGTTAAAACACTGTAGTTAAACTGCTGGTGAGCCGTGCATGTCGAAATGTCTCTTTGGTTAGCAGAAATGCAGAGGCAGACCGACACAGCTCCCAGGAAATTAAAATACTAGTTTGTGCTTTCAGGACAACTTCCATGTGGAGGTTGTGCATTCTTTACCACTGTATGATCAAGGCACTTACGGATATTTGATTCTACTCACTACTACAATATAAGTATTTTAGAAATAAACATTAAAGTTGTGGTGGGGGATGAAGGACACTTACCATGAAAGACTTAGTAGTAGTAGGTTTTATTCCCTACTGGCAGATGTAGTAATAACTTGTCCTTCCGGTATCTTTATGTAGGTTGCTGGAGAGCAGGGGAAAATACATTTCAAATAGGTTTTATCTTTCTTGTGAAAATTGCTCTTAGACAAATATATCACTGTATACACTGCTATAGTCTCTGCTTTCACAGGTCAAGTTCACCCCTAAACAGAGGCGACCAGATTCAGTAGACACATAACACGTAAGGAACTGTGAATGTAACTTGTTGAACTATAAATCTTACTATGTTCACAGTAGCATAGAATCTGCTACTACTGGAGAACTGAACATATTTTGACTAATCTGAGATCAAGTTGTAGCCTTAAAACCTCTTTCTTGTTCTGATTAGTTTTGACCAGAGGAAGTTTATTTCATTTATTTGTTTAAATGAGCCTTTCTTTCAGAGGAAGGTGTTTCATTACCCTTTGAGAACAGGCACATGTGCCAGAATAAATATGTTTTCACCTCTGTATATTTTTCCTAGGGGGAAAAGGTACTGTCTTTTCTTTGTTTTTGGTAATAGATGAGATTTCCATAACTGTAAGAAGACAATAATTCGTGGGCACCTTGAAGTACTGGTTTGTCTAGAAATTTAGCTGGTAACAAACTGGAGTGGCATACTGAATTAAGTTAGTACAGTATAACATATTACCCTGGACCCTTTTTACTTGCCCTGAATTACGTTAGTTCTTGATAATGATTGGATTGTTTCTTCTTCGGCACCAAATGCAGCATTGCTGGGAATTCACCACGTTGTGTAACGGGATTAACATTTATTTATGGATTTCATTCATCAGTACTGAAGTAATTTCCCAAAGGCATTTTTGAATGCTTTATTATTATTATTGTATCAACTTTCCATTGTATCATCATGATATTTTTGGTAGGGAGGTGGCAAGTATGCAGGCATTTCAAAAGAATGCAGGAACTTGGAGCCCGACTGGAAGGCTTTCATTTGTCATTTTTTAACATTTCCAGTCTGCCCTAGGTATTAATATTTCTTGTTATCAATTGTAATGGGTAAATAAACTGCTTTTAATTAATTTCTAGTTGTTTCATGGTTTAGACAAAAGAGAGGAAGTGCTTTTGCTGGATTTCTTGAGAGTAGGACAGTGACTGGGATCTTCATATGATCTCTGTAAAAGTGACATTTAGAAATTCCAAACTGGTAGAGATTACAGGGGTACACTTTCCCTGCCTTAAAGTCCTTTGTGGATCTTTAGGATTCAGGCAAGCTCCCCACTGTCCTTTGATAAGAAACATTCCCCTTTTGTTTTCTCCTGTTGATTCCTTAAGAAGCATCACTGCTACCCAGAAATAAAATCCAGCTTGCCTTTTATTTATGTATTTGTTTTAATGTTTCTGAAAGTTTTATTCTCTGAGATCACAGTTCCCTGGAACACCTCCCATGGAGAGAGGAAGACACTTCTTTTGCTTCTTTACAAAGCATTTTGATGTAATATTTCCATTGTGTAGCTTATTTAGCATGTTTCTGGCTACACATTTACTTTGCTATAACCTTCTGAGAATACCATTATTAAAACCTCACATATCATACTATGAGAAGCATTGATTTATAGTAATCTTACTGGGATTATTTTTGGATTGGCTAAAAGATCATTGGGTAAGGCTATCACTATAGATGCTAAAATTGAAACTGAGACCACTACTTTTCTCCCTCACAGATCCAACCTGTTGAAGATGCACAGCTACCAAGTCCTTGAGATCATTCTTTCCACTTAAAACTTTGCAGTACAACAAGAAAACAACTGTACAGTTGCATGCCCCATCTAATAATTACACTTGTGCCCCATGTAACGAATGTAAGAGATCACAGAAATAAAGCCTAGCTCAATCAAGTGACATCACATTAGGAATTGCAAAGGAAAGACTGACTAGTAATCCACTGGTGGAGGTGTTTAATATTTCTTGTCTAGAAGTTAGACCTTTTTAAGAGCTACAGGGAATGAGCATTAACCCTGCTTTAAAACAAATAGAAAGAAACCTAATATGAAAACATTTTGAAAGAGTTCCAGGAAGTCAGGTGTCATTATACTTGCCTTTAGTGATGAAGCATTTTAGAGATAGGTCAAATTCCTTCTAAGAGTAAATTGCATTAGTAGGCACAGAATATCTGGAAAAATACGGTATGTCTAGAACACCCTAAATGGCCTGCTTTCAGAAGACTTGTCTGTATAACACGGTTTGATGTTTTTCCTGTGTGCGGTTTGGTTGGTTGGTTGGTTTTTGTTTTATTTCCAAAGTAGAATATGGGCTAGGAGATGAGATATAAAAAGGTATTTGGAAGACTATGGTCTATTTATGTAACATTGACTACTGGAAAAAAAATAATGGTTTTGAATGGAGAAATGAAGTCATATGTGATTGCAGGTAATTTGTAATGGGGAAGGGTATAGAGTGAAGGTAGGTCAAAGAAAAAAGAATTTGAAGATCTACATTGTGGGTTTTGTCTTGAATGGTTTACGTTTTGCAGATGGACCATAAGTAGATCAGTTTTGAAGTTTTTTTAATCTGGGAAATTCTTGTTCACAATTCATGAATCAGTTGTTTTGTTTCCCTTAGGGAGAACATGACTAAAGTCTTTTAAAATTATAATGAAACACTTGACTTAGCTTTACCGTAGAAATCAACTCAAAATTTTACATAGCATCTCATGCTTTACATTGTTCTTCAAAGTGAGCAGGAACAAAGAATTTGCACCTGAAATTACATCTGTTATGTTTTACTGTGAAAAGTACTTTATGATTCTAACTGGTCACAGATAAAGTTTTTATTGTAAATGCAGTGTTTACATTAAATTAGTATTGCATTTTCATTGAGCATTTGGTGGGAAAAGTGGCAAGAGTTTGGAACAAGGGTACCAAATTTTGCAAGGAATTAAGTTCTTGCATATTGAACATATTATTGAGTGTAAGCACAGTCCTCACTTGCTCATTGACTCAGACTTATTTTTGTCCTGATACTGTCGGATGGAAAGAAGTAGGCTTGTGTTCAAATCTTCTTATGATGAAGCTTCAGTTCCACAGAGGCAAATACCCAGGACAGAATTTAGCATTAACCATCTTCTTTCAAACCATTATTCCAAACTGGTGTGTTTGTAACTTCCCTTTTAAGGTTGGTTTGCACCCTTGTCCTCTGCCATTCTGGGTCAGGGAAGTTTTAAAAAGTGTGCTGAATGCTGTGGGTACACTTATGTTTGATTTTTGTTGCAGACTGCAAAGGAAATGTTAGGAGAAAAGGCTTCAATTTAAAATTTCTAGATATATTTGCAAATACAGCCAGGACTGGTTTTAGAATTGTCTGCCTCCTGTTTTATTTGTACCTCATCAAGTCAAAGAAGAAAGAACAAATGCGGCATATAAAAAATGTACTAAGATGCATTTAGATAAGAAATTGTTTCCTCAGTTTCTAAGGTGCATTTGAATAGCCATTTTTGAATGGCCTTTAAGGCAGTTTCAGGCATAGAGCAGGAACAAGGCCAGAGGCAAGCTGAAGAATGTGTTTCAATCAATGAAACACTTTATTTTCAAAATATTTTCTCACATATACTTTTGGTAAATAGGAAATGTTTTAGAAACACGATGTGTAAAGGAATAGTCATGGACCACATGCTGAATCAAATCACTGGGATACCATACTGGTGTCAAATGGTCCCTTTAGCTTGAGTGGACAATTTGTTGGCAGTACTGTTGAAATATCTCTGCCTTATTGCCTTGCAGCTATTAAATAATAGTTTCAGATATTTAAGGCTCCACCTTGTGTCTTACAGGGGCAAGAAATACCTGTCTATTTTCTGTTGAATGCCCCTTTTGTTTCACTAATTTTGTTGTATTACTTGTATTAGTTTCTTTGCGAATAGGGATAGTTCAGGATGCACTCTGTTGCTACTTAAGATGGAGACAAACCACAGCACCATCTTCACTGTAAGGAAAACTCTTTTCACATCTATCGAGTGTCTGAACAGACAAAAGAGCTTTGATCACTTTCAGCCTCTTCTAACAAGGGACTTGTTTTAATTATAGAATGCTTTAGCTATTACTAAACATTTGCCTGGCACAGTTGGCATATGACATCATTTGACAAAAGCTTGGGTTTCTTTAGAGCATTCCAGCCTTAGGCTGCTCTTCTTAGAACTAAAGAAGGAGCATTATTTTTCCACCAACTGAAGAAGGTATCTTTAAATTACATCCAATAAAAATAAGATGATAATCCAGAACCATTCCCAAGTAATGACCACAATGAAGCAGTCACCTAACAAAGGCTTATTTATATTCACTACTGCAGTATTTCTGGTGACCTCATGATAATACCAAAAATTTTCCCATTCCTACATGCAGAAAAAAAAAAAAGGACAGAATTTCTGGTAGTCTCCCCACCAGTTTTCATTTTATAAAGTTGTATTGCTCTCTAAAACGAACTCCCAAAAATGATGGAGAATGTTTTTCTATCATTGTATATGCTGTATACAATGTATATTATAGGGGAAATGCTATGTAGGGTGAGTATAATGTAAGAAGAATCTGTCAGGTCTGTAAATGAATAATGAAAACAGTAAATAATATTTAATGTTTGAGTTTGACTACATTGCAATATGCATAGTTCATATAGAAATAGAGTACTAATACTTGTTGTCACTGGTAACTATCAACATTTTCTTTATTTCTTGGAATAATATATGATGAAATGGGTCCTGTTAATTACATGTTAGTAATTCTTTAGTAGAGCAGAATATGAAGACTATTCTCAATGTCATTTTGTAACCAGTGTAAACTCTATACATATCCCATAATTTGGGCTTACTTGCACTTGTCTTCATTCAGCTTTAAGACTTAAGATTATATTTTCCCCTAATGAGATGTAAACTATTCATATTTTTTGCACAACACAGTATGTTTAAAACTTAGCATAGTGTAGCTACAATATTATGACAGTGGCTGTCTGAAATAAAAGTTTTATAAAAGCCGCTCAAATTCATTGAATGATTTCTCAGAAATAAAGACTCCTGAACTAAAATTTTACAGCTTGGTGTTTGTCCAGGTTCAGTCTTTTTCTCTAGTTTTGGGAAATAAATTTGGTTTTGGATGTCTCAGCATCACCATTGTAGAGTACTGCTTCTAGGTAAAGCAAAAAAATATATGTTTCTCACTGAATCTTGGTATTTCTTCTTCTCTGTAGGTCTCAGTTCTGATTTGATTGACTATGGAAGTGCAGGGTGAGTTAGGGAGAATCAGTAACTGAGGCAGAGGAATTTTTAACGCCATTGTAAGTATTTTAGTCATATTTTTGTATAAACTACAATTTCTTACTTTTCTAATTACACACCTGAAGGAAGTAATTTAGCATTTGTTTGTATTTTCAGCAGTATCAATCCTATTCCAGTTGTATTTTGCATATGTTTATCACCACCCAGTAGCTCTTTTGTCATCTCTAAGTTTATCTTTTTAACAACTTTGATGTAAGTAGGGCCATATCTGCAGTGTATGCTAAATCCAATGGAAATTAATATGCTTGGACTATATTTATGTGAATTTTCTTTAAAAAGCTTGTCGGTTTACCATCTGGTAATCTTTCTCATGTTAAATCTCAGAGATTATGTAGTTTAGTAGTTGGTATTACTAAATATTTGACATAAGAAATCTTTTTGTCTCAGTACCATTACCAGAATACTCTGATCTGACTTGACTAAATTTCAAAAACCTTTATGTATCAATTTATATATCCTCATTCTGATGGCTTTTGAGCCACTTTTTAGAACACACGACATTGCTTACCAGTGTAAAGACATCTTTGCGTTACTGTGTTTTTAATGTACATTATTCAAAAAGCTACAATTATTTACCTATATTAAACACATTACAGAAACCATAGTTTATGGTTTTTTAATTCAGTGCATAGGTTGTGCATTACCACCCAAGGTACTACAGTTGACATCAAGAATCCAAAACCTCATTAAATTGGATGAGTGCGAATGCTATTCAATACCATTTTACATTTGGCAGTTTTAGCCTTCCGTTTTCTCAAGGTTGAATAAGATCTTGTTTTCTTAAGCTTTGAATTTGCCTGCCTTTGAAAGAGAACTTAATTTTCCATTTTAGAAAAATTATCTCTCTGCAGTGTCTACCGGGAGCATCTACATGACAAAATTAAGCAGTGGAGCTGTAGTTATCTTTATCACACTAATCCTTCCCTGGAGATTAGACTGTATTTATTCAAGTATCTAAAGTATTTCAGTATATTTAACATGAATAGATTCATATTATCATTAATTATGTCATTTAAACCCTGTTCAACTTAATGCTCAGATAAGTCATGTTCTTCAGGAGCCATTTATATGTCTAGGGTGAGAAGTTATTAGGATAACGTCATTGACAGTCGTAGTAGCTCTGATTTATCTCTATTAGCGTGACATATTGAAACCTCATTAAATTTCTCTGTTACATCGAGGGATGCCAGCCTTGTCAGTTGGTGAAAGTTGCACACTATAACCAGCTGTGTTTTCAATTTAGGAAGGTCTTAGCACAGGCGTGAGACAAAAATGTGAACCTCCCCTGTTTGTGTTCACATCATAGCTCTAAGAAGTGGGTGGAGGGTTAATGTGCTGACATTTTGTGAAGGCTACCTGCATTTCAGGAGGCTGTCCTTTGTCTTCTAAAGTGTTGATAGGTCTTTATTCCTCCAGTTAATCTGATACAGTGCCAGAGCCCAGCTGCTGGTGCTGTGTTTTTCACATAGATAGCGGCTTTTTAAAATATTTTTGCAAAATACAATAATTCAAAAAGCAACTGTGTGCCCTAAGTAGTGTTATTAATGCATAGGTAGCTCTTGTAAACATGAACTGTTTGATTTTATAGATCTAAAATAAGCTTTGTATCCAACATAATTTTATTCTACTGATTCTGGAATGGTGCAGGGTGTCTGCAAGCATTTGTCCTGAGTTAACCACTTCCTGTATTTCCCCTGAGAAGCAGTGGTGCAGTCCTAGAGGGGAATGAGAAGGAAGAGAAATTATTTTGGGGCAACTTGGGGTAGGTTTTCAGGAGTTCTGGGCTAATCCAAATGCACACTAATTGACCTGGAATCTTCAGATGCATTCTCTTCATGCAGTTTTACAAGCAATAAATTTGGAGAGGGAGAACTGGAGAGGGAAGAGAAGACAAAGCAAAAAAAACCTACAAGTTGCATTTCTGTGTTTCTCATGAGCTCTCTGCCTTTCCTTTGGGTTGGCACAAGTTTTCTGTCTCTCTCACTCATTTTAACTGCTCTTCTTCCTGGAGGATGAGAAGCCAGAGTAGGCTTCGCTGCTTTTCATTTGCACCCGCCCTAGGAATGCCTTTGAACGCTGGCAGGGAATTCTTACAGGGCACTGTGAAGAAGAGGGGCAGCAGGGCTGCCTGTCTAGTCTGGCACTTGTGAAAGACTTCAAAACACATCTCCTCATAATAGGTGTTATTTTTATGCTGCATAGAAAGGGAACCAAACCAGAAATTTTGTGTAATGTGACAGAAATATTTAGGTATGAATCTGACTTAATGCTGATTTTTCAAAGCTTCTCTTAATGGAAGCATGCATTTCAAAGGATGCTGAACTGGAAAATGTTTCTGCTTTCTGTGAGGGCATTACAAATTTTGATTTGAGAGAAACAGCTATTTGAATAAAAGGTAGCTGGTGCAACATGAGAAATAAGTGTTTAGAATATGGGGAGTTTAAATCACATCTCTGCAATGTTATCAGGTGAGTCACCACACTGTTATACCCTTGGCTTTCCTTGGGTGGAACTATTCCACTTTATAGAAAAGAAGAAAATAAAAATTAAAGGGAATTTAAGTCTTAGCACAGGACTTTGTCAAGTCATTCCCTAACTCGAATACTGCTTGATGATGACCTGAAATTGAACATGTATAACAAGATAGAAAAATATTTAGCTGGGAGTAGCAAATCTGATGTAAGCCTCTTTCTATCACTTTTTTTCCCTTACCTCAGTAGAGTTGAGAGCCAAGGGAATCCTGAGCCAGCATTGATTTAGGCAGGTATGCACACCAGGTGCAGGATGATGCATTCACAGTCTCCCTCCTGTTAATTTGTGCAGTGCAGTTTCTGCAGTGAAATACCTGCTTCTTGGTCCACGAGAATGCAGTTGTACAGCTTCTGGTTACAGATCCCATGAAGTTCATGGTATGATCTCTGCACAGGAGTCATTTACACAGTGAAGATCAGCGCATAAAGAACTGAGTCTCATTAGTTGTAGCACTAGGCCCCCTCCTTATAGGTGTTCCACACCCTGTGGAAATCGTTCTTTATCTCTAATTAGCTTTCAGCCTCCATTCTCAAGAAAATGAGGTTTAGAGGATGATTCTCTTTCTCCCTGAGGAACCTAGTTTATTTGCATAAACTAGAAACCTGAAAACAGAACAAAAGCAGATATTTCTTCTTTGAGACTGAAGAAATAAACGTGTTGAAACATTTGTTTTTCAGCATTATTAAAAAATTACCATCTTCATTCAGGGGTAGACCAGTGCTTTTTTTTAATCACTGTCCTTGGTTTCCTAGTGAACCAAGATGTTCTCTGACTACTACCTTGGAATTATGTGGCTTTTTCCTAATAAAGATAGAATTTTAGGGTTAAAAGGGAGCACAAGAGAGCATCTAGTTCATCACCCTGCCCCAAGGCAGCATGAGCTAATCCTGACAGATGTTTGTCTAACCTGTTCCAAAGCTTTACAGATATTCTTTAAGGCCCCCAGGCAACCTATTACAGAGCTGCACTACCCTCACTCTCGGGTATTTTCTGCTAATGTTTAAAAAACTTCTGCTGTTAAGCTTGTCACTTCTTGTCACTGTGGATATGGGAAGCAGATTGCTAACTTGCCCTTTGCAGTAGTTGGGGTTGTTTGTGTTTTGTGTTTGGTTAGTTAGTTTGTAGGCTTTTTTTAGCTTAAAAATCATATAATGTCTTTGCTGTTTTACTTTGCTTCTTAGAGTTCCAGTCCTTTCAGTCTTCTCATGTGGCTGATGTTTCTGTAGATGATGCATATTGCTATCCTGTATACCTGTAAGCTCCAATCAGACAATTCCTGCATTTCTTTTTTACCGTTAACCAGAATATATTCTACCAATCAATTTGACTGCATTTTTCTGTACTCGAAACTTAGTTATTCATAAACCCCTCTTCATTTGTAGTCTACTATTGAAATAATACATAGCAGCAGTACAGCGATAGCTGAAGTATTTTTTGCGTTAAGAGATTACCACTGCAGGCAGTAGTTACATCTATATCCTTACTTAGTGGTTACTCTTTCCTCAACATGTGCTTAAGACTAGTGTTGGAGACTAGATACTGAACTGGAATATATTACCAAGGGTGTAATGCTCGAATAATCCATGGTTTTCAGTGATGTCTTACTGCTGAGTATATGAAACTTCTAGGAAATGTTTCTTTAATGCTTTAAAAATCAGTGTAATAATTGGACATGTTAAAAGACATATTGAATGTTCATTTTATACTAAGGTTATAAACAGAAGTATGCACTGTTGGCTATCTTGCTGATGGTCATGTCATTTGCTGTTCCACAGAAGAGCCAGCAAGTGCTGTGGGTCAGGGAAAACCCCTGGCCTATGGAAACTCTATGGAAATAACTTTATCCCAGCTTATGGAGGGACTTGTGGCCAATCCATGTGCATCCATGGAAGCTAGGCATTTATAGATATCAGAGGCACTACGAATGACTTGTAATCTTCGGGGAAATCTTTAACGAGCATTAACCCTAGCCATGGTCTTGAATTTCCATGACTGTCTCTACAAAAACGTATCTCTCAGGGAAGACAGTGTTTTGGTTTGGTTGTTAAATTCAGAGTGAAGAGTTCAGTTATTTGTGTAAGACTGTTATTAAGTCATCATGTCTTAAGAGTTAAATGGTTTAAAGGACTTTGCTATAAAAGAACTTTCATTTTCACCAACCATGTCTTACTTGAAAGCAAACCTTCAGGGTGGGAATACAGCTTCTGAGAAATTTTTCCTCAATAAAGAAAATTCTTTTTTGCTATTACTTTATGTTAAAAAAAACCCCCCAGTTTCTTTTCTTTTTCTTTCTTTCTTGTTTTCTTAAGTATTCATGTATTACCATAGTCATGTCTCTGTCATTGTCCCTTTTTTTTCTTGAATGTTCTGTTTTAAGATATGTGCACCTTGTCTAAAAAGCCAGCTGGGATGCCACAAATAGTGTGCTCTATTTATGGCTGCAAAGTAATTACAATGGAATTTAAAGACTTGGTTTATAGATCCAAGACGAGGATCTTCTGTGTACACTAAAACAATGAATCCTTTCCAGACCACTTCTTATTTGGCTGAAGATGAACTTGAGGAAGCATTTTGGAGTGTCAGCCAAGGCTGCTTTTAGAAAGACCTGGGTGGGATTCATACTGTTGATATCCAAATAAAAAGAGGCCCTGATTTTAATCTCTGCATGGTTACTTTATTGTAGTTATGAAACCATGAATTAACTTTAAGGCTTTCAGGGATGAAAGGAGACATATAAGCAAGTGCCTGTTATCTTTTTTAGATTCATGGGAAAATATTTCATCTAGTGTCCTAGCAGCTTTCTCTTATGGACTTGTCTTTTGTTTATTCTGTTTCTGTGTGGTATGCATTTTAGTTTGTTTCCTGTGAGAGCAAAATCTCTATGACTGAGAGAAATACGTTACAGGAACAGGAGAAGAAGATGGGCAATTTGGGAAGGAGAGAGGGGCTAACCTGCTATATATAAAGAAAGTGTACTAAGTATTCTCTGCTTAAGGTGAAGCTGAATATCGTTCTTTCTGGTAAATGTCACTGAAAATTGTACAGTTTCAGTATTCCTCAGCAAAAGAGTTTATTTCAGAATTCAGTAAGGAGCAACAGTTTCAGAATATAGGTCTAATCATATGAGGGATATAAATATAATCATTCAAAAGAATATATTTTAGATTATCCAGAAACCTTTTAGAGTTTAGATACTGTTCTTTCTCCAGTTTCTTTAGACACCTCAGGACCTGAGGTGTTCATAAATCATATGGATGTCAGGGCATAATTTGTAGGACAAATATACTTATTCTGCCTAAAATTTTAACACTTAAACATAAATGAAAGTAACTTTGGGACAGGAGAGAAATATACATTTATAGTGTGTGTGACATAGAAAAATGCATTCTCTAACCACTACTTTAAATGATTTTGAGGTAGAGAGGTCTCTTTGCTATCAAACTGAGACTTACTTTGTCATCAATACCAAGGATATTTGGCTGCATGACTGTATTCCTAAGCAAATGTTTATATTTTGGTTAAAGAATAAGATATGCTGGTATTCTCAACATACAGAGACAGTCTCTTTCTGCTTTGCTTCTTGAGATATAGTCAAATGGGATTTTCATGTCTAACTGGAAGGCAAAACTGGACTCATCTGGTGATAATGACATTAGTTAATGAGCCATGGTCTATAATGTACACGTGGTACAGAAAACAGCAGTGATACCACTTTGAATGTAGCCACTGAGTGAACATGCAGTTAAAAACAGGCTTGTTTCTCCTCATCAGCATGGAAAATAAGATGCTTCAAAGTCCATTGTGCATTCTTTTATTATGAAATTATACTTCTTGAGCCGACCTGCATGATAATGATGTTATTAAAAAATGCCTTCCAAAAATTAAATTCCCTGCTTCATTTATCTTTCTTCATGGAGTAGGAACATTTTCTTTTTCCCTCCATCTGCTCCACTCTGCATTTCAGCTTTTTTTTTTTTTCTACAATGTAATTTAACAGCTGTAATAAATGTATTAGGGTTCCTATATATAGTTAAACCTGTGGTCTTAGCACAGTTAGAGTAAGACAACAGAAAATGCAAAATTAAAACAAGACTGGTGTGCCAAAAAGGTGGCCTAAATGGAGTGATGTGGTTGTCCTTGGCAGTCTGCTCAGCAGATACTGTCAGCTTCACTTGGTGGGGAGAGGGAGCAGGAGATGAGCAAAAAAAGACCATCTGCTGTGTGGTTTTTTACACTGGGATTATACAGTTTTCCTAGTCCCTGTTCCAAAAGTGGCAGATCTTGAATGTCTGTGTGGTTTTTTTAGTGGTTACATATATCTGCAGTGCATGTTGGCAAACAGAACTGACACTATCTTTGTCAGGAAGCAAACAATTGTGTCCGTAGTTAGTCCAAGCTTAGCATGTACTCCTGTTCAACCTGACCATCTCTGCATTCCTAACCTACACCATTTTGCCTTTTTACTCTTCTCAAAGAGGAAAAAGTATAACCAAACTTCAGGTATTTTAGTGAGCCTCTACAAGTATTGTTGCAACTGTATTGGCATAAGTGAGAACTTCTCTTTGGGGCAAAAGCTGCTAGTTAAATGAATACGCTTATGCCACAAAGACTGCCTATCAATTACTGGACCACTGACAATATTTTTACATTTTTAATTTTTTTTTTATGGGTGGACATGAGGACACAACAAAATTAATGCATCCAAAGATTAGAAATTATTTATAACTTTGTAGAATGTAAAAATATGTGGAATAAAGCACACTGGTATACGTGTACCATGTGAAACTTGTTCTTGTCCACACATTAGTGGGAATTTAGGTTTACAAACTTGGCATACCTTTTCCTTCTCCTAGGTCTATATGGCAGGAATCAGCTCCAATATCCTGTTCTGTCAGCATGGGCAAAATGCCTAGTGAAATCAAATCAGCAAATTCATGAATTGGACTTTAAAAGAGTAACCAGATCTGAATATAGGAAATACAACCATCACCCCTTTTTGAGAGAAAAAAAAATTGCCCTTAAAAGCTTAGCTGAGCCTAAATCATCATTTAGGTAATTCAGCTGACAGTTATTTAATGTTGGCAGCAGTATGTGTGTATGTACCACTGCCTGCTAGTCAATGGAAGATGTCATAACCATTCAAGTGATTTATCAGTTTATAATTGTTATGCTCTGTAGTAGCTAGAGGCCAAGAGGAAGATAGTAGAGATTCTGCTTTAGCTCAGAATTTCCCTGTGGAAACATGCTACAGAATGGTAGTAAGAATGAAATCAGTGCTTTACTATGGAAGCCCAATAGAATTATCTCATCCAAAATCCTATATAATTTACTGGCCATAATTATAATTCTTTGCTCTGTTGACCATAACACAGAATTGCTCTTACTGTGGGATGTTTGAGAAAACAAACTACAAAAATTTTTGATGAGGTTATCATTCTCCATTAAATTTGGTAGTATTCTTCCAAAATTATCTAAATAAATAGTGTCCAAAATTAGCACATCCTTCAAGAGGTTTTATAAAGGCAGTTGTGCTACCATAATCCATTTCTACCAAAGAAAAGATTAGGTATAAAGAATAGGACTAATCTAAAGCAATCAGTGCTCAATTTACCAAGCCACAAGCACAATAAAAAAAAACAGATTAGGTGGGCTTACTCCCTAGTGGAGTAGTTTCTGCATGCTTTCCTTTTTATTCCAAAGCTGATACCAGAATGATCAAAGACTTCCATAATTTAAATCTCTTAAAGCCACATGTAGTTTCTTGGGTTGTAAATATTACCTTCCAACTATGAACAGCGTTAAGTGATTGAGGTTTGCCCGAGTCCACAGATGGCCTGAATCAAATCTCAAAGCTGCTTCTGTCCTGCCACTTTGAAGAAAAAAGATGATGCACATCATTGTTCCTATTATTAAATGTTTCCATAATGGCCTTTTTAGCAAGTGGTTTGCATACCTCCCCAGGAATTCACATGTTCTCTCATTATCATGAGTGCAGAAAGCTTTGAACTTCTGCCATCCAACCATACATACCCTTAGCCCTCTCAAATTTTGCACAATCTTAAAACAAAAGTCCGCCTTGAGCACTTAGATACTTTGTTTTTGTACATTTTCTTTAGAAGAAATGGATGTAAGAATCACGTAAAAGAGCTGCCCTTACAAATCAGTACTATTTTTAGAGGCTATCTGGACAATTACAGAAAAATCTTACAGAATTTATTTTAGAATGCTAGCTATCATATGAGTAATTTATAGCTTTTTTTTAAATAGTCGTATCAAGAATTGCTTATTGTACAAGGATGTTTAAAGGGTAAACATTATAGAAGAAAAAAAACCCATGGGGACACGGGGAACAAGTGACTTGAAAACTTCAGCACGGAAGTAACAAGTTGATATTCATAAGAAGTAAAAGAGAAAAATAATCTGGGTTTTCTAAATGCATGGGATTACAGTAGTTAGAAAAATAGAAGACTTTCGTATTTAGCTCAGCACAGCTCCATTTTTTGTTTAGCATAACATGCTGAATAATTGCCTCTTTCTGGCACTGAGACATACTGGGATATGGGTGTGCTACATGTAGTCAGGATCGATCAGAACTGTGCCTTTTTCCTACCTGATACAGTTTCTGTAAGGTATCTGCAGCTTTTGCACATTTAGGCATTCTGAGCTTTTAAGAGAACTAGCAAATTTGTTTCCAAAGCAGTTTTGAAATATGGACAACTACACCCACTGTTTTTATGACTCAGATGGGAGATCTGTGGCAGAGGGCTTAATATGGTTTCAGGTCACCATTATACAGCGAGTCTGATGCCCTGCTTTAACTCAGCTGTACTTGGACAGGAAACAGAAGGGACAGGAGTATCTCTGAGCCAGTTTTAGATCCCTCTGAAGTCTGAGACTGTCCTCAGATGTACCTAGTTCTTACAAAAAACCAGAGCAACCTCAGAACCCACTGTCCATTGCAGTGAATGGAGTGGAGTGCAGCAGTGGTCAGGAAATTCAGTCCCTTGTTCTGTGTGGAGAGTTTTGTACGAGTGATCAGAGTTACCACTGTTACCTGTATAACTTTTTTTAATATCTTGAGAAATTCCTTTTAGGGACGCAGGTTATATTTTACGTTGTCCTCCTCCTGCTTCTGCCTTGTAAAAGGGCTGGGGCATTCAAAGCCGAGTTAGGCCCAACACACACTGGGACCATTATGTGTGCTTTCACACACAGGATAGGAGATCTTCATAATGTTATAAGGTCTAGATTGAAAAGGAATAGATTGATGTACACCTGTGTGTAGACTATATTTAAATCATGTATCTGGTTTTGCTGTCTGAATTTTTTATTGATGTACCTTCACTTTTATTTAAATGCCAGTATAGAAAATGTAGTACTCTAGGCCACCAGATCTATGTAAGCAGCAAAGAGTTAAGAAACAAAGACAGTCTGAACATGAAGAAAAATGTAAAGACATGTAGCAGTCTGATGAAGATTATCAGACCATCACAGCAAAGCCCAAAATCATCCTTCAAACCTCAGGGAAAAATGCCCTAAAGAGCTAAAGAGTTACCATGGGAACAACAGATTTAAAGAACAAATAAAAACCAACAGCTATTTACACCCCAACAAAATTATACAAACAAACAATAAACACAGAATTGCAAATCAGCTAAACTCAATAACTAAGCAGAATGTGGAAAAAAAATACTAAACATGGGAATAAAGCAGGGGGGGAGGGGGAAGGCAGGAGAGGAACCACCCAACAGTCCAGTGCTAACTAAGACATAAAACAGAAAATAAAAATGCTGTATTGAAAACAAAACTGATCGTTATCACAAGACAAGATATAAAGCTAAGGAAATGCTTCAATCTAGAGAAATGTTAGCATTTTTGTGTGATTTCTGCTAATTTCTTTACTGTATCGTGACTTTTTTCAGCACTGATCACAGGCAGCCTGTACTGAAATCAGTGTGTTATGCTGATTTAATGAGAACAGCTTTTGTCCATCATACTGGTATTCATGAAGAATATATTAGATATTGATACCTTGAAAATACAGAAGACATGGGATTTTGATTAAAGGGATGTCAACCTGTATTTCCTTAGACATTCGGGTCCCTTTAAACTCAGACTCCTACAACATATGCCTATCTATATTTAAAAGCCAGCTATGGGAATCTAAAATGTAGTGTTACAAGGTGACATTTATTTGGCATGAGGAGAAAAGGCTATTAACCTGTAGCTGGAATAATTTTTAATGAAGAACTCAGATGTGATAAAAAGATGAGTGAGACTATGCCCCCTAAGATTGTGTGTTGAGAGTATCTTGAGAATGTTTTGTCTTCCTGAACAAATAGCTGATTTATGAATATGATGCCAATAAAAATTTATACTGCCAGAAAAGAAAAAAACCCAAACCAAACCCAAAAACTTATCATACTTCAGTGTTTTTGAAGCATCTTTCTTTATATTTTTACTTATGAGATAAAATGTAATTTCACAAATTACTGGGGTCCATTAAGGAAGAACAAGACTGTGTGGTCCAAAGTCTCACAGGGATTCTGGTCTATGTTCGGGAAGCAGCTTATTCATTTTCTCCCAGACAAATATTTGTTACTTAGCCATTAAATCAAAGATGGGTCCACGCTGCCAAATAGATTTGAATTCAGACCATTAGAGAATTTTAGGTCACTCCCTTCCAGAGCTTTGATTTGTGCCCATCTCTTAATGTGGTGAGGCTTTTAAACTTCTGATTGCTTTACCAGCATTAGTTAACAGATGAAACTGTGTGAACAGGGAGGGTGGGGGGAATGGTGCATTTTGAAAGATTCTATTAATTTTCTTTGGCCAGACTTTGAGTTTGCCTCTTTCCCCTTTTTGGCAAGGTCATGGTTCTTATGAATGTTTGACTGAGCAGTTGAATTGGCATATGGGAGAATTTATAATGGAAGTGGGTATTTTGACCTGGTGCTGAGGACAAGTAACGAACACAATACACATTATATATTTGTACACTGTACTAGTAGAAGATAATCATCTGCACTTAAAAGTTGCAAACACATTTGTTGGGTGAATTTGAGTAACTGAATTTTTCCTGATCATTCTTCTTGCAGAGGGAGGGAGCATGTTTGTCAGATAAATAATTAATTAAAAATAGGTTTTGTTTCTATCAATCACCATTTTAAAAAAGAGAAACCCCTCCTTTTGCTGGTTGGAGGAAAATCCTTCCCTTGTTTGAAGGTAATCATCAATTTAAAATCTACCCAGTCACGTAAAGTCAGAGAAGTTAGTTGTTTGCTTCAGATACCAGTTAGTGTCTGTGCCACAGTTGGGAATCTCAACATTTCTTGGGATCTCATCCTATGATAGCATTCTGAGTTTTTCCAAGCAGATCAGTACCTCCCAGAATAACCATTGAATATGGTGACCTATGCAAAAGGTGAGCTTTAGCAGCAAACTGAGAAAGTTATAACAATGCTATAGTATTAACAGCTTGAAGCAAATTAATTGTGCTTCTATTGTAGAGATATCACTACTGAGGTTAATCAAAAGAGAGTTAAGAGAAAACCACATCCTTCCCACCTTGAAAAATGTGGTGTAATCAATAGGAAAAAATAAATGGGTGATCAGTGAAGATCTGTTTTGTTTACTGTTTACTGCATGGTTGCTAAGGAATGTCTTGGAAGATGGGGGCCAGGTTTGTGAAATTAAAGTTTTTTATCCATTACAGATTTTGTTCCCTGTGGGAGTCTGCGTCAGTAGCACGTAGTGAAATTCAAAGTTATTCCAGACTCCTTCATTACATGTGTGCTGACTGCTACTGAAACCCTTATATGATTTTAAAATACATTCTACACTATAGAACTCAAAAATTAATGCAATTTTTTGAATAATGTGAATTTTTTGATGGGAAAAATAAACCAAAACAACCCAAGCCAAACACCACGGATTTGTTCCTTTTTGTTTACAAGGATATGATTGTGAAACATTACTAATAAACTTTTATTAACAATAATAAATGACAGCTGTGTGTAACATGTACCAAAAGCCTGTTCAAAGATTCATTTCTAGGTTGCATGCCATGTTTAAAGCTATAAAGTATAATGACCTTTTCAGAGATCAAAGCTCCATCTTTTTTTTTTCCAAAAGAGATGTTTGAGGTTGTAAGAGCAGTGAACCCACTGAGTGAAGTTTCAGTTTCTACCAGAAGTTGATTAATAGAGAATTTGAGAATGATAGTGCCATAGGGGAATAAGGGGGACAGCCCAGGTGGACAAGCAGTTGACCACATGCACTTTTCCTCATTCACCATCCAGTAGATTAATTTGCTACCTATGGATCCTCCCCCTAACAGAGGACTCTGTAATGAACCTGCTGTAGGTGGATTTCCTTGTGTGCATTGTATGGCACAGGGCAAGGCTTTGCTGTTAGTCAGCGTACTATGCTTCATCACTCATAACAGTGCACTCTCTCATGCCTGCACAGAAGCATGGCTAATATTGTAGCTTTGATGCTCTTAGTCTTGTGGAAAAATTTCTAGGCTGGATCAATTCAGCTGGTGTAAGCCTACCAAAGGACAGCTGCATCATCTGAATGCACATTCCTGTATCTCCATCAGTATCATCACAGGCCTCGATAGTACTTCCTGTCTATAAGGAATCTTTACTGATGCATGCTTCGGAAGTAGCACATGTTCTTCCTATGGCATGTACTACCCACTTTGCTTTTATTTAAACTAGTGGTTGTTCAGAACTCAAACTTGGCTTGAAGTTTATAAAATATAAAGCAGGAAACTGATAGGTGAAGGAGTGATGATGTTTGGATCCACCTACCAGGACATTGCCACAAATAGGGAAAAGGATATTTTAGTTGGCTGCCTTTGGCCTGGAATCTTGTCTGGAGGGGTCAGGCAATCTCCCTACAACTGAAGCTTGCAGGTTGTCTTGTTCTGCTGTAACATAGAACAAGTAGCATAGATCATATAACACAGCGTTGCTTGCCCTTGCCATTGTAAAATTAATATGTAATTCTTCCAGGCTTTTCTCTGTTGTGTGAAGGACCATGAACCCTGTTATGAATATTTTAACCACAAAATTCCAAATTCCAGATAAAATCATTTTGTTAAAGTCTTCTGAGAAATAAGTAAAAATTTATGACGAATGCAAAATATTTTTTCAGCATTTTTTCTGAATGAAGTTTTGTATAAACTATTTCATGTTTTATGGGAAGATCAGTATGGTCTTTGCAGAACTTCTGTGGTAGAAGCTGTGACTAAGAAGATCCTTCTTGTCAATTTTAATCGACCTGGTAAGGTAAGATTTCCCTCTCTGCTCTCTTTCGTGAATGTTGCAGGATCACTGACTTTGTCTGTAATTGGAAGTTACTGAGTAAAGATAGGCTTCTCAAGGAATGTATTCAAGCTCCCCACTGTTGTTAACTGTGCTGACACTGAGCAGATGTTGAAGAGGGTAGTTCCAGTGCTGACTTGTGCTTTCACAATCTTTGGTCAATGTTCTTACCATCTATGCTCTTAGGCGGCATTTTTCTGTGCTGTATTCATCCTTAAAATTCTTTAGCTGAGCAGAGACAGCACAGGTGGGGTTCATCCTCAGAAGTACCTGGTATTTCACCACCTTAGTTTCACTCAGCATTATTTTAACTTCCTGGCAAACCTTTCCATAACCCAGCTTCCCAGCTCCTTTGTTTGCTTACAAGTGCTGTAGAGAATCACAGGGAGTTTGCCCTTCCGTGCTTAGGCTGGCATCACCAAGTGTTTCAGCAGTGATATCTTAGCAGCCAGGTTTGAAGAGCTGCAGCTCAGAAAGAGGGAAGGGGCTATTTTGGGTGGTATTACTCCATTGCAGACACAGAGACTGTGGATGAGCACATATATTTATAAGGGTTGAATTTTGGAAGACACCAGATACCACAGTGATAAATGCCATAGAAGTACTTAGATAAACTCTTCTGGGAAGCTGCCAATATAACATCAAATAAAGTATAAAGTTAACACCTTGTGTTGTGTGGTGTCTGTAAACCAGGGCATTTCCTCCTGAAGGGGAGAAATTGATTACACTGTGCTATCAGCAACTTCAAGTTTTACTGCAGCCTAATAGAAAACTAAATCTCCATAATAATGGCACAAGAAAAATTATGAGATAGCATTTTATAAAATGATGTTAAGAGAGGAGTCAATAGCAAGTACAACTTGAACAGTAAATAACACATTTAGCTATGGCAATACATTGTCTGTACAGAATTATTCTCCCATCAATAGCACTGGGTTGGGATCAGACTGACAAGGCATTGCAGTTCATATCTAAGCAAACAGATGGATACATAAGTAAGTTCTCAGAATCAAAGAAGCAACTAAGCTAGCCAGTATACATTCGGTACAGACATAAAATGACCACGCAGCACCCTTATCTCTTGGTTTGGTTGTAATATTGTGCATATATATTTGTGGTTTCTTTCTCTGTCTCTCTCTCTTTTTTCCCCTTTGATAACATTGTCCAGATCTTCTTCCCTGCCTGTGGGGCCTCACATTAGGGTATCATATTTTTTCCTATCTGGTGGCCTGCAGTTTGTCTGTTCGTCTGTCATTTGAGTGTTTCTATTTTGGTGCCAACTTATAACATCCCAGGCTTCAGATCAAGGGTTTCTAACAGAGAGATTGTGCCATGGGCCTGCGTCCTTCCCATTTGTGATCATAAAACTACCCCTTTTGTTCACTCAAAGCTCCTGCAATAAGCTGCTCAGGGAACCAAGACCTGCCCTAACAAGGCAGAATTTCTCCTAGTGAAAATGGAATTATTCCAATGGAGTCATCTATATGCTCCACACTTTTCTCACCCAGGCGTGTAGGAGTAGTGTCTGGGCAGACTGGGTACAGTTTCATTCTGTACCAGAATTAGGAGAGCAGATGGGTGATTTAGAGTCATATTTCCCTCCTATCTCTGATCCTGCACTGAATCCAGATC
Source organism: Monarcha castaneiventris obscurior (assembly GCA_026261815.1). NCBI lineage: Eukaryota > Metazoa > Chordata > Aves > Passeriformes > Monarchidae > Monarcha > Monarcha castaneiventris. Next base: position 50,830,326 of record JAMPIT010000230.1, on the reverse strand, counting down.
AAAATCACTATTTTCATTCTCATCACTCTCATTCTTTTCTTCTAGCTGGACTAATTCTTTTCTCTCTTTCCCAGCCTCCACAAGGAGATGTCTTTATTTCAACAAGAGACAGTTACCAAAAGTTTCCTCTAGGTATTGTGAAAAAGGATGAGTGTTGAGCCAAAGCTAGAAGAAGGTGGGGAGTATCTTCTTCCCCATCCCACTCTCCAATTCAAGTAGAATGAAAGTAAACTTGTGCTAAAAGCAGAGTTTAATTTTTTTGTTATTTTAAAAGTTGGAGAGATGGCTTTCTGGAGTAATCTTGTATCTCAAGGTTGACAATACTGTCTTAATAGGGGAAAGATGTTCTTTGCGCAGAGAATTCAGCCTTCAATGTGCCTACATTAAGAGTTCCCTCAAAAGTGTTGCTGCTGTTGTGTTTCTGAATGCCTTTGAAATGTGGGCAGGTTTCTGGCCATAACTGCTTTGATTCCACATTATTCTTCATGAGGAACCAAAAAATATTTCTATTTTTGACCTTTTCACAACACATTTTTGACCTGTTTGGGGCTACAGTGCTTTAAGGAGAACTGGGGTTGTTTTATTCTTGGCTGTAGGTCTTTTTTCCATAAAGCGTATGGAAAGCCAAAGAAACAAAATGGAAATACAGAGCCTACCAGTTATCTATGAATAGGCTGTGGAGACTTTTCCTTGCATCTTTCTATTGAGTGCTTTCTTTTGTCTACATTTATCTTTAAAATTTCGTTTTAAAAAAATTTCAATCACTCTTTTTACTATGCTGTCCAGTTTTCCATCCAGTTATTTAAATCAGGTGCAACTCTTTACTTGGAATTGGTCTAGAAATGAAATCTCTTAAGACCTAGGTTAAATTTAATATTAAAGTTATGACTAAACAATTTAACAAGCTATCAAAATTTAGTGAGACTCCTAACAGGCATTCCAGCATTCTCTAACAACTTCTTCATGCAAAACAATCTGTGCCATGTAACCAGTCCTATAGAAATGCAGCTGCAGTTTAAGGCTAATGCATTGCATAAGAGTATGCACTTCTGCTATCAAAACTGGCTTTTATAGCCTTAAGCCCAGTCCTTAAAAGTAAGGCTAAGGAAGATTATGCTATCTGGGATATTGATGCTGTTGTTTTGCTCTGGATGCTAAGTCATATCTCTTACCCCTTTAGATTTCATTTCTGTATCAGCCTTACTATGTGATAGTTTATTGTTTCTGAGACTTGTTGTGTCTTACATACTTTGAAGCATGACCACAACCCTGAACTTCCCTTTTAAGGACACTCGTGTCAAGGGTGTATCAAATATGCCTGTGTCACAGGGGGACACCAGTGCTGTATAAAGTAAAGCAAACTGAGTGTAGAAAGGATCCCACTGACAGAAATCAGAGCTTTCTCCCCAGCCCCCAACCCTGGTTATTTCACTGAGCAGAATACAAGAGCATATGCACAGACAAAGTGGCGTCCCATTACATTCCTCCAGGGTAAATAATTTATCAGGACTGATGCTGATTAAGTATAAATGTGAAGAGTGTCAGGAATCCAGGTGACACAGTAGTGAGTGCTGGCTTTTGCCTCCAAGGAGTGCAAGTCACATTTCTCTCTTTACATCCACATACTCTTTTGGGGAATGTTTGTGATTCTTGTGTGATATTTTACTTTTGGGAAATAGAGCTCTTTTAGAAGAAAACAAAATATATTCACTCAGGCTAGTGTCATAGCACACATTTAGTCCTAGAGTATGTCCTCATTAGGAGATAATTACATTTGGTTGGATCTTCAGCTCACTGATTTTATTCAATCCTCTTTATAAATCCTTCTATTTCAGTCCTCACTCCTGAGTACATTATATTCCTGAAGTTTTATCCGTCTGTCTTAAAAATGTTCCAGTTTACTTCTGTCTCAAGGCCATAAGCTTTAAGCAGGTTAAAAGTTGCGTACATCTACCTTTCATCAGATGGCAATCCCCACTGCACTGTATTGTTGTAATACAGGTGCTGAGACAGGCCTTGGGACTCCAGTAGTTCATAGGACATCCAAATGACAGATTTTGTAACACCTGTGGGGGTGTTGATGTGGAGGTTGTCAGAGCATCCAAGCCACTTTTCCACCGATTTAATCCAAAATATTCATTTGGTTCTTTTACTCCTGAGACGGCAAATGCCAACTGCTGTTTAAGATTCTAGGCCTAAAATACTGCACACTGATGCAGAGTGCCTGAACTCTGCTGACAGCAGCTACTTAGAAGATATTTGTCAAATATAGAAGTTTACCTAGATCAAAAGTGTATCCCCTACAGTGAGGGCAAAAAGGTTGGGAAATCGAAGGAATGCTCTCCTCCAGAGAGAGCACAAGCTTCAGCATAAGCTTGAGCCACTAGTGAGTGGCCAGAGAGATGAGAGCTTTGACTAGATGTAAATCAGAAATGAATGCAGCTGGAATGTGCATCTGGGGCAATTAATGGGAAGAAGGCTAAACCTCTTTTTAGGCTGCTAGTCAAGGAACTTGAGCCTATTACTGCCAGGCTCACTTTTGATACACTTCATGGTGTGGCTTGGGTCATCCTTAAGTCAGTCCTACTGTGGATGGGAAGGAAAGTGCTTCTAATGCACTGGAGTATTCTCTGTTGTCAGATGGAGGGAAGAGCATAGTGATTTTTCATAGCTGATATTTGATAGGTGTTGTGCCAAAAATGCACACCAGTGGAAGCTCAGTGGAACTGGCCCTTTTTAAAAGTAAGAAAACTAGCAGAAGGTGATATATGAGATAGAAAAACTTACAGGGCCATTACAATATTTTTGTATCCACCAAAAAATGACTACCTGGGCTCTCAGCTGTAAACTGCATCCCCAAATTTGTTAGATAAGGAATTTGCTGGACAGACACAGCCAGAGAGTTGTGGTCAATGTCTCTGTGTCCAGATGGAGTCTGGTGATGAGTGGTCTCCTTCAGGACTCTGTCTTGGAACTGGTACTCTTTAATATCAGTGACACAGACAATGTGATTGAGTGCACCCCCAGCAAGTTTGTAGATGACACAAAACTGAGTGCTGTGGTTGGCACAACAGAAGGACAGGATGACATCCGGGGGGCTGGACAAACCTGAGCAGTGGGCCCACATGAGCTTTAACAATATCAAGTGCAAGGTGCTGCACCTGAGAGAAGTACCAGGGGGTTCTGGTGGATGAAAAGCTGGGCAGAAGACAACAGAGTTTACTTGCAGCCCAGGCAGCCAATGTATCCTGGGCTACATCAAAAGAGAGGTGGCCAGCAGGTAGAAAGAGGGTGATTCTCCCTCTGTATTCTTCCCTTATGAGACTGCATCTAGAGTGCTGCATCCAGTTCCAGAGTCCTCTGCACAAGAAAGATGTGGACCTGTTAGAAGGGGTCCAGAGGAGGCCACAAAGGTGAGCAGAGGGCCAGAGCAGCTCTCCTATTAAGACAGACTAGAGAGTGGTTTTTTCTGCCTGGAGGAGAGAAGGCTTCAAGGAGACCTCATTGTGGTCTGCCAGTACTTAAAGGGGACTTACAAAAAAAGAGGGAGAATTACTTTGGACGTGGGAAGACATTGACAAAATAAAAGGAAACAACTCTGAATTTGAAGATATTTAGATTAGATGATAGATATCCTTCAAGAAATCCTTCACTGTGAGGGTGGTGACACACTGGAACAGGTTGCCCAGAGAAGTTACGGATTCCCCTTCCCTGGAAGTGTTTAAGGCTGGTTTGGATGGAGCTTTGAGCAATCTGATCTAGTGGGTGGCCCGTAGCAAGGGGATTAGAACACTAGATGATTATTCAGGTCCCTTCCAATCCAAACCATTCTATGATTCTGTGAAATCAAAAACAGATACCAAAAACAGCCCAGCATTTTCTTACAGAAAAAGAGAGACATCCCTTTCCTTATACTTACAGTCCTAGCATTCTCAAAGTCCATGCCTTTTGGAATCCAACACAGTAATCTCTTGAGTTACCCTTTTCTATTTCCCATATAGCTCCTTGTAAGTGCATTAGCAGGAAATCCAGTGACATGTGCAGAAAGAACTCAGACTCATGGAAGACAAGCCAATCAGCTGTCCTTTGACATGGAATATTTAGAGTAAGGCAAAACAAAGTCTTTAAACTAACAAAAAATCTACCAATGGTTAGCCAAAAAAAAAAAAAAATTACAAATCATGTTAGCTAACTAATATAAGACTAGTCAGTAGTCAGACTATAGAGTAGAAATACGTAACTCCTGCAATTAGATTTACTAATATTTTTAATCAGATATTGTCTGCTCTGTTCCATTTTCTTGTTGTGTTAAACTGTGTTGACAGCTATGCTAGTGGAAGTATTCCAATGCACTGAAAAGATGGGGAAAGACATAAAAGCTTCCCAAAGAATAACTGAGAATAAATCCTATAAACAAATATAGAAATGAGCTTAAAACCACAAAAATTTATTGGAGCTAGTCTTGGCTTTTCCAAAATATTAGGCATATTCAAATCTAAAGTCCTAGCCTTTCTCTGTTTGAAAAAATTGACTTTGAAAAAAAGTCATCTGAGAGGTTTAAAATTTTCAAAATGTGTTGATGAAAACCTGTTTGTTTTTCTAGTTTTGTTTTAATTTAACTTATCAAATCAAATATAATTCCACTTAGGTTTCTTTAAATCTGAAAGCCAAACCAGTATTTTATATAAACAGCAAAATTACTGTTTGAAACATTTTTTCCTCATGAAAACTGTTAGTACCATGCAAGATGTTTTTCTTTTTTTCTGGACAGTCTTGCTAGCAGTTTTGTCCAGCCTCTGAATTACACCGCTGCTGGATTTTACTGTCAGTCCCCGTAATTCAGGTTTTCTTGCTTCACAGGATTTGATTAATCAAAATAATTATTCTACGTTTATTGTGAAAGGTCTTTTAAGTCTGGCAAAGGCTGTAGCCTAAGGGAAGAGTAATGCTATCTAAACTTAGGGTAGAAGATTGTACGAAACATCTCGATGAAGGAAAAAATAGACTCAGAGTTTGCCTCTGAAGTATATTCTCATTTTGGTGTTTATATTTAGCAGTCATGTTCCCCAGAGCCAATTTAGAGGATGAGGAGAATACTGGCTCTGCTGTACACGTCATCTTGACAAGGTGTAAAGAGGGTGTCATTTCAAGCCAGTTGTGAAAAGAGCGCAGAGCCCTCCTGGAAGTGGTATAAGGAAAGTCCGCATGCTGCACAGGAGTCAGTCTTCTTTAGAAACCTTTTATTAGTAGCAAGCTATAAACTAACTCGTGTGTGTTCAACATCATGAGATACAGGTTGAGTGTTCCTCCCCCTGCTCAGAGCCTCACCAGCAGGAGTAACAACTGGAAGCAGCACACGGCCGCGGAGCTATTCAGGCCTGACCCTGCAAGGTCTGCTGTTGACTGCAGCCTGTTACTCATCTCACGTAATGTGTAAGGCAGCTCGGGCTGATGCAGCCAATTTACCTGATTTACCCTTTCTGTAGGTGGGAGGAGTGAGCAGTCAGCACCTTGCCAGTGAGACACAGCAACCTTCCAGTGTTTTATGAGTACTTTGCTGGAGCTTGTGGCTGGTTAAGTTGGCCTCGGTTAACAGTCACCCAATTGACTTTAGATGCTACTGGCATTCTCTCAGAAGCCAAATCAGATACCTGCTCCTTGTAAATGACTTGGATTGCAAAACCAGAGCTGTGTTGAATTCAGCATGAGTGGATTTGGAATGCTGTTTGGGGAAAAAAAATAGAAAATAACATGACTCATTCTAAGACAGCCATAAAATACAGCAGTGTCAGAATCATAAATTATTATTTATGTCTGTGAATGTATTGCCCACCTATCAGAGACAGACTTCTGCCAACAGCACTGCCAATAAGAGATGGCGTTTTGCATAATTTTTAAGGTGGAACATGCTGGATTTAATTACAGAACTAAAGTTTGTGACTCAAAAAACATCATGGCATTGTTTTAGATTATTTCCTCTTCCATTCTCAGCAGCTCTACTGTGGAGCAGTAGCCTTCTTAAATATGTTTTGTGGAAATTAGGAGCAATAAAGGAAATCCTGACAACGTAGTTTCCAAAGTTACCTGGAGGTCGTTACTAAAATGGGACCACCAGCAAAGAGGCAGCATAGAAAAAACAAATCCATGCTTCTAAAAAAGTCATGCTTGACTTCACTCATACAGGATGTTCTGATAAACTCAGAATAATAATCTTATTTGTCCTTATTTGTTTAATTGTCCCTTTTACTGCTTAAAAGTCAATAGATTCATACAACTGATCTCTAGCTGAATCACCCTAGTTACTAGGAGGAACCTGTATTTTGGCTGAGGTGGGTACAAAATATAAGCAGTTAAGGATCAAATGGGATAGATTGTTTTAAGGGGTGTTATATGTATTCTCACAGAAGAAGGAAAAAACCACGCATCCTATTCCAACCTTCACTAGTCTGCATGAGGCATGCTAGAGAATGAAGACTGTGATCATTTAGAGCAGCTTAAACTCAACTATATTTTCATAGTGCTTGTGTTGGTTATCATAGTCTCCTAGAAAATATGGTAATTTTGGAAATAACAAGTGATAACTGTAGGAGGGACAATAAAGCAAGCCTGAGAGCTGATGTAAAGATTGCCAACTTCTTAACTTTAAGGATGACATAATTGCTGTCACCACAATCCATCGATGCAAAGAGGCTGGAAGCAAGCTGGCAGAAATACAAATTTTTTGGAGAGTTGACTGGTGGAGTAATTTATTTAACTGTCCTTTTGAGCAATGTTAGGACTCATGTAGGCTCCCCATAGAGCACATACTGTATATCGTCCCTATGAAATATGATGAAGCACAGATCTTTTTGAGCACATTAGCAACTAGATCCAAAACAACAGGGCTATAATTTTACAGTTACTGTGCATGATCCATTCCCCTCCATCCCCCAATCCCTTTTTTGGCTGTTACTTTTTAAAGCATGAAATATATCCTGTAGTGCAACTCTTCCTGAAAGAATATATTATCAGTGCTTCTGTGTAGCGGATGGAACTGTCTAAAGATTTCTGTTATATTTCTAACTTTCCCAGTGTTTTTCAAATTGTTTTGAGAATGAGACAAGTCAAAATAACTTGCACTAGGAAATGGAAAAGGAGGAGCCACAATTAAGAGCACTACTATATAATAAGATTTAAGTGACTGTTAGGATTTTCAGTCTTAAAAATTGTAATGGGATGCTGGCTAAAGTGCTTTGGATGCAAGGAAGGCTGTAAACACTTTAATTGCCAAAGTTAAGCTTCTTCACTGCTCTTGTCTGTAATACAAAATCACCTAAGGAAAGTGAAAGTTCTGATGACCGGTGCCTCCTCAAGTGTATCATTTAAGAAGCATTGAATAAGATGTGGTGCTATCATCTTGTTGTGTCACCACTGACATGGCTTAGAGAATTTGCATATTCTAACACAGTGAGGTGAAGTATTATTTTACACAATTTATGGGACTGGCAGGGTGCAGTGAAACAGACTTTTCTTAATTCCCTTTTTTTCCCCATTTATTCAGGGGAGAAAAAAAAAAAAAAACTGTAGCAAATACCCTATAAAAATATCATAAGAAAAAAGTTACCTTTCTCTTATACTATGTACAAGTGCTTACGTTCATGTAAACAGCCTGAGAAGTGGGAAGAACTTCTTCCTGTAGGATCTCCAGAGACTGCCAGTTCTATTCTGCTCCTAACAGCGTTTTCAGGAGGTCATAAGCAATACAATGGATTTTTAAGTAAGAAAGTATTAAAAGAATTCTCTATGAACCTTGCTGCCTTAGACAGAACCTGCCTCCTTTGGCTGGGATTGTGGTTCAGTTTTTTTGGCAGTAAGTATGAAGACCATGGAGCTTGTAGAACATGGGGAAAACTACAGCCTTATTCCAAAAGCTGGAGAGATGGTATGGCAAAGCTATAAATTCTCATGTCCCTTAGAGAAACTAATTTTTGAACAGACCTGACACTGAGGCATCTGGGAAAGGAGTCTGACAAGGAGCCTGCATGAAAACACATGGAATTTGTTGTTTGAAATGACAGGCGGCCATCTGACTCGAGCTCCTCCATGTCACAGGCAATGGGGACACTGCCTCACACAGTTCAGTCGTTAAAATTTCAAAAACAAGCCATGTGATTCAAGTCAGGAGATATTCTGATTTGTTGAGTATATTGCAAAAATGATCCAGTAGGAACTGGCCTGAAATTGGCTCATCTATAATTCAATATGTAGCATGTTTTTTGCATTATGATTCATGCTGTCATCGTAATTGCTGTAACTATCAACTGATAGCTGACAGTGGGAGCCAACCTAAATCTCAGGGTAAACAGGGAGGGTAAACATTACTTTCAAAGGAGTTGTGCTTGCTCCATTCCACCAATTAATTTAATTAACTTCATGAAATGCCACACGCTATTCTTTGTTGTGTTGTGTTGTTGAGGGAGGATGGGGATTTTAAAGGATGTGCAAGTCTTTCCTCCTGTTACATGGCATAAATCAACAAGTCCTGTGCTCCAAGGGAGAAAATAGACTCCTACAGTGAAATCCTGGTTAGTGCTAGGATCTCTGCTTTGATGAGCTTAAGTCTCACCCCCTAACTTTCAGAATTAGCAAACAAAGTATGAATGAATTTCTAAGTTGACAGTAAGGATAATCAGTTGCAACTAAGAGCTACTGAATCTTTGCACTTCTGCTGAACAAACTGAGATTGCTTAATCAAAAAAAAAAAAAGGTAAAATGACACTTCTCAAGGGTCCACTATTTGAACATATATCTCGTGTTTACTGAGTTTTCTTACTGTGTTCCCATTTTGCACACAAAACCCCTGTTCTCTGTGGGAAGAATTTTTGAAAGCCCAAAGAATGCAGGATCAGGTAGAAGCTAGGTATGGACATACTGACTGCATTTCAGAATTTGATATATCGTTCCCTTGCTAGTTTCTCATAATTGCTGGCTCAGAGAGTACACTTCATTCAGAGAAAGCAGTGTAGCTGGTCTGTGTCGTTGGGACATAGCCCAGATGAGTGTCAGGGACAAGCAGCACACAGCACTCTGCTGTTTGTTTTCTGAGTGCTTGTATGTCATTGTACTGCCCATACATAATTCAGATGTAAGTGAAAGCCACTTTTCCTGAGCTCCCTTGTTGATCCATAGGGTCTTTTTAACTTTGTAGAAGCTTGCCGGGGCAAAGGGCAGAGGTAGTTAGAAATGCCCTTGTCTGTTCTGTAGGTTGCGTCTGTTTAAATTTCAGTTCCTAATCTGACACAGTGTTCTCACACCCATATCTTTAAAAACTTTCCAGTAATATTAACAGGCAATGAGGCTAACCTGTGTCAATTTTACATAGCAGAGGGTTTTCTTAGCTGAACTTTTAAGTATATACAGCACCATTTTCTATCGCTTATCTCTGTAGCATATTTGTTATATAAGAATGGCATCTTTTCATTCCTCCCACTGCTACCTTTTATTCTTTGCCAGTCTACATAATGATTTTGGAGGATGAATGAAGAAGCTCTGTCTGAGCTCTTAATGAAAGCTTCCTTTTTATCTTATCTTCCACTCTTAAAGTAACTTTCTGATAACGTTGTTTGTGAGAGAGGATAAATTGTTTGCTTCAACTTTGGTTTAATTATGATACTGAACTGTAAAAAAAACCAAAAAAACTTAATGAGAAACTCCTTGGGACTGCTTTTTACATAAAATCTAGGAAAAAGTTTATGGGCAGAATATTTGCAAAAAAGAGGAAAGTTGGGACAAACTAATTCAATGTGGTTCTGGTTTTAAATAGCCAATCTTATTTATGGTTTTCTTTTGCTTTCTTGTTTGTGAAGTTGGACATAAGAAATCCAGTCACTAAGGAGTGCTCTGGTGTGCTTGGTGCATATATATAAAATCACAGAATCACAGATTAATCTGAGTTGGAAGAGACCAACAAGGATCATCAAGTACAACTCTGAAGTGAATGGCCAATATAGGGATTGAATCCCAACCTCGGTGTTACTAGCACCATGTTCTAACCTAGATGATGATGATGATCCCTGCCACTACCAGTCTAAATTTAAACGCATCCTCTGTCTGGATATCTCTCAGTATGGTGTAATTTTTCAACAGAAACCTTGTTGAAATGGAAAGACTTTGGGCATTTGTTCAGGGTGTCTGAAGGTCCCAGCTGCAGTATGTGTGATCAGTCCATGGGGTGTGTGGAGAGCACAGACAGGTACAGGCTGCTGGTCTGCATTTGTCTGCTAAACTGAGCTCAAATCACTGGCGCAGTGCATTAGGGATAGGTATTTTGGAAGTCTTGTGCATGCACCACTAAGTGCAAAAATAAACATCCGAACCTATGGAGCTGACATCTAAGACACCACATCAACAACCAAAGCACAAAGAGTGACTTGCAGCAGGCAGTTCAGAAAGAAACTTCATCTAGTCAAATGGTGAAATTTGTTCCTGAGCTGAGAAACAACATAGTGTTTCGAGAATTGTTTGAAGACTATTCAGAGGACTGAAGTGATGCATATGCCTTATGCTGGTCCTCCACAGAGGAATGATATTCATCCAGTGTGAATACTTTTGAATAGAGAATGAATATTTAAACCACATGGAGACAACTGATGAATAGAAAAAGAGGATAAATTATCAAATTAATTAATATTAGTAGTGAGTGCTTACAAATAGTGCTCATCAAGGACTAGACCTTTTGTTGCTCTGACTGGGTGGGCCCTTGCTGGTTTGAATTATCTTTGTAAGAAAATGATCATCAAAGAAGGCAAAACATATTTTAAGAAGCTCTTTTAATACAGCATAACTCAGAACAAAATATACTATTGTTTAATAAAGCTATCATAGGCACAATTCAGAATTTATAAAAGTTAGCCTCTTGGCTTGAAAGCAGAACAATATCCTATTCTAATACATTTATTTTAATTATTATGAGGTGTTTTATTCAAATATAATGTATTCATTTATATATAAGTGGCCTATAAAAGTGGAAGAGAGAGCAGCAAGCCAAACACTAACGCTTAAATTCTGTGAAAAAGTACAGAACAACATATTTATTTGGTTTTTATCAGAACCATTAGTAACTCTTTGATGCAAAACATACAGAAAACAATGTAGAAGTTCTACACTGTTTCTAGAAGATTTTGATACTTCCATGTGTACTCTTTCTGAATGTTATGCAACCCTCTCGATTTTAATCACTTGCAACTTCTTTAATGTATGACATTCTCACTTTTAAATTTTGAGATTTAGTGTAATGCCTGAAGTCAATAAAGAGGAGCTTTTGGGATATTCTAAATAATTGTAAATATTTTAAAATTTGTTGATGAAAAACTTAAAAAATATGTATGCATTTGAAGAACAAAAGCGTATATCATTTTTCAACCATAACCAAAAGCTTTTACAGTGAAATATTTAACCATTAACTCTAATAATTTTAAGTTCAAGACCTGTGTTTCTTAATTGAAAAAAATCTTGCACTTGCAGATTGTAAATTTTTACATTTTAGCAAAGATTTTTAAGTATGTGTCTTCAGATAATTAGAACATTGCATAAAAAGGAAGCCTGCAATCTTTGTTTTTATGAACCTTGCCCAAAAAAAAAGTATTTCCAGATGGAATTATTATGCTTATTTGACTTAATTTTTCACTAAATTAAGTTAACTGCCCCCTGTCCTTGTATCTTCTCTAGGTTCCCCAGCTTTAGTTTTGGTCTGTCTTCCTTAGCGGACACCTTGTTGAGTATAACTTTGTTTCAATGTATTGTTTAACTTATGCTTACATGATCTATACCAACATCACAGTTTTCAGGTGTGTCTGCTACTGTTCCAGCTTTATTCCCATTGAAGTCACTGATTCCCCTTCCTCCCAGCCCTGATGACAATGGCAGCAGTTAGGCCATTATCAAATATGATGAGAAAATTTGCTGTCTATCAACTCTACACAGTCAGAATAGTGATCCTATCAGTAGTCTTATTTGAGTTCAATATAAATTAAAACTCTAATTTATGTATCTGCTTTCTTCCCAATCTCAGGCCAATTGGCTGAGAAGAGATCTTGCCTCTTAATAATTTTATTTTTCTAAACAAATTTCCTTGCAGCTAGATTTTGAGTTTTAATACAAACTTTTGGTTTCAAAATATATCAGTGTCATCATGGTAGCTATTGGCATCATTAGCACTTTTCATTTCTTTGCAATAGAAAGAAAATTATGCAAAATGGATCTTCTCAATCACAGAAGAGACTCTAACCTGTGCACTATGTAAAGTTCACATGCTGTGTTCTAGAGGATGGAGAGTACCTATACATTGCAAATACAGCGTCAGAGACAAAAAAAAAGTGTTCTGAAGCAGCTGTAGCCCCTCCAGTAGTCTAGAAGGTGAAGCAGCAGAACTAAAGAGGCTGTAAATGTTGGCTTTTAACCTTCTCAGGGAAGAAAGCCTGGGAGCTAGCAGGGAAGTAACAGCTAGTGTGTGGATCCAAAGCTCCTGAAGGGACCATCATACATAAGAGAGCAGTAACTAGAACCAGAGGGTAGTAAAGATTGGCATCCTCTCTTCCACTTCCCTCCCACTGGCTGGGGGTAGCCCTGCCCCAAAGGCCCCCTGCAACCTCTTCACCCAGGTCAGGGATGTGGTGGCATCCAGCTCTCCTCGAGAGATAGAATGTCCTCCCTTCACTTCACATGATTTTTTTAACCTTCTTCTGTGTTGCTCTTTTCCATCTTACTTGCTGACTTAATTCTTCAGAATTTATTTTTAATGTTCTACATTTTAATGCTTTGATCTTCTGCATGTCGTAAGCCACATGCTTTTTTGGCTCTTCCTTATTTGGAAAAGGCAGCATAGTAGGTCTCTGATAAGCTGATAGCCATCTGCCCTGAGTCAGTGATGTGGTATTAATTAACCTGCGTTATGCAATGATTACCTGTATCAGTACAACATAAGTCACTCTTCCACAAATAGTGCAGACTTTCACCTGGTTCTTACCTTAGAGCTTTCTGTCATTTCATACTCTTGTTTGGGGTTTTGGCTGGTTTTCATTTTGACACCTCATATTGTGAGACTCTCTCAGGTATACCTTTTAATTGTCTTCCTAATCATTCCATTCCTTGGAAAAGTCAAAAACAAAAGCTTATACAGCTAAACTTCTAAATGTCCATGATGCAACAGATAGAGCTTTCTCAGTTATAGAAATCTTCTTTTCTTGTAAATTGCATTATGACTGCTTTGAAATCCAATGGAAATAATTAAAAAGTGGTGAGAGTATTTGTTGCAAGACCATCTTTAACATATTAAAATCACTCCTGAAACAATACTGGCTATGGACAAAAGGTAATGTTTCAAGAAGAAAATACAGAAGAAAATAAAAAGCTGGCCTGCCACTCCCAACACATGCATGCACAGCCTGCCAGAACATTTTTGTAGATTGTCCCATTTTTAAATCACCAGGATGCAAAATAGACACTTGTTTTATTTTCCACATTTGACGTGGCTGGATGATGTCAGAGACCCCCATGTTAAAAATTATTCTAATATGAAGTGGACTCAGCAAAAAGGTGAATTCAGCTTTGGGCATCACTAATTCATAGATCAGTTTATAGATGATGGACATCGGGAAATATTTTATCCCAAGCTTTTTCTTTGAGATTTTCTATTAGTGTAGGAACATATACATGAATGTGTGTGTGGCAAGAAAGCTTTTTTCCCTGTGTGCAGAGCAGGCATGCTTTCCTAATGCAGTGCGCTACAATCCTCGCTCAGAGGTATAGGACTTCCATAGATGGGTTTATTAGCTGGGAGCTAATAGTACCATAGCTGGAAGACAGAATATGGCACTGAAATACAGAAAAATAAATTATTTCTTCCAGTGTAAGAGAAAACCTATTCTTAATGATTTTTCTATTAATATCTGTGCCTAGTGAGATATCTTCATGACCTGATTTAAAAATTAAGGAGGTTCTGACAAGGTGAGAAAAAATATTTATAGATACAAAATACTAACTGTGGACAGTAGTTCGATACTTCAGTCCTGACAGGAGAATTATAAAGGTTTGTAACTCACAAGTTGAAGCAAGAAGTACTGTAAATTACAAAAATCCTGTTATGCATATTTGAGCAGAAAAGTGCTTTATTAGGAGCTCCCATAAATTTCCAGGCTCCATCTCTTAATGCTTTAAGTGCATGAATTAATTTTTACTTTTTTATGTGGTTTTGTATATTTGACTAGTATTGAAGGCAAGGTAAGGAAAAACAATAGCTATGCCACAGTGAGGCATATCACCCTCTGTGTTAATATTTGGCTTTTTCTGTGATTTGCAGAAGATTACCTGTTTTCTCCATTTTCTCATCTCAAGTTGTCAGAAAGGTTTTTGTTTGTTTGTGGAGTTGGTTTTTTGCCTTTTACCCTGTGGGGGCATGAGATCACAGATATCTAATCCATAATAAAGAACTCAGCTTCTTAATGGTATTTTCCACTGATTCCTAAAAAGAGTCTGCAGATTAAGAAAACCCTTGAGTTGCCTGAGAAGGAGGACATTTTTATTTTTGTCTTAATGCAGCCACGTACTCTCTAACTGAGCCTTTATCTCTTTATATGATGCCATTTCAAAGACACGAACAAGGTCTGCAGTTGTGATCCTGTTGCCTTTAGGTGCACTTGCAGCTCCGAATGGGGTGGCCACTCCCCACAGATATGGACATGGTCTGTGCTGGAGTTTGCAATTGCCTTCATTTCTGAATGCAACCTGTATCTGCACCTCCAGATGCATAGAATATCTTTGATGCTTAAAGGTAAAAAAAAAAAAAAAAAAAAGAAAGAAAAAATGTGAAGAAGAAAAATCCTGGAATCTTAGGTTGTGTGTTTAAAACCAACAATCAACTATCTTCTTCTTTCCCTCTCCTTCACCCTGCCTCAGTCAATAGTTTTGAATCCCATGTAAATGTAACAGACATGACTGATTTAGACAGGAAAAAATGTGTAGGACTTGCTCTATAATTTACTTTAAAGCAAAAATAAAGTGCCAAAAATAATATTATAGTATCCAAGATACTTTCTCAAAGGGATATACTTTCACAGTAATTAATGCATGGGTGGGAAAAAAGGGGATTTTTTTTACAGAACTGGCTGATAGTTTAACATATTTCATACATAATGAGTTCTCTGAAACCTTAAAGAATACAGTATAGGTCACATTACACCGCTAAAAACATGCATGTGAACTTTACTAAGGCAGTTGTTGAGACTCTATCTCATGTCATCTCACAGTTTTGAGTTATATTGTTGATTCTGACTGTAAATGCTTATATATTGTTGTGAACACAATTTCAATTTCACATGCCACTCATTGTAATCATACCCAAGTGCAAACAGGGAAACTCACCTGCCAGGTACACAATGGAGTATATAACAGTTTCTATATAGATTCTATATAGAAACTATTCTGTAGATTCCTGCAATTAATGTAAGAGTTTTTTTGCTCATGACTATTTTATCTGTGCTGTACTGCTGTGGTAATCCCCAAGCAATGGGATAAACACAGAAAGGATCTTAGAGTCATGAAATATGGGCTCTCCAATAACCATTTATGGATAATTAATCACATTAGCAGACAATACTGTATTTCATAACCTTCTGCATGTATTCAGTTGGGTAGAGTCTAGATTGAGACTTTACAATACTAAAAAGCAGAAAAAACCAAACCAAACCAAAACCCCCAAACAAACAACCAAAACCAAATCACCAAAACCAGCATCCAACCAAAAAAATAAAACCCAAAAAGCAAATGCAAGAGGAATATTCACTTCTCAGACCAATACTGATGTGAGAGGACTTTATGAATTCACAAGATGCACATATCAAGTGCTGCATTATAGAAAATCAAATCTTATTTTCTGTTAGAGAATATATCCTGATTAGAGATCACCATACATAATCTCTATTGTTTTTGAGATTTTGGACAATGGTCTCAGACACACTGTATGATTTTTGTGGTTAGCCCGTGTGTGGCCTAGGAGCTGGCCTTGACAATCCTTGTGCGTCTCTTCTGTCTCAGGTGTTCTATTATTCTATGATTCTGTGATAATGAAGCCCAGAACTGAGAGGGACTGAGAAAGACACTATAGCTTTTGCTGCTGTACACAAGAGGAGATTCAGATTTGGTGAAGACAGGAGAGCAGGATGGAAAAATTGGGATAATGATGTCTGTGGATGGATAGCAAGTCGGAAAAATCTCAAGGAGGGTCAACATGTGCTCCCCTTTCCTACCTAAAGGAATTTTGTTTCACCAGCAATGATGTCCAAGGATTGTTGTCATTGTGGGTAGTGTTAGATACAATCCTGATTTGTTGTTCTCCTCTTTGCTGTCCTAATGTTGGGAAATAAGTAACATACTAAAGGAAACTGTTGGTGAGAGTACTGTTATAGGCAGGATCCAGCTTTGGACACCCTTTCTTGGGAGTTTTTCATTGCTAAATGCAGATTTTTGATTAGACGTTTGTCTGAAAGAAAAGTCATCTCTTTAGATATTTCCAACTGTTTTGTTATTTTGCCTTTTAAAATTTGTCTGAATTGAAGAAAAGGTTGTACTAGACTGACCTTAATCCATTTACCCAATCCCCCAAAAAAGGTGGTGCATAGAGGAATTGCAAAATACTGTCATTATCAATTTATCTTTAAATTCCATGTTTCTACAAAATGTATCAATTTTTCTAGAAGACTAAAAATGTACTATGCAGGTAAATAAATGGAGTTTTGATTGAACTTCTTCAATTTCCTATGAATTTGAGAGTTGCTTAGTAGATTTCTTATCTGATTTCTGCTTCTGCTTGAGATTTTTGACTGTACAGGATCTGGGAACATGTTTTTCTCAGTTAGGAATAAGCAACTGTGACGAGAATAAATACATTTATATCTTACATCAAGGAATTGGTGGGCTACTTTCTGTAACTATTTTTACTGTAATATTTTCTTCTATAATAAGTTTGCTGACAAGTTATTTTTCCCCACAGGAGTAGCAGACTCAGGGAAATTAGAGATGGAAAAGTCCTATTGGGTCATATTGTCAATTTTCCTGTCAACACAAGAATGCTCCTTGCAAAGAAGTTTTCTTTAGTATTTCTGTCTCCTGATCCATATGAAAAGAGTCAAGAGTATGCATTTTCTGATGTAATAACAGCAGTGAGAAATGAGGAGCTGCTATGTATATTCTTTTTCTTGAGGCAAGATGTTCAGAACAAGCTGGAAAAAAATTCAAGGCAGTTCTTTACAAAGTAAAAAAATTTAAAGATGAAGTAGAATTTTAAAGAGAAAAGTAAAGAGTGAATTTTACTAACTTTATCAGAAATTAGACACTTTTGGTAATGATACTTTGTTCTTTTTGTTTGCAAAAAGTGCTGCACATACAAAATGTCCACACTGGGCCCCAGTCCTCCGGCCATTGTTCACAAAAACTGTCCTTACTTAGGACATACCACAGATTTTATTGAGGCTTGTCATAGGAGTATGAACTGTTTTTACAAGTAATGGTTTTCAACAGCGGTTATATAAACTTGGGGGGGGGGGGGGGGGAATGCAGTATGGAGAGCTGGGTAGCAAATATATTTTCTATTCTGGGAAAATTGTCCTGTCATAAAAAATGTTCCTGTTGCATGAGGGGAGCAGGAAACATCTTTAAAAGTTTTCCATCTTGCAAAGAAGGTATGGGTGTACTTGTTCACTGGCACAAACATGCAAATCAGCCAACTCCCCTGTGCTTGGGGTCACATATCCAGCTCTGTGCTGTCTTTCACCAGCCTCTTGATAGCTCTTACGGGGTAGAGATCTCCTAGGCTCCTTCTTGCAGCAATGGGAGGTCTTTCTTGCCTCGGTTTTGTTTTTTTAATGTTAAATGGGGCAGCTGCAGTAAGAGTGAATGCCCATAATATGGCCCAGTTTTAAGAGTTTCACATAGTATGTGAGCAACTATCTGAAAAAGAGCTCTGAAGTCAGGTCTCACATCCCCAGAAACCACCTGTGAGCTGTTGGCTGTCCTTGATCGTCACAGTTTCACACTGGGACTCCAAGGCTGTTTTTCCTTAGAAAATCCCATGAAAACTGGTATGCTCCCACAGTGTTTCAGCTTCAATGAACTTACTCAATTTTTTCCATTATAATCCGTTACATTAAAACATTTGTCACTACTTCTACTTCTCCAGACTGCCAAGCCATACTGTCTTACAATACAATAAAAGGGTTTTCTTAAAAGGAAGAAAAACTGCATGCTGCTATTTTCAATACAGAAACTCTGGTTTGTTCAAAAAGGCAATTTCTGCAATACTAAGAGACATCAAAAATACCAAGCAGGTCTTTCCTGACACTGTCCCTTTCCTCAAGTGGTTATTTCTGTGTTACAATATGTCAGTTTATATGATTTATTAGGAGGAAAAGGAGTATTAACTATGGATCTGGTTGCTTCAGAGAGTTGTTTCTGAATGTATTCTGAGAGCAATGTTATAGATAATCACGTCATAATGGGTTTTTTCCTTACATATTTACCACTATGTGGTACTTCCAAAACAGATTAGGTAAAAAATACATACATCAGACTGAAACCAGTTGCTGCACTTCTTCACTACTGTAACCTTATTCCTGAGTGCAAATACCTTTGGTTGCATCCTGTTTACAACCTGAATAAATACTAAATAGCTTTGATTTGCTGACCTTATTTAGTCAAGAAGACCAGTGTATTATAGCATCATTCAAAATACCATTTTTTCAAGTCCTTTTAATAAAATACATAAATTTTTGTTATTGGTTGTATTTCTTAGTATTAGCTTCTATTGCTTGCAATGGATTTTGCATCATAACGTTCACTGTGGCATTGAAATATGTGTGGGATAACTCTTGTTCTTTGTCAAGGGATAGTTTGGTTTTGGTTTTACAATTTGTAAGTACATGAAAACACATATGATAATATACAGAGTGAAGTTCTGTCCAAGTTCCAAATGAATGAGTATTAAAAGACATAGTGCATAAAAGAGATTGTAATCTTTGTCTAAAACTAGCAGCTGGCTTGGTATGTAAAGCATTCAGGAAACAGTGCAAATATTTGGCATATTTATTTCTTGAGTATAGTGTGTCTCAGAACTGATACCTTATAAAGAAAATTGTTGAAAAGCAAGAATTACTAAGTTTTGCCTATGACTTTAACAATAAGGTTTGGTTTTGAAGTGGGGTGTTTTAGCTTTCACTTGGGGCTTTTAACCACTTTCTATTTTTGTAAGAAGTTTTAAATTCCTGTTCTTGTCTTGCCATGTTGCTTTATCAACAAATATGCATTATCTGCCTCTGACTGCATCTATATTATTCAGTTGCTTTGCCTCTGGGATTCTTAAAAAGCTGTCCATAGAAATACAGCTAGAAAAGTGGCCTCTTTGCTTGTCTCACTGGTTAGTTTTTCATGCAGGGTTATTTTGAATTCAGTGGGAATTTCCTACACTTTCATAAAGAAGCAGTAGCTGCTTTCTTCTAAATAGCAATGCTTGAACATGTGCATAGTCATACTCTGGGCATAATTGAAGTCTTTCAGCATTCCAAAGTACTGGATAACCTAAAATAAATGTGAATCCAGATTTTTTTTCTTTTTTTTTTTTTTTTAAGGAACTGCTGTATAGACTTTGATAAAGGGGAAGAAGCTAAGATTTGGTGAAAGCAAAATGGAGAAAAAGGCAGCCCTGAGTCTAATGAATTAAAAGGGCTAGAACCTGGCAAATTAATGTTGAAGGTTTCATGGCTGGTTTTCCAGCCAAAAAAAAAGAAAAAAAAAATCAAAAAGGAGGATCTCAGAGTACAAAGTGGAAGGTCATGCAAAGAAAAGAAATGTAGGCTCAAATGTCCCAACCTGACAGGCTGACTATGAGGTACCACTGGTGATGCAGTAAGAAAAATAAAGTGTGAGGTCAATGTTCATTGAAAGAAGCATTTCTAGAGCAAATGGTGATGGTGCAGTGCTATCCAGCATGTGCTAGTTTTGTCCTTGTTGTAAAGCTAGGTAAACAGCTGCAAAGCCTGTTACAGTGTTTGAGGGAGATGGCTCAAAATTAGAACAAGAACAGAAAAAGATCGCTTTTTCCAGTCTGAAAAATCATAAACTAATCAGATTTTTTTTGCTAAAAATGCATGCAGTAGATAAATGAAGTGGAATATAAAGAATCATGCAAGATTAAGATGGGCCAGAGAATCAATCATTACTGAGTTATGATAAATTTAGGCAGGGAATTAAGTCATGTTTCCTGACCATTATAGTGCTAAGTCTTCCAGCTGGGAGACAAGGTGCAGCTACAAAGATTTGTTCATATGTAGCTACAAAAGTTTATCATATCTCTAAGAGTGGAGGACTAGGCATGATGGTGCTTTTTACCTTGTCTTCTCCTCCTTTTCTCCTGTAAGAGGAGAGTAAGGCGGAGTTGCTAAGAGGGCAGGAACCTCTTGAGATTATCTGGTCAAACTGCCCGTCTCACACAGGGTTACTTAGTCACCCAGGATTCTGTCCAGTCAGGTTTTTAATGTCTCCATAGATAAAAACTCCACTACTTCTCTGAGCAACCAATGGCAGCGCTTGGTCAAGCAGTAGAAAAGACGTACCAGGTAGAACACTCATGGAGGTGGAATCAGACAGGGAAAGCTCCATCAAGGGACATTTCAAAGTTTCTTGTCAAACATGTTTATTACTTCCAGGCTTTGCGTAGACTGACTCCAGCTCTTTAAAATCTGATCCACATAGATGTTTGTGTAAGATGAAAAGATTGTTGAAGCTGTTTTATACTTCACAACACAGATTTGGGGGTTGGATGTGGATGTTAGGATTCATGATCTTACATTGTTTCAGGATTGATAGTGTTGTAGCAGTAGACCTTTAATTTTCTATTGGTCATTTTTATACATAAGACGTATGCTCAAAACTCTGTACTTAAATTAGTGAGGCTCCAATTCAATGTAAAGCTAAGAACAAAAGAAGGGGGGAAAATAGTTTTTTACAACAGTTTTTCCCCCTGAAATGTTCCAAAGCATGTGAAGATCAGCAGTTGTGTAGTAGTGACATTTTTGTGGTCCATGTTTCTGACATGTGGAAGAGCCTCTGTTGAAACAACACTGCTGTAGTGACCAACTTGAATTTCATGTAGAATTTAGGTTGATAGCATGGAGTTAAGTGGAGTCATTCAGGGCCAAATCCTGATTTCCTTGCTAATGCAGGTGGTTCCTGTGGCTTCCATGTGACTGTAAATTTAAAAAATTATTTTTTGAAGATATTTCTTTCAACAAACTTCCAAAGAGATATTTAAAAAAATATGTATCACCGTATTTTTCTTCAAAACATTTTGATCAGTAGGAGTGGTTCCTTAATCTGCTCTTAAATCATCTTGTAAGTAATACATTCACCTCAAAACTAGATCTAAAGTGCAGTTCTGATGAGAATATATTTCCAAACTGAAAAGACAAACTGAATGCTTGATCATGTGATGTGCTGAGACAGCTACGTAGAAGTGATTTTTTTTCAAATTATTTCATTCAGGGAGAATATGCCATACTGGCCTTAATGCTTCTTCGTGCCCAGTGCTTCAGAGTATTCAGGACCCATTTTTGCAACCTCACTCATTTCATAGTGAGATCCGGAGAAAAGCTTTCTCAAGGTGCCATTGCAAATTTGGGTCAAGTATTTACTTTCCAGAAAACGTCTGTCTTATGAGAGGGAAGACCTGCTGATAACTTACCCAAACAAGCTGGATAGGTATTCCCTTACCACTGTCCTAGTAAGTGTATTTACAAGGTCAGGTTTCTAGCAGAGAAAAGGAAGTTATCTGGTGTTGATAGTAAAGTAGGTTTTTACAGGGAGGTATTGGATTTCAGTATTCCCCTTTCCACCTGCATTATCTTTTACAGATACCAGATGACAATTGTTTGCTGATATTTTACTGAAGACTGAGTGAAAGAGTAAACAGCTGAGGGGAAAATCCTTTTCTTGGGCAGCCGAAGTGAAAAGAAAAAAAAAAATCTCTTGGAGAGGGGAGGTGCTAGAAAACAAACATGAAAATCATTATTGCAATTGAATGTTTTCACTGATATTTTTAAAATGTTAATCATTGTAATTTTGCCTCATAGCTCGTATTTTGATCCCAATCTTCTGTTCGTTTACTTGTTTGGTCTTTTGTTGTCATTGTTTCTTTAAAACTTGAGATTTGAGGCCTTATCATGTCTCAAGGTCTTATGAGAGAGTATTTTGTTGGCTGTGTAGAGGTCTTTCTAGCAGGACAGGGCCAGCTGAAAAGGCCCTGAAATACAAAGGCATTGCTGAAGTAAAAGGCTTCCAGAAGATAAACTTTTAAACATTGTTTTTGTTTTTTTCTGCTAGTTTACTTTACCATGGCAGGCTGCCTGGGCTCTTCTTTCACTAGAAGTTCAAGTAAAACTAACTTTGCATTTGCAGGTTGTCTTAAATGTTGGTCTCTGTTTATTGGCTGCTAGACACCTTACCAGGGCAATGGGCTTAAAGAGACAAATTGAGTGAAACTGCAAAGTCTAGCTACAGAGAAAAACATTTATTCCATCGCAACAGCCCTTTGTTTTTTTGCATTTGGACTGGGTTAAATGTCTGCATACACTAGTTCTTAAATGTCTGCATATGCTAGACTTTGTCGAGGACAAAATTTGGTGAAATGCTAAGGTGTGTTTAAAGCTCTGGCTTGATGAAATAGCAAAGCCATGACTGGCTGCTGCTAGTTAAATCTGTGAAATCCATAGGCTAAAACCCTAGTCAGAGAAAGCTTCCTCTCTCATAAGACTACTTCATCTCCCCTTCCAACCCTCTAGAAACTAACATGGCCTATACAACGTACCGTATCTTGACATACAGTAACATTTGGAATAGCTGATTTCCAAGATCAGCTTCATGAAAAGGTGCATTGTATTTTAAAAGAAGTCAGAAATCAGAAAAGAATATTTAGTCAGAGTAGCAGGGGGATAGAGGTCATCTGCATCTTTCTCAATATTACCCTTCCCTGGCAAAGGCAAACCAGCACAACTGAAAAAGCTGTGCACCACCTGTTTTTTATTATTGATATTGCTCTTCATGCCATTCTGTAGCTGTGAGCCCACCGAGGTCTGAACAGCTCCCTGACCCCTGAGGCCCAACCCCTCTGCAGAGGTTTTGCTCTGCCGCTCCAACAGGATGAATCTGAGTCTGCAGAAGAGACTCCAGTGTATTGCTGCAGGCAGAAGCTGGGTTTCTGCCTTGCTTTCCTGGGAAACAGTGAGATTCATGTGAAGGAGTGTAGAGGGGACTTTATTGTGAGCACTGGGTTATGCTGCCAGACAGTGCTGTGGAAACAGCAATCCATGATCTTGGGGCTGCAGGGGCAGGAGATCCCTGAGCACTGCAGCTTCGGACAAGCATTGTACAGCCACACAGGGCAGTGAAAACTGTTTCATCCTGCTACATGTGGCATTATTACAGGGCCAGGTATCTCTGTTCTTAAGGATTTAAGTTTTTACCCTATCAGTGCCTGGTTTGTTACTTGAGGTGACCCCCAGGATTACAGAAAAGAATACTTTCCTGAATGGGATTTCTGCTACTGATTTTGGATGTCCTATAATCTTCCTTCCTCACCATTCCTGTTGCTCTTACAAAAATGTTTCTTGGGGGAGAAGGGGAATCCAGTATGAAGACAATTTTTTTCTGTAAACTGTGGCACTAAGGAAGCTATGTCCACAGTAAAAACATGTCTCCTTTTCCCTGTAGTTCTGAAGGGCTCTCCCAAAGTATATCAAATATTCTTTTCACATCCCTTGGAGCTGATCACTACGTATCCGTTACTGTCTCCTTCCCCTATGTCTTTTGCATCCCTGAGTGTTTCACAGTGGGGTGCAAGGCATGAGATGCTGCAGGATCCTCTGGGCACGAAGGAAAGAGCTTCTTGGAGCTGCTGTGGGTGTCCTTGCTGTGCAGGCATGACCAGACTCTTGTCCTGCTCTCCTTCCCTCCTTGGATTTCCAGAAATGTATGAGAATCTGATATCTTCTCAAGTCCTACCATCTCCCACCTTTGTCAAAACATAGTTCAGATTAGCATAAAGGTTCAAAACTGGGAGGAGAGGCAGATGCACAGAGAACATAATAATTCAGGCCCTTTCCTCTGCAGAACTCAAGCTTGCAATGCTGAATTTGCAGCTTAACTGATGTTACATTTGTGGGTAGGGGATTGGGTTAACCATTAATAGGTGAATGGGGGTTCATGTTCTTCCACCCAGGTTGTTTTGCTCAGCTGTGGACGTTGTCTCTGCCTCTCAGGAACTGCTCTCAGATGATTGCAGACAGCAGCACTGTGCAGAGCCCTTGGAAAGAACTTGTGAGGCTGCGATAGGGCTCCCCTTGGCATTTTTCCAATTTTGTTTCTGCAGAACTGGACACCTATGAAATTTCCATTACATCAATATAGTGGTTGTTGCAGCAAAACACAAATCATTCAGCAGTGTTAGAGAATTTGTTTGCATTGCCTTTTTTCTTTATTCTTTTTTTTTTTTTTTCTCAGTTGAGTTGAGTTGAGTTGAGTTGAGTTGAGTTGAGTTGAAAAAATAAGCAAGCTGCATGGAAAGGGTGAACATATACCCAGGAAATAGTTTGCTGATAACATAGGAGCCTTCATGTCTGCTGGGTGGTGCCTTAAGTTTTCTTAACAAAGAAGTGAGTGTTAGTTCTTCAAATAAAAGTTACTTTTTGCACTCACATAACTGAGGCTGAGAATTTCCAAGATGAAAAACTTGGCCTTTTATTTATTTTTCTTTTTTTATTTTTTTAAATGGAACATAATTTGAGTGGGATCTCCTCTCCCTCCAGCAAACCCCTACCCCCCACATTGCCCTCCCCCTATTATTAAGATTACAGTATCCCAAAAACTCTTCAGCGCTGTGAGCAAAGGAAACAGAAATGGCTTTGCGTTATGAACTGAACAGAGATTAAGTTATTGGAGGCCTTGAAATAGCCCTTTCTCAATTTCCATTCCCATGAGGTTATCCACATAAAGTTGCTGTTTAGGACAGGGTCAGTGTGATGAAATTTATTTGTTGAGTCTCTTTGGTGCCAGAGCTTTTGCCAATAATCTGATCTACCTGATAGTGGTACTATTTCAAAAATGTCCAGTCAGTAACAGAAATGCAGTATCTGTAGAGTTTCAAAGACAGCAGTAGTAAGTGGGATCAGAGCAAAGAACTCAAAACAAAAAGGTCTCTCCTTTTAATAAAATAAATGCATATAATGATTACTTAAATAATTTCAAAGCTATGAAAAAGTAGACATTACTATTTCATTTCACATACCACCCCTGCCCCTAAGCATGTGGAATCTTTTTTTTATATGGCTCTTTCAGTGCACTGTATTGGATGTGCTTGTGTCAGCTGCTATATAAAATAATTAACTCCTAGCTGGCCCTTTCAGATAAAAGTTGATTTTGGGGAGAGGGTACAGGAACAAAGAGTTAAGATGGCACGGACTGTGGATTTTGCATATGGTGTCCATTTTTTTCCTTTCGCTTTATTACATTTAAAGAGTTCTCTGCCTAACAATTTGCTATACTAAAAAACCCGCAGTACTGTATATCTACATAAATTATACATAAAATAAAGGCTTAGGAAATGAAGTCTTGCCATTTTAAGTACATATGTTGTAAAACTATATATGCTTTTATTTCGTTTTCAAACTGCAAGGGAGCGTTGTCTTTCATTTTATTTTTCAAAACCTTTAATTACCAACATCAAATGAAATTATGATAATCTTCTCTTTGTTTAGTCATCTGTGAAATGAGCTTATGGGAATGGTTTCCTTTAAGTCAGTACCACATCAAAACCCCGGAGTGTATGGGAGTAGTGTGACTGTCTTATCTATGGGCAATTCAATTTCCTATTTTGCATTTTATAAGGAATATATATATACAGGTATAGCAATACCACAAGAAGCTTTCCGCTCAGCAGCCTGCCTTTATTTTGTTGAAGACTAATATGAAACCTTGAGAAAAGTCCATTATACCTTTGACCACCTCTGAAGCTTGGCATGGATCAACTTGAGATGACTGAAAAACACCCTTTTCAAAAGCCTCACTGCTCTGACCTCTGCTGTCCTACTGCTGCTCTAAGGTAATGTGATTTGACCATCAGGCTTTCTGCTTACATGCAAATATTGGCCAAAACTGTTAAAAAAAAAAAAAGTCAAGAAATTGCTTTTGTGCTCTCAGTTCCGTGAAATAGGGCATTTGTAATGCAAAGGCCAGTTTTCATATGTTGCATTGCAAAATAAATGTCTGGCAGGAAGCAAAGTTAGCCATCTGTAGTTTCAAATTTCTACATGCTCAGCATAGCGTACCAGCTGATAACATTATGGCTGCTTCTTGGGCACCTTAGCTGGTCAATGTGCTCTGACCTATTCAGAGGATGTGTTTTACCTGTTGGTCCACCTTCACACCAAGGGCTGCTTCTTCATGATTGCCTGTTGCATCCAGGCTGCTGCAGCAATCCTGCAAGACAGAGCCATCCTTCTGTAGGAGTCTCACAGCAGTAGCAGGGAACATAATTGTATTTATTAAAGCTTAGGGTTAACACTGACTTGGTAAGCATGGATCCTGCCTGGTAGGCATGCCTCTCCCTTTTTCCCCTGGTCCTCAGGTTTTGGCTCTAGGAGATTTTCTTACGTTTGAAGATTTCAGAATGGTCATGGAGGCTTTTTTGCTCTGAGATAGTGTTTTCTAAATACAATACAATGCAATACAAAACACTTTCAACTACCAGTACTTCTTGGAAAGAGCAACTCTGTGGCAGGAATCTTTTCAGGCTCAAGCAAGGTAGGCTATAGTTTAAAGGAAAGCAGACTCATGAAGGCAAAATTACAGTGGTAATGGGTTGATCTCTGTCCTTATTGAAGGACACAGGTCTGTGTAAGAGACTGAGCTCCCTTGCCTGTGTCTTGGGTAGCCATATTTCCCAAGCTGCTGGTGTATCCTAGTTAGTGCCCTGAAATATTTTGGTCCTTGAAATAATTTGGCGACAGAATGGCCAAATTTGGTGTTGCCTACATGGCTGAGGAGCTTGAAGCTTCCCTTTTGTAAAGCTGCACATGTTCAGACAGCAGATTTTGAAAATAAGGTGGAGAATGCGTCAAGTGCCTGCAAGGTGTACTGTAACTTTATTTAAGCCAGGTTAGGGTTGAGGGTGGGCCTCATAGTCATGGTTCATGCCAGGACTGCTTGTCATAGTAGCAGTATGAGGAACAAGTACAGTGTTGTCAGTATTATTTTAGGAATTTAATCAAGGGTCATATGCTGACTCACTCACAAGTGGATGATACAAATCTCTTTTGAGTTCTACTCTCCCAGAACTTGTTCTCACTCTTTACTCCTAGCCTATATTCCTTTTATATGCTGACCACTGATTTTTTTCTCTTTCTGTGATGTCTTGATTGTCCCATTCTTTGCATGTTCTTCTGATTGCAATTAGAAACCAGTAACACTTGCTTCGATCTAGTGGTGTCAGAGGGTTTGAAAAACCCACACGATGAATTAATTCACACATCCTTTTTTCAGATAAAGAGATGTCAAGTGCCAAAATTAAAAAAAATAAAACTAACAATCAGTATTTCAGGTTTTCAGGTTTCTGTGTTTTACCAATTAACTTCAGAACAAGACAGTAATAAATGATTATAAATCTTCAGTTTGTCAGTCTCGATATGGACACTGGTAGTTCAAATGCATGTCATCCAAGCCTTCACCCCTTTGTCTTAATGACAGACTGTTGGTATTTTCTCCTAAAGCTTTATTTATCCTCTTGTGTGTTAAGTTTCCTGTGCCAAATTCTCTAGGTCTATTTTCATAATTTACAAGATAAAATAAACAGTATTTGTCTGCTGAGGAAGGTTAATTTGCCTGCCACTTGTTTTATGTTTAATGTATTGCTTCAAATAAGATAGAGCAGATACAGCACATGAATACTATCAGAAATTTATTTTTGTGGAATGCATATTAATGGAGTTTTAAAACAAGTGAGCACTAAATAGTCTTGAGCAAAGGCCATTGATTTTAACTGTTTAGTTCCCCAACTTCTACTGTCCATGTGAAGGCTTCTGCAAACAGGCCCACATTGATCAGCATCCTAGGCTAGTGCTGAGCCAGTGCTCCAGTCCACTGTAAGGTGAAGCATGTTGAAGGGGCTGGGGATTTCCTAGTGAGCGTCCTTGCCTGCCCTGCATGATGACACCCAGGGAAACAGTGGTAGACCTGAGGCAGCCCTGGACAATATAGGGGCAAAGGTGATCTCTTCTATAACTTGGATGTAGCCTTCAAAGACAGCCCAGGCACAACCAACCTGGCACCATGGGGCCCGGCATGCTTGTGGATTCACCGCCACTCCACCTGCAGAGGCAGGAGGTCAGCAGCTGCTGACTCCTGGACCTGCTTCAGCTTGTCAGATTTGTCTGAGGCTGACAGAGAGCAGCCGCAGTCTCGCTACAGGGAATGGGGATCCAGGCAGAGCCAATGCCACCTTAGAGAGCTAGACAGAGAGGCCATACAAGGCCAATCTTTGAGAGTCTGAAAGATGAGTTGAGGCTGTTGTCAGGCAGGTTGTTCTTTGGTAAATTCAGGGTTGTGTTCATAGTCCATAGAGGTGGAAAGACAGAGAGAGTGTACACCACCAGATGGATAAGCGTTGGTATTAAAAAACAGCTATATAGCTGGAGTGTGTTTCTCAGTAGAGATTCAAACTCTGTGAAACTGCAGCCCTCCTGAAGGGAAAGTGTGAGGTGGAGGGTGGCTTGTTATGTTATACTTCAGCGCACTTTGATGGGCAGCAAACCAGTGTGGAGAACTGTGCCACTAACATGCAAAAGAGTAATAAGCTGGAAAAACAAATGTAGGCCTCTTAAAGGGTTGTGTTACTCCACCTCTACATGCCCCCACAGCCCACCTCCCTGCATTCTCGAGCACCTCCCCAGAATGTTACTACATTTAAAAAAAAATGTTGAATACTCAAAGTCCAGGTATTTTGCTGTGAGGTTCTCATATGAATGGGCAGAAGAGTTTTGTATCCAGTACAAAAGAAACACAAGAAACACATGGAATTTTGTATTCATAGGAGAGTATATAGCATAATTTGGATTTTTCAGTCTTCATAAAACTGACACACAGAATTAGTTCCGGAGGATATTGTGCACTTTTCCTGTTGAAAGGCTTGGCGTGAGTACTAGTAGGAAGCAAAAATTGGGCAATGGAACAGGACAAGAATTTGAAAACTAGAAAGTAACATGTTGGGTTGTTCAAGTCAGAACCAAACAAATGGTAGTTACCAACTCCAAGTACAGCAATGAAGGGCTAAATTTCATTAAAAACAAAACAAACCAAAAAACCTCCATGCAGCTGTCTGTTGATAATTGATCATTTCAAGACAGCAGTTTCAAAATATTTAAGAGAGCTTTGCCCTTGTCCTGGCAAAATCAGGTTTTTACTTCATTAGTATATATTTCACACTGATTTATTGCCTTGCAATTGCTGTAGCTTGGTATGTATGTAGCTGAAGGCCATGTTTAGAATTATAGTGTTTAAATGTGTTTGTTTTAATTAATTTTGTGTTAAAATCATTTAGAGCTACTTGGCCCAGATACTTTCAGAATAGAAGACTTCATTTATCCATGTGATATTTCCAGGTAAAAGAATGGTTAGGTAAGTAAATAACAACAGGGAAAAAAAAAAAAGGGGAAAAAAAAAGTGCCAAACACCAGGCAAGTTTTCATACCAGCATTCCTTTCTAAGTTATCATCATCATCAGACAACCCCTCAAGTCCTGCCATGGTATTGTTGATTTTGTATTATGAGAACAAGACAAGTGCCTGGAGGTGCTGCAGATAGCATAGCTGGATTAAATAAGCCTGCAAATTGTGGCAGCAATTTCCATTAATTTTTTTTAAATTACCACATGAATCATGCCAAGGTACTATTGCAAAATATGGATAGTTTGATTTGTTTCATGTTTCCAGGGTGTGTTGTAAAATGGGAATCTGGGGCTATTACCTTTAAAAAAGAGTAACTGTAGACAGACTAACACATGATGCTTGCTGTGCCAGTGGTATTCTGCTACCTCAAGGAAAGTGAATGGTGAGCCAAAGTGTCTCTTGTTTTTTAGCAGATGGAGGGACTTCTCATTTGCTAATTTCCTTCTCCTGCAGAAGCCCCTTTTTGGCATATTTGTTTTAGCAAGGTGCTGTCATCTTCTGAAGTGTCCCATGTTCCACTGCCTCACTTCATAAGAGAGGTATAATATGTGACCCTTTCAAGGGGAGGCAGACTCTACCCTAAACTGAAGACTCAAGAAACATGCATATCAGCAGGAAGGCAGCTGAGTTTTCCCAGAAACCAAACCCCATATGTTGTCTCTTCCTCCACTATATTGTGGTGGGCAAACACAGCTGGGAAGCTGAGGTATTTTTTAAACTGCATCTTTAAAACTTTTAATGTTCAAAACAGACTACATGGAGACATCTGCCTCACTTACCATTCAGTGAGTCATGAGTTGGTGTTTTGGTTTTTTCAGTGTGAGAATTTTGATTTATCAAGATTTTTGACCCTGTCACAGAACATTAAAAATTCCAAGGATACAAATTTAGGGATTATTTTGTCAGGGTTTTGTCATTTAGCTGTAGATTGGGTCCTGTTAAAATGTTTTAAATGCTTCACATCTGCTGTGCCACAGCAGAGAAAAACAGAACTTTGTCTGGAGTTTAAAGTGTGGTTACAGTCCGAAAAGTGACTGTGAAAATGGCATGTTCTTAGTCAACAGATCTGTTCCCTATGTGTATTACCACTTTCATATGTATGCTTGACTTGAGAGAGTAAGTTTGTCATTACATTTCAATCCCTTTGCCTGTGGAGTGCCTGCAGGCCTCTGGGGAGCAAACTATGGAATGCTTTCTTGCACATCACAAATGAATTCCTTAGTAAAATCCCAGCGTCAAAATCTTTTGCCATAGAGAGGGTGCATGAGACAACCTAACTTTCAGAGATATGGCTGACAGCGTAATACTGGTTAACCTTGCTTCCGTTTCCGTTCCCCCTCACATGCCTAAAAAGAAACAAACCAAAACAAACCCCAGCCGAAAACCAAGCAAATGTACCATCTTTTTGGTTTCAAACCAAATAAATTTGATCTGGAAGTCATTGAGAAACAGTAAACATGAAACCCTACCGTGACATATTTACAGAGTGATATATTCAGAAAATGACCGCACTTAAATAAGTTCAAAGACCAGTAATCAAAACCAAATATGGTCAGTCCATTTTCCAAAGAAAAAAGACACAGAAGACTCAAAAAACCAAAGGACCCTGAAACTAGCATTTCTTGAGTTGGATTGATACTTGTATATGAGTGGTAGCGAGCAGATGATAAACTGGTAGGATTCGAAGTAGAAAAATCAGCATTTGAAAAACAAAAAACTTAGGTGAACAAAAAACCTGGAGCAAAATTTATGTATTGGCTTTCATCATTTATGTTATTACTGTTCTAGAAAAACCAAGCAGAGACTATCCTCTCTCTTTTCCTTCTTGGACTGCTTTCAGAGTTTCTAACACAGTAGTGAGCAAATCAGTGTCATAATTCAATCCTAGCATTTTTCCTCTGCTACAACTGGCCAGCCCAGCTGAGGCTGCAGACTCATTTTTCCAAAGTAATTTTTCTCAAGTCATTTTTCTCATCTGCATTCTCCTGAACTGTTCTGTCTCACCAGGGTAGGGTGAGTGGGCATGGGTTTCTACAATCCCAGAGGTAAGTAGATGTGCTCTGCTTTGGGCTGTCTGCAATTACCGATGCCCGGTAACACTTTAGTCCCTCACATTCTTGCAAACTGTAAACTGTATGAGAGGTGACGTGTAGGAGGGTGAAAATTATATCTCTGGAACTTTTCAAGTGAATTTCCACATGTGGAAAGGCTGGAAGAAGCTGTAAATTGGAGAAACTTGCATTCACTTAAACTCTTTTAAACTTTCTTTTGAATTCATTTCTATATCCTATCAGGTGATCAAAGTTGAAAGCCTCTTTTCTATGCTGACATGCTACTGATTTATCAACTTGTGTATTTTGAAGTGAGTGGGGAAGAAGGAAGAGACTAACAATTTTGATTAATAACTTTCATCTTTCTTGCTTTAGGAATTATTACTCTTCAGCTGCCATGTGTTCTTTCCTACAATATTTCACTTGCACTTGTTCTGTTTTCTTCCTGTGATGGAAGTCTCAGTGGAAAGTACTATGTCATGTAAATAATATACACATGACAGTCTATTATTTTGTGAGGTTATTAATCCCCATAGAGTTGAGAGCTTTCTGGTTTGCCTTAATGTAAAATCCATAAGCCTGTTCCCACACAGAAAAACTTTCAGACTTGTATTTCATAAAACTTAGAAAAGATATTTTGTGAGATTTCCTGAGAAATTTTAAGAAAGTTAAAAACCTGCTGATAAACTTTGAGATGCAGATTAGGATTCAGACAGGCTTCACTTTTAGCTCTGTATAACTACTCAAAGATATTTAAAAATTACTAAAGCCCCTGCTGTTTTTAAGTTTGGTGTGCGTTAATGAAGCCTTGAAGAAATCAACTTTAATTGCAGATGACACCAAAACAAGTTGTCCCTCTCAGGAACAGTGAAATATTAATGTAGGGAATTGGAATCAAGCCATCATGGAGTACAAAAGAGGTGTTCCCAAGGCCTCATATCTATACATAAGTAATGTCTAGTTCCTGCCTCCTTTACCATGTATCCTTACTAAATTCTTCACAAAGCTGCTAAGTTAGAAATGCATGTGTGCTTGTACAGAGTTTTTCTTGATTTGGAATTTTCCTGAAAGAAGCTCTAAGTTACACCTATTTTACTGTAAATGCACAAAAGTGGAGTTTCAAAGTATTGTAATTAGACAGAATACAAAATAAAGTGAGATCCTCTTGCTGGGGACTGTTTCCACCCCAGGTTTCTACTTTCTGGCTGCTTCTAGAAAGTCTTGCTGTTCTGAAATGGAAAAGAGCTTTTTTTTTTTTCCTAAGGTGGAATTCTCCTCTTTCCCTATGCTTCCTCTCCCTTTATTTTTACAATCACTGAACTGTTCACCCTTTAAAAAAAAATTAAAAGTAATCACCTCTAGCCAGAGGCTCAGAAAATATAATCCTAGTGATAGCTGTCTGAGAAATCTATCATTGTCTGGAAGCAAGAGTTGTGCTATTGACTTCTGTTATCATTTTTGAAGCAGTTCCTTTTTCTGCAGGATCTATATGTTAAGAATCATAAAGTTTGTAACAGCCATTATTAGATAGAGCTTACAGTATCTCCCTGAAGGAAATAACTCAGGAGAAGTAAAATGAAAAGCCTGTAAAGCAGAAAACTGAACAGCCCAATAATGGACACTTGGAAAAACCCCAAAATTACTTGCATGAGGTTGAATAGAAGGAACCAGTAAATATGCAGGGTGTGAAATATTTTTACTTCAAATACATGAGATGCCTCATAACCTCTTAATAATTCTTTGACATGCAAATAGTTGATTGTCAAAAGGCCTGGATTGCCCTCTGTCTCTCCTGTCCCATGCATCTCCAAGCTCTACAATCCTTGCAGAGAGGAAGGTCAGGCAAAGTGGTGCAAAACCTAGGGTGTTCCCCTTGGAGCTCAGCAGGCTCATGCTGTTAACCACAAAGAAGTAGTTAATATAGACAGTGAAATAGGTTCCAATAACTTACAACAATTCTCCTGTTTCCCAGCAGGCTGTCCCTCAGGCAGTGGTAGTCTCTCCTGCCATGTTCTCCTGTGTCCAACAGGTAAACTAGCTTAGGGGTTTTCAGACTTGAAATCCTGTTCTGAACACACCAAGTAATCTCTTCAATACCTCATCTACACCATGCTGAATTCAACTTGAGAAACTAAGTTGGGAAGCTGAACAACAAACACATTTTCAAGACTACTGAATCAAAAGGCAAATGCCTGAGTACAAGAAGCATTACAGAAATAACGGTGAGAAAGTCATGTCCAAGCTACTGGAAGTGGTCTTTGTAAACACTGAACCTTGCATGCCTGTGTTTTACAAAGATCACACAGAAGCCAACACCACAGTGAATCTTAAAAACCAATTACATGTGTGGTTTACCTCCCTAGGTCTTCCTATAGCATTATCTCTGACAAAGGGGCCAGTGTTATAAAAACAGTCGGTGTTTGCTAAAGCACTTGAATGCCATTAAGAAAAGTGTATTCCTCCCTGGATTACAACCTGAAAGGTTTGACTATATTTATTTTTATTAAAATTGTAGTAAAATTATAATAGCCCTTATAGTAGCAGTAGCTCATATGCATAAGTTGTATGCCATTAGCTGTGAACAAAACAAAAGAAAATTTTTAAAAAGTGTAGGAAGAGTTTTTACAGTTCATATCAATCAAGCTTCTAAATGTGGTGTTGTTTGGTTATGTCAGGTTTCGGCTTTTTTTTGCTTTCATGTTTTAACCTCTCTAATGAGGAGGAAGATGGTGCTGAAAATATTGGTGTTAACATCTGCTCTATGTGTAAATGCCCTGCCCCTGGACACGTATTCACATTTCTGTTGGCAGAAACAGTATGAATT
The DNA here is from genome assembly GCA_026261815.1 of Monarcha castaneiventris obscurior. NCBI lineage: Eukaryota > Metazoa > Chordata > Aves > Passeriformes > Monarchidae > Monarcha > Monarcha castaneiventris. The sequence continues at coordinate 50,795,659 of JAMPIT010000230.1, read as the reverse complement.
CTGCAATGACCACCTGGAATTTTGCAATTTTCTTCTTAGCAGCATGAGATCTTCAGGAAGGCCCTGCTGGGGAATATTTTTCCATGTTCTTCCCTCCTTTTTCTATTTCTGACACCATCTGATAAATTGGATTTTGGTACTTTTGCATAGACACTCCTGTCATACTCTTACTTCATACTGTCAAATTTTTCATTCCAACATTCCTGTACTCAGTGCTCTCAAGTGGTCATGCGAGCAGACTGGAATTATTCTTTTTTATTGGGTTACTAAGCATGCCACTGAGGATGTTTACTAAGGAAGGAAAGCCTGACATGAACCTGATAGATTAATAGAGAGCTGGTCCCAGATTTTTTAAGAGAGTCTGGAGGGGTTTATATTCCAGAATTTCATCTCTGGTGAATAATGCACTGAACTTTAATTGATTCCTGCAGTGTCTTTGACTGATGAAAGGGACACTTCTCAAAGAAAAGCAGTCATCAAAAGTTTCACATATGTATGTGCAAATGGCCTTGGAATGGTTGCAGTAAGACTTCAGATCCTGCCCCAGTTCCAAGCTGACCTCCAATTAAATGTTTCACCAAATACAATCAGCCAGTTACACCCTGATTAATATTCCTTACCTCAGACTGTATCTGAAACAGGTTTTGAGTAATACAGGGAAAAAGTTCAGTCTCATTCTCAAATAACATTGAAATCCTTTCCTCATGAGTTAAAACAAATTCATGGAAAGCTAACTTGTGGACTTACAGAGGATATCTTTTTATTGAACTGGATAGAAGGAAATAACCTTTTATTCACAGTTAGTTTTTTTTCTGTATGAGAGACAAAGTTTTAATAAATGTGTTAATCTCTGCTGTGTTACAGCGGGGTACCCTTAAGACTATGGTCATGTATTATAGCCTCTTCTGATACATCCCATCACTGGGTTAATTATGTAATTTTTAGTTCAGTTTCGTTATCCTTGTAAGGAGACAAGAATTAAGTAACAGGTCTGTCTGTATCTTGGATCTTTTTGCTTTCTGTTCTTCCCCATCCTTCACTCTTCCTGCCACAAATTTTGTCATTTAACTCATGGTCATGTCCAGCCAGGCTTGGCAGGCAAATAGACATCTCAAAGATGGGTCTGTCTGTGCAGATTTCTGGGCTTGATCAGTTGAATTGGGTAGCAAGCCATGAAGGAAGGTGCAGTGAGGATGAAGCAGGAAGAACAGGTGCTGTGATCTCCGTCCGACAAGGCTTTTAGACCCCACTTCCTCTCTGGATGAGCGACGTTCTCTCTGGTGGATAAGAGCCACCTACTAGGGTGTTGGCAACAAAATGGGAGGGAAGTGGGTTAATGCAAGGGGAAATTCTTCAGGTGACAAAAGGGACACATATGTAAGGATGCAGGTTTCATTAGTTCAGCTGCACCAGAACGACTTTAAAGTACCTCTTAAATAGACATTGGTCCTAAGTTCTTCAAAGAGTTCTTTTTTTTTTCCCCAAGATACTCAGTTGCTGCTTTTGTCTTTGTGCAGAGATATATTTCTTTTAATTACTTTTCCTTTACCCATACGAAGGCTATTAACACAATCAAATACTTTGACTCAGTAGTTCCATCTGAGAGGCATGTATTTTTCTGTCAACAAGAAAAACAGTAGAATTCAAAACAGATCAGTTCTTCAGGATTACATTTTTTAAAAGATAACCATGCTTTTGATTTTATGAATGAAAGACACATGCTAAAATGACATTTTAAAAGCAGCTAGTGTAAGGAATTTAGGAAACGAGTCAGGATGATGATTTGGGAAAATAACATCAAGCTGTAAGCAAGCCATTTTCATCATGGTGATATACCAGTGCTTCTCAATGAGTGAAAATCCGATAGGTAGCACATCCACTGGGATTCACTGAAACCCTCCCCTTTCTGGTAATACCACAAGAAAAAACAAAATGAAATCATGTAGCACCATTAGCCTTGAGATGTCAGGAGTGGTGCCATATGTCATCTTTGGAAGAACTGCCAGCCAGTAATTGCACCCTGGCTATTATTTTTGTTAAAATTGATTTAAACTCATTCCCTACAGACAGAAGTCTTTGCAGCAGATTGTTACTACTTTGTTATTTTCTAGATGTTTTTATTCTTCAAACCTGCAATATAATGACTAGATTTTCACCCAAGACAAATTTTCATGATGCTGTTATACTTAAGTTAATGGTTTTACATTCTGGACGTGAGATAGTTACTGTCAGTTGTGAACATGAATCTCGTACCGATGAGCAGTTATTCACCTGGTGAATGGCTGGACTGATGGAGTAATGTCTAAGAAGTCAAAAGTCTGATGTACAATTTGCTGTAGAAATTTGTTTCTCCATCTGAAACTTTCTCAAGTTTCTGGCATTTCTACTGATGATGAAATGGTGAATCTTTTTGGCAGAAATCTTTATGATTTTCTGTATTTGTATGATATGAAGTATTTTATGCAGTGAATTATTTTTTTTTAATACCTCAGACTGCATCTTTGCTATATTTCCTAATTTAGCCATGGTAAAAGTTACTTAACTTGTTAAAAAAGAAACTCTCTGCCTGCAAGTGACTTTTTATTTACTGTCTGATAGTACTATCTTAAGATTTAGTTCTGTCTGTACTTAAAAATCTCAGTGTTCTAACTGGCAACCAGAAAACAGCCTAAGTTTTAAAAAGAGACTAGTTATGTAAAGATGGATCATACTTGAGATACGCAGTTCAAAGCATTCTCAAAGAAGCAGGGTTTTTGGAAGGTATTGTCCCTTAGGAATTTTCCATCCTCTTCAAATCAAGCATAAGACACTAGCTGTTTTTGAAAATTAAACCAATGGTGCCAGTGGCAACTAGAGGTAGACTTCCCAAAAAATTTCACAAGGATCTGGTACTTATGAGGGGGTTTTTTTCTGGATGCTATAGATTCAGGATATTCTGTCTCCTTATAAACATCTGGGCATTGGAACTTCTTCCAAAGTAAGGAATGAATTCCAAGCTTTTTTTTTTTTTAATCTTTGTATGAGGTGATTGAGAGATGAGACTACAAGGAAAAGAAAAAGGGTATCATTCATAAAATAGTTGCTTTTGAAGCAGATATGTCATCCTTATTGCTGAAGTCCTATTTTAATGTAGTGGAGTGCTGGTTTATTCTGTGCAGTGTGATTGTATGGTGTTGAGTCAACCCCTGTGTCCACTTGAGTTTGACGCTAATCAGCTGTAATTGCATAATTTACAGATGATTACTGAGAAATCCTCTACTGGTCTAGCAAAGCCCTTCTGCATTGCTGGGGTCTGTAGTATCAGGCCATCATTCTTGTGGTCCTCAGTCTTTCACAATCACATTAGTTTGGCAAATGCCCAAAAACGTATTTAGTCATGAACTCATTACTGATACAACAGGCAACACAGGGCATGAAACACAATGCTGCCCACAGCATTCCTCACTAATGTGTTCTGGAATGCTTATCTTAGATTCCAACTTGTTATTACTTTGGCACACTTAAATAAGTGGACTTGTCAACAAATAACAATCAGAAGCAACAGGCAACGTTTCATTCAAGTTATGTCATTGCCCTTCAGATTTCATCATCCATATGTGAAATGCATTTTGTTCTTGGGAAATAAGAAACATGGGAAAAAACAGTGAATTTTTATTAGTATTTGATATTAGTTCATATGTTTGATGAGTAAAGGAGGAAGTGATACCAATGTAACACAGCAGCATTATGGTAGCCAAGACCAGTAGCTTCTACTCCATATACTACCAGTGAGTCAGTGCTTCATTTATCCAAACTGCAGCTTGCCACCAAGAGAATCCTTTGACCCCAGTTTTTGTGCAAATCCAACAAGAGGTGGCCATCCAGAATTTCAGAGGCAGAGTTAAGGAACCAGTCATGAAAAGTATGCCTATGATGTCTCTGTGCTTCCTTGCATCTTTTTGTAAATTATAGGGGGAAAAAAATCTTCATTTTTGTAAGCATTTTGGAACCTGCTTGTAGTAGAACAGGGACAAGAGCGAATGGAAGATTTCGTGATGTGACGGAAAGCAGAAAGCAGCGTGTAACCTTCCTCCCCTTCATTCCTCTGTGATAAGAATTACTCTAAACAATACAGCCCTTCATAACCCCAGTAGCTTTCCACCCCTTACTAACTTTTACCATCCCACCGTCCCCCCTCCTGACGTAGAGAAACCACCTCGACTATATAACCCCACGAGGTAAAACAATAAAGCACCATTTTGACCATCTGCCATATTGGTGCTGTGTGTCTGTGGCCCAAGCAGCTTGGGGGGCTAAGCCGAGCTGCCGTGCTGGGTTCTTGAACCAGGTCGCCATTGCCTCACATACCGAGAGGCATCACCTGCTTTATTCCAAGTTACTGAAGTCTGTGTCGGTAATAAGGACCTGTATGCTCTTCACATCTATTGCAAAACAAGTAGAGTACAGAAAGAGAGCTAATTTTCTTTTTCAGCCAGTTTAGAGATTTAAAGATTTTGGTGAGATTAACAGTCTGAGATTTAAAGTAAGCCCTCACAGTATTTCATGCTTTAGGAAGAAACTATTCCAGTCATAGGATCTGTGTGTGGGAAGAGTGTGGGAAGGGGTGTGTGCATAACTGAGGGCCATCTGAAAAGAGCAAGAGCAGTTCTTTCTTGGTTTACACTATTTTGAAGAATACAGTGTGGTTTTAGGGTTTTCTTTTAAAATCCATGTAAGTACTTCTACTCTGGGCACTGGGAAAGGCACATAGAAGGGTTAAGACATTGAAAATAGTATGGTCAAAGAGAAGGCAGTAGATAAGGCACAGGCAGTACTGCTGATAATGAGTGGTGTGGAGTGTCATCAGTTATAAGACAAACCAATAAAATGGGCAATCTGTGAGCTATCCCTCTTTCTGTCACTAGAAGTTATCTTCAAGTGCAAAAAATATTAGAAGCAATAACTATTCTGGTATATCCGGATAGATGCCATATCCTGATACATCCAGATACACTTCCAAAATAAAAGGAAGTGTAATTAAATATTTTATTGTTGGTGCTAATGCTACTCAGCAAGGCTGTCACTTTCTTTGTTTCATATTCTATGTGTTCCTGCATTGCTGTACTTCCCTTACTGGAGGCTTTGCTTCCAAGCAATACCAATTTTGCTGCACTGAATTTCTTTTTATGGTCAGTCCACTGCTGAAAGGAAGATTGACATTTTCAGCTATGCTGGGTATTTCCCGTTGTAACAACCTACTGTTTCCATAGAAATCCTTCAAAGTGTTTTAGTAGAACGTGATTAAGAAAGGAGTTTTGTTGACCCATTTATTCTGCCAGGTTTTTAACAACTTGATTAATGTCTCCTCAATATTCACTTCTTTTAAAAAACAAAAAGCAAAAATGTTGAAAACATACATGATGCTGCCACAGAACTTCTACTGTCAATTTCCCGGACCTTTGAATTTGTTTCTTCTTTCTCATTTTTTCCTCCACATCACCCCTCAACCCTATCATCATTTTGTCCCTGGAAGCCCTTTTCTACATAAAATTAGCACTAGAAAATCTACAGTGGTGACAAAACCCCCTTAAATCAGACACTGAACATTTTATGATTCATCAGAAACTCTCTATGCCTCTGAATCAAGTTTCTTACTAAATGGTGGCTGCATTATGGGCAGAGCAAGATGTGAGTAACCCATGCCACGCATTGTCAGAACTTTTGGAGCCCGTTGGAGATACCCACGTTGAGCTGAATACATTTTGTTTTAAGGGGGTGTTGATTTAAATGTTGGATGATTCACTGCCTCCTGCTGTCTCCTGCAGTGTGGGCATAATAGTCGTACATTTGAATGCAATGCTTTTTAATTGCTTTCATTTAATGTCCATCCTCCTCATCTATGCCACAGCATGATGCTAGTTACCTTGTGAAATGTTTCAGCTACTCTGTTCCACACTCACTCCTTGTCAGGCTCCTAAGCTGTACTCCTAAGAGTCATAAGTCTAGCTTTCAGCATAGTTGTTATTCCTGCAAGGTATTATTACATATAGCCATGTGAATCCTTCTCATGCCTCTCCTGCATTTGCTCTGTTGACATTAAAATAAGAATTAGCTGTCTTGGTGTTAAGTATGAACAGAAATAGATAATGCTGGCAATTACACGTATTAATTTGTTTTTTAATTAAACGTTCTGACATCTGGAAATGAGGTTTTGGTGAGTCTGATGATGATCAATAGACTTCTTATGTGATCAGCTGACCTATTCGTTCATGACAGCAATGGAATTATTATGAGCAACTTCTAAGTGTTCGCTCGTGAACCTGAAGGATAATTTCAGTTTTAGCATAAAGTAAGTTGGTTCCTATTTTTTGTACCCATTATGTAATTTCAAAGATTTCAAGCTAGTAACCTGCTAAGCAGAAATCCCTTAATCTGCCAGGCCTTACAATGTCCTCAGCCAGTGAAGCAAGAGGACACTCCTTAACTAAGTATGTGTCTGTTTATTAATCTTAAAATGTTTTTCTCATTTCATACTGCCTCCAATTACTCTGCATTTTACACATTTTGAGATAAATTTCTGGGTGTTTCAGTATAGGTATTTAGTGTCTGTTCAGATGTCTCTAAGAATTTTGCAAATGTCTCAGACAGAAGGGTGTATCTAAAATGGCACTAGATGGCTATACTTAAGCACCTGAATCTCATCCCATATTACTTTTTGGCCAACATTTCCCTCACTAAACACTCTATAAATCAGATAAATATAGGGCTCCTTAAGTGCATCTTCAAATGACTTGTGGTAGGTAGTAAGCTACCTTGGCTACTTGGATTCCATTTCCATGGGAGTGAAAGAGACCCTTTTTATAGCTTGCATGTCACTGAATCACACTTCTTTGACTATCCTGTGTTTTCAGTGTTATCAGAATGAATTGGTGTAATTTGAACATAAACCCTTCTGTCTGTGGAGATTGGCTTCTGCCTATCAGTTACTAGATTCTGTTCAGTCTATGTCAGAGACCAAAACTGCAGCTGACGCCCATGATGAGGAGTGTTCTGTGCATGTCCCTGGAAAGGCAGGATTTTAAGTTCTTTCTGTCACTTGAATAAAGTGTTGCTATTGCCAGAGGACTTCCATAAGAATAACAAGCCTACCAGATACTGTGCAATCACTCTCTAAATAGCACCTTCATTGCACTCATTTGGAGTTTTCTCCGTATGTCTTGCTTTGAAGGCTCAGCAGCAGTGATTAAATATAGGGACTGCTTTTCAGTTGCAGGTAAACTAAACAATTTATGAGGAAACTAAGTGAGAGAAAGCACAAAGCCTAAAAAACTTGGAGGAAAATTGAGAGTGTAACATCAGTGGAGGACACTGACAGCAGATGCAGATCTGAAGGAGGGCCAATCCATTGTGGTTTCTTAGCAAACCAGGTCAGCAAATCTATGGAGCCATTAAGTTTAGAAAACCAGAGAACAAATAAGTAGGTGAAAGATAAGACATTGCACCTCCATTCCTGTTAAAGAAATGTTGCCCATTTAAATGTTAAGCAATACAATCTTGTCTTGTACATGAACCCAAGCATGAATCCTTTTAAAGCTCTGCTATCATAAACAAATGCTCAATGAATGGCAGAGAGTGAATGTTATTGTACAATGTAGTGGTTATGAGAGCTTTCAGAAACCGCCTTAGGGTCTTCTGTGTTGTCTTACAGTTATGCTGCTGCTAAAATTCTTTATTTAGGGGATAGAAACAGCTCATTAAATTAAATGCAGCTTCTTCAAGATGTGACAGAACATAATGAAGTTAATAGTGATTTGGATTAAGGAAATTTTGATACTGATATTTTTGCTCTGACTGTTGGCATATATTGAATGACTGGATAATTTCTTTGCAATGAATAATGGATAATTTTGTCTAGCATACTGTAACATTATGCAAATTCATCACGCACAGCAGCAGTACAAACTTTGCTCTTCCCTCTTGTTACATCTGGCCTATGCTGAAATATGAAAGACTGAATGCAGGGAAGAGGAGTAGGGTTATCTGGGGTTGCTGGGCTTTGTAAGAGCTTTGCCATTAAGACCATGTTTAAATACAGAAGTTGTATGACGTTTTGTCAGGTTTTCTGCATGCAAATCAGCATGGCATGCAACTTTCGCCTCCCTTTTGTTATTTAATCAAAATTAAGGTCATGTTTAGCATCAGTACACAAACTTGCTTCAGCTGAACTACAAGCACAGTGTTAGTTAAAGCCTAATACCTCCTAACACAGCCTGTGAATCTGAACATGCCATGAATTTTGTTATGCCTTGATTCATATTGCTGCAGAACTTAGAAGAAGTATAATGCTTACCAGTGGCATCATTACTGAAAAGTGTTTTTATATTGGTGAAAACACACAATAGAAGTGTGGAGGATTGTTGAATTGTACAAAAATATTGGGAGTGGTGAGCATATTGATTTATTTTTGTTGCCTGGGGAATGATGATTTTGCACAATTTCAAATGAGCTATCCAGAAATGAATAGAAAGAAAAAAAGCTTATCCCCAAAAAGCCTTCACATGAAGGCTATAATTCAGAAGCTCTGAGGAATGTCAGTAGTGAGTATACTGTGAAAGTGCAAAATTTTCAGGCCTCTTGTCTTTTATTCACTGTGTGGGAACTCAAGCTTAGTGGAAGCTATTCCTCACAGAAAGGGAGAAGAATGGATCCAGCCACTAACTGGGATAATTAAATCCTTTCCTACACTATTCCATGGACTTACACATTTGACTGACCACATAAATGTTTCACCAAATATATAAAAATAGCTTTGTAAATTTGATGGTTAGATAAACCCTGCTGACTTCAAGCTAAAAGCAGGATATGCTTTTACATATTTTCATATGTGAATTGCCACAAAGTTCTCTGATGGTCTCACATGGAACAACTGCTTTCTGGAGTGTGCAGCACCCTGCCACAGAAATCCAAGTATGCGTTGGAAGTGCAGCATCTTCAAATACAGATAGGTGTGTTAAGTATTTAATCTTCGTACAGTGCTGAGAATGCTGATGCTACAGCTCTGTTATCTGACTTGCAGTCTCAGTGACAGAGGAAAACAGAAAAGAAATCATCTGGAGAGGGAAGAACAAAAGAGAGAAATGGGAGCTGGGCAATTGTGCTGTTTTCTGAAAGAAAGGATATTTGTGTTTGCACTGAACAGGTGGATAGACCTGTCCTTGTGCTAGCACTGCTTTCTTTGAGTAGAGTCAATTACTGTCAGGGACTTACTGGGTAGTCAGGGACCAAGGGTGGCTGTCAGGAGCTAAGTGGAAGGAAAGAGTTTGAGAATTGACCAGTAAACTTTGCTCTTGAAAGATTGCATAAATGAGAGCTGTTCATTGAATTGTAAGCCCTCCAGCCTCTCTGGGAATTACATGTGTCTCCTCCTACACAGTGCAGTGCTTAAAAGGCTTCTGGGGAGGGGGAAAAGGCTGTCTCTTTAAAGTTTCCTCATACATACCCTCAACAGATTTATTGCTTTCAGATGCTATTTCTCACTCAATGTGTGTAATCCCACTCTTCAGCACAGCTTTGTCCTTTACTCAGTACGATTCAGTTCTTGTCAAGCCTTGTGTGCTACAAGGGACCAAGACTGTTTTAGGAACTTCTTCTCTTGTGTTGAACCACACAGGCTCTACGTAAGCCTCAAAGGAGCACAGGAACTCTTTGTCTACAGCCTTTTAGGACTGCAGACCAGTTTCATACTCCTGTTACTGTATCTCTTTCCTTCCTGAGATGCCTAAAAAGTCATTGCTGTAAGGAGGAAAAAATGGTATAAAGAGTAGCATGAGGTACAGCAGATTGTATTCTTCACATGTATTGTATGTTACTGCAGATACATTAGCTTTCTGTACAGTGTGGTTTACTTGCACCTCCTTTTTTTTTGCTTTGCTTGCCCTGAAGTGGCTGATTTATGTGTTTTTAAATACTTGGTGTAAACAAATGAGTACGAGACCTTTTGCAGTACTTGAGAAACCCCTCCGAAGTCCATCTGTCCTTTGCACTTTGCAGTTGTTCCAAGCCACAGAAAGGGGTGTGTACATGTGCTTGTGTGTGTATGTAACTATATATATAGCTTAATAATAATCAAGCCTATACTTCTTCTATTAAATTGTACTGAAAAACACTCAGCTTCAAATACATCATGGTTTCAATACAGGATTTTTTTTTACCTTTTCACTAAAAATTAAAAATAAAAAAAGAAGGTGTCATGCTAAGTTGCACAGTTTGCTGAAGAAATCTGAAGTGGATGTCATGCAGGAAAGCACTGCTTTTTGAACTGAGTTATGAGAAGGAAAGGAAAATAAACAAAGACTGAAAATGGGCAGTACCTCCTTTTTCTTTTGCAGTTACTTGTGATGCCATAATTTCTCCTTAACATCCCATTCTTCTCATCCTCCCCATCCAGATGTACACCCCACCCCAGAAATAGTACATGAAGGAAGGTTTTTAGTTATATATAAATCAGAAAGTGAGCAAACTTCTCTTTATAGTGCGGCAGTTAGACGTTTGGAAAATCAAAAAAAATTCATTCAGATATTTCCTGGTCCCTTTGTGAAATCCATAATTTAAATAGCAAAGCCTCTTCAATATTTCGAATATTTAAAGCAGAGAGTTTAAACTGTGCTGAAATTTTTATTGAAAACACAGGCCATTTTCCCACTGAAATTTTACTGCCCATGAAAAGTATTGCCTCCTTTTTTCATCAGACCTAATGCCATTTTATTTTAAATTAAATGAAACAGCATACTAATGACTATATGATGTACTTTTAAACATTATTTAATAGGTTATCTCAGCTGGTTGAGATTTTGAAGTTTTAGGGTCTTTCCTTGTGTGTGTGTATGTGTGTGTTTTTAGTAAGATGATTGTAAACCTCTGTTGAGGCCATGCTCTAATACAACTAGTGGCATTTTGGGGATAAGATCTGAGCATCATTTACATTAATACCCATTTTGTCATTGTTGTGTATGAGACAACATTTCTAAATAAATTCTTCCACCACTAAGCTACACTGTTCTGAAGCTGGCATTTAATGTCACTCTGTGATTCTGTGGTATAACTGGTTCTTTATCATCTAAGGAGTGCCTTAGATGCCATTTCAGTACTTGTATATGAACTCATGTGCAGTTTTATTTTCTGTATGTTCAAAGATGTGATGTGCAAGGTCTATGTAAGCCCCAGTTATGGACAACAATTTAGGTTAACTCCACCGAAGTATTCTAATGTATTTGTGGAAAGAGTTTCTTGACATTTCTTTATGTCTGAATAGTATGCAATGAACTACAGTCAGTTTTCCCTCCAGATAAATGATGGAAGTGCAAATAAAAATTTTGGGAATTGTTTTAATCAAGCATTTAAAATATCCTCTGTTTTCAATCCTGTTGTTATTGTGATTTTGATGGTGATACTTCTTGTTTCAGTTTTCCTCCCATAATGCTATAGTTGAATGAAGCTTGGAAATGCAGAGAGAGTATAACAAGAATTATATAAATAACTAAAGAGGTGAGGAGAGAAAAGGGAAAGACCGCTTTAAAGAATCCAAAGAGAAAAGAAATCTATGTGCAGTTTGATTTTTAAGGTGAGGTATTCATCTGTTCTTAATTTATCCACATTAATACAATCTTCCCTATCCAGCTCATCATCTCCTGATGAATAATGCATGGATAAATATTTCTACCTATGAATGCAAAAGTAGTTTATAATTCCCCAGAAAGGTTTTATTAATAGTACAGTGTTAACCACCTTGGTCTGAGTCATAACTAATTGTTACTGTATATGTGTGAAACCCAAGGAAATGAAGACAAGAGGAGGCAGAAGACAGGAAAAAATCCAGCTCTGGAGTTAGTTGTATTAAAAGAATAAATTCTTTTTAGTCTGAGCAGGAAGCTGGTAATACTTGTTAATGTAGTCATTCTTTAAAATAGTCTTTCAGATTATTAAGTTAGAAATCTTCACTATGCTCTAGCTATTAACAGAAACCACCTGAATTTTTGGAAGGAAGTCCAATGGAAATAGAGTTATAATATCCAGAAGCCTCTGCAATGGCATGCTGAGTTTTCCATTGAATGGTTTCAGCCCTCATATTCCCTTCTCACTTTTAAAATGTACTATTAAGGAGAGGTTGAGAGGTGAGCATGTTTGACATCTTATCCATTTGTTGCTTCACAATGTATTAGAATTATATCACTTAGTTTAAAAAGAAATACATCTAATTAGTAACATTAAGTTATGTGATACACACACCACTAACCTTGTGCTTCACACTCTCCAAAAATCTCATGTTGAAAGGTGGCACAGCAGATCATGAACGGGTTTGGGAGTAAAACCTGAATGTGCAAAATATTACTCAAAGTCCCTGTATTCCTTCATCAGTGTGCAAACTTCATAGAAGATAAGTCCAAGAGGGCTCTGGCAGCAAAACAATTCTTCTCTGAGTATAGCTGAATGGATTTGGAAGGAGAGAAATCCTGGTAAACAGTGAAAAGCACCAGTAAATAAATATAAATTTAATGCTCTGAACTCCTCTGAACCCTGACAGTGGGAATTCATTCCCAAAGAATACCTATTTGTCATTCCACCCACTGCTGTGCTATAGCTGACACTGAAAACATATTAGGAAAGTGTATCTAATGTTCAAGGCATCTTCAGACTCCTTCAGATGTAGGAAAATCCAGACTGGTTGCTCAACCACCTTTTCTACCAAAACACCAGCTGGAGAGAAGCTCCTAATTATTTGGAACTCAGTGTGCTAGTATGAGCTTGAACAGATGAAAACTAGACAGAGCCAAATTGCCCTTTCACACTACCTTTATACTGGTATAACATCACCAATATAAACACCATTAAGTGATAGATGAGTGGGTCTGCATATCCGCATATAGCGTACAGAGGAAAATAAAAACTTTTTCTTTAAAATGATCTCAGGAACTGTTATGGGCTCAGGAGGGAAGAGGAAGCAAAAAATAGAAAGTTAAAAAAAAAAACCAAACAACAAATTCAACCAGTTCACAGGGGATGAGGCAGGCAGCTCACAAGGGGAACAGAACTCCCATGTTGAGAGACCTGTGTTCATGGTGTGCTTTTCTTACTGTCATACCTGCAGTATTCATCAAACACAGAAAAAATGCTGTGAGTATTTGTGATCAGAGATTTTACATTCCTGTGCTGTGGAATGTCCAGGTTAAGCTGCATGAGCACTGGACATGCATACCATAAGTAATAACAGCTTGTTCAGGAAGCTGCAGAGGTTTTGGCAGCTACTTCAAAATTAGCACAGATACTTGGAGATTTACGGGATCATTTTGTTCTCTGTGAGAACAACATTTCACCCTGTTATCACTTGATGTGAATTGGTTCTTGCAAGAATTTTCATTGCAGCTATTTAAGGAAATAGGAATTTAGAAAATGAATCTTTCATGACTTGTAATGCTGCTGGTTTCACTTTTCCTTTAGCCCATTCTAGAGTGTAATTGTCTGGATTTTATTACTTGACTGTTTAAACTAATATAGCTCTCGGCAAAATGTCAGGCAGAGAATATGTATGCCATCCCTGAGCCACTGATAATAACATTGTTACTATGACCTATCAGTCTTCATATTTTTTAGCAAGAAAAGCTAACAGAGTCAGACCACTTCATTAGAACACAACCGTGAGCCTCTGAAGTGTAAATTAAATCTCTTCTTGCTGCCTTTAGCTGTCTCTCCAAGCTAAGGAGGGAGTGTTATCAAACCATTTCTTTACACTGCAGAGTAGCATTACTCTTTGGAAGATCTCCAGCAGATTCTGCCATAAGCCTTTTAGGGGCAGCTTTCCACAGTTCGTGCTGCTTTCTTCTTAGTGGCATGGAGTCAGGAGAGGGGACTGTGCACACACAAAGTTTTCTTATCCTCCATTAAAGAGCCTTAAAGCTCCTCGAGTAGTCCTCTCTCCTGTAAGACACCCAAGAATGAAAGACCTAGTTGAATGGAACTGTGTATTAATAATAGAATCATAAAATATCCTGAGTTGAAAGGAACCCACAAGGATCATCAAAGTCCAACTTCTGGCCCTGCAGAGGACACTCCAAGTCACACCATGTGCCTGAGAGTATTGTCTCAACACAGTTCCTGAGCTTTGTCAGGCTTGGTGCTGTGACTGCTTCCCTGGGGAGACTGTTCCAGTGCCCAAACACTCTCTGGGAGAAAAATCTTTTCCTAGTATCTGACATAAACCTCCCTTGACAGAGCTTCGTAATGTTCCCTTGGTGTCCTATCACTGGGCACTACAGAGTAGAAATCAGTGCCTGCCCCTCCTGAGTTAGTTGTAGACTGCAATGAGGTCTCCCCTCAGTCTCCTCTTCTCCAGGCTGAACAGACCAAGTGACCTCGGACACTCCTCATATGGCTTCCACTCAATGGCCCTTCACGTCTTCATAGCCCTCCTTTGGACACTCTCTAACAGCTCAGTATCTGTCTTATATTGTGGTACCCAAAACTGTCCCCAGCACTTAAGGTGAGGCTGCCCCAGTGCAGAGCAGAGTGGGACAAGCCCCTCCCTTGCCTGGCTGCTGATGCTGTGCCTGATGTACCCAGCGCACACTTAGCCCTCCTGGCTCCCAGGGCACTGCTGACTCATTCGACATTGCCATCAACCAGGACCCGCAGGTCCCTTTCCTCGGGGCCACTCTCTCACCTCTTGTTCCCCAGTCTATCCATACATCCAGGGCTGCCCCATCCCAGGTGCAGAATCTGGCATTTGTTTTTGTTCATATGGTTGGTGGTTGCCCCTCTCTCTAATTTGTCCAGGTCTCTCTGCAGGGCATCCATACCTTTGAGGGACTCAACGATTTCTCCCAATTTGCTATAATTGGAAAATTTGCTTAGTGTACTTACGAGTCCTGCATTCAAGTAATTTATGAAGATGTTGAAGAGCACAGGGCTGAGGATGGAGCCCTGCAGAACCCCACTAGTAACAGGTTGTCAGTCTGTTGCCACTCCATTCACTGTAACCCATTGTGCCCGACCTGTGAACCAGTTGCTCACGTGCTGCATGATGTATTTATCCAGTTGTGGGCCGGACATTTTGTCCTGAAGGATCCTGTGAGAGACAATATGGAAAGCTTTTTTGAAATCCAAAAAGATTATATCAACTGGCTTCCCTTGAACAAGTAGGTGTATTACCTTGTCATAAAAGGAAATTAAGTTTGACAAGTAGAACTTGCCCCTTGTGGAGCCATGCTGGCTGTGACCAATGACTGCATTGTCCTTCACGTATTTTCCCTCCCAGGATAATCTTCTCCATAATTTTACTGATGACTGCAGAGACACAAACAGGCCTATAATTTCCAGGGTCATCCTTCTTGCCCTTCTTTAAAACCAGAACAATGTTAAGTCCCTACCCGATCAGCTGGAACATAAAAGAAGAGGCAAAAAGCTATTGTTTTTTTAAGGCACTGTAAACAGGTAAGAATGCAGCAATCTCTATTTTCGTATACCATCTTACCACCATAATCTTGCTAGCATTATACAATATACTTGTTGATTTACATAGAAACAGTCTAGGTAGTGCACTGAATACACTATTCAGGACATAAGAGTTTGACATGTGGAGGACTTACAGCCCCTGTGTATGCCATGAAAAAATGTTGTTATTATACACAGAACTACAAGGAAACTTATATAATCAATCAGGCAATAGCATGTCATGTATTTCAGTTCATAAAATTGACATTTTTAATAAAAGGTGTTTGTTTAATTTAGAGCATAAGCAGAGAACATAGGCAAATATTTTCCAATTCATTAGACCACAGGCCCATAGCATGGAAATAAATTCTTCTGATGAGTCCTGTCACCACACTGTAATTCCAACACTGCCATTTTCTGAAATTAAGCAGACCCATACCACCCTTTGCTCTGCTGAGGTAGCTCCAAATGTTTCACATGAGTTTCCCAGGGCTGGCTGTGATGCTGCATCATAGTGGGAGCCGTCTCACAGAACGCACATGGGGAATGGGTGTTTTGTCCTGAGTAACTGGTTTAAGATTAAGTTTTGAGCTCATGAACCAGGAAAACAAGCTGTCCTCTCTTCCAAGTTATCATCTTGATGCCCACTCACACAAGCATAATTGTTCTGCATTTGTAGCACTATAACAAGAGCAGGGTTATGGGGATCTGAATATAAACTGTGGAAGCTGCCTCAGTGTAAGGAAGAGAAAAGAAGAAAGTCCCAAGTAAGTGCTGCAGCTTCTGTATTTTTGGGAGGGAGGAGTTCTATCATGTACGGCCTGTTGGAGGGGTTTCCCTTCTTTATTGTGCCAACTGGCAAATCTCTTACTGAAACTTCTGTCAGTTTTCAGTTTTACTACCAAAAATCAGTTGGCAGTTGTAATCCTTTTGTTTAGATAATTGCAATCCACTGTAGAACAAAAGATTTACGTCATCTGCAAAAGTCTCCCAGTTTGTAGAAAGTGCATTGGAATTTTTTGTTATTGTTGACATTTTCCTTTCAGCCATTCATATTTATAAAGGAGTAAAATCTCTTGGAGCAGCTTGCCTGGTGATTGCATTCAGGATAGACATTTGGAAACAAATATTGCTAAGCTATAGCACTGTTGATATTGGTAGGTGAAGGTTGTCTCATTGGATGTGAACTGGTGAGAGGGATGGGCACATCCCTTCTGCATTTCCCCTCTTTTTATGAAACAATCCATGAATTGTAGAGCACTTTGTTTAGCATAAATTACACAAAAAACAGCTCACTTAAGGGAAATGGTGCACACACAGCTTAACCACAAAAATAAAAAAGTACTTTTTTTTTGTTTTCAGATCTGACTAATAATTGCACAGTGAATGATGTCTTTGTCAGACTCATAGATACAATATCTCCATGCTTGTGTTTAGGAAAATACCTTTGCTCTCCTGAGACCCCAGTTGGAGTGCTGCATCCAAGTCTAGGGTATCTAGCAAAGGAAAGACGTGGACCTTTTGGAGAGAGTCCAGGGGAGGACATGAAGATGATCCGAGGGATCTCTCCTGCAAAGACAGGCTGAGGGAGCTGGGGTTATTCAGCCTGGAGAAGAGAAAGGCGCTGCGGAGACCTTACTGGGGTATTTTCAATATTTAAAGGGGGCTTATAAGATAATTTTTACCAAGGCCTGTAGTGTCAGGACAATAGGCAATGGTTTTAAAGTGAAAGAGGGTAGATTTAGTCTGGATATAAGGAAGAATTTTTTTTTTTTTGATTGTGAGGTTGGTATGAAACTGGAAGAGGTTGCCCAGAGAAATTGTGGATGACCCATCCCTGGAAGTGTTCAAGGCCAGGTTGGATGGGGCTTTGAGCAGCCTGGTCAAGGAAAGTTATCCCTGCCCATGACAGGGAGTTTGGAACTAGATGATTTTTAAGGTCCCATCCAACCCAAACCATTCTAATAATTCAAATAATTTTGTCATTCTTTGATTCCGTGAAAATTAAGACTTCTCTTCCATTTATATCTGCAAGATATTTGGGTCCAAAGGAAAAACATGTGATCCAACACTGGGCACAGTTGTCCTCCCTTCTGCAGCCCAACTTCCTTGGCCTCAGTGTGAGAGCAGTCATTTTCTAGTGATTATTAGAGAAATGGTCTTAATTTAATATTAAAAGAGGAACTTTAATTGGCTGGAAACAAGAAATCAAGATGTAACAATGAAAGTTTCCTGGAGAGTGAATTTGGAATTAATCTTCCAGAGGTTTATACTGTGTCTACAAAAAATAGCATCATATACACAAATTCTTCAATTACTTGTGTATTTTTTCAATTATTTGTGTTTTAGCAACTAATAATACAAGAAGATTTTGCAAAAATTACACAATTTGAGTATACAATTCATGTAATTCTCTCCTGTGGTCAGGAAATGAAAGAAAGTTTATGTGTGAAAGTATTGTTTCCCACTATCTTTTAATGCAATAACCTTGGATTTGGTTGCCGAACAGAATTTTCAGATTCGACAGTGCTAAGTACTATGCTCATACTTTTTTCTTAAGTGCTAAAAGGAAATACTGCACTTGAGGTAGATTTTTTCCTGAAGGTTTTTCACAAGAGCTTTTTAATCTGCTCCATGATTTCAGTGCCACGGTAACAGAAACATAAAGGTAACACGTCTGTGGTTCCAGTATTTACCAGTGCTATGTTAAATAATACAGTTAAAACCCTGTTAAGTACTACTTGCATAAATCTAAATAGCATTACACACATAGATTCTCCAGAAAGTATTGAAAATACAATAAGTAGGCTTACATTAGTTAGCCCACAATAGAATAGCCACTGAATTTTACAGTACTCAGCCTAATATGAGTATTATTTGCATTTTTTTCTTAAAGAAATAATTCACTATGGCTCCGGGTTAGCAGGATTCTTATGTGAAAGCCTAATGCTTGTCATAGATTCTCACTAAAATTAGTGAAAGTATGCAAATTCTTAAAGCTCCATACTTTGAAATATTTTCCAGATTCAGATTTATATACCTTAAATCAGTGGAAGTCTTTTTACTGATACTAGCAATAACTGGGTAAGAATACGAAAGTGCAGTAATAACCATATTTTTACCATAAGTGATGTGTAGGAGACCCTACACTTGCCTTACATGCCTATATTTTGCTGTTCTATTCCACTTTTTTTTGCAAACAAGTTGGTGTAGCTGTGCTAATATTTTTTTTTTGTGGAAAGTTTCAAGGAAGGTGATCTTTAATTGTTCCCTCTTAAAGCAGTAACAGGTACTTCCATCTTGAAGCAAGGAACATCTGGTTTTCGTTGGTTATATTTTTCTATCCCCTGGACAACATAAACCCTCAAATATGCATAGGCATTACATATAGTGATTAAGGTTTACATAGTAGAAAGCATGAGCATATATTCAGTTTTGCCACAAAATATAAGTCCTTTTTTGCAAAGGAATGTCTGCATTTCCCCTATGCCAATCTAGTTGAAGAGCACATGATTTTCTGTAATTTATGTGTTTTTTTTTTTTAATTTCATCTTTCTGGGTTTGTTTTTAGAGAAGCTTTTCTGTTTTCTAGTTTTAAATACTTTCTGGGAGAAACTAATAGGATGCAAGAAGGAAGTTTTTCTTATTCAGGAGCCAAAAATAATCATAATTGGAAGTTTGTGGAAGGGCATCTTATTGGTCTGGATCTGGATCCAGATTTGTAGTTGTTGATGTGGTGGTGTCTCCTGTAGCGTCAGGCAAGTAGGTGGAATGGGGCAGGTGGTCCAGCTAATTGCCATAGTGTTTATCATGTCTTGCATGAGGAGTTTTACATCAAGACACAGGATGAATGGATCATTAGGAGTTTGGCAAGAGTGTTTTGTGGGAAGAGTAGCCTAGCAGGAATACCACTGTAATAAGCATAGCATAAAATACAAAGATAAGCAGAAGAGAGTGCTTACAACGGCAAAACGCACTTTTGAACTCATAGTTGGAGAAATTAGAGCATTAGTTATTATCTGAGGTCTGCTTGGGTCACTGAAATCTTTTAATACAGTTTGTGTGCAGACAGAATTGTCATTGCTTTTCATCTAATTGACAACAGAAATGAAATTTTGGGCCACTGTCAGGACATTTACCTTGCTGGACTGTGCTCACTGAGGTTATTTCCCAATACTTGATGTGAAGTGGTTGGTCATTTCAAATACCTTTAACTTCTCACTATCACTACTAATTAAGAGGCGATTCAGTCATTTTGAGGACTTCGTCTTCAAAAGATTTTGCATATTTCATAGTATATTCTCAGCTCTGATTTTATTTCTTTAGTCAAGCAGTATAGAGAGACCCAATCCAGATGTCTGCTAGAAATCTTCTGTGGAATGTTATAGATGCATTTAGGATTCTCCAGCTTAGCAAGATCTGGCAGAACTTAACTACAATCTCCATCCCTCTCCTAGGTGCCCATGCATGCGCCTCCCATAAGCCTCCACGAAACATCTGCTAGCGCCGCAGTTCGGCAGCACATATTCATTCCAAACTCCTGCTACCAATGTACTGTTTAAGCATTATTCTCATGGTTGGTCTCATGGCAGTTTTATGCAGTGTATGTCCATGATTCTAAAGAAGGGCATTGCTTAGTTCAGACTTATTTTTCCCAGAAGAATGTTCCAATAAATGCTGAAAAAGAGCTTCACTAGTTGTCAGGAAATCTCAAATTGTGCTGCCATTAATGTTCCTTTGTTTGGGGAAATCTGGGGTTGTTTTTTTTAAATCTTTTTAGTTATGTATTACTTATGGTGAGCATTCTTGCTCTGTTATTATACAAAGTAGAGTTTTGAACAGTGCATGCTGTCATTCTCAATATTTATAAAAACCTGCTTCTCAAGTAGTTCCTCATTAAATTTTGAGGTTACATGGGCAGAACATGAAGTATCATACAGCTGGGCCGAATATCCACTGGACTGCTGGTGATTCCATGTATTTAGGAAGTACATGTCTGTGTAATCTCTAAATCTCTACTCTTTCTTCCTCTTTCATCTTTTTGCAGCCACCAACTCACCTCTCCTAGTTTAGGATTTGATTAATCCTTTCAATAATTTCTCTTGAACACTTAAGTTTGGACTTTATTTTTCCTTTTTTCATGTCTTTTTCCCAGCTTTTTTGCTTTCGACACAGATCCTCTATTTATAGCCATCAACTTCATTTCATATGATTTTAATGAAACCGATCTTGTACAGCTATATAGGAGTATACAGCATTTATGACATTTTGGCTTGCAGAGATCATGAACAGTAACAGAGGTAGTAGAAATATCAATGCCCCAATGAAAACAATGGGAAATAGGAGGAAAAACATGCAACAAACTGAACAACTGACTGCACTCCCCATCCCCTGTCCCTGGCCTGAGCTTAAGGAGAGGCAGAGCTAGTTCAAAACTGCAGTTGAACAAATAATCTGTGGAAGATAAAAGCAGTCCTTTGAAGTTATAAAATACAACTTATGCTTTCTTGTTTTCCTTTCTGGCTGTCTTGGAGGCAGTTCTCTCAGTTCATTGGAAATTGCTAATCTGCATGTTTTGGTATATGAATTGCTGGCAACTATGTTTTGCATAGTTATTTAAATGGAGAAAAAGGTTAACTGAGTAACTGAATGTAATAAAACTCTCCAGTGATACTAAACACTAGGCCCAAGCTGAGAGAAAGAATTGAGTTTAGAAAGCAGTTTCACACTGCTGGAATTAACATGTAGTCTTGAAAACACTGACTAGACTCTGCTTCTTATATTCAGAGCAAGAGGAACAATGAAGCATCATGTTATCTGGTGTAAAACACTACAATTTAGTTTTGAGGAGTGTGATCCTAGTGAACAGAAGACAGGTTAGATCAATTTCAGACCAAAAATCGTTTCACAAGCCCACCTCGAAATGTTAAAGCTGCCTTTGCCCTCACAAGGGTATTTTGGGGATTAATGTCCTGTCTGCACTTTGAAAATGTAAAGTGCTAAGTATATATTATTATAACCCTTTCCATTTATTACTTTTATTGATGGTCTCGTGGTTTCCATGACGCTATGTTGATTTGCACAGGATTTTCCTGCAGTGTGCATTTCATCTCATGAAGAGTAAAAAAAACAAATAGTTCTTTTTAGGCCTTGTGCCTTGTTGGATAATATCCAGTTCTGGGGGACTTGTTTATGACCCACTATCTCTGCTGTGAAAGCCTTACTGCAATACATTATGCAGCTGTTTGTTTTCAACTTTGTTTTCTCGACTGTATAAGACTCTGCTGCTACTGAGACCCATGTGCTGCTCCTAACTGGCTCCTAAGGGTTTCCTGAGTGAAAAGCAGACTTACCACCTACTGAACTCCTACATTTTTTAGTAGTAGGTGCCTTTTTCTCATAGCTGTTCTGTTGTGTTCAAGGACTGGGACTGAAGCCAGGCTTGTCAATCACTGGCAATCAGGGAATATCTTGCTTGTTGAAGTTCGGTCCAGTTTTTTTTCTGCCTCTTCTGTCATTGGCATTACAGCCAGACCTCCTGGTGGCCAAGCTTTTCTGAGGAAAATTCCAAACTTTATTTCAAAATTTTAGATTTACACTTTAGCTCTGCAACGTGTCTGTCTAACTCCCAGCCAAGTCCCCAGGCGGCATTTACTTTTGGAGCAGTTTGTCTCCTCAGCTCTGCTTTCCTGCAGACTTCAGGGATCAAGTTAGGCCAAGAAAAGCCAAAAGCACATGAACCATGTGTGCCTTTTGCCTCCTCCTCTGTTGAGAGTCTCAGCATGGAGGTTGGCCCTGATCTGTCAAGTGTTCCCTCGGCTGGCAGCCTCAACCAGGCGGGTTTTCCTTG
Source organism: Monarcha castaneiventris obscurior (assembly GCA_026261815.1). Classification (NCBI taxonomy): domain Eukaryota; kingdom Metazoa; phylum Chordata; class Aves; order Passeriformes; family Monarchidae; genus Monarcha; species Monarcha castaneiventris. The sequence goes on along the minus strand of JAMPIT010000230.1, from coordinate 50,773,347 downwards.
GCCCTCATCTCCCCTCAAGCCATAAAGAGCTGTGGAAGCCACAGCTGCAGGTCAGCCAGCCCCTCTCTTGCAAAAGGTCATGTGACAGGGCAAAAGTGCAGCAGGTTGTGCCCAAATGCATGGATGAATTGCCACACAATGCACATACCAAAGCTATTCAAGTCTGTGTTTTTGTGACACCTCTGACACCTTTAGGGCCTGTATCAACTGCTTTGCCTTTAACTGTATCTCTCCACATCTTTTTCTCCAGGGGTCCGAGGTGCTTGGGGGTGGAAAAATCCAGAAGGTGTTGCAAAGGGCCTTGGACCTGCTACCTCTGATAACCTTTCATGTCCCTTGCTGAATCATTTCACAGACTGATGTCTCCAGGAGAAACACAGACCCACCTTACTTCTGTGAAATACAGGGAGCTTTGTATAACGTAGAACAGCGGACTAATGTAGGTTGCAAAGGACCTAGAGAGTCATCTAGTCCATTCTCCTGCTCAAATCCAAGCTAGGCCCATTACGTAATAATCAGCCATGTGGAGCATGCAATATGGGTTCTTTGCCAAAAATCTATCCTGAATATTTTTCTGAGCATTTTCTTAGCTTCGTTTTCCTCTCTTGTTCCATTTAGTGAGAGAATAGAGTGCACAGAGAAGAGGTAAGAGGAGGAAGAATCTAATGATGCAATCAAGCATGTTTTGTTTAGCATCTTTGTGGACTAGAGCAAGAGTGATCAATATTAAAGCAACAATACCTCAAATATGATGATTCCTCTAGACAGACAGCACTCTAATTCTGTCAAAGCAATTCCTTCTCTTAGTGAGAGAAATCCCAGCTGTCTATGCTGGAGAAAAGAGTAAAATACTCTAGCTCCTTAGGATGTTGATCAAAAATAATCAAACAGCTAAAGGCTTGAACTTTATCCAACACAACTTAGAAGGCTGTAGTTCCTTGTTCTTTATGGGGAAGAACAGCAGGGTTTTTCTGTTGCATGTAAAAGATGCAACTGATGCATTTTATGTGCCTAGTACCTGCTGTTCTTCTCAAGGTGTTAACTGCAGACTGCTATGTCCTCCCGCTCACAGTATTGGTCCAAAAATGCTGCAATATCTACTTGGAATAGCTTATCTCCCTCCTTCTGTGTCCACTCCATATGCCTGTGATGTGGAGAAGGACAAAAACCCAGACACTAGGAAAAAAAATGGACCAAAATGAGCCTCTTTGGCAGACTGTTTTTGGCATCAAAAAGGAGTGGGAAGCAAGACAATGACTGCCCAGGACACAATTTATCAAGATCTTTGGGCACTGCCCCTTCCACAGACATCAAATGTCCCATCACAGTGCTCAAAGTGTCTGACATTGTTCCCACCCAAGTCAGACAAGAACAATCAGTTTTATCTCCAAAAGGAACTGTCCTGCTTCTGATGGGGAGTATGTCCTATGTCCGTGTGTACTGTCTGCTGAGAGAGAAGAAAAGCACTAAGCATATACGGAAGAATTGCATTCAGTGGTAGCTTTCTTGCATAGCTTTGTGGATTGGCAGCTGACCTCTCTGGCTGTCAGAATAGTCAACAAGAAACATCATGCAACCCGTCTGTATCTTATGACCTCACAGGTGAGTTGATAAATGAGATAAAGTTCAGAAAGTTCTTGGTCTATATGTTCATAGTCCCATGTTTTCCATTGTTCTTCAAGGTGATGCTGAAATAGCGAAGAAATCGAGAGGTGATGTTGTTTATGCCGTGCTGTCTCTGGGGTTATGATTGTCAGGTCAGATAAACAAAACAGATCTTTAATCTTAGAAGTGCCAAAGAAGTCTCTCAAAGAAGAGAAAAGGACCCAAATTCCCTCTGGGACCAGGTAGACTTAAAATAATGAGTAAATGAAGTAATATTGCTCTGTAGATCCCAATAGGAAAAAAAAAAGGAAAAATAAAGAAGTAGAAGATTGTTGCGGAGTTTGAGGTTTTTGTTTTGTTTTATGTATACTTTTAAGGCCATTGTTTAACTAATGTATTCTAACCAGTGGGATGAATTCTTTACAAACACAAATGCCTAAACAGAAGGCTCAAATCTTTTTCAAGAAAAGGAAATTATCTACAGCTTGGAACATTAAAGATGATATCCTTAGGATATTGTTCACATGTATCAAATCCTGAAATGCCAAAAAGACATTTAACCTTCTTTACTACCTAGAGTAAACCTTACAGCAGATAACTATATTTTATGTGCTGTAAGAACACCTTCTCTAGCAGGACTCTGCCATGTACTGTTAATTCTGTCACCTAATCTTCAGAACTGTAATAGCATTCATTCTTAAACTACAGGAGGACTATTTCTTGAACTTACTGAAGTATCTAACTACAGTGTTTTACAGTATTATGAGGCTTGGATCCATGGTACTAGAACCATGTCCCCTTACCTCTGCTATGCAGTCAGCTGGCCATCAACACATTAAATGCTTCTGACACCACAAGGTAGTCAAAACCATCTCCTATTTTTTACAGTTTTCTGTAAAAATATATTTTCTTCTCTTTTTCCCTTGAGAGATTTTCATAAAATCTGCTTGGATATCCATACATAAAACCTCTTTTCCATGCTTCCACATCTTTAGATGTGTGTATGAATTCAGTTGTTAAAAACTGTACATCCTAATGCGAAGGAGAATAAGGATATTTATCCATGTGCAATTAAGTATTTTGTTCTTCTGAAAAATAAGATTCTAAAATCTAACTTTTCACTAGAATGAAGTGTAATCCTAAATAGAAATGAACAGTGATGTCCAAGGATTAAGTTTGTCCTGGAGCAGAAGTCCTTCATGATTTTTCCTCTTTGTGCTGAATTATATTTAACAAGATTGGTGGTCTGGGAAAATATATCAGAGTTAGCCCAACTGTGCAGATTACATCAGTTAGAGAGAACATTGGGAGGCAGGGGATCCTCTGGTGTTAATGCCTTGAACAGTCAAATTTTGTGCCTATGCATCTAGCAGGTTGAAAAAACACCCCATGGAATGGACTTTTATGTTGTGTTACCTAATTGCAATACATTTGCAGCTGACCAAGGATTAATTGTCCTGTATTCTTGTTTTTCAGAAAGGATAAGACCACATTTATGTTGCCCAAAAATTACTCAGAAACAATCACTGTAACCATGTAAAACCCTTTATTTCTGTAAAATATGTCTCTGCTAAATGTTAATAAAAGTACTGAGTCTGAGAAAGTTTGGCCACACACTGGACTTTCAATTAAATAGAAAGCTTTGAATAGGCCAAATTTCTGTGTATTTTCAAGTTAGTGCAGTAGCAAAGGAATGACTGTAGGTTTCTGTCTTACCCCTCATGCATAGCATAAAACAAATAAATGAAAATCTGACTTTCTGCTTTATGGCTATGTAAAAGCATTGGATACAGAGAATGAAAGTAACATATGACAAATGTGAGCAGGATTATAAAATCATCACGTGCAATGCAACTTACTTTGCTGTTTCTTTCTCAAGGAAATCCAAGCAGGGCAGCAAGACTGTCAAGTCTGGATTATAAAATAAATAGCATTAAAGAGAGAAGGCAACACTTGCCATTATTTCTGCATTCACTATATTTTTCCAGTCTCTGGAGAATGATCAAATCTCCTTCCAAATATTAAAATATTTAAAACAAAATAGCTTCAATATATATGCCTGTATATGCCAAGATAGGTCAAGTGCTTTATGAAAGGGATGCAGAAGTTCACTGTATTTTACCCTTTTACTTTACACATTGGAACAACCCCAAGTTACAGTGTCATAGAAATGGAAAAGACCTATTAAATGATGCATTTCCTTGCCAGTGAAAGTGTACTCTCAATATATAGAACTTTCCATTTCAGGCTAATAGGCACCTACCCCTTCATTTGAGCACTCTGTTCCACAGCAAAATAAAATCAGTCTTGGAAATTTTCCCTACATCTCAGCCTAAAAATAGATTTGTTCTCTTGTATTGCCTTACTCACACCTGTGAACCACCCTTTCCTGTGCTTGCTTTTGTAAATTGTGATGATATATACTTCAAACTCCATGAAGTCAAACAAGTGCAAAAGGAAAGTAGGAAATCTGTTTCTAAGCTGAAATTCTGGACAAACTGTTTGCATTTACTACAGTTGAAATATCTGCCTCCTCTTTGACAAAATTTCTCAGTTGTATCAGTTCAAAGCTCTTTGGACATTTCTCAATGTCCTCCTGAACATTTAGATGACTCAGAGATAAGGGCAATATCACTGGTACAGTTCTACACTTCAATTTATTTAAATAGTATTGCAGATTTGACTTTAGAAACTGCTCAAGAGGAGTGTTTTTTTCATGGAAGTCTGCTACCTCATTTAACATGGGCTTCACTTCCTCTGTTCACGGAAAGAGTTAACTCAGCAAGCAAAAGCCGTACTGAGCATGTGTGCTGAGCTGGAACAGGTTCCCCCATAGCTCCACAGAGTAAATGTAGTTTCATGGGCTTTATAACTTGTCTGTTAACTTGTGACTTCAATCACTGCCTTATGACTTCTTTTCATATTTCAGTTTAATTTACCTGAGTGTTTTCCTTAAGCTCTTCATGGTAGGTAATGTGAACTGTATGCAAACGGTTAAAAAAGACATTTGAAATGTGCAAAGAAGATAAGAAGATAACAGGCAAACACTCTGAATCTTCTTGTTGAAGAAGGGCTGTGTAGTTAATGTAAAAAAAAAAAGAAAAGAAAAGAAAAAAGGAAGAAACCACCACTGGTTTGCATGGGAATTTGTGGGACAGCTGCCCATTGTTAAATTAAGTTCATCTATTCGCTTCCAAGTGTTTTCATCACACTACTTACTCTACTTTTTGCAGTGGATACAAGCCAGGTTGAGGATTTACAGCCTTCTATGGCTACTCTTGCCAACACATAGATCTTGAGAAGGTGTTCAGTGTGTTTAAAGAATCTTTAAAATAAAATGTGTTTGCTGTAGGCATTCACTGCTCCCTCTCTTTCTTTCTCTCTGCCTCTCCACCACCTTAATTTGTCTATGGACTTGGCTTCTTTGTTCTTTCATGACTAATATTACCATCTGTGACATTACATATAAAGATAGCAATGCAACATATTAAGCACAGGAAAACCCGGAATGTTTGAGCTCATCCAAACATTTGCTGCTTAAAGCTCCAGCATTACTTGTAGCCACCTGAAGCATCCCAAAGTTTCTAAAAACACATTGCAATAAATCAGCAGGTTTCCATGTTGTTACTGAAATTGAGATATCTTACTGGAGCTGCCTTGCAAACAATCTCGGCAACTTACTCAGTTTTATTTCTCACTAAAGGATCATAAAAAGAGCTTTCATTTTTATGGTGTTAGCCTAACTACCACCTAGAGCAGCTCATTTTGGGAACTCCCCAAATGACTTTTGTCAAGATCTCCTGTTCTATAAGGGAAGCACCACTCCCAGGTCAGACCTATGACCATAGCCTATGTGAACTATGCCCTCATGCAGCAGGGGCCCAGCAACCAGGCAGGACCACAAACAAGTGCTTATCTTTGCCACCTTTTGGCCTTACAAGGATGAGGAGGGGGCAGCAGGTGTGAAGAGAAATGTATCAAGTAAAAGAATCTTGAAATGGGCACGTCTCAAGATGCAAGATCAAAATCAGAATGTAGGTCTCTTCTCCTGCTTCTCGTATAGTTCTAGACAGATCCAAATCTTACTTACCTAATAGGAATTGCAGTAACCACCAAGATCTGATATTCTGAGAGACAGACCTTTCCCTCCCATTGCTGATTTTTCAGACAATGAGTTGCTTCACTGTTTATCTCAAAACCTGTACTTATCTGCAGACATCAACCTGTCCAGTTTTTCTCTGCATTAATAATTTTCCACTTCAAGTTCTAGTACCTTCATGTAGAATTCAGTATTGAATAACTCTGTATTTCAGACTGTATCTTATGTGCATGATTGCATTCTACATTTTAAGAGAAAACAGCTATATCTATTCCACACAATAATAAAAGAGTGAATAATAAAGATCCGTATAAGGTTAGGAGAGTTTCTTCATGTCCACATTTGAAGTCTATTATCTCCTTTCTAATTTATCCAGACTGCCACTAGCACAAGTGGGGTGGGAGCAAGCTTCCTTCTCCTACCTGCCCCACCTGTAGCACCCAGAGCTCCTAAGAGCTGAAGAGTCTATGAATCTACTCCTCATAATGCCATGTATAAAATATGTGTGAATATGTATATTATAACACAGTACTTCTGTACTATTTTTAATTCTCCTCTATCCGAACATTTACAAGTCTCTCCTGTCTGACAAATAATCTAGTAGTTTCCTGTTGAAAAAAAAAAACCCAAACAAATAAATATAATTATTCTTTCTGTGTAAATCATAGAAATGAGAGGAATATTACACAAGAGAGATATAAAAAGGACTATGATAATGGACTATGGTCATGAGATGGATCTGTTAATTTGATTCAGCAAGATAGACTTAGAAAAATATGTAATAGTTGTACTATTCAGAGGAAGGAAGTGAGATGGAGAAAGGAGGAAACTGGAAGGGTAAAAAAGGGGAATGACAGCTGAGAAAAAGTGTGCTTCAACAGAAATCCCCTCATCTTTTGCCCTGGGCCTGCAATAAACCTTTCAGGGCCAAAATATTTGCTAGTGGTGATGTCACTAGCCTGTGTTTTGTATGGATACTGGGTCATTTATGACCACTGTGTTGACATGTTAAGTGGTACGTGATTTATCACTACGTTAGGGTAAATGATCTTCCTCTGAACAGGAATTTAAGGCTATCCAATGTGCACATTAGATAAATGTGTGCAGACTCATACGTGTGCTCAAGAGTGCATAAGTAATACTATAGATGAAAACCTGTCTGCATAGAAATTGACAGAAGTTCAGGTGTTGCCCCAATTGTGGATACATTTTTAGTCCATAGAACACACGTACTGAAATATGGAACTTACTGTAGTTCTCTGCACTACAGTGAGAGATACAGTGTGATACAGAAAGTGTATTCAATATTCATTCATGTATGTTGTTCAACTCCTGTCTATTTCTGTAGCTGATAGCTTTACACATTAAGTGTAAAGGAAATACTGATGGTGTAGGCATAGATGACTGCATTAGACGTGGTTAACTTCCACTGGCCACCTGTGTGATCCCTAAACACCTTGGGGCACAGGCCATAGTTAAAGTTGACAGAGGCTTCTGTTTGTGAGCTGTCTCTCTGGTTTGGGTCCATGGAACCCTATCAGCTGAGATCTTACTCAAGGAGGTGGGGCTGGGTGCTTTGCTCAGCGGGGTTGTAGAAAAATCTTCGGCAATGAACCACATTGCTCACTATCCCTCAGAAGTTTTTCATGCCACTGCTACCCCCTCCCTGTGGCTCCGAAACAGGGGTGATGAAGCACAGGAGGCTTTCCCCTTGCTGTGGTTGTTCCCGGCCCGAGGCGTCCGTGGGGCGGCAGCAACCCCTGTGGAGATGGGGATGGGGAAGGCAGGTGTTGTTCCCACGACCAGACCCCAGCTCCCAGGGGGGAAGAGTGGCGGTCAGGAAGTTAGCTAAGGTCAGCCAAGTCCCGCTGGCTCTTCTTAATCCTCTTTTCCACCCACAGCCCCTTGAAACTCCCCTGATTTCTCCCAGTGCGGTGTCTGGGGGAGTTGCTCTACTGCTGCAGGATTCAATTTATTTTTCTCGCTTCCAAACTATGCTTCTGCAGAGTCTCAAGTCAGTTTTGTTTCAGCTGGTGTCGAGCAACACACAGGAGAGATGCGGCTCTATTACACTGGTTTGTTTTTCTTTTCCTTCCCTTTTTTTAACCTTTTTTTTTTTTTTTTTTTTTTTTTTACTATTTTGACAGGAAATCTTGCTCCTTTTCTCTTGCATAAGTATGAAGTAACCCTGTGAAAACAAATAAGTTTACTTGTTGTTTATGTGTGTAAAAATAAAAGGACAGTTTTGCTGATCAAGTTGTATCTGCAGAATATAAGATTGTATAAAAGATTTATTTATTTGTATGCTAGCCAAATAAAAAAATCAACAACAATAAAAAAATTCTTTTATTCCACTCAGAATTAAAATTTGTCAGTTTTACTGCCAAACAGCAACACACAGATTTGAAAGAAATGTCATTTCAGGTCAGAAGACATTTCATGTAGGCTTTTTAACATTGATTAAAGGTAAGTATAGGTAAATTTCAAAAGAAACCCTTAATGCAAAATGAGAACTGGAAAGTTTCTGTTTGAAAACATCAATATGATCCCTCTTGACATTTCAAAATGTTTCTTTTGACCCAAGAGTTTCATTCTGCTGTAATAAAGATTGTTCCTTGTAAGGAAATTAGAGCAAGCTGTTTGAGACCAATGATGCTTCCTTACATAGAACTGGAAAGGTTAAAAAGTGGTTAACTAGCAATCTTAGATATAGCTGGAGAATGTACTTTTTGGGTTTGGCTTTATACAAAGCATCCAGGCACTAAACCAAATTAAAATATATAGACTATAGTGTCAAGGGGAAGTTTTATCCAAACAAAATTTAAATAAATTCATGAGTTTCACTAGGTTAAAAAATCAAATAAATAATTTTGCACATACGTAATGGTCTCAAGATTTTGTAATTTCTCTTCCACTTTTAAAACAATAAGACCCAAATGTGGATAAAATCATCTCATTCTTCCCACTCAAAGTGAAGAACTTTTTCCAAGTTCTTATGCTGAAAAAATGTATTTCTTAGAAATTGATGATTAAAACTAAAGAGTAAGAGTTTTAGTGCTCTAGTTAAGGAAAAATAAACATCTGCATTAGCTAATCTGAGTTCATATAAACAAATGCATAAGCTGCGCTATCTCAAAGCAATACAGAACTGAACAGAGACCATTAACACTCAAAACACTTCATCAGGTTCAGAGATTAACCTCTTCAAAGCAAAATGTGGCTAGGTCTTGTATGGCTGCACTGAGGGAGTGAGTAATAACACCCCTATATAGTGGCAAGCTGTAACTGCATATTTGCTGAGCACGTATGCTGGTACACAGTGAAGCTCATATGAACTTAATTTTAAAGATGAAGAGAACAAAAAATGTGATCTCATTTACTGTTCACCACAACCAGCAAAGCTGACCAGACATAGCAGTGTCCAATGCACTTTTGAGTCTTAGCAAAAAATCTAAATTTTCAGGAACTTTAACTCCCATGTACCAGAAGAAAGCCCCTTTGAGATATTACCCAAATGCTGTAACATGGTATTGACCCTTGCTTATTCAGCTCTGTGTACAAATGACTGGTGGCTCATGAAAAAAATTTCATGATTTTTAAGAAAATCTTGGCTATCTGTACAGCTGGGTAACAGAGATGGAAAGCACAAAATCTGTGTTTTGGTGCACTGTGGATTTTCAAACAGATCTTGCCAGCTTCCCAAGTCTACAGACTATTTAAAAAAACCAAACAGACAAACCAACCAACAAAAAACAAACAAACAAACAAAACAACACAAAAAAACCACAACAAAAACCCACCACCAAACAAAAAACAGAGCCATTTGAACTAGCAGAAGATTATTGTATATAGGTCTCAGAACACACAGGAAATGAGGGCCCATGCAATAGTGCTGATATCCTGATAGAAAATACAAAACCTGCCAAAGTCTTTTTCTAAGCATTGTTTTGCAAATGCTTTAAATTCAAATCAGCATGGAGTGCTTTGTATGAATTTTTGATTCAATCAGACATCTTCATTCTTATATAAAATAATTCAGAATCATTGTTCAACTTCCAATATTTCAGTTTATTGATGGAAAAGGGGAAACATTTAACATTTTTTGAGAAGCACCCAAACACGAATTTTTTCCTCAGGAGTCCAGTCCAGGTTTTACACAGACTTCGGTACAAGCCAGGCTAGGATTTTGGTGTTTTAGCCAGCACTATGTGATTATACATATAGAAATGATCAATAAGGTTTCTACTTACAGAGGTCACTATTAAAACCTTTACAATTGCCATTTGCACATAATTAACATTACCACACGGTTTACTGTATTCCACACACTATGAATGCTGCTGTAAAGATAATTAGGGAAACGTTAGAATTGTAGATTTGAATTTGTGTATTCCTTAATACAGAGTCTCAATGCTGTGATTTAAGGAACTCCCAATAACTGCAGAAGCTGCAGGGGGCTTTGCATGGGAAAGGAAGAACAATATTTCTTTTAAGAGCTTCTTAAAACTTTGTTCCACCTATGAAATCCTCTATAGTCTGGACTACTATAACCTAAATAATCTATACTATAACTCCAAATTTACATATTTTAATTACTTAGTTTTTTCTCTTATAGAAACAACTGTTTCTTCTGTTGCAAGAATTCCACTTGGAAATTTTGTTTTCAGGATTCAATAAAAATAGCTGTAAGAACTCCTGATGGGTTTGAGGTCAGAGCTTTTAAACAGGTTTTCACGTTTGCCAGGTTTTACAGCCCATTTAAAAAATATGTGCTAGTGTCAAAGAAGCCCAGCTGCACTGAAATGATAAACATGGGATGGGATGCTTCAGACTGTGAATGACCTCTTCAATACACAGGAATGAGGCTTGACTTCTCAGGCAAGAGAGAGAAGCAATTCTAACACCCTAGGGTCTTTCTCCATTGTTCTAGGTGGGTACTTACCTTCTTCCAAAACGTGGGTCCAGGGAATGTTCATTTTGCAGTAGGAAGCCATAAGCTATTTCAGCTGAGATGTGGTATCTCTGTGTCACCCCACAGCCTGCAGTGTAGACAAGTCCTAAATGTGTTTGAGCTGTATAAACATAACCACAAGCTAAACAGTTTCATTGTTCAATACAGTTTTGTGCTGTGCTTGGAAATTGAATTATAAATGCCTTTTCATAAAAGCACCCTAAGGGTAACAGATGCCTAAAATATACCAGCTCCATTATCAAGAAGTAGATTATCCAAGCTGAATACACAGTATCAGAGTTTACTGATTCGTATATAATCTACATTCTTAACATTTTCCTGGAGTGCTGTTAGTTTGTGTTAGTAGGACTTACTGTACTCTCAGTGTTGAAAGATGAATAGACCTATCAACTGAACAGCATAATAAATATGTTAGGCTGCACGTCATGCTCCACCATTCTGTCGTTCTTCATTGTGTATAATGTAGCCTAATGCAATATGGCAGCTGTTAGCAGAAAAATGGTGCAGCAGCCATAAAAAAGTGATTTATGTCTTATTACCAAAGCAGCTAATATTTAGAAGCTGGTGTTTGGGAGGGCAGCGAACAAGTGAAATGTGAAACACAGCATATATATATTCATGAAACATAGGAAGCTGTGAAATGTTAGACTGACAGTGAAATTCTCCCAGGGTATCTACTGTAAGGTCAGATTAATAAAGGGAGTAATTGGTGGTGATGGTTGTGGATGTTCAGAGTTGCCCACATGTCACAGCTGCTTATGCTGGAGTATCAGAAGTATGTTAAATGCATCTCCTGACATGAACCCAAAGATCCTTACTACCAAATGACATAAGAGGCTAATTTAAGGAGGCAGCTGGCAGAAAGAAAAACATATCAAACAGGAAAGTTGTTCTTAGAAGCCATAATGTAGAGAGGAAAACAGTGGGATGGGAGAAATAACGTGGGCCTCATTCCTCCGCTGCATTTTTCTACTGGTGTAAATTCACCAGTTTAAGGCTACAGTCATAGATTGGGGATTTCTCCCTGGATGCTGAAACTGCATCAGAGAAAATTCTTTATTTGGTTTACAACACATCTAATGTGACTAAACATGACCATGTAACATCTTGTCAGTTTTGCCACTGAACAATGTAACAGATTAATCTAAGACACTGTGAATTATAACTACCACATCAGATTACTCCTTGGTTTCTGTTCAATGTACATTGTGTATATGTACTAAAAACACACGTATGTCTATGCATGTATATACTCCTGCTGCTGCTAAGTGTGATGTTTTTGGTTCAGTGGGTGGCACTCTTCCTTCTCAGTCAGTACTAAACTAGTTCTTCCTCCCGTGGTGCTTAATGAATAGTGGAATATGGTCAGGTCAGGGAGGTTAATAGCCCTACTTTTGTGAAAAGTGCCATGGAACCTTTCTTAGCAAGCAGTGAGAACTTCACATTAAATACCCTCTGAAAGAGAGCCTGTGACTTGCTCAGAGTTACAGACTGGGGTGTTGCTGTAATGCAGAAATAGGGGAAACCATGCTACATATTTAAGTGACTGAGTCATCCTGCCCCCACAGACATTTACCAGATGCAGTGAAACTTTGCTTGTGTGGAGTTACAAAATAATAATGAAAGGTAGTATCGCTGGAAAATACTGGAGCGTCTCTTTGGCATTTTTTAAAAAATAAATACGAGAGAAGATTTCACTTGATTGTGTATAGTCATGTTGTAAATAATTTGGATGGGGATTGCTCAGACCCTTTGCTGTCATACTCTGGGTTCAATAAGTACTGAATAAGTTGAAGCAAGTGAGACCTGTGTCAAAATGGCCACATTTTGAGTTGTTGCTAGAGGCCTTGTCTTGGAGAAAATTCGAGTCCTTTTATGAAAGGGCTATGGAATTCTTAGTTCCTATGCTTTAGATGTCCTAAATTACTTTCTAGCCACTGGTAAACCAGGATAAAGATTATTCTAACAGAATGTTTTATGCTTTGAAGTTTTAATCATATCCATGACAAAATGAAACAGCTAGGAGGGCTCTATTTTGTGAAGCCCTGTTGAGCTCTTGCCCTTTGCAACTCAGTGTGGCTAGAAACTTCACACTGGCAGGTATGTGGGCTCCCTGGACAGCAACTGAAATTTAGCCATCAAAGTTTGTGTGGCTCCAGGACTGGGTACTGGTTTTGCAAATGCCAGTAGTGCTTCAATATTGCACCATAGAGACTGGTGTAACCACAGAGTATTTCTGTACCTAACTCCACAGAGACCTAGTAGGTCACTGCTACCACACTGAACTTTTCAATCATGATTCAAATCACATCGAGGTCCTCAAATAACCATCCTCCAAGGGCATCAATCTTGTTGTCCTCTAGCATACTGACAGCCAGTTTCCTGAGGGTTCAACTGCATATGTGGCTTCTCTCCCCTTCCTAGACTTTCTGTCCAGTGCCAAGGAAACCCTCCTACATATTCAGAAGAGCCTGATCACTGTTAGCCCATTGGTGTTGACTTCTGCCTCCACAAGCCACTGGGGGATTAAAATACCAATCGTCGAGCCATGCTATCATCTTTTTTACTTTTCAGCACTGATTTATACCAGATGGAAGGAGCATGCCCTGTATTGCCATCACTAGAATTGACTGGCTTGCTGCAGCAACATGCCAAGGAGCTCATGCTGCCTCTGCACCCATGACAGGCTTTGTCTTTGCCCTGACCACCATGTGTAGGGAACCTGTAGCTGCTAAACATGGCAAAATGGCTTAGGAACCATCCTGTGCCATTGAAACAAGGGGACAGAGAAACGTACCTAGCTTAATAGGAATTCTTAGGAAAAAGACTTGGCAAGGACAGCAGGACTCATCCCACTACCTCTGGGATTGAGACAACTCATAATTGTGTCTCTTCACCATAAATGTTTTCACAACCTACATGATTAAATTCTACAGTGTAATTTACAGTACAATATTATTAAACATAAATTTTTTCACCAGCTTCTCTGCAATCTCTCTATTAGAGGATATGAAATAATATCTTTACATTTCTGGCTAAAAAAAATCGTAAATCCCTGTGTTAAACAATACTGAAATAATATCTTTATATTTATTATAAATGTTGTTCAGTCACTACTTATCCCTTGAAAACTGTGTTTGTTTCAGAAGTCCAAATCAGATGTTCAGACTTATTCCAAGCACACAACAGTTTGTCACATAATAACACCCCTACATTGGTATGGCCTGTTACCTGAATAGATTCCAAAAACTAAGTACAAACCATGTTAGAAATTACTTCAGCTGTCATTACTTAGTGGTATTTAAGGTGAAATGAGGTCATTTTTAAATAGCGTGAAGTAAGATTGCATAATAATTTAGGTCAAAAAGTGAGTAACAAGTCACACAGCAGACGAGCAGAATATAGTGAGTTTAGAACTGCAAATATCAGGCATCCCTATCATAATTCTAGGTCCTATCCATTTCCTGAAGTCCAAGTAAGGAAAAATGTTAACACTGCTGCCAGGAACAGGTCTTACAAAATTTGATGACAAAGGATGATTTTTATTTTTATGGGGACTGATTGAAACACATTTGGAGATACAAGGTACAAGCAGTATACAATTATTGGAAAGCTAAAGAACTTACTCTCTCTTGAAGTGTAGTAGTTACTAAAACTGCAGTAGAAAGAAGTAATTCCTGCTCACTACAGAAAAATCTTTTTATCCAGTTATAAAAGGGCGTGCAATACTGGAAGCTAAAGCAATGCAGGCAAATTAAAGCAGGCTCTACTTCTTTGCCTTTCATTTTTGGAATGGATGTGCAACACACATGGATCAAAGCAAAAGGCTTTGCTTGTGGCTGCAATCTCTACCATTTCTTTTTATGCCAACAGCATTCCAAAACAAGTTTTGCCAAATACTCCTAATCTTAAAGGATTATGATTAGGTGAACTTGTTATTCTGTATAACTATTTTAATGAATCATCATTTTTATTGTTTATATGTTGTATTTCAACTTGGTCAAGTATGGTGTTGAAAAGAGTATGTTTGTACCTAAGAGTATGTTTTGTATCTTTCAGTGGCAACCTATGCAATGGTTTTGTGTCCTTCCCTCTTTGCATGAGTCACTAAAGCAAGAAATCCTTTACTTTTCAACAACTACCTTAACAGATTAAAGACTTCCTTTGACGGAAGCACCATAGCCACCTTGTTTACAAGACAAGGAATAAGGTCACATGTAGTTTTCCAAGTAAGTTTATATGCAGCTTTACTTCCAGATCTGAACTTGTCTTGTTCTGCTTGCTGTATCTTAGAATAATTCTCTGACTTCCTGCCTATTCACTCTCTTGTCTGATAAAGTACATACAAGCATGGCCAGGATGAGCATTATAAATAGCTTTATATGCCCCTCCCACCCCAGAGTTTTCTTCAAGAACACACAGAACATGCTTGCAGGAATTCAAAATTAGGGAATTTATTCAACAGACAGAACCGAGTTGTTGTGCCTCTCTTCACATCAGCTGAAAGTACCTGAGTTTGGGTCAGACATCAGCTTTTCAAGGAGCTCTGTGCTGTGCTTATGTACCTTTTTACTTCATGTAACTTTTTACTTCATGTACCTTTTATATATATATATTTTTTTTTTTTTTACTGTGTTCAAGTGTTCCATAATGAAGGATATTTCTGCCCTTGCTTTTTCCAGAGTTTGTTGGATCCTGATTTCAGTCATACTGGACTACAGCAGAAGTAATCAGAATGCAGTAACTCCAAACCTCTTCTGGTGTCGCTAAGATCAGGTCTGACTCACTTCTCCTGTACCTAGTCTTTAAAATCAAATCTTTTTTTCTCTTTAAAACTGTCATTTTGTTCTCCTGTACTTTAAATTGTAGTATTACTTTGAAAAAAAAGAGCATAAAAATGACATTTCACGGTTCTATATTTGTCTGACAGTTGTTTCTGTTGCAGAAGTGCTCATTTTGTAAGTTAAAAACCTGCCTTTCCTCATACTTAGCCCAGAATGCACAGGGTGTTATGATTCGTGTTATTGACACACTGTCATCATATTCTGCAACCAGTGAAGGCCATTTTACATTTTAAAGCCTCTGTTTGCTTGCACCACCCTGTCTTCTTCAAATCATGCCCCTGGTACCACTGCCAGACCTTTTGCATTGCATAAGCATGTTACAGGTCTAAAGGATCACATTATGCAAGGCAAACATACACCTCAGGAAAAAAAAGCAGCTCAGACTTTATGTTTGAATGGCAGGAGTCACAATTATTAATAACAGTAAAACTTCCTTTTTCTATCAGAAACAAATAAGGATCTATTCAAGGTTGTTCTTTGAGTGCCAGGTTTGAGGCATAGAACTTCTAGCACAGAGATCTGGTCACCATTCTGCTAAATGTACCAGCAAAGCCTTAATTTGATCTCAGAGGAGAGGCTAAGAAAATGAAAACAGTACCCTTCAGTTTTGCAGAAGTGGTGGTGTGTTCAACTGCTTTGGTAGGGAATGTGCTGCTAAGGGTGTACAGGCAGGAGTTGGCAGAGAAAGGGGTTAACTGAAAATTATGGATGTAGCACATTATGGGACCAAGCAAACTTTCACATCTCCTCACAGTCAAAGGTCTGTCTTCCATTTTCTTTTAAAAAATATATCAAGCAAATGGGCATTAAAAGTACAACTTTTGTCATATTGAGAATAACAATGTGTTATAACACAAAGGAACAAAGGCTGGAAGTTGAGGCTAATTTTTAAAAATGGAAGAAACAAAGAAAAAAATGAAGATACGAAACAGTTGTGTTTAGTTTGGGGGGGAAATAAAGCAAAACAAAAACACCATCTTTCCCCTCCCTCCTTGCCTTTTTAAAAATATACTTGAAAATGCAACATTTGGAAAAATCTACACATGTCTAAATTTAGGGTCTGTGTTACTTTACTCTGCATTTCTTTATCACACTTTAGTCATCCATATATCATTTTGCAGAAAGCGTATGTGGCAGGCTGATGCATGTCTTATTTTATAAATATTTATTACCCACTGGTGTGTTCCTGTCTTTGAAGTTACAACCACTTCTCCTTTTCAGTTCATGTTCCCTCCTTTTTCTTATTAAAAAAAGAATCTTGTCAAACAATTTTGTTTATGTGGAAATGCTGTGAAGCTGGAAAGCTTAGTTTTGGTTTTAGCCTCATCTTTATTTTAGTTTGCCTTGCTTTCCCCTCACTTTTCTTTTTAGAAAGTGTAGGCCTGGAATAATAATGTAAACAGCACGATCTCTGCTGCTGTTGCATGAATGCAGCAAGGGAAACCTGGCCATTCATAGGCTCATATGCCCATGGGTCTGTCTCCACAGGGGTTCATTGGAACAGCTAGGAGGACTTGAGCTTGAAGGAAGTGCAACTGGCCTTTGAAGAAAGCTCAGAGACAATCAACACAGGCTGTAGCTGCTCAAAAATGAGGATAATACAGTTTTGTGGTTTAACAGGAAGGGATCTTAAAAACATATTTAAAAACAAAAACGAAACACAAACAAACAACAACAACAAAACCACCGAGCAGTTGGCTGCATAAGAAGGATAACCAAACTGTCTGGTTTGCTGCAGCATAAGTATTCTTGCCTTGTGATGTGCAGTGAATTCTCTCTGTCCACACAGGATCAGTGTTTTCTCATAACCTGATCCACCATGTTATTCTACCAGAGAAAGTGTGGTTATTTTACACAGGTAAAAGTGACATAACTAACTGAGAATCAGCAATTAGCTTTTCCAATTAGAAACGTGATAACCAAAAATTTATGTCTTATTTTTCTTCCCTCTCTCTGTCCCTCTAAAAAAATTGCATGTGAAGAGTTTGAGTAAGCTGGACTCAGAGAGAGCAAATGAGAGGCCTAATTGCTCTCTGTTAGTGTTACAATCCAGTCACTTAAATCCAGGGGTTAAATCTAGGTTCTTTTGCTCTGTGTAAATGCAAAGGAGAAATACTGACCAGATATTCCCAAGAGGTAAAAATCACACAAAAGTTTACCAGCCAACTATGGAAAATCAAGGAACTTTGGCAAATGATCTAGTACAACATAAAACACTTACCACAGCATAGACTAAGCCCATTCAACATAAAAGCCTTTAAACCAATTTGATGTTACAGTCTGTGAAAAGAGAGTTTTCTGTCTGAGATGTTACAGTCTGTGAAAAGAAGAAGAAAGGGAGAAAAACAGACAGGACAGATACAGGAAGACAGACATAGCTACATAGCTACCAACTCCTGGGTTCCAGCGATGTAATGGACAGAAAACTCCAAGATGAAGGTAAGGTTAAGGAACAACATGTTTGCCTCATGGTCAGGCTTCTTACAGCCTTGGCTCATCCTGGGCCTTCTTCCCAGGTGGGTTTTACAGTCTCTCGGCCACTCAGGGACTGGGACTGCCTCCAGTGTGCATGACTGACCAACACTTCGCGGCCAGGGGGTATGGGGGCAGGGCACTACCTCACCAGGGCAAGGTCCGACCCACCCCCTACCAGATGCTTCAAGCAACCCAAGATGTCTTGAGAGAAATTATTCTGTTCAGTCTCTGACACTTACCAAATGAGAGTTTCTGTTTTACCCTAAAGTCTGCCATTCTCTTTGATACCCAAAACCATGTCTGCATCTTCCAGCTATACCAAACAGTCTCATAAAATGTTGATCTTGCTTTTCTTACTGATGATGCACATTTAGCTCACATTGGTCATTATAACACTCAACTCCCTTTCCTAAGGAACAGTTCATCTCTATGCATGCAGCTCATTTCTATGCAAGTGTTCAAGGCCAGGTTGGATGGGGCTTTGAATAAGCTGGTCTAGTGAATGGCATTCCTGCCTATGGCAGGGGGATAGGAACTAGATGATTTTTAAGGTCCCTTCCACCATGAACCATTCCTTGATTCTATGATTACTGATATTCAGCTGCTTTTTCATTATTTTGTAAAGTTCTTCAACAATTCCATGCCACCAGTCTTTTTTTTCATTCCCTTTTTCAGATTTTCATGCTCACAGCACAGTCCCTAATGCAGAGCCAGACACTAATGACATCTCTCCTTTTCTTTCATCTCTTTTAATTAAAAATATTACTCGTGTGTGTGCTGTCTTCTTTATTCCATGATGGGTTGGTTTCTTTAGGAAGAGTGGGATATCTTTGTAAATTCCTCCTGGAAAATCCAAGCTGACTGCATCAGTGGGGGTGGGGGGAGGGGGTGGTTTCCATGAACTTGTTCATTCCTTCATAGAAATGAAACAG
The DNA here is from genome assembly GCA_026261815.1 of Monarcha castaneiventris obscurior. NCBI lineage: Eukaryota > Metazoa > Chordata > Aves > Passeriformes > Monarchidae > Monarcha > Monarcha castaneiventris. The sequence goes on along the minus strand of JAMPIT010000230.1, from coordinate 50,754,420 downwards.
GTTTTCCACATTGAGAGCACACATTGACCCTTATTGTCATTTTTCTTATTTGATCTTTTAGCTCATTCTTACATAGCATGGATTTTGCAGGCTGCTCTCATTCTTTTCCAATTTTATCTAATATGTTTTTAGAATTATTTACTGAGATTTCTGTTCTTTTCAATTTTTCCACAAATATGACTTTTTTCTATGGCCCCATTGTACTGACTTTTGGGCTGTTTTTCAGTACTGTGACTCTACTGCAGTGTCCCTAAATAGTCTGCAAGCTGCTTTGAAATAGTCAGCCATCCCTTTTAGCTTCTTGAAGTCTTCATAAGATTTTGCAGTTTATTTTTCTGCTGTAGGAGAGGTAGGTAGAAAGATGGACAAGTGCAACTTATCTTCTTCCTATTTCAGAACAATATTATGATAACAGATTATTGAGTTGGGTTATGCATAGAAGTTTCTACTTTTCTTCTTGTCTAGATACTCCCTGAAGATGCCATTTATGGCAGCAAAAAAATTAATCTCTGCATCACGATCCGATGTGATTGTTACTGCATGGGAGTAATTGAAAACTCTCCCCTGTTGCTGCATTTTCACTCTCTGCAGTCCCTCTACTTTCCCTTGGATGCTACAGACCCTCTCAGTACCTGAGTGGGTCACTGGCAGGGCAGGTCTAGTACTGAGCTGCTCCTGTTTGGACTTGGAGTTTCTATTCATAGAGAATGTCTCTTATTTGTTGACATAATTGATTTATTTATCTGATCTCTCTTCTTCCAGTCCAGACATAGGGTGGCATAAAGCTCCCATGCCTGAGGGTACTTTCTTAGGCTATAGAAATAGGCATGGAGGAGCAAAGCCTGAAGCCTAAACCCAGAGACAATTTCGCCACAACAGCTGTGTACAAATGACCAGGCTGCCCACTGAAAGCGTGAGAAAGGAGTAGGATTTGCATGAAAAGGTATGCATCTGAAAGCATGCCAAGTTTGAACCTGATTCATACTAAGGTAGTTTGCCATTGCTGAGAAGGGCCTGAATTGCTTCTGAGGGTTGTGTCATCTGCTAGAAATTAAAAAAAAAAAAAAAAGTATGATATGTCACTTGTTAACAAATCTGTCTGCCCAGACTCAGATAGATTTGTGGCCTCTGTATACTCTCCTGGTGGCAAAAGTGATGAGTGTCTGATGTCTGAACGTGGTGCTGTATCTTCTTCCTGAATTGTGCCATTTCTGAGACTGGCATGACCCTTTGTCAGTGAAGAAGACACACAGCTCAGCTGAGAACTAAGATTTAGACTTTTGAATGGTCTCCTTCAGTAGAAAGACCCTGTGAAATTGCATTCTGTAAATGGAATTTTCTTACCTCTACCCTGATTTCAGTTATCTTCACATTTTTCAAAGGTGTTCAAATCTGATCACTCTCATATGCAGTTCAATAAAGTGCATGTATTTTGTACCACCTTACTATCTGCTCTTTTATACTCAGTGATCTTTCTTGGAAAATAGGACTTCATTTTGCTTTCAGTTAAGCCACCCAGGTCTGTAACACCCATCTGCCTTCATTAAGATCAAGCCAACAGCATCCTAACTCAGCCATAAGAGGCATTCTTCTGTGTGTCTAAGTTGTGGAGGAGCAGTCTGTTCAAGAGCCCCTCTAGGGATCTCTACTAGTATCTCTTGCCAACTTTCCTCTGAATGTTTTTCTTGTTTGAATAAAGCTGCTATGTTGGTTTTGTCTGCTGTTATATGACATTCTGGAAGCCATAACTCTGTTGATACACATTTCTATCTTCTCAGAAACAGTAACTTTCTCATGTAATAGAAACTGTATAAGTGAGATATATTAAATAATGCATAGAATTGTAGAATGGCCTGGGTTTGAAGAAACCCTAAAGATCATCTAGCTGCCTGCCATGGGCAGGAACACCTCTCAGTAGACCAGGGTGCTCAGACCCCCATCTGACCTGGCCTTGAACACTTCCAGCGATGGAGCATCTGCAACTTTTCTGGGTATCCTGTCCCAGTGTCTCACCACCCTCAAAATTAAGAATTCATTTCTGTCATCTGATCTAAATCAACCCTGTTTAGTTTGAAGCCATTCCCCTTTGTCTTGTCACTACAGACTCTTGTAAAAAGTCCTCTCCAGCTCTCTTGTAGCCTGGAAAGCTGCTCTTAGGTCTCCCAGGAGTTTTCTTTTCTCCAGGTTGAAAAACTCCAGCTCTCTCAGCCTTTGTAAGAGAGATGCTCCATCTCTGATCATCTTCGTGACCCTCAACTGGACTTACTCCAGCCAGGTCCATGTCTTTGTTATGCTGAAGCCCCCAGAGCTGAACACAGTACTCTAAGTGGGATCTTACAAGAATGGATTGAATTTGCCCCTGTGTCCATTGTTCAAAGACAAAATAAACCCATTCCTTCTCACAGTCCTCATAAGACAAAGACATACAGATACTGTCTAGTCATATGGACCTTTCTCCCAGTCCTTTCACTTTGGGTGCTCAGTGTCGCTGGCTATTGGAGGGGAAAGGGAAACCTCATTGTTCACTTAACTCTGACTTGCAGAGAGTATTTGGGATTCTCTAGCAGACAATGGCTTTCTGCACTATTTTCCCAGTCAACGAAATTCTAGCAAAGCTGATGAGAAACAATAGTAGACAGGAGAGATGAGATCATACGGTGACATTGTGCGATATGGCTCTTTTGAAACCGTGAACCACACAGAGGTCATAGAAATTGGGCAGCAGGTATTTGCAAGCCATGGATTTGATCACTGTGCTATATTTCTATCGGCAGCATAAGGAAGGACAGTCACTTTGACCCCTAGGCAGTACTTAAAATCAGTCTGTGTTTGTATTTCCAGGAGACAGACAATGAATCACTGAGGACAACCACAGAACTTCCAAAACTTTGACTCTGTTAGCCCTGTGACAAGAATTGGAAAGAATTGTGATATGCACTGAAACTGACCCAGTGACTCAGTAGCCCAAGCAGCAGTGTGAAAATGCTCCTCTAAGGTAAGAAATCCACACTGAGTAGAAACTATCCATGTATCCGTTTACCAGATTAATTTGGTGTTATCCGCCTTTTTATATTATTAACTTGGTCTAATTCATTTAGGATAGTTCTTCTCAGTATTAGCAGATTGTTCCACCTGTGCAAAAGGCAGCTCTTAGTTCTCCACTGTTCTTTTCAGATGGAGCATTTCAACAAGCTTGTACAATAGCAACAGTTCTCAACAGCATTCTTAAAGTAAAAAGGAAATGCTGGAGAAAATGGAAAACATCTGGATTGCACTATCTAGTACTGCACTCTGTGTCATGACAGAGAAAGGACAGCTCCCTGTTTTACACCTGAAGTGTAAGCTTCAGTTGTGCCAGGTTAATACACTACCAGTTGGAATCAAGTAACCCTTACGGTTTTATTCTCTTTGAGCAACTTCCAAATCCAGTTGGATTTGTCTTTGCAGGCAATAATAATCATAGAATCATCTAGATTGGAAAGACCTTTAAGATCATTGAGTCCAGCTGTATGAATAGTGATCATAATCAAGGGAAGAAATCATATATTCAAACATGTCTTTAGTTCTATCTGAAACAAAGGCTTCCTCTAGCACTGGAAGAATTGATTTTTTTAAAAAATATATTTTCAGTAAGAGGAAACCAATTCAGTTCTTCAGCCTTTCTACAAAGTCTTTCAGTGCCTAATTATTTAAATGCCTGCTGATAGCTGTGGTGGCCTGTGCTTGAGCACCATGCAAATAACCTGTTTAAAGATCAACTTTAGAATGCATGTTTGCCAATTCTCCCCCCACTGGAATGTAGCAGAAATCTGTTTATCACCATAGGAATGCAATGACTGGTGAAAACCCTTCATAAATTTACTCAACTTTTAAATATTAGGGTATTCAGATAATTTCTCACTCAGAGCAGGAATCAGGTGTTTGTAATCAGGCCTCTGATCATTTAATCTGACTACCAATCGATTTATAAACTAACTCATATGAACTGACAGACTTCCAATTTTTTTTTTTTTCCTCAGTAATGAAAATTCTCCTTTTATCTGTGTAATCATCTAGTTCTGGATTGTTTCAAGGACACTGTGGTGATAGTAGCTGAAGAGCTAACAGTCTGCAGGCAAAGGGAATTGCAGTTGGCTTTAGCTTTTGCACTCCATGTATTTCACAAGGAGAAGTGCACAATCTAAAATTCCATTACTTGTTGGGCCGTGAATTCAAATGTCCATTTAACATAGTCACGCTGAAGAGAAAGATATAACGCTGTTCAGTCCAAAGAGGCATTATTTCCCAAGTTCCCGTGAATTTCCCAACAAGGTATGCTTATTAAGGAACGATTACACAAGGCTTGGTGAAACTCCCTTTATTTATTTCACTTGTGTTGTTGCTGCTGTTGTATAAGAAAGAGCAAAATAACAAAAAGAACAAAGTAAAATAAAGTAACAGCTGATCCAAACATTTTCAACACATTGAAATCGCGTTCCAAATGCAAAGACTCTTTCTTTCTGCCGTTTCTTTGCATTGATTTGCACAAGCATTTTCTCTGTGAGCCAAATACATCTCTGGTATAACTTCACTGAAGTCACTGGACTTACACCAGAGGTGGTTTTGGTCCTCTGTCCTGGGTAAATACAGTAGGAATAAATTGATCACGCAGGCAGAGTGTCTGGCAATAAGTGCACTGAATGGTCCTGGCAAACCAATAGGAAAGATCTAAAATAAAAAGCCCAGATAGGTCTTTTACTTAATATAGGGCCTAAAAATCTACTGGGAGCTGCTGAATACTGCCCACTAACTGTACAAAGTATAGGTAGCATGCCTTCCAAATATCAAAATACCAGACGGAATGCCATGAAAATAAATAACTTCTAATATAAACAAATGAGAACATATCAAACTGTTACCTCTTTAAACATAATGTAAATAAAAAAAATACCAGTCCTTCTACACAATAAATATTAAGAAACCATTGACATAGTTGAAATGTACTCATATAAATTAACAACTTTAATTACATTAGCCGAACAGACATTGGTTAAAGCACTGCATGTAGTATGCAAAATAATAATAATAACAATAATAATAATATCAACAACAAAACACGAAATGATAAAAACAAAATAGGCTTCATAATATCTTGGCTTTCATAATTTATATATATGTATATACATATATATAGTTGTGTGTGTATATATATACTGTAGACATATATATAATATGCATATATATAATTTATTATATTAGATTATATATATACATATTACTATGAAGATATGTATATATACATTATATGTAAAATATACATATAATGTATATATATGTCTTCAACCCATTGTCAATGTATTGTTTTTGAAAGTATTTAAATACAAAGAAACCCACTGAGAATTAACACAGATTCATTATATCTCAAAAAATAAATAGCTATAAAATCCAGAAGTGCTGCTTGTTTCTGCCCATGAAAACCTTGCTTCGAGTTGTTCACAAAAGATCAAATTATGATTTTATTTACTCATGCTGAAAATGTTTTACTCCACATGTAATGCAGTGAGAGCATATGGGGGAGTAAAACTTTTTTCAGTGTAAGGAGGGGGATTAGCATCTGGTTCTTATACTGATGCACACTACTGACATGAGGTTTAACTTAAAAAACTTAATAATTTCCATCATATCTACCTACACTTCAGAAATAGAATTTTGCTCAATTTATTGATGCTAACTGGTAACTTTCTAGGAAAGGAGACCCTCTGAAAATCAATGGCATTGCTTACAGAGTAAGGCACAAGTCCACATGAATATAGTCCATAAATTTTTAATTTTGCACATAGACTTTACAGATGCCTGAACTTCTCTACCTAAGAGATATTGCTGCTAGCCTCTACATGGTCTTGTGGTGTCACTGTTAAATGAACTTGACAACTTAATTCTCAACTAAATATAAAAAAGGAGGTATATATAGTGGAGCCCTACTTTGCAGTGATTTGGTAAGAGACTGCTTCTATTGAAGTCAATGGCAAAACTCCCATTTCATTCAGTTCTACAGTTTTGGGCACTAGACTATATGAGTGCACAGTAATTACAAGCATCTGTAAGCATTTCCTTTTGCTAAATCTGAAGAATACAAATACATTCAGCCCTCCCAAAGAAACATCTTAGCATGCACTTATGCCAGTTTCTTAGGCTTTGAATCCTGTGAGCATCTGACATGGAGATGGGGAAAGACAACCAAATGTGGTCAACTCTCAAGGAAGAAGATTGTGGAGGTACTAAACAAATACATTTCTGTGATTAAGTATATACTGAAAATGTATTTTCAATATAAACAGTAAGTAGGTTATATGGAAAGGAATGTGTTAGTAGTTAAGAGCCTTTCTTTTTTTTGGTACAATCATACCTGAAAGGAGAAGTAGTTTTTGAGGCTGCATGCCCTAGAACAACTGCTTAAATATGGTAACAATTTCTAATGCTATTTTAAGTACATGCAGATTTAATTAAATCAAATTATCAGGGATGGGGTGTTTTACTGGAATCAGTCAGTCTTGATTAACATCCCAATTTCTTATTTTACTTTATCATACTTTTTTTCATTTCCCCCTACTTTAAATAACTCTGACCACAAATCAAAACCCCATGACTGATTCTAGAGATTGGAGGGAGAAATCTTTAAAATTTGTGACCAGTATACACACACAAGTGAAAGCTAAAAAGTAGGGCTTGGTTACAGTTACTTCTTGATTTGAAAACTTTTTCTGGTTTTGGTGTAGCTGTCATGAAACATGCTCACAATATCTAAAATCCTATTTTCTTTCCCTACTTGGAAGTTGTCTCAGGCTATTTTCATGTTTTTCAGGCCAGTCCCTATTTACCACATTAAATCTGCTATCAAACTCAGGATCAGAATTATTTTTTAAAGGCTCTTTCTCCTTTATCCAGAAAAACCATGGGCCTAACCTACTTTGCTAGCAGCCAATGGGAGTTTTGCCATTGTCATGTAGGGGAAGGTTCTGGGATTTCAGGTCTCCAGTACTAACTAATCACTGTTGAGAATAATTTTTATCAATGTGAGCCATCTCACCTGTTTCCCTTACCATTGTGTTCAGAGATCCACCATGATGCAAACAGCCTCATTTAAATGATTGGATTAAACAGTGTTGGCTGTGGTGCCACTCGTTCTGAATCCTTTCTCTCCCTTGACAATGCCCATGGCAGAAGGAACCTGTGATTTGCCCTGGTATACCTTTACTCATGTAAGTAGTTTTACTGTTCTTTTAAGGAGACCAGTAGACATCAAAGGGCCCATTGACATGAGTAACCATTCTGGGACATCCGATGATATGAATAAAAGTTCTGGGGCATCCAATTTTAAGGCCAAGTACAAAGACCAGTGAACTAAATGGTACTGTCCTCAACAACTCTCACAGGCTGTGTCCCTGCTCCTGCTGTTCCAAAGGCTGGCTCTGCTTCTAGAAAAATCAACAGAAATTCTGCCACATGCTTCAAATAAGCAGGGCCAGGAACTTCATTTAAGTTATAAAGATAAATTAGTTGTGCATCCTTTTTTTTTTTTTGATAATTTTCCTACTAGCATTTGGTATCCCTCCCTTTCCCCAGAAGAAAATACAAAAAACCCAAGAAACTCCTGCAAATAATTTAAATCAGAAAGCCGTGATATTTTACAGAACACTTTAGTGACAAATTTAGTGTTTAACCAATTATATTTTTTAACCTTTTTTTTTTGCAAATTGCAAACAAGTCTGTAAAAATGCGTTGTATAAAAAGTACATAAATGTATAACCCATTAGCTGTACTATGCAATCTAAATATTGTGGAATAAATTAGATAGAAAACTTAGCTATAAGCATGTATGTTGATATCTATTCAACAGAGGAAAGGGCTTTTTTTTTTTTCTTTCTTTCTTTCTTTCTTTCTTTCTTTCTCTTTCTTTCTTTCTTTCTTTCTTTCTTTCTTTCTTTCTTTCTTTCTTTCTTTCTTTCTTTCTTTCTTTCTTTTCTTTTTTTTTTTAATTTTCCTTTTTTATCTCTATAGATACATACGAATACGGACATGTGCCCATGCGCACATACATATGCACACGCAGAGAACACACACACACACATGCACACACAAACAGTTTTGGCTGACAAAAAATGAAGGCCCTGATTACACTGTTTAAACATGGTTCTCACCATGAAGGTGCTAACACACTATCCCTAGCCAGTGTGACTGCATTACATTGTGCTATTTTTTCTTTTTTTTATTTTATTTTTTCTTTTTTTTTTTTTTTAACAGACTGTGCTCTCAACAAGACGGGCAGCCATGTTAGTGCTTCCAGGAGAGGCATTTAGAAGCCTGTCCCATCAGAAGGCGGCTAACTGGAGCTTGGTTTGGCAAACCTATGAGAGTCTGAAGCTTCAGGCTCAGGGTTATCAAGCTCAGTGTAAACAGGGCCTAAAGGTTTCTCCCATTCCCTCTTATCATCTCCTCCTACCCAAAGACAAATGTTGTAAGTTTAACATTCTTTTAAATATGACAGCGAAAAATTTTAAAAAAACAACATCTACCTATGCCCTATGGGTTGGACCCTTCAGGTTAGGTGTTGACACTGAAAATTAGGTCTTACAGGTAATGCACAAACCCGTTAAGAGTTGTCATGCTAGAGGGTGATGGTTGAGAAAGCCAGTATCTCAGCAAAGACTGTATTCCAAACAGAAATCCAACCACAAGTGCCATTTTCTGTATATTTGCAGGAGCAATGGTGGGCAGGGCCCAAGACTGCTTGCAATTTTACGTCAACACTTTTTAAGTGTATACCAGCACTTCAGGTTTCTCTTGCACAAATACCATTTTGAACATGCAGCCTCCCACTTGGCAGTAAGAAACAAACAATCTTTTAACATACTGTGCTTTGCACACAAACATTCATTGTTTTAAGAACAGTAAAATGAAGCCAGAAGTGCTTATACCTTGTGTACATACATATATACATACAGAAATATATACATATATATGTATATCCCTTGGACAAAGTTGTTTCCCTACAATGCACATTTGCTGTGCATCAGGGCCAAGTTTAGTTTTGTACATACAAAACAGTACGATTATGCTCAGATGGACCTCAGATCCAAGCACCTTGGATCCAAATCCCAGGGATTTTCTGGGCTTACTTCAAATGGCAATTTTCTGTTGAGGGCACAATTTGAATTTAACTGGTTAACAGATATTCTAGCCAGAATATAATCAACCCACTGACTCTTAATTCAAACCCTAACTCATTACAGGTGAATGGTACCAACCACAAACAGACTTTTTAGAGGCTTGCACAAATGTCTTTGGTGTATGTGTCTATTCATTTTAAGGTACAAAATAATAATAATTATTATAATAATAAAAATAGCTATTTTGTGTGCTGTAGCAGTTCTTGTATAGCTCACAATAAGTGCAGCTCTCAAACCCTCCCACACCCAACCACCCTCCCTTGCAAATATTTGTTAAATAAGGATTAGACAGGTCAGACACCATTGTAGTGCAAATAGTAAACGATTAAAAATTTTTTTTACAAAATATAGAAATGTTTGAATCCAGTAACTGGACAAACATGTTCCTTTCAAGTATCTCTCACTGAAGATTTTTTTTTAAAACAAGCTACTTCCATTTAAAAAAAAAGTCTCTCTGTTTTTTTTTTCTTTCTCTCACAGGTAAACAGTTTCAAACCATCTAGGTTGCATAGTTCTAACAATGTAAGCACCTTTACAGAATGTAACTTTTATTCTTTCATTCATTTTTTGTTCTGTTTTTTTCTTCATTTTTCTTTTTTCTTTTTTTCTTTTTTCTTTTTTTTTTTTTGTAAATGTAGTGCAGAAGATGAAGGTGTATACACCTGCACACTATTGTCCCTCGATCAATGTTAAGTATGTGTATGTGCATCGTGTCTGCATGTATAGAGACATGTATATAAATACATAGCCATATATATACAAACACAAACGCTACACACCTACTCAGTTGCTCTCTAAATGTGGGGGGAAAGCGCCAGTGACTGTAGTGATCATACACATGGCTTTTCAATGGCATTTTGGACTTTGTCCAAATTTCTTCAGGTTAGATGAGCTGCTATCATGGCTTGAACTAAGGGAGAGAACATTTCCTTCCCCTAGTAGTAACTAATGTTTAGTATACTATGTAACAGATAAGTGGCATACTGAAAGGAAGGGGAAATCCCCAACCCACACCACCGTGCTGACCTATCTTATTCAAGCTCAGCTTCATGAAGTTTTCTTCCTTTTTTATAGCTGAAGTCTTTTCGGTTCCTCCATAAGCCTTTTTTTTTTTTTTCCTTTTTCTCTCTCTCTCTTTTCTCTCTCTCTTCTGTTTTTGCTTATATTTCTGATGATTGTTTCACTCAAAAAAGGTTATGCCATGTGTGGTCTTTCCTCTTCTTGGGCTTTGGATACATTTTCTTCTCAACAAGAAGGGTCTTGCTCACACCAGCATCTACGAACAGCCACACTCCTCCACAATCATATTCTGTATGTCTTTTTTAATGATGTTCTGGCCATCATCGTAGTAGAGCATGGACATAGGCCGGAGCTTGGTGGGCACACAACATGATTTGAGGTTGGCAAAGGGGCTATGGCCCCGCATGCGGTAGTGGTTGATGACGGTGGAGTGGAAAGATAATGATGAACCAGATGTGCCTGCTATGTGGCTGGGACACTCTCCTTCGCAGTAGTTGGCATGATAACCTGTAGGAGCAATGATCCAGTCACTCCATCCTATGTCCTTGAAGCTGACAAAGAACTGCTTCTTGCAGCAGATGTTGACTTTGCCATCACACTCCAGGCCTCGTCTCCGCCTCCTATGCTGGCGGTCCTCTGTGTGCCGGGCAAGCATCATCAAGAAGGGCCGATGTGATTGCTCCTTCTCCTCTTCTCCTGTGAATTCTCCAGCTTCCTTTTCTTTTCCTTCCCCATCATCTTCCTTTTTCTTCTTCTTGCCCAGTAGCACCAGGTTGGCTCCAGTCTCTTGACACAGGTCACAGGCAATCCGCACATCCAAAGAGCTCTTGCCTTGGTCCAGGAGTTTCTGAACACTGCTGGAGACGGGGAAGATGTGCCAAGTGCTCTTACGGGTGTCCACTGCCTTCTCTGAAATCAAAGTCTCACTCTTTTCACCTTTCAGCCCCCCATCCTCTGTATCTTCTGCTCCTTCAGAATTACCTTTTGGCTGCCTCTGCTGTTGAAACAGGCGGATACTGACTTTTGTCCTGCTCCGGTTGGCCTTGGAGACCTTCAGGAAGAGCCACACTTCAGCATGCTCCACCACCGATAATTCACTGCCTTCCTTGGAAATCTCAAAGTGCAACATTTTCTTGGCTGTGCCTGATTTGATAAATGGAAATAGACAGGAAGAACTTGTTAATATGTCTGCTTGCATTCTGTAAAGAGACTTCTGTTACTTTTTCCACAGGCATAAAGTGCCCTAGGTTACCTATTCAGCTCTTTAAATTTTTATGGTTCTTCTGTTCTAACATTCCTTTACCCCCTCCTTAGTTTGTATTTTGTGAAAATTCTCTTTTCAGAAGAGTATATATTTGCCCGCCTGTTTTCCAGCCTAATATTTCCAGCATAATAAAATAAAAAATACATAATGAGTGTATTTTTCATAGTAACAATACAGTCATTAATGTAAAGCATCTAATGGCAAATAAGCATCAGTGGCTGTTAAGAGTTCATTTGCTTAAGCTGTCTTTGTGATCACTGCTAGCTGAAAGGCAAAAGTGCTTTATGATGGTAATCCATAGGTACCATATGCATAAAAATCTGCACCTAATAGCTCATTAGGGAATGAGGTCCAGTCCTGCCAATTCTTTAGCAATACTTTGGAAAATATGTGGGAAAGAGGTTTACCCTTTCTCCCTTTGTAAAAAGACTTCCTTCATTTGCATCTTAAAATGAGTCGGAAATGTCAATTGTTTCAAAAACAAACACATGCTGAAATATGAACCTCAGCTTTAAGAAGTTTGCAGAGGCATATTGTAAAGAATTGAAGAATTGCAGCAGGCAGACTTTTCATCCTGTGAGATGTTAGCTGTGGATCCTGTTCCTAATTTAACACACTGTACTTGCTGTGATTATAGTAATGGTGAATACACTGAGAAATGAGCTAAAAAACTGTATAATTATGGGGATGGTTCTCTGGCATAATTGTATCAACTTGCTGAGATGTCATGATGATGATTGTGATGGTGAGGAGGTGTTTCTCGGATACAGAGCTCATATCCCTGGCAGAAGCTGGAATGAATAATGAGGGCTGTTTAATGATTTGATCACTAGAGCATGAAGAAGTTAAGAGAGAATGAATTACTTGGGGGGTGGTGGTGATATTACTTTTTCAAGAGAGGTGCTTTTCTATTTTCTTGACAAAGAAAAGAGCCCTGATGATGTCTTTTGTTCCTTCTCAGCATGGAGGCCAGGATGGACTGGGGTCACAGATTTGCAATGTACAGACATCTGGCCTTAGTGAGAAAGAAACAGTATTCATAATTATCAATTTGTCATTAATATTATTCTTGAGATACCCATAGTTGTTTACCCAATTTTCTGTGCAGTAATTCTTCTTGTCAATGAGCCAGAACTTTGCACCCTAAAAACAGCAAGTGGTGATCAAAACAGAAGTAGTCAGATACATAGAGGGAAAATTGCCCTCATTGTAGCAAGGCTCTTCTCCTTGCTTCCCACTGCAACTGAATTCACAAGTACGGGCTCCCTGACCATTTCCCTGCTCACCCATTCTCAGGTGAGACAGAAGTGGAGCAAAATCACGAGAGACATCTACCTTGTGTTCACTTGCAAATTCAAGAGTTGCTGATTTCTGAAGTTTGTATGCAGGCTGTGCTGCTCTCTGAGCTACCTGTTGCTTTTATTCTCTGTGACGTACTGGCACTGACACATTCAGCTTTCCCTCGTGGCATTCCCAGGTCCAAGAGAGAGACATTTCTGAATTACAGTGTCCAAAGGGCACAGTGTTTTGTTTTTGTTTTCCCTGTAAGTGAGAGTGTAAAATTGTAGACTTTAACTGTCACTGAGATATGGAAACACATGGTTTGTGTTAACTGCTTCTCACAGATGGCTGATGCCAATCTCCAGAGTGAGTTACATTTATTACTCAGGGAGCTACATGAACCAGCGGGACTGTGCTTTAGAAAAGGAAGTAGCTTATAAAAAAGACAGAGCAAACTGACCAGTACCGTGAGGCATGATGGAGTTACACTTTTTCTATTATTTTTTTAATTGATTCATTCAATAATGACTGAATGGCTAATGCTGGGGTTTTTTCCATTCTGAAAATCAAACTGTGTCAAAGCTGCCAGCTGTTCTGGGGCAGAGGTCAGGTTAAAGACACTAATCTCACTCCTGACTCAGTTTCAGAGTATGGGGAGTTGTACAGTGATGTTCCTCCAGTCCAAAGGAAGTCTGGTCCAAAAGGCTGGTTGCCTTGTATGCAGCAATGTTATAAAGAGTGTTCTCTATGAGAATTGATATGTCTTAGGCCTGTGAGGACCAGCCAGCCTGTGGCTTTATTCCCTCTGACTCTCTCTTCTAAAACAAACTTCTAACTTGCAGTTATCCCTTTTCAGTCCGATAAATCCTTTCTGAGGGGGACCCGGGTTTCAAGGGAACCTGAAGGCAGGTGGTGTGCCAAGGGTGGGCTGCTGCCAGCCAAGACTCTCCATCCAACCCATTTTTCTTGCTGCCTCTACCCAAGCAAACCTTGGTGGAAAAAAGGTGGTTTAGATCAAGCTGCAGAAGGTGTTCTGGCACCAGTAGCCTCTTCGCAGCTGCTCTCTTTCCCCAGAGCTGACAGACTGGTGTGTGGAATAAGAATGTATTGCTGGGAATTGCCATACTTATTTCGTATTCTTGAGAAACCAATCTGGGCTGGACAGCAGTTCTGAAACTAGCAGGGGTCCTGTGCGTGAGCAAATCAACTGTACTGGGTGCATGGCAGATCAGCTGTGATGGATATGGACAAAAAAACCTGATCTGGTAATCTGTTCTGGAGAAAGCAGGCAGGGTGTGCAGACGTGGCTCAACAGTGGAAGAAGCTGTATGACCCATCTAATCTGAAAAGCCAGACAGCCTTGCATTACAGAATAACCTAATGCTGTTAAGTTCTAGTGCATGGTATTTCACATTCTGCTATTTCCATGCTAGTGGGAGTTGAAAATAGTTACGAAGTGACATATCTGCAACAGCAAATATTCATATTACCTTATGCACTGGCCAGAAGCATAGTGATGCAAGCACTATTTTTGACAAATATTACATGACAGAAACAGGACCTCAAGAGCCCTCTTAAATAGCTTTTCAAATGCTCCTCTATGTGGGAAAGTAGAATTTGTCCTCATTACTAAAAATATTTGAACAGTATGGTAAAAGTACATGAGTACTTTCATTTTCTTTACTTGAGGGAAGTGAGCTTGAGCAAGGTAGCCTAAGAGATGTCCTTATACAGGGGTAACAGCCTCCTTGTAGGTTGTTAGCTACAATAACAGCTTCTCTGGATGTGGTTTGCTACATTTTCAGAAACAAATGACAGATTAATATTCTAAAGAAAAAAGATGCAGGAAGCTTATCTGGGCCTAATATTTCTGAATGAAACAAAATCCTGAAACCTGCATAGCTAATAAAAGGTTTTATAGCAATTAAAAAACACTTTCATAGGTCTTTTTAGAAGGAGACTGGGAATGGTGCAAGGTTGAGGATAAAAAGCATGCTTTCACATTAGGAAAAAATGAAGCCTTTCTGAATTCTCTCCACATTCACAACTAGTTTGTTACGATCACACAGCACAAATGGTATGAATCCTGCAGTTTTTAAGAGGTCACTGTTCTCAGACAAGCTCATTTTGAAATCAGAGTTTGGCCTGTGCTAGAACCGAATTGAGACCCTAGGATCTGGCTTATTGTGGTTACACATTCACTTTATAACAGTATCTTTGTTTCCAAAAGGTTCAGTGCTACAATAAAATAAATTCTTCAAGTGTTCTGAGACAAAAAACAAAAAAAAACAAAGACAAAACAAAAAAAAAACCAAAAAAAACCCCCCAACAAATCTGTATTTAGTTCTCTCCAGATATTTCTTAGGGATTTAGCAGTCTTTCCTTTTAGGTCTGAATTAATGGTCAGGATCAAAGCATTGAAAATATATACTGTTCATCAAACTGAAGGTAAAAGGGAGATTCCTGAAATTTGGGAGTGGTATCACTTCCATAATTACATTTCGTTTATGCTTTTGTCCTGCCTTTACATTTGCCACAGCTGATTTGCAAGGGTCTTTTTCCATTTCTAATCATCCTGCTCCTCCTGCCTGACTACTGTGGAAAGACCCACAGCCCAACAGTGATAATACCTTCATCACTTCCATGCTCATATAAACAGCAATGTCAACAGCCTGGATTGTTTTCATAGCAGAAAGCAGCTGAAAAAGGAGACAAGGGATTACTTTGGGCCCCTTTTGATTGCTTTTCCGCATTTCCTTTTCCCAAAACTTTGGAGAGGCCACCTCTCTGCTTTACTGCTGAGCAAAGTCCCTTCCAGGAGGAGGGCTGTGATGCCAAAGGAACAGTCTAGCAGGGCAAGTGACACCAGCAAATGATGTGAGAAATGGTTAAAAATACAAGCTCTAAGAAGTAGTGCATATATGGTAAAAGGTTTAATGGAAGGAGTTACTGAATGGAAAGAAAGTGTAGCAGTATATATAGCATGGGAGTTTGCTCATATCTGGTTTTCTCTTCACTAGTGCTCGTGCACCTTTTTAGGAGAGAAACCTGAGCATGCAAGCACAGGTAACCTCCTCTCAACCTCTGGGAGGGCTGGCCAGGGCTCACACAGGACTCTGCGGTCAGCACCTGCTCCCAAACAGCACTTGGGTGACGACCATGGCACAGGAGCTGGCGGAGAGATTGGCAGAACCCTTGAGAGCCCAGGCACAGGGGAACTGGAGGGGCAGCCCTGCATGAGGTAGCTCATGCTGTGCTCCAGCAGGAATCTGCAGCTCCAGTGTGCTCTTCCTCTGAGGCTAAGAAACCTTCCTTCAGTATGGCTGGCTTTAACTATGCAGTTGAAGTTCCTTTATTTCCAGTTTGCAGCAGGATTCAAGATCAAGCCCTGTTAGTTCAAGCTATATACGTGTACTAGGTAGGGTTGAAGCTATACAATTTAGAGTATCTTCTTTTGAGTAAAATGCAAAGATATTTAATTTTTTTAACTGTATGCTGTTAAATTATTAAGGCTTTTTTCTTCATAATGAAAGTGATTATTCTTTCTGACATTATAACGTGGCTTATTCTTAATTTCTCTTAATACACAGGATTTATTTTCCTTTGAAAAATCCTCATGGTGTAAGAAGGTGCTGTCGCTTTAAATTTCTATGCTTCACCGGTGCTTAATTTTGAAACGTTTTTACATTATACTGTAAAGTGAACTGTTTTTCCATACAAAGCAAGCTTTTTTTCCTTTTTTAGTTGCTAACTTTACTACTGCCTATGTTTAGATTTGGGGGAATTTGTACTGCGTGCCAATCTGTAATTACATTCAAAAGCATCCTTCCCTTCACTTCTCATTTCCGTTCCCCAGGAGACAGAAAAAAATAGGTTACTAGAAAGGTTCCTCTAAAGAGAGTGAAGAGAAGAGCATGGTTATTGAGAGATAATTGCTCAAAATGTTTACTAATGAGTGACCACTGGAGTTAGATGAATTCTTTGCAGTGTAGAATTTATTCAGTGAATTTAGTGTTATTGTCTGGCAATTATCCCCTAGGCAGACTGATTATTACAAATGTCCTATTGCCACAATTAGACGGTGGACATTTCTGTGAATGCATTTCAGCCTATGGATCACTGGCAAATGATTTATTCTGATAATTCATTACCCGGCATATGTGACTGTTCATGCAGGTTGCATACTTTCATTACTGCTCCCCTACTGTTACCTCTTAACAGTGGGAGGAGAAATTATGGCACAATTAACAAATACCTTATCTTTATGCTCACCTACCGTTAGCTGCCAGAGAAGGGAGATACTGTTGTAAGAGAAAAATAAACCAAAAAAGAAAATCAGGAGAAGAACTATTCCCCAAGCATTCATGGGGGAAAAAAAGGAGCAGCGGCTTCATTTAAATACCTTTTCTTGAAAAGTTAACCCAAAGAGGCATTGACAAGGTCATTCAGAATGTGAAATAATTCAGTTCTGGTGAACCTTGACTCTCCTCTGCTACTTTGTTAGGAGGGAAGCACTTTACATCCACAGCTTTGAGTTCTTTCCAAATTGAAAGCCCTTCCCCCACATGGCTTTAAATATTTAGAAACAAAAAAGGTGTTTGTTTGGTTGAAGGGGTTTTTTTTTCACTTGATTTCTTCATTTACGTCTAAAATAATTCAAGCAAAGTTTAGGGTCATTTGCACCAGTAAAATATTCCAAGGTAAAAACAATACCAAGTCTTTGTCTTTTTTTTGAGAGGGCAATTTTTTTGTGCATACTTGCAATAATTTGCTGTAAGTTCTAAAATTAAGTGTATCAGAGGCTTCTAGTCTGTTTTCATTAAAATATTTAATTTCTGTGCACTAAAGCCCAAATCCCAAGCCCACTGAAATGAATAACAGAACTTCCAGTTGCTTCCAGTAAACTAAGCTTCAATCCTAAATCAATGTTGCAAAGCTCTGCTGCATTAAATGAGATTGCCTTCTTATAGGCATATCTCTCTATATAGATATAGATAAAAAAACTCCTCAGATGAATCACTTACATGTATGCAACATAGATATATCCTGCACAGAGGGAAACACATGAATGCACATTCTTATCTGCAGGAACAGTATGGGTACAGGCACAGGTATATAGGCATGTCTGCCCTGGCATACCTTTGTACTTGCATACAAAACTGTGGGCCTGGCTACACACAGAGATGGACACATACAGTATTTTCCGTCTCTCAGGTATGTTTTTCTAAACTGGCTCCCACCTTCCTAGATTCATCTGTGCTTTCTCAGGTTGTTCTATAAACCAACCAACCCCCCTGAATTCTCACATTTTGATACAATTAAATAGATCAATACAGAACGGCTTTCCTCTTCTGGAAGTAACTTGCTTTCATTTGCAAAACTTGAAATCTTTGATTTGGTATGCCAAAGGGGGGGAAAAAAAGAAAAAAAACAACAAGAAAAAATAGGCTTGTTTTCTGAAAGCTGAGGAGACTGTATTTAAAAAAAAGATGTGAGCAAATCATCTCAGATGATGATTCACGGTCACATTTCTCAGTATCTTGTAAAAAAATAATATTTATAATTTCTGGTCTCTATACATTTCCAGCACTTCTAGTATCCCTCAGTTTATCTTTTACCCCTCTGCCTATTTCCTTCCTGCATTATTTCCTTCACTGGATTTTCACTCCAGTAAATCCCTGCCTTTTAAATAAACTAGAAGAGAGAAACGAGCCCCACTCAGAGCAGCTACAGATAAGCATAAAGATCTCTGGGATCCAGAATCCAATTAGGTGAAATAAGAGTTTGCAGGAAGGTTGCCTCGTGTGCAACAAAAAGCCTTTGGAGTGTGCCCTCTCGTGGCTATTCTTGATTCAGCATGAATACCTGTACCCTTAAATACAGTTATTTTCAAAAGACAATTGTTGAAATTATTCAAAATACAGAAACGATACATCTTTTGGTTTTTCTCCTGAACTGACAGCTGGGTTGTATAGGGTAGGTATCTTCTGGGAAAAGATATGAATATGTACATACATGTATCCATCTGCACGTGAATGTAGGCATCACATGATCAAGTCAGTTCACCTTGAATTCTGTATGAAGTGGTACAAAACGTAGAAGTGGTCTAAATAGATGGCAGACGTCTCTTTTTCTTTTTTTTTCCCCTGGCTTTTCTCCTGATGATAAACCTTAAGATTTCAGTATTTCCATCCCATAATTCCTATCACCTTCTCGGGGGCTGATGTTAGCAACCCATTTCATTGGTAGTTTAGTTGCCAGGATGAAATTCAGTTGGCAAAATCCCAGATCTGCCTAATAAGCTGTCTACTTAAAATAATGAACGAGTTAGTACCCAATCATATTTATAAATAATGAGTATCTCTGTTATCGAACCTGTTGGATTTGCTTGTCACGAAATTATATGACCCCTCTCCTCAAAAAAACCTATTTTTAAGACCTTGAAGTAACACACAGAACTCTGGCACAGCTACCCTCACAGCAGAACTAATCAAGGTTAGTAACTTAGTTTGATATGCAAGTAGAAAGTAATTTTCATATTTTACTTGTAAGATTGCCAAAGGACAGTAGGGTGCATTTGTAACTTTTGCCCAATACTCAACAGTCATTAGTTTTGCAGAGATCTGTCTGGATTTGTTAGCTGTGAAAACTACCTGCCAACTATTTTGCTGATTTCCTGGACATAACTACACCTGTGCTTCAGACAAGTTTACTGCAGTTATTTCCCCTCTAATTGTCTGAAGTCTGTGTTTGTTTGAATTTTGGTTTATATTAGAAAATAGCAGTCTCAAGCCAGAGCCACATGCACAGGGCACTGTTTGTTCATTCACTCCATTTCTTTGTATGTTTGAGAATATGGCGGATGAAAGATGGAAATACTAATTTTTTACAAAGGCAAGTAGTAAACATGGCTTCTGAAAGGCATGAGGAAAGGCTGGTTTATGTCAGCCATACCCAAAGAAACAAGAAGCCTAAAGTCTTATTTTGCTTTTATAGACATTTATTTGATACAATATGAGATGTTTTCATTCATTTTAATTGATTTCTTATTGCCCTCTATTGAGGCAGAGTGAGTTTGACTTTAAAAGCAGGAAAACACATCAACCTGGCTGTGAGTGGAACATATTTGTTCTCCTGCTTGGTGTTTAAACTTCTTCCTGCTATTCCCAGTTCCCACAGAATGAAAAGTGGAGACTGTCCCTGTGGCTATATTCTATTCCTGTCTTTTTACTTCATACTTCCTATATGACACACTTGCCTTTGTTTGTGCCTCACTTTCCTTTACAGAAAAAATAGTGGTTTAGTATTTGACAGGAAAAACTACCAGTACATGAGAGGACACGATCTCAGGTAGAGTTTACTTAAGTTGTTGCAGCATTGGCACCTGTAAAATGTCGTAGATCCTCTGATGTTTGGAAGTCACCAGATATGAACGGCTGTAGATGAAGAATATGCTTCAGTTATCTGGAGTTACTCCACAGAGTGGATTTATCATTTCCGTTATAAGCCCAAACCAGAGCTTGGTTTCTAGGTTGCTAATTGTCCCTCCTTTGTCCCAAATCAAAGACTAGCAGGTATGGAAAAAAGGAACAGAGCAGCCCTCCTGCCTGGGCTTCCAGGATCATCTTAGTACAAAGGAAGAGAACTGTAGTAGGGAGGAAAAGGCATGAGAACACAGTGGATGCCCCTGTCCTGCAGCTCCATAGCATAAGTCCTCTTCAAGTAATTTGTCTAGCAGCAGTAGGACAAGGCTATGTAAATGATGCCGAGTGATGCGTCAGTGTTGGTCGCTGGTGGCGGGGATCGGTGGCTGGATGATTGGCCAGTGTGTGGGCAATGGCATTATTTTTGCTGCTCACGTGACCCTAAGAGCCAATGGCTTCGGGAGCTGCTGTTGGAGGGTGTTGTACAGAGTAGGCATATATCAAATTCCAAATTCCTTTGTGTCAGAGCTCAGGAGAGACAATAATGTGTTTACAAATTATTGCAACTCACACAGTGAAGAGAAACCACTGTTTATGCCATATGTGTTCCACTGTGCTCAAAGCGAGCTGCTGAAAACCAGGTGGGGAATCTGGCTCATAGATAGCTTAGAGGTTTCCTTGCTTTTATAAATTCATTTCTAAACTAATGTTGAGCTACCCTTTCTTCTAATGACCTCTGGAACTGACACCTTCTCCCTGCTTTCTGAAGTGGAGGGAATGGAAAAACTGAAAAGCCTGAGCTCTCACACTGAAAGAACTGATAGTGTGTATATTGACAAGGACTCCAAAGGCAAGGGCTCCTTGTACAGTTGGAAATCAGACAGCCAGCAGGAATGTCTGCACTTAAAAGCATGCCCACTTCTTGTGCATGGCTTCCCTGCAATCAGAACATCTGAGTCAACAGGTTTTCAGGACTGGAAACTCTGAGTGTTGTCTTAATTGTTTATACTGCTGCAGCAAACTTTTAAACAAAAATGCTTGGAGTTCCTTTGCATACTTTGCCTACCATATGCTGTACCAAACAAAACAATGACATTCTTTTAAAACCGTCTTGGCAACAGGAAAAATGCTTTGGCTAGACAGCATCATAAAAAGTTGCTGTTAGTTAGATGATAGACTTATTGCAAGTAACTGCTATTGATGCATGCATTAACATACTCATGTACACTAACAGATATATATGCAGACATATATACGTTGAATTAAAATGGGTTCTGGTCCTATTCATGTAAGAACAAGATAGCAAAGTACAGCTTTAGAGCTGTTTCCTACAGGCAGTTGATGTGAGTCTTAAGACTTTACTTAGTAAATATACATATATTCTGAGCTTTTACTGCCTAAGAGTTAGGGGGAAAGGAACTGTGAAAGAGTTCAAAATACACCCTACCAAGGTTGCATTTTTTGGCAGGAGTGTTTTAGGAGCAGAATCTTTTTTCCAGTATGCAGAAGTCTGCATTACAAATTGGATCAGCTACAGCAACTTGTCCAGTTCTATTGAAGTCATCTGACAGTCTCTGCAACTCTTTATTGCCAAAGATGCTGTGTTAAATTAAAAAAAAAAAAAAAAAAAGACAAAAAAAAAGAAGGAAAAAACCCACAAAAAAAAGCCCTCTCACTTCCAAAACTTAAAGCTGCTTCACCTGATTTTATAACTTCCGCTATAATTTTTCCATGAAAGGGTTGTTTCTGAAGTAGTTTGCAGTTCACTTTCTGTCTTGATAACTCCCCAAAAGGCTACAGCCTTTTTTCTTTCACCATCAACTCTGCAATCCAGCCTTTAACTGCAAGTACTCTGGATTTACAGGCACAGTTGGGAGGACCCTGCTGCAGCCTGACTTTATGTTCAAGATTGGTAAGAGAGCTTCCTCCCTGTGTGACTGACTGTGCTTAGCAAGTGTAATCTGTAGCCAAGACTAAGTCAGAAAAATCAAATTCCTTCAGAGTCCTACCCCCCCATCCCATTCCTCCTTCTCCCTTCCCCCAAGTCTCATCCTACAACCTTGCAGAAAACATTATTGCTGAGGAGAAAAAAATAAGTTAATTGCAGTTTTGGCACAAAGAATATTTTTCAGTTTGGGCAAAAAGGATATTTTACATTTTGTTTTTCAAGCACTCACCTGATTCTGCAAAAGTGATGATTTCTGAGGTTTGCTCCACAACTTCATTCATTTCGGCTCTTCTTCCAACATCATCCTCTATTTCCACATAACCATCCTCTCCCACCTTTCCCACGTGGAGTTTTTTGATGGCATTTAAAAGTGCTGCCTTGGGCACTGGCTGGGTGATATTAGGTCTGTCCCTCAAGTGCAACATGTTCAGTATGTGCTTCTTTACTGCTTCCACCATCTCAGGCTGTGAGCTGGGCACATCCTTTGAGAGCGTGGCGAGGGCACATGATGGACAGTCAGTGACTGAACTGTGCCCCTCGGATCCTGGGGTTGGGGAACTCCTCACTATAATCCAGCAAAGCACCAACAGAAATCCTCTCTTCCAAAGCAAAGGCATCCTGGCAGCAAAAGTTGTTGTGATTCCCTTTTTAAAAGGCCCTGCTTTTCCTCCCCCTTCACGAACAGTTTTTTGGGGGCTGGTTTAGTTTGTTTGTTTGTTTGTTTGTTTTTCCTTCTCTTCAGCAAATTCTCTGGAACAAGAACCAAAAGTTTTCTGTGAAGTTTTGTTTGCAGGTTCCCTCTCTGAATGCAATAAGTGCTGTAGATGTTTGTGGCTGTCAGGGAGAAGAGTTCTGACTCTGTCTCAGAGTAGGAGAGAGACACAGAGAGAGGGAGAGAGAGAGAGAGGACGGATTGGCCTAAAGTGAGTGAGTGAATGAGAGAGGGAGGGAGTTTTGTCTGAGTAAAGGCTATGATTACGAAGGGGGAGGAACAGCAGGCTGGCTTCCTTATGCTCATTGCTCCCCTAACACATACCTCTCCAAATATCACTACTCGTGTCTCCTTCCCTCCCCCCCTTTCTAAAATATCTTCTCACTTCTGTAAATATACTCTTTTTTTTCCCCCTTTTTTTCTCTCTGTTTGACCCTCCCCCCCACCCCCAGCTGTCATTCCCCCCGCTTTTTTCCCCTTTTTGTTTTGTTTTGTTTGTTTTATTCCTTCAACAGTATCAGTGGCTTTACTAAACAGAGGAAACATGAATGAATGAAAAGAGTGAAATCTTTAACGAGCACCTTGCTCTTGGTCCTGCCTGGCATTGTTAGGGATAGCAGGAGATGTTAAATAGCTTGTGAATGAGATGGGAATGAGGGCAGGGGCTCTGAGTATTTTGGATGGAACATTATTTTGCCTGGAGTAGAAGAAAAAAAATCTTTTCTGCTCACTTCTGAATGCTGGGAGTTATCAACACTGGCAAGAGATCTGACAGGCACAAAATAGCACTGTTGTTTGGAGGGCTCTATAATACATGATACACTCCCCAGCTGCAATATGCAGTCAGGCACTGAAAGCCTAAGCAGGAGCTGGTACAGCACATGTATGTGACATGCTATGGTAGTGCCATGTAAAATCCCTACTTCTATGCTAGTCTGTGCCTGGAAGTTCTTGGGTAGATGTATTTAGGTTTGGGGTTAATCAAGCAATGCCTGAAAAATGCTTTGAAGGTGAAAAGTGTTACATGTCATCTGGCCAAATCATACTTGCTTCTGACTCAGGCAAATCCCTCATCGATGCCAATAATAATTCTGTCTGAGTGAAGGCTGAGTAAGATCTTCTGCATTTGGCCCATTGTTATTAGAAGGCAGTTATTACTTCATACATTTAAATTACACAGAGCAATCATAATATTAGAATAAGACATTGGAAATTAAAAGACATCTAAAGCACTACAAGAAGCAGGAGTTTCAACCAGTGTTGGCAGCCCCTTGTCAGTTTATGTCCGGGAGGGCTTTGCTCTGCAGTGAAAATGCATTCCCTGTGCCACTGCCATGGCTTCAGGTTGCCCTTACATTCTTTATCCTCTCTGTTCTGTTCCTTACCCAGCAAAGTTGAAGTTTGCAAACTCACTTACATTTGAATTTGGTAATGGAAAAATGACAGCTATAACTATAACTTTTTGAGATTCTTCCCCTCCGGGCATTAACTTGTACAGATTTTCCTAGAGCAGCTTCTTGTTTTTTAGTGTTTACCCTCTTTCTTTTAATTCCTTTCATTCGCTCTCTCACACACCTATGTCTTCTCAGATGGGCTTACCTCCTACCCAGCAAATATTCCACTCCCAGTATATTACTGTCAACCATTGTATTTCACAGTGGAAAGGAGTAATTTATAAATATAAGTATTGAAAGATCTCTAATTTCCATGAGATGACTACAGGCACATGGGCTAAGAGACAGGCAAGGAATTATAGTTAGAGTAAATGAAACATACAGAAGTAATTGAACAACCAACCAAAGTCTTACAAATGTTATATATTGCAAGTCCTTTTCAATTAAGCTCTTTTATAAGTCTTTCACTGTTATAAGGCATCTACAGTACCCCCTCATCTGCGTTTTACTGACCTCAGTTGCTATACTGTTATATACTGTTACACTTACAGGTCTGTCAGCATTATAAACCCTGCAGCCATTCTTATAAACACATCTTTGTAACACAAACCTCACTATAATACATCGAATTTTCTTGGATCTTGTGAACAGCCCAAAGTCTGTTGTAATTATACGAAGTCTGAAAGTCAGCTTGAAATAGAACTAAAAGTTTAATTGGATGAAAAAATAATTTCAGATGAAAATATGCATTCATGATTAGATGTACTAACAGATGACATAATTAAAGGAGTTATATATAGTTCTAATATAGCACCTATCCTAACAGTGTCTGATGAAAAGTAAGGGATAGGCATAAATCAAAATAAAATACAGATAATTATGTCTGGGTTAATGCTGTGGGGTATACGTTGTTTGCCATATTCTACAGGTACAGTTATCGCATACAATCTCTATTACATAGGGGTATAGCATATCTTACTTGCATGCCATGATGATGACAGATTTAATGTTAAAGCATAACTTTCTAAAAACCACTGTTGTCTAAAAGCCAGTCTTCCAATACCGCTGATACATAATTCATTTGTACTTACATGGATACACATATATGTACAAAAATACATACAGAAATGTGTTTGAATACATACAGAAATGGTGGTTCAGACTCTTTCTACAAATTACCTGAGCTGCAAAGCTCTGTATATGCATTCATTCAATATAACCCTAACAGTATGCAACAGCATGCACAGGAATTAAAAGTTTCGGTTTTAAAAGAAAAAAGCTGATTGAAAGTTTTACCTCTCTAGTCCTGACTCTTAGAAGGAGACTGCTGTATTGTGCTTTAAGAACTGCTGAAGTTCCTCTTGGTGGTATTTATAATGCGAAGCTTTATACTGTACTTCAGAGATGTGTACACTCACATATAACGTCTGTCAAAAGTAAGTGGGCCGGATCACCGTGCTGGATTGGTTAATCCTGTTACATCAGCAATTGACTGTTTTTCCTGTATGAGACATACTTCTGGTAATTATCTAATGGAAATTCCTAATTGTCTAGCATGACAAAATATCGTGGATTGGACTTGTGGTGGTGATTTCTGTATCCATTTAAAGAATAGAACTTAAAATCAGACAAAGCAAACATTATGAGTCAGAAGACACACTCCAACTTGTTGTATTGCATAGCTAGATATAGATATTATTAGATGTAGATAACACTGATTTAATTCAAATACAGTATTTGCCAGATACTTAATTACTACTTTGCAAATTGTTTTCTTCTTCTTACATACTTAAGGATATACCAGATAATCTTTCTGCAAATTTGGATTCTTTTCAAATTCAGGAAAATGCACTAAGAATCCTTTTGCTTTGGGTGATTTTTTTTTTTTTTTTAATTCAGTCTCTGAATAAATATGTCCTTCTGTTTAAATTAGGGATCCCTTTAAAGCTCTTAAAAAAATGAATCATATTGCTCCTGTCCAAGTCTCCTGGCTCCTTGACATGCAGATTGCATCACACTATTAAAAACTGTTTAGACATCTAAAAATAAATTACAATGAATGACAGGTCACATTTTTTGCAAGTGTGGTATTAACACTTGTGGAATAAAATAAAAAGCAATTTTCATCTCAATTTACATTAATGAAAATCAGAAATAACTATGCCAATTAGGCAGTACAGAAGGAATACATAAAAGGTCAAAAGTAAATCCAAAATCCATCTCCTTTTTTAAACACATATAATAACTGGCTTTATGTGGTACCGTTTATGACAAATGGCATGATCATGCAGTCTTTACTCATTCATAACACCCACTGATTACCAGAAAATCCCCATCCTTCAGATTTTTTTTTTGGCCTGAATTGTACTTATAATTGTATTTTTATGTCCTGTTGGTAATCTGTCTTGGAATATGGCTGATCTGGATCAGAGAAGAAAGATTTTAAACTTTCATTTTACAGTGATACCAGGGAGTCCTTAGAGCAGTGTTGATGCCAACTGGTGTGTGTGCTGTATTCACACAACAGCTTTGGTAGAATGAGAAAAAAATCAGAGGTTAATGGGAAACATATGACCAGATAGGTTGTTTAGTTTCCCATTTTTAATACGCATATAATAAGTGAAACAGGTTTCAGTAGCTTTCCTGCAATCTGAGTTTGGTGGTTCCAGTTGTTACAAAGAACAGCGCTTTTTTTTTTTTTTTCTTCTTTTACTTTTTTTGCTCTTCTTCCCCCCTCATTTTTTTCCTTTGGGGACAGTGAGACACTTGTTTCAAGAAACAGATAATGAGCATGTATATACATAGTTAGTCGCAGGACCCTATTTTTAGTGGGGATCCTAAACCCAAGTTTTGCCAAACGACTTTTCCACCTTGCAATCCTGTTTTTCTCAGGACCAGGCTGAGTTTGGTTTTAACTGACATCCTAAAACTCTTTGAAATTAGTTGCATACTGGTGGTGCAGTGCCTGTTGCAATTTGGCAGCAGACGTACTCTCAGCAAGAGACCTTACATAGCATTGGTTTTACGGAGAATAGAAAACTTGCCCTGGGAGCAGCGGAGCTATCTTCTCCTTGGAGTCAGAGCGGTGCGGTGCCGGCTGTGACCGTCATACCCCTCCTAGGGCAGCACCCAGCCGGGACGGGGCTTCTCCCACTGCGGCGGCAGGACAGAGGACTCCCGGTCAGAAAGTGTGTGGTCTGTGACAAAACGAGAAAGCTACCGAGTGAAGCACAGCAGCATGTATGTGATTTATAGCGCAGGATAACTTCTGAAAGGAGTTTAGGAGAAGTGAAAAGCATTATTCATTTCAGAGCATGCTCCTTTATTGCCTCGGGGAGTTTGTGTATAGCTTTACCAAAGGCCTAATGAAAGCTTTACTCGGTGACTAATTTTTTTTTCACACCTATTTCTCTCTTTATAAATATTTTTTCTCCCCATCCCCCCCCGCACTCCTTTTCATTTTGTTGAACACAGCAACACCTGCTGGCAGTGGTCCGGGAGTACTGCTGGAAAGACCCACTGATCTAACTCTTCAGACCAGCTGCCATTAAGCACTGCCAAGCCATATTAATGAGCTGCCTCTATTTTTACCCCTTCCTGCCAGAAAGGGCAATTGCTCTCGGGAAAGACTGTAGCTGGGTTTGGTTTTTTTCTTTCTTTCTAATTTTTTTTTTTATGTCAGCCTCAGAGTCCAGATAATCATTGTTAATTTAGTGAAGTTGGGATTTCTAATTTAAATTCTGATACCACCAATTGACACCACATAAAACATTGGAGTGTTGCTGAGCCTATCTTGCTGGCTCACAGGCATATTTTAGCTCCCTGCTGGATCTAACTAACTAAAGGAATGGGACTGAGAAAGAAAGGTTAGTACTGCAGCAACCTGTCTCTCTTTCTTTTTTTTCTTTTCCTAATTGTGGATTTTATCTTAAAAAACAATTTTAAGAAATGTCCCAATGCCATTTCATTATTCACCCACTGGATATTGTGTGATTTACTGACTACTTTGGAATCCCGAATTGCATACAACAGTATCTGTCCCTCTCCATCCCTGCTTTGAAGAGCACCCACTAAAAACACATTGGCAACGATTTCTGTGCAAATCAGCTGGAATTTCACTCTGTTGTTCCTTATTTTCTTGTAATAATAAGAAAAGATATGCCATAAACTTATATTTAGAAGTTTTATATTTCTACTTTTATGTAAGTGGACCAATTAAGGCTGGTCTTGCTGTTGCTACTAACTCGAATGCTTATGTGCTGTTTAGAGGGGTCAGTGATTTCAATAATAATTAGTGAGCTGGTCAAAAAATAAAGTTCATCTGAGGATAAGAACTCGGTCTAGAGGGTAGGGTAAATAATAGCTTTCAAGTTCTTCCCTTTTTTTAAAATATTGATGGATGACACAGGTGAGCAGGGTAAGTATAAGTTTGTTTTACAAGAACCTTATGTCAATCTGACTAAGAGAAGCAAGTATGTTAATTTTCTTTTTAAACTATACCTATGTCTTCTGACATGTCACTCATTGGTATTTTTTCTTGCCAGCTCATGGATCAGTGAGCTTTCACAAAGATATTTCATGTCCATGTCACTTTAGCATATGCATTGCCTTGTTGCACTTAAAAGCCAAGACATATGAATACATAAGCCAGGTGATACAGATGATGTTATTAGTGTGATGTGATATGACACAAATACGTGTTATGATCAGAGCTTGTTCAAAACTTTTCATTTTGGGAAAAACCTATTTACAAAGAGAATTTTCTTGAATTTCTAGAGTATGGAGTTAAGTTGTAACTGGAGAGAGTAGTCCAAAGAACCAAAGTTGTTCACATAGCTTGTTCATTTGACAGTACATTACCACAAAAGTAATGTTTTTCCTTGAGAAACAGTTCTGTAATGTGTAAAATATCTTGAGTGATGCTGTCTTCAAAGATATTTTGAGGTTATGATTAGAGTCACATCAATGGTTTAAACCCCAAAGGGAAGGACCACCAGGTGACAGATCCTATTTGGCTCCAAGTAGGGTGAAAAATTTATGGCTAAAGTTGGAGCAGCATGTTACATTTATAGGTGAATTAAAGCTATTATTGAAAGGCCACTAAATTAATTTGCATGCTGTTGAAAACTCTGACTGTTCCTCAAAGCATACATCAAAATAATTTCTTACGTAATTGTACTTCAGTCAGTGGAGTTTTATCAAGGACATCTTTGGACCAACTTCAGAATAATAGGAAATGGTCTTATTTCTCTGACAAGCCCTGAGTTCTCTGTTCTGTGTTCCTTTTACTACAGTTAATCAAATCACAACATACACAACCATGTAAGTTACAGACTCCTGTTAGCTTTTAGGGCCAACTCCTGATGCCACTGAAGTTAGTGCTGACTGTGAGAGCAGAAGTCAGTTGAATCAAGCTTTGACTCTGAGGATAACTATTAACCATTGGTGGATGGGAAGAGAAACAGAAAGTCGTATCTTAGGTAAAACCTGTTCAGATGATTATTCACTGATGTATTTCCCAAAGTAATACTGCCTGTGGATTTTAGGAAGATTTACAACTGTGTTTGCAAGAGGAATGTTGGACCCTTAGTTAATATGAATTGGGTAGCTCTTCTGACTTCAGAGATGGAGTTACATCAGTAGAAGATCTGATGTAGTCTGTTTGCTTAATTTAATTTCTACATATTAACGTTTAGGTTTTGGCTTTTCCTTTTTAAAAACAGATCCCAGTTTTTGTCTTGTTTGAAAGGTCTAATTTCATCTTGGTTTAGTTTCCTCAATGATGGAGATACATTTTGCATAGTAAGTTTTGATTACTTATTAATCTGCTGATGTATGGGAGGGAATTGAATGGAGCTCATAAGCTTTCCCCTTTTGTTGAGCTGAACTCAACAAGAGATTACACTGGCAAATCTTCTAAGGTAGCCATCATGTAAAGGCCATTGGGAAAAGTTGCAGTGTCACACATCAGCAGATATTCCCATCTGTGAAAATAACCAGCAGAGAACTGACATGAGTGACATACTGAGGACACCAACAAGTGAATTAAAAAGTATATATTGATCTTCTGCATGGTTGCTGCTTTGTCATTGTGAATCCCCTGTGGAGCAAATCACTGCGGATGAAGTAAATACATTCTGCAGTGAAGATGTTGTTAAGAGGAAACCTGACTACTTACAACTGTTTACTGAATAGAGTGATAAATGGGGATCCAGGAAATCTGGATTCTATGGCTCTACCATCAACTTCTGAGGACAAGTGCCTCATGTCCCCATCTGTAAAGTTGAAAGAATCAATATTTCTTCTGAGATCTGTGGGTCAAAGATGACAAACAAGTCCTTGCTGCTATTTTGTTTCTCATGCTCCCTGGTTTTCATATGGGTTATTTAAAATAATATTTGGACTCATTTCTGAGACAGACACAGCTTAAATCTGAGAGATGGGTTGGGATTCAATTATTATTTTCACGGAAACACAAGAAATTACTGAGCGCATTTCACATGTGGGGCAGTGAGGAAAGTACAATGAACAGTCATCATTTACTGACATAATGAAGCTGCTCCCCTTCTGTATGCATGTACCCCCCTGCCCCCACACTGTTTTAACAAGCACTGGAGATTACCCTGAGATTCCAGGTTCAAATGTATACCTACCTACATTTTGAGAATTTATCTCAGATTTTTCCACTTGAGATTTGACTTGGTAGCATGAAGTTGAACTTTTGGAATGGGTATGAGATCCTCAAATCTGGATTTAATTTCAATTCTGTTAAATTTTCTCATGTGACTTCACTTTTTATGGTCGAAATTTTATACTTGTAGTTCAGTGCAGGTGGGACATGTAACACGTAGACAATTAAATACCTACTGATGTCTGCTTACAGACTGCAATGTGCAGGAATGACTAGGTTTAAGCCTCTTTATCAGTAAGGACAAAATAGTACCTGCCAAGCTCACAGGTCTTGGAGAAGTGCTTTTAAAATGAGCTTTATAATACCCAGTAACAGTTGGGGGAACAGAGGCTTGATAGGCAGCAGCGATGGCCAGTTGCCTAGAATATCAGTTCCTCTTCAATAACTTTTGTATGCCAACTATGAACTTATAAACAGTTATTTTCTTTATTCATTGTCTGCTTATTGGTGTCATGCCCTCATGATGACTCCTCTAAAAGGGGTGACATAAGGTAGCTCAGAATAAAGTTTTTGTGTGCAAACAGGGCTCAACTGTGCGTCTATGCACACATTTTTTAATTGCTCCTTTGAAGCTGCCCATTCAGGGACAGTAACCAAGCATCTAGGAAGTATAAAAACAACAAAGAAGTGTTCAGATGTTTCTCATAAAGCAGATTCTTTTTTGAGGGGGTTAGTTCTGGTTCTTTTTTTGCCTCTTAAACTGAATTTATCTCACGTGATCAGAGTCAAATTGACAGCTTTGAACAATAATTTAATCTTCTCGCTCACAGGAGAGAACAGCAGGGACAGCCACAGGACAATCTTCCTCACCCATGTTCTTTGGTACACAGAGACTTGCTCATGCCCTCGGTTCAACAACTTCTGGAGACGTCCAGCAGAGCTACCTGTTGTAGTCTCTTGCTTTGAGTGGGAGCTGAGCTGAAAGAAGTGAATCCTTTCATACAAATCAGCAAATAGCCAATGTGGAAGTGACATTCAGGTAAGTATTCATAAGGGATATCGGCAGACTAGGGAGAGATGAGTCTTGGATGTATCATTTAGAGGTCTCCAAATGTGACTGACAGGTAAAGCTCTGTAAAGGGAAGGCCTGGTAAAATCATGGCTCTGGCCTGTTACTTAGCCTAAGTAGAAATGGACTGTGGGAGAATGACTTAGCTAGAATAGAGGAAGTGAGGCATGCTGCGTCAATGCCTCATGCCCGTACCATGGTGTATGGTGTTTGGTTCAATTTGGTTTGTTGTGCCTTCAGCCTATGTAAACTGACAACCGACTAACGGCATAAAAAGGCTGGGTTTTTTGTAAATAAAGTTCCTCCTTTGCCCCTGCCTGGAGACTCTTCGCTGCTCCATATTGCTACATCCAAACTTAAAAATGTAATGCGCAGTTACAGTTCTAAAAGCCAACAAAAAATTGGGTGTTGTCAGGAATAGTGTGAGAGCAAGACAGAAGGCACAATTTTGCCATTATATATTTGGTGCATCCACAAAGTGGATGTTGTCTGCAGTTCTGGCCTCCACATCTCAAGCAGGACATAGCAGAGTTAGAGAAGAGACACTAAAACTATTAAGGTTTTGGAGCAGCTGCTTAATCAAGAAACCTAAAGGCAGCTTGGAAAAGGGAAGGCTGAAAGAGCATGTGCTTGGGGATTAGAAAACCATGAAGATGGTAGATAACGTGAATGCCAAACTGTTATCCACCAAATCCTGCAGTACTAGGGGGAATGCGTTGAAACTAGTAGGAGAAGATTTAAAACAGATACAGTGCTTACACAATGGAGACTAAGCTTCTGGGATTTGTTGCCACAGGACACTGTGGAGGCACACAGTATCAGAAGACTCAAGAAGGTCCATTAAAACCTACCAGAGGGAATAGGCAGGTACATATCCTTTAACATCCTTAATACAACAATTGCAGATGCTGGGGATCTTGAAGGGATAGGCCTGCAGAGAGTGGCCAGGCTCACATTCTCTCTCCAAATAGCATCTACTGTTGCCAATGTTGGAATGAGAAAAAGGGGTTAGATGGACCACCAGTGGGACTATTCAGGAAATGTCCTTACGTGGTAGTGAGGCACTCCTCTCTCCATGCTGTGGAAAGAACAAGAAAGCTCCTGAAGGTGATTCAGAGCAAGATGTAACTGTTCCTGCCCTGAGTCACCTTCAGAAAAGCCCATCTTTTGCCACCAATTTCAAAGGAAATCTACCACAGACAAAAGGAAGTCTTGTGAATAACCATGTTTAATCACAACTGACACAGGTTGCGTTTGAACTGCTCTTGAACAGAGAAAAGTGTAAAATATAAAAACTCAATCCAGACACTTCACAGTCATTTTGGTGGGTGATTTTAAGACCAAAAACACTGTATCAGATTATTGTTTAACTTTGATCATAGGGAATTGGGAACATTTACTCAGCCAGTGATGTTGAAGTAGCAGTCAAGCTCTGGTTAAGATGAAAAGTTAAGAAAACATCTTCTGTATACATTTGACTGCTCTCTCACAGTCTCAAAGCTGAATCACTGGGAAAGATTGCCTCTACTGTCTAGTTGCAAAGCTGGTCTGAATTGCCCAGGTACGGCCGGATGTCCTAATATTTATGGGAAGTCTGCAGCATGTCAGCATCTGTAAATGGAAACAGGCTGTGAGGCTGGAATTGCAGAATGACATCTGACTCAGAAAGAGGGGTGAAAGTCAGGAGGTGATTCTTTTGTGTAAAAGCCACCCCAGTAGATTCATTTGAGCTCTCCAGCTCATAGACATGAAGTAACTGCTTAAGGAACAGTTAGGTATTTGAATACCTGATCTCTACATAAAATGAGCTATTTGGACATACAAATATAGACATATATGGACATAAATTACAAGAAATACAGATGTAAGACATTTTTTAGGCATGTGCTGAAAATCTGGTCATCCCAGAAAAAAAAGTTAGTTGTTCCCAAGCATATTCTGAGATTCAGTAATAGGCTAACATGCAGTATGAACTGCACAAAATCTAAAATTGTCTTTTAAATGTGTTCTAACTGAAAAGTGAAGCTAAGTGTAAGTATAAATTACTGATCTCTGGTAGCATGAATACTTGGTGTATATATATATTTTTTAAAGAAAGCAGCTGATTAATCACTAAATCCTTTGAAATAGGTATGTCACTTTTTTAACTGAAGATATGAGGTGGGAGTTTGCTGTTCAGGGCCACCAAAGAAGTCTGTGGTCAGGGGACCTACAGTGGTTCCCAAAAGTTTTCTTCCTACTTGCTAAAATATGTTGCTACCTACTTATGAACTGTAAAAACAAACCAAGATGCACAAAGCCTCAGACAGAAAATGTTTAGAATACAGTTAACTGGTCTGTGGTTGACCATTTCGGTATCTGTAGTACTTCTCAGCTCATCTTCTGCATGAGTTTCCAGATACTACCACTGGGATCATTTATTCACTGATTCAGTTTAGAAAATTGTTTGTTTCCCTCTGAAGAAGTCTTCGTGAAAATGAGAAGTCCTACATTATTACTGTTTGGACAAGAAAGTGGTTAGCTTTCATACTCTATCTTTTATTTAATAATGTTCAGAAAAGGCATTTGAATTGTCCTAGCTTGGGGAACATTTTGGTAATGTAATGTCTAGCCTCTGTAGCTCCCCCTTGGAACTGTTGTCTTAGTGCCTGTGGGACAGAGAAGTTGAAAGTAATGTCATATGCCCTTTATATTATCAGTGCAAAAGCTGTACACCTCACAAAAAAAGAGTTTGAGGGGAAAGAGCTCAAAGTATCTGACGTTCTCTCAGAGCACCCTGTAGTTATATCCTGGGCTGCACTGTGTAAGTGCTGTTATTCCATAGGGGTAAGAATTCAATTTACACTGGTAGTCTTTTCACATGAGCATTTCAGTTCCATTGGTAAATATTTCCAGGTGGCCAAGTATAACTTTAGTGAGGGCAAATTTGAAGAGGTTAAATAGCAAACAGAATTGTTATAAGTCTCTACCAATGTGAAAAAAGAAAATGTAATTAAACACAGCATTCTCCCACAGATGAACCAGAGGCTTATCGTTCTCCATAATATGTCTAACTTTTTTGTGTTGTTGTTGGTAAAATGCATGCTCCAAAGATGCATAAGCTGCTTTTGTAAAGATGTTCTGTAATTTGCAATGAAGAAAAAAGTTATCACAATACCAGTAGATGAGGCAGAAAATATGGATCATGCAGCTTTATGTTGGAAAGACCATTGGGATACCTTTTGACCAGTTTCGAATCTGAGTGTTTGTGCACTGAATTAACAGAGAAAGGGAAGAGCTTCCTGCAGGCCAAAAGAAACATGTTGCAACCATAAAATGAAGCAGAAGAGTTAAAAAGGTGGCTCCTATTCAGAAGTTCAACCAGAAGTGTCCTTCTTTCAAGGGCCCTTTGTGCTGTCAGACACTGTTAGCCCCTTGTTAGTCATTGCTAGAGAAAAAACCCCTCAGCAACACACAACGAAGTTTGGTCAGTTTGCTCAGCTGCTGTTGATGTCACCCCTTGCCCACTAAGAGTAAGTTACTGTAATAATCCTCTCCTTTTATTAATCATAACTTTATAGAAAGCAAGAAGAGAGTGACATCATTGTTGAAGAGGACTGCTCAGCTTTAGTCAGCTTTGCTATAACATCTCTTGTGTGTCACATGAAAATAATTACCAGCTCTCACTTTCCATGTCTGACCAATCACCCCCCTTTCCCCCCTTTATGAGGCTACAAGTCTCTGCCTATTTCAAACACCTGTTGAAGGTGTAATCTATTTAGAGATGAAAGAGAATATCTTTAACTTGAAGTTGCGACATTCCAGGGGATCCATATAAGATGAAGTCACTTGCCATATAAAACATTAGTGGTATTTATTATAGTAAAACATCATCATCCATAGTACAATATATTAAAGTGTTTCAGATACAGGCTATCTCATACTCTATGTGATTTCAGCATTGGTAAGTTCCCGTATACATTTTCTGCACACTTTTGTTTAGGATAACATAAAATATCTGTCTGCTTGTACATCTATCTATATAAAAAAGACTAATAAGCTAAATTTCAAAGACATTTTTTTCATTGTTGATTTTTTGAATCAATGAATTTTTTGAATTAATTAGTTATTTGCTAAGAGGTCAGTGTTTGTTGACCTATTGCCTAAGACCAAGGAAGAGACAGATTCTACCCTTCACTTTTGTCTCCATATTTCAGTCATTTTCAAGCCAAAAATGCCTTCAAGAGAAGTGCAGCTGAGAAGAGGAATTTAGACAGTGAGCAAGGGTTATTTCATTAGGGCAAGTGATTCTTTCACACCAGAGAAGGAAACCCACCAGGACTTTGAGTTAGACAGCATGTCATGTTTGTCTGTTAGAGATGCTTTTAACTATCTGATGCCTTCTCTTACATAGAGACTTGGAAAAAATTATTAAAATTACATATTAACATTCTTTTTGGAAGGTTAATCATTTGAGTTTCATACGTTTTTCGCCAATGAAGAGTCTCCCTGGGTTAAATTATTCTCGTATTTTTCCCGAAACCTTTATGATTTTGTGTTCCTGCTTGAAAACCTTCAAAGAAACCCCCCAAAAACCAAAAAACAGCAAACACCCCCCACATCCCAACAAACTAACAAGCAAACAAAAAAGGATTGTATGATAGACAGAAAAAGCACCGGTTTGTTAGTCCTTTGCAATACAATACAAAGAGCTTTAGTCATTTTGTTAATTAATGTGACCTCTTAATTTTTTCCCCTGGGGCAAAATGCCACATACTGTGAGTACGACAGATATTCTCTGCTGAAAGGTGTATTGCATTGGTCTCCACGGTGCTAAGACACCTGTAATGCATTTGAGCAGAACTTACATAGTTCGGTCAGCAATTAAGACAGGTCACTTACACAGTTCACTGTCAATTGGGCACTCTGCCTAAGTGATCTGTATTATTACTATTACTTCTATTGATGCCTTTTCCTGGTCTTAAAATCAAGAGGCAAACACAGTTAGAAGGGGAAAAAGGGATTTTACCTTTCTATTTATTTTAAGGATCCTTAGGTGCACTACATCCAGGTCAAATGCACCTCAGTGCACACCACAATGCACACCCACAAAAGATCTGGTATAACATTACAGGTCTTACTAATTAGCATATCTATCAAAAATTCCCCAATAAAAGGCATGAATGAGCCCCCCTCCCCAAGGAACCTTCCCCTGGATGGTTCTATCTTAGTTTATAAAACGTGTTCTGGAGAGGACCTTGGGGTCTGGGGCACGCTAATCCCTAACTACGAAGCCTCTAAAATGTTTAGTCTCCTAGCCTGACAAACAAGTCCAAGAATGTAGGCAAAAAGCACTAAGAATACAGAAGTTGTAAAAGGGTATAAAAGAAAAGGCAAAGAATCATCATGGCATCACTATGACACCAAACTTTCACTGCCTTTAGTAGTTACCATAATGATTAAAAATTATATTCCATGTAATGGATTCAGATTGTAATAATGAGACACTGGAAAGTTTGGTAGAATTAAAAAGATTTGCACTGTTCTAAGCAGTTCCCAATGTACAATAAATTTTTATCTTCTGTACCAGTTTTCAGCTTAGGAAAGGTTGTTTGGCATAACTGAATCTTTAGGAATCAGATGGAGTGTAACAAGTGGGTATTTTCTAATAATCTGAATTTTCTCTTTATTTTATGAATATTAAAAACCAGCACTTGAATGATAACAGACCACTGAAGTCAGCTCCTTTAAAATGTTTGAAAAAATGCATTTGACCTGGGTTTTTTAACGTAAGTACATAATGGCAAGTAACATCTGTAGTTATTGCTAAACTTGAAAGTAATCCATTATAAAGCATGTGTACAGTCTCCCGTTTTCTTTTTTACAGAAAAAATACAGAAGTAGCTATAATGCATGCTTGCTCTGTTATTATTGCTGACAAAAAAATTCCAGATAGAACTTGACCTGATGTATTGCTGGTGTTCCTTTTTATATCTGATTTATAAGCTAATTGGGACAAGAAGTATTTATTTCTGCAATTAACACCTATTGATCATGGAATTTCATTAATACTTTTTGCTTCCCTTACCAATTATTTGCACTCCTCTGCTTCTAATTTATATTCATTGAAATAGCATGCTGTTCAGTATTTCAGCAGAATCTCAAGTTTTAATAGGTACTAAGGGCTTTAGGAACAATGGAAAAATCATATCACTAAAGAACACCCATTAAATAAGATTATTTGGAGAAATACACACTATAGATAAGGGCCACTTAACCTTATGTCAGCTGATCATGCCTAATCTTCCAGTCCACTTAGGTTAACCATAAATTGCCATAATGTTTAAAATATCCATATTTCTCAAAGGTATTTGATTTATATTTAACATCATAATATTTGTCATATATACCATTTTGCCTGATTCACTCCAGTTTGTCTTGAAATGATTCTATGTGATTCTGTGAAATATGCTACAACCCTCAAAAAGCAGTTGACCATGTTTGAACAGTGTTACTGGAAGAATGAAGAGAACTTGCACTGCTTCTGCCTGTAACATACTATGTTCTGTGCATAAAGGGGATTTTGGCCTCCAGGCCACTAATCTGGCATCTTTCATGAGCATAAAATTCACAACCAGAAAGATTTAGCCTAGGAAATAAAGAACTCTGCATCCGTTTCAAATCTCAAGGAAAATATAGGCAGTTGGAAGAGAATTACCCAGCTTATAATTTGGCTGGAATTACTTCATGTGCTTGTACATAAAATTCAATGTGTCTAGATTTGATAACTTGCTCCATATGACCTCACTTCAGTATTTGCATGTTCACATTATAGTATACTTCCATGTGTATTAGCATTGTGATGCAAAACATAATGCTCTACCTAGCAACATTATAAGATTGTTTATGTTCTTTAGGATTTGCTTGATTGAGTTTCTGTATGTTCATTTATGAGTACATCTGCACACATATATATATAAATCAATAGGTGAGCATGATTTTTTTTTGTGTGTGAACCCATGTGCTTCACTAGCCAATTGTTAGGAAATAACAGAAAGGAGGTGGACTTTTCAAGCACGTCTGTATGGATTGTCCTGACTGTTTACACTTTTTAAGCACAATTTCTTTGTCCTGTATATGCACCACAGGTATCATATCTCAGTCCCTCCAACCAAACAGCAGGGGCAAACTTAGGGAGATAGCACTCCACATCTTCCTAATGGTTATGATAGTAGAGCAAAGCAGTAAGAAACATTGCATTGTAGTATTCAAGCAGATGTGGCCCAGTGTTGATGTCTTAACTTCCTTTAGTTATCTTACAGAGTTAATAGATGACTGAGGCTGTCTTTTTTCACATTAAGGTGCACCAGGCCAGTCTTGTAGCCCTCAGCTCGTGTGGTGTCTTGCTAAATGTTTTCTTGTCACTTTTCTTGTGAAAGCTTCCTTGTCAAGGGCTTTGTATCTTATTTTGATTTCAGACTGACATTAATTTTTTATTTTTAAGCCCTTGTGGAGTCTTCTCTCCAGAGATTCTTGTTTGAAAACAGGTTTCTGCTCTTCTTGAAACTAGTCTCTCCTCTTGTCCTACAAAGCAGATTGCACAGTAGGAATATCATGCTTCTTAGAGCTCTCAAGGTGACCCAGGCTGTTGCTGCTCCTGAGACCTTAGGGAGAAAAGTGCACAGACCACTGGTGTAGTGCTGCACTTCCCCACTCCTTTTCTTACTAAATGTCTGACATTTCCACATATCCCCACTTCCCTGCTCCTAGTCCTGGCCACACCCTCGGGTTCTCCCTATTGGTTCCAGTACCCCAACTCCACCCATGTACCGCCCCTGCGCCCTAGGGTGTGCTCTCTCCGCCCCCCCCCCCCCCCGTCCCCATACAAACCTCAGGCTCCCTGACCATGTGGGCTTGCTGTTTTTGGGAGCTGCTTTGTTGTCTGAGGTCCGCATGTAGAGACCCTTCAGCCTCCATTATCGCCACCATGTTGTGGAGCTGACAGCTGGCCGGAGCAGGAGCGTGGGGCCATCTGGAAGGACTGTGGGAAGTGGAACAACCTCTCTCCCTGAAGCAGCTCCGCTGCGCTCTCCGGGAAGGTTTGCGGCTTGCTAAACCAACGCACCGCAACACACTGGGATAACTGGATGCTGGTCACCATCTCTCATGTCAGTCAAGAAGGGGTCAAGGGATTTCTGAATTTGTCAGAAGCATTGGTGGTGTCACCATAGGTCTGTGAGATCCACCAGTTGTGGTCACATTTCACGTATTTCCATTTCAGGGGTTGTGTGCTCATTGCCGTCAGACCTGGCATGTTGGTACTGTGCAATAGATAAATAATTCCTCCACCTGTTACGCTTACCTTTCAGGACAGAGTTTTTCAACTCTGGTGCATTTGTAATGCTTGCCAAGCTGAGCATCACTCCTGATTGGCATCTTTGTTCTTGGATATTTCTTCTTTTTACTCAGGATTTAAAGTCTCTTCTGGTGATAGGTTAGATTGCCAGTAATATAAATACCATTGCAGCCATCATCTCTGGTCTTTGTCACTGTCTTTCAAAGTTCTTTTCTAAATGTCATATTAGTCCTAGCTAATCACAGGTCCCATTTTCAACCATCTCTGCACTATATTCTCTTGGAGATCCTGAAGATTTATTTAAAATATCCAGATTTTGTTTCTGAGAAAATCACTGGGAAAGAAGTCCTACTCACCATAGAGAAGATTTGAAGATATCAGAAGTTCTCCATACTCTGTTCTGGGACATGACTGATCTTTAAAGTATGATTCCTCTTAAAATTCCTTATAATTTCTGTTGTAGCATCGTAACAAATGTTTTCTTGAATACAAACTCTCTTATTTTTCTAGGAAATTGTTGTCAAAGTCAAAGAAAGATTTGTGGATGTTCTGTCACACAGTACCTCTGAAGAAACTCTGTTCTCTTTTTATTACTCAGTTGCATGTAGCTGCATGCCCTCAATTACTCTTTCCTTTAAAGTCCTCATGAGATCACTCAAATGTCCTTTTTTTTGCCTGGATCACACTTTCCCCTGTTATCTCTGGCAGCCACATTCAAACTTTGCCAGTAATACAGTGCTCCCACAGCTTGACAGATTGATTAACAGATTGTTACCAGGCTTACTGTTTAACAGGCCAATTTAAAAAAAAAAAAAAAAAAATGGAGTGGCAGTTACCTTGTGATTTGAGCATGCTTGTCTGTTTCAGTTTTGGTTTTGCTTCGGAGGTGTCCGTTACAAAATCTCATTTGCATTCACTCTATAACCTTGCCCTTCAGGCTCTACATCTGCATCTTTGCTTGAAAACTGAAGCAACACATTCAGATCATTGTTGAAGCCACGTCTGGAGTCCTGTCCCACCCTTTCTCCACAGCAGTAATTCTTGTTATTTTATTATTTGTATCAAACAAAGGACCTTTTGCTGTTTTCTTCAAAAAAGAGTCAGGAAATTCGTGAAGTCTGTGTGACTCAATATAACTTCACACCTCTTTATCTCCAAAAGGCAGTCTTGTTCGTGCATACTTAGTTCCTTTTCTATAAAGCTTCTCTACATAATCCTAGTTTTCTTAACGTATCCTTGTCTGCCCAGTTAGATCTGGAGCCTTTTTCAAATTACTTTTTGTCTTTTGTAAGTCCCTGGTAAAAGAAAAGTATCCTTTGGGTCTATGGAAGTCCTCAGGACTAGCAGAAAAGAATAAGGCATGAAAGCTGTTAGAATATTTTACAATTTCCCCAGCAGCAACAGAATAAAAAAATCTAAATAAATAAAAAATCCACAAACCTGGATAAAATATTCATTAAATATTTATGAAATTTTCTATTACTTCAACCATTTTTATTTTTTCTATATGTTCGTACTATAATTATGAATGTAATTTGAAGAATATTTTCAAATCCCATTTGTCAAATTCTGAATGATTGACACTTCTGTTGGTACAGAAATGCAGGTACTTTTTCTGCCTTTATTTCCCAGGGAAGATATAAGGAAAAGTTGTCCTTTTCTACTAAGCTTCAGCCCAGCCAAGTCAACATTTTTTCTGGAAAAAAACTTGCATGTGATCGAACATTTTCCATCCAAATAATTTCAATTGAATTTTATTCTCCAGAACTGCATTATAATGCAGTGTCATATTAAGCCACTGCCTTCTGTCACTTGGCTGTCCCTTTCATTTTACAAGATGCAAGTTCATTATATGCTGTAGTATTCTGATTCTGAGAGATTTAATCATACAAACTAAGCTATAAGAAGTGTAGCAATTTGCCTTCTGGCAGTGCCACCATTCTTTACTGCATCCAGTTAAAGTGATATGGATGGGTCAGCATTAGATGAAAGGTATCTCTGTGAATGGGGGAGGCGGATGGAAAAGAGGTTCTTTCTCTTGACAGAACATGTACCAATGTGTCAGAAGCTGAAATAGGTATAATGCTTCTGGGAGAAAAAGCAAGGCCAAATTTCTGCCCAGTTGCAGTCATTATGGTTCCCAGCCTAAGCACACTTTCAACAAACTGTTTTCTTCAGTCTTGCCTCTTTGATCGGTTCTCACTTGGCAGTTACATCCTGCTGATCTAACTTTCCATCACAGCTCTGCCTGCATGGTATTCTTCCCAAAGTCCTTCTGCACAGCAGAGATGTGATGTTTAGAAGTTGTCACCCTTCACTTCGGAGCTGTTTGTGCTCAACTAGAAAAGGGAGATCATAGATGATCCTGATGCATCCCAGGACACAGTTGGCTCTCCTGGCTGCCAGGGCACTGCTGACTGATATTCAGCTTTCCACCAAACAGGATGCCCAGATTCCATCATCTCCTTCCCTAGTCTGTCCATACATCCAGGTTTGCCCTGTCCAAGGTGCAGAGTCTGGCACTTGTCGTTGTTCAACTTCATACGGTTACTGTTTCCCAGCCCTCTGATTTGTTCACGTCTCTCTGCAGGGCCTCCCTGCCTTAGATGGAGTCAACAGCTCCTGCCAATTTAGTATCATTGTCAAACTTGTTTGGTATTCCTTCCAGTTTTGTGTCCAAGTCATTTATGAAGATGTTGAAGAGCACAGGGCTGAGGATGGAGCTCTGTGGAACCCCACTAGTAACAGGTTGTCAGTCTGATGTCACCCCATTCACCGTAACCCGGGTGTGCCCGACCTGTGAGCCAGTTGCTCATGTACTGCATGATGTATTCATCCAGCTGTGGGCTGGACATTTTGTCCTGAAGGATCCTGTGAGAGATGGTATCAAAAGCTTTACTGAGATCCAAAAAGATTGCTTGTGGATTACCTTGGTCAGCTCAGTGGGTAACCAGTGGCTTACCTTGGCTCAGCTCAGTGGGTAACCTTGTCATAAAAAGAAATTAAATTTGACAAGCAAGGCTTTGCCTTCATGAAGCCATGCTGGCTGTGATCAATTACTTCAAGTGTTTTTCAATAACTTCCAGAATGATTTTCTCCATAATTTTACCAGGCACTGAAGTGAGACTGACAGGCCTATAGTTACCAGGATCATCCCTCTTGCTCTTCTTGAAAACTGGAGCACTTAGCAGCTTCCAGTTGACTGAGACCTCTCCAGATTCCCAACACTGCTGAAAAACCATTGAGAGAGGTCTTGTGATGACATCAGCCAGCTCTTTGAGCACCCTGGGATTAATATCATCAGGCCACATAGACTATAAAGGATCAGGTAATTAGTGCATAATGGTGCACTAGGATCTAGTGCATAAAGGATCAGGAAGTGCATAATGCTGGATTTCATTTGTGATTGTAGAAGGGTCAGATAGCTTCCAAACTTAGTAACTTCCACAAATTTGAGTTGATTTCTACAACTGGTATGCTTAGTTTCACCTTTAGCTCTATAGACAAAAAGTGAAACTTCAGTGTAATTTAAAATGTTGCTATTCTTTGCATGCACCACAGATCAGTGATTAACTCAATGCAAAAGTTCTGTTACAGTGTGGAGTCAGTATAACTAGGTTCTTCTTTTCCAGACCTTCTCAATCGGAGCTGGAAGTCTCCTGAGAACAGTGGCACAGCAGATAGAGTATCCTTTTTTTTTTACCATAGTTCAACTCCAAATAGAATTCATTTATAGCTCTTTCTTCCTAACAGACAGTAATTTGTATCTTGAAACCTGACCACTAACTTGTAAATTGCAGAACTTGCCCGTTTCTGGTCAGGAAAGTCTCAAGTGTGAACTCACACAGAGGCTGCATTATCTCTGGTCTCACAAGAAATAGTCCCTCCAGGTCGTGGTTGAGGTCATTTATTAGAGTGTTTTCTAAAGGCTTGTCAGTATTCTTGGGAGACTTAAGTCTGCAAAGTGCTGAGCAGTTCTGATAGATACTGAGCACCATCAGCTTTCATTTGGATTCATATAAAACTGAGGACACTCAATCTGTCTTGAAAATGTTTAGTGTTTCATAAGATTGAAACTTGACCAATTTTTTTTTCACTTTACAGTCACTAAAGAATCTTAAATTTAATTACAAAAATTCTGCTGAAGCTCAGGC
Organism: Monarcha castaneiventris obscurior; assembly: GCA_026261815.1. Taxonomy (NCBI): domain Eukaryota; kingdom Metazoa; phylum Chordata; class Aves; order Passeriformes; family Monarchidae; genus Monarcha; species Monarcha castaneiventris. Next base: position 50,709,982 of record JAMPIT010000230.1, on the reverse strand, counting down.
AGAATGGACACTAGTACATGCCAATGGTATTTGAAACTGTCTGTGGAGTATTGAATTGCTCTGTCTGGGTTTTAATAGCTTTTTCTAAAGGAGTACAAAAATATTATTTAAATCCCATGTAGTGCAAAAGTAATTAAAATGTACTTTTAATGCAAGACAGTACTTGTAGAATTTTTTGGATATGTCTCCTTTACTTAGTGGGGGAAAGAGACATTGGGCTTTGGAGCACTTTTTAGAAATCTAGTGAAAGCTTAACATTTCTCCATTACCTCCCTGAAATCAGAGATAACCAAATAATGAGATAAGTGGATAGCTCCTTTTTTGGAGTTTTTTGGTTTTTTCTTAATTTGGTGAAGGCCTCCCAGTGCATATTCCTGCTGGAGTTGACGAATAGCCCCTTTGGGATACTGTAAGCTCCACTCAATGTATTTATGGAATATCTTCCATTTACACAGACCACATTTTTCTTGATTGGCCCATAAGGATGAGGGGAGAGAAAAAGAAGCTAAGAAGCTGTATACTGCTTTTTTCTTTTTTCTTTTTTTTTTTTTTTTTCAATTTCTCATCAGTTGTTTTAAGCTCTGTTTTATGACTGTGGCAAACTGAAGCTGCTGGGATTCAGTCTGGCCTTAACCCTAGAAGATACCATCACAAACCTGAAAGCCATCCAGCTAAAGAATCCATTAGTCATTACTTTTCCTTTTTAGATGAAAAAGTCACACTCTCTGAGGAAGACTTTCTGGGAATGAATGTGAAGAAAGGCCTTTTTTCAGCCCAGCCCACGAAACCCAGCATTTCTGATGCCCTGTCTTTTTAAGCTATACCTTTAAGACGGCCTCAAATGCTTCTTATATTTCCCTTACAATGCCACTGGCAGCAGATCAGTGCACTCCAACAACACCCTTAGATCCTTGTAGTACAGGTGCAGGTCTGGTGAGTTGGTGCAGGGTCACACTTCTGCTGCATGGGCTTCTCTAGCTTTTACAGACACTCCTAATGGCTAAAATAAAGTGACTGTAGTACTATTGATGGGGGAAATGAAAAGGAGGTGAATTACACGCAGTAACACATGCTTCCATCACAAACTCCTCTCTTGTAAGCAAGTGGGAGGTGAATCTGATTCACAGACTCCAAGCTAAATGGATGTCTTGGGGTGACTGCAGTAGGGGATACAGCATCATAAAGTCACCCCAAGACAATGGATTGTAGAGTTTTGAAGTAAAGAAAAAATAGTCCTCCAGGTCAGTGTAGTGGATGCTGGGATGTTTTTGGGTTTCCCTTCTTACAGCAAAATTGATGCTTGATTTCTCAAAATCATTTTACCCTAAAATGATGATATCTCCCAGGAGTTAGATGCTGATGATGCTTGATGCTGTATTCTTTCTATGGCACATTATAGTTCTGGATGCTCATTATTATTCATCATCTTTCTTAATTGTGTTACATAGGAACTGTTTCATGGCTTGTGACATGTGGAGTAGATGTTCTATGCACTGTTTGTAATTAAACATCTAATTCATAGTAGCCTACAGTGCGAGGAACAGTTCACAGATGGTTCCAGATGGTCCTTTCCAGTTCTGTGTTCTCACATTTTTATTACAGTTAAAGGGTAGCAGCAGCAAAAGGTAACTGGCAGTCTTTGTAACAGAGATTCTCTGGATTTACAATGCTCTTTGATCTCCATTTCCTTTGAAACAAAGAAGGAAAAATACGTTACTTGAAATCAAATGCAGAAGTGAAGAGTGAAATACAAGGTTAAAAATTAATAGCATGAGAAATTATTTTGTCATACTTGCTTAGAAGGTTTTCACAACTATATTTTATTCATTTTGAGTTGAATAGCAGTGCTTTGCTGCAGCTACCAAACCAAGCACTCACCAACTGTTTTCATCCCTCAAACACCATCTAAAAACAATGTCTTGCCTCTTCTCTGGTATTAGTAGATTTAAAATGCATTACCCCCTGAGTAGGAAGGTGTCAACATTTTCCAAAACTATATAGATGCTTATCTATATCTATGTCTTTATCCGTGTCTGTATCTTGCTAATAACTTGCATATGAAACACTCCATATCTTGCAAAACAGACATATGACATTTTTGCTGCTTCATAAAGACTCCCCACTAATGTTCCCACACACTTTACGTAACGCACACATGCACACTGACGCAGAGGAATGAAGCAACCTGTTAGGGGGAAGCCCCAGACCAAAGGGGATCACTGAAGTGCAGAACTGGGAGAAAAACAGATCTGCTGCAGGACAGGTCCCAGATCTTCTCTGCAGCAAGTAGCTCATCCCGAATTGCGACAGTAATCGATTTCACTGAGTGTACAGCTTGCCCACATCAGACAGGCACACACACAAAATATACCCTAGTTAGCAAGGCAGTACTGAAGAGCTCATTTTACTCAGTGTAAGACTGAGTTTCATGCTCCTTCAGTCATTAGTTATGGGGATAAGGATCCAATTAAACCCATATATGTTTGAAAGTTCCCACTCAGGGAAGTGCTTATCTCTATGTTTCTGTGATTGTGTCTGTGACTCTTTGTATTAGAATTGTGGCTGAACAAAATTCTAAATCCAGAATTAGGGAGACATGCAGTAGATTTTGGATTCAGACCAGAATCTTGTAGTTCAGGCCCATCCTTGTTGTAAGAAGCTGTGGATGAGTGGTAGCGCTTATTGGTGTCTGTACAAGCAACTGCATTTCTAAAACTTTGACACAAGAGAGTGAGTTGGCAATAGGGCCAGTCTTGCACTTCTGCTGGATCAAAATTTCCTTTTGATTGAAAGGCTCTGCTAGTGTCACTCCAGCATATTTTAAAACAAGAATTTCCTGTGTTAGGAAGTTAGCCAATCTTGTAATTTATCAGTTTGAACTAGACCAGGATCTGAGAACTGAGGAGAGTGTAAATCATGAGACAGTTGTCTCCTGACACTCCAGCAGTTTATGGCAAATGAGCAGCTGCAGTGCTTATTAACTGGTTTTTACCCAAAGAGTAAATGTTCTGGACCAAATCTATGCCCCAGACCTGTTCCTTAAGGCATTTTAGAAAAGATAAATTTGGCCTGTTATGTACAAACTTATCAGTGTTTCAGCCTGCAGGAGTATTCAACTGGATATAAACCACTAGATTTGCCTCTGCATTTGAATAAGTAATGGGGAAAGAAGTTTTAATCCCATGTGTTTTTTTCTGTCATGGATTTCATATGCTTGATTTTTTTTGTTTTCCCCTCAGTCTGTCAAAGTCTCAAAAGTGACCTTGACAAATTATTTCTCTCACTTCTTCTGAGTGTGAATAATCCAAATTATTTCTGTGCTGATGGTTTGTTTTTATTATGTATTTCCTTGAGACTAAGAATCTTGAAATAGCAGTTTTTATCTTAAAATATTTAAAATTGATTGAGTCACAGTAAGTCTCTAGTTGTCTGAATATGTAGATAGAGATCTGTTCTTGGCACCTATATGGCCTTCACTGATGTAGTCTTTGCTCATCTTGCAATCCTAGCAGGGTTTTAGTCCCACTGCTCCTTCCAGGCAGGGAATTGTTAGCAGCATTGTACAGATGGAAAACCAAAGTATGGCACACAGCCTATCCAGGGACTCCTGGGAAGTCCAAGTGCAAGTTCACAGCAGCATCCACTAGGTCAAGCCTATCTTCTCACCGTATTATCAGAGCAATTGCTGGAACAAAGTAAAACCAACCTTCTTTATCATATGCTAACCCACTTTTGAGTTAAATTTGGCCCCTCAAAATAGTCGCAATAACTTAAAAATAAGTTTAAGCATGGAGAATGTTCTTTTTAAAATACACACTTATATAATCAAATCAAATTGATAGCTATGGGCAAGTTCTCTTACCAGGCTGCAATAAAAGCAAACAAATTAAGACTCAGGAACTTCAATTAAACCAGTTCTGGCTTTGTGGTGGTGGAACGTGAAAGAGTGAGTGAGCCAGCAGACTCACTAGTGAGCAGCTGTAACGACAAAATGTAACAATCCTTTGCCTGCTAGCATTGAAAGAATCTTCTTGATGATTACAAATTAGACATTTTTCTAGTTGGCCCATCAGTGAATGTCCTATCTTCCCACAGGATGGATATCCACCATCAATTAATTGATGTTCATATGCACAGTGAATCCAGGAGTGTAACCCATATGTAATCTAATGTAACCCATCCCACACACAGTTTACAGAGTTTGTAAAAGAAATGTGAACAGGATGGCGTAGAGAGGACGGCAGTGATGGTGCTGAGGCAATCACAGGGTCTGCTGTGGCTGAAGCTTTCCTAGTCCTTGTATGATCAGGTCAAAATTGATTTACCTGTCTCTACATTTTGCTTCTGCAGCGTCAAATGGGAAGAAGGATAATTATCTGTACTTGTCCAGCACTGACAATCACAGAACCATTTCATTTGGGAGGGACCTTTGGAGGTCACTGCCCAGCTTCCTGTGGAAAGCAAGGGCAGCTTTGGAGTTATACCTGGCTGCAGGGTTAGATCAGGGGTGCAAAGGGAGTCACCATTTCTGTCTGGTATGTGAGACCTCATGGATCAGATTATGGATTAGGGGGAGGGAGCAGAAGGACCTCGTGGGGCAGCGTCTTCTGCACGTAGTTCCTGATGCAGGCGTTAGAGGGATGGTTGTGACATCCTCAGCATCCTGGGGGACCAAAGCTTAACACGACAGGTGGGTGGGATGTGGGTTCTGTACTCCAGAAGCCCCATGGCTGCTTCATCACCGTTTAGGATACATGCCAGGCCTAATGAAGAGGTGGGGTGTTACAGGGTAGCAAGAGGACAGAAGCCAGCATGCTGTTACGCTTGCAGGAGCAGCTCTGGCTTCGCAGTGTGTCCGTCCGTGTAGCTACTGCACGCTCGGAAAGGAGCAGCAGCGGATTCCATGAGGAATCTCACAGCCCCTAGGAATATCACAGAGTAAGGAAGAGCCTTACTGCTCCCCTGCCTTGGGGAACGATTTGGCGGGCATAGTGGAAAAGGAAAGCAAAAAGAGAAGCTTCTGCAGATGGACTGCAGTCGCCGCAGTCCAGCACGCCTGTGACCCGCGCCCTGGCCACTGCGGTCCTGCTTGCGGCCGGCTGTGCGTGCGAGCGAGCTAATCCCGCGGAACGGGAGCCGGCACCGCAGCGCTAATTAGCCGGGAGCGCTCATTAGAGCAACTCCCGCGTTTGGTTGGTGTCCGAGCGCCCTCTCCTGGTCCGGGCCAGCCGTGCGGGGGCAACATCCCGGGAAGCCGGGGAGGGGAAAGGGGAAGGCAAGCTACCTTTACCCTGCACCTTGGTGTATGTAGGTGTACTGCCTTGTACTGCCTTGTACTGCCTGTAGGATGTTGCTGAGCACTCAAAACTTGGCCTGGTTAAGTTTCCCAGACTCTCTCCCTCCCCACTTCCCCACCCACTAAAATTCTCCTCCATTTTAACTATGTTATTTAGTGTCCAGGAGAAATATTGGATTATCTAACATCTTTTCCATCGATGGCTTCTCTGATGGTCTATGGAGATAGGCATTAGCACAGGTTTGCCTCTTAGTTCTTGTTCTGTCTCTGTGAAAGAAGAATCATTTCAAACAATCATCTCTTCCAAACACCTGATTCTAACAGTCTGTGTTGCTGCATAGAGGCCCCAAACCAATTAATCTGAGGAATTTAATGCAAGTGGCGTATTGGTATATTTGGAAGAATTTTCAAGAGCAGCTTTATAATTGATTGTGTATGTATCTCACTGTTTGGATATCATGACCACCATTAGAGGAGACATAACTTACAACAGCACAGTAGCTAGAGTAAGGATCTTGCAGTGAAAATAATTATCTTGCAGAACAGTCTGGGTTTAAGTATAATTTTCATTCCTTTAAATAACTTCTGCTACATTCAATGAGCTTTAATCCAATGGAGGTGTTTTTTTTCCCTGCAGACTGTTCCACAAGGAATTTTTCAGCCTCTTGTAAGGGATGATTTCCAGTAAAATAGGAACTGCATGAACAACCACAGTCATTTGACACAGGGACCAGGAAAGACTGAGAACATGAGTAAAAAGGAACAACTTCTACATAGCTGTGAAAAAGTACCTGGATTGCCAGAAAAGGGAATTGCTCTGTTCTTGGACACAGAGTGCTGTCACGTGTGCAGAAGGTTCAAGGAAGCTGGTTTGAATGAGGCAGAAGCATTCTTCACAGTCAGAGAAGCTCTCAGACTGAATGTTTAACATACTGCTGCTATCTGTAGTCTGCCTTCAACTTCATTTCTCTCACCCAAAGATCCAGGGAGAAGTCAGTAATTGTGTAAGGCTGGAGATGCCATGTGGTATGCAAGGGAGTGGGAAAAAAAGCAAACCTTTGGCTTACAGGCCACAGAGTTGACATAGACTGAGGTTGTGGGCCAGCCACAATTGTCTTGGGACTGCTGTTCTCTTCTGCTGGCACGTCATCTGCCTGCAACAAAGTGCTGACTGAGCCTGCTTGTCTGTTGTAGTGCTTATCCTACCACTCCTTTGCCCTATAAAGCATTTCTGTATTTCAGTTGCAGATCATAGCAACTATTCTCTTGTTCTGTCCCTCTTCACAAAAGACAGGAACAGAAGCAAGAAATTTTCTTGTGAGCACAGATACCACCCTAGGGTGTGGGAATAGGCTCCTCAGATTAGTTTTTGCTTTTACCAACCTGTGAATCTCTCTTTTGTTTTCATGAAGTTCATGTCAGCACTTTGAGCTTTAGATGTGGTATAATAGCACAGAAGAATGTCACAGAGACAGCCTTCCTCTCTCAAGGACTGGACTACAGAACGTGTGCTGCAGTGCTGTGGGTAGTACCCCACATACCCTCATAGCCCGCAAGAAGGTAGGAGAAGTATGTATTCCTAGAAGAGACCGTAAGGAGAAGTTAGAGATAATCATGTTTTATTCAGCAAGCTCTCTGCAGAGATTTCAGAAGAAGCATCCTTAGAGAAGTGTTCCAAAGTGTTTGTGGAACTTGCAAGTGCAGCCAGCAACCAAGATGCCTGTGGGTAAAATGTGTATCAAAAGAAAAATAAAAATAATAGCTTAGAAGAGTTAAAGCTTTGGCTCGCTTTTCTGTGCTTCCTCAGGAAAGGATATAAACTAGCAGCAAAATGTTCTCAGCATCAGCAAAAATTCTAGTGCTGTCAAAAAGATCTGAGATGTGTTAAACTTCTGCAGATGCAAATTGAAATCATATCAGATGTGATCGCTGAAGGAACTGTGTGCCCTGAAATTTCATAAGAAGTCATGCCCAGCAGCTCTTTGAATGCCCATTGGGACACAAGGTTCTACTTATGGTCTAAAATACAGGGGGGTCTTAAGCATTCTTCTTTCAGAAGTAATTTTCTTGCCATTGTAGGGAATATGGACGGTTATATTGACAGCATGGGATGAAGTTTAACAGTGTATGTGGCCCCTTGAAGGACCTGTGGGAATAGCTGGTGCCGCTGTATAACAAAACAGTACCCAAATACTGGAAATTAGCTGAGAGCTACGATTCCCAGCTGACAGCCCAAAAGGAACAGACAAGACTAGAGGCACCTCTTTTGGAGGGATAGACTTTCAGAAGGGTCGAGGGACTAAGTGACTGTTGCTAAGTGAAAGAGTTTTTATTCCCTCCTAGATTAATTTTAAAGGGCATTTCTGTCCAGCTTGCTCAAAAAAATGTTTATCACATAGCTATGGCTTTTGTTATCCTTGGCTAACAGGAAGCAAAATCAACTTCAAATGTGTGTTCAAAAAGCAAATTGTGCTTAACGTGCATTTTCCCTCTATCCCTCTGCTGTTTCTCTAACCTGCTCTGGAGGAGGATTATCTGGAGGTGACCTTAGATAATGTTGTTGGTTTTTAAATACTTGACCTCCCTACCAGGTGTAGCCAGAGGATTTCAGTGGTGCTTTTCATGGAGATTTCTGTGCTGTGTGAACAGGACTGCAGTCACTAAACTTGTTTTACTCAGATCAGGATACAGAAAGTAGATGGCAACAACTTCAAGTCATTAATGCAATGTTTGACGCATGACTTTTTTTCTGTTTCGCTGTCACAGATGTTGCTTATTGCAACACTTGAGTCTGAATTTTCATCAAAACTATGCTTGTAAGAGGAACAGATTTTACCTGGAAAATCCAAAAAAAGAACTATATCAAAACAGATAATCCCATTCCTCCTGGCATTTTCCCACTTCCACACAGAATTTATTCCAGAGAATTACAGCAGAGAATTTAAATCAAAACTTTTTGAAATAAATGAAAATGATGGTTCAGATCTCAGCATTTCCATCCGAGTGGTAAAGACATGAAGGGAACTTACTTATATGAGCTGTTTTCTCCATTGCTGGTAAAACTTAGTCTCCTGATAGTTGCCACCACCTCTTGAGATTCAGCTGGGTGTGGGAAACAGGTATGTGCAGGAGAATGCAAATGTGTCCATGAGCTCTTCTCACACCCTATTAGAGCTTCTATTAGAGCTGCTATTACCTGTTTTATAGTAGCAAATCTAGGTTTTTCAGCAAACTCAGTGTTTTATTATGCTTCTGCTTAAATAGGAATTAACTCCTTCCTATCTGCTCAATTGTACTTTACAGTCCTCATTATATACGATCCCCTCAAACTGCAGTGAGAGACCAGTTTCACCTCTTGCTTGCACTGCTCTCTAGCTGGGATGGCACAAGGACCCCACACTGGCTGCTGGGACAGCCATGCCTACTGTCTGTGGCTGAAAGCCTAACCCCATCGTGACGTTTCTTTCTGACTTGAGACGTATTTGGTCTGTTCTCAGGTGGATAGTCTGGCTTGGAATTGTGGCTGTGGCCATCAAACTGGGGAATAGTTTTCTGTGTCATTCCTCACAGATTTTTTTTCCTTTGCTCTTTAACGCAACTGTAAATACACTATTGTACTTAGGTATTTATGACCTTCTGAGCAGCAATGCCCACGTTCATACATTCAGTGTTATCAACAGTCCTGTTCAGGGGTGCACTCCAAAGATCCAGTTGGACCCAGTCACATATTTTTACTGGCCTTCTGTGCTGTGTTCAAGAGAGTGAGTTTGCTGCAGCCTTTCTCACCCATCTCATTGCCCCATTAATGTTTTGAGCAACTGATACACCTCACTGGGTGTTCACTTAGTAACTTGAACTGCTGATATTCTTCGCCTCACACATCATGATTTGATATGCATAAGCATTGACACTGTATAATTGTTTATTAGTTTTGGCTTGTCTTTGAATTTTAGAGTAGGAATCATATTCTAAGAAATAGGTTTTTAGGTCAAATTCTCTCTTGCTTTTCCCATAGTCTGTCATTTCATGAACTTGAATCAGGTTTTTTTCATTTGTGTTCTTTGGAACTATCATGTCATTTATCTAAGTGTATATTCCAGGCCATAACAAAACTTTGCTAACTTTTTTCAATACCTATAATACTGTGTTTTTCTTAAACTGCTGAAATCATCACATTTCTCCCTCTGATACTACAAGGTTCTGTTCATTCTTTTCTTTCTCAAATGCCAAGATTGTGGCAAATGCCCTTTGTTTACTCTGTCCTTATAAAACAGTGGATTTTAATTAGTGCAAAGCTAAAGGGGAGAAATATATCGCTGTGATAATTTTCTTGCTCTGTGGAATGAAGAGGAATGTGTTTTATTTTTAGCTGGTGTAGATCTGTTTAGTGACTTGCGAAGCGTAGGAAATCTGAAGTTGAATTGTTTTCCATATCTGTGTTGCATTTGCAGCTGAGACCAAAAAAAAAAGTTCATAAAATACATTTTTCAGTTGGAAAGTCATTAATTTATATAAGTCAAGTATTATGCTGCTTCAATAAATCTTGAAACAACTTGCCAAAATTCTCTCTATCAATACAGGTATAGTATTTGCATTCCAATTAGGAGCAAAAGGTGGCTACAGTGTTCTTGAGAGATGTTGGAATAAATAAATCACTATCTTTTCTGCAATAAGTACCTGTTCTTTTGATAGGTGTATAAATAACAAGGTAGATTGATCAAGCAAAAATATTTTAAAATAAATGAATAGAATTCTTGGTGGCTGAATTGTTTGTCTGTAAGTGTCCCTTAATGCAATGCAATTACTTTTTACAAGAATATCTTCAGTAAGGTGCAGAACATTCTTCTGTAACTTACCAGGGTTGAAGTCACCCACAGATGTTAGTGAGAATTACAATCATTCTCAAAGTGGTGTATTTGCTTCAGCTTTTCTCCTCATCATAGCAGATGCTGCAAGGCAGAGAGTGCCAGCCATTGACTTGAGAGCATTTCAAGCATGGCTTGCATGAGTGACCTCATTCACATGATCCCAGGATGTGAGCACAGACCAGGGAACGGCAGACTGGGCAATTGTGACTGGGGGAGGAGGTACCCCAGAAGCGATTGTTGAGGCTGGAGTCAGCATACTCCCAAAGGAATGAGATGTGGGCATCATAAAGAGCATGCTGAAGCAAGAAGACGCCTGAACTAGTAAAAAAACTTGCTGTTGTACATCAACTCTTTCTGCTTGGTTTTTACTCCTGGGTAGTTGGTGTGTATTCAACCAGCATGTTTCTCTACAATACAGAATAATTGTCTGTGTCTTTCAATATGATCTAACTAAAAACTCTTTTGTAAGCTAAATCATCGGCCATTATAAATCTATCACTTCATTCCTCAGGCATCTCTGATACTGTTTTTGAGGGTATTTAGAGGAGGATTAATACTGACTTAACTCAGCAGACTTTATTTTAAATACCTTTTAATTTCTGTGAGTGTATGTAATTCTTGCTTGAAGGAAGTGCATGAATTAGTTTTTTAAATGTTTCTGCAGCAGATAAGTCAGAATATATGAATGATCTGGTTGACATTGGGTACAGCACGTGTGGTTTTGCTCCTCTTCAGTAATATGCGCAAGTATTGCTGTGCTATGGCCCAGACTGTACGAAGAAGTTTATGAATCTGCAAGTATTTTTGGTGTTGGGCTTCATCCATATTATCAGGCTGAATTTTTATAGAAGTGCTTAGCCAATGGAATTTCTTTTGGCAGATGGATAATTAGCATTATTGATTTGCATCTCTTTGTGAGGCTTTTTTTCCATATCACATAGATCTTAGGGTTGTGCTGGTTAGCCTCACTGTACGTGATCCGCAGCAAGAATCTTTTTAACTAATTTCAAAGCTGAGCGAGTATTTATCCAAACATCAGAGATACAGCTGTATTTCTGACCTAGAGGATCATTGTTTCATTAGGCCTGGTTAACTACAGCATTATTCCAGTTTTGCTCTGTGTGTATTTATATCAGTGTACAGCTTCAGTAATGTAATAAATTAAAACCATTGCGCCAAACCCTGATTCATCTAAAGTCAATAACAGCAGTACTGCTGACCTCACGTAGCAGAGTGACCTGTTTGAAAGCCGTTGTAATGTCCTTGTATCTCAACTTCCTCTTGGCTTTTTATGACTGAAAGTAAAAAAGAGCCAGAATTTTTGTTTGTTTGTTTTAGCTTTCTGTATGCTCTCTGCAGCATGCTATTGTGCTGCTTTTGCAAAACATACTATATATCTGTTACAGTGTCCAGTTCAAAGGATGCAGCTCTGCTGCTGTTGTCTATTTAGTTAGTTTGCCCTACATTCACTAGGCCTACAAAGAGATCTGATTTACAGCTTTACTGTTACCCAACCAAGTGACATTCTTGTAGCTTTAACTGCTTCATGTATCCTTAAGGATGGTTTTAATTCGATTTTTAAAACATAATTGATCAAATAAAGGGAAGTTTACTGTCCATATGCTTGACCCTTATATACTAAATAGGAGCTTTTCCTGCTCTGCAAACCAATTGTTCTTCTTGAGCTTCCTATCTGCATTTTTATACTTAAAATGTTTTTTTGATAATGTAACATGCACTGTCCCATTTGATAGTGGGGATTCAACACCATTTACCTCAGTGCGGCTTTGACAGTTTTACCAGCTGAGGATTTGGCCCTGATCTCTGCTGCCTGAATTCACACAGGCTCTCTTCCAGTATGTCTGGTCAAGGTTAAATCAGCTTTTCACAGCAGTGAATCAGCATCATTGATTCATTCTGTACTCTACATATGATACTTGATATTATTCCTGTCTGTTTCAAGATGTCTGTGTCAAGTCCCAAGCAGCTATCTAAACATTGAATATCTCCTTGTAATAGAGTTACATCGTTCCCTTAAAATCCCTTTTGAATTCTAAGTTTTTAAGGCAGACACATGAATCAGACATACCACAGTGCCCATAGTGACAAATTAAAGAAAAGATGTCAGATATGTGACATAGTTCTTAAGATTACTTTGCTGCTTACATGTTCTTTATTCTTTTCTTGTGTGAAAGTACTGTGTATGTACCAGGAGAAGTGCCATCACATGAAGAAATGTCATTATGTACATGGGAGGAGCCTTCTGTGTGAGGAAGGGTATATAAACTGTCACATAAAATCCTGTTTTCTTGTTCTAGTTTCTTCCAACTGTAGTGAACTTTGACTAGATTGATAGCTCCACCCTTGCCGGAATAAAATATCTGCCTCCTCAAAAGAGTCAGGAGTGCTGTACCTCATAGAAAGTACATCATATTTATTTAAGGGATAAGCACTCAGCTTAAATGTATTCTGTCTAGCTTCTGGAAACCTGCAGCTTATGCTGGGCACTCTTATTAACTTACTTTGAACTTATTGTCACTGATTTAATAGCATAAAAATTTTGTTCTAGTATCATGGTACCTATATTTATGGTGTTCACACCATGTCGTATGTATCATCTTCAGAGGCATCCATGGAATATGGGAAAGTCAGATAACTCCAGCTGTTGTTATTTCTTTTAACCCAGTGAGCTTTTGGTAATTACTCCTGTTGTCTCTTACATTGTAATAGTGCAGTGCAATGCACTATCTTGATTTTATTATAACTAATACAGAGTCCATAATCTAGCAAAAGAAAGTTTGGATCGGGTATATACAAGAGACAAATGGAGAAAGAATGTTAAAAATTTTAGAGATTTTTGTATTCTTTGGCAATGGTGGTTTTAGATCTGTTCTACTCAGACTAACCCCACATGAAAATGAGATTGGCCTCATGCATACCTTAGCTTGACTTGAAACGGATGTCCATCTGATTCCCATTGGTAGATCCATGATAGGGAAATATTTGGAAATGCTGCTAAACTAGTTTTGCAGCCACAGCCTGGGCCAAGATCTGGACTTACTTTACAGTTTCCCATATGAGAAACTCTATAGTATGAGAAAAATAAAGCAGACACCTGCTTCCGTACAAGTTACGTGAAAGTTCTGCTGGGTTATGTGAAAAACAAAATGTTCAGTACTCCATCCTGGACCTGTCTAGAGGTTGTGCTTTTGTGTCCTATTGCACAGTAGGAATGATAATCCAGCCACATCACTTTCAAATGCTGTTTCATTTTCCACCTGCCTTAAATCTATTTTGCTGCACACTGGCATCTCAGGAAACACCAATTCACAAGAGCTGTGTCTGCCACTTTCCTGCCATAACCACCAAACCACACATGAAGGATTCTTCCCAGTACATGGTGTATTCATTTGGCCTTCAAAACACAGCCCTGTTGCTGGATCATTTTTAGACGAAGTCTCTCAAGTCACTAAGAGACAAAGAGAAATTTGTAATGAAGAAAACTATACAGCATTCTTCTGTTTAAATCTTATGGGCAGATCAGGAGTATATTATTCCTATGCGGAGCAGCAAGGGAATGACATTTTCTTTACTGTTGCAAATGGAGAGTTCATTACACTGAAAGGGCAAGAGGGAAAAACCTCAGATAAGTCTCTTTTTAAAAATCTTTATCTTACAGTTTAGGTTTTCTTCTTCCTTTGAAAACCTGTTATTTTTACCTTGCCAAACTTCTCAGACTAACTGCAGTGGTTCCGAAATGTTGTATTCATATGTCTGCATAGGCACCTGGTCCTTGAAGGGGGAAGCTGTGGTGTGTGGCCTGCAGCTTTCCCTGGTTACAGGTTTCAGGCAGGAGGGTGGGTAGTTCTGTGAGGCTGAGGCAGCATAGCTGATCCTGAAAGAACCAAATCAGCAGCAGGAAAGATTTTGTATGCCCAGCATGGAGTTGGGTAATTGCTGTCCCAGCAATGTATATGGGGTACCTCATAGTCGAAATATTGTACTCTAACAGTATTTTTTTCTCTTTGTCTTAGTAACAATTTTCTGCCTGCAGCTGTTTGCACTGCAGAATGCCTATGTTAATGCAACTTAATCTGAAACAACCAGTACAAATCTGAATAGTGAAAATGATTGGGGCTTCTGGAAGGAAAATTAGTTTTAAGATAATTTCATATGTTTAATGGGTTTGTTTCTTGATGTTTTATTTCCATATCAAACCTTCCATTTTTCCATTTTGCTTTGCAACAGAACACAGGGCAAATTTGTTCTGTGAATATGAATATCCTCAGTTCATGAGTTCCTGAACTTTAGTTGCTAGGAGTATCAAAGTCTAAACCAAGCTGAAATGCAGCCCATTTCTGCAGTGGTCAGAATAAAAGCGTTGATCTCAAACTGAAAATGTTTGATATCCGAGAACCAAATCCTGGCCCAAGCTTCACAGCTTTAGCCCATCTCTCATAGTGACACTACATTCTGCTTTTACCCAGAGGGTGCTACCAAGAAACCACTTGTAATGTCATTAATCCCGAGATGTGTTTGGAATTGTAACAAAAGCTCAGTGTTGCTGGAGCTAAATAGGAGATATCACAAGGAATATTCTGGGAAACTTCGGAGTTTTGCTAGACTTGTCTCTTAGACTCAGCTCCTCACCTCAGCTCCAGGCAGAGGCTGCACATCTGGTTTCTAGCAGAGAAGGGACATGCTGCACAAGCTTGCTGCTGAGTGAAGAAAGTGGTTAACTTCGTCTGTGTCTGCACTGCCATGTCTGTACTGTGTGCTTGCTGTTGAACTGGATAGCTATCATGGAAAGACCACTGATTTTCTTCCCATGTTCTTTAACTGTAGTCACATGTGGCTAAGCTAAACCCCCGCAGTGCAACTGTTTTTTCCTATTTACATGTGTTACTAAGAAACATCAGCTAAGGAGATGTTATTACAAGTTTGTGAATGACCCCATTCTTGGCACAGGGCCAAGCCAAACATTTTAGTTCATTTGGAAAAGCAAAATGTGATAGAGTCAGTAGTTATGATTGACAAGCAGAGGTGGAGTGCTACTATGAAACAGACAGACGGGAAATTCCAATAATCGAAATTAATAAGCATAGTCATTAATTCCATCAGTGGGATTATAAAACAGAAATGCCATTCTGTCTTAAGAGCAGTTCAGCCAGGAAAGGGCACAGGGGACAAACTGTGAAAAAAAGACTGATTCATTGATCAAGGCACCTTGGTATGATAAAGATGTTAACATTGAGATTTTTTAAAAGCTTGTTTTTGTTAGATTCATTAAGCTTCAAGTCTGTAATAAAAAAAACCCAACCAAAACAACAAAACAAAACAAAAAACAAACCAAACCAAACAACAACAAAAACAAAAACAAAAAAAAAAACCCAAAAAACACCCCAAAAAAAACCCAACCAAAAAGCCCCAGAGATATAATTTAAATAGCAATGAAGCAGACAAAGAGGGGTAAAAAATGATGGGATGGTCTTATGGAATAGACAAAGAAGAATCTAAAAAACATTTCATTGTCTCTAAGTGCAACACAGAATGCTTTCTCTTTGTACAGCAGTACTGTTGTAAGCAATTTCTTATTCCTCTTCTCCTGTTTACATATACCAGAAGGAATACGTTGCTTTCTCTTTGACAGTCTTGTTAGAACATATGAACCACTAATAACATTCTAGTAACAAAATCACCCTGTTTCTGTGGTTATTTTTTGAAGTAGGACAGTAATTCCAAAATTACTATTTTCCCCTCTTTGTACTGGTTATTTCATTGTGGACTCTAAATGCTGGCATGAGACATACTGACTGCACTGGAGTAGAATTTGGAGGGGATGTTACTGGCGCACCCACTTGCACCATTCTGCTTTAGAGTTTGTCAGTGTTTCAATTGCAAACTGCTCCTTGCACATAACTAGGTCATAAAAGTTCCCTCCCAGCTAAAATTTTCACTTCTTTTAAGTTTTATGACACAAGCACAAAATAGAAGTTGGATTTTTTTCATGGGATATATTTCATCATAAGGCATAAAGATTTACATACTTAATCCCGTTCTTGTCTGGGAGAGGTACACATCTGCCTCTATCTGCAGGCATCAGCATAGGGTTCTAGAGGCAAATCATCACCTGGTTGTCCCTAACCTTAGTGAATCCCACAGAACAAAGCCAATTAACACCAGCCAATCTGGCTCATAGTCAGTGTTCTTCACTTGCTGGCTGTGGCCAAATTGTTTTTGTCAGCCCTTTGATCAATATAATTTCAGTATGCTTTCTGAACTATTGGTATGGGAGAGGGAGACTCCATTTCGATGTACCTTATCAAGCTGAAGTCAGAACGAAAGAGAACAGACATTAGAGAATAAAATACACTTTTTTCCCCCTATCAGAGCTAACAGCCTGAATCCAAGCTAATTGAAGCTAATGATGTCCATTGGCCTCATTGTCTGTTGTCAAAAACTATAGAAAGCAACAGCTGGAAAAGCATCCACAATATCCACAGCCCTCTTTCACAGGAGGACCTCCACTGTTATGCCACGTACAAGGTTTATTACAAACTCTGAAAAAATGACCATTTATTTGTTTAGGAGTTACATTTCATGTCAGATATAAGAATTGAGGCACTGTTTTCCTGTCTGTTACTATTTGTGCACAAGAACTATGCTTCAGTTCGTGAGCACTATTCACCAACTTCGCATGGAGCTGGCTGCAAGAGAAGCATAAGGGCTGTTGTATCAAAGGTTCACTTCCTTCCTGGAGCTTTAACAGACCTATCAGAGTTTTATGTATCTTTCCCTGGAGTACTGACTGTTCTTCCACAGTTCTTCCTGGATTCTTGGAAGATCTGCCCATTCAACCAAAAGACAGATCTTCAGGTAGTTGTGATGAAAGCTGTGGGCTAGACAAATAAAGGACAGTGCAGTTGAAATGATGCCAAATCCATCCTAAGTGCAGGCTTTTTGCAAAAACACCACAAAAATACTTAGGCTGTCATTTCACATTAACCTTTTTCTAATACTGTTGCTATTTTACCAGTCCAGTTTTCAGGGATTTAGTTCTCTTTTGTAGACACAGCCATACTGTATTTCCTTATCCAATAACTAGAACCATGTGAAATACTCTGTCAAATCCCAAACCACCAAGGACTGTCTTGGTTTCAGCTTTCATTATGACCTCAAAATTCAGACCAGGATGGTCTATTGGGAAAATGGTTTGTTAAGGTTCACATACCTTGCAAACAGACTTTGGGCCTATTTTGATTAACTCTACTTCTAATGGTTGGGGGCATGTTTGAAAACCAGGCTGAAGATGGCTCCTTGTGATGCATTTCCCAGGTCTTTGGCTAAGCCAACCAGACAAACTGAGCTCCCACTTAGCCACTGCTTCTGAACAAAATCTGTAGTGCAGTCTGGCACTCTTTACCTCTCAGGTGGTTAACCTATGTTGGAACTCAACACTGAAAGGGCCATTTCAAATTATTATGAAACATGCCTCATTCTCAGTGCAGGAATGGAACTAGCTAGTCAGAGCTGCATGGATATGGTGTTCAGGCTTCTTGGTCTTCATCCAAAGGTATGCAGAGCTCAAGGTTTTAAGTTACTCAGTTAGTTATACATTCAGAATAGTATGACAATTTTAACTCCTAAATAAGGTAATTAGAAAAGAAAGACCCCCTTCACCCTCAGTTTTAACTCCCTGAAACAACTCCCACCACTACAACAGGGGTGCGTAATCATGACAGAGACATTCAACTTTTGGGTTTTTGTCTTTCCTGGTGTTATATTCCTGAAAGACTCTTTTATCATCAGATGAAAGCGTTGGAATTGAAATATTGCCGTGTGGCTTACATTAGTGATAGTAATAGTCTGCTCCAAAATTACCCACCCAACATGCCTTTGAATTTGTTTGATTGAATTGACCCGCCAAGGGCTCAGACATGGCTAATCTTTGTTCTCTGGCAGATTGTCTTCATTAGGACATTGCAGGATTCTGCAGAAGCAGCATTCTACTGAAATAGTGTCATTTCACAGTATGCAGAGCCTATGGAGAGTAGGTTTGTTACCTCACACTTAAATCAGTATTGGGTTTTTTTGTGGTTTGTGTTTTTTGTTTTTCCCTATGCATGCTAGCTTCAAAGCTGGGGTTCCTCATACCAACTCATACTAAAAGAGATGCCAAAATAGCCAGATTGTACATAAAGGGAAACCCTGTGTCTGGGAGAGGCACTAAATCAAGTATAAGTTGTGGCACTGTTGAAGCTAATTCTGGATAGCAAGTATGAATGAGGCTGAGTAATGCTGCAATCTATCACATCTCACCCTAGCTAGTGTGACAGCACTTGCAAGGCACCCCATGTAAAAATAAAGCATTTCTTAAAAGGTGTTAGAAACTGGCATGAGGTGACCTATTTGATTTGAAACATGGAGTTATCGAATAAAACAGCTGTCTGTCAGATCAGGTGTATCCATGGAACAGCAGTCACTTCGAGGAGTGCTGTGGGTTTGTAAACTGTCCATTTAAAATATTTTCCTCCCTTTCTCTTGCAATACCTTAGTTTCTCTCTATATTTAGATGTCCAACTTTCCATTCTTGATGTTCTGTTTATTTCACTGTATTCACACAAGAGAAGTAAAAAAATAAAAATTTCCTGTGTGGCTAAGAGGCTGAGTTATTTCCATCTCAGTGAATAGGGGGAGAAAGGAAGGGGAGATGCATTTAAAGGGAAGCAGAGGATTTCATGCACATTGGTCTAACACCAAGTATTGCAACATTATCTGAAGACTGGGACATACACTGAGCATAAAAGAAAAACCTAAATCACTATAAATGATTAAACAAAATTTTTTGATCTTGGATGTGTAAATTGTCATAATCACTGCCACAAGGTGTTCTCGAAATTAAGAAGAAAATCTCAAAGTCTCTGGGGAAAGGGACAATGCTTCAGGCAGTAGAATGATGAGGAGACTGCAAGAACCAACAGGAAAAAGAAGGAAAGTGATAGTGGATGAGAAAATGGATTAACATAGTTCTGGCTGGAAAATGAAAATAGAATTAGAATGAGAGACAGATGGAGCAGTGTGCTGAAGAGGAGTCTAGATCATGAAGCAGAGAAAGCCAGAACTAGCTGGCTGGGTAACGATTTGAGGGCAAATGGTTAATAACAAGGTGGGTACAAAGACTGTGTATATCCTATGTGTTGGAACAGGGGAAAGGGAGACAAAGAAGGGTAGGTGGTATGGGGCAGTTGCCACAGAGCAGCAAAAATGAATAGATGAATTTAAATTGTAGACCTACAATTAAAATGGGAGTTGAGGTTTTGTGGACAGTAAGACTAGGATTGGGAGAAGAAAAGGGACTGTGCACAAGCACCCAAAGGACTCAGACTTATTAGGCAAGGGGAGAGATGTGCTGAGAGCAGCGACTGGAAAGGTTTCATGAGAAAGATGAAATTTGGATCCTGAGGCAGAGATTTGGATCCCTGAGGGAAGAGATTAATGAAGGCAAAACTGTGTCAGAGAAGGTGAGACAGGAGGGGTAATGCTGACATGGCATAGACAAATAGCTGAGGAACATGGAATAGTACATGTGATATTTAGGTCTGCTCCCAGTTTCTCTGCTGTCAGCAAAAGTCTGTTTAAATGCTAGCAGAGTGTGTGTCATCCCACTTCAGTGTTGCCAGTAAAGAGGTCAACAACCTATTTCTATAAACTACTTCATTAAATTAAATTACCTAGACCTGTGTGGAAAATTCATACAGTTGACAGTGCAGTGTTTACATGATGGAACTTCTGTTTTTTCACTTTGCTTTCAAAATATATAACAATCAGCAGAAAAAATAAAACTTATTGATTGTACTATTAAAGTTTAATTTAAGCTTCTGGATTTTTTTTTAATTTCCAAAGCACTCTGAACTTTGCCATCATGATTATGTTTCCCTGACCATTCCCATAAATTTGCTCTCTGATACCATCTTTAATTGCAAGCCCACTGGGGATTTTTTGTTATGTTGGGTATTTTTTCTCCACAAGCCATTTACACACTGATCTGTTTTGGGTGTGAATCAGAAATGAGTACTGGGGCAAGATAATGTCTTTAGTACTCTTTCTTCATTTGTTGCAAAAACCTGTGAGATGTACAGTGATGTAAGGTGGCTGTAGGAAGAAAAAGAACAAGTCATACGGCTGCACTAATTGAATACGGGCTAACAAAGTTGGATTCTCTCCCTTTCCCGTTACCATTTGGTCCCTGTGCTTTGCCAGGCATCACACTTTTCCACAGGTGGACACTAATTGTGTTTTCCTCATTTCTGGGTTCCTAACAGGAGACTCTAGGGTCTGGTTTGCAAAAGTGCTGAGCATTCGCAGCTGCAACTGAAGTTAGTGGTACTTGTATTTAAACACATAAAGGACTATGTAACATTATATACTCTGAAATATCCATATAACAAATTTTAAGTGAACTGGTTAGTGAAGTCAACTGGCATGAAAAATACAGGGATTTAAATGTGGGGGAAGTTTGGAATTTCTCAATTCAAAAGTAGAAAACTTTCTGTAATTTGGATCCCAACAAAGTTGGCGGAAAAGACTTACCTAGAGGGCCCCAGCTCCAACTGAATGAATAACCATCTCGAAAGGGATATTAAGACTAAGCAGGGAGCTTACAAGGGATGGAAAAAAGAATCAACCGGCAAAGAAAGCGATGCCTTCAATGTCAGAAAGTATACAGAGAAAGTGAGAACTGCCAGGAATCAGAGAGTTGAACCTTGAAAAGAAAATTAAAGCAATCAGCAAGAAGTTCTTTGGCTATAGAAATAAAAAGAGAAGAAAGGAGATGAAATTGGAATTCTGTATAAACTTAGGATATGGCAGGGATTTGCTTCTCAAAGTATAACCAAAAAAAGTGAGTAAATACCTCAGTTTTCAAGTATGGGTGATGGTGGGCAGGTTGACAGGCAGGAAGGACGACCTGGAGAAATCAAAATGATGTGAAGCAAAATTCAAAATCCTTGCTACAATCAAGTGAGGAAAGTGGATAATCTCCATTTCTCAATGCTGGCTCCTGAAATTACAGATCACACGCGAAGTAATTCAATAAATCTATAAAAAGAAAAGTTCCAGGTAACTAACAAGAGTAAATTACACAGTACTATAAAATTATATTTAATATTTCTAGTAAAATAAAAGTTTATTGCTACTGAAAGGAAGGAAATCTGATTTGGAGAATTTACATGCTTTCTAGGCTTACCTCCCCCATATGCAGCATTTTAGTCTATATTTTAAAGATATGGACAATTAGAAATGGTGTGGGAAAGAACTAAATTGCATCCAGGGTGTGTCATGCCAGGATAACCTTATATCTATGTTTGATATTTTGTATTGTATTGTATTTCACTGAAAATTTCTTCTCCATTATGTATGGATTAAGAAGAAACAGACAGGGTTTAACAAGGTGGTAAAGGGGTACACAGGAATGGCTGGTGAAGGACTGCTGGCAAGAGAACACATAAATATTTGCAAGGATGATTTTGGTCCTTGGTTATTTGAATATTTTCATTAATGATGCTGGCTCAGAATTAATTGTATGCTAATAAAATCTGCTCTTGACTTGATGGAAAGCACTGTCAAAAAAAAAGAGAGATCCAAATATCTTATGCAAAGAATCATATGACACTCAGGACTGGACTGTTTCTGAGATCATGTGCATAAAGAGCTAAAGCTAGAAATTTCTGCTCTAGGCTGAGAACTCATCCATTTCCCTATGCATAAGGAGGAAAAAGGCCTGAGGTTTGGATTTCATGGTGACAACAAATTTTCATGTCATTTGAAGGAGTCCAGGAAGAAGCAAATGAAACCCTTGAACTATGTCAAGGATAACTTAAGTAAAATGGAGAAGAATTAAAACTATTTTACAAGTCACAGGCGAGATCCAAGAAGAGTATTCCATGTACAGTTCTGGCCCTGTATGGTAAAGAAGGATGATTTTAAATTGGAACCTTTGTCTGTCTTATGGGAGAAAATAAAAACAGCTTTGCCTGCTTTTTCTGGTAGAAAAAAAAGGCTGCAGCAAGAAATTGTTCATCTCTATAAATACATGTGAAGAAGTGGAGCTGGTTTGAAGGTATGGGGGCAGTGAAAAATGAGAGCAGACAATACTGGATTTCAAGGAAGTGTTCTCTAAGCTAAAGAAAATTAAGGAAAAAGAATTCACTGATAAAAATACATGCATATATTAGCCTAGGAACTGGGATGAGCTTTTTGAGCATCAGAAGTCTACTGAAAAGCTTCTGGCAGAAGAGAGATGAGCATAAAGGCTGTATCACAGCTGTAGCTAGCATCCCTCCAGTGCATACTGACTTTCCTGCTGCTTTCTCTCCTTCTGACCAGCAGCAGCCTGGATTCCTCCTTCCGAGCTCCATGCGGGTTGCTACATGTTCCCTTTTAAATACGTTTGTTGTTGCCATGTTCTTTGTGCCAGTACTTGCTGATTTTCTGAGGCCAGACATTACAAGCACATAAGTCACAGAAGAGACAAGGAATCTTGTCTTGCCAGCCCATTACAGCATCATAAGTCTCACAGATGTTCAAATATATTGGTTTTGAAATGAAACTCCCACTATGTGGTTGAATTATTGCATCTAGTGGAGGACCTGCTTCCATCCTATCTGACCTCCCTTTATTGTTTGGTGGTGTTCTGGTGGTTGTTTGCATGTACTGGCATATCTTATTTCCAGTGATGGCTAAAGCTTGGCATTTCCAAATACTGGGCTTGGTTCCATTTTTTGTAACACATGGACTTTCTGCTTTTATCCCATAGCAATATTCTTGTTTTTCTCTACCTCTTGCATTTTGCCCACAAAAATGGGCTGGTTAAGCTTGAAGGTATCCCTAACTCAGGATTTAATTTCTGAGGATGGTCAAGGCCAGATGTCTGAAGAAGGCTGTGGGAAGAGGGAAACGTAGTGAGACTTCCTCAAAATACTCTTCAGGCTCCAGGAATTTGTGGCTCGGGTAATTCCTGAGCCAGAGATGGGGCCTTTGTTTTTAATAGCTCTGATGGATTTTTCTTCTGTGGACTCGTTCGCGAATTTTTAAATGCAAGTTAACTTGTGGTGTCCCACAACATCCTGTGGCAAGGAGTTAGCTGGCTTTACTGTGAGTTAAGCAAGTTAAAAGCTACCTTTTTATTTGGAAAATGCTTCCTGCTTTTCATTTGATGCTCTTTGGCTTGTATACTAGAAGTAGTGTGTGGTTGTTTCCTATTTACCATGCTTATGCCACTTGTGATTTTACAGCCATCTATCATGTCTCCTAGGCCAAAGGGTCGTACCGTATTTAATCATTCCTTAGATGGAAGCCAGTCCACAACTTCTGTCAGCCTGCTCTGTATGTTTACCAGATTTACTGTTTGGGCATAGTGGACAGTAGTTCCTTCTGTGGCAATTTGCACTGGGATTTCATATCCAGCTAGTATTGAAAGGTGAACTGATAGCATCCTTTAATTCCAAGGAGCTCATTCAGATGGTGTTTTGGTTTTGAGCCTTTAATGTGGCTCTGTCCAGTGCTTAGAGCAATGCGTAGAGATGGCAGCTTTGCAGACTTCTTCAAGGTACATAACATTGTGCCTGTTCCTCCTGTACTAATACCTGCCACTCCTTTGTCATTGTCAGTATGCATACAGCTTCTCTTGTCTTCTACAGACCCTTTCACCCAATCTTGAGTGGCCCATCTCAAGAATAACATAGCTCTAAAAAGTAAACATCTTGTGCTGTACAACTTTGAATGCCAGCTGATCAGAGCCTGTCCAGTTTACCTCTCCCCCACCTTCCTAACCTGGCTGCTTGCCAGCTCCTACTATCACTTCCTACCTATTTCTCTGTATTTCTATTCCCAAAGCCATAGGGTGTCTCTTCCTCACTGTCTCCTGCCCTTGTATCCCCTACCTATGCTAAATCCTCTGACATAGCCATCATAGCCAAAACAGCCTTCTTTGAGCTGAGTATCTTTGAAAACATTCCAAAAGAGGAAATTTAGACCTAACCATGCTGTCAACCCAAGAGCCAGAGCTTATCCCCTCAGCCCCACTCAGTTTACCATTGCACAGGGAAAAGCAGGCATGGGAAAGGAGCAGGCAGCCATCTGGTATCCGCACGCACAAGAAAGACCTTCAGCCTACCCACAACCTTTTTTCCTCTCAGCTTCTTATCCCCATGCCACCACTGGATCAAACTGAATGCCCTCATTTCAAATGCCTGTCAGAGAAGGAGAGAAAGCTTTCAGGAAGGAAGAAGAACTCCAAGAAAATGAGAGAAAAGTTTAAATTGCCTTTCCTTCCTTTCTTGCAATTGTCCTGAAGCCATACAGGTGAGATACTCCCATCTCAAAGCTACTGCCTTCTTTGCCCTACAGGCTGAGGCATTTCAGGGTATTCTTACTATTTTTGAAGGTCCATTTGGGACCTGGTATCTTTGTATGTTTATTGTCTAAGGCAGAGCTTGGAGGAAGCAAGAGCCAGAAAACCAAAGGGCCATGCATGTATATCAGTGGATTTCCCTTTTCATCTCCTGGTCTAGGCATGGCTTTTATCTCTCTCTTTCTCAGGTCTGACCAGTATCTCTCAGAGATCAGAAGATGTCTGGCTTCCTCTTGTCTGCATTCAGATACATTAAACTCTTGGTACTTCCTTGGGAATTGGTTGTGACTGTTATCATGTAATTCACTAAATATCCTGTTCTTGTTACCTTTGGCTACTGCAACGAGACTGTGGTGAACTACACGCTTGGTGCTCCTCAGTCGCTCTAGTTAGTGACAGGTTTAGTTCTTGTCAGAAAACTTGGGTAGCTACATTTGAGCCAATGAAATTGATACTAATGATAAATGCCAAATGTGATGGCAAATAGTCGGGGCAGTATGTTCAGCAGCTCAAGCCAACACTGACATCAAGGACACTGAGCCCTTTTGCCCAAAGCAATTTTGGTGGTAGGGTAGTGGAAATCTTTTCAGGATTCTGCTGTGTAGCACCCTTCCATGTTCTTTTCAAGGCTTTCTCTTGATTACTAGATCACTGGTTTCTTTTTTACTGGGTTTTGGCTGTAATGGGTAATGTCATTCATAGAACTACTATTAGTGACTTTATCATGGCTAGCTCTTGAGCGGCACAGTAGTTTTTGACTTCAGCAGGTCTTGTGTCTTCTGGAAATGTGGCTTTCTATGCTGGGGAATATTGGACAAGGTGGTTATTCTTGTTCTTGTCCCAAACTGAGAAAAAACCCTGATTTAGTGGCATGATTTGTGCTGACCTGCTGTTAGTGGGTTGGCCTGTCGGTGACACCAAGCTTTGCATTCTAAAATGTTCCTCTTTATATGGCTGTATTTTTTTCTTCCTGATTATTTGCACTGAATAAGAATTAGTGAACTGGTAAATTAATTGTCTTATATTACTTACTTAAGAGTGTTGTATTTCCGACAGACTGGAAGTAAGTCTGATAAGTTTGTTAATCTAATACATTCATAGAAACCTTTTTTGGTGATAGGTTAAATAAATGTAAAAGACACTTTAACTTACCATTTGCTTGCTACCAGTCCAAATCTTCGCTGAGGCCAAAACTGGCATCTGTGCGAACTGCTTGCTGCATTATTCCCATGGCCTACTCATGCCTAACTACCACAAATCATTTGCTCATTCTTGTTCAAGCCATCAGTCTAGCCCTCTGGGCTTTGCAGAATCCAGCAATAAATCTAGCTCTGATGACCCAGATCTTCTGAACCCTAACCTTAAAATTAGAGTTAATAGTCCAGAGACCCCTAAAAGTAAGAGAATTAATCACAAGCCATTTGTCTCTGTTAGCCTAGCTGCTAGTCCTACAGGTCATGTAGTATCCAACAATAAAACTACCTCTTAAGTACTTGCTGTCCCATAAGTAATCTGAACCCTAATTTTTAACATAACTCAAAAATCTAGTCCTGAATTAACAAAGTATCTTTAGTCTGTGGTACAATCAAGAGATATTATTTGTTAGACTTGATGTAGATGACATCAGAAAGTGAAAAATAATTATTTACATTTACCTGCCGTAAATTTCCATGCTAGCCCATGGACAGCAAGTCAGAATGAGTAAGGATAATTTCTGATGTTATTAAGGTTAGAAGTGCAACTGAAACTAGCTGGCAATGCTTAGTCTTGTGGCTATGGTAAGTTGGTAGGTTACAGTTAGGAGTAGATCTGGGTATAGAAAATGAGGAACTTATGAATTAGATTTTTCAACTGAATCATTTCCTCTGTAATGAGGCAAGAAAAGATCTGAAGCAGAAATCATCCAGGGCTGGAAACAAGGAGAAGATGTAGAGGTAGCCTGGGCAGATGCTGCCATATTCTTTAGATCTGGAAGTACTGGCCTGAAAAATCTAATCTGAAATAGCTAATGTTTACATTAACCTTATTCTAGTACCTACATAGAAACAATCCTCTTCAGCCTTGCAGCCTTACAGAAAAAGTTTGTCTTCAAAACCCTAGACCTAACCTACACTATTTCCAAGTGTCCAAGAATACTGAACTACATGCTCTTGCTAAGCTTCCACCATCTTTTGTATGGAGGACTTGCAAAATAATAATAAAAAGATTCTCTCATAGTGTCTCCTGCTTGGAAACTTTCCCTATTCCAAATGCTACTGTTGTCTTAGTGTTAGTATAGAGGCCAAGAACGGGTAAAGACTCTTCTGGTACTTTCTCTAGTATTTTGTCTTTGAGCATGGCAAATCTTCCATCCTGTAATAGGACCTGCTAGATAATAGCGACCTAAAATACTCATCCATGCTACTCTCAATGCTAAATCTAACCCAGCAGTTTTCCTATGCTGGCAATGGGAAAGTACACCTCATTTGGGTTTGAACATAAGTTGTCCTGAATGCTAGAAATCAGTTAAAAGTAACTGCAGAAAGTGAGAAAATCTGTGGCTAAACTTTGCAGAGAAATTCTACTTGCCCAGAATTAACAGAATGCTTTGCTATCTGTCAGGTTTAATATTGAACAAAGGAAAAAACGTAAGTTCCAGAATATTAAAATTTTTCCTCCTTATAAAACAGGAAGATAAATACCAGTCTGCATACAGGGGAGGTTAAAGCCTCATGTGCTGGAAGGCTTGCAGGCAGACATCTGGCACTGAGGAGGCAGTGGAAGCTCTTCAGCTGTGTTCAGTTCTTGTTATCACTCTTTATATCCCTTCCAGTTTGAAGAATAGCAACCAAGGAAGGGACTGTCAAAAAAGTACCCTGAATATTTTTCAGCTTAGCTGAGATCTTGCACCTTGGAAGCTGGGAACTGAGACAATAAGGTAAAGGTGCATGCAGTGTTGATTTTTTTGGAGGAAAAGCCTATGGGTTTGGGATGTTTTGAGCCTCTCTTTCCTGAGGGGGAGCATGGCTCCAGGAAGATCTTGCTAAAAATGAACTTGTGTATCAGTGACACTCTGATCAAGCAAATCAGCTGACTTTGGCTGGCAGCAGAGGAATGGGCACTTCTTGGTCTGCTGCAGTGCTGGCCTTGGGTGATCATGGATGACACTGCAGGTGCAGCTTGTTCTCAGTCCACAGGAAGCCTGCTTTTCATTTAATCACACATACTATGCTGGTAAGAGCTCCAGAGAAAACCAGATATTTTATATATTGTGTGTGCTTCAAAAAAGTTTGCCATCTTCTGTATCCTCTTCAGTACTGACTCCCATTTTGTCCACTATTTTTTAACTTGTTCATCAATGACTTGGGTGAAGGGGCAGCAAATTCAATGATGACACAAAACTGAGACAAGTGGCTGATACCCCAGAGGACTGTGCTGACATTCATCAAGACCTAGACAGGCTGGAGAGCTGGGCAGAGAAACCTAATGAAGTTCAGCAAAGGATGATGCAGGGTCCTGTGCCTGGGGAAGAATAATCCCCTGCACCAGTACAGGCTGGGGGTCAAACTGCTGGAAAGCAGCTCTGAGAGGAAGGACCTGTGGGCCCTGGTATCCATGAGCCAGCAGTGCCCTTCTGGTCAAGAAGCCTAATGGTATCAGGTGCTTTAGGAAGAGCATTGTCAGCAGGTTGAAGGAGGTGATCCTGCCCCTCTACTCATCTCTGGTGAGGCCACATCTGGAGTGCTGTGTCCAGTTCTGGGCTCCTCAGGACAAGAGAGACATGGAGCTCCTGGAGTGAATCCATCAGAGGGGTATGAATATTAAGGGACTGGAGCATCTCTCTTACAAGGAAAGGCTGAGGGAGCTGGACCTGTCCAGTCTGAAGAAAAGATGACTGAGAGGGAACCTTATCAATATCTATCAGTACTGAAGTGGAGGTGTCAAGAGGATGGATTCAAGGTCTTCTTGGAAGTGCCAAGCAATAGGGTAAGAGGCAATGGCCAGAAACTGATGCACAGAGAGTTCCACCTGAGCATGAGGGAAAACTTCCTTACTGTGCAGTGACCATGCACTGGAACAGATTGCCCAGAGAGGTTGTGGAGTCCTCTGTATTGGAGATATTCAAGAACCGTCTGGACACAATTCTGTGCTGTGTGCTCTAGGATGATGACCCTGCTTGAGCAGGAAGTTTGGACCAGATGACCCGCTGTGGTCCCTTCCAACCTTACCCTGTGATTCTGTGATGAATGTGATTCTTGTCATGGGCTTCAGGCCTCTCCTTTAGGATGGGGTTTAGGCAATGAAAACAGCCACTAAGAGGGTAAGATGTTGCATGAAGTTAGTAGGGGGAAATATGTTATGACAAATTTCTTATGCCTCATCAGATGGGACTAGATTAAAACAGACTAGGACTAAACAATCTGCAACTCATGTGAGCCATAAAATTAATCATAAACTATTTGACCTGGAGGCTACTTACCTCATGTTGGTCTTGTTGGCCAGTTTCCAGAAGACAGTCCCATCTTCCCCACCTTATTTCTGCTCCAAAAGACAGGTTCTTGTAGTGCTGAAATTACTCATTACTTAATTTTTTCCTGCTAGCTGTGTCCTTCATTTTACTTGTTACGATTTTCAGGGCAGGCCCATAAAACTATTTAGAGACTTTCTTCCCCTCAGCTTCAACCTTGAAGAAAGAAAACTTATATAATTTTTGTCAAATTAACACATGACTCTGGCACAACTTGTAAGATTCTAAAGTAATATTTTCACTTCTTTTCTGAAAGAAATTCTATCAACATACAAACATATGTCCTGAAACAGAAATCACAAACCATTAGAGAAAAAAGGAGTTAGTTGTGAACTAATTTTTCCTGCTAACTACATCACTCCATCTTTATCATAGCAAGACTTGCAAGACTGAGAAATGAACCTCAATGTATATTTCTTCTTGTCTTGTCCTACAAATCCTAAGCAGCTGAAAGAGATGCTGACAACTCAAAAGAAGTTATTTGAAAACCTGAGGTTTTATATTAAGAACTAGCTCTGTTGGTTTTCTTGTCTTTAAGAGTGTTCCTAACTATGGTATTCATGCTGAGTTCAGTCAGAGGCTAGGCAGAAAAACTCAATCACCACTGCAATGACTGCTTCCTTTATCCTTCTTTACCAGCACCTGCAAGATTGAGGCTTGTTTCATTCTAGTTTTCCTTGTACTAAATTTCAACCCTTGAGCTAACCCAATCCCTAGCCTGAAGGCAGTAATCCAAGACAGTTTACAATGCAAGCGTATTATATTTTATATGGCAAACACATTTTTAAGCTGTATCCTTCACATATTCTTTTGAAAATCCAAGATTCAAGAAGGAAAGCAGATCCTTGGTTTCTAATCCCAAATCTTGCCAGAAACACACAGGCTGTGCTACTACTCTGTGCCTTTTTGTCCCTAGGCATCCCCACGAGTGCTTGGGCAAGGCTGCAGGAGAGCAGATGGGAGAAGGAGATGAAGTTTACTAAAGCAACCCATAGGCACATGTCTGGCTAAGTAGAAATACCTGCCAGGGCTGATTTTTATGGGGAGAAATGTATAACTGGCTGCTGCAGCTGCTCCTTGAGCACACAGTAGGGAGTAAAGATATCCTTCCTGGCTAGTTCCTAGTTTGATCTGTTGTCATGGGAGACCATTTTTTCAGGCAGTAACAAATTAATTCCTTCTCCAGGGCACACCATCTTATTCTTGTTATTGTCCTTTCCTGTAAGGTGCCCAAACACACCTCTAATTCCCCTGTCCCCTGGCAGCAGGAAGTGTGGAAACTCATTAGAGGTCTGGCTTTGAGATTTAGGTTTGCGAAGCTCACAGGGACAGAGGTTGTCATGGCCGAGGGTTTTCTTGGTCTCTGTACCTCAGGTCTTGGGATGGCATGAGGGCTGCAATAGCACATTATCCACTTATTCCAGAGCAGACTCAACCTAACTCTTCCTTTCTTTTTGGAAAGCTGAAGAGCTCTTACCTAATTTGATACTGCATATTGGCATACGAATAAAAATGTAGAACAACTGGGCCATACAAGGTCCAGTCATAAGTTAGGCATTTCTGTTCTGGAAAGGGGAAAGGATAGGGACAGTATGATAAGGATTTATAAATCTTTGGCAGAATGGAAAGGATCAATAGTGATTATTTGTTCACTGTCTCATTCAATACAAACCTAGGGTAATCAAGTGAAATCAGAAAGAGGCATGTTTCAGAATGCTGAGGGAGTTGGTTGTTTTCAGCTCAGATAACTAAGGCACATAATCCTTTGCTGGATGACCTGTGGATACTGTTTACATGTGCTCACGATGGGGTGAGATAATGAAAATTAAATTCATGGCTGGATATTGAGGGTGTATTGTTAGGCTTACTCTGTTTTATACTCTAGGCATCTCCCTATGATCATTCTCAGAGCTATGAGGACTGTTGATTTGATCTTCTAAGGCCAATTCATGTTCCTAAGTCCAAGTTCTGCATGTCTTTATCAACTGTGATCACTGATATGAAACAGCCAAAGATCCATCCATAGCCACAAGCCACTTTTACTTGTAATATCAAATCAATTTCCTTGCCAAGCTGAGCTCAAAGGCAAGGAGCAAATAAAACTGGCCAGTCCCTGCTGTCCCAGATCCTAATCCTGAGCTTGATATTTCCTTTGAACCTGGGACACTAATTACAATTCACTTTTCTTTGGAGGATATGCAATAAAGGACTGAGCACAGCTTCTCAGACACTGTCATTTAGAAGTTTAAGCTGATACTGTAGTTGAAGCCAA
The DNA here is from genome assembly GCA_026261815.1 of Monarcha castaneiventris obscurior. NCBI lineage: Eukaryota > Metazoa > Chordata > Aves > Passeriformes > Monarchidae > Monarcha > Monarcha castaneiventris. The sequence continues at coordinate 50,678,629 of JAMPIT010000230.1, read as the reverse complement.
AACTAAAGGGGCCTCAGAAATAATCTTCATCTTTCACCCTTCCTTCCTCTGTTTCTGCAAGTCTTGAAGGCTGTAGCAATAAGATACTCTTTTGCATCTCTACTTGTCACATCTCTAACACTCCTGAAGCTGTACCGTAGCTTTTTGACCCCTTAACTCCCAAGCAATAAGCCTTTTGCCACTGCTGGTTTTGCAAGCTTCCCACTAGCTCTATGAGTCTTGTAGGATTTGGCAATGAAACTCAGCTCTTTTACAAATCCTCATGCTGTCACCAACTTTAATGCTAGTTTTCCCAGTCTTTCCTTAAATCCCACCACTTCCAGCGCCCTTGCAATCTCTTTATCTGCTGAAAGCTGTTCTTCCTTCTCAGCTGTCTGTGTGCTGGGTAAGATTTGCTACACCCTACACTTATATTCAGTGACTGAGAATGTTAATTTCTGCCTTTCATATTCTTCCCACAGTATGTACAATGAGCCATGATTTTCAGTCTGGCTATGTCCTGAGTCATTGGCTTCTTTATCTTGCATCTACATACTTGTTCTGCACACTAATGGCTGTCACTGTTCTGATTTTTCCCTTGGACAGCTCCTGTGCTATTGACATTTGTATGCATTTCTCCAGGGTTGAAGATGATTCTCTTGATGTTTTCTCCTGCAAACTGAAATCACATGTCTCACCAATAATGCTGTTTCTGATTAGAGAATCTTTTTCGTCTCCAGAGTTACATGTGGATACCAGAACTCTCCATTGTGTAACTCACATATCTAACTTACACTCTTCTAAATTCCAGGTAAAATACTTTCCCAACCTTCATCCCAAACCCAATACCTGTCCACAATATCCTTCTGCCTAAAATCATGACAATTATTATTCCTCTATTTCCCAGCCAAAGCATGGGATATGAGAAGGAGACAAGTCTTTGCCTTATTAATCCTTGCAGTCAGTTCAGTATTTTGGAACCATTTTCCTTTGTACTGCTTTAATGATTATGCAATTCTAGTTGTCTAGAAGTCCAGCTTTCCTGTGGAGTGAGTCATATTGCTTCTCTTCAGAAACACTGCCTTGTTCTCTTCTAAAACATTAACATGCACCTTTCTCCAGTGTGAGCATCACTCCCCCATCACTTCTATCCTAGCTAATAAAATGGCAGAATTTCATTATCCTTTTATTAAAGATTCTCTGTATTAGGAGAAGCCTGTTCACAGATGCTGCAAGTCAACTCCAGCTATGACTACATAATACAAACAGACTGGTGCCTCCTCCAGACTTTCTTCTCTAGCTCACACTCCATCTACATTGCTGCATCACTAAAGAAAGATTCAAGCAATTTACACAATTATTGATATGATTTATACCCTTTTCAGATTGTGTTAAGACCTCAGATAGGAGAATTTTGCTTCCAAATTCCCTGATTGTTATTTGGTTTTCATGGACATGTTCCCATGATTAATCCAGCTCAGCAAAAGCCATTTTCAGCTATGTTTTTCAGTGACAAGTTACCATTCATCTGAGTTCTCTGATTCAGCCCAGGACAGTGGGGAAGGGCAGGGGCAAAAGAAAAGAAAACAAAACAGAGTGGTGGAGGGTGTATTTCTAGAATTTAGTTCTGACTTGTATTTCATTTCTGCTGACATGAGATCATTGACTCAAGCATCAGCACACCCGATTTGTACAAATTCAAGTAAAATTCAGATTGGCAGACTCCAACATATACTCTCTGATAAATGCATCTTTCAGTTCCTTTGAAAACAGCAATACTATAGTGATGTACTTGGCCTGGTGTTCCAGGGGACTATGCTCAATTCACTGGTCCCTGAGCTGCATTGTTTTACAGAGAGAGGTTTGTTTCATGCAATCTGTGCAGAGTTCATGTAATGTGCCCTCCAATCACTCCTTCTTCCAATCAGCTCCAGTAATTTGGCATTACTAAGAAGAGGTGGACATATTTTGTTTCATTTCAAACCCACTCACACTTTTGAAATGAGGAACAGAACTCCAAAAGGATTAGATTTGTTTTCCCTTTAAAGGGGGCAAAATGCCAATTTGGGCTGCTGTGAAAAGAAGCAAGTCCTGAATTAACAATGTATGAATTCCTAGCAGTGGCCAAACACTCTTCTCTCCGGCTGAGTTATGAAGAGGGATAAAATACCATATTATCAGTGGATCCCACTTCTTACAATTGCACCCTACAACTTCTGCAAAGCTCTTCCATTCTTCTCATTCTCTCAGGAACCAATTCTGCTGTGGACATAAAGTGTAGTCCTCATGTTTCTTCATTTCTGAATGGAAGAAGTAATGGCAGCTTGTCTTCTCCATAACAAGACAGTTGCTACATTCATCTGCTTTGAGAGGTCTGTTTTCAGGACTCATTAACTCCTAGTAATTTCGTTTTTGGGTAGTGGAGCAGAGCAAGGCCAGTGAAAATGAGGGAAGTGGAGTAAAAGTATTATATTGAAGTCCTGGCTGCTGTTGCTGCTGCCTCTGCAGCCATTGCTGCCCAGGAATATAAGCTGCATGCAGTGTAAATGAAGGATGTTTACTGCTGAAAGGAGTACAGATGCCAAAATACTCAGCTGCAGCTCTGAGCAAAGTGTTTCTGGACAGGCCAATAGTATGAAACTTTCCTGTTAGGCTCTTTGAGAAAGCAATCTCCTTCAAAAATAGGGGCTGGGTTGCTTTAGAGAAAAGCCAATCTGCATTTGTTTATGGTGGTGTGTACACCTTGAGTTTTGCTGTCGTATGACACCTTGCCTTTGTGCCGTTGCTGCGGCTGAATTTCAGTAAAGTCTTCTATGACAAAGGGTGGCCAAGTCTTCTATGTAGCACAGCAAGCCTGGGTTTCTTTCATTTTCTTTCTGAACAGACAAAGAATAAAGCATCCACTTGCAGAACTAGACTGCTTTTTATTCCACAGTAAATGAAGGCAAGAGATTTTGGAAGGATAAAGGCCTGTGTATCTCCCCATGTGGTGATTTACATGACTTATTTTTTGCAGCTGTCCAAATTACCTCTTAAAAATATGCATTTTTGCAATAGCCCTACACACCATTTTCCCCCTCGGTTAAGGCCACTGCCTCTTGCCACTGTGCAATGAAGCTGCAGTAACAGCAGTGAGGTTTGCAGGTGTGGCCTCAAATGAGGAGAGGTGAAGCTGGGTAACAGTGGGTGAGGGCAAAGCAGCTGGCATGGTGGAGCTGTCTGCTTAGACAGCTGGATATCTCTGTACAGCAGTAACTCCCTGCTCCCAGCTGCTGCTGCTGCTGCCAGCACAACTTCCGTGCTTCTGCTCTTGTTTTTTTTCCTTTTCTGCGTGGGGCTCAAAAAGCCAAGCAAGGGCTCAGAGATTGTTTTTCTGATGTGCTTATAGGTAGCATCATAATTTTATGCAGATTTGTGGTACAACCATCACTGCAAGCCTCTTGAGTGGAGAAGACATGACTCAGGACAGCTCCTTTCAGAAGACGTGATATCTAGATTTTGGTTTCATTTCTTTATCTCTTCTTCTTTTCTAAAAGAATAAAAAGATTCATAAGTAATAAGCCAGTTGCAGAAAGTGAGACTTCGAGAAAGAAATAAATACAATAAAAACTGATGCAAAAACCTTGAGGTTTTCTTGTTATTCTCCACTCTCAGTTGAGGGAAGAGCACTCCCTCTGAGCTGCTTGGTGTGCAAGAGGCAGTGTATCAGCCTCAGTGTCCTGCAAGGTACGCAGTATTTAGAGGCTGGAGGTGAGCACCCGTATTTTTATTCTCCTTGTCAGACCTACATGAGCATTACTGTTACTCCAACAGAAGCAGTGGAGTAGGAACAGAAAAAGGAAAGTTATGAGTTTTCCAACTCTCTCCAATTTTTTTTCCCTAAGCCTAGGATTTTATAAAACTCTAACTCCAAAACACATTAAAAGCCTGAGCTGCTTACAAAACCCCTGGCTCCACAGGGTTTGCTTATCCTTAGTAATTATCACTTAATATTTGGCCCAGCACAGCTATCTTTCAGTCTTATAAGGATAAATGTATTTGTTTCACTGCTATCTGAGCTCTTTTTCACCATCAGACCAAAACCTATAGTTTATTATTCCTGGACAGAGGCCTACACACACTATATGTTACTTCTGTAGTTCCCTCAGTCAGTGGGAAATGTTTTAGTATTATTATCATTAAATATTTTGCCAGAAACTGTGGTCTTCCAGCTTTCACATAGATAGGGAGGGAATGGATGTGTGGCTAAAGTGCAGGCTTAAGAGATGGGAGACAGAAGGGTTTTTTTCATTATCTGTGCCAAAACGCTTAGAGAGAAAATTCCTCTGGTAACTAGAAAGACTAAAATGCCCTTAAGTGGTTACTATCTCCTTGTACTTAGGCTTTTGAAACCATCAAATTAAATGTAGCATTTTGTGACCACAGGTGCATTTAGCAGTAAGGTTCAGGCTTAATAACCTTCTTTTCATCATCTTTTTTGGTGTATGTAGTACAGTACAGGCTTAGTTAATATTTTTAAAGGAGAAATTATAGGATTCTCATTGCAAAGTTGATTATTTCAGTGGGTTTAGTACCTTCTCAACAGTTGGGTTTTTTTGTTGTTGTTGTTTCTACATATTTAATCTAAAGGTTTAAACTGGAGCTGTAAATAATGAAGTTTAAATGCATAAGAGCCAATACCAATTTAATAATGCTCCAAAAATATAAAGTAACAAATAAATTTTAAGGTCATATCTTTCAATGTCCTGTGGTTCTGTGTCAGAGTAGAAATGATAAGTGTTAGTTGTTTTAATACATATGAAGCCTTTAATTGATGCAACATTCACTATTTTTATTATATTAATATTATGTAGCACAGGATGTTAATCTGAGAGGGCAATATCAGAGCTGGGTGAGGCACAATATCATGGCAAAGTGTATTTGCAGTAGAAAATACACTAATTTTGGACTTCTGAATCCTCCTGTGCCAACTGCTCGCCTAATTTTTCATTCCACAACAAGGACCCAGAAGTTTGTAATATTGTTTATCAGAGTTCCCTTAGACACTACCTGAAAACTATGTGGGCCAGTCACCTCATCTGTATCTCATCTGTGCTGGTGTGTCTACAGTTTCACCAGGTATTCTCCACTGCTCAAAAGGGAAACCTTAAAGGCAAGCACCAGTGCTGTTGTATGGGAAAAAGAGCAAGAGGAAACATTAGCAAAGACCTGACTCCAAAGAGAATCAGGGATCCTCAGGTCCCACGGCAGTGGTCTTACTGTGAAAGGAGGAGGGTTGAACCCACACCCTCAAAGACTGACATCCCAAAGTTTCTGTTGGACTGACTTTCAGTCCCCTGACCTCAGCCAGAGTTGCTCAGCTTGGAAAATGTGGCCCCTTCAGGTACAACTGGAGCATATTGATTTCAGGGCTGAACTTGAGGAAATTCCAGTCTACTGTATTACCCATCCACCTGCACTTTGGGAGACGTAACTAGACCGGGAAAAACATAGGGCTCATAGTTTGGCAGAAAGACTTAATGCAGGTGGATGTGGAAGAGCCATATTGCCAAATGCAATAGGATGCTGATCCTTTTCACCCAGCCCAGGAGCTGCCAGCTTTTCCCCTAGCAGCAGAGGCCATAAGGACCAGAAACTCCCGCAGTGGCAAGCAAGTTAATAATTCTCCTAATGGCCTACATGCGCTACATGCGTCAAATGAAATGAGTATGAAAATGGCTCATTAGCTTCCTGCGTTCCAATGTCAGGTTTTTCAAAGGAATTTAGGTACATAAAGTTGCAGGTGGACAGCTAGTAATGTTTACAAAAGCACTCAGGTGCCAGATTCCCATGGATTTCAGTACAGGTTATACCCATGAGGATAAAGTATGTTTAGGCATCCACATCCTTTGAGAGGTGAAGTATTTTGCGTTTGTTGCAGTGTCCTGCAGGGTGCATAAGGATTATTCCTACAGAGCAGCTTGTGTGCTGTCAGTCCAGCATACTGTCTTACTCTGCAGTGACTTGTTCATCTTCCCATACCCAGTGGTATAAAATCTGTTGCATACATCCCATGTATCTACCAACTGGGGAAGCATTCTTATTTGTGTTCTGGAAGCCTTCTCTTGAGTTCACTTTTCCTATTAAGAAGTGAAAAGTATGGGGGGGGAAGGTGGGAGGTGGAGAGAGAGACCGGCATCAGTGTCCAGCACACAGCACATTACCAGCTACCCTGCCAATTAATGTGCCAGGATTCCCTTGCTCGCAAATGTTATGTTGTTTTGATGTAACTAAATGACAGTTGCATTCAGCTGCTTCTTTCTATGGAAAAAACATCTTCAAAAGAGCAGATGAGCGTGACCCCATTACTCATTTTGTTTCCCATTACTTTAATTGTATATAAATTGAATATATCATCTATCGTGGAAAATTGCTTTAGTTTCTGTAACATCTGCAGGACACTATTATAGCAAACACTAGTGCATCTGCTGTTGCAGCTTTTGCTCTTCCCATATTTTATTCCATTTCATATTCACAAATTTCAAACCTGTGCTACTAGAGCTATACTTTTAAATCCACTGATTTCACTGGGAGCAGCAGGTGCTCAATGACACAGCAGATCTGGCCATTTTTGTTTAGGTGTCTAAATATGCCTTCACTAGCTTAGACATTTGGACTCAATGTTTTTGCTAGGGGAACATTAATCTTGCATCTCAAGTGTACACTTAATTCCAGTTTACTTCCTCTGTCTCAGTCTGTTAAAAATTTGGTTCCATGTTTTTATTAATACCATTCAGCAGAGGGTTTTTTCTTTGTTTCACCACACTGTCAACCGCTGCTTGCTCATTGGTAATCCCAGAATGATCTACAAGTAATGTCCCGTGTATGCATACAATTTTTATTGTTAGAAGATGAATGTAACCCTTATGCTGGGGCCAATACTTATAATTTCTTTGCATGCCAGGTTTGTGTGATTAACACTGAGGCTAATTTATTCTGTGAGTGGCTCTGCTTAATCCCGTGACTTTCTGTGTGCAGTGCATGCATATCATCCCCGAATGCCTTGGTACACATGTTAACAATGGGAAAAGTACTTGGTGGAAGAATGTAACTTTCAAACTCAGCTGCTGCAGTTGGCACAGGCTGTTCCTCCCTTCATCCACAATTTGTCTTACTTGATCTTGTGACTGCCTGTGGAAATGCCCCTGATTGTTTTTCTGGCATTTTTCACCTGCAGAACTTTAAATTAGAGACAGGAAAAACATTTCAGCAGTATTGAAATAAATGTTTTTCTAAGTGTATGCTTTACTTTCTTTTTTACTAATTTTTTCAAAGCATTGGTTTAAAGACGAAAATACTCTAGTTGGGAAAAAGAAGGAGGTAGGAAACTGCAAAGTTCCACATGCTGAGTTCTTTTTAATCCTATTTTTAGGAGTGCAAAGATAGTTTTCTTCCCTTCAAATGAGTTGTCAGTTCACTCTCCAAAGTGAGTGGAAGTCTTTCTGAGAGCCACAGAGATACTGGGATACCTGCCAGGGACATTTGTGACAAAGTTCAGTACCTGGCCTTACTTCCTGCCTTCTTCTCTTCCACTCGGTAATATCACCACACCCCAAGGGCTGAATGCCACTTATGAATTCAGAGCCAAGAAGCATATTTGGGACTGGGCCTGCAAATCATTTTTACCCACTCCTCACAGTACCAGCAGTTTCTTCTCAAATCCCATTTGTAGGAGAACCAGCCCAGCAACAAGACCTTGCAAGACGATACTTTAGAAACATCTCAAATTTGTGTGTGTGTGAAGGCCAGTTTTTGTGATAGTTAATTTTTTTTTATGTCTATATATATATATATAGATATATAAAGCACCTTATATATACTTAAAAAATTAAGCATGATCTACTCTGGTTTGCTTAAATCCCAGAAAACCCTAGGCAAAACAGAACCCAGGTTAGAGACAGTGAGAACATTTCCAGAAGCACTGAGCCGTCTTGCAGCTCCCATTCCATTGTATCCATTTTCAGAGGCACCATCTCTAACAGTGCATGCATAAATCCTTACAGTGTCTTGAATCACTCCTATACTGTACCTTTGATCAGATTAATTGAGATTCTTGAAAAGAAATGAGTATTTTGTAGTGTGTTTGATAAGTAATAATTATTAAGGAATTAGAGAATAAATCTAGTTTTGACAAGGAATTAAGCAGAATCAAATGTGAAGCTTAAAGCTGAATTTTTTAAAAAAACTGAATAGATAATTTACTTTAAATGTATGAATGCTCACATGTAATGTGTTCAAAAAACTTTGAGCCTTTTTACAAGAGATATACAAATTCCTAAGTTCCTGCAACTTTCAGTGGGAATTAGGATTGCTAGATTTTCATCACAAAAAAACCCAAAGAAAACCCAACAAAGATTCATGCTTCTAAGTCACTTCTGGTTCTTCGCAAACATTACATTCCATTCAGCTCAGTCCTTATTTTAAGCACAAAAGCTAATATTTTCATCTGAAAGCAGGTGTTCTGTTCTCTTGCTGGTCTCTTCCTTGCTTGATAGAACTGGCTTCCTCTTCTTGAGGAAGTTTTTGAGTCACAACAGAACAACTTTACAGTGGCCAGTAAACTATTTTTTTTTAAACAGACTAACACGCAACTCTTTTAAATTCACCACAAACTGTAGATAAGAAAGCAGGAGCTTACATTAGAGCAAATGTAAAAACATGCATTTAGTGTTTGCTTGTATTTAAGCCCTTTACACATCTGTGCTTCATTCCTGTGTGCAAACTAGGAGAATAGTAAAATGTGCTGAAAGCTGTGGAAATAGAATTGAAAGAATCCTTGCAGATTTATTAGGAAAAAAAACCATACCACTTTTCCTAATGTTTCCATCCCTGGATCTAGAAAGTCTGCCAGGTCAGTTCTCTGTTGAAGTCAGTGGGAGTTTGCCATGAATTTCAATGGAAAGAGGTTTTGGTTCTTTTACTGTAAATCTCCTCTTAAAAGAATCATACTGATCAGTAATGACGCATTCAGAAGCAGAGCTGTTTGAAAAAGCCCTTTTCTGTATTTAGCACTGCCTAAAATTTATTATTTAAAAATTCATATAGTGAATTAGCTCAGTAAGTACAATTGAAAAGTTTCCTTTTTTCCTTAAACCCAGACTCTTCCTCTCTTTACCCAGCTCCTCCTCCTAAAAAAAAAAAAAAAAGTGAAGTATAAAATAATGCCAGTAATTATGTGTTATGTGATTTTTATTGCTTTGCAATTTATTACCAATGTTTTTGTGGGTGGTACAAAGTATTTGAACAGGTTTTAAAACTAGTTAGAAATTTATTAAATATTTGTGATTGTTATTACAGGTTGTGTTTTATGATCTAAGGTTGATTTATACATACAAAAACTGAAAGGCAATGCAATGTGACTCTTTCAGCATTCTTCTTCAGTAATGCTCTACAATGCACAGTGAGCCTCGCCAAGCTAAAGGGGCTCTATATATGCTGAAGAGCAAAAAGTGACCATTACTGGAGCAGAAACAAAAAACAGAATATTCTGCATATCCTGTTGCTTCCACTAACTTAGGAAAGGTTTCTAGATAGTATTTACAAAGAGCTTTTTGCAAACTTTAAGAAACCTGAACTTCAGACGTTGAATTAAGAACATTTTGCTAAACTAAATGTTGAAGATCACTTGAAATGCATATGTAGAAATCCTTTCCAAAGGAAGAGTAAAATAATTGCTGTTATGATGTATGTATGATTAAAACTCTATATGATTGATTCAAGGAAAGGCACAAGGCACATTGTGTACGACAGCTAGACCATAAGTTTACTCAGATTATTTCATGACGTGTACATTTTAAACTGTGCAGTAATGAGTAACAGTCCAAAAAAGGACACATGGATGTATTTGCCCAGCAGACGTCCTGCTATTTAGTTGACTTTCTCAAAAGTGCTGGTAGACTTTCTATATCCTATCCCATTTCAAATACAGATCATAACATCAACCACACCATGCAAGGATTCCCCATACATCTTCTTTCCTCATTTGTTTTATTTTCCCTGTTGGTAACCCATCAGAAATGGTTCCCATCCTGACTGGTTTGAGAACAGATAATAATGAACAGCGACTAACCACAGAAAATCTTAAATCTGAACAGGATGTTTTCAGATAAATAAGAAACATGCTTCTCCCTGGAAAAAAAAAAAAAGAAAAAAGATAAAAAGAAGAGGAAATTCAAATGCAATGGCTGTTTGTATACATAGAGGCTTTCCCTTCTTTCCCCCTAGCTGCTAGAAAACTATAGATTGCTGATAAATTTAGAATTGGATATCTGTTCCACCTTACTTTATGATGGAAAATCTTGAGGGAAAAGAGCAAGGACTGAGGTGGCTTCACCTTTTCTCCACAAGCCTGGCATATCAGGGCTTAGACACAAGTGTCTTGCTGGCTCAGAAACTGGGCAGTAATTTGCCTTCAATTGTCAGAGGTAGTGGTGGTTAGGAAATGAGTCATATCTCCCTCTGCTTCTGTTGTTGAAGCAGAGGGACTGCCAAATTAACGACCTGCAAGACTGTCCAGGTTTCTCAAATTGTAAGGTCACAAAGGGAGAAAAAAGCACGGCTTGTGCTTTGTTTGGGCCACCTCTATGTACTTGCATTGCAGCCAGCAGGAATAGGTTTCTTCTTCATTTCAGCCTTCAAAACCCATGGGATTTTTTTCTTACGTCCTTGAAGGCAATGCAAAAAGATTGGTATTCCTGAGCATAGAAAGAAGTTGTCCAAGTGACCCTCTGGACTGACAGCAGAGGGGAAAAATCCCAACAAGACATATATTCAAATCCATGGGGGCATGCTGAAGAATAGTCTACATTTTGATCCAAGTTCATTCTGGCCTTGAAAGTAAATCCTGTCTAAATCAAGCAATGATCCACATGGACATTTTCTCTTCAGCTCTTTCCCCCCACCATACTGTGACTGTCAGCATACTCCCAAACCTTGCCTAAATTAAAACATGACACTGCACACACAGCTCTCCCCTAAATAGCACATGAAAGAAATGTTGTAAAGCTTAAGCCACCTTTGGAAAGCATAAAAGTGTTATACTGATGTAAAAAGAAGTGTCATGCTGAACGACAGTAGAGGCTTTTATTTATTCATTGGCTGTTGGAGATTTTGATTGAAAATTTCTGTAAGCTCTTAATCTTTGGCGCAAGTTTTACGTCTCTGTTGAATCCATTAAAACACTAGGTTGTAGCAAAGAGGCACATCATTCCTTCTTTAGGCACTTTACTCCTATTTATATCAATGGAAATTAGATAATTCACACATCTGGTCCTTCGTCTAACTTTTCCAACTGTGTCCTTGGGGTGCTGAACTTGAGACACGGAATAGGGCCTATTTTTAATGCTAAGAAAGTCACTTTCAGCATTCTAGGTACTGTTATAGTGAGTAAAACTTGGCATTCCAGGGTGGAGGCACCTAAAGTCCCCAATTACTTTTAATCTATTTTCTACCTTTATTTGCTTTTATGTAAAGGCAGGCAGAACAACATACAGCTTCTCTAACTATAATTGTATCTTCCATCTTTAATTTCACAGTGACACCAAGGTTGTGAGTTCAATCCCCATAGAGAATGACTTTAAGAGTTGGACTCAATGAACCTTGTGGGTCAATTCCAACTCAGAATATTCTGTGAAATCTGTCAATTTAACATACACTGGTAAGTATGCCTTTTCTTAACTTTGAGGAAGGTTTTTCTCCACTGTTCCTTGCTATTCCTTGATCCATCGTAAATGTCCCCTTTCATATTTATTATTTTCACTTTTCAAACTTGTTACTAAAAATGCACACATGCACACGTGCCAGTACACATACAGGTACATCCATAATTACTGTTTAGGCGATTGCCCATAAGGGCAGTGCATTTTGCTTAATATAGTGAAAAACCTCATTAAAATACAGTTTTTATTGTGCAGTAATCATAATGTCCATTTAAGCATCATTCTCATTTATGTAATATGTGCATTTCAGATGTATGTTTAAATTCAACGCAGCTTAAAAGGCAGGCAATTGCTTTCCTCTAAAGAATTTATTTTTCTCTAGGTGAGACACTTGCTTTTAATTTCTCATCACAGAACATTCTTTCAAGTCTCTTGATAATTTCATTGTTTTGTGCCTAGAACACTTCCAGGCAGTTAACTGGTTTCATAAATAAACACAAAAATTCAGATGATGTCAAAACCAGCATGAAGATCCACACACTGATCTTACAAAGTAATAAGTACCCTGAGTGCAATCCAGAAAATGCATTTATCTGTAGGCATGCCCTTCTAGTATTTGTAGCCCGTGACTGAAACTTTCAATACAGCCAGATCTTCCTTTCAGCTCTGTAATGCTGGGGCTCTGCCCTGCCAATCTTTAATCCCTGGGTTGTGAGCACATTGCTGTACAGCTTGGGATCTTTATATTCAGTGACCCCTGCTCTGTGACACTGCACTTCATGGCAGTGCCTCACAGCAATCCTTCTCCTAGAGCACTAAGTGTGTATTTGGGTCAGATAGAATGACTTTATTTTGTGTCTTCCTGGATACACATCTAAACAACATGTAGGCAGCTTGCTGGGTTGTCTCTGCCTCAGAAATATTCTTGGTGGCCTTTCTTGGCAGTACCTGTAAGGAGCCATCATGATGCAAAATTGGAGCTAAGTATGCTAATCATATTCTAGGTACTGGCCGTTGCAAGGGACTTTTTTAACACAGAAGAGTGGAGACAAAAGGGTCAAGGGTTCCTGGTAGGGACACTGCAGCAGACAGCAGCAGAACATGGCTAAGTCTTGAGTGAGAATGTATGGAAAACAAGGATGGGTTCATCCCAGCCCTTGCATTCACAAGAAGGGTTGACTAACCCAGACTTTACCCTTTTTCAGAAGTCTATGATTTTCAAATCCTTTTAAGAGTACCATGTCTGTGGTTCAGACATTCTTCTGCTTTAACTTTGATCCTTGCTTTTGCATCATGTCCTGGTGGGGAAGTTAAACTGGAAGTGTGGAAACGCTCCCCTGAAGCCCCAGATCAGTTTCCAAGAAGTGTGCGTGAGCCTGGGGCAGCACAAAGTGGACTGGCTGTCCTGCAGGGTTTCACCTCCCTGGAAAGGAGTTGTAGGAGCTCTGGGGCCCTGACGAGTGCAAGGGGAGGGCATTTGCCTCAGAAATATCTGGGTTTGAAGCAGGTGGGACCCCATGGATTGAGCCCACTCACAGCAGACTGGTGACCTTACACAATGGGACTGAGCCAGGTTGTGACAGATGGTGTCCCTGGATCTGAGACTGGGTCCTGGCTCTTACTGTTTTGTTAATTAATTGGGAGGAACATAAAAATTAACTTGGTAAATTGTGTATACAGTATAAACCCTCTGATTTTGTAGACAATGAATCCTGTGCTGGAGTAAAATGTTAAGTATAATCAAAGTTGCTGGTAGATTCTGATATTTTTCTCATAGCTCTTGTAAATTGATTCCCAGAAGTAAATTTGGAAGGACATTGCTAAAAGACCTATGATCTGATGAGGTTTATTGGATAGGCAGGACTGATGGGATAGAGGCATTCCTGGTGCTCATACATACCTCAGCAGAGTTTATCTTTAGCAAGTCCTCATAGAAAAGCTGACTTGGTGGAGCGTATCTTTCCACACCTAACAAAATCACCTATGTGATGTATCTTACAGCAGGTAAGTGTTGAAGTCTGATTTCTGAGACTGTTGCCTGAAATGTTTTAGTTAAGAAGGAAAGAAAAAGAGACATAAATATCCACGTTCTGTTGACACTGGCTGACACCCCTGTGCCAGTGGGAGAAATGAGTAGATTGGGCTCCTTGCTGTGCTTTGGGATGCAGGCTGCCGCTTGGAGAAGGGCTGTGCCTATCAGATGCAAACCATCATTTTGTGTATCCAGAATGGCACAGGAAATCAGAGATGGCAAGGCAAGGGTGAGCATTGGTATGAAGCCTTTTCTTTCAGGCACACCCTCCATGCCAGCAGCTTGAGGGGAGTCAATTGTCCCAGTTAAACCCTCAGAGGAATGTCTTTCCCTTTGGGGAGATTCCAGATAACACACACACACACACACACACACACACACTTTAAAGCATTTTTCTATCCCAGCAATGCCAGTCTCAGGGCAAGAGACCCATCCTCTTTAGTCAGTTCTTTTGAGATGTGGGTGATGCCTCTGTGCCAAGATAGTCGTTCACCTCCACAGTGGCTTTTTCCAGCAGGTTTCCAGGAATGAGAAGAACAGCTGGAGAAACTGAATGCTATGCTTCATTGGTGGGGGGAAATTCTCTGTACTGCAATATTAGTACTCACTGCCTATTGTGGTCACCAAGCACTGTCATCAAGGAGCTTTCAAGGGGCTGGTAAGGAAGTGGGATGTACTGAAGCTCTCACGCTTGAGCTATTCAAGTCCAGAAGGGTAATGCAGGGAGTATGTTTATCATGTAAACAGTGAACCATCTGTAAAAAGGGAAGTTTTATGCAGTGAAGGAGTTGTGGGAAATGAGAAACCACAAATTAATGAGAAACCCTACTGAGGTTAAAGTCATTTACTGATTAGTTTTGATTTCACTTTGTTTGGTCAGAGTGGAAGGGGGACAAGACATAGCATTGAATGATAAATCTTTTATTGGCACAGATCTGAGATTATTCATAAGTGAGACTAAACCACATCAGTACCGATAGGTTATGCTGTACCATTCTGCCAGCTGGATGTGCCAGCTGAACAGCTGTTTCAGGCAAATTTTCTTAAAACTTACTAGAAATTGTCTCTTCTCTGTTTACCTGTAGAGGTCCAGTAGTTTTTATTCTGGTATTTATTCTTTAGGGGGATTTTGGAGAAATAAATAAGTCACTAAAATACAACTGTAGTTATATTGTGACTAGAAGCAACTCAGCTTCCCAGTCTGACTTCTTGGGACCTTCCAAGTATAGTTACCGAGTTGTGCAGAAAATCAGGAATCTCCCCTTTCTATTCAGGCCATGCCTTGCCCTCAGGGTCATGCAGAAAATTACTTCTGTCCAGTATCAGGATTTAATCTGATTGCTCTTTTCGGCTAAGGTGATATATCTGGGGAGTGTTCCTTCAGTCTGAGGAAGGACTGAGAATGGTGGGATGCTAGATAGTTTCATTTCTAGGAGCAGAGATGAGGCTCAGTTTTAAAGGTTGGGTACTATTTTGTTGATGTGATTTATGACAAAATGGCAATCTCTGATTGTATAGAAATCAGAGTAATAACTTGTAGCCCAGGACAGTGACATTTGAGGTGAAGGAGAGGGTTTTTTACTAAGATAGGGACAATAGTAGAAACTTATTTTGCAGCAGTTTCAACTGTTTATTAAAACTTTGCCTGCCTGAAAAGAAGGAAGGAAGGAAGGAAGGAAGGAAAGAGAAAGAAAGAAAGAAAGAAAGAAAGAAAGAAAGAAAGAAAGAAAGAAAGAAAGAAAGAAAGAAAGAAAGAAAGAAAGAAAGAAAGAAAGAAAGAAAGAAAGAAAGAAAGAAAGAAAGAAAGAAAGAAAGAAAGAAAAAGAAAGTGTCTAAATTCTAAAGCTGGTTTGGCCTAAAGAATTCAGGACATACTTAGCTCACACATAATTGCCATGCATCCATTGCTTCTAGCATGCAGCTGGCTTGCATTTGACCAACTCAACACATGGCAAAACGTTGTTTCTTGCATCTCTCCTTTGAGCTTGGCTCAATTGCTCTTGTTTGTTGCAATGTAAGGTAATTTATGCAATATTGCTGTAAAAGTATGCTTGAAAGAAATAAGAAATCCTGAGGTTGCTTCAGGAATGTTTTTTCTGTACTGTGGTCATGTTTCACTGGTACTTTATGACCAAATTGTTAATGCCTTGAAGTTACTATATCACTATGATCTGAATGTACAAAATTATTTATTAACGAAGTAAAAGCATGTGAGAAAGAGACAATATTCCCCTCCAGATTGCATCATATGAGAAGAAAATAGCCATTTGGGAAATTATTGTCTCCTACACACAAGAAGTAACAGAGGGGAATTTTAAAAATGAAGTGTCTGCACAGATTGAAAGCAAACCTTTTGAAATTATTCAGAACTCCAACAGATGAGACATGCCTGCAATGCTGACAACTATCGAACTCTACATTAAAATATTTTCACTTTCCAGGTGATACAGATGTGTGTATCACTGTTCCAGAGTATCAGAGTTCACAGTGTTCCACGTGTAGAACTCCAGCTTTGACTTTTTGTGTATAAACCAAAAGAATAACTTCTGGATGTAAATGCAGCTTAGGACAAGGTCAGGTCTGAGTTCAAAGAAGTCTAAGATTTCAGTTCAGATTTGTTTGCTCTGAAATCTTGCCAGACCTCTATTGTCCGTTATGTCCTCTGTGTCTTTTAACATAGCAGTTCAGTGATGGTAATTAATACACAGGAGTCCACAAAGAGCTTCTTTGTCATGTTTTACCACCTAATTGAAAATAAAGTTGAGTCTTCTTTTCTTCTTATGATGCTGGTGGAGAAGTGGTATCCCTGGGACTCATAAAAATATTCCTATCTGTATCACATTTTACAACAATAAAACTTCTGACGGATAAAATCCATCTCCGCGTTCCAGCTTCTCCCCACTAATGACGCCTATTGTGTAATGCTGTCATAGTTACTGGGTCTTACTAACGTAAAAGCTCTGATAATCCTCGTATCTAGACCAAGAAAGAGCAAGATACTTCCCAAGATTTCTGAAAAGAAATTCAGAAGACCTAAATAAAAAGTTTGGATTTGTGGAAATATATAACCATATTTTCATAAGGCAGGTCTCTCTTAGACCACTTGATAAATGACTGACAAGTCAGCAATGTGGAAGCTGCAATACTAAAGTCACACTTCTACTGATATTTCTAGCATCAGGTCTCAATATTTCACCTGATATCAAATTTGAAGCAGACTCTTGAAGCAGACTCGGTTTTCACTGAAAATTCACAGTGCCTGAATCCAATGGCCCCACTCACCTTCAGCATTTTGCATATGATTCTCTCATTATGGAGTGCTTGTGGGTTTTGATTCAATTATCCCCCTAAGACCCCGTGCACAGAAGTGCATCATGGTGCTGTATATTTGGAGTGCTATTCTCAGCATGACCAGTTTGTCAGTCAGGGCCTTGCACTCTAGTTCAAATGTTCCTGAAATCCAGAAGGTCTCTGATTTCATAGGTCTAGTAGAGGTTTCTCACAAAACCAGAGGTATTTTCAAGATACCCAGAACCACAAATTCAGCCCCCATTGAATTTCAGTTTCCCTTACAGGTCATTATTGTTTTCACCACTTTATAGCAGTACTGTCCAAAATCAATCTTTTACAACTCCACTTCCTACTCATACTAAAAGAAAAAGGCTGGGGCTTTTAATTAGAGCTATTTATATTTTCAAAATGAGGAAGACATTCTGAAAAAGGAATTGTTTCTGCAGCCAATTCGGGGACCTTCTGTCTACAAAATCTGCTCTAGACACTTTCCCACCACAACTTTCTTTCCATTATTAGGAACTTACACCACTTTGTATTTAGCTTGGTATTTTGCCAAAAAAATGTTCTTTAGGTCTCTATAGTACAAAATCTGACAGAAAGCATAACACAGGAAAAAAAAGGTATTTTTAAGTCCCTACTTTTTTCCATTTTCCCATCAGAAAAAATATTCTAAAATATTAGTAATATAAATCCATCTCTGTTGCAGTTTTTGCTCTGGTTATTTATACCCTTTAAATGTGATCCATGTAGAAAATTCAAAAGTTATTAAATCTATTCAGATAGTTCTTCAATCTATTCAGGAGCTGAGTGTACCTGGCACAGGCACCAAATATTTCCTTTTGGTTTCTGAGCTAGAAATAATACTTGAAGTAAATTATTTTCTGCTGTGATAATGATGATACTACCAGACGTCCTGAGTGGAAAAGGCCAGGGAGGTTCTTATCCTGACTCTCATTCTGATATTGTGTCTTACTTTTTGCCCTAAGAAAACTCATTTCATATTCTGTCTGTGGTTTTCAGTAAGAACAGTCCTTTTCCCTTCTTCCTGAACAATTTTTCAGCCAGATTGACTGAACTTCGAAAAGGTCAAATGACTTACTTGAAGGGTAAACCATGAGTCAGTAGCACAGCTAGCACTGAATCAAATCCTTTCCTGTCTTCCCATCCAACCACTAGACAACACACAATTGCTTTCATTGACCAGAGAGCTTTAATGAAGTCAGCATTAGCTGTGGTACGTGCTATCATGAGTCTCTGAACAGTTTTAGTATACATTAGTATGAGTCTGTGAAAATCAGTCACCTTCTACCAGCAATTCATAGGTTATGTGGCAGACAGCAGACCTTGGGTCCCTTGCTGTGCATGCCTTGTGTCCTGTCTGTGCGTTTCGCTGCTTGCACGCTCAAGCCGTGCAGCTGTGCTCCCGTCTGCACTGGGAGCTGCTGTGCATGGTCCTGGTCAGGAGCTGAACTACAACCTTCGCTCTCAATCCTCTCTTCAGCTGCCCCCTTCCTTTACAATCAAGAAGAGGGGAAAGGGCTTGTTATTTTGTGCTGTAGTCATATGAGATCATGGTTTGGAATATGTCCAGAAACACTGGAAAAGATAAACTCAACAATCTATTTTGACCTTAGAGTCTACCGATGTTTGTTTAGCTGACCTATATACCTCTGCACATATTTTGGCAAAAAGATGTCTGGAAACTCTGTAGAGAGGCCGATGGAAAATACTGTAAAAAAAAGAAAATCTAAAAGGAACTTTAGCAGGCATCTAATCTCTCCTCATCCAAAGTAAGGTGGGCTTTGTCTACATTACTTGTAGCAGCTGACTCAACTGCTACTCTCTACCTCTCCAGGCAGTCTGTGGTGTCACTTCACAACTCAAATTCTTAGTTTAAACATTCAGAGAACATTTACTGCCCTCCCTTACTGAAATGAGAGGGTGTCACTTATGTATATGATGTAAAACAATCAAAAAAATAGAGCTCATGCAATACAGAATGGTATGTGTTACAAAGTCAACAGTACAGAAGTATCCTCAGTGAGGATTTCCTTTCTCTCATTCTACCTTTTGCAGTACAGAGAGCCTTCCCCCACCTCCTCTTTTTACTGAATAATGCCCAGTACTGCCTTTCTCCTAATAAGACTCTATTTGCAAAGATTTTCCAAATGTTATTCTACACAGTTGCCTGAGTATGTGAAGAAAAGGTAATAGGAAAAAGAAATGGTTTTAAAATGACACTGAAGATTTGGCTTTTTGGTTCTTCAAAGCCAGGAAATTAATACTGAATCATCTGACTGTGCTGCACTGCAATGTTTTAGCTCATATGCCACACAAGATAACCACTGTTCAGAGACCCTGCAGTAACTCAGCAAAATGGGATGACTGGAGGATGATGCTTCTGCTATAAATCATCAGGTCTGTAGTGTATATGTGTAATAGACAGGACTTGGGAAGTAGGGAAAAATGGGACTGTTACGGAATGCCAGAAGGACTTTTAGCATATTTCTTTTACTGATGACTGGTTGGCAGCTCAGGAAAAAGCTCTCTAGTATAAGGTCATCATATAAATTAAAATGGAAAGAGCTACTATTAGATACTCTTTTTCATCCCCTGTCACTGTGGAATTGTTCCCTACAGTGTGTTCTTGAGTGTTTTGTCCAGTCTTTTCTGAAATAACTTAAGCAACAGGGTTTTCATTGCTTCTTCTTGGAATCCTATCCCACACTGTAGTAGATCTCATTAATAGGAAATGTTACTCTAAAGCATAAATCTTCCTGCTCTCCAATTCATCTCATTAATTCCACTTATACTCCCTTCTCTGGTCCTAATCAATCCCTTTGCCTCTTAAGTGTTTATGTCCTCCAAAGACTTACGGGGAGTTATTGTAGCCCAATTAGATATCATTCAGCCAAGATATGTGCAAAGCCCATTCCCTTCATTTTCCTTCAGCCCACATCTAAGCCCTGGCTCATTTTTTCCCCTCTCTGAAGTCCCTTCAGTTTGTCATCAAGTTGCCCTCAATTTAAGTGGAAGAGAGTTCTGGTCCCTACACTGCAGCTGGAGATGTGGTGATCAGGTTTCCAGAACACCAGCGATCCCCAACTCACCACAAAGTCAGATGGAGTGGCCACAGAGACCACTCAGGAAGAAGAAAATAAAGCAGAGTAGCAGTTTGCAGGGAAAGAGCAAAGTAAAATGGCAACCAAACAGCACAAGCAGTGGCCCTGCAGGGAGAGGAGCCACAGCAAAGCTTGGCAGGAGTCCTGGGAGTTACGCCATCGCAATGAGGCATGGCACCAATGGCTTACACCTGGCTGGCAGCCCTGAGGAGTGCTGGTGGGGTAGAAATGCCCCCAGATCACTCCATGCCTACCCCACACCAGTTGTGGCAGGCAGGGCTGGCGTCACCACTTAGCAAACCACTCCTCACTGTCCCGCGTCGTGACCTCAGGAACGGCAGCGACCTGGGTGAGCGTGTGTTTCTCAGATGGACAAAGCCCAGTCTGTGTACAGGTTTTTTCCTTGTGGCCGTAAAATTAAGGAGTGGGAGAGAAACCTGGGCTATATCATAGTCTCCTGGTGGTCCACTCCCTCCACCCAGCCCTGCAGACCATCCAAAACGTTGTCATTTTACCCCAGAAGGCAAGCAGGCCTGGGGTAGATCCAGAATGGATTACAACATAATCCAGTTCACAAGGAGGGGTGTTTTTGAAAGAGGATTTTTTTTTTTCTCTGGCTGACTGCCAAAAATAAATAAATGCTGTAAGCATAATGTAATGTTTTCAGAGAGCATGGTGATGGAAAGAGAAAGTTCATTTCCATATCCACATTAAAGGGAGGGAGACGGTAATTTGATTTTTTTGCAGCACTGTACGAAGCAATCTGAGGGTATGTAAGGTATAAATGCCAGTATTTCGCAGTGGAATTTCAAACACAGTCATAGTCTGAAGAAAGCAGTGCTTTGTTTCTAATCAGAACAATGTACTATGGCTGTTTGGTCTGCATTTCAGCATCAAAAAGCCTCTGCCTGAACCTTTTGTGACCTTCAGAGACTTTTGCATAATTAGCTTGATTAAAGACACAGCACAGTTTTAGCACCAGAGACCAAAAACCACAAATTACTGAGGATCACATGTTTTGCAAAATAATACCATTCATGTGATTATTTGTTTTGCTCTCATCATTTTTGAAATATTACTCCATTGCTTTGACTTGAATTTCTAGCTGTAACAGATAGCCAGTTCCCAAATAAAATGTAAGTCTCTACAAAAATGTTTCCATTGCATAAAAAAACTGTTATTGGGTTTCTGTAATGTCATAGAGTTGAATTTGATATTTATATTAGGGATATGACTGAAAAACACCAGCAGTACAAAGACTTTCAGCTATGTAGAGTGCCATTTCACGGGGCCTTCCTTAGACTTTGCTTTTATAATTTTGATGTTAGTGTGTTAATCTCAAATTTTGAAGTGTGAAAAAGCCAATAAAAGACCAGATCAAGAACATAAGATAGATAATACATTGATCAACTTTCACATCCAGGGAACATTGGGTCATCCTATGGAGAGCAGTTTGGGGACTGCTTTTATCAAAGAATCCACAAGATAACTGTGGGGGCTTGCAACAGAGGGGAGTACTGCCACAGTGTTTCTTGGACCATGCATACACAGCACATGCCCAGAGAATTGCCAGAATGGACATACCTGGCAGTGGCACCCACCTACCTCCTGCATTTTGAAATGGAGACCGCCTAGTTCTTTTCCTCTTCACTCACACAAGAGGTAGTAATTTCCCACTGCCTAAGGGTGGTGGAAAGAAAAGTTATCAGAATGTCCCAAGCATCCCAAATGGAGAGCTCTTTTATAGGATCCTCATCCTCTGCCAAACACCATTTTTCCTTGCTGCTTTGGTGCAGAGTGGCTATGAATCCCTGCCCATCCACTTGCCTTTTCCAACAAGTTTCCTGACATACTCCCTGTTCCTCTTACTATGGATAAAAAGGACTTGGGCAAGTGCAGTTGGGCTCATACAATCTGTGTTCATGTGCCTATGCAGCTATGTAAGGCCAGGTTTACATCTCCTTCTCCTCTGTCCTGTTTCCGGTAGCTACCAGGCTACAGAAAATGGTCAACAACATTACATTACAGGGCTTGCAAGCTGTTTAAAGTAACCCTGCCCTTGTCCACGCTGTACCTACAGCCTTCAGAGTCTGCTGGAAAGGCTGCACAGATTTATGCAACCCTCTGCTGTTAGCACACCCTCATTGCTGCAAAAGATCTCAGCTTGAGACCTTCATGCGTTAAAAGAAATTAAGGAAGTTGCAAAATCTGTTGGTACAATAATAACAGTGGGTGTTCTTACAGAAACCAGTATAAGCTGGTTGAGTGGCACATCTGGGATGGTTTTAAGAAGAAACTTGATTAATACCACAGATGACTGCTATTTAAAGCCATTCATTTTGATGCATAGTTTGGGAGAGGTTCAGTTTACCCCTAAGGAAAAAGCAGGAGTTAATACAGACAGTGAGCATTTGTGCTCCACTGGATGGTATTGATCACTGGCAGTTTAGATTTGATATTTTAAAAGTGGGGAATTTGATTACAATAAATATGAGGACATTTCAGTGAGGCAAAAAATGCAAGAAAAACAGTAGCAAATCCCTCTGCCCATTAGATCAGACACTTAAACTGAAGTTCGGGTGTGACAATCTTATTGGGAAAATAAATTCATTTGCATGCTGGTCATTCAACAATCCCTGTTTCCAACACTCTTCTTTCAGGGATTTATGATCAGGGTTGAAGACTCTTGGACTGGAGGAACTTAGGAGAAACTTGTACTCAGTACAGTAATGGGACACCAGAGTACTCATGCAAAGGAAGTGAAGTATGAAAAAATAAGTGGGATACTGACACAGGTATATATCCTAAGTAATTAGATATAGCTGTTAACCAGGACTAGAAAGTCCACACACTATTTATAATAGATGAGAGGAAGAATCTGGAAACCTTTTATTTCAAAGAGTTAAGCTTCACATGCATCCTTGAGAAGGTGAGGAGTGAGTTAGCAAAAGTGAAAGACCATACTTGCACTGTACAGCTTATAAAGGACCAAGGCCACATAGACTCTGATAAGGAAATTCAGCTCTGCTCTTTGCCAGAGAGCCTGATCCGAGCATCTGTTTTCAGAAGTAGATGGAGATGGGTGGTGAGCCCTCTGTTACCACACTGGAACTCTTCAGAAGCCATATGATAATGCCTGTATCTTTGTGGGATGCAGGGAAGTGCTTTTCTTGGTATAAGAGAGCCTAAGATGGATACAGCTTTTGGGATGAACAGATTTTAGGCAACATTCAGTTCAGCATATGGACTAGTTGTGGCACCATATGGAAGGTGATGATATTATAGCAATAGATGTAATGGATCTGATTGTGATCTGGCTTGCACCAGTTCTAGGCAGATGCAGCTCCTTCAGCTTTAATGGACTTACCACAGCTTCACACTAAATGAAGTGAAACAAGTTTTGGGTACAATACATCTACATTAAGCAATGAAAGACTGGTGATTTGTGTGATATCTTTTTTAATTTCTCTCTCTTTTTTTTAACTAAAGTGCTAGCATGTTGTGTGGGGAGGCATTTTTTATTCTTATTAACAGCTGGCATTCTGTTTGTTGTAAGCTCTGTGTGGGTTTCTGTGCAAGACAAAGGCATGGCACTGCTCTGGCTAGGGAGCTTTGTGCCAGCTCTTCACTGAGGAACTTCACAGCAGTTTTGAACATATTTTTTTACATTGGGAGTGGAGGGAAGAAAACAGAGCATGTGTGCACAGCAAAGGCAAACTTTCCAAACCTGGTTAATCTCACCGTACCCATGCTGTGCAAACTTCGTCTGCTCTAAATTAAATGGAGCTGGAGGAAGCAAAAGCACAAGGACTAAAAGAGAGAAAACAAAGGAGAGAAGCAGTGAAGAACATGAGGAGGTAACAAGATAGGGAGAGAGCATTGAACATAAGGCAGGCTGTGATAGTAGTGCTGTTCTTGGAAAAGAAGCACACAGAGAAAAATATTTTTTGCAGATAAAAAAGACCTAGGAGATTTGGAGCCTTACTGCCTTTCCTCTCTGTCAGAACTTACCTCCTGACAATCCATTTTGCACCACTACTCATCAGCCTTTCCTGAGAATAGGTGGCTGGAGAAAATGGGCAAATGCTCTTCCAAAAGAAGTGCTCCCAGCTGGGTTTAGTACATATATAAAATTCTCCCTCAGCTTTTGATCAGCCCTCAGCTCTTCCCATGGCTGCATAAATTAATATTGCCCCTAACAGGCAACCCTGAATTCGGAAGGACAGGGAGGAAAATGGGGGAAGGTTAACAGGGTAGAGAAGGTGGGAAGCAGCAGAGAAGGTCAGGGCTGAAGAAAGAAATTCCATGGCCCTCTTCCTCCTCTTCTAGCCTCCTGCTTGGCTGTGGCTGGAGCACATCTGATGTGTAGGCAGCACCCAGGGCCCAGGAATTTGTATGGCCTTGACATTCACAGGAATAGGTTTCCACAGTTGTTAGAGATGCTTTTGTCTTGTCAACATGGAAAACAGCCTGGTTAAGTCCAGGCCTGGGAGGCAGTTGCAAATTAGGGAAATTGTCTTTGGAGTTGTTTGTATGGGCCAATGTAAATTTGAAAAGGACAGTATGCTATTGCTTTACTTTTTTTGGCCACAACCAAATAAAGAAAATATGTTGTAAATATAAGAGGTATCTACTTTCAGCTTTGGAGGCTTAAAAAGACTGATGATCTGGATTATAATCAAAGTTTGGGATTTCATTTTCCTATAGGCTGCTTTGATGAAACATGAAGAAAAATTGCCTTTTAAAATGTGATCCTCTGTGCAGAAAGACCCTGCCGATTGTTCCAGCTAATCTGTTGCCTTTGGAATTGCTATCTAGCTGTCAAGTAGAAGTCGATACAATAAGGTGCTGCAACTGCATGGTGGAGGGACTGCAAAGGCATCCCACAGGCTGACAGCATGTGATATCCACCTACCTCCACTACAGCTGTCCGTGCCATGATACAGAACAAGGGTAACCCCACTGAGCTACATTTGTGTTAGACCAGGGCTTCAGCTGCACACACAAGGAATTAGAGGAGAGTCATGAGGTGACCACAGACAGCTGAACAAGATGCACCATGAGAGCAGCTCCTCTCCCACTCTGTCTCTTCACACACAGTCATTTTACCCAAGCTCATTGAGTGAGAGTTGGGCCAGCCAGCAGAACTGGCCCTGTATCATTTCTCTTTCATATTTGTCTGTTGGACCATATGACCTGTTAGAAAAAGCAGACAAAGAGAAACTCATTTACAGTGCTTGAAAAGGGGAAAATAATTGTTGAAGTTCCCATGGTTCTTGGGGAAGTGATGAGGTGGAAATGCAGCACAAGACACACCATGTGAGTGCATTATCCATCCTTGCACTCATTTAGGTTGCCACAACAGCTGTGCAGTGCCAAGGGCCAGGGTATGCACTTCTGCAATGTTGCAGAAGGGAAAATACAGCATTTGTTCTGCTTTTAACTCAGCTGATGTCATAATCAACTCATGTGAAAAGAAAGACTTTTCTCTTTTGCTGTTTGAATGTTTTAATCTGTTCCATACTTCTATCACCAATAACCTGCCTTTGAATGTTGGAACAATCTGCATTATACTTAACCCAGAGCAATCCTTATTAATGTAATTTTTTCTAATATGTCAAATGCTGCTAGGAAGCTACTCCTCAGTAAGGACTAGCTGTGTGGAGGATTTAAGCTCTTGAACCTCAGCTGGTTATAATTACACACAGAGATAAGTGTAGCCATTTATTTTCTTTGAACTGGAAAAGGTTGCTTTTCTATTTTTAACCCCTGAAGACAGCTCATATGAAAGTCCTCAGTCCAGAAATAACCTTTTTTTTTTTTTCTTTTTGCCCTGTGAGGATCAAATTGTTTCTCATGAGCCAAGGTTTAACCCATAGCTGTTCAGTTCAGTTTGATTATATTCAGGCCAGATTTTCATAGACTGGTAGTAACCAGAGCCTCTGTTACTCATCCAGCTTAGCACTGAGCTACATGGCTTGCAATCTTCTTTTGAGAGTCCTTTTGCAGCAATACTCACATGGAGAGAAGCTGCTTAGTAGGATTCCTCACGGAGTAAGATGCTACTCGACATGTATAAGGGTGGCAAGGTTTGGTCCAAAACAAGCATGTATGACCAATTTTCCAAAAGAGCTCAGCATGTTGCCATTAGTGCCACAATGGGGAGAAACTGCGTGCTAAGCACTTACAAAAATCTGGCCCTTGTTTGAATGTGAATGGGGGCTTGAGCTCTTTAGAAAATCTGGCTGCAATTGTGGGTGCTGAGTACTTAGGAAGCAGTGGTGGTCTTGAACCAGGGCTGCCATTACTGATTTACACCCTTGTCAGCTGTTGATTTTCAGCAGAGTTACACCCTTCTGGAATTGGGGTAACACAGTCAGACTGCCGTCATTTATAAATTAAAGCACATATAGATATTTATTTTATTTTATTTTTATTTTTTATTTTTTCAAGAAAATTCTTTTGAAATATTACCCTGTTGCCTGAATCCAGACTGCTCCTGACTGTCTGCCAGTTCCCAGATTAAATGTAAGTCATTACGGAATGTTTTCCTCACATGGGAAAGACTGGAGTGGCCCGGTGTTAGTTTTGCCCTCCGACATTAATTCTAATTACCTCAAAATGCAAACATGTTTGAATTTCCAGCAGATGACATTATTTTTTCTTTGACATCAGACATCAAAGAAAGAAAAATAAACATGGGACAGTGACAGCATTAGGCCTCAAGTCATTTTTCAGAAGGTTTTTCATGTCCTGTTCCAGACTGGTTCTTCTTTAAGTCTTGTCTCAGATATTAGGGAGGGGAAAGGCTTACAGACTCCAAGACTGATGGAGTCTTTTCCCTTCCAGTTCTCTGAGACAGATGGGGGGAAGGAGAGAAACAGTCTGGTTTAGATCAGGGTTGGAGTCTTGGTTTTTAGAGACACACACACACCCCCCCAATAGTTTGGTTATTTTCTTAAATTTTTTTTTAGCTTTTCTTCTGAATGTTAATGGATGATACTGCTGCATTTAAAAAATTGCAGTAATTCAAAGAGAACAGAAATTTGATAAATGTGGGTGAGCAAACACAAGAGCAGAACCTCAGAATTTTGCAGATGTTTAGTACTTTTGAGAGATCATTGTTCGGACAGGTGTCACTGCAGCTGAAAGCTAATGTTGCCAAATATTCCCTCTACAGAGCACTGACCTTTCAAGTCCACAGGATTTAAAAATGGACCAATCAAGGGAGCTGCCTCTACATCTATGTGTCAGGGTATGGGATGTTCTAGCTTGCACCCACATGGCTTTCATGAAGTTGTGGCAGTGGCAACTCCCAGTCAACCTTCATGGATCCTGACACAGCGCTGAGATCCTCTCACCTGCACCCCTGCTTGCACCCAGAGCCCACCTCTCCCCAGTTTTTCCCAGGCTCCTAGGCTGGCCCTGGAGCAGAGCATCTCTGCATCTGAAAAATGGAAATAAATGGGAATACCCTTGCTCAATCTGAGAGACACCATGGAGAGATGTAAAGGTTCCATGATTAGAGACCCTGACTGTGCTTTGGTAAGGCATGCTGTAGAAAAATCCGTGCAAAAAATCAAATTGTGAGAAAATTACAGAAGTCTCTTCCCAGGGCCTGGGAGAACAAGGTTATTGCAGGACATGGCAAAGATGCACTATGCTGGCAGAGTTGTGCAGGGAGGCTCGAACAACACATTTGTGCTACTTGCTCCTCACTTTTTGAGCACCAAATCTGACTCCTGAGCTTTAAAAAGGGTCAGCTTGTGATGGACCCAGCCTGCAGGAGCTGCTGCTGTGGCTTTGCAGTGCATCAGTTCAGGATGCTTCTTTCTTTCCCTAAAGGAAAAATAACTCCTTCCACTGCGTGGAGCAAGTAGTAGCTTTTTATAGCACGAACCCTCCCCCCTCCACACTCCCAGCCCCACCTCCATTTAAAAAGTGTAGAAACAAATTCATTTTCAGTCAATAAATAACAATAAATAAATAAATGAGCCCTGTGCTCTGCAGTTGTTGCCTGCAGTGTGAGCTCTAGTGTTTTGAAGTGTTCTCATTGGGACCCACAAATGTTTGTAATAAAACTGACTAGCAAAATCTTGGGCCGGAGCCTCTGGGCTGCTCAGCCAGCTTCACACCCATCCTCCTGATCCATTTTCCCTTGATGCGTGCCCAGGGCAGGCAGCAGTTCCCCAGAGGCCCTGCAAGGGCTGTGGGCTGGAGTGACTGGGCTAAAGGGCATCAGCCAGCTCACCTCAGGCTCCCTGGAGAATGTTAATCCTTATGCTGAGGCAGCTGAAGATGGTGGAAAGATGCACTAAAATAATTTTTGCTTTTCTCCCCTCTTTTTGCAGTTTGACAGCATAGCCTAGAGGCTGATGCTGTCAAACTGGTTTTTTTCCCATTCTCTGCAATACCTGGAAACTACACCATGACACTATTCCTCCCAGGAAGCATTGTAAGAAGGAACATGGTAGAGAGAAAATATTTGATTGAGGTTACCTTTCCAAAACTGCCTACAAACTCTGAGAGAGGTCTAGCAGGAGATATCCTGAAGGGCTCATTTGAAAATGAGAGTACTGAAAATCAGCCCTACAAATGTCAGTGTTTCCATTTGAGTACTCAGAAATGAATGTACTTAAAATCAAGCTTTGTACAGAAATTTGAACCAGCCTAAATACTAATATTGGCAACAGCTCTGCATGTTGGTAGAGCATACCAGTCCTCTTCAGGCAGAGTGTATCGTTTAGGGGTATGTTTTCAAAATTAGATAACCCAAATGTTCTTACAAATGGCTTTGATTATTTTCTGTCACTACAAGAACAGGTTTTGTAAGGGAATGGACAACTGCCTGAGGAGAAATGGTGGTGGGGTATGTGAGTATCCTTTTACACACACATCAGTGCATATTT
Organism: Monarcha castaneiventris obscurior; assembly: GCA_026261815.1. Taxonomy (NCBI): domain Eukaryota; kingdom Metazoa; phylum Chordata; class Aves; order Passeriformes; family Monarchidae; genus Monarcha; species Monarcha castaneiventris. Next base: position 50,649,597 of record JAMPIT010000230.1, on the reverse strand, counting down.
GGTATATGAGGTGGTGCTTACACAGTTTTCCTTTCACTGTTCAGGCAGCCAGTTTGTAAAAATGTGGCCTGTGGTGTTTCTGTTTCTTTGATGTTTTCAAATGGGATGTAGTTATTTTAATATGTCTATTATATCTAATTCTCTGCTAAGGCCACCTCAAGGCTCTAGAGGAAATCAGACTTTATGTTCTCCAAGCTATTTCGCCCATCTCTAAATTAAAAGAAAAGGGAGCTGTATCCTCTGCTAAAATGACATTCATCTTGCTTGTTTATGATGTGAGAAATTCTCTTGCTTCAGAAATGTGGAGTCCTTCCTTTCCACTTAACAGAGTGTCTGTTTGCTGCTGGAAACATTGGGCCAGTGAAGAGTGGGTGACTTCTCATCTCTTCTGGGTGCTGTGTGATGGATGATAGCCATAGTTATACACACACATTCAGAATCAGCCTGATGCTTCACCCAAGGTCATAAAATGAGACCAATTATACTGGAGCAGGATTACATCTTCAGCAAAATCTGAACCAGGCAGGCACTTCTAGGACTCCACCAAGAGAACGAGCCTTACCCAAATCAGTTTGTGCTCAAGCTGTTGCTATAAACCAGCTGAATGTTTTGCAGGATGTAGGACAACTGGTACAACACAGGCTTTTTCATGAGTGATACTGGGCATCCCCAGCCCTTTGCTGGGATCGTTGCATGTATAGGACAGCTCAATCATTCCTCAGGTCAAGCCCTGGCTAAATTGTATCACTAGCAACAGTGTAAGTGTACAAAGCTATACAAAATTATGTACATGTGTGATAAGTAGCAATGTGTTCATTAATATTGCGTGACTTGTTGGAAGAGAGATTTTTCTAGTGTAACTTCAGGAGTGCTTGGGACAACAAGATATTCTCTGTGGGAGCCGTCTACTTTCCACGTGGAAAATGCATGATGGGGTTTTGGGTAGGATTGGATATATTTTGCTGCTTTGAATTACTGTCTGGATGAGTCAAGCTATTTTTTGTCCTGTCGGATCTCTGCGGTGTTGGTGAATAGTTATTTCTGCATGGATGGTGCATTAAAATTCTCATTAACAGTCAGGTTCTCTTCAGCAGCAGATGTTAATCTTTTTATATAAAAATAAGCATTTGAAAACAATTCCTCTGTTATCAATACCTGCTTGGCAGTTTCACCTTTTGGGAAGCATATGTCTGGATAAGAGTCAGAGCTTGTTTTGGAAGAGATGGCCTGTTGCCATACCCCCTTGCTGTTTCTTTTAAATCTGGCTGTAGTGCATCTTTAAACTTTGTGGAGGTTTTTTTTCTCTCTCTGTTTCATGCCTAGCAGTGAGGCTTTGTACATTCACTGAGAATGAGTCCAGAGATAAAGATAAGAAATTTAGGAAACCATAAATGTTCTTATCTCCATTGCTGGTGTAGGTAGAACAAGTACCCCAGAGAAAAGTATTGTTTTATATGAGACAACAGCTGCTGTTTCTGTAGGTATTGAGTGAGGCTGTGCTGCAGTCATTAATCTTGTATGCTCCTGTAGCCATTCACTAATGAGAAATAAAAGCAAGACCATCACTGTTTGGGGATTAGAAATGGAGACTGTACCATTCAGGAAGGAAGACCTAAATCCACTAATGATAGTAGCTGGGCATCTTTTCAGATGCAACTTGGACTTCTGAGCTAATACTGCTTAGCTAGGAGTGTATTTTACAGTGAAATAGTGTCTAGGTGCTGTCAGTAGTTGCTGTGTGGACAGGAGGCAACCTTCTCATGCGTGTTCATATGAACTGGGTGGGGGGCTGTACAAAAGTATGCCATTCCTTGCTGAACATACCAACAGCCAGAACCTCTTCACAACTGTGTGAACACCAGTAGAGAGCTGCCATCACCAACTGATTTCTTATCCATTATCACCTTGCAGCTAGTACATCAATAAATTATTGTAATGAAAAATCCATTAGGATTTAGATTTTTAAAACCAGCATGTTTTGTACTTGCTTGAAATTTTAAGAACTATTTGAAAGAAAAACACACCTCCCAAACCCAAAAATATAGAGAAACATGAACGATGTGTACTGTACTGTCCTGAACTACTGATGTTTGGATAGTAGTTGCTTGTTCCTCTCTGCTGGAGATTAATCTGGCAATATATCTGCAGGGACACCTACAGAAGTTCTTCGTAGCATGTTCAAGATTAACTCTTTGAGAAATGCCACAAAAAAAGCAAAAAGAAAAGCAACAGGCAGTCAGGATATTCTAGTGATTTACCAAGTGCTTTGTGGGAAGAAAGCAAGTGCCTTGAATGGCTAACAAGTCTCTTGTGTGTGCAATGGTGATACACCATGAAAACTGGGCAGCTTTTTCACTCTGAAGTTCTCAGGAGAAACTGGTTTAGGAAGGTTCTAGATACTGGACCATGTCACATGTTATGTGACATTCATAGTGCTCCAGTTTTCCTACGTGGCCTCTTGACAGTCCCCCTTCAGAAGGTACCTTTTGCATATGCCTTTCTCAGCACATCTGTGAACACCTCAGTGTGCTGTGGGAAATACAGACCAACCCTTCTATGATGGCATGACTATATCAGTGGACAAGAGAAGGGCTGCAGATGTCATTTATCTGGACTTCTGTAATGCCTTTGACATCATTCGCCAGAGCATCCTTCTCTCCAAACTGGAGAGAGACGGATTTGATGGATGGACTATACAGTGGATAAGGAATGTGGTTGGACAGTCACACCCACAGAGTAGTGGTCAATGACTCTTCTGAAGGGAGATCAGTGACAGTGATGTCCCTCAGGGGGATACTGGGACCAGTGCTGTTTAATAAATTCATCAATTACAAACAAAGGGATGGAGTGCACCCTCAGCAAGTTTGCAGATTATACCAGCCTGAGCAGTACTGTTGCTTCAGAGATAGGATGCAATTCAGATGAACCAGGATAAGCTTGGGAAGTGAGTCAAACACAGGAGTTTATCCACCAACTTCCTACTTCATGGTGAGGAGAAAAGCAGTGTGTTTAGCAGTTATGGCAATTACTTAATTTATTTTACACATGTAAATTGGTATAGAAGTGTAAATAGCATTACCTTTAAATTACCTAAATTACCTTTAAATCACCTAAATTACCTTTAAATCACCTAAATTACCTTTAAATCGGTAATTTGGAGTGCAAGGAAGGTGAGGCCAAAGTTTACTAAGTTGGATAAAATAAGACTTCTACAGCTAATGCTGTTAGTGGTGTCTTTTGATTTCTAATGCCTCTGAAAGTCAGAATCTACTTCCATATTGTGGCACCAAAGCAGTCTAGTTTTCAAATGTCATGAGCACTAAATAGCCCAGTTGAAACCAGAAACTACCTCTCCATCAGACTGTTTATGCAAGATATCAACAAAAAGCTTCCCTCAGTACCTGAAAAGTTCCTGTTTGTCATTCCAGAGCTGCCCGTAGCCTTTTCATGGCACACATATACTGCATGTATACCTCAATATGAAGTGTGTGCAAGGACTAATGCTTCTAGCACAGCCCAACACCCACAGCTTGAAACAGTGCTCATTTTTCAGCATATCAGTTAGTAAGAGACCAAAAGAGAGACATATTGTCCTCTCAGTATTACTGGGTTCAGCCTTGAACCATGGGAAGAAACCCTTCTGTTTGTAAACATAGAGATTGGGGCTGAGTCTGAGGAGATGGAATGGAAGAAAAAGAAGTATTTTTAGGATGATAAAATGATACCAGTTGGATGCAGGATGCACCAACTACCTGGTTGTTGTAGAGGGGGCAGCATTTTACAGCAGAGGTATGTTATAATAAGAAGTTCAAGGAATCCACTCTGATTCAACAGCTGGTTCAATCAAACCAGATGAAACTGCCTTCAATACCATCCTGGACCAGATTTTTCAGAAGAATTCAGCAGCTTGGTAGCTAAGCCCTTTTGCAAAACATCTTCCACTTATTGTCACAATAGAAGCTGCTGGATGCTGACCACTTCAGAGAATCTGGACCAAATGCAAGATGCCAGGCACTTGAAACTCTGGCACTGGACCCTGTAGAGAATTTGATCCATTATGTGCTGCTCCACTTCAAAGTGGTTAGCAGCTTGTGACAACCGTACAGCATCACAGCAAATGTCACTTTTTGTGCAAATATTTTACCAACATAAAGCGGCTTTTTAGCATGGTAGTAAATTTCACCCAAATCTCAATTTCCTTTGATTTTTTTTTTTTTTTTTTTTTTTTTAATTTTCACTGAATGGAAAAGAATTACTGAGTTTGGGCCTTTCTGATGGAAGCATTTACAAAATTTTTCAGGGTAGCTTGGGGAGCAAGGATGACACGGGAGTGTTTCCTCACCCATCTTGTTTACCATTTTCTGATACAACAAAAAAACATTATTAGCACAAGTTTAAAAGCAGAAAGAGAGATGAAACCTATTCTTCTGAGATTTTCTGTTGTTTTCAGCAGTTTCTTGTTTTATTTTAAAAGAAGAGAAAGGACACACACCTTCTTGAAGGAAAAGAGGAAGACAGTTTAGCACAGACTAAGAGCTGAGGTTCAACTCTGCAATCTGGGTTCATATCCTTCTCCAGCTTTCAGTATAATCTTTCTTTGCATATTCTTTTTTTTTTTCCTTAATCAAACCCAGGAATTATACAGCTGTTGAGATAAGAATAATTAAGAACAATGTATTTCCTTTTAAAGCTCCTCAAAGGATAACTTCTAATAAGATGAATTGAGCGTCTCATGCAGGCCACACACAAATGATTGCTCATATTTAGTAAAAACATTTTTTGGGGTAAAGATAAGCTGATTTTGCTCAAGAGCAGAGGGTGGTCTTTAAGCCTTGCATTTGTCAAAGAAACAAGCAGTTTTTTATCTATTTCCTATAATCTTCTAGAGCTCAAGAGGAGTAATGTAGGGGGAGGGAAATTCAGTCAGTGTATTTATGTTGGAGCACAAGCCTGAGCATTTGAACAGACCATAAAGTTGAAGAGACAATGGGCTGGATTGTGGAAACCTCACTTGTAATCCAAAATTTATATGTGCTGACTGTTGCTCCTGTAGGTACTCAGCCTTGCAAACAAGTGCTGGGTGCTGATGTGCCACAGAGCTCATTTGGAAGTATAAGGCAACTGGAAATCAGTTTCTCACAGCTTTCATGTCTGTTGCTTTTCTAAATACCCTTTTCTTTCTGTGGAAAAGTTTCACTACTGGTCTGTATTTCCACTACATAGAACATCAGCAACATCATCACAATGGAGGTGAGCCTGCAGGGTGCGGGGGGATCCCTGTGGTCCTCTGTTCCCTCCCAAAATCTGCTGTGATCTATGCCCTCTGGATGCTTAGCATTGGATAAATGGTTCTGCTCTGGCAGTATGCAGAAAGATACAATCAGGGCAGGCATTAGGACCCATATCTATGTGGTCCATAGAGCCCACAGAGAGACTTACTCACAGTTTGCTCTCATGCAGACTGGTGCGAATCCAGAAAAACACAGTGAGAATGTTCCTTGGAAGTTTTTGTGCAGGGTGTTGGAGAGCAGACCAAACTAGTGCTGGTTCTTTGTGCTCATGAAACTGGCCTCATTTGAATAGCTCCTGGGGTAAAGCCTAAATATGAAGAAAAGGCAAGACATAGTGCAAAACATGCCACTGACAGGTTCTCCTCCTCCCCTCAAGACATTTCACCTGAAAAAGGAGAAGTACCAGCTGGAGTTATAAGTTATTTCAGCTCCTAGTTGCCAAATGTTTCCACTCTCCCCTTTGTATCTGTTACAGATGCATCATCCACATATGAATGTTTCCTGAAATTTGGTTCCAGAGATTTGAGCCTGTGAAGTTTTGGGACCAGACTCACTCCAATGGAACTCCCAGGGAGCAGAAATTGCTTCTCTGTTTAAATCAAGAGGCTTATCAGAGAATATTAAATGATTTTTTTACAGCTAAAAGTCAAAAGACCTAACCAGTCTTCTTGCTATTTGCTGCATAGCTTTCAAATTAAAAAAAAAATAAAACCAACAAAAAAACCCCCCCAAAAAAACAACCCAAAACCCAAGAAAACAAAAACAACAACAAAAAAATCCCCAAACTCTTTCCAGTCCCCCTTGTCCTCCAGACAGCTAAGTCTGTTCCTGTCACCACCCTTCTAATTACTGGAAAGACCCCACTTGGCTGAAGAGATCAATGCAGGATTGTTTTACACCAGCACAGATATTTTGCCTGCTTAAGCAGAATCTAAAAGAGTAACAGAGTGATCCATCAGCCAATGAAAGAGCATTCAATCAAGCAGTGCTCTGCATTTCTCCAGCATTTTTCACCGGAAGCAATTAAGCATTCATTGATTACAAGCATTAATTAGGTCTAATCACATGCCTGCATATGAGGCGTTATGAAAACATGAAAATGAGTGCTGTGTTTTAAAATGGATTTTGGTGGTGAAGAAGGACATAGCCATTTTATGGGATTCCCAGAAGCCCTTCATGCACAAAATTCTTAAAGATAAGGTACTGATCACCTCCCAAAAGTCAGACCCTGCTGGTCCATCCTAGGCAGCGCTGTCAAACATTGAAGCCTCTGCTTTTCTTTTTAACTGAACTTCAACCACTACTCCGTATTACCCCATTATAATGAAACAGAGCACAACAGGGGAGAACAGGCAAGTGAGCCGGAGGCCTGGCAGCACTGAGATCAGTGGCACAGCCGTGCCGGCCAAGGACCACACACTGAACGGGGAGCTGCCGGGGACAAGAGTAACTCAAAGCAGTTGCAGAGTTTGCCAGACTCCCTAGGACTACCTGGTGTGATTATGCTGTCATTTGTAACCCAAGGGTTGCTTTCCTACTTTGTTTTTTCGCAATTCAATTTACACATATGCCCACATGTATTTAGTTCTTTTTGCTAAAGGTGAAGTCACCTGGTATGTTCCTGAGGTTGAATAGCAACTTAGAAAAGCTCTGTTAGCAACTCTGTACCTGTCTGTTCTTTCTCTCTCTACTGAGTTGGTACTTTCTGCATTCATAGCACAGCTATAAGACAATGTCTTAACACTTAAAAGGGTTGTTCTCTCCCAAGCCTGGTCCTGCTTTTCATAAACTCAACCTTCTTGTTTTACACACTCCTCCATTCCACTCTAATTTCCATTGTTTAATCTCACCCAGCTCTTTCTGTCCCTCCCCTCAGCAGGACACAAAAAATAAAAATCAGCAATGGCTTCATTTTGCAATGTTGCGAAGTTGGGTGGGTTCATAGGAAAATATCGAAACAACAAAGAGGAAACCCAATCTTTTCTCCCAGCACCCATGGCTTGATTCCAAGGCCAAGAAAAGAAGACTGCAAGGCTGCATTCACAAGGGCTAGCATGAGCACCATGCTGCATGGCTGCAAGGCTGCCAAATTGCTCCTTGGGAGCAGCATAAATCATGAGTGAAGCCTGGACCCTCCTCGCAGTGTGCACACACTTAGCTTTTTATGCATCCCTACACCTACTCCTTTTCTAAAAGTTAATCAAGTGCAAGGACATGGGGAAACCCAATGCAGTTGCGTAGGTAAAATCAGTTGGCATGTAAAACCCTCAGCATCATGACACAGACCGCTTTCCCATTCCAGTGTAGCCTCCTCCACCTTCCTCTATGCATGGGGCACAAAGTAGATGCTCAGACTTCCATTTACTCAAAGGCTGCTCTTGGCATTGAAGGTGGTTTGCACCCAGCATAATGCCTCACTTCTCATGCATGGTGCAGCAGCAATCCTTGCACACACAGAGGAGGGATGCTCATAGCCCTCATGTCTCCAGTCCCTGCACATTCAGAAGGGCCTACGTAAAGAATGTTGCTTTGACTTTTTCTCTTGACAGCAAAACTGAGGAGAAAGGTTAGGGGTGTAGCACCACTGTAAACCAGAACATATGGCGCAGTATGTGGTGAAAAGGCAGTCCCTCAATGGAGATGATAATGATTACAAAGGGTTATCGCAATTAGGATACCGGAAGCAGAGCCTTTCAGCAGAGAAGGTGCTGTATTAGCTCCAGCATTAAAGTGGTTGCAGTATATGAGAGTAATTTCAGAGGGAAGAGAAATCTGGGCACCAAATGGTACAGCAAAGGACCCTTACGAAGCCTGTGAGCTGGGATGATGTGCAAATGGCAGAATGCAGATGTTGACCTCCTTGTAATACTGCAAGGAGGTCCAAACCAGAACAGATCTAGATAAACTACTGACCTCTTACTCCTGGAGGTGGTCCCCCATGGACTCAAGAGTAAGGCTATGGGCAAAGCCAATCACAGAAGCCCTTGTTAGTGCCGCTGCTATTGCTCAATGGATGAAGTGTTTGGGAAATGCCTGCTGTTTCTTGGCATGGCAAGTAGGGTGGCAGCATCTGAGTCTCTGCTTTCTTCTGTCAGTGTTTAATGACTCCACAGGTCTCAGTGGAGTTGCCTCCATGTAAAACTGGCACATCAACAAGCCAAATCAGGCCTCAACATCTGTAAAACTGGATAGGTTCACAAGGATTTAATTCCCTCTTAAGTATGTACAAATCACATGGGATGACACTGTCTAATTCCCTGCATTTCTGCATAGCACGGTACTGTTACTACTCACTGGGAAAGAATTTCATATTTGCATTTTTTCAAATGCGGTAATACTGACATTGCTCATCCTCTCCTAACATTCAATAGCAATAATTTTTTCTCTGTCTCTGGAGAAAAAGGCACAGATTTTCCATATTGCATCATACTGCCTATGGGGCTCCTTGTCCTGATTCAATCACCTCTGCAGTGAAGTGGAGAGTAAGTGGAGAGTAAGCACATCTAACCATGCATGCTTAAAAATCAGAAATAGAAGCAAACACAGGTTTTTACCTATGCTGCTTTTAAAGCTGCAGACCAAGCTGAAGTTCTGCCTGCAGATATCTGGTAAGTGCCAACAACTAATACAGGCGTTGGAGAGCAGATGAACATCATGCAATGCTTGAGTCAGTTGCTGACTCCAGCTCCAAATCTGGAAATACTACAGAGCCATTGGGATCCAGTACTTCTTGTCTCAGGTGCAGTAGTAATAACCTGCCTCTTCTTTCAAGAGTCACACTTCTCTTTTCCCATGGATTAGAGACCAGGTGAACTAGCTCAATTGTCTGCACCATGCACCACTAAGAGTGGTAGGTTTTGCTCTGAGGGTGCAAGTAGGGTTTTCTCCTTGAAGAGACGTAAGTTTTTTGGGTTTTACCTAGAGGATTGTATGTCCAGGCAGCTTCAGGAAAGGAGGTTATGTCCAGGAACAGTCACAGACTTTGCTCTTTACTTAGATGACAGTCTAGCTCAAGTGAAAGAATACAGTCCCAGTTTAAATGCCCCAGTCACCTAATACCCTTCTGAGTGCGAGTAGAGGGCATGTCCCAGTCCCTGAAGCCTGAGGTCCTGCCAGATACCCCAGGAATGCTTCGTGCCCATGCTAAAGCAGCTAGATCTGTGCATGTGGTACAATCAGATCATTTCCAAGTGGGTACATCTGTGATTTAAGGACCTGACCCTGCCCTATTCGTTTCTGTCAGTGCAAGAAACAGTCTTACAGGACACCATCCGACAGTTACCAGTGAAGGGGTGACATTCCTATCCCTTCTGAAAGGGTTGTCTCACTAGACAGAGACATGAAGCTGCACAGGTGTTACCCATTCACCTACATTCCAGCTTGGCCCATCCTCTAATCAGGCTTCTCACACCCAGGAAAGCCAGTCTTAGGATTTAACTTGAAGGAGAACTTTCCTCTCAGCACAGAGACCCCAGTCTGTCAGTGCAGGCAGTGACAATTCATTGTCCCATTTGGAGCCCTGGTGAGGGGACACAGTGTCATGTGGAGGTGCATCATCAGTGGGACTGCTGTGTGATGCTATCAGCCCAGCTGTGTAAAGGCTGCATTGCAGCTACCACACTACATTCTGTCCAAACGTATTTAGTGCAAGAAATTACACCTCCAGGCCTGTGTTCCCCACAGCATGCTGGGGCTGTGTTTCATTTCACCCAGGAGTAAAGGGCTGTGCTGCTCTGGAGCAGGGTCATTCCCAACTGTCAGGAGCAGTAGAGGAGGGAAAGTTGGCTGTGGTTTTTGCTCTGGGTCCAGCTCCTAGAGGCTGTGCAGATCCTGTACCATTAAACAAAGCTAAGCTCATGAGCTATACTTGTGTAGCTATTGTCTTTGCTGCTGTTTTTGTTGTTAATACCTTGGCTGCTGCTAGTATGTCTGGTGTTTTTAGCATGGGAGCCAAGAAAACAGCATTAACTGAACAACTTCAACACAGCAGAGGTTGCCAGGTTGAGAAACCCTCTGATGCTGGGAAACAAAGCAAACGTCTCTCCCCACTTCAAGTCTGTGACCTGTGTTCACTTATGAGCATGGAAACCCACAGAGCCCTGTGGCTGAGTGATGAGCGTGGTAAGTACAAGTGTAAATGGCAGGTGCTTGGGTTTGGTTATACTGTTTTGTAAATTACACCTGTCAAAGGTGAGAGTGAAAGCATTGGACAAACAGGCTACTTGAAAACATAGCAGCTACAATAGGAGAAAACCAGTTGGTTATATTGGGGATTTTCTTAATTGCTCTGAATTATGCACAATATCAGTGGTTTCCTGTGACATCAAACTTCTGAACATTGCTTGATTGCCATAAACTGTGGTGTATCCAATTTTCCATTCCCGACCACACCCAAGCCACAGCTCGTCTGAGAAGCTGCTTCTGCAGAAGGCATGTTCAGGCTGGCAGCTGAATAATTCATAGACGGGGGTAACACAGAGGCACCTGGTACAGGGCACTCAGCACTGGCATGGATGGATCCATGTGATTTTTCATTGTATTTCCAGAGAAATGATGGTAAAACAACTAATGAGTCAGAGGGAGGAAATGAGAGCAGAGGCTAAGTGTGTGAGAGACAGAGCTCTGTGGACTGCTCTGCCTGTGCCAAGAACTGGGGAGTTTCTGTCAGCTGGTTGGGAAAGTCGAGCAGACAGTGTAAGCTACTGCCTTGACTGTCTGGGTGTCCGTAAGCACTACTGCCCTCTTTTGGGTGGAATTAGACCTGTGCGGCTGCTTCATCCACCAGCTCACGCTGCTACGGCGCCGGGGTGCAAGGAAGGGGTCCTGCGGCAATGCTGACAGCGGTGCTCCCGTGAGGAGAGCTGAGCAGCGGGATGCCAGTGTGCAAAGGCTCTGCTCAGCAAGGATGCTGTCCGAGAGCACAGTGGCCACGGCACTACAGGTGTAGCACAGCAGCCTGTTACCATTGCTGGTATTATCTGGTCCAGCCGTGACTGGCTCCTCAGACAGGCTCCAGCTCCTTGGGTGAATCGTGACATCCAAGCTGCAGTTCTTTCAGGTGGTGCCTTTCCGCACGCCTGGCACTGTTCTGCTCCATCATCTGCTGTGCAACAGGAAGAGAATGGCTGAGCAGATTTGGTTCCAGCCTTGCTGCAGGCAGGTAATTATGTCAGGTGTTGCACACCAGTGCCAAGTTCTGCTGGAAACAGTACATCTGAAACCTTCACTGTGGAGGCGCCAAAATGTGCTTTGCTGGGGCAAGGTGCACTTTCAACCGAGCTCCCCCCTCCTTTGTCCAAGTGTTTTGCTGGATAATCTCTCATTAAGCTGCAAGGGCTGTTGTTAGCAGAGGCATAGATTCAGGATATGGGTAAACCTAATGGTTCAACATGTTTGGTGACCTATGTCCAGCAACAGTCAGATCTTGTGGCAATGCTGTTTGTCTCAAACAAGAGAACACATCCCTCTGAAAGCCCACTCATGCCCCCAGACATATCTGATTACGCTTAATTCAGCTTCCTCAGCTACGACCATGCCCGGTCACAATCTGACAAAGTCCTTACAGTGACCTAGACATAAAATTTGAGTTGATGAGTGACACTTTTTATAAGACCAACTGTTTCATTATGAAACTTTTGAGGTTGGAAAAAAAACCTCCCAAATAAATAAGAACATGTCCCTATTAAAAGACTGTCGGAGCATTTTTATGTATCCTTCTTGTAGCAATTGTGGCTGCATGTAAAAGGCAAGCATGCCTTCTGATCGTGAGAGAGTGGCTAAAAAATATGAGTCACACAGTCGAACCTTGTGACTTGGTAGAAATAAGGAGGTCTCCTTAAAGGCAATTTGTGGAAGAATTGGAGAGAAACGCAATTTTTCAAGGTCAGCCAAAGGCTAATGAGCACTCTTTCATAGTGTGATTGTATTGCCTGAATTTCTGTATTTCAAAGCCAGTCTAACTACTTTATTGCTAAAGCACTGTAACTGAAGAGGCTGTAATAATATTGACAAGTAATCCTGCCAGAATCTGAGATGGTATTCAGCATAATATGAAACATTTTCTCTTTGCCTGGACAAGTATAGAACAAAGAGTTAAACAAATATGTGGTTCCCCAGAGTACCACTTATCTTTCTTCCCGAAGGGCCTGTGTACAGATGCTTTGTAAGTTGGGTTGTCAACAGTTGGGGCTTGTGGCCAGATTCACATGTTCTCCACCTTTTGCTTGTGAGCTGCAGGAGAGTCATCTCCAGAGGGACAGTTTTTCATAACTTAATTAGATTGGCGCCATTTGCACAGCTACAGTTTCAGGTTGGCTCAGCTTTACTTCTGCTCCAGCTCTCCAGTTCAGGGGATTACAGTAGCACTGAAATTGGTTCTGAACTAAACATTTGGCAACTACCTCGGGTCAAGGAGGCAATTTGTGTTACTGCTGTTGCTAACTTAGAAATAAATAAATAATCAATGTGCAGCCCTTAATGAGAGACTAAGAATGAGAGACAAAATGTTTTTGCAGCTCTCCACTGTGAATGTACTTAGGAATATGTTGCCTTTTTATCCCATGAATGAACAACTCTAGTCTAGTAAACCACTTTAGTTGAAGAAGAGCAAGCTCCAAGTGCATTCTCTTAGCATGGTTTTGCACTATGCTTAATTTAGTGTAGCTTTAATCGGCTGAGAATCTGGATGGGCTAACCAAAAATCAGCCAAAGTGTTCCCACCGGAGTTTCAGTGGTTTAACTGCATCAGTTTAGAAATGGATAGGAGTGAAATCATTGAGATTTTAAGCATGGAGACAAAGCCCTTAGCCATGACTAGCCTCATACTACTAAACTGCAACTCAAGAAAAAGAGATTTGCAAGCAGTAAGTGTAGACTGGAGGAAAAGTAAGAGTGGAGCCACCTTTCCAAGTACCACACATAAAATGGACACATCCTGCCTGCGATGTGCAGTGTTCATTAGGGACAATCTATGAGAGTGAGTATCTGGGCTCGCTTCCATGCACTGTGAGCCACAGGGACTCCCAGCTCACACTGCCCCCCACAAGCTCATCAGTGTGGCTCATGGTGCATGTGGATCTGCTGAGGTTTTAAGGTTTTACCTGGGCAGCCAGTAGCTGGAAAGCTGCACAGTTGTGACTTCTTTACCAGATTCAGTGATGGATGACAGCCCATCCCTAGCATGCAATTTTGAAGACACCAGCTGATAAATAGCACTTTAGCAGGTGACACATGTAATAAATTAAAAGGCATCTGGCAAACCTGCTGTAAAGGAAGAAATATAGATGTTTGTAGGGGTGGAGAAAAATGACCACTACTCACAGAGAGCAAATAAGAGAGGAAAACAAAGTGTCTTCATGTCCCTCCTGAAAGCAAAGAAAAACGCAGACAAATCCACAGTCTAGATTTTCTCACAGAATCACAGAATCTGGGGTGTTGGAAGAGACCTCTGGAGATTATCTAGTCCAACTCCCCTGCCAAGGGGGGTGGTATATCACTTGGATATAAAGAAATGCAATTAGACTTTGTTCTAACTCAAAGTTTTTGTTGCAAAAGGTCTTCCTGCCTCAGTGCTTGCAAGAGTGAGTTTGCCTGTTTACTGAAAGTACTGAGTATTTTATGACTTTTCACTTTCTCTGTGATATGAGCCATTTCTGAACTGGAAGTAACCTGTGAAATCCAGTTAGTTGCTTCTCTGCAATACCGAACAAACACTTTATATGGGCGGGGGAGGGGGGGTGTAGCGGGGGGCGCATTGTAACCTATTCGGGGCAAGTATTTCATTCAGGGTCTGAATTTTATAGGTCATTTGCTGGATCTTCAGAAACGGCCACATGCATCATTGTCACCAGTGCCTGAACTCTGACCTTTGAAAAGAGCCTATTGCACTGATTTTTCTGTAGAGGACTTACTCCAAAAGTAGAAAGAAGTTTGGTGCTATCCAATTGCTTACCTGGCACACACCTGGTCTCCCTAAGATCCATTGATAATCAGAGGGTAGGAAGTGGGGCAGGGGGGAAGTGTTTTCCTCCAGAAGGCATTTCAAAGCAGATGCTGAATTTAGGCACACTGAATCATCTCCTGTAGGAGTTTTTCTCTTTCTCCATGGACCAGGGAGAGGCTAGAGAGACTGGCTGAATGACTTGGCTGACTGCAGTTGGTGGTGTGAAACCTCTCCTTGCTGAAGCCAGTGAAAACATCAAGAAACAGAGACATCCACAACCTCTTTAAGTAATTTATTCATCCTGATTCTTAACACTTGGTGCCAGCTATCCATTTGATCAGGTTTCAGTTCTCCTGCTCGAACTGTTGTGATGGCTTTCTCTGCTTGATGGAGGAAGATTCAGTGGGGACTGTTTCTGTCCTTCATGCAGAAACTGAGATGCCTCTGAATCTTCTTTGTGATTGCATGAATAAACCCCCCTCCCAAAGTGTCTCACTTAGATGCAGTTTCGCCATTTATTGTGTGGCTTTTGGCAGGTTTTTAGCACTCCTTTGGCAGTCATGCCTTGCAGCTGCAGCCAGCGCTCCAGGGCCAGAGAGCAAGGCTGCAGTACCCAGTTTGTCCCCTGCCCCCGCCTTCTGCTCCATTCCACCTCCCACTCCCAGCCCAGAGGAGAGGTGTATTGACCTTTCCACTTACCTACAGCCCACCAGGGTATTACATGGTGTTTCTGAAGCACAGCCCTCTGCAGGATGCCTCTCGAGGCCCCTGTGGCACAGCTCTCAGACAGAAGAAGATGCTGCCAAATTTTAATAGTTATTTATTTGTTAATGGACTGGTAGATAATTTTCCTTTGCATATAAAATAATTTCCTTGCCACTCATTTCCAATACTGAAGTAAATAAGTAACTATTTCAGCCTTTTCTGCATCAACTTTGCCAGTTTCACTAGGATTATTTTTATTCCTAACGTATTTTTAAACTTTTTGTTTTACCTAAGTATACAAAGCCTGGATATTGAAGCACCATTTCCATCAAGGCCCACAGCTTCCCTTACTGCATTTCTGCATTTCACAATTTCTTCAACATTCTTTACTTTTTCCTCCTTTTTTGTTACCAATTTAGTTAGTAGGTTCCAGTTGCTGATGAATACAAATGAGTTTTTAGCCTAAGCTTGATAGTGGAGGGAGGAGGATTAACTATTTCTCTTTTATTTTTATTATGCCTGCACAATTTTCATTCATTTTTCTTTCTATTTAGATTTTTCATCCTAACTAATTTTGAATGTAGTTTACAGGAACTTTGGGAAATCTTTCTGATACAACAGTTGGGTATATTAATCACTGATTGCAAATTTCTCTTTGCCCATAGAGACTGTAATCACATCACAATTAATGGTCCTGACACAACCAGCCTAAATGAAGTCCACAGTAAAGTCATCTTCTGTGTGTTATTGCTGTGTAAGTATTATCTGCTAGTTTTAGAAACTCTAGACTGTTTCTCAGTGGTATCAATGGAACCTCAAAAATATTTCAAACTCAAATCACCTGTAACAACCAATATATATTTTTTTTTTCCTGCATAAAAAATCCTCAACTGCTGAAGGAGTAAATCAACCTTTCCTTTTCCTTGGCCAAGTGATCCTGAGAGCTCCCTGTATTTCTTCTTGGGTTTTCTCTGTGCAGTCACCCAAGTTCAAGATTTTCTGGTCTGAGTCCCTAGAAGGTGGTGACACCCAGAACACATTTGTCTTATTGCTTCTTCCATTCCTGATGAGATTACAACATCCTGGTGTTGGAGGTTTTTCAGCCAGCCTAACATCATTTTTTATCTCATTTCCCCTTGCCAGCCATACCAACTTGCAAAATTCCTATGTAGGCATTTGAACGAAATTGTTCATTCGAGTTAATTATCAGATCAGCTTGGTTCATTTTTGTTATGCCCAATCTGAGATTCATACAATGAAATTAATACAGTTGAGAATAAGAGTTTGTCTTGCATTTATCTTTTAACAAATATTTCTAGTCAAATAAAACTATTACTTAATTGCATAAGCTTTTAAGTGAAAAGAAACCAAATACATGCTTTGTTCAAGAATAGCATAATCAATTATTTTACTAATCTTTAGACCTACATGGGCATTTCTCTCACTATTTGTACTTTAAAGTCACAACCGAAATTACTGTTGTTCTTTTCTTTTACTAGTTAGCAGTTCCTTGCAGTTGTTTCCATGCAAACAGTGCTTGATGTGAATAGGAAAACCCAACTTAAAAATTGTCTAGAGAGGGAAACAAGAAACTGTATGTTTCTCGTGGAGGCTGTGTCTGTGAAAGTTTCATCAACCAGCTCTCAAAATTGTATGTTTCTAGTGAGGGCTGAATTTTTTTGGTAGGTAATGTGTTTTGTGTCTCTTTTGTTCACTCAGACTTGTGTCTTATAGAGAACCTGATTTTCTGAAGGCATTAACCGTCTACAGTCTTGTCTTGGGTTTGTCTTGTCTTAAAGAGTTTCAAGTTGATTCCATAGAACTGAAGGAACCAGTAACTTATAATTGTTCCATTGTTGGTGTTGTTTTTAATCAGGCTCCCATTAGAAGCATGAGAATGTTTTCGTTTTTGATTCTTTTTTTAAAATCAAGTCAGATACCAAAATCTGGAAGTCCTTTGCAAGATAGGGCTTCCCTCTTCATGCAGTTCTCTGATTACTTCATCACGAGTGCCCAAGATGGAACCATGAAAAGAAGACAAAAGTGCAAATGCTGCAAAATGAATTGTGCTTCTCATTGTTCTTGTGGTGCTTTAACCATTGGCAAGTTAAGCCTATAGACAGTGGATTTATAGTGATTTACCTTTAGCCTGGCTTTGGCCCCCTTTACCATAGTACCTGGCGAGGGCCCGAGCACCTGGGCTCTTGAATGAATCATCTGCACTGACTTCGGAAGTAAACCTTCCCAGTGAAATAACAGCAATATCCGGGCTGGCCATCGGTTTCTGTTCTGTTCAGCCTCAGCTGATATATTTCATATGTTTTTGTAGCTGAAGCTGGGCCAGGACTTCTCTAGCTTTGACAGGAGGGCTAAATGAGAGCAGGGAATTTTATGTGCCTCTTCCCACAGCATTCCAGAGACCATGCAGGAAGTCATTGATCAGTGGGATTTAGGCAACGTGCACAAGAAAGGTATGTGTGTGTGGCCTGGTGGCCTCTGCAGCCTGTCCTGTGACGCCACCAGCCTCTGATTCAGTAAACGAAGGGGTAAGAGCCTAGGTGGTGAGCCACACGCCACGGCTGGGATGCATCTCTGGCCAAGGGAATGCAGTGTGGGCTGTTTAAAGCCTGCTCTGTAAGGCTGCGTGTTTCCTGCTAATGCTATGGTTTAGATGTGGTCATAGGAGAGTGATTTTCCTGGGAAATTGCTTAACGTTCTGTCACAAACAGAGGGCAAGTTCCCTGACCTGCTAGCTCATCCTACAGGAACAGGATCTGACCTCTGGTAGATCACTTAGTGTTGTTTGATTTTCCTGATCTGTATGGCTCCTCTGTGCCATAGCCCAGGAGAAGAGCTGAAAAGCCATGTCATCTCTTCATATATCTGATATTCAGGCTACGCAGCACTGGGAGGGCGAAGGAGCTGGTGTGCCTGCACACTGAGCCAGAGCTGTTAGCAGTAATGGTTTTGCAGGGTGTTTCTGACCCAAACGTCATTCAAGTCATTCCTAGGATAAGTTTGCTGACCTGACTGGAGTTGCATGGAAATAATACTTACCCTGTTGTCAGATATGTTGTAGACATAGAGAGGATAAAAAAAAAGTATTTCTCCAATAAATGTATGTAATTTCTCTGTAATTACTTTAGAGCACTAGAATTGCTATGGAGAGGTCTTCCAGACCCCCTCCTTCCTACATTGTACCAGGAGCTGTAAAGGACACCTCATTGCAGCAGTTTGTGTGCATTAGCCTGAAAGGTGACAATTTGATTTTTCATTTTTCCTGTGCCTCAGTTTCTCTATTTGGCCACATTACATGGCTTGGGGCAGGATTCAGCTGTGGTGGGATGGACAGGAAAGGGGTTGATGTCAGTTCAGTGACTCCGTCATTGCATGACTTGGAGCATAAATTAATGAAGTAAATCTGTTTTCCTTCTCTCTCTCTTTCTTATCTGTGATTTTCCATATTCAAAGGAAATGAAGAGGGGGAGGCAATGAGAGGTTATCATTCAGTGATGAGACAGGCTGTGGAGAAAAAGATGCTACTCCTTCAGCAATCCCAAATGTGCTCCCAAATCTCAGAAGAGCTGAATATTTCAGCTGAAAGAGTCAGTCATTAAATAATCTTCTCCCCAGACACCAAAATAGTTGTCACTGTTGTACAGCATCAACAGCCCACTGAGCTGAATGGGGGCAGCCTGTGCGGAGCTAGTGTTTCAGTCTGTCCACCTGCAGCCCAGTAAGTGATGGCAAGGATAGTTTACAGTTACAGAGGGATCGGAATTGCTGGCTGAATGGTCACAATCCAAGAAAATGTGTTTTAATTTAGCTAAATGAAAAGTAATACATCTGGGAACAAAGAGTTCAGGCTGTACCTACAGGACAGGAGACTCTGCCTTGGAAAACAGGATTATGGGGTCATTGTGGTAACTGCCTGCACAATAGCTGCTGGTTCAATGGGGCTAAGAGGGCTCAGCTGACTCTGGGAACCTAGAAGCAAATAATAGGACTTGAGGATGGCAGAAGCATCGTCAGGAGCATCCCTGGGCTGCAGCACCAGGTGGTCTCACTGTGTCCACACCTCAGTGAGAAAGAGGAAATACTGCGGAGGACCACTGAAATAGTGGCTGGGAATTCCTGCATGGTCACTGGAATGCTGTGGAATGAGGCTGGGAATATAAAAGCCTTTATGAGGGTTAAAGTGTGCAATCCAGTCAACTTCTCTAATGCAAGGTTTGTTATGTCTTTGTAATGCTGGATCACAGCAGCCCAGTGAGGGGCCACTGAAATGACTCTAATTCAACTGTGACATGAAACCATCCATCCTAAAGGTGGGTAATGCTGAACAGGCAGGAGATGGTAAAATCACCTCAGGGGGTTGCCTTTACAGACAGGCCTGAGTCCACTGCAGGACAGAAAGTCAGAAACTCTCCAGCATGGGTGTGTAAAATTCAATTGGAATTATTACCTCTCAGTTCTTATTCCAGTTCCTCTCTGTCAGGGTGGTGAAAAAAAAAAAATCTACATTTCCCTCAATTTGCTCATTGATGCGGCTATGCACTGAGACAGTGATGGTGCCCAGCCTTCAGCTTGAAGGGTTTGGGCCGCAGGTAGTGCCTTGTTGGGTATCTCTGGAAGTACTGCACATAGATGGGGGTAAATGCTTTGGAGTTGTGAGATGATGCAGTACATCTCTCTCCCTTGGGACCTGCCTATGGCCCTGGCTGTGGCTGCCACTTCCATGAGGATTTGCTGAGCATTGCCCTGCCTCAGCATTGCCTGCCAGAATCACTTGGTAACATTGCATGAGCCAGTTCCCTGCTTTGATCTTTTCTAGTCTTTATATGTGGCACCAAGCAGCTTTGCTTTCAGAGAACTGGGGTGTCTTGGTCTGTCGGAAAACTTCCAGCTCAGTGCTGATGCTGCTGATTGCCCTGAGTAGCACAAGAGCTCTTGCCAGTTGTTCTCAACAGGCTCGATTTGAACCATGAGAGTTGGGGGTCAAAACATGATTTTGTAGAAAGCATCAGGTCACATCAAACAACAGGTCCAATTATGCAGTTTCCTCTGCAAATAAAGGTCATGAGATCTTAAAATACATAGAGAGAGATTAAGGGCACCTAGGGACAGGAGTCCTATGTTATCATCATCATCACCATTCTCATTATTATTGACATTAACTTTGATCTCTCTGTTGTCTTATTTGCTGCTTCTGGAAGGCAAGGCAGCAGTTGGCTTTCCCAGCCTTCCTTAATTACTTTCTTTCCATCAAGGAGTGCAGAAAGCACATGCTAAGGCAGAATTTAAGTCTTTGAACATTGCTTTATCCCACCACAACCACAGACTGGCCTCACCTACAAAGTTTGCGCTGCAACTTGTATTTGAACTTCTCCAGCTTGACCTTGGGTTTTGGATCTGTACTTTAGTAAGAGGAAGGCCAGCTGAGATGAAGGGGTCTGACTCTTGCTTCAGATCTTCCCAAACCATGGGAGTGTGCCTCTTGCACAGCTCTGATCTGAGCCCATCTCTAAATATAACTGTAATGCAATAAAATGCACAAAAAACCCCAAACCCTCCCCCGTCCCAAAAAACCCACAAAAAAACCCCACCAAAAAAAACGAAAAACCCAAGAAATATGTCCAACAGTGGTTATTACCACAGTTACATCACAGCAGAAACAGGTGCAAGGAAATAAGCCTCCCAAAAGTTTCTATTCAGGAGGGAGATGACTGAAGAAAGCAGAAGGAAAAGAGGAAGGCGGAGGTAAGGGTAGGAGCCAGGGGACAAAGCGGAAGTTGTTTCTCTTGGGATGTGGCCAACTTAGTAGCTGTCCAAACCCAGGAGATGTCTTGGATGCTCCTTCTGTTACTGTCTTTGCTTTTTCCATTTTAAGGCTGCCTGCTAGCAGAGTGCGTGATAATGCCAGTGTTGCATTGCCCTCTGAATGCCCTGTCGCCTGGAACCTCCACAGTCTGCTGAACTGTCTTCGGGCCTGATGCAAGAAGACACACATCCTTCTGAGCAGATTTTGTGTAAATTTCAAGGAATCCTTCAAGGACTCATAAGCTCAAATAATTCTCTCTGCCCCAAAACTATGGGGAAGGAAGAGAAGTGATGATGGGAAAGCTCATATTCCTCCAGCAGCTGCAGTCACTTTGGGTGGGATTCATGTGACTAAACATAGATGCCTCCATCTAAGCTAGTTACATTAGGCTCCCTTTATGGAGGAGAATATGGGGAAGCATAGGCACAGCTATGAGTCACCCCTCCTCATTTCAGTGTCTAGAACAGGTCAGGCAAATCATGCCCATTTCTCTTTGCTTTTAAAAGAAGCTGCAATGAAGGGGCCAAGTGTAGGTCTGTAAAGTTAGACAAAGCTCATCCTTTACCTGGCGTCCAAACCTAATTATTTGATGTGGGACCAAAGGGCCAAGCTGTGATGAGGGCATTGCCAGCAAATGCTGAGTAACCACAGCAGAATGGGGTAAATTGTCTCACCCACAGCTTATTTCACTGCGGGAGAGGATGCAAGGAGGGCAGTGCTGGAGAGGAAATGGCCGAAGAAAAATGCCTATAAAAGTCACCATGGGATGTTTCCCTAGTGCCAAGACTGTGTTTATTTTAAACCAGATCAGGTACCTCTGCTTTTCTGTTTGCAGGCAAAAGTTAGTGCCCTCCTGACACCCCTGCAACTTGCTGTGTGACCAGTTACTTCCCCACTCCCAGCCCCGCTTTCCTTCCCACTTCTCCTTCTCAGACTTCAGTACAGCAGGCCCATCTTCAGATCCCTGTGGAGCATCAGGGGGTTCTGGCTCAGCTCTGCTGTGTCCTTTTCCCAGACGCCTGGTTTCGCGCTGAGCTGTGTGTCAAAACAGGAGCATTTCCAATGCAACGTGTGCTTCAGGGACACGTAGGGAAAGGAAGTGCAAAGATTGCCAGAAGCAGCAAAGAAGTTATGTTGTTATCTGATGCGAAAAGTAATGAAACAAGAATGCTTTTGAGCATGTCATGAACCAGCTCCTCTCTTGAGGGATTTGTGCTGAGGACCCTGAAAACCTTATGTGCCCCCATGGCTGTAGCCCATGAGTAAGAGTGTGAGGCATGAAGACAAGGTAAATAAATGGTTAGACGGAGCTACATCAAGTCAATTCCCTCTCCCATTCTTTTCTTTTCCTTTCGCACCATTGAAAGACAAACAAAAGTTTAAGTGATGTGATGGGGCAATGCATTTGTGAAGTTCCTTGCCACTGCATCCCAATGTGCAACAAGCCTGTTTTTGCATTTGTCAGAGGTGACATGCATAGAAATAATGGCAGAGCCTGGCAGAACAAAGTACAGTGCAGAGGAGACATAAGGCTGTTCAGATCTACTGCAACTGGTTCTGCTCAGCACTAACCTGCAGCTAATGCATGGGCCAAATGCCAAGTTTCCAACTCCCTGCTGTAGTATGTTGGCTACCGAGGGGGGCTGGTGCCCTAGGGGATTTTAGTTTTCCTCCAAGAAAAAAGGCAGAGAAGTGAGTTAATTTGCTTAAAAATAGACAAACAAATGAACATGTGTGTATATGTATATATTTGCACTTGCACATGGTGTTCTTTGGAAAGACTTAAAGAGGGGAAGTCTTCAGAAGCTGATGTTAGAGAATTTAGTACCTCTCCTGAACTCAGGACTTAGGCCCCTCAGCAAGATGCCCATGGACAATTTGTGCTGGCACTTTTCAGAGATCACCTTTCTTCAGCTGACAGGCAGAATTGTAGTTCTGGTGCCTTTAAATGCCAAAGGATTTGGTATCAAGGCAACTCCTTTCTCTGTGCTCTGATATTTCTGGGAAAGCTGGCTGGTAAGTAAGGAGAAGTATGTTCATTAAGTGCCCTCACTTGGAGTTAAAGGGCCAAGCACACTCCTGCTCCTGCTCCTTCACCCTTTTACAAGAAGTTCACTGGGTATAAATAAAATGGTTAAAGGTACATGATGAGAAAACAGCCTGGTAATTGCATTACCCCCATGGTGGAGTGGCTGCCGGTACAGCCCTGGGTGAATGCTGGTTCCTGTTCCCTCCCACCGGCCACAATCCCTCTCTGGGACAAAGAGCTATCTTTTCTTCTCATTCATTAACACCCTGGCTGTGTGATTTGTGTTTTTGAGCCAAGAGGCACAATCTGACCTGCTCCAGGATCAAAACAAGCTGTCCCAGATCATCACCTCCCTCACCAGAGATGCTAATGCATGGGAAGGGTTTCCCAGAGATCCTGTGTGCCTGCACCCCATGGCTGCATTGGTACTAATGCCTATTAATAGAAGTAGAGGAAGTGATTGGAAGGGGAGAAAATCCCAGTTCTTTTCTGACAGTGCCTAGCTCTGCTTGGGTGGAAACCCTTCCTCACTGCAGTGCATCACCCCAGACCTTGTACACCTTGTTTTCTAACTATCATCTCTACCAGGACATGGATATTTTTACTTTTTGCTTCAGAGAGCTAAGAATCCACCACACACACAGCTGAGCCCTCTGTGGCATCTGTGTGGTGTGTTTGCCTCACGTTGAAGCAACCAGCTCCTACAGTTTTGCTCTAAGGTTCATCCTCTCATCCCTTGCTTTCAGTAGTATGGATTAGAAGCTTTAAGCTTTCCTGAAGGTGATGAGGGAGAAACAGCTGAAACCATAGATTTGCCTTCTCCACCAAGAAATATATCCAAAAATGTTTCACTATTTCAGTCCATGGAAAAAGAGAGCTGGACTGGACCCTGTGCAGCTCTGGGCTTGCAGTGTTCCAAAAGCCAAAGAGGCATGTGGGCACTCTAGCTTTAAGAATTGATTTCCTAAGTGAACTGTCAGCTCCCGGTGGCTGGAAAAATCTGCAAACAATTTTTAGTCACTGAACAAAGCAAATCTTTGTACTGTGCAGTAATAGTTCATTATTAAATAAAAGCTCCTTTGTTAGGCTATAAGAAATGGTGTGTACTCCGCTACTCTTCACAATGTGCCTTGGTGTGACTTTGCAATGCATATGACATTCTATTTCATGTCCTGTGAAAAGATGACATAGTGTGTTATTTTAATTTTGGTAGGAAAAGCTCAGGGTGAAGCAAGCTTACAGCACAGCTCTAGTGATTGAACTTCATTGCTGATGCATTTGATTCACAACCATACCAGAGAACATGGAGACTGGACTTTATCTCATTTGCAAAAGAGTAAATGAGGAACAACATGGGGAAAATGACTAGTCATGAGACTGAAGGAAAACTTTAGCAGCTGCAATTCCTACAAGTTATGTTACTTACTGGGCTGTCTTATTGCAGTTCCAGGCTTAAATGAGTCAGAAGAGGAATCCAAGGGTGTCAGTGTTTTCCCATCCAGAAAAGCAAACGTGTTTCCAGCGCCCTCTTTTCTTTCTTTTGCTCTGTACCCAGTGAGTTCCCAGTAATCTGCCACTTTGGGCCCTACAGCCACAGAGCCCTGTTACCCTGCCCAGTATCTGCTTGTGTTGCACGTTGATGTCGCTTTGCAGCAGATCAGGCTGAGGCACAGGCATGGCAGCTGTAAGCCCTTCACCTGTGCATTTTGTGAGGCTGTGACCTTTTAACCAACCCCATCAAATCATGATTTAAGATTGTATCCCTTATAGTTTTTCATCTCTTGCTATATTTTGCATGGGGTTGGCAATGCATGAACAGGGATGGGGTGGTCCTGATCCTTCCTTTCCCCTGTTACATCATCAGGGCCATGGGAGACCCCCAGAGCTGGTGCTTCCTTTTCAGCTGGTAGAGGCAGCAGCCAGGGCTGAAGTGGGCATCGGGCAAGTGGTTTCTCTGAGCCCTGTCCACTTTTGTCTCTTGGCTGGGCTTAAATGAGGCTTTTCCAATAAGTGCCCAGCTCGGCTCAGGCTGAGGCTGCTAATTCCAGTCGTGTGGGTGATTCATATGCCATCTAATAATAGCAGCTTCTGGCCATGCCAGCACAATAACTGACCATGGAAAACTCCACACTGCTTTGGGCTGCCGGCCCATCAGCCTTCCCAAGCTGAGCTGGCCACGGCTGGTGGTTTTTCTTTGAGGGTAGCACTGTGCAGCTCAGCAAGACGCTGCAAATTGTGCTGTGGGCACTGCTGTGAGCAGTGCTGGTCCTCCAACCATGGGTCCTCTGTCCCAATGCCAGTGCCACCATCGGGCCAGCTTAGGAGCTGTGGAAAATGGACTGCTCCTCCTGCTGCTTTACATAAAGCAGTTGCTATTAATTACCTGCACCAGCAGCCAGATCAGGTAGTTCGCTTTCAAGGGCAAAGCTGTGTTTGTCCTTACTTGCCATCCAAATACTGTTTAGAGCATATGCAAAAATCTGCTACATGGCTGCCAAATTCATCTTGGCGGCAGAGTCACTGCTGTTCCTGCTACTGAAAGGCAGCAGGGGGTTTGCTTGGTATGCCTCATTCACTTGTTTGGATGCTTCCTGGGAGGAAGGGTGATGACAGGGCAAAATGACACACGTGTTCCCCAGCCGGACTTCTACACCACCTTTTTCTATGCTTCAGTGGGATTTACTCTCCCTGGGGTTTGACCATCCAAAAAGGAAGGCAGGAAAGTAGTGGTGGAGGCTGGAGAGGTCTCAGTCCTAGGAACATGACTAAAGCCTTGACAGGTGATGGCTCTGTGTCTTGGCTGCAGACCAGAAGCCAGTCCAGGGTGGGGGCAAGAAGCTCATCATTACCCTGCATTACAGCCCCAGTCAGTCAATTAAGGATCTCCCTTCACAGGGGGACAGTGGTCCCAGCAAAGCCAGTGGATGGAGTGGCATGCCCACAGTGGGATGTCTCTGCAGCCAGGCCAGCCCCACACATGAGCCGTGACTCCCACAGCGTGGCAGCACTGGACTGCTGATAGAGCCTTGGGACCTCGGGCTCAAAGATGGTTCTTGCTCTGCTGCTTCCAACCATGTGAGCTGTGGCCCAGGGGAAAACACACATCCAGGGCAGACAGTGTCACTGCTGAGTCCTCGGATGTGAGCATCAAATACTGGAAGAGGATTATTAGAAGCTAGAAAGCCAAAGTGTGATGGAGCCAAGGAGGCGTGTGAGACTGAGCAAGATGTGACAGCACAGTACTGTAGCGCAAACCAGGCACCCAGCCCCACTCCTGGGTGGAAGAACAGGGGCAAGACGAACCCCTTCCCTCCTGCTGTCAAATCCTGTGGCTGCTTCCTATGCAGGGGTTCTGCACAGGTACTCCAGAACTTTGCTCCCTTTAACTCATAGGGATGGCAACTGGTTGGACAGACCAGGCTGTGCAGGACATGCTCCTTAGACACCATTACTGCAATGCCCCTGGCTCCCACAGCTGTCCAGAAGGGCCCCAAATTCCCAGCAGTCATGGGGCTGTGCTCCCACACCACCCACACAGCAGCTGGGGGATTTTTCTTGTAAGTAACTGGCTCATTGTTTCACTTTTGCCATTTGTTTGCCTTTCAGGAAGGTTTTTCTTTTGTTCCTCCCCTGACCTAAGCTGGAGTTGGGGTTTTCCAGACCCAGGGTCAGGGTGGCACAGGTCAGCTCCCTGTCCCAGCTGTGCTACCTGGGGAAGGACCCGAAAGCCAGGCGCCAAGGTCCAGCTTTCCTTGTACCAGTGGTGAGCAGTGGTGGTGCTCAACTCCTGAGGGCTTCAGATGTGCTTTTTGAGGCCTTCCTGTATTGCAAAACATATGAAATGGTCCCTGGGCAGAGGAGGAAGAGCTGGCCCTGGAGCCAGCCCTGAGGTGGTCATGTATGGCTACAGCTTCCAACGACACCCCCAGTTTGAAACAGGGCTGGTTCCATTTTTGCTGAGTGCATGTGGTATCTCTAAAATTACTAAATGCTTTTTCCTTTGTTTTTCTTTCTCTAAATCTGATGTTTTCATTGCAGTTGACCAGCCCTTACCAGTTAAAAGACTGACCAAATACTCATGCTCAGCAAACACAGTGGCACCAGCAAATCTAAGCAATGCCACTATCTAGGGCACACTGGGAGCAACATTTGGGGTTTTGAGGCTCTCCATTTTTAAGTTTAACACAAGGCCAGCCAAGCATGGGATGACTTAAGCCAGGACAATGTTGTCATAAAATGCATCATCTGGTGTAGGACAGAAGAGAAAGCCTGCCAGTCTGCAGCCTGTTCTCTTGAAGGAAAATACTTTGTTTGAGAACATGCACAAAGAGAGGAGGATCCAGTTCACCACGGCTCATATTTAACTGGGTAGATCAAAGCCTGCACTATTTGCTTCAGGACTGTTGATTTTGGTTTTGACCAGCTCCTCCTCCACAATGAAAAGTCCAAGGGGATTTTGTATTCTCCTGGGCTTTCTGCAGAATGGGGCTCTTTGCACCGGAGTTTCTAAGCAAAGCTTGGCACACAAGCTACTGAAACTACGGGAGCTGCTAAAGGCAGAGCCGACCCTGCAGCAGGCGACCCCAGCCCCCACTCCTGTTCAAACAGGAAAGCCAGGCCCTGGCTTTGGCATCAGCAGAGATGGGGGCAAGAGGATTCCCTATTACATTTTGCTGGCTGGTGCTCTAGCTTTCCCTTTCTCTGCTAATGCTCCAGCTAAACTGGACCCCAGCACTTTCCAGCTGCCCATGCCAAGCAGAACTCAGGTGAAGAGCAGTTGAAACCTAAGATTGAAAGCTAAGATGTCTCAGGGCACAAGGGTAAGCAAGAAGTTCTACAGTGGTTCAAGACTGCACTCCACAGAGCTAAGAAAGGCACTGCTGCCTCCCTGGCTGCATGGCTAAGCCTCTGCACAGCTTCAAGCATTTTCTGTAATTGGGAGAAAACAGCAGCAATCTCCAAGGGACCAGCCAAGGAGAGGAAAAAATAGCATGCAGTATTTTTGGTTTTCCCCTATGCTACAGCCCAGCCTTGAGAAGAGGAGGAAAGGGCAAGGAGAGGCATCCAAGGCAAGGAAAGGACTGGACACAGGGCAGGTGTAGGAGCTGTGCCACTGGGCTTGCTCACGCTGTGCCAGCCTGCAGTGAGGCCACATGGTGGGCCTGGGCTGGGACACTGCACCGCAAACTTCAAAGTCACATGAATTGTTTTAATTCCCTACAACAAAACCAAGCCTGGCATGGTGTGTCCTAGTAATGGTGTCCAATGGAGAGTTCTTGCCAGCTGGATCAGCAGCAGGATCTTGCCTGCTCCAAAGGTGATGTGAAGAGAAGACAGCAGACCTTCAGGGGACTGACCATGCTGCTTCTCTCTGGATGATTGCAAAGGGCAGCTTGATTTTCTGTTGCTGGAAGGGAACAAAGCCCAGTGCCCACACATGCTGCAGCACACTTTGCCACTTACTGCAGCCCTGCAGCCCTGCAGCCCTGGGCTTCTGCTGCACCAGCCCCCAGCCTCATCATGGGCACTGGGACCTTTGCCACTGAACTACACAACTCTAAGGGTTCAGTGCCTGATGACTGCTTTCACAGAAGGTATGAGGTGGGGGTTTTTAGCCCTCTTTTACATCTCTAAACTTCTGATGAGAGCTCAAGTTCAGCTTCCGAAGCAGGATGATGCAGACCATTTTTTCTTCTTTGAAGCTCCATCCAAAAAGCCATATTTAAGCAATGACATGCCATGGGGTCCCACAGACAAAGCTGAAGGAGTTTACTGAAAGCAGCTGAGTGGAGGCTGAAGTGGTCAGCCATTACAGGGATGAGATACATCTGCCTTTTCCCAGCAAAAGCCTTCCAGATAAAAAAAAATTGCTAGTGAAAACATTGCCACAATTCCTTGGCACTGTGGGATGTGCTGTAGGTCTTCAAAACAAAATGGCCTCAAGGCAAAATGGGCAAAGTGAACCTTTCCTATGTCTTGGGAGGGCTGCTCATATAATGGAAACAGGAAGTCTTCAAGCAGCAAAGGTGCAGCAGGAACCATGCTCAGGGTGAGGAAGCACACATTTCTCATGGTTCTCCCTCAGGGGATGCTGCCTGGAGCCACAACCCTTTTTCTACCCAGCCCTATATGTGCCTCTGCTTTGGGATTTTTCACTAAGCGTTGCTATAGGAACTTAATTGCTTCTGTTCATCCAGGTCTGAGCAGCTTCCTGCTCCCACTCCTCCTCTCCCAGGGCTGGCAGCATCAGGGCTCTGAGGACAGCGGAGGATGCTCAGGTACAGTAGGAGTGGGGTCGTTCAGCTCAGCTAATTAGTGCTACTATTTCTGTCTCTGGCCTTTTCTCGGTTTGTATCCATCTGGGGCTCTTTCAGTCATTATAGAGCTTTCCACCCTCTTGTTTTTTTCCTTTCTCCTCCTCTGTCTTCCAGATTTTTGCCACTGTTTCATGTTGCTGTCCAAGTTATTTGTCTCTTCTCTCTTGCTCCGGTCGTGGGAACATTAGTAATGTTTTTCTGCAGAGCAGGGTGGCTTAGAGACCGCCTCGCAGACCTGACAGCCATCCTAGTGCTGCTGGCAAAGGCTGGAGCAGTTCAGCCAGCCCATGGGAAATGATCCTGTTTATGGTTCACCTTCTGATCTACCCACCGGGCCCAACTGTGCCTCTGTCGTGCGTGGCCCTGCGTGGGGCGCAGTCCCGCTCTCTGCTCCCCGCTCTCCTGCCGCAGCCACCCCGCGTGTGGGGCAAAGGGAAGCGTGACTCACATGGGCCTCCCACCCATGAGTAACAGTGTTGGTCTATCACGTCTCAGCCAGCTGGGGCAGCTCGGAGGGAGGGCGGCTGCTTCCTTGGCAAGGCATGAAATAGGTCACTCTGTCCCCAGAACAGGGGTGAAAACGGGGCCAAGACTGCAAGACATGGCAGCAATGAGCAGCCTCACATCAGATGCAGGGGCAGTACCCCATGATGGCGGTGGGGGGGTGGGCAAAGAAGGAGGTACAGAGACATGGGCTGCAGGGATTCCTGTTAAACACTGTCAGTTCTTCCTCTTCCTTGCCCAAACCTGCTCCTTTTTTTCCTGGGAAATGCACAGGGAGAGTCCAAAGCCAGTGAGGGAAGACGGGTGGAGATGGTGAGAACAGAAAGCAGTTATGTGCTTCTCGGGGTGGAAAGAGGCCCAGGTTATTAAATAGCAGGCAATTTTAACATGAGTTATTAATACTAGTTGTTTGTACTGGGAAGTGGTGCCTAGGGGCTCCCATTGCACTAATCATGTAACAAAGCCATGTTCCTAACACAAATAGCTTGTGTTTCAGCCTGAAGAGAACAAGTCGTCTCCTTCCCATTACCCTCTCTTTGAAAAAGCAGCTTGAAGATTACACAGTTGAGCCCGCAAAAACTGGGAAAGGAAAAAAATTACATTGGGCTGCCCTGCAGTGCCGTTGCTTACACCCAGCCAGCCCAGTAACTCCGTCAGCACTGTGGGCCCACACTGTCTGCTCTTCCCCTGCTCCATCCCCAACCATGGCAGGCCAGGCCTTAGCATTATTGGTGATTTTTGTGTTACCCATCTTTGGGTTTGAGTGTAGTAATATCATGTCACCTGTTTAGGGTACTGGGGGGCTGTGGGGGAGTTTCTTCCCCCTTTGCTGATTGATGCTGTGTATCTCTGTTGTATTTTTATCAGGCTTTGCAAACTACAGTTCCCTCTCGGGTACATGCCCTTCTGAAGTAAGAAACCAAATTAATGAATTAAATGAACTCATTTACAGCCTTGGCACTAAAGCACAGACTAAAGGTCAACAGCATCTGCTGATTTTGGATTGTACAAACCACGACTGCCCCGCTCTATTTTGTTTTCCTGAGAACTTGGCATTATATTGAGCTTTACCACATGGCAACACAGGTCCTCCTGTCTCTGGCTGCAGCTTTGAACATGCAGTTTTTCATCAGCCCAATCCCAGGGTCAGGCTGGAGGACCAGGAATATGACCTGGAGCCTCAGGCCTTCCCTAGCAGCGCTCAGCTCTGGAAATGCTGTAACCTTGGTGCCTGACCTTGCACTGCCTGGCTGCACCTTCATCTGCACCCTCAACGCAGTGAACCAAGGTGCCGAACAGGACAGGGGGCCCCTTGACATCCCCTGCCCTCTTGACAGTCATCCTGAAGCAGATCCAGCTGGTGAAGGAGATCCAGCTGGAAGATGAGCATGCAGGAGTTGGTTAAAGGTAGAGGTAGTGGGGCAAGTTTGGTGCACAGAGCGGAGAGAGGGGCTGTCAGTTCAGGTGTGTGGGCTCCCTTACAGCAGCAGGTGTGCAACGCTACTGACACTTGTTCAGCACGATGCTCTGCACGTGTGCACGTGTGCAGGAGTTCATTGCATCAGCATGTAAGAAGTGGGAGTCTTTTACTTCCCACTACCTGCAGGCAGCTGGTAAGGCTCAGAAATGCCTCGATCAGCTCTAAGCCCCTGACAGCCATGATCTGTGGTCAGCATGGATCCTGTTACTGACTCCCCAGTCCCTGCAGACCTATTCACTTCTGTGCTGGTCCATCATGTCTTTGTCTGAGGCTTGTTCCATCCCTGCTGCTGACCTCCTGTTGGTTGAAGTTGTGAGGAAACCACTGCCACACAAACCCACCCCCAAAGTGAGCTGATGCTGAAGCACTGCCAAACTCTGGGAGAATTTTGGATTGCAGCACATAAGCTAAGGCACCATGGTCACCATCAACCTCCCTTTCAAACTGCAGGGTCTCCTTCACTCCTACCAGGCCACTCCTGGGTCTCTCCTGCCTCACTGGCTTCTCAGCTGGGCATGCTTCAGGCTTTAGCTCTCCATTCTACCCTTTGTCCCTCCTAAACCTTAAGGCCTGTGCCAAATGACAAAAGCTTAGTAACAGCTGAAGGGTGAATGACAAAACCCAACAAAACAGGACACACAAAAAAAAGAAGTTAACATGAGCAAATAACAATGTTAAGTTACCTCCCTCCATCTGGGAAATGGCTCACTTATTTGAGGAAGGACTAAGGCTGAGGAAGGACTAAGGCAGAAGCTGAGCACTGACAGCTCAACAGAGTGGTCTGGGTCTTGCCAACGTACCAGCAATGGAAACAAAAGGCTTTGAAATGAGAACAGCTCAGACACCTTAAGACCGAGCAGTACTACAACATTTTCTATACTGTTTGCCACCACTAACTTGACATCATCCCTAACAACTGTACTCAACAGGAGCACTCATTAAGTATGTCCAGCTTTGAAGATAACTGCATCTAGTTCTTTGTAGATCACACTGTAACCCACTTGAGTGGACATCTACAGATTAACCCAGATTAACCCAGCCAGGGGAACTCCTCTTCCTCCTTGCCATGCTTCTTCATGGGTGGGCAAGCCTTTGTGAGACACCCTTGGCAAGCAAGGGATAGAAACACAGCCCCCATAGAATAGCCCAGAGTTTAGCACACCTTGGCTTTGTTCTCTGAACCGACTGCTCCTTCAGCAGAGTTAACCAGGTCAGCCTCTCTCCTCCTTTCAAACACTTTATCTGTGTGACACTGCATTTTCCTTTTTTTTTTCCACCCAACACCCTTCAGCCATTTTTCTTTAGCAAAAAGGTAAACACCCTGTTTTGTTTTCCCATCTGTATTTAAACTGTGAATGGAGTGAAGCAACAGGCTGGGGAGCAGAAAACAGCTCTGAGCGGAAGCGATACAAGCACTGATTGCAACCAGACATATGAAAAAATAACTCCCTCCCCCCAAGGAGATACTTTAGAAGCTGAAAGCTAAGAACTTAAGTACAAAGGCTTTTGTTTTTATTGACATTGTAAGAAACATTTTTTTCTTTGTTACAAAAAAGCTAAGTGGTTCTGAAAGCAGAAGTACAGTTCATATGTACACAGTGCTACAGACCCTTCAGATCAACCTAAGGCTTGAGAAACATCAGATCATAACTGCAGGTTTATCAAATGAAGACCACTAAGGTCTGTTACAGCTGAACACTATTCCTACCGTACATAAATGTATTTACACATTTTCGGTTTTTTTTTTAAAAAAGGATTACAAGCTTTATAAAAAAAAATTTTAAAAATTGAAAAAAAAAAGCAACACATTTTTATCTTACACATCTGCAGGACTGACAACAGTAACTGTTCCATAGGAGACATTCCACCAATCCAAGGACAATAACACGTGAATACCAGAGGTTTACAAGACGTTTCAGACACTATTAACAGTGGTATGTGCTGTTAGCTGAATGGCAAGTACAGCCCCATCAGGAAAATTTGGCAACACATCCTGGTCCCTCTCCTTTACAGGGTGAACGCAAAATAAGGCACATACATTGCAAGAATATAAAGACTGCTGTTTAGGGGGACAAGCCATTGCAGGACAGGCATGGGTGAGCCAACCAGCCATCTCACTGAGGGGCGGGGGAAGCAGTGACTGAAGTGAGCAGCCAGCCAGCATCTTAATGCACGTACCATTTGGGGCCATTCTCCAAGGAGAGAGTAACATCATCTGCCATGTGGATGTGTGGGACCATTGTACTCCCCAGGAAAGCCCATGTGGAAGTCCACTGACTTTCCTGCAAACATATCTTTCCTTCACCTGGGTTTAACTGACAGATAAACTCTTCACTGGCAACTTCCACTTCGTGGCAAGTAAAACTGCCTGGAGAAACACACACATTTCAGGCAGGCTGGGTGTTACTGATGTGTCCAAGGCCAACAGTAACTAATATGGAAGACACTCACAGAGCCATTAGAAGAAATGGTGATTTAGACTTAGGCTACAACACTTTAAAAATAGAATTAATGATATTTTGTGCATTTTCTTGTACTCTCAGGTGAGCAGTGGGTTTCCAACAGCTATGCAAAAATCAACTGATGTACCAGGTACACAAAAGCAAGCTGTGACTGTAACTGAAGAGGAAGAGTAGAGTGGTGCTAGTAAACACATCCCACCAGTGTTGATGGGACTTTCCCCAGACTGCCACTCGTTGAGAAGGAGGTTGATAAGTGAAAGCTGGTGTCCAGTGTAACAGCGCCATGCTCAGAGAGACCAGTCTACCTCATAAAAACAGAATGAAAACCCAAGATAGCTGGGATATGATGTATTGCTACCCTCACAGGTACCAAAACACAAGCTCTTTAGTATAGAACAGAAAAGCATGAGAAAACACTAAAAACTGAAAAGTGACACGTGAACGTAAGTGGCACATACACTTAATGAAAATGAAAAATGATTTGAACATCATGAAAATTTATCATGAAAATGATAAATCATTTGAACAAACTCCCTAAGGACACAGTGGAGTCTCTGATTCTTCAGCTTTGCCAAATCAAATGGGATGCCTTTCTTGAGCATGTGGTTTCTGCCAAGACACACTGTTGGCCCAAGACAAGGGTAAGTGAGTGACGAAGGTTTGTCAAATCCAGGAAGGCAAATTAGCTACTCAAACAGTCCCTTTTAGCCTGGAGCCTGGCTCCTTCTAAGCTCAGATGGATCACATCTTTTAATAGCTTCCCAGCATCAATTGCACCAGCAGATACAATTATGAACTGGAAAACTGAGTTTAAAAAATAGTTGGGGATGGTTGGATTTTTTTTAATGTATTGGCTCCATAACAATAAAAGACTTTTCTCCCAAGCCGCCTACTCCCAGGCTGGTCATAAGTCTCCCTGTTGAAATTGTTTATAAACATGTAATTAATGGCTTTAATAAACAGCCAGTGATTGGTTACTGAGAACCATCTGAAACATGTCCAGGACAGCCTTTCCTCATGCCTATAATGCTGCTTCTCTGCAGGGCTGTGAGCTGTATCCCAGCACTTCAATGCACAGCATGGCCCCTGGAGCATCCCTGCCCCTGGGGACCTGCCCAGCGGGATGCATCCCTTTTCCCAGCAGCAGGGCAGGGACGATGTTTGTGTACAGGCAGCAGGTCTCTACAGGGCCTTTGGGCAATGAGAGGGCAACAGGGGGCAGCTTCCTCCCATTGCCACAGCAAACCAGTCATTTGCCATGATGAGCTGTGCCCAACTGCCCGTGCAACCCAGGGACCACTGCAGGCAGGCTGTGATAGCTGGTCAGGGGCAGGGAGGCTGGGAGGGGAACTGGCAAACGGCACAGCGCAGGATGAGCAAATATGTCTGCATGGGAGAAGGGAAGAAAGAAATGCTGGCTAAAGATACAGAGAAAGACAGGCGCTAGATCATGATAAAAGGTGTAGGATATTTACATTTGTCTTGGTTTCTGACATTCCAGCTCACAGTGCAAATCTCTTGGTACGTGCTGTGATATGCCCAAATATGGCCCCTGCACCAGATTCC
Organism: Monarcha castaneiventris obscurior; assembly: GCA_026261815.1. Lineage (NCBI taxonomy): Eukaryota > Metazoa > Chordata > Aves > Passeriformes > Monarchidae > Monarcha > Monarcha castaneiventris. Next base: position 50,614,481 of record JAMPIT010000230.1, on the reverse strand, counting down.
TATGAAGTTTTCCTACCGATTTATAGCTTCATCCTGTAACAGCTGTTAATGTTATCTGACAGCTTTACTGAGGTTTCATTCCTACGCATTTCCTCAAATATCATGTCCTGAATCAGCTAGTATTTCACCTTTTGTTTTACAATGGAAAAAAATGCTATGGCTTTCCAGCCTACAGAAGTCACCTTCTGATTTTGACTGGGATAAAGTTTATCTGTATTTCAAAACTGACCATGCTCCCTCTTCTCACTCTATGTCTACTATAACACCAGCTCCTTACAGACATCAAATCCATGACCTAAGTGCCTGCATAATTTACATCCCATAATAGGACTTCACTATTGGGATTTAACTGAGAAGTCTGCAAGGGCTGGAGCTCCATGCAGCTTCTAGGAGTGGGTGAACTTTGTCGTCTTGTGATTGTTCCCCACACTAGCCTGTTCACCCAGGAGCACTGTGTGTTCAGGGGTGCAGACATGGAACCCAGCAGAGCCAAAAACAAGCCAGTGCTTACAGAACAAAATGCCATTCACCTCTACCAGTGAGTAGCTTCACGATCACAGTGCATTGGTTTCAATTTTTGCTGGTGTAACTGAGCCTGGGCATTGACCCACTGGTTTGCTTTGAAATTGAATGCACGTGGTGTCACCGAGAAAGAGAAAGAAAGAAGCTGGGTTGGTCTTTCTGAGCTTTGATTAGTTGCCAGACAACTCAGTTGGTTAGAGCATGGTGCTAATAGCATCAAAGTTGTGGGTTTGATCCTCATACAGGCCATTCACTGAATCAGTTGGCCCTGATAATAATTCCAGATCAGAATATTCTGTGATCTGTGAATACTTGCTGTTCCCCTTGTTTCTTTGCTATTTTTAATGGCAGTTTAAATCTCTTAATTTTGTAAAGCCTGGAAAAACAGTGGAAAAACATTTAAGATTAGCAGATTGCTTGCAACTGCTTTGATTTATTTGGTTAGTCTGAGAACTGGGCCAGCCATTCATTTTCTACTTTTACATAACATGCCCATGATGCTTTTGAAGCTGTATGTATACATGGAGCTGTCTGGGCTAAAGGGAATGTACACACAGTTCTTCCATCAAATAAGAACCAGTGGCTCAGCAAATTACATCTCAACAATTTTCATTAAAAAAAAGAGAATTCCCCTGTATGAAATACTGCAATTTTGTTATTTCATTGTATGAAATACTTCATAAGACCCTGATGGTATATCCACAAATGTGGTATGCAATGAGAAGACTATAGACTACCCAAGTCACTACATATGCCCATAATTTTGCTATCCAGCCATTTTAAAAAGAAGGCTGAAAACCAGAATACTAAATACTGCAAAAGACGAGAGTTGGACTATGAGCAGCTTTCTGGTCCTCTCCTTCCTCTGAAATAGGTTGAACATGCCACAATCTCAGTATCATTATTCAAGGCAGTGACAGCTATCTCTCCGTGTGTGTAGAAAAACCTTAAGCTTTTGCTAGAGATCAAAGGGCTGATAGTTTTTACATTTCTTATCTGCTTGAACCTCCCAACTTTTTGTACTCAAGGTCTCTGAAACTGCAGCCCAGGGGTACCATGGCAGTGCATTTCCAAACTGGTTTTCCACCTCAGTGTGATGTGTCCAGTGCATCCAGAGAGGATTTCATTGCTGTATGCTCACTTCACATTGTGCCTGGTTATAGGTTCAAGGGGAAAAGTTGTAACAGTTTTACAAGGTCTAGCTTCGTGTGAGTAACAGAAAATTCCCAAGTCATTTCATCAGGCCTTTCTTTACAAAAAAACCCCAAAACAAAACAAAAAAAAAAACCATGCACTTCACACGTTTACATTGGTTTACAATTAAAAAACAAAAGAAGAAAAAAGAAGCATACAGACATTCAAAACGGGTGAGAGAGAGAGAGAGGAAAGAGAGAAAGGGAGGGAATGGGCATAGCAATACTGATTCAAAACTGAAATGGAAGACAGTTTCTCCCTAGAACACTTTAGGGTTTTCAGAGTCCTTATTCCATAAAAGGAATATACTTGAAACACATCCCATTTAGGTGAGATGAGATTGCTAAAATACATACACAACTAAAAAATATGAGTCTTTTTTTTTTCTCCATCTGTTATCTCCTAAGTGTTTTTTGTTTTTTATGTCTATTGCATAACAGCAAGAAACTTGCTTTCTTCTGCAAGTGAGGTCAATAAAGAGCTCATGTCCCCAATAGCCATGTTGGTTGTGCTTACAGGCATAGCTGGGAATGTAAGAGATGCTCGGGGAGTGGTGAGGCGTGAGGAATTGCGGGAGACATTTTGAATGATACTTGGGCTCAGGGCTCCCGAAATTAAGCTGACATGGTCCCCATCATCTATGATAGCATCAAAATCTATCTGCACACCCTCTAGACTGTTGCTGTCAATGCTGTCAACTGTGCTTGACACTTGGTTAGCCCCTGGGGAAAGAAGCTCGGATGAGTTTTCAGTTGCAGTCCCCTGCAGCAGGCAGTTGGCTTCTGAACCAAAGAAAGAACCTGTTTTCATAGCTTGGTGGCTAAAGCCCATGGATTGGTCATATAACTGACCAGAGTAATTCTGCATGTTAGAGCAGAACTGCTGTGATTGACCTTGCATTTCCATCTTAATGGTGTTTACCCTGTACGTCTGGTTGCCATCACCTGCGTGTCTTTGCTGTTGGGACAGGTTGTTTCTCAACACATTTTGCCGTCTGTTGCTGCTGTAATTAGAGCATGACTGGTAACTTTTGGCCACTGACAAACCTGAAGGCTGGCTACCAATGGTGTGAGACACCAGTGGACAACTCTGTGGCCCTTGGTAGAGGCTGCCTTGTGAGGTAGGACTAACCTGCCCTAGCATCATTTGACCAGATTGATTGATGCCCTGGTAATGAACGCCATCTCCAACTGGTTGGCTTTGCAAATATTCCTGTTCCATCATATTCCTGTTCTGCATCCCATTTGCCATACTGGTAGTTTGATCGCTGGATGCCATGGGACGGCTGAAATTTTGCTGGTTCCCATTCACTGGCATAGTGCTGATTCTTAGCTTCTGCCCTTGCACTGCCATGCCACAGGAATTGTCTGTCACCCCAGACATCATTGCTTGCCTGCCCATGCTTTCACTGTAAGGCTTGTTGGACTGCATGCTGAAAGAATTCCCGGCTCCGCTGCCAAGAGCCATGTTTTGCTGTAAACTGTAGGAAGTGGTGTTCTCCACCAGGTTCTGATAGCCATTCTGCTGGGCCATGTTGCTTCTCTCCAGGTTCTGCTGCTGAACCATCATATTGTTACACAGTCTGAAGGCCCGAGCCTGCTGCACTGCTGACCGCTGACTACATTTCAGCTTTGAAGGAGATAAGTCAGAACTTCCAGAGCTTACTTCATTCCACTGAATAGGCAAGTCGCTCTTATTTGCCTCGGGACCCGCCTGCTGACTGCTCGGTGGAGGGGCTTGGTCAAAGTTGCTGGGGTTGTTGTTTCCTGAAACTGAGCTGTGGTGCATTTTGTTGCTGTCTAGGACATTGTTCAACAAGTGGTCGTACATGCCCTGGTTCTGGGAATTCAGATACTGGACTACATCATCTGGCAGGAGATCCTCATCATTCAGACTGCCACCTGCTTCCATTGTAGCAGCCTCCAGGGCGACGTTCTCGCTGATGCTTGGAGGACAGGGGGAGCTGAAGCCACGGAAGACGCCACCTTCAGAACGGGTGTAGTTCTGAAGAACAAGGTTGTGCTTTTCCATGGATGGAGGCAAAGCAGGAGGGTTAAAGCTATTAAGACTGTTGAAACGCTGAACTCTTGGGACAGAGAGGTTGTCAGAGGCCATTCTGACTGGATCACTGGCTCTCCTTGTCCCATTTCCTAAAGCTTCGTGAGACAGAAAATGCCTCCTGCTGTAACCATTTGCCCCACCATCACTACATCTTCGAGGGGCATTCACTGGAGGCAGTGGAGATACTCCTGACTCCCTGCAGTCCCCCAAGAGTGCCATCCTTGTCTTGAGGCTCATCCTCTCCATGTTAGGCAGTGGAGTTGGTGGGGGTCCACCAGTAGCTGCTGCATATTTAGCTTTCAGCCTGTATTGCTGGGCCGGGGTGAGGCTGAGAAGACCCGGTAGGTCATCACACTGGCTCGCTTCACTGGAGCGCCGGGAGGCGTCTGTCGAGATGGGGTCGTAGGAGTCTGCAACGCTCACGTTCTGCGGTCTGCCCTCTGCCTGGGAGGCGTCGCTGGACCTCCGGCTGGAGAAGCAAGGCGAGATTCCAGAGGACCTGCGGCTGCTCAGGTAGGCTGAACTGATTGTGCTAGTATTGCTGTCCCTCCTGTTCAGCATGTTCAACACAGTGATGTCCGTACTGGAGAGTTCATTCCTGTTTGGCAGAATAGTCATGGATCCTCCGACACTGCAGCTGCTGTTTGACTGGGTACCTGCAGGTAAAATTCACAGTTAGACAAAGAGGTATTATCCAGAAACTGGTGCGGAAAACACACAGTAAAGAAGTAAGTGGAATATAGAGGAAGAACGTCATCACAGCCAAGCACAGGAGTGCTCTTTCTTGAAAGAAGTAGGGTTGAAAACTGTGTCCTTAGGTTAAAAGCTAATTCAGAGACTCAAGGGTAACATTTCAGTGTGAATCCCAGCAGAAAATTTATAGCCCATAGCCACAAACTGTCATCAGCTGGTGCAGTGCTCCATCCTGCAGAGCAGCTATGCTGGCTGATGTGCCAGGAGGACACATTCATAAGGGAGCTTTTTATAGGCAAAATATAATTGAACAGGCATTTGCGTGGAATAGCAAAATATACAAATTGGAGGCTATTCAAGGTCATTTCTAAGACTTCTTGAAATATTCTTGAAATAACTCCTAACAACTGCAAAACATCTTTGCTGGTTTCCTTGTTTTGTTTTGGTTTTAAGTAAACAGGATAAATTTCTTAATTTTACATAGTTTCTTTTGATCGAATGGGTCTCAGAAAACCTGGGCTGTCACTGCTGGGTTGAACACAGAAACCTACAGGCATGCTGTAGGCAAAGTAGGGGCAGCAGCAACATCTGTTTTGGTCATGAGCAGCTCTTTGGAGGAAAACAACCAGTGATCTTCAGAGTTCTACCTAACCTTGCTCCCATTCATGGGTATCTGCCTTTGCAGCAGTAGCATCTGTACATATGATTTCTTCTGTGTATGGGAACAGGTTGTTTAAAGGGAAGCCCAACACATTTCTGCAAAGGGTGCCTTGCAAAGGCCTCAACAGAAAGACTTCCATACAATAAACTCACAGGTATTTATTTCTTCTGCCTTGCCTCAAAACGGGACAGAATTACGATGATCTTGGGTCAAAACCTTTAACTGTAGGAAATATTTAAAATGTTATTCACAGCTCCCTTGTTAGCCCCTGTTCTATAAAACACAGGACTATCAGAGTTCTCAGAGGGTGGGTAGTAGGACTTGCAATGAGGGAATAAATTGAAAGTGATCAATTTACAAATCATTTCATAGCTGCTGAGTTTCCTAAGCTGTGCAACTCCTGCAAGAATTGCAAAATTGAGCCAGCAAGCAACAAGATTAAGGAGAAGAAGTGTTGTCACTCCTGTTATGTATATCTCACCATTTCCTATGAGAGGCGGCAAGGTCGGGGCTTTGGAAGGTGGAACGGGGTTCAGTCTTGGAAGCATTCCATTAACTTGTTTCAACCTTTCTAATTTCACTTGCTCCATCCATTTGGTCCCTGTTATATTCCTCCTGGCCTGTAAGCCAAGTGCTGTGGTGGCTGTGGAAATGGTAGAGTCCATGATTGGGGTTTCATCGATGACACTGAGGTCTCCTACACTACCACCACCGGTCAGAGTAAGCTCGATCCCATTGTTGGAATAGTTGCTGATGGGGGACTGTTCGCTGCTGCATGTAGACTGACCACCAGGGCTTGGCTGAGATGTCTGTTGGAGGGAAGTAAGAGACAAAAGAATGTGAGGATTAAGCAAATAATGTTAACTGGAGCACTTGCGCTAAATGAAGGTCTAAATGGAGCCAAAGATAGAGGTACAGAAAAGTGATCGTTCATAAAGAGGCTTTCTAGATATTGATTTCAACTTGTGAATGGCATTGTAAAACACGACTAAAATCCCCTTTCACATCTTGCTGATGGTATACAATATATCTCCATAAGACAAGACTTATCCGAGTTATTGCCATAGTTACTTCTATCCCTTCAAGCCATTTGTGAGCATGTATGGATAGACACCCCACTTTGCTCATGTGCTGTTCCCAACTGAAGCTGCAGCTCAGAAAAACCAAACCAGAATTCAGCCATGTTACAAGGTATTAGTTTACACAGCTAGGCTTGCAAACAAACAAACAAACAAACAAGACTCCAACAACATTGGAATCTGGGTTTTTTAATTAGACTTGTGGCTAAAGAATGTAAGCATTTTCCAGGCTTAAGGCTCATTGTTACAAGCAGTGGTTGGCCTGAAATGCTGGCATGTAATAAAACAGGAACAAAGCATCAGTGCAAAAAATACTGTATCATATTATTAGCATCCCATGACCCTGGCAGCACTCAGGTCTAACTTATACCTCCTCTTATACCTAACATATACCACCTCTGCCCTGAATCAAGAAGGTGATGATCTACTAAATCAAATCCTTTGTTTCATTTGAATTTAAGATTTTAAGTGCAAGAATTTAAGTAGACAGTACAGGCTGCTAATCTGCAGGGATATAAACATGCCACAAGAGCATCTTCTTTCTTAAGAGAGTGTTCCCCGCTGCTCTAGCAGAACTCTTGCTGTGAGGAAACGCAGGCTTAATTTACTTTTCAGGCCTTTTTTCCCCGCAAAAGAATGGGAAAACTGACAAACTGACAGACAAGACAGGGGAGGACACACAGAAGTCTCTGGACTTAATGTCTTACTGTAAGGTTCTATCAGTGTGATCACAAATCAGTGGGGTATGCAGTATCATTTTGCTCCCAAGAACAGTTTCATGTAAGTATTTAACTTTTAGGGTTTCTGATGTGGTTTTGTTTTTTGGTTTTGTTTTTTTTCTGCCACTCTGTGATCTTTATGTATATTTTACTGAAAAATGCTGTCTAGAATTTCTGAAGTGGCAGGGACGACTCTTACTTTAGACATCAATGAATGAAGACACAGATTCATGGCAATACTGTAGTTTCGTATGCCCCTAAGGAGTCCATTTGAGATGCAATAAGTATTTTATTATTTCGAAGTTGAATGACGATACTTAGAATTTATGAGGCCACACTGAGCAAGGTCATATCCAAATCCTGGCCAGAGCAGATTTGGTGACAAGAATAGAAATAATAGTTATTATGGAGAAGAAAGTTTGTGCTTCTGGACAATAGCTCCATGCCATATGGAAGAAGAGTAATAGTGATCAGAAGCCTGTTCTTGTAGCACATGTCAAGATCACAGTGAGGTAGGGTGCAGAAATAAGAACTGTATTGTGCAGAACATATATTTCTAGATGTGCAATACAGAAAAAAAAATGGATGTCTCATCTAGAGGGGAAAGTACAAAGACATTTCTGAAGATGTTTCACCAATATAAGCCAGATTTTTCACATGTCAAGTGTTGCAAAATGTTCACAACACATTACAACTGGGAATACGCTTGATGGATTGCACATTACTAAATGAAGGAATGACTGAACAACAGGCAGAAGACTAAAATAAAAACATAAATAATGTTGCAATAAGAAAAACAGCAGAAAAGTTAAAATGCCCTCACCTTATTACCCACTGTCCTTAGGAAGTTAGAATAAGACATTTAAGAGCATTAGACAGAAAAGACATTGGATTAGTTGAAAACCAGAAAATATATCTTAATTCATACATGCAATGAAAAGCAAGAAACACAGAATTATTTTTAAAATATAATTTTCAGTGAGAAATATTTAATACTATGTAAGCTATAGGCATTAGTACCCTTCTTCCACATATTTTCATGTTAAAACTGTGTTCAACATGACTTAATAATGCTACACATTTACCTAGCAAAGCAAAAGATGTTTTCTTCCTTTGTAAACTAAGGCAGTTATCACCAAAGATGGCAGAGGACCTCCTTTAGACTTCAGCAGGAGCCTACTCTCAGCCCTTGGAAGTTTTTGAATTCAGTATTAATACCGAACAGTTTGAGCATAAGCCTTAGGCACAACATAGCAGTAACTCGTATTTCAGTGAGTAATCACTTTGAATTGCAGCATGATTAACAGTATGAGCAGAATTTGGAGGGCTCATATTTGTAGTCCCCAAGGGCTGGATACAGATGAATCATAGACCCAGATGGGGAAGAGGATGGAGTGACTGCCTTTGACTTAACCCTTGTGAAGAGGGCAGATGGCACATGAAATTCAGGCAAATGAAAGAACGTGTGTATTTAAGATAGCATCTCAAAAAACGGAATACAGTCTTTTCAACAGTTTAATGCAATATGTTAAGGTAAAACAGAGAAAAGACCTGCAGACTCTTAACTCAACTTGATTTAGTTAAACTTGGATTAGGTAAACTTGAGTAAGTATCAGATAAACATAAGAGGTCACGTCACAACAGAGATTATATGTTATTAAAAGATGCCCATCTGCTGTTTAAGAAAGTCAATTCATCCTTCTTCAGTTTGATCCATGACCCAAAAGCCTCAAGCCCCTAAAATCTGATTGCTTTCCCAGGTTCTCCAAAAATGATCATCATCAATATCATCGTTTTAATCATTTGGACTTGTTGTGGTTTGGTTAAGTTTTTTTCTTATTCTGGCTTTCAGCCTGCAAGATTCAGATTCACCATCTTTCTTCTGGAAACAGCAGAGTGGAAAAATGGTTTTTTTTTAAATGAAAACTCTGATTTTCTTATACTGTGCTTATTCCAGAAGATGGAGCTTTATAAGAGAAACAATTTTTGTGACAGTTGCCAGCACTGCACTTATTCCATATTGCACAGATTAGATGGAATCTTTTTATTTGCTATTTCTTAGGCTTTAAAAATATTTTACAATGTAAACATAGAAGAAAACCTTACAAAACCAAACCTTGTGAGCTAGAGTTTACAGACTTGAGCATTTCATAAAGGAGTTATTAATCAGTTACAAGAAGCAAGAGGACAAAGGTAGTGGCACGGTGTATTGCATACCATTGGTTTTTCTGACTTGACCGCTTTCACTTGGAGGCATTCTTCACGCTTTGAGGTAGTGTTGCTGAGGTCCTTCTGCTCACCAATTGCACCCTGAGTCTGATGGCCTGGTGACCGGGTCTGAGAGTGGCTGCCTGGGTCTCTTTGTGGTGGAGGCCTCGGGTGGATATCTCCCCGCTGCTTCTTGGTGACGTGTGCCTCCGGGCCATGAACGGTCTTCACGTGTTTCCGGAGAGAGCTGGGGTCTGTGTAGCGCTTTGTGCAGCCCGGTATCTTGCAAACATACGGTTTCTGACAAGACACAAAAACCACTTGAATTAGATTTAATCCATGTGGGACTCCTGAAGAACTCCTTGTAGCCCAGCTGGTGTCACAGTTATACCTTTCACAGTGAATTTGTTACCTGATTTATGGTCTCTACAGCAATTGAATCATAGAATGGTTTGGGTTAGCAGGGACCTTAAAGATTATCTAATTATCCACTCCCCTCCCAACATGGTCAGAGACACCTTCCACCAGACCAGGTTGCTCAAAACCACATTCAAACCTGGCCTTGAATAATTCCAGGGATGGGGCACACACAGCTTTTCTGGGCAACCTCTGTGTGTGCCTCACTACCCTCACAGTAAATAATTTCTTCCTTATAACTAATCTAAATCTACCCTCTTCCAGTTTAAAGCCATTACCCCTTGTCCTATCAAACTGTGACTGCACCTAGTCAAGCCCATTAGTTCCCCTTGGTTCAGAAGGTAACAATTAATGCTGCATAGTTGACTGAGGGGGCAGAGCCTCTCATGGTACCAACTGGCAAAACTTTCACTTACGTCAGCAGAAGAGTCAACACAGATATGGCGATTTATGAAGACTGGTCTAATTTTCAATCCTGTCCCTTGCCCTCAGCAGTTTGATTGTGTTTCCAGTATGCCTAGTACATACTAATTGACACTGAGAGGCAAACAACCCCTTCAAAAGATGCTGGGCCACTGGTTCAGGCAGAATTAACTGAGGAAGCATTTTTTTCTGGCTACTTCAGATCACCAGTATGATGTCAAAGCATAAGATACAGTCCCATGAGCATTTTCATGCTGCAGCAATATAGGCACTAGTACTATTACTGCTACTAGCATAACTCATCACTCATTTTTTTAGAAACCACTTTATCTGTGAATTTCTATAGTTCACTAAGCTATGTAAAATAAATTCACTGTCTCATAATTTAACAAAGCCTTTGTTCTTGTATTATGAGGGGATTAGAAAGAAGAGTTGAGCACTTCCTAAATCCTTTAATTGCCTCAGGAAGCAGAGTATTGTTCACTCACTTTTATAACTGAATTGTTTCCAAGAAACTACTATTTTAAAGGGTTTTTTTATACTAGCCTTCAAAAAATAGAAAGAGACCCTCATGCAGAGTTTCTCAGAGGGGTTCTCTGCTTACACATGGCATCATGGAGCGGAGCCTTTGACAAATACAGCTTCTTCATAGCTGTCTAAGGCCTGAGCCTGCTTCCACTGACGTCAGTGGAAAAAAACCCTCCCATTTACTTGAATAGGAGCAAAAATGAGCAATTTAAACATGATGTTGAGCCACTGAGGCAGGTTTTCTCAAGTTGCTATGGAAGTACAAGGCACTTAGCTCTCTTCCGCATGAGTAAGGCATACCTTCATCAAGATATGTCAGCTGCTTTTAAAGCTCTCTGTAGGTTACCTACTTAAAACCAAAATGGCACAGCAAGTGCTGAATTTGGTCTGTGCTTTTCATGGTATTCACATCACTCTACCAGTATACCCTGCTCCAGAAGATTAGCCTGTTTTGGTGTGAAGTGATGGTGAAGGAAATGTTTCATTTGCCCCTGTGGCTGCACCTACCAGAAATGAGGTGCAGCATAAAATTTCCCTGGTTGACTTACTGTTAGACAAAAATTTCTGATTTTTAACACAGGGGCAGGTCACATCATTAAGCATGAGAAGGTCTAACCCACCAGCTAGGCAACATACAGGTTGGTTCAGACAAGTGAATGAAAAAAGAAAGCTCAGGCAGCTATTGGCAAGACTTGGTGAACTTCCTTCTACCTTGGTGACCATTCACAAAATCACTGCAGGGCTTCAGAGCCATTATTAATTGGGCTGCTGAAAACACACACAGCAGGGATGAGGAAACTCAGAGATGTGCAATGCCCTCTGCTTCCCTTGTGACTGAAGAGATGCTGCAGTGACCAGGGACTGGAAGAAGGTGAATGCTCCCTGGAGATCTGCCAGCCCTAGTGAGTGCCTGCAACAGACCCGACAGACAGCCAGAAAAAGATACAAGCTGTGTGGAAATGGATATAGCTGCTATGGTACGCCCTGCCCCTCCAGGTTTAGGCTAGAGGTGAAGGAATATAGGGACATGCCAAGGAGGAGAGAGTGGAGATCTCTGACCATCTCTGAGATGTGAGATTGAGATGATGTGACTCTGTTCAACTTGAAATGGGGCAATAAAACATGGACAATGCAAGAAGATGGTGTGATTCCTGAAAAAGGAGACAGCAGTTACATGAAACACAGTAATAATGAGATGTTACACTGAGAGTTTGGGAAACAGCTGTGACTGCCACAGCTGGTTTCCTTGAGAAAGGTCGTATTTCCTCTGCTCCATCCCTATTCCATGAGGTCTGTTCAGGATGGAAAGAAACACTGAAAGAGACCAGAGAAGAAGGAAAAGGCATAACTCAGAACTCAAAAGGCAACCCATGATTTCAAATGTGAAGACTGTGGCTGTCTGCAGCACCCCAAAGTATGCTGGGGAAGCTGCATCCCAGCAGATACCTGGTGCCAACACAGGCATGGAGATGACTCCAGGCACTCAATGAGCCCTTCCTGCTCCAGAGGGAAAAATGATCCCAGCTCTACAGGGAAAACAGAATCTGTCCCTTGTTAAAGAATGTGCTTCCATTAGACTCCCTCGTTCAAAACTCTCCTACATGTAATAAAATGCCAGGTATGACATACTGTGCTGGTAAGAGCCATCCAGAACTTACATTCCTTTCAGGTTGCTGAGGGTTGCTGTGCCTGTCCTCTGCAATACATTGCTATGACCACACTGTAAATCTGTTCAACAATAAATTATATTAATCTTTTGAAGCCGTGCTTACTTACCTCATTGGAGTGAGTCCTGTTTTGGTGCTTGGCCCTGTCAGATGCATTGGAGAAAGCTTTGTTGCAGCCTTCATGTTCGCACACGTACGGTTTCTCTCCAGTGTGAGATCTCAAGTGCGTTTTCAAGTTTTCTAGTCTGGAGTAGGCCTTTGTACAACCTTCAAACTGTAGACAAGAAATAAGTCTGGTTTAATTTTACTCTTTGGACTTACAGGAAACAGTAAAAGTGGACTTATAAAAGCTTAGAAATTTTCCAAGCCTTCATAACCTTGTCCAATGTAGTTTTGATTTGGAGAGTTTTAATTTTACCCAGGCAAACTCCACCACAGCTCAAGCTAAAATGCTTTCAGCATTATGTAAATCTTCTGTTACAGGAGAGCACAGTATTTGTGTCCTTCAACTAATACCAAAATGCATTTCAAAGCCATCAAGAGGCTGGTGGCCAGAAGTAATATCCAGCTCTGTAAGAGAAAGTGCTTTTAAATAATTAAGCAAACTGAGTCCTGTTTAATAATGCCTTTTGGGGCTTCTTTGTACTTTTAACTTGAGGAAGTGGGTCAAATCATCCAGGGAATCCCTCTCCTAAAGCTTTTGTGATCTGGTTGTGCTGGATAATGAAGCAGACGTGGCAGTCTCTTCTCCACAAGTGTCTGACAGAGAAGAGCTCAGGGAATGCAGCACTTGTCCTGCTCTGTTTGTTCTCTGCACAGCCCCAGCTTCCCTGTACAAGCCTGGAGCTCAGGCCCCTTTACTCACAGTGCATTTGTGTGGCTTTTCCCCTGTATGTCTCCTCATGTGGACCACCAGCATATATTGGGCTTTGAAAGGCTTCTGCTCCCGGGAACAGTCCAGCCATCGGCACACGAATTCTTTCTTCTCACCGTGTATGTGGTCATTGTTGATGTGCTGTTCAGGTGGAACAGAGATTACAGCTTAGCAGAAATACAACATCAGCTGCAGCCTTACTGTAATTTCGCACTGGAAGGGCATCAGAGATTCAGGTGTGAACCAGGTCCTTGTGGTACTGAAAGAGTAAGATCATCTGCACTCCCAAGTGACCACAGGGTTCAAATTATAGATCCTACTGCAAGTCCACTAAGGCCCATGAATTTGTTTCTACTGAGATCAACAGGCTTTGGATCAGGCTGCAGGGATACAAGCTGATAAATGGATCCTGGATAATCTCATGCACGGCTCCATTTGTGTGATTCACATTGGATATGGCTTTTGCAGAGCAGGGAAGCATTACTTAAGTACTGCTCAACATAAACAAGGTTTACAAAATCAGACCTTTAGAAACATATCCTCCAAACTGAAAAATCAACAGAACTGCTAAACCAAGTTTCCACCCCAAATTTTAACTCACTCCCTGTCACCCATATTTTCTTTCAGTAAATGTATTTGGTTCAATAAATGTAGGGGTCATGGAGGGGAAAATAAACCCCTACACACTGTGAAAAGAAACTCTTGAGTACTGGAGCATATATCAAGCCAGTTTTTGCCACTGCCAAGTCTGGCTCTGTCTGAATGTGTGTGGGAGTGACAGCTGCCCCAGCCCTGCTGACTCGCAGGCATGTCTTGCTGTGGTTAGTGTCATCCACGGGAGTGTATCCAAAAGCAGGACAGGGCTGTGTAACTTGTACTCTTCCACAAAAGTAGCCTGTTCTGTTTCTTTCACTAAGATCTAGTTCAGAAAAGCATTTTAAAATGGATTTGATTCTCTGTGTTTGAGTGGAAACAGGCAGGTGTAGCAGGGTCAGCCTCAAAATCGGTTTGTTTTTTTCTAAGGTTTAACTGTTTGAATTTTTTTGCACAGCTTTAGAAAACAACAGAAAGGAAAAATGTACATGGACTTTAGAAGTTTTTTTCCAATAGGAGCTACCTGACTCATTCTCCCAGACTCTTTTGGAGAAACCATTCCACACTGCCGTACTTCCGTCATTGTGCCACTAGATGGCTGCATTACTCAGCGAATGACATTATTCCCACTAAGGTACCACCAAAAAATCTTTCCAGTTTTTATTTGATCACAGCACAGGGATGAAATCTGTATCTGTTCCAGAACGGGCCCACAGAAAATTCCAGCCGTACAGAAACTCAAGTAGTTCATACTGGAACACTAAGAAGATAATCCCAATCTTTTCTAAAGTCTTGAAATCAATCTGAAAGCCACATAAAATCAAGTATGTTCAAAATTATGCACCATCACCATGGGAAACAGACATCTATTGTCTATAAAAGATGACAGCTCATTTTCTGAAACTTTATTGCCATTTCTTAAAAGTTGTTATGGGGCACAGGATGTATGAACAGAGTAGAGGAGCTGTGCAACATACGACTTGTAATCTGCAAGAGTTTATTCTGGTGCAGGTTTGTAGCCATTCATAATACACACACCTGTGCCCCAAGCATACACATGCCCTGTGCTGTGAAGTGGCATCAAAAGGGTACAACGAGGGTAATGTGTGCTCTTGAAAGAGAAAGAAGTAACAGAACAAAATCCAATGCATTCAAGTCATTGATGGCCAAATCTCTCTGTAAACTTTACAGACTGTGCGCTATGTGGTTAAACCTACACAGACACGAAGAGGATGAAACTTGAGTGTGTGACACAGGCTTTCCATTTGATACAAAAGCCTCAAGGCTGGATCAATCACTTCACAACAGCACCTCCTTTTACCTCCTGCTGTGTGGACACTCAGGCACCATGGAGGCTCTTTCAGAGAAAATCTCCATAGGACAGTTTTTTCTCTTTGTCCCCACAAATGAGCTTGCTCCCTGCACTCCAGACCTCTAGCCTTTAACAGCACGAGCATCCTCTGAAACTGACCTTTCTCATGGGCCTGAAAGTCCTTTCCTCACTCCCTCCCCAGCCCAGACTCACTGCAGCAGCTGACAAAGCTTGCCGAGAGTAGTGACTTCATCATTTGCCTCTCTCCATCACTGGCTTACCTGTCAAATATCTTGTGATCATCCCCTGGTCTCTCACAACTGTGGCCCTCCATGCACATTTGCTCTGCTCTCTTATCCTATCAGTCCTTTCCTAAACTCTCTCATCTTCCTACAATCAAACCCCTCTTTGTGCTGTTTTCCCTCATTGCTCTGATGCTCCAAGTGGCCCCTGAGAGCTCACCTGTAAATCCATCTCATTCTCATTCAATCCCTCTGAGGATCCTCACCTTTAGGGAAAGACTGGAAGAAATGAGCCTGTGATCTGCTAATCTGGGTAATTTGTTTGGTTCACAGGTGAGCTGCTTAATTGCTTTTTGCAATGGGGTGATATTTTAGCAGACATACAAACATGTCCAAATACTGAAAGGTTGGTCTGGAGAAAGACACTTGCTAGACATAAAATCAGCACCAGCAGTGCTCTCAGGTAAGGAGATTCACAGTGTTTGTAATCCTGAGATTCAAACACCCTCACTTGCTCAAGTTATGGTGTGAAAACTTGTCAGTCATCTCCTATGGATATATAGGTAGAACTACACAAATACAAACCAGGAACTAAATATACACTGAGATTTTTTACCATTACCATTTGGCAGAAAGAATGTGCAATTTTTGCGACATGTTTAAAGAAGAGGGAGGTCTCACTGTGCAAACAATACCATTTAGAAAAGTTCAGAAATTGTGAACTCTGGCATTCAGGCTCTTTGACTCAGATAATTACCTTTGGATTTTACACGGTGTTTTTGGCTCCCTGGTCTCTATTATGAGAGGAAATGAACAGTTTTGAGCTTGTAAAACAAAGAACAGTCAGGAATAAGAGTATTATGCAAAGCAGAAGCTTTGGTTCAGTACAATAAGGATTTATAGGGTTTCAATTTATAATCTGTTTGTAACCTTATTACACCCATGAAATGTCACATTCCAGGGACTAGATCAGAAGGATTTTTTTTTCCTGGTGAAATTGAATTTTGATGCAGTTTCAGGGTGTGAAAAGGCTTTTCTTTTAATTTCGTGGGCCCAAACCTGCAAGTTTTACTTATGTCCGTAATCCTTATTACAGTAAATAGGCGCATGAAAGCCAATGATATTACTCCCTAGTGTCAGGTTTGCTAGCATAAGGCTCTGAAGCACCAGCTCAGAATTATTAAGAATTCCTGACCTGAAAAAAAAAGCCCCCATTAAAAGCTGGAATTCTACAAGCTATCTCCCGTTGCACACAGCTCCAAAAAGCTGCTAAACAGGGGTCATTTGCAAAATACCAGTCACTTTCATGCTACTTCAGTGCTCATTACCAAACCTCTGTTTGTCCTGGCTCATTTTATTTTCTTTAAAAAATGTTGTTATTATCATCCAGTTCCAAACTACCCTAAATAGAACAGAGGGAGCTGACCTAAATACTGATTTTGGTCTCAGAATGACCTGCCTTTGAAGGAGGAAGCTCTGAGATGAATTTCAGTTCCAATAAATAAAACCCCACCAGATTAATTGAAATCAAGGCTTAAGTTTGCCTGTCATCTCTACTGGGCAAGCTCAAAAAACAGAGCTAATGGGAAACCCAATCCACAGTATCCTGGAAGCATAAATGCTTATATGGTAAGAAATACTACTGAAAAAGGGAACACCCTAAGTCATGCATGTTCTCATATAATCCCTACCCACCACACATTACTTCATATTGTAGCAGATGAGGTGAGGTGACACTGGAGGTAGGATCTGCAATAATCTTAGTGTCCTATTTCCCTCCTCCACGAGGGTTTTTAGAAGAAATGAGAATATACACACATCCTAGCTGACTGCATGGTACCTGTTAGCTATTCAATACATAAATAAAGGCCAAATGTGCTCTCACAGTAGTCAAACAGCAGGAGGAAAACCCTCTCCATACCAATGGAAAAAGTCAGGAACATCAGAAAAAGAATGTCACTGCAACTGAGCTGCATCTGAAAGTGAAGTGTTACTTGGTGGCAAGAGCAGAACAGTCTGGGAGAGTCTCACATTTCTGTTTTCTAACCTAGACATACTATCCTAGAGTGAAGGACAAAACTGCTAAGGGACCATGCCGTATTGGTGTAATGTGGTAAGTTAGTGGCAGAGTGGAAGGATTATCACCACTGCCAAAATTAGATTTAATTTCAGTTATACAATGATAATTTCAGACTTTTATCTTCTCACAGCAATTTCTCTGTATTTTAAAAATTTTAGAAGGAGGTGCTAAATAACTTCTCACTAGATCTCACCACTGACATCAAGCAGAAGCAGTGTTTAAACCATCTTTAGCACAAATCTCCCTCTGTACGGTACTGCCACAAAAAGTCCCTCAAACAAGAAGAGTTGCTGCATTTGATGCATAGGGGACAAAGTATGAAAGGTGAAGAGGCATTGAAGTGGAACAGCTGCTAAACACAGCTCATCCCACAGCTGCACAAGAGAGGCTGCAGAGAGGAAATGTGCAGAGGCTTTGTCTGGCAGTACCAGACTGGACAGCTCTGAAGCTGGTTTGGAAGGGGATTAGCTGTCCCTGACCTGCAAGTCCTGCCGGGAACACTTTTATTTCTGTGTTTTGCATAGGGAATGTAGATTTGTCCTTAAGCCCACATACAGTTAGGAACAGGTTCCTGGTCATCAAGCCCATCCCCTCGCTATGGCAAGCCCCACGGCACATAATCCTGGTCATGAACAGAGCTTCATCTTCTAAGTACATTGGTGATCAGCTCCCTCTGCTCCCAGTGGAAGGCGCTTCTAGGAACTCACTCTTCTGCCGGTTAGCAACTAATTTCTAGCTTCAATTTATTCACAGCCAATTTATATTCATTTGTTCTCGTGCCAACACTATCCTTTAGCTTAAACGCAAGCTCTGCTTCCCTGCAGTGTTTAGTTCTCTCCCTTCCCCACCCTAACTAACTGGCAGACAGCACTTTCCTCTCTGTCTTCATTTGCTGGATAAAATAAACTAGTTCGTTCTGGTCTTCTCTACAATGACCGAGTCCTCATTCTCCCCTTATCCTGCTTTGGCCTGAGGTGGGGAAGTCTCTGAGTCCCATCTGTCATTTTGTTCCCAGCTTCCCCATTGCCACTTTGAGGACTGTATTGTATGTATGATAGCCACCATCAGTGGCTCTCTCAGCCTCTTCACCTGCTCTAGTACAACTTCAACCTTCTTGATCAGAATAATGTGAAGTATACCAGAGCTCACCAGACTTGGTGTAACAGAATTCAAACTTCCCTGTCACCATTTAGGTGTAAGTACAGATCTCTCATTCACTTTAGACTTGAGACTATTACCAAAGCTTCTGAGTACCTCATAGCTTGTGAATGTACCTCTCCTAACAATAAACCTCAGAGAAGAGTATCTTCTAGATAGCCACAGTAAAGGCAGAGACTTAAGCCCCAGGAAATCTAAAGGCCACATTCATAGAAATATTTAGATCTTTGATTTCTACTAAAACTAGTCACTTGTTCATGACTGGTGTGCATACTTCTGAGGTTCTTGACCTACACATCTTCCAGATATAGCCAAGTGACTGCAAAAAGAGTATCAGTGTTCAGAATATTGACAGGGCAGAATTTAAGCAACTCCCCAAGCTTGCCTGCTCCCCAGGGATGCAATATGTGACTCATCACTGCTCCTTGTTACCATTTTAGGTAGTCAGGCAACCAAGAGATGACATCAGACAGGGCTCCCTAACATCTCATTAACATCTTGATAAATGTTGACTCCATGATCCACAGCAAGATGAACAGACAAAAGCATCATAAAAAAGTCAGGATATAAAGGAGGTCCTGGTGAGCCAGGAAATCTCCGGTGACAATAGAAATCTCATTGTGAGGAGAAAAAAAGATGCATCTCCATGGAGTGAAATTGCCAGCAGACTTCTCGGACACATTCCAATCACTGCAATCGAGTCTCTCTCTAACCTCTGTGACTCTCTGTTAGAACAATGCACACATTTTAATTTCCTCCTATCTGATGGAAAATAGGTACAGGTCCCTCTGTCCTTTCCTTACTAAACATCATTTGCAGGCATAACCAGGCTAAACAGCCTCAAGAGACCAATGTCTCCTCCCTGCTGCTCAAGTTGAGAGTACACTTTTGACCGTGTCCTTAGGGTGGCATAAGTACTTAAGCCATTTTTAGTTCCTGAGACGGAAGAAGCACTTAAGCTGCTTTAAGCCCTTACGGTGGCATAAATGCTTAAGCTGGCTGCAGTTCCTAAAGCCAAGTCGAAGCTCTAGCTATACATGAAGAACTCTGTACTTCCACATAGGCACATGTCTGTGGAGAAGCTCAGATAACTATCTCCAATCTTGCTTCCTTTCCTTTGGATGCATTTATTGTTACTCTATTAGAGTTCTTGCAGCTGTCTTTCATACATTATGGAAGATTTAAGAAATGCTGTTGTGACAGATCTCTGCTAATGCTGATTAGCAAAATGACAATTTACACAATTTGCTGATTTGGCCCAAAGAAGGTCAGTGCCTCCACAGTCTTGACACCTTTGCTGAAATGGCATACACACAGTTAAGATCAGCTGCATCTTAAAAGCACTGCACAGCAATTTCCTCTGAATGAATACACTAAATAGTCTGTCTGTGCAGTGCACTCCTCACCTCACAGTGTTTGATCTTGTCACTCCATCTCTACACTTAATTTTCACCATTTTCCACTATTAACATACAAAGCTCCTTGCTCCCCCTAGATATGGTCATGATTGTAAACCTAAATGAAGACTAGTGGTATACCACATTTCATAATCAGATATTTTTGGGTTACATGTGAATGTGACGTTTTAATAGTTGTAGCAGTTTAAAATTAGCCAGCAACTACCTACCATGTTCATTCCCACCAGCCCCTGCCAGCAGGACATGGTGAATTGGATAAAGGCAAAATCCATGGGTTGAGATAAGAACAGTTTAAAATCCAAAGCAAAAACTATAATAGCACTAATAATGATAATGATGAAAAGGGGGATAAGAACAGGGACATGAATAATAGCCGATAGAAACAAGTGATGCACATCACCTGCCCACTGATGCCCAGCCTGGCCCCTGAGCAGCAATTGGTGCATCCCAGCCAACTTCCCCCAGTTTATAACCTAAGCATCATGTTCTGTGGTGTGAAATATCCCTTTGGTTAGTCGGGCTCAGCCGCTCCTAGCTGTGTACCCTCCCAGCATCTTGTGCACCTGCTCCCTGGCAAAGCATGGGAAAATGAAAAGTCCTTGACTTAGAGTAGGCACTGCTCAGCAACTACTAAAACATCTGCATGTTATCAACCTTATTCTCATATTGAATCCAAAACACAGAATGTACCAGCTACCAGAAAGAAAATTAACTCTACCCCATCCAAAACCAGGATAAAACCATGGCCACAGTAAAGGCAGAGACTTAAGGCCCAGGAATTCTAAAGGCCACATTCATGTAAGTATTTAGATCTTTGAATTCTACTAAAAGTAGTTATTTGTTCATGAGTGACAACTGTTCATGAGCACAATTACACACATATTGTAAATATTTGTAACTCCAGTGTGACTAAAATGTTTTAGTCATTAAGAAAAAAAATCACTACATAGAGTTTCAATTAAAGAAATTATTTCAAAAAAACAGTGCAGTGTGTGAAAATGGGAAATGTAACTTACCTATTTTACAAATTTAACATTTGAACTCTGTGTCCATGACTGTTAATACTTAATTATAAGAATAAAAAGAGACTCCAGTCAGCACTCCAGCTGAATTCATGCTTGAAGCTCATTTATTACTGTGCTGTCCTGGATACCCATTTCTGTCCCTTGAGAACTGGCAATAGCAAGTCAATGAAGAAAGGGAGGGGTCAAAACTAGAAGCCGAAGACAACTGAAAAATTATGATGATTTATAACTTGAGATAGCCTGTGTACGTAGAAGGATGGGGATGACCAGCACAGGAGAAGGGCACCATGGAAACCAACGGCTGGAAGAGAGGATGGAAACAGTAAGAAAGGAGGACTCCCGCATCTGAGGGAGCATTCCCAAATAAATGGTAGACTGAAAGGAACCTCAGAGATGTTGCAACAAACAGTTGGCGTCAACAGCTTTCCTGGACCAGCACAGCTGCCACAGGGAGAAGACTGGGTTTACAGTCGTATTTAAAAGTTTCGTAAAGATCTGGGGTTCTCTGCAACACATGGACAGAGACTGTCCCTGTTTCATGAGGCATACACGTTCAGAAGAAAGGAATGCACAAGGCCAAGAGCAATCAAACCAATAATAACTAATGGAATTTTGCATTTTGTGGAGTTTACTGCATGCCTGAGCAGGAATCACCTTTTTGCCTCAAGTGCTGTTTAACCAAGTCATGGTGAATCAAAAGACTTTTTATGTATGGGACTGGGGAAGTCTGTACTACTGTGCTACTAATAAATAGGAATATGCTAATTCAAAGGACACAGCTCACCAGGACTGTTTGCTTTTCACCTCCCTCTTTCAGCTGAAAATACAGGTCTGGTTATTTTTTTTATATCTCTGCCCTAACAACAGCAGTAAAATTTCTAAATCCCCCAGTTTAAAAAAAAGGTATTTTCTTTCTGCTTCTCCTTTTGTTCTTTTGCAGTAAATCCTTCATTGCCCATCAATAGGTTAAACATATCCAACTTGTATGTTTAAATGCTAAAGACAGAGAAGTCCCCACGGATACGTCAATCATTGGCTCTTGTACAAAGAAAATACTGTATTTTGCTCAGAAGAGCTTTCTGTGGCAATTTAAACACAGTGAGACAGACACAATATCCTGGAGAGAGGAAAACCTGCCTTATTACATTCCTGACCCAAGAGAAAGGACCTGCCCTTAGGACATAAAGAGAATCAGTGGGGGAGAAAAAAAAGAGAAAAGTTATCTAATCCTAAAAATAAAGACAGTGGTTCATAATACAGCATGACCTTCTTTTAATCTCTGATATAGTAGTTATCCAGTATGGATGTGACAGAATGCCAACAGGGCAAACACAGCTTGCTCATCAGGCTGGGAACCAACTCCCTCAGCCTGTATCTGTTTTCAGGTTTTGGACAGCTTTTTGGTAGGCTCTGGGATATTCAGTAGAGTGAATGGAACTTATGGGATATTGCAGGGATTCTTTCCCAATAAGATCACATCTTGTTCTTGTTTCATTTAATATACATATATTCACGTATACAGTACAGTTAAGTCTGTTAGCAGCAAAATGCAGCGCCGTCAAGGACAATGTTTTACAGCTCTCCCTTGATTTCCTGTATCAGAGCATGCAGCTATAAAGCAATGGGCAGAAATTGCATCTTTATTTCCTAAACCTGAAACCTAATAAATGAGATTCTGCCAGGACATCAACATAAATGTTGTAGACATTAATCATTCCAGTTTTACAGTGGTAGGAAAGGTGCTTTGATGACTCTCAGGTTTGTTTCTTCTCTGATGTTCTCTTCCACAACTCTGTCAAAAATCAAGTGCCTTGTTTTTGTTTAAACTTGCATTCTTGTATTACTAGCTGAGATGCTAATAGGAGAAGCTGGTATGGTACAGGAATTCCAGCTTTCTTTACTCCTTTTTTTTTCCAGCTGTAGAGAAGTAATTTTTCAATGCATGCTGCCATGATAACTGGGCTTTACCATCTCCACCGGCAGTGATGCTCTGTGTCATATTTGCCTTAGTAAGCAAAGTATCACAGCTTCCCCACTTTAGCAATGTTACAAAAAAACAAAAGCTCCACCTCTCTCTTCAACCACCTGCCCAATCTGTGACTTCCCCGAGGACAGGCTAACTGCATTTTTGTGAGGAGGATGTGAGGATGACAAGTTCTTGGGGCACTGGGATGAAGGAGCCTGTAGGGAAGAAGTGCTCCTGCAGTGCTCCTGGAAGAGTACAAGGGGCAAACCACAAGGTGAGCACTCCCAACCACCCAAACACTGGTGTTTCTCCCAACCACCTTTTCCAACCTGTCTGCTGTCAGCAGTGCTTCTCAGCTCTCCCAGCTGCCTCCATCACAGCACTCCCTGCACAGCTCCTGCAGGCTCTTACACGCTCCACGCCACTGCATGGGTGCTGGCAAACTCTCCACCAACTTCCACTTGCTCCAGGATCTTTCTTGGTGTAAACTGTGTGTGTTTGAACACACAGGCTAAGTAAGAGCTGCTCTGAGCTTCTGAACTGCTGTGCTAACTGCATAAAAGCCTTTCGCTGTAGCGTTTTTCCTTTTTAAAAGGCAACATCACAAGTACAACTCCATTACAACTTTCGACTTCACCAAGACTTCAGCAATGCACAGAATTCACTTTTACAAAAAGAATCTTATATATATGTGTTTGACTCACTTCAACTTTGTTTTTTTAATGCTCTTCATGATTAGGTCCCCCAATTACACCCACATTTCACCTGTCTTCTATGTAAAGGTCATATGAGAAAAATATAGGATAATTTGGTGCCTGCAGCATAAACCAAGAGACCAAAGACAGAGTAGCAAGAAGAAAAGCAGAGGGAGAAAAAAACCAGGTGAAGTGTGTCCCAGGGATAGAGAATTCAAACTTGGCTTGAAAAACAAGGGTTGGAAGAAGAAAGCTGACAAAGGCCATTTGCTGAAGGGTTTAAGACCCACTGTTGACTATGTGATGAAACTGTGATGTTGGCCTTTACAGTGCAATAGCAAATGACGGTGGTCTTTCCCCAAATCCTATACCCTAGCTCTGCACTGATAATCTTCAGCCTGTTCTGCCTGCTTTTCTCTCATTCTTCTCCATCACACATGCACCCAAGCTCTCCTCACAGGCTTTCTGAGAGGAGGCTACAGGCAGGAATTCGACAGCTTGAGCTGCAGGAAGGACTCCTGCCTTCAGGAAACACTTCTACAGCATGATTGCAAGGAGGTGCAATGCCTGTTCAAGTCACAAGCTCACAAGAGAGGAAATTTACATTGCAAAGAGCTCTACATTCCCCTCAAATCCGTTAGACATTCCTCTCTCTAACTAGTCAAAGCAGTAGTGCACAAACAGGAGAGAGGCTGTCCTACAGTTGGATGGGAAAGGGGTAAAGATGGGCCAAACATCTGCCCTTCCCTGCTTCTAAGACTGCCAGTGAATGTTGCCTAGAAAATGTATTGTCTGATACCTTCTAGGAGTGGCTGAATATGGAAGGAGAGAAGACCACCTGAGGCTCAACTTCAAAATTTTCTGCTTCATGATCTTCACGTTTAAGGATAAAAATTGATTTTACGTGCAAATGCTGGAGAATTTCCAGGAAAACCATGTTAAAAATATCCCTCACAGGCAGTACCCAAGGCGGCAATGGCTTACTCTTCTCTACAAATCTGAACTCATGTACAGCTGTGTACAATCTTTAACAAACACATACAGGACTTACCTTAAAAAAAAATTGAAAAACGTGAACAGCTTGACACTTAGCACTGCTACAGATGTTAGTGTAACACACTTGAAAGCATATTCAAATCTATTTCTGGATTTTTCTCACTGGCAAAGACAGACCACAGAGGACTCCTGCCAGCACACATGAGAAGGAAGTAATCATAAAGAGGCATTACAATAAGGTATTTCATCTTATTTGCAAGTAGTATGAAGAATGAAAATACCGTTCCTGCTTCTGACAGAAGCACACCAGCATACACGAGGCAGAACTAAATACTTTGGATGTTTTCCCACATTTCTGCAGAAGACAAAAACCTATAGGCCTCCTTCCTGCCACCATAACTCATCTGACTTCAATGGAAATCAGACCTGCTGTATATATTAAACCTGAAATTAACTGCTCTCCCCCCATATTGTTTGGCTTTGATAAATTCCAGCCATTGCTCCTGGCCAAGATGCACTGATCCTGGTTCTGTGAGCTGCTCTGCTGACATGAGCTCTTATGGCAGCCTGGAGACCATTAAATTTGACTGGGTCCAAAAACACTGAGCTCTCTGCAGGAGTGGGGCTTTAGCAACTCTTGTAGTTAGTTATTGAGCTGTGGGTTCAAACCATGCTAAAAGTAATAATACTCTCCTTTAACATAGGACATGTTCACAAGAAAATAAAATTGGAAGAGATTCATAATCTTTACATTCCACAGCACAGACCAGAGGGGTGGAGCCAAGAAATAAAAGCTCAAGAGTAAAGATACCTAGAGAAGCAAAAAAAAAGGGAGAAAAAAAGTACCCAGCAAAATATCCCAACAACTGATGCACCAAATGAATGTAAACAGACAGAGCTGTTTTATAAAAATTGTAAGGCTGTAACGACAAGAATCTATTAAAATTTACACTGCCTTTCAGTGCATGGGTTTGGAAATACACTGGAACGAGTTTAGAATCAACAGGCTCTTTGAGTTAAAATGTAACTGTATATTACAGCAGCTTTATATGATCTTTTATTAGCAGAGACAAACTGCTTAATCCCATGAACCAACTTAGAAACCTATTAAAGGCTATTGCAAGACAAAATAAGGAAAAGCTAAAAAGTACCATTTTAACAAGATTTTGAATTCTTCCAAACTCCAGGAGTGGTTCAATGGGTCATCTATGCAGAAACATTAGCAAAATACTCGATCCCTTACAAAAAAGTTAAACCACTGCCTCTTTTACTGAAAATCCTTTATTTCTAAAGGGGATAAAGAACAACGTATAAGTCAGATATTTAAATGGGATCTCCTTTTCAGGGTGCATTACGTATATGGGCACTAGCACTAAGCATGTAGACAGGACTTGCTGAAAAACATGCACCTCCTTTAGTTTAACCTTGGACCAGATTTTGTAAAACCATGCTCTTTCTTCTACTTTTAGTACTTTATTAATAATTACAGCATAGCTAATACTGATCCACTTAAAATGAAAGAAAATATATTCCTCAGCAGGATCTTCCTGTGTAAATCAATCAGTAAATCTTTCTTATTTTTTGTAAAGAGAGCCCTTGCGCTTACCACATGGACACATACAAATTGTTCATATGATAAAAATACCAATGCTTTGTCTGCAGAAAGAGACTATTGAATAACAGCTTTTTTTTTTTCAATAAATGCACTTAGTGTCTCCTTATACATAAACTATGAAAGCTGCAGTTCAGATTAGAGATAATGCCTGATCCACATTCAGCAATGAAAGGCACTAAAAACCCCTACAAAAACTAGGAATATAGTGACTTAACACAGAACACTTTTCACAGAAACTACAAAGAAAAATGCTGGAAGCGATAAGCAATGCCAAAATCTTTACTGAGTAATAAATGTTTTAACATATATTTCCTCACAGAGGAGATCCTGATAGAATTAATCCAGCCTCAGTGTCTGACAGAAGCAGCAGTGTGTTAAAGCCACGACATCACAACTGGACTGGAGGAAGTAATTTGGGCTCTTCCTCCTAATACCTCCAAGAAACATGTCTAAAAAGCTTCAGCACATGCAACAGTTTATTGCTGCTCTAAGACCCCCCTTGGGTTTTTTTTATTGGACATTCACTTAGAATTTCCCTTCTGCATCCACGCTAGGCTTGGTCATCCTTGTCACATCCTAACAAATTCAGGGCTAGCAAAGGGCTCTGTCCCATTTTAGCAGTTAGCCAAACTTGATATTCCAGGCAGTGGAAACAGTGTTACCTTCTTTCATCTTTTTTTTTTGCCATGGGATAACATTTTTCTATACTCTCATACATGCTATAAACAGTCCTGCATTGTATCTAAGGATGTATGTTTGAGCTGTTGCAATGAAAACTGTGCAGGACTTCTCAGGAGAACATGGGAGTATCGCCTAACACACTTAGAAGAGCCAAGGCCAATTTTTTTTCTGACCCTGCATTCCACAAACTAACTTTAATTGACTTCCAGTGAACTTACAAGGGCTTTTGGTAACTAAAAATCAATCCTAAATAGTCTGGTTTATCTCAAAGATTCCTATCTTCCCCTATACACCACTGTGGCACCATCTGAGTGGGACAGACTTGTGCTGGCAGTTAACCACA
Organism: Monarcha castaneiventris obscurior; assembly: GCA_026261815.1. Classification (NCBI taxonomy): domain Eukaryota; kingdom Metazoa; phylum Chordata; class Aves; order Passeriformes; family Monarchidae; genus Monarcha; species Monarcha castaneiventris. Next base: position 50,587,310 of record JAMPIT010000230.1, on the reverse strand, counting down.
GAAATCTGCAGCAGCAAACCAGAGGGCAGTCCTGTATCTCTGTAACTCTTCCTCATCCAAAAACTTATCAGAACTGAAGCCAGGCACCTTCAGAATGTCATATAAAACACACTTCTTCGTTCAGGCTTTTTTACTAACCAGAAGTGTTGGAATCCCCTTGGCAATTAATTTCCTGGCTGGTAATCCCTTGGCTCTGATCCATGCGGACAGAGTGGCTGCACTGGAGGGAGGCGTGCAAGGCACATGCTCCGACTTTGCAAAATGAAGTGGTCTCTTGATTTAAAAGACAGTGGCCAAGCCTGAAAACTTCACACTTGCCCTGCATAATGGAGCAAGCTAAGCTCACTGTTCAACACTCTTTAAAGCTGAGTATAATGTGGCAAATGGCAGGGTTTTCTTGGTTATCTGAGGCAATATTACCAATAATATAGGCACAATAAAGAAATGTAAACACTACCCCAAGGGTAGTGGGATAGAGGAATTGTACAATACATTGTTCAATAATTAGCACTGATAACAGTTGAAAGGAGAAAGCCTTCACTTCACTTTAAGAAAACTTACACTAACAAAAACAACAAAATAACTGCATATCCACAGTGTATTGAGATTCTCTACTCTCAGCTATTGTACAGAGGTACAGAACTCTTGTGGTAATCCTGCCTGATGCTGGTAACTGACAAAACACTCTGCAATGAACTGACCAGAGTTACAGGAATGCCTCTCCCTGGCAGCCAGGCCAGGTGGGCTTGATCAGTTCTGACATACATATGTTGTAGAAGGTATTCTGAAACAAAGGGACAGAGAAGCTCCTATAAGTAGCCAAACTCTCTTTTTTTTTTTTTCCACTAAGTTTCCTTTAGTTTTAGACAAAGGTTTTCACTGGAGAAAGAAAGTTGGTACTATGCTCACATGTGCTGTGAAGAGTGAGATATTATCTTTTTAATTAATTCAGCCTAAAGTAATGCAGCTCTAGGTGATGTGCTCCAACCCTGGATTCCTCAAATTAGGAAGCATCAGAGCTAAATAAATACAGGAAAGACACTTGTCCTTCATGTTACAGAATCCTAAAATAATATACCACAACCCTCCCCCCTGCAAACTATACTGGACCTCCCTAGATGCATTCAAGGTGTGTTGCCCTTATCTGGCAGGAATCGCTGCTGAGGTAAGGTGCTAACCAGAAGCAAAGGACAGACTTATCTGTACTGTGCTTCTCTCTGAAAATTTAGTGAGTGCCTACCTGCTGCTGTGCTGCTGCTGTTCTTTCTTTTTGTGCTTTCTTGGCACATGTAGGAGAGGATAAAAGCCTAATGGGTGCGAGTGTCAGCACAATATAAATTGCTGCAAGGAAAAACTTGATGCATGGCTTGGGATCTGAAAGAAGAATGTCCACCATTGTTTGTGATTATGGATCACATCACAATCTAATAGCAATTTTTATTTAATCAATAATTTCCATGCTGAACAGACAGCCCTGTTACAGAGAATCGACAAGCAAGTACTGATAGCGACAAGGCTTGTTATTAATCTTTACCCTGCCAACATTTCAACCAAACTACTGTAAAAAAGCACCACCAAGATGGATTTAGAAATAGGTCTTTCTATTTTTTTTCTGTCTCATTTCTTTCTTTTTTTCTTCCTTTCTCTCTCTCTCTCTTTCTTTAGCCCTTTCTTCTTTTGCTTTTCTTTTCTTTTTAGCAACGCAGTCCCATTACCCTTCTCCCTTTTCAGGTATGTAATGTTTCATACACTTTATATTCTAAGTTTATTTGAAAAACCTGGGGCTTGACTTGCACAAAAAGGCAATTCATATTAAGCAATTTCACAAATCAGTGGGACCTAGCCCAGTGCTGAGTGTTAGCCATTATAGGCTAATAAATCATACTTTCTCTTTGAGATGTCAATCGCCAAAGTGCTTTGTAAAAATGTTGGCATCTGTAATTCAGCAAAGCCTTTTCATCTTGAAATAAGATGCTCCAGACTGATAACAAGAATAATCCTCTCTTGATCAAAAAAAAAATCTGCATTTTACCAATTAAAGCTGCTGCCAGAAGCCAAATGGAGCAGCACTGAGACTCCACTGTAGTTTATCTCTGCTAAACACAAGGAGGGATACAGTTGGAGCTTTGTTTCATTTTCAGCTTGACTACTTTATCTCACTAAGAACTGCAGCATCTCAGCCCTGTGATACACATAAGAATGGTATATGCAGACCTCATACCTACAGTGCAAGCCACCAGAGGACCCACTCCTGACAAAACCACCACCCATTCATTTTATAGATTAGGTACTTGACACCTTGAAGAAAAGTCAAGCTCACACTAAAGTTTAAGCACGGGAAAACACTAGATTTGTTTCCCCATGATAAAAGGCTCATCTGCTTTTCTATTTTTCTTTCTATTAAGAGGTTACAGAAACAATAGAGACTGTGAAAATGAATCCATACAGCCCAGCCCTCTCAAAACCAAATGCAGAAACTTCATTCATGCCTGTATTTAACTTGCCTGTCTCTGCCTCCATTTGCACATGCTGATCTGCCACTACTGTCTCAGAAAAAACACGTCCACGTGCAGCTGAGCCAGCACTCACAGATTTCTATTCTTCCCAGGATTGGTTTACTATGGGTGTATTTTTAGGTAGAATATGGGTGACAAAAGCAGTGCAGAGACATACCACATCAAACACAAAAGACATCTTCCACTGGCTCATCCTAATAACACAGGCTATGTAACATCAAATCACTTAACAACAGCAAGGCATGAAAAAACTGCACAGAAAGAACAGCTCTGTCCAGGTCAATCTGCTTTGTCCTGGCCCTTTGGTCAGGACTGAAAGGTACCTAAGTCCATGCACAAGCCCAGCCCTCCTTGCAGCTCTGAGGCGGCAAAATAAAGGCAGGCAGGGACTTCCCTTTTCTCTCTTCTCCATGATATGCCAACAAGAGTCAGGAGCTGAAGAGTCAAATCAGTTTGCAGCTCTACTCTTGCCCATGCGTTTGTCACTCAGTCAGCATGGACTCCCCTGGGACTAGGCTGGCAGCTTTTTATTCTACATTTCTCCCCAAAACTGGAAGTCACCTATAAAATATCAGTAACTTGGAAGAGTTCACTAGCTGAACTCTCAGGCATACTTTCTCTCAAGTAAGTATGTATATCCACAAACTACTTGAATTGTGCTGTGCAATTAAAAGCACGGACCAAAGCCAAACCCTGCACAGCCCTTTCCACCCAAGTGTCCACTTATTATGGGTGGAATGGGTAGAGTGATTTCCCAGGGCATAGGGGGAACACTGCTCGTCCCTACCTACAACAGTGAAAAACAAGTGTTATTTAAAGGACATGTCATAGTTTAGCAATGCCTTTCAGGGATACCAATTCAAAGACAATGACTTTGGCAACTCATATGAACAGAAGCCATAGCAGCAGCAGACTAACAACAAGTTTTCCTAATGCTGTGAAAGAAATGCTAATTACAGAGGAATTAAAATAAAAAAATGATTACATTTCTCTCTCTAAATCCCCTCTTAATACTTCACAGATTAGGGTGGATTTATTTTGTTGTAAACCTTTCTCTATCAAAAAAGAAATCCCCACGTTATTTTTTTCCCCCTTCTCCTCTGTGATTCATCAAAAGCCAGACTCTAGGCAGGGAGACTGCTGATGCATTTGTGTAGTGGAGTGCTTAAGAGGAACTGAGCCAAAGCACAGCTGGCCTTTGGGTCAAGCCCAGAGTGAATATGATCTCTTCACAAGGCAGCACTGATGACTTTTAACACTGCTGGGAGGCAAAGGGCATCACGGTGACTGACACAGAACAAGGATGTGCTGAGAAGCACAAGCAGGGGCCATGCCAGAGCCTGGGGGCTACTGAGGCTCCAGAAGAGCAGTGAGGTCCGTCTGTGGTTACTTAACCTTAAAACCCAACAGCACTTACATGGATACCTTTGATGGGGGGTTAAAGACTTGCTTAATTTAAACAAGCCTGTGTTAGGTACCCAGACAGAAACCAAGAGAGAATGAACATGCTCTCAAGGGCACGGATCTGCTTACCAGCTTTGCTATGCCATCTAATAAATTGCTGGCCCATAAACAATTCAACGATTCTGGCACAGTTCAAAAGGATGGGTTCAGCAGCTTATAATCCAGCACAGTAAGGTGGTGTCTTAATTAGAACTCAGCCTTTAAACAGGTAATGAGGAGGAGATTTCAAAATCTAAAAACTTCTGTACAGATGTTTCTTATGATTATTTGCTATAATCTCTTCGTCCTTTCTCTTCGTCTTCTTCCTTTCCCTTGTACCACCACAGCTACAAAGATCAAATACATTGAGGGGATGGACAAACTGAAAAAAGGCTTCCCATGGCACTTGCTTGCCACTGAAACAACTCCCTGCCTTCTCCAAGTTGTCCCAACTTTCAGGCCAAGCCTTGGGCTTGTCTCACTTGAAGAACTGATCTCTTTTGTCCACAGCACTGCTTCTCCAAGTATGAGCTAGGGTCCAGACCCTAGTGAATAAAAAATAAAACAAGATGAAACAGAATAAAACCACCAACAAAACCCCCTTTGCTGTTTTACGTAAAACATTCTCCTTTTGTCAGGAAAAAAATTATTACTATAATGGATTTCATGTTCTTATCTAGTCCTTTCTCTTTTCAATTTAAAGGAAACACTCCTGAACCTTTCAGGGCAGTAGCTGTCATTGCCATGCACAATGAGCCTGAGAATGGGCTGAGGCTTCTCTGTGTTGCTGCGCTAGAGCCAAATAAAACTATCATGAAAATGCACCGAAAACTGCCTCTGCAAAGAAGAATTAAAAATTAAGTAAATCCCTGAACATATTTCAAGAAGCAAGCAAACTGGGATGTGTGATTACACCCCTTTGGGATTGTAAGGGACTTGCTTCACAAAGCTGGGACTCCACCTGCACCACAACCAGTTTGCAAGCACATCTGCAGGACCCAGAGAAAAGAAACCACAAATGCAGAAGGATAATCTGTTTGTTGGGCCAGATGTGAGCAAATGCCTCCATAGTGCAGATGCCGACTCACACAGCTGCACCCAGCACCCGCTTGGCTTTGGCAGCTTGGGGCTCCTTGGTTACAGGGCAGTTTCTCTTCTTGCAAGTGGTGGGCAATATGCAACTCTCAGGGTCACTGACAGGTCTGCTGCACTGCACCTGACACTCAGGGGAACTGTTTTAATCTGTCTTATCCTCCTATTGCAGTTTGATCTCTGTTTAGAGAAGAGTGGTGAAGCTCTCTCCAGTCCTTACCTACGGCTCTCCTGCCAGAGAGGAGCTGAGGAAGAAGCCATAGGCTAAAGACAGCAGGTAGCAGAGGAAATGACACTTTCAAATCTATTGACTTTGAGTGTCCTTATTTCTGGGCATCCAAAATCAGCCATTGTAAAGAGGCCTAATCCTTCAGAGTGGTGTACTCCCCACCTCCTGATGATCTTAAGTGTTTTGAGCTGCACAGGATTGATTAAGGCACCTCACAGATGCTGTAAAACCCGAGCAGAGGCTGGCTGTGGGCACAGTTTGGGGTTTATGTAGGTCTCCATGGACTGCTGGCCAAATTCTGTCAGTCAGGGTTGAGCCCACCCTTTTCTGTAGAAACAGAGAGCAAGAACATTAAGAAACTCCAGTCTCTGAATTGCATGTAATGGTTCTTTTGGGTACCCTCAGTGCACTGCAATGCCTTGGGAACACGTGTGTACCTGAAAAACAAAAGCAGCTGCCCTCTGGTGCAAGAAGGGAGCCATGTGGAGCAGTACAATCCCCAGGGATTGCCAGGGGAATGCTCCAGTCACCAGAGCTTTGCAAACAGGCAGGAAGACCTCAGCAAATGGAATCCTACATGTAAGCCATTGCTGTCAGTTTAGGGCATTTTGATCTCATCTAATCAAATGTAACAACAATGAGAGAATTTTATTGCTGTACAATTAAAGAGAAAACACTAACAAAAAAATAGCTCTACAGTTCTTCAAGCATGTTTTTGAGTAAAAAATAATTATCATCAAGGCTACGCAGCAAGGGGGATGAGAAATACGCAGCGCTGCGTTTTTCTGATTGCCATTGTATTAATATTTAACAATAAACTCAGTCATTTCCTTAAAGGATAATTTTCTTAAACAAACTTTTATCTTTAGCGTCTAACCCTTTTGCAATATTTTATTCTTAAACTGATTTCTGGGGGAAAAAAAGGACAAACTGCAACAAAAAGCAGATTTATAAATATATACAATATCTTATTAGCTTCTAGGCGCTCACATATTTAAAACAAACTTGAGCTCAGCTAAGCCCAATTATAATATCTCGCTGGGCAGAGAAATTAATTAAAAAGCTGAATGATAAAAGACCCCAGCAGCAACTGAGGCTTTAAAATAAATAAGACCTTTTTTTAATATTTTGAGGAGAAGAAAAAAGGGAAAGAAAGAAACCTATAATACACATTTCAAACAGTAATGTAACCAGACTTTTCAAGAGTGCAATGCACTGTATATAAGACTACCTGGCAGGTGAATGCAGTGGCAGCTCTAACATGGCTCGCCAACTTTGTGTCTTGCTAATGTGCAACACACGCACCCCTTTTGCATCAACTTCAAATAACCCTGGGATCTCAGCAGTGCAGCTCAGCGACAAGCAGAACAAGGGCAGAACTTGTCAGGATTTAAGAGCTTTCAGCAAAACCCTTCAATTGCAGCCGGTACCCTATTCCATAGAAGGATATCAATTATAGATAGTGACTTGCTTTAGCAGTGCAGTCGGTACTGTCAGACGCTAGATAGACAACCATGAAGAATCATGAATCTTTCTATTAACTGTAAGAGAGGAGGGGGGAAGAGGAAGGATGGATAGGTGTTATAAATAAGGCAGAGGGTCAGATGGTTTAACACCTTGCCTTTTGGTGCATGCATCACAAAAATTTAACCATGCTGAATTCTAAGTGGCACATATCACTTGAAAATAAGAGCACCTGTGCCAAAATCATTTCAGTGTCAGACCCTTCTGGGTGGGTCAATAATGACTCTTTAAGGTAGCTTTTCAGTTATTTATTCATAGCAGCTCAGGTTCTGTTCATAAATTAAGTCAGAAAACACTGGGGCCTAAGGATGCTTTCACTGGCGGCCCTATTTTACACTAATAACTGCCGGACTTTGGTACAGAAATGAAGAAAAAGGACATCAAATGCTGACTATTGTGCACAACATTGCAATTTCTGCTCTAAAGCTATACCACATATTTAGACACAGATTTTGTTTGCATTTACCACTTCATACATGCTATGTAACACATCACTTTGTAATGCTGATTCACCTACAGTTGATTTCAAAGTAAATCACATCTCGTAATTCCCAAAAAGATGACAAAGCTATCCTTATGTGACAGAAAGACCAGAGTAAACACAAACTCATATTTACCTTTTTCAAAACACATGCTTATGTGCTTGTGTACACACCCTATACACAGTGGGAGTAATGACATCTATACCATGAACTGAGTGCACTGTGTGTTGTGGAAAAGCTTTTCAAAGCTCTGCTCAATCTGGCATGACTAAAATTCATGTAGAGTTACCTAACCCTTGAGGAAACAAACCAAACAGCTAGAAACACTTCCACCTCTTAACACTGCAGCTCCTCTAAAATTTCAGTGTGTTGGGAAGCAAGGCTTGGATAACAGGGTGTCCTGTGCCATTGGACATTCTGGGTCTGATCTCTTATGCATGGTTACAACCGTACAGAAAGATGGCAGATGTTATCTGGATGAGTCTTGCTAGGGCAATTTAAGCCTTTACTACCTTTATCTATGCCAGTTGCCCCTGTCTTGGTGATTACTACCCCAGAGCAGAATCAACAAAACAGGATGGTTATCTATACTTTTGACATCCTGTCCAGCACCTTACTTTCAAGCCTTCAAGCTCTTCAAGCTTAGCTGGAGCAGCTCAGGCTCTGCTGAGTGAGCCAGTGGGTTGGGGATCACCAGGAGAGCAGCAGCACGTGCAGCCAGGAGAGGCATGGTGGCAGAACTCTGCTGCCAGATCTGAAGGTTAACAGCATGAACCTATCTCCAGTCCCACGTGCACACGAGAAGGCTCAGGTAGCTCTGGACAGCACGAACAGCCCAATGTATGTGGTCCCAGAGCTGCAGGATGAAAGACCTTGTGCCCATGTCAGGGGCATCCCTTCTCCCGTGTTTGAGCAGTGTCTGGCACCGGGAGGCTTCAGGCTTGGCGAGGCCTCCAGCTGGTACCACAGCGTCAGTCCTGCTGAGCCAAGCGTGGGCACAGGCCCTGAGACAGACCCTGCCTGTGCCTGGCTCAGGCACACACGTGCACATGCCACACACTCAGCACTCAGAACTGTGCTGGCACCGATTCAAGCGCAGCTACAGCCATTTGTATCTACTTGGATTTGCCCACAGTATTTGGATAGGAGGCATACAAGAGCCACACCACTTTTTCAACTGAGATTTTCAAGGACCTAATGCTCAGGGACGGAGCCCTTTCTGCCAGAGTGACACACCTAACAAAACCAGGACTGCCCTCCTGTGAAGCCCTACTGAGACCAGACCTCATTTCCCTAGTTGCTGCAGATGTACATCAGAGGGCTGAGGCAATCAAGGGCAGACAAAATGTGCAAAAGGCAGACTGGGGTGAGCGGCCAGGCTTTCAAACAGAGTTAGATGTCTAAAGGCCTTTGCAACTCTGGGCAGAAATAACTCGCTCAAGTCTCCACAGCAGGGCTCTGCCAGAGCAGCAAAAGAAATCACAAACCATGGCCCCATCACTGAATCCCGCTGACTCTTACAGCATGATTTGTGCTACTTAAATGTGATGGTTGCCATGATGAATTTATTGTCTTCAGGGTGTGGAGTCAAGTCTTGTACTTTGTAATCCTAAACACCATCATAACACACCTGAATCCTGAGCCCTGCCAAAGAGAACTCCCCATATCATAGAAAAACTTTTTATATTCCTTTTCTATGTCTAGAGAAACATGTTTCAGATGTTGCCATTGTTGAGAAGCATAAGAAATACACTTTTTTTGGTCTTGCTGTTGACCATTACAATGCAGGCAGATTTGCTATAAAAATCCCACCAAAACCAACAAATTAATTAAAAAAAACTCCAGAACAACTAAACTACCACCCTGTCAATATAATTCACTTTTAAATAGAAAATGTGAGCTATTAGCTAACATGCTCCGTGGATTTCCATTAAATTTTACACCTGAAACATCAAAAAAATCCTTTTTCTTTTTTACATTGGCAAGGGTACCTATATTCAGAATTTCTCTTTTATTACATATATTTTTGTGTCCATTATTTATCATCATCACTGGGATCATTGCTGAATACTGAAGGGTTTGCCAGGCATATAAAGCTTCAGCCTTACAATTACTAGCAGATAAAAAGACTGCCTATGCAAACCCCTAAATGATGTCAATTGGTCTGTTTGCACAGAATCTATTCAAAGACCAACATTTGATCTTTTAATTTAAATGTGTCAAACCACTTGCAGCAGCCATTCATAGGCATTTCTTCCCAAAACAGTTTCTCCTCACATTTCATTTTGGCCTACTAAAATGCTAGGGAATTATATATGCAATATGTCTCCAAAGAATTCTTGGAAAAAGGTTACTTTTTGGACATTATTGTAGTTTTTGATAGTCTTTCATTTATCATTATTGTTGTTACTGCTGCTGCTACTACCTAATAATAACAAGAACCTGCAAATACATCTTGATGAAAAACTGCAACACTAAGAGGTTCTTGCACTCCAGCAAATGAAAGCTGACGTTGCTTTACTAAAGTCAGCTTTGCAGGATCAGTTTACCACTTTGCATAGTGTTTGGAAATGTATGGTGGGTTTGGTTTTATTTATTTTGGGTGAAAAAGTAGATTTTTCAACTAGCTATTTCAGTAGTACTATCTGCATTTTGCAATAGTTTTTGCATGATCTCCAGTAAAGTATTAAACAGTTTTCCAAACTAAATACAATTCTGTCACACTGCTCATTTGCTGATGATGTTCCTCTCTACTCTGTACTAGGAATTAAATTTTTTTTCAGAGTGTTCAATATGTTCTATGATGCCAGTAAATAAGAGAGGTGCTACTAGTTAAGGAGATTAGAATTGTGGGGGGATTGCACTTAACAGGTTGTATTCTGAATTTTGATTGCTCACTTTCTATCTTACAATTCTATCAAACAGTACAAATTGTTTATTTTGGAGAGGTGGCAGAGAGGAATAAAACACAAGGGAGATAAAATTAGTATTTGGTGTAGCACAAATAAGATTATACAGTTTGCTTTTGCTAAAAGGACTGAAGTAACTCAGTCCCCATGTATTTAGCCAAATAATCCCTTTCAGTTTACACACAACAGTAAATTGATAGCAAAACCTCCCTTAGGGAAGGGAAAAAATTCCCCTCACCCATTTCTACTGTTACAGCCCCTTTGGGGAGAAAAAAATCAACCTCGGCTAAAGGTTAATAATCATTCATGTCCAGCTTACTATTACTCAATAACTATCAAAGTCTCTAACTCAAAATAGCGTTTGCTGGCTTACAGGATCAGAGCCATTACAATCTCTGTTGAAGACTTTATTGAATTTTACACTAAGCTTTAGCTGACTGAACAGGTCAAGCACTGTGGCTTCGAGTTTTCTTTATTCTCAGAAACTCATAAACCCCTCTCCAGTTTGCAGCTCTGTTAGCTAAGAAACTTGACTCAGCACAGGGTCAGAGAACCTGACCCCCATGAAAAAGGTCACGCAGTTTTAAAACCTAGTTCCTGAATACCATTAACTTACATGCACTAGCTGTTCCTGCGTGTCAAACTCCCGGGAACAGCCTTCCCAGTGGCAGTTTGTCTCATAGACCACTTCAGGCTCCTGTTTGCTTTCATCTTTGTCCCCTTCCTCTTTTACCAGGGTCACTCCTTCTGGCTGTTCCTGGAGAGAGGAAAGAAAACAGGGGTGAGAAGAAGAGAGAGGAAATTCTGAAACCGAGGAGGAAGAAAAATGAATTATTTCAGCTGTAAAAGAAAGATGATGGGTGTGAGTGTGTGTGTGGAGGAGGCGGGGGAGGGAGGATTATTTTACTCTCACTTCACTATGCTACTCCATTCTACAAAATACGGAAGCCCAAAACAGGCCTGATAAGCCAGAAGCCATTGGCAAACTCTACACGTAAAATTGATTTTTCTTTCCCAGAAGTACTCAATGCCGAGAATGTAAAAAAATTCCCTTTACATTTCAATTAAAAATAAATCATAATGGCCTGTCTCTTCTCACACTTTATTTAAACAGCTTGTTATTTGTGCACCTGGCTTTCATGATTCAGTGGCACCACTAGTGTGAAAGGCACTATTTAATATAGTTGAATTAATTGGAATTTGATTTTAGTACTAGGGTTGGACAGAAATTGGATCACCAGTAATCCAGTGTGTTTCCATCGTTAAAACAGTAACAGGTTTGCATGCTAAAAGCTTTCCAATAGCAGACTGGTAAGTTTTGAGCTACTTGTTAGTCTGTTCTTGCCCATAACGTGCATGAAAGGAATGAGCAGGGGATGAAGGTATTAAATGTTGGGGTTAGATTTCCCACCTCCAGTTCATCAGGGTGCCTCATTCTCCCCAACTTGTTATTTGCTGAGGGTAAGAGTCAGATGTTAGTGTAAACATTTGGTTCAGATTATGCACTCCTGCTATTTTTCCATTTCAAACCTGTTGAAGGATTTAGGCAGACCTCTGCTTTGTTTTCATGGATTCACTCACAAGACTGCGGGTCTGATTCTCATCTCCCCTGAGTCACTGTAAATCATGAGTCACTCTACTAAAACCAGTGGCATTAACTGGTATAGGAGGTACAGCAAATGAGACTGGAGCCTGACACTGGGGCCTCAGTGCAGTACAGTGCTAAGACCCAGAAAAATTCAAGGCAGCCTTAAGTATTTTTGCTGAACAGAAGACACGTCCTTAATAAAGACCTGAATGTCTCTTTTTCACTTTTCCATGGCAAACAGAGGGTTGAGCATGCTCTGACTGGTCAGAGGTGCCTCTCCATCAGCCTCCTTCCTCTCTGCCCTCATCCTGTCACTGACCCTACACCCCAGGAGCCGTTCCCATTTAGCCCTGGCTACCACAAGCCGAGGCTGCCCGTGTGTTCAGTACACAAAGTGCAAGGAACCTGAAAACACGTGTGCCACAGGCAAGGTGCATTTTCCCTCCAGCAGCAAGAGGGAAGGCTCATGACTGGAACCTGGCAGCCATACCTGCATGCTTCCTGCTCCTGGGCTGGGAAGGTCCTCATCAGGCTTTATCTTGGAGCGCTTGTTGTGCATGGGATCTCCTGTGCTGCTCACTGCAGATTCGCTTGTGGGTTTATTCTGCTGCAGGCAGGTGGGGGTTTTTTTTCCCCCCAGAAGAAGACAAAATTAGACTGTGATAAATATGTGGCTCCAAACAAAAACATGCAGCATCTGCTCAGCAACTTTGTACGGAGAAGCTGCACTGTTAATTATATTGGATATACAATTACATTGTTCTCCAATTATATAGCATTAACTCATGGAAGAGCTGCATTGCTCAAGCTTGTAGCGGAGCAGGGAGGGAGTGGGAAGGGGAGCATTTGATGAAATTGCTTGCTACAAACCAATGCAGGTTTTCTCAGAGTGATGAGAGGTAAGAAGAACATGATTTTCCACTTAATGACAACTTTAGGAAGCCAAATCATGGCATGCTCAAATAAACATAAGAGAAACATTTCTTTTTTCACACTCGAAGGAAAGGTTTTGCATTTAGTATCTGCACACAAGATCTCAGCTCCTTCACTATGTTTCCCATTATAATGGGTGGATAGAAGAAAAACTGAACACTAGTGTGAGACTCAGCCAAAAAATCCTAGATGAAGTCCTGGATTCTCACAATTTAATAGCAAAATAGCTGACATAAACAGGCCAGAATCTTGTTTTTTCTCTCGCTGTGCTCGACTGAACACCATTAGCTACACCTGAAAATGGATCTTGTAGGAATCCAGAGATCTTTTAGAGATATTTGAACTTGCAGGGACCCCACAAAAAATCGATATGTTTTCCACAGAAGTATGTTCTTCCTCTACATTTGTAAAAGCTAGCCAGGAGATAAACAGCTTCCAGACTGATAAATAACCTATCCCAGGTCATCTAGAAACAAACATCACTAGTTAATAACAGGCAAATCACACACCGTGATAAACTCCACATTAGGGGCCTGATTCACTGCTGCTCATCCCCAGCTTTTGAGAATACACCTTACTGAAATGATTAATTCAAACTCAGTAAGTCCAATTTTGCACAAATCAGAGAAAAAAACGTTCAAACCTCTTCACTATCTTTTAGTTACTCTCTTGCTCACAGAATTACTTGCTTCAAGTTACTCACAACTGTACAGGGAGGGCAGAATATGACCCTGTGCATCCTACGGTCAGCCTAATTTGAAGGTGAAGCTGCTGATCTTTAAAACATTGGTGTTCTGATGTGTTTTAGACCTCTTCTTACTCCCTACCTCTACTAAGTTCCTGTGTAAGATCGAGGAGAGGCAGTTTAGAAGGAGAAGCTGCTGCAGCACACTGGAATATTTATGAGGACTAAAAAGCACACTACCAATCAGGAACTGCACCAACACTCCTGTGATTCATAATGAAGTGACTGCAAACGCTAGAGCTACAAGAAAACTGTTATCGAAGGGTCTCAGTGACAGTGGTGATTAATTGCCATCGAGACAATGCCATTTATTTAATTTTTAAATTAATGGAGTGTAAAGGTTTCTTTTGTTGCCTCTCACCTGTGTGGACTCAGAAGGTCCAGAGCTGACCTGGACAGGGTTCAGGACACTGGGGATGCCGGGGATAGGTCTCTGGGTAGGAAAAGTTGGAGCAGGATGGATGAGTGGAGGGCTGTGTCCAAAGGCTGAACCTAGGGTTTGCTGACGACTTATAATTTGCTGATGCATTTGCTGGAGGGATACTGGTGTAGGAGGGTATGTGAAACTCAAGGCAGGGCTGAATTTGGGAGAAAAAGGAGGGAAGAGGGAGGAAAAAGACGAGGATCATTTCAGTAAGGAACCATACAGATTAAACCTTTAAATATATTTCATATCTTTAAACTACTTGAAGCCAGACCTTCCCCACCCCCTCATATCCTTCTTCATGCCCCAAAGGATGATAAATCCTGATTTTAAATCCAGAGTTGCCCTGGATTTACTAGTGAGTACAAAAATGATACCATAACAAAACGTAACATTTTTTCCTAACCTCTACCAGAAAACCACAGAAAGCTGACCAAAATAAAATTCAGAAAAACTGAAATAAAAGGCAGGCAGTTCAATAACAGCTATTTATTGCAATAACAAACTTTATATAAAGAAAAAGAATGGGTGCCTACATGCTTTATAGTACTTTTATTGATAATGCAGTTCCCCTATGTTCTTGTGTATGAAGCAGTTCCTTTAATCTTGGCTCGTGCTATGCTCTTTCATATGTCTCTAGATCTTATTACAAGAGGAGAGAAAATCAATTGGTTAAATGTGTTCTGAACACCATGCTTGTCATATCACTCATTTGTTTGCAAAGATGGAAAGCTCAGTTCATCCAGAATGTCACCTAAAGAATTTCCATCAGTGCCGTTTGGTTACAGAAACTGATGGATTAACCTTTCCCCTCTGAAATTGGTGATCAATGACTTCCAATGTAGAAATATTCCAATGGGAAAGCACTTCTCCTTCTTCCAGTTAAACAACATTAAATGTCTATTAAGCCCATTATGCATGTTAATACCTGTCATCACTTCATTACTTCACCGTATTTCCCAGACCACAGTGACTTAGGAGGAAATTACACTGCCATCTAAGGACCTATTTTGTGGCTAGTGCAAAAGCATTCTTTGTGTCACACTTGAGAAATAAATGGTGTGGAACTAAATCTTCACACATAGGAATAACAGATCCTCCTGTAAATATTTGCCAACAACTTCCAATCATAAAGGGAAAAAAAAAAGAATATTCATTGATTAAAAAAAAAAATACACTGAACTACCAGAGTTCAAAACAGCCACAAGAATTTAAAATATTTGTTCTTAAAAGAGGGGTGCGGGCATTATACCTGCCAAGAGTCAAGGCTTCTTCTAATGTCAAATTTATCCAAATTAACAGTCTGGAGACTTAATTGCTGTTGCTGTTAAGTGCATTAACTGAAAATACTGTGATACAAAGAGCCAAAATAATTTCAACCATTTAAAGTAATAATTCTATAAAAATTCCGTGTCCTTTAATATGACTATACATTTCTTCTGTTTGACTACAATCCATAAAAAGACAGCTTCAATGTGATTACATTACTATTATTCCTGGTGAGAACTCTGTATTACAATAGTTTGCCCATTTAGGACAGAATATCATTAAGAATACCCTGGGAGAATTTTACTGGTCTTTGAGGAACTCTCTTTTCATTCTGCATTGTATTCTTTCTAATAAAGGGAAGCAGAAACATAGTGAAAACAGTAATTGTTCACAGCAAGAGTTAGGGAGAAATCAGTAATAATATTCAGTTATTGAAGCTCTATAGTCCCTGCTAGTGTTCCTGTAAGCAACCATGAATGATTACAGCACGACTTAGCTAAGGTAGCCACTATGGATGATTAATAGGACATTAATCAAAAGATGCATATCAGGCTCAGAATTTGTTCACAAGCTTTCTTCTAATAGCTGATTTCATGTTCACTGAGCTCTATGCCAGTTTGTTCAATTTATTCTTCAGTGTACAACCCATTCATCAAAGAACATAATGATTTAACACCCCTTTTCCTTTTTAGTGAACAAACATTACTAAGTGTAACTACTCTGGTCTGCTCATTAAAAAACACACAATTACACTGCCATACATGAGGCTGAAAAAAAAGCCTCCTTACTATACCCTGGTGCTTTTTGCTTCCACACATACACCATGAGTTCACCTCACACACTTCAAACACTAGACGGCACCATCCTGAAGATGCTGTCAAATTCACCAAGATCAACACAACACGAACAGTTTGGGCAAGGTGTTTTATTGCTCTGTGAGTCGTTAAAGCCTAAGACACTTTCACCCTTCAGATGAGTCAGTTTAAAAGAAAAAAAATAAATGGACTGATTTCATTGGCAGTTACAAGCACATAGCAGCCTTGAAAATACAGGCTGGGTTTTGGAGTTTTTTTTCCATTTGACTATGCACAACAATACCTAGCTTCACAAGTCCAGGTTCAAAATTTTGGTAATGTTCTTTAGAACCTACATGGCAAAAAGACAATTGTATGACTCAAGCAGTGCAGTGCTTAAACATTAAGTAAGCATACTTGCTATTCCCCTCCCTATATAAATTAAAATGGCCTCCACCAAAAGGAGAGATTTTACCTCATAGAGGTGTCCTCGTTATCTACACCTGTCCTAACACTGTACAAGCAGTATCCAGAAAGAGGATGCTAAGCCAGGCATTGACAAAACTGTAGAGTACAAAAGAGGAGATAAACATCATCTTAGCTGGAGGTTCTTACTGGAAAACAGCGATAGCAGCAGCAGATGCATTAAGACACAGCTGGACAGATGTGCTAGGGGAAGGAGGAATCGTTTTTTCTTTAGTATCTTTCTTTTATCCTGTGCTCATCAGCAAGGGTTGAGTCTAAGGGACTAGGATTTTCCTATGGAGCCTGACAACCTGCACTTCATTCCCTCCACCTCCAAACTTCAAACATCTCAGAATGAAATGAGAAGATGATTGTGAGGGAGCAAAGAAATAGACAGCACAACTAAGGGGAGTAACTCAGAAATGGAGACAATGGTTCAGCCATCAGGGTGACTTCTCAAATAGCTCAGATAGCTCCCTTCAAATAACAATTCTCTCCAGCTGTTTCTGGAGAGTGCCTCATAAGGCAAGCTGACCTGGCTGGGTTTAATGTTACTCGCATGCAAGATGCTGTCACTGGGCAGCCTGGAGGATTTTTCTGATTTGAACAGATCAGAAGGTTCTGAAGAGAACAGAAGGTGGTAGGTCTTTCTCTGCCTTTCAGAAACCATACAATAAAGTCAATGTTGAAGGCCAAAAAGAAGAAAAGTAAATCAAAGCTCTCAACACTGCTGGCATGGCGTGCTCTATTGGGAAGGGAAGGCCTGGATTCCTGCCCTCCTTCCCAAAGTTTTTCACTGCACTTTGTTCAGCAACTCTTGAATACAGGATGGATGGGGAATCTCTGTAGCCCAGAGCTTCATGAGATCTCGCTGCTTTGACCAGCAGCCATACGTCCTCCTGCTGGCCCTATCAAGCTCACACTGCTTCCTAGCCTGGCAGCCAGCATCAGCAGGAAGGGTGGCACCAGCTGGCCTTGTCCACTCTTTGGACCAACCATGTCTGCTTAGAAATATGCACCAAGATGGCAGCAGTGTCACTCAGGAACCACCTAAAATTTACGCCCAAAAGCAGTAAACAAGACCTGAAAGTAGTAATTTTCAGACTCTGGAACTACTAAAACCAATAACCAGGTTTTTCAAAAGCAGTGAGTAGTTCCAGAGGCCTAATTTTGAATCATGTTTCTTTTAAGACAGTTTTAAGAGGCTGCATTTCAGACAAGGAGAGCTCAAGACTTCCAAAATCCAGATGCCAGAAGAATGTGAGAATCCTGCCCCAATCGTTCCTGTTTTCCAAAACATCAGTCACTTCCAAAAAAATCTTGTATTCACAGAAATGTAAATGAACTACAAACCTTTTCCTTCCATCTACCTACTGAGAAACGAAAATTTACAACACTGGAGGGAATTTCATTTGTATTTCTGTTACAGACTTTTCTTTTAAACAAAGTAGAAAATGAAAAGAAGATGAAAGCATGTATGGCCACTAAAAATTACACACCAGTTATCTTTTTAGTTGTTGAGTTTTATGAGGAACAAGGGTTAGAAGAAACATGTACTATTTCTGCTTAAGCATTCAATAACTCATATACACTGACAGAAAAGCCCATCAGTGATATAATTTATTTTATCATACTGTGGGCTTCTGTGTCTGTCTATCACTGTCTGTCTCTCTCTCTTTCTTTCTCTTCTCCTCATCTGCAAAGTCTCAAACTCCCTTCACTGGAGGCAAACAAGGGCAGTGAACTACATTGCAATTACATGAGCACATCAAATTTTAAAGAACAGACTTGAAGAAGAAAAACAGACATTATAATCAAAACCAAACTTCATGGCTACTTTGTGGCTGTCCTGCTAAAAAGGTCATCCAGTTTCTGGTCACAGCTGTGGAATTTACCACAAAACATCTGTGAATTAAAGTCAGGAAAAAATCCTTTACTTCTATACATTGTATAGGTGTGCCTAAGGAGGCAAAAATGCTGAGGAGATTCCGATTTTGTGAATGCTGCAAGGATTGTTTCATTATATTGCAGTAATTTTCTTTTCTTCCAAAAAATTCTGAAGGTACCCTCTTTGTATCACAAAACACAAAGTTCTGCAAGTCTTGCAAAAGTATCTCAGTGCCTTTCCCTTTCTAGTTCTGCTTTGCCAGGTTTTACAAGAAGAGCTTCCCAAGCATGTAAGTGAGGGAGCATTTAATGAAAGACATAGGGGAACAACTTGAAAGAGGGTGAAAATAAAGCATTTGTGGACTTTGGGAATAGCCAGCAGGTTCATAGGTGGCTAGATAAATCCAAAGACAACAGGTCCATAAAGAAAGACCAAAGGGAACAAGCAAGAGTGTATACTTTAGGGTCGCTAACCTAAAGAACATTGATGCTGGGAGAGCACTAAGAGAACAAAATTTAGAAAGCAAGGGCATTCCTAACACCTCTAGTTTGACCCAGTGGGATATTTCTGATGTTTTCAATTTTTTTGCCCTTCATTTTTAAATTTCAGGAAGATAAATCTGTTTCTTTGGGGTATCTTTATTTATTCATATAGAACCACATTATGTTTACCATATTAGAAGTTTCTTTCCTATCCTCTATCTTAAATCTTTCCTGTGCCAATTGAAGACCAGCACTTTGTTATTCTACACATCACTCGTTATCTGCCTTCTCCTTCCCAGACTCTTCCTCTCTTTCCTTTTTTAAATGTTTGAAATTATTTCTATACCCTCGTCCTGTCCAGTCTGGAAAGAATAGGAAAATTCTATTTCAACTCATCCATATAATTTTTCAGACCTCTGATCCTTTTCTTTGCTTGTCCTTGTAGTACCCCAACTGCCCAACATCTTCTGAGACAAAACAATGCAGAACAGGTCACCAGACAGGAACATGGAGCACAGTGAGACACACTGTCTCCATGTAGATCATGGGGCAGGAGAGGGCTTCAGGCCCTTTGGCCTTTGAAGGGTTTTTGATTTCTGGGTGGTGCATTCACAGTCCTAACATTCGCTTCATGAGGGAGGGTGCAACCAGCACTGCAAGGGAACAGGCAGGCCCTTCCTGACTCGTGGAAAAACCTTGCCACTCCCCGTTTGCTCTACAGCGTCCATCATTTGTGCTTGCCATCAGGGACTTACACTAGACAGACCAAATGATACAAATCCCTCCAAAAAGGACCCCAGTTCAAGAAAGGGATAAGTAATTTGTAGGTGGACTGGCTTCATGTTCAATAAAGCTGACCATCATGTACTAGGATAACACCTAGCTCATGCTCAAGCAGGTACAGATGTCACCACTTTGTCTCACTATCCCTTAGGAGCTGCATGAAGCCTGTGGACAAGGGAAACCAAGAAACTGGGGTTAGCAGAAAACTATTCATGTTGGACAAATTGAATTCAATTATATTTTTATCCTTTACTTAGACTAGGCCAGGATTTCACCTTTAGTTTTTAATTTCAATTTTCAAAGGCCTTATAAATTGTTTATAACAGATATTAAGAGGCAAACAAGCACCTTTACTGTTTTACAAATGGATCCAGCTACTGTTCAGGAAAGCACCCTAATAACTATTAAATACTTCTGAAGAGGGACTGATTTCAGCAAGTCCTTAAGTGCTGTCCTAAAGCCCGGGTCCTACGGACACAGTAATCTCAACTGAAGTAAGTCATAATACAAGTCATAAGTGAACAGTGATCAAATACTGCTTTTCACATGTTCAGATGCTTTTTTACCAAACAAAAACTAATATAAGAAATAGTTTCATTCATCCCATGATAAACTGCCATGTAGGAGCCACTGTTCAAAACACAGGACATAAGTAAGCGTGGCTGGGAGCTGAGCCATTGGTGTTGAGGGGATCTGCATAAGCTGAGTGCACGCATAGAAGTTTTCGTGTATCTTTTGATGGGACAATGTATATGTATAAGATGCAGCCAGGAACACTGCATAGTCAGATATGAAAAGCTGTGGACAGTCAGCAGGACAGACTCATAGTGAGACCCCAGCAGAGGCGTAGAAGAAAACAAGCCTGTGAGTTCTCCTTAGACAGGATCCAGAAGATAAGAAGCAACCAGTAACATCATGTAAGAAAACCATCTCCTGTTGTTTGAGTTGGCAGAAACAGGAATTGTGTACGTTCCTTGTAAACACACAGGAGTGAGTAAAAAGAAGTCTCCAACTCTGTCCTCTACTTCTCCTGATGGAAGCAACCTGCAAGAGTGAATGTTGACAAATTGCTCAGGACACACAAGTGACAAAGCACTTGGCAACCTTGCAGCCTTGAAGAGATTTGTGAAACTCTGACTGTTTCAAGTATCTTAGACACAAAAGAAAAATGAAATGGCATTACAAGAAGAGAGACTTTAAAATACTCTTCTATTTGGAGCAATTTACCCATACTATATGTAATATTTTTAGTAATAAAAAATTGTGCTTTAAATTCTGTTCCTCTCCCTGAATTTTTTAACTGACAACACTGAGCTTTGAGTAGGCAATGCAGACAAGTCGTCAGTAGTTTTTACAGCTTGTTACTCAAGTACAGGGGAAAACAATTTCAAACTTTGACTATGAAACCAGACATAGTGTGATCTTAAATGCAGGTAAGAGACTCGAAACCCTTTGAAAAAATATTTTGAAAATGACTAGGTTTCACAAATATCCCTCTGCATTTGTAATGTTGACATGTTGCATTAAAAATCACTAACTTAGAGACAAGTCCTCTAAATGAATTTGTAAAAAGACATATTCTGCATCTAATAAAGCAGAGCATGCATTGTACTAGGTTTTCCAGTTTTCATCAGATAATAGTCATCATTGTACAATT
The DNA here is from genome assembly GCA_026261815.1 of Monarcha castaneiventris obscurior. Lineage (NCBI taxonomy): Eukaryota > Metazoa > Chordata > Aves > Passeriformes > Monarchidae > Monarcha > Monarcha castaneiventris. The sequence continues at coordinate 50,566,087 of JAMPIT010000230.1, read as the reverse complement.
GTATTTAATTCACATACATCATTGCCTCTTTTTTTATTTTTTTACTTTTCTATTAGCAGTTTAAAATTAACAGAGTCTGTGGTTTGTACTTTCTCTTCAGCTTACCTTATTATCTATTCTGTTTTATCTGCCAGGCTAGGTGAAATTTTTCATGAATACATTGCCATATGCCAGAGTAAAATGGCATAGTTTCACTGAGAGCAACGGGGCCACACTGATTAACCTTATGTACTCAGATAGCACTGTCAGCTTTGTCCTTCTCACTGGATTATTCCTGTGAAGGAATCCTTAGTATCCTAACTGGACTTTGTATTAATGGTACCTTGCAAAATTTATCTGTGCTCTCTCCATGCAAGCTTATGCCTCTTCTGGCAAACATAATTTTGAATTAAATTCATGGCTAAGCACTTTTGGGCTTCTAAAACTGGTATAATTTATTACATTCAAAGTGCTAATTAATACTTGGTTTTAGGGTCTGAAAATGGAGTAACAAAGTGCTGAAGTCCAGCATACCTGTCTTAGCTTGAGAACTTTCCTGGAAATAATATTGCTCTGGGTTCAATGACTTTAAATTCTTTGAGCAACACTGAGCCAGTCTGGAGCAAGGTGCTCCAAATGGACTTGTAATTACAAGACCTGTGACATACACATTTACAGGCATATACACATAATTACACTTGTATATAGGTGCATCTGTACATGTAAATGTGCATGCAATATAGTCTGCATAGTCTGCATTCTTTATGTTGCTCAGCTTCTTAGATTTTACACTTTCCAAAGGCAGAAATCTTGCCACTTGTGTGTTTCTGGTGAGAAACATCCACTACTTTCTAATGCAAGATGTAGGTGACCTCCAAAACAATATCCCTGAATGTCACCCCCCTATAATCTATATGAGCTTTCTGCAGTAGGCTAGCTGCATGGTTATATTTCCACAGAGCCTGATATAGATGCAACTTCCGGTAATACTGATGAATTTCACTTTTATTCACTTTGTGGCACTTCCCTGTCATTCACACTTCTTGAAAGCAGGTATGAAACAAAGCTATTATGGCAGGATAGAGCATCATGTTCCCTTCTTTATATTACCACAGTACAAGACCATGGAGAATAAAGCCCTATACTGCACATATGTGAAGGTCTAGTTATAGATCTGTTTCAGTGGGGTTACACTTGGACTGAATTTGACTCAGTCTGAACTGAAACAAAGCCTTCATTTACAACATAATGCATGCAATTAATTAGAAAACTTTTAATGCAAGAAAGACTTTCAGTCAAATTCAGATTTGCATCTAACTTAGGCAAATCCCAATAAGAGTGATAATAAAACAACAAAACACCTATAATGCTGACATAATTAATGAACTCTTTATCCTACACATCCTATCATAACGAGCTTCTTGTAGAACTTTGTTGTGAATGTATTTTGTTCTACCTATGCTACTCTAAACATGTCCTTTTTAATTTCATTAACCAGCCTTTGATTGTGTTCTTTAACACAGATAAAATTACAGAAATATACAAACTTACAGTCTAAAACACAAATCAAAGGTAAGAATTAAGTAGTAGGATTTAAGTAAAGGTTAGATACAAATTCTCAGATGGGGTTTTCTGTTTCATATGCAATTGTCAGCTATCTGGGCATGGAGTTGAGAAATGAAAAAATTGTATCTGCATATGTGACAAAATTATTTTGAGCAGCATGGTGAAAGCTAAGTGGTTATCTTTAGAGCCCAGTATGCTAGATGAATGAGCAACACTGATAGCAAGATGCATATCAATACTGAAAGGGAGTCAGAGCTACTCATACACTGGTTCTAAATTAACTGAGACAAATGACAAGAAGCACTTGCTTGTCTCAATGCAGAATTCAATGAAGGAATGAAAATTTGATCAACATAAAGGTATGGCAAAAACATGTTAAAACAATTGGCTGGGGAAAAAACACAGAAAATCATGGTGCATTTAAATTGCTGGTCCTCCCCTGGAATATTATTGCATGTAATAAGAAGGAGACTTTCAGACAGTATCAGCAGAAAAGACAATGCAAGAACTCTAAAGAGAAACTGAAAACATCAGAAAGGAGATGAATAAAAGGAGACATAATAAGAATATATAAAATATTGAATAAAGAAGGAGGATTGAGAACATGAGGGCTTCCTGTCTTATAACTACGAGATATTCTGTTAAATTCAAGAACTGGATAATTTAAACCTGATAAAAGGATACTCTTCTCTTTTTTTTTTAGTAGAGTGTATAATTAGACTGTTGGGCTCTCTGCTAAAGATACTTTCACTTTTCTCTGTTGATAACTTTATGCTTCGTTTGGATATCTTAACTCTATTTTTATTTTTCTCTTGATTTTCTCTTTGTGTTTGCAAAGTAAAACTGGAGAAATTAATAGCTAGTCACTTGTCTCTAGATACAACACACTGCAGGGAGGAGGGCACTGACTCATTATACAACAAGCATTCTATATAAGGAGCTTACATGAGATGAGGAAATAATTGAGAATCCAATACCTGCTTGCAGAAACTCAACTCTTCCTCACTGATGTTAATTCATTGCTGTCTAAGCTCACCCTATAAACCTGGCTATCCCTTTCTAGTGCTCTTTGTGAAAGTATCCTTGCCACCACTCCCTGATGCTTCAGATCAGCCCAGAGAAAAGTGAGAGGGGCCAGAGCAGCCAGGGTCTGGCTGTAATTAACCACACTATGTTAATTGCTCCTTCGTTTTCTGATACTATAAGGGAAGCAGGGCAGTGCATCCGGGAAAAAAAAAGTGCTGATGTGCTTTCTCAGTTTCTTTCAAACCTTCGAGGAGATCCCAAAGGACTCTTGTGCTCACATGAAACTGAATTTTCACAGGTTATGAGATGGCTAAGTTATATTCACAGTTATATCTGCCTGGACCCAAAGAAAGTCTCTTGTAGTAGGTGGAACTACTGACGTTTTAAACACCTTGGATCTGACAGGGAATTTGGCTCATTTTCTGAAAACTGACTTTGTAATTTTGGTATTACAGCATTGCCAAGGGACTAGAGGTTCTGAATTTCAAATCTCATAGACACGAAATCCCAACCTCCTGTGTTTATTAAAGACCAGTTAATCTTTTGTAAAGGTTTTGGATCAGTACTCTTAACATCATGGGAAGTGATTACCCCCTCTATACTCACTCTAGACCATGCTGTCTCTCAAAAAGAAGTGCTACTGAAGTGCAAAGTCTAATAATTGTCACAGGTAGCAGATACAACATTAAGTACGTCTTGACAAAAGATTAATAGCAGGGGTGCTGCACTGCAGGACTGAGGCAGGTAACCAAATGAGTAAATGTCAAATGAAGGATTATCCTCATTTGATGCTATTTCACACATCTCCTTTCTGCATAATCTCTCCCAGCTGAGACCTAAACCAGGTGTTTTCAAATGCACAAAGTAGAAGCTCTACCTGGTGTGCTAAAGGAGATCCACTATTAGCTGTCAGCAGGAGTGTCATCTCCTTTTCAAGTACTCAGCCAGTAGTCAGGATACAGCACTACACTGCCAGCTGACAATGGCAAAGCACCCGCCAAGCTGAGCTCTCTCTGGATTATGCTAAACTACTAGTGTTTATTATTCAAACTACAGCAGTACCCATGTCAAAGACCAGAGCTCTCCTGTGCTTGGCTTTGTAAAAACAGAGACCAAAATGTGGCTCTTTTCACCTGATTTCATCCTCAACATCCCACAGTGCTCATATAGAGGATCCAATGCTGAAAAGCTGTGTGAAGCACAGGATGTAATCTTTCAGCCAAGGATGCCTCTTTTTTTAGCCAATGCAAAGAGCAGTGGGGTCCTGGAGACGCTTTCTTAACACAAGTAGTACCTTTGCAAAAACGGATGTAAAAGACCATTGAACCCACAAGATTAAACAAACCAGAACTAAACCTGACCATATCTTCATGTGCTAACTCATAATTTTTCAGTTATGTGACAATACACCCCTTCTCCCCTCTGCATGATTCATAACTCACTCAGTGCACAAGACACACAGTAGCCTTCAGCAAGAGGCCCTCTGGTATTTTTCTTCTCTGTGCCCAGAGTAATGCCCATAGGCCTTCCTTCTGTTGTATTTAAACCATCAGTGAATAAATAATCACTGACACCCTCCTGAGCTTCTCTACTGTGCTCATCACTGCATAATCTAATTGCTTCACAAAACATTAATGCTTTCAACCTCCCTCTGAGGTGAAGGGGAAGAATTCATTTTGAACAGGAACATGAATCAAAGAAAGATGGAGGCAAAAAGTGTCACTCACTGTGGTTGCCCAATTTCAGGCAAGAAAATCTGGGCGAGTTAACATGACACAGACTATGAAATGTTCAAAACAACTGTCAGTATCTTCAAGTCAGGGCTGTGAGCAATTTGACTCCTTTGCAGAATTAAGATTGGTAGGCTGGGACTCCAGAAGACAAACTGTATCAGTCTGGTGGTCACTTCTGACTAGTTCAGTTTGCCCAGTGTCAGTCTGGGATTGTGCAAGAGCACAGTCTGCCCTCCAGGCAGCAAACAACCAGGCACAAGGCTTCCTCCTCTTTTAGGCTGCCTGGAACAGGTGAGGCAGTGTCCTGTGGCTCTCACTGATCCACAGGAGATGTTCAGGCTGTGCACTGAAGAAGACAGGGGACCTAAAAATACTGTGCAACCCTGAAGTTAAAGATGGTATCAGAGCACAATCACAAGGGGGCAGTACCTTCATTCTCCGAACGTCTGGCTTCTGCATGCTTTATTTTGCAGCCTTTTCTCTCTCTTCTGCTGCAAGTCTATGTTGCATTATGTAAAGGCATTTCGTGCCAACTTGCTGAGCCTGTACAGTTTCTGGGCTGACTCCTGTCTCCTCTAAAGGCTGTTTTCTGTTTCACAAAACTATTACGGCTGGACAGACAATTGAGCCTCCACAGGCAAAGAGGTACCAGAGCTACAGCTGCAGGGAAAGGTCCTCCTTCCTCCCTGTGGGTCCTGGACTGGAACATGCTGAGTGTCCAGTTTATTTAACACATGCTAATAGAAACCTCTTAAGGGCTTATCACTTGGCTGAATGGGACAATTTATCAAGAGCAGCAAAGATCATATCTACATCATCTAGGCAACATTCCTGGCAAAGTTTAGCTTCTCAGTAAAAGGCAAGCAACAGTTCTAGTTTCCAGAGAAAAATCTCTTCTTCCCTAACTTCATTTTGATAAATTAATAACCCTGCTGATGCTTTTGGGAAATACTCAGCATTAGATAGGTATTTGCCATGAAGAATACTGCCAAGTGTAAAATATTCGGACTAAGTTAAAAGTGATTGGAAACAATATCTAAGAGTAGAAGGATTGTGTAATGTTAAGTACAGTCAATGCTACTGATACTATCTAAAGTAGAAATCCTTCCTGTCTTCCAATTCCATCTAGTGGCTTGCTGAATTGTACCATTTTCTTGCAGCAACTCCTATGTTGTTAACCTGCAAGTTTCCAGAAGTTGGGATTTTATACCAGGAAATTTTTTTTCTAGACTTTAATCAGTTGCTGACAGGATATGAAATGGGATAAACCTATGGTTTTATTCAATACAACAGTTCTTGTTCTGAATGCATTATTTGCAAGACTGAATAATAAATTAGGTTTTGCTGATAGTCCTGTTGCTATTTAGTCTTGGAATTTATTAAGGCAATGAAATGTGGTTTGGGTTTAATACCTTACGTCACTGTTTATTTTGTTTTAACTGTTTTATAGAGAGGTTCACATGGGAGAAGTTAAAGGGCACCAAGAGAGCCAAGCTGCAAAGCAGGAAGAAGAGATCTCACTTTCCTTCATTTTAACTGAGAAGAATGGAGGAGTACATTTCCAACTCTGCATGCAGAGTAGACATACTCTTATCAAAATGAAAAAAAAAATCTTAATTCAAAATCATGTGAAATTTTTTATTTTGCATTCCTGTGAAGTATGACCAGGAAGGGCTGAAAGTTTTGGTCAATCACAGGTTCAGTCACACAAGCATTGCTTTCTTCAGTGACACCAGTTCACAAGACTCACTGTGAAGACTCCCTAGCATCCTTACTCAGTCTCTGCCCATAACTCCCTCCAGTTCCACAACTTCATCTTCAACAAAGCTATTCATCTGGCTCCAGCTTTGCTTTGGACGAGCAAAAGGAGAGAAGACATACTCCACTGCATAGACTATGCCAACTTTCCTGTGCTATTTGCTTTACCAAAGTTACAAGCTACGGAAAAGGAGTTTAGGTATTAAGCGCCATCCCATCTTAATGACAGTGCAGACAGCACACCTCCACACAGTACAGGTATTTGACAGATGTGGTCCAACTGCTGCCAGCCATAGACATAAATCATATTCCTCATTAGGGAGCTTCGTAATTGGGACTGCGGTTTCATTGACTGCGAAGCTGTATTGCAGAGCTATGACACTGTCCCTGTGAAATACTACACACTACTCAAGTACATCAGAGCTACGAAGCATTACTACTTAAAAGTGCTTAAAAAGGAAAATACAGCACTTACACTAACACCAATATTTACAGTGCTGTCACTCTCAGAGTTTGTCAGGCTCATAGTTTCTAACACACCAGTTGCATGCCCCATTTTCTCCAAGAGTGAAAATCCCCATAGCCAGTTTTTGAAGCTGTAAATGTGTCATTTTGCCAGAGAGGCATTACACAGATTTCACAAGATACTCTGAGTTGAACGGGACCCACAAGGCTCATCAAATCTGACTCTTTAAGTGAATGGACCATACAGGGGATCAAACCCACGACCTTCGTAGTATTTTTGAGCCTTGTCTAAAATGGGTGTCCCATCTCAAGAAATTGCTGTAGGGACTTGCTCCTTTGCCCCATTGCAAATTGAAGGTGGAAGCTACTGTTAAGCCAGGGCCCAGAAGCACTCTTTGAGGCTTATAAATGCAAATCCAGCATGTTCTGACACTTTGGAGAGGTGCGGGATTTTTTTTAGCATACCAAAGGAGCTTTTATCATTTAACATAGTGCCATGCCACAAACAAAAGAATGTTCTGCAGTTGCATCTCCATTTTTTTCTGCTGCATCTCTTAACTTTCTTCCACTTCCTTTATTCTTTTGTTCCCTCTCCTTGTGCCCTATTTCCTTCCCTTTTCTGTACCACTTCTGTCCACCTCTTCATCTGCTACTCTGTTCTTCTGCCTCCATAACAACCATTTCTGACTGTTTTCTTGCACACACAAGTGAAGCAGCCAAGTGAAAATCACAGCATTTCTGATGATACTGTACTTCCTTGGTACAAAAAAAAAAAAAAAATGTTATTTAGCTACAGAATGTCTAATCTGTCAACACATGGAAAAAAAAATTGGAGACGACCACCCAGAAGTTCAAGCCAAACATTTTAATTGAACAGTACCATATTTCTCTTCTTTACTTTCTGATGATTACAATGTAGGAACACTTCACTGTTCATCATATCTGTGGCCAGAAGAGCCCAACTGACTTAAGTCGCAAACCTATGCTAGAGTTTCTTCTCTGAAAACAGATTCCTAGACACACAAACACGTACTGTTTCTGCTGGTCAGATGAAATATTACCTGCACTGGACAATAATAGGCCAAAAAGTCCCTTGTGGTTACCTTTCTGAGCAAGAAAAAAAAAATTTTATACTTTAGATTAAGCTCTGATGAACACACATTATAGAAACTGCAAAACACACATATTCACCAAAAAAACCCCACAAGTTACTTAAAGATGTGAGTATATGTTCACATTTGTGTGTGTGCAACACATAAATGAGAATATACAATTCACGTAGAAAATACAATTCTTACCTTATTGCACTTGCAGATAAGTGGCCGTAAGAACCACTGGCTGATGAGCTGCTACGAGAATTATTGAGAATTGTGACCAAGGAATTTGGAGATGTCCGTATCATGGTCTGAAGGTCAAAGCTGTGATCAGACAGGGGGGATATGGACAACGTGCGCTTTCGGCTCGGTCTAGCTGACAACCTCGGACTTGGAAACCTGGCGCCTGTTATGTAAACACAAATAATTATCCACCAGGGTGCTTCATTGGATTTATTTGTTATCACTGATGGGTAGAGGGAGACACCAGCACACTGACAAGCCCACTCTCTTCATTTGTGATCTACTGGCTACGATTGAGGAAAATTAGGAAGAAAAATCTTTCTTTCTATGGCTTACCTCAGGGGAGCTCTGTTTATTAATGTGCAAGCAAAATGATAAATTGCTAAACAAAAGGAAAAGACTTTTATGAGTTATCCCTCTCATTTCTGGTGATTTATGAATCTGATGGCTTCTTAGACAGTCACATCATTAATTCAACCATGAGCAATGAGACAGTGGTTCAGATCTGGGATACCAGCAAGCCCAAACCCACAACACTTTTAATACATACAGCCAAACCTACACGGGTCAAATACAGTACAGAAATGAAGAGGCAGCTTTTCCTTTGCTGACTGTAATTCTGCCAGGTGGATATTTGATGCAAAACTAAAAATCAGGACTAAAACAAACACTAAAAGGGCCAGCTCCATCAGCAGAATTCAAATTGACATTCAGAGCATTTGACTGAGAAACAGTAGGCTTTATTTGAATTTGTCCAAGATCGAACAATACTCTTCTGTTGGGGTCAATAGGGGCCTACAGCTGCTAAATTTCTTTAAAACTGGAGATTAGGCTTTTCAAAGCAACAATGTGAAGGCAAACATACAGATACCACTTAAATAAATTACATTTCTAAATTTTATGTCCTGTTCTGAAAATCTCTACCTCTTCTGATCTATTTTACCATGTCATTCCAACTCTCTGCAGTCCTGACAGAAGATACATCACCTTAAATTTATTCCCTTTATTTAATTATTTTCTATCTTGGTTGAGAGAAAGGAGAGAATTAGCTTCCCCACTGCATACTGAACAATTTCCTTTAACAGTATTGCTGCTTCTACCTTTTTAATTCCTTTAACCTGTAGTAAAGGACTGAATCCTAATGATCCTGACAGCCAGGGTCATGCAGGTCTTGGGTTAGATGCCTACTTTACAGCTACTTCTCCTAGAGTCCCTGACATTCTCTGTAACTTGCTAATAATTCACACTTGGCCACAAGCATCCAGTGTAGGTCTGTGTTTCCTAATGTCTTTGTGTCCAGGATCCTGTTTTTGCAGGGTATTCAACCAGGAGAGAAGCTCAAATGACTCTAATTAGACTCATCTCAAGATCAGAGCTGGATTAGAATCTGCTATGCTTTCCTTACACACCTGAGTGGGCTTCCCTTCTCTCTGTGCATGCTAGCCAGGATTTTAACACGGTATCAAGGGCTGCCATTTTATTGCTCTCATGACTGTGTGATCAGATCTCCATTTATAACCCTTCTCTTCTTTGGCATCTGGGTAATACAGAGTTTTTTTCTTCCTGCTCTGTCTCCAGAATAAGCTTTAGCCCATACAGCTCCAGTCTTTGAATGAATATTCAAGCTCTTAATTCATCATTTAAAATTTAGGTATACCCATTTATTTATTCGTAAAACCTACCACATGCTATTTTATGTAATCTGTTTTATCTCCTTTTTAGGAGCTTGCCATTGTAATGTGTCTGATATTTTGTTAGTGCTGTGCTTCAAGTCTTTCAAAGGCAGAGATCTTTTACTTGTGCTAAAATAAGAAACAACAATGATCAGCAGCTATAAGAAACTGCAATATATCTAACAAGGAAATACAATATACATGTCATGGTAAAACAAAAATAGTAGTAATTTGCACTTGCAGCTTTCATCCACAACTCTTCTCTGCTGACTGTTCAGCCGGAATGAATTAAAACAATGCCTCTGAAGTTAGTGCTTGTAATGTAATTTACCCCAGATGAGGATACAATTCAAGTGCTTTATCACGGTTTTACAAGGGCATAGCTAAGTACAGGCATTATACTCCCTGCAGCGCCCTGCACATTCTCAAAAACTGCAAAGACTTCCCTCCTCCTCCCTCCTCCTCCTCCTTGCCCTTTCTGAACTGAACCTGTCTCCTTTACCCCTTGCCTAAGTCATGCTATGGCTCTTGCATGTCTGCCCACTGCTTGTTTCACCTTCCCCTCGCCTGCCAGCTGATGCCAGGGCATCCCTGTGTCCACTCTGGATGCACCAGATCTGTGCCCAGCGATGGAGAAAGACACTCCTTACAGCTGTGAGGGGCAGAGCCCGGGCTTCAGCCATGCATACAGCAGTCTGAGGATTCCTCTTTTCCTCCAGGCAGCAACTGGTTCAGGCCCCATAGAGCTCTGGGAATTCGTCAGTCCCCTCCATCTACCTGGGACAGGAACAACCTCCTAAGGGCCAACAGTGTCCTGCAAAAAGGGAACGTTTCTGCTTAACAGAGGGAGCCAAAAGCAGAGACCAGGCAAGAGCTCTATGGAGTCTAACCACAGGAGACAGGGATTCAGTTCAAGGGGGACCACAACTTTCAAAAGTAAAAATACAATTAAATGGAATTACTGTTTCTTCAGATATTCGTGGTTTAATTAGGTCTCACATGCCTAAAAAGTCTTAAGCATGAGCTGGCCACTCATTACAGGACATTTGCTTAACCAGTCATTTAGCATAACCTGAGTTTTAGTTAGTATGCTACTATGAAAAGGAATAGGTCACAATTTGTCAATGCCTCTGAATACTAAACCAAACTTTCCAGTCTTGCCCAGTGTTTATTTTAAAAACAAACACTTCAATATTTATTTAGCAATTTGAGATGTTCATCTGCTCATGGTGTTCTCCCACTGAAGTATTACATTCCCTACTCAATAATACTTTAAAATCAGAAAATGAAGGAGCACTGATTCACTAAAAATCCATTTACCTCTGTGGAAGTGCTGATAAAAAAAAATCAGCTTTGGCAAAGCATGCAAATGGAAGCTGACAGTGAAGATTTGCTTAGAAATGTCACCTTTTTGGAGTAGACATTATAGAAATAAAAAGTCAGTAGTTGACAGTAAAGACTTGAGTGTGCCAACAAAAAATCCAGCAGATGTCAGAAGAAAAGATCTTATTCTGAGGTGGAGATCAATTCTAAAATAACAGATATCTATCTCCATCATAAATTTCAAAAATGGAATATGCCATCCAGCAAATTTGCCCATGAATTTGATTTCTGAGTTGAAGTTTTTAGCATTGCTTAATCATTTATAAGGCAATCTTCAGACATGTATCATTTATTCCATCCCTTTAAATTAAACTTCATCAAACCTTTTTTATTCCCTCCCTTTAAATCAAACTTCTTTGAACATATCTCAGGCACTAGTTTTTATTGGAGGCTGTGAACATGGGACATTTGGGGTGGGGGATGTTTAAAGTCGAACCTTTTTCCTTTCTTTTCCTTCTGGCTTCTGTTTACAGATGTGTAAAAACTTTGTTTTCACTTTATGAAAGTTTATCATAAGTTCTGTCTTAGTTTTCAAAATGATAAATCTGTCATCAGTATGAGAGAAGATGGAATGCCTTTGATACTCCACCGTCATTCTCCAACTGTGCTTGACAAACAGAAACCAAACCCAGTCCAAAGCTTCTCACTCTGGCTTAACTCTTTGGGCTGGTGTTTGGGTCTGGCTGAGACAGCGTTCATTTTTTCCCACTGCAGCCCTCACAGTGCTGGCACAGCATCAACACTGTCTTCCAACATTCCCCCTCATCAGTAGGCTAGAAGTGGGCAAGATCTTGGGACGGGACACAACCAGGCCAGCTGACCCAAACTGACCAAAGGGATATTCCACACCGTATGACGTCAGCTCAGATATAAAGGCTAAGAAAAGGAGGGGGTGAGGAAGCATTCGTTATTTACAATATTTGCCTTCCGGAGCAACCCCTCCATGTGCTGGAGCCCTGCTTACGGGGAAGTGGATGGACACTTGCTGGTGGGAAGCGGGGAATAAAAATTTTTGTTTTCTCTTTCCTTCTACACGTGCAATCTTTCACTTTTGCTTGAGTAAACTGCATTATGTCAACCTACGTGTTGTTTTCCATCTAATTTTCTCTTCCATGTCCAGCTGAGAAGAGGGAGTGATAGAGCAGTTGATGAGCATCTGGCATCCAGCCAAGGTCAACACACCACAGCTGGCCAAACTCTTTAGGTCAGCTGGGTTACTATCAGTGTCTAATGCCAAACAGAGTAGGTCAATGCCAAATACCTTTGAAAAAGAGAAACCTCCTATTCTGAGTGAGGATAGATAAAAGTTAATCAGAGTGAGGATATTAATAATCTGGAATCTTGAAACCTCAGGGAACATGCTTGTGTTCCACTGAACATCATTTAAGAGAGTAGAATATATTCCCCACGTGAACAATGCTATCAAACCCAAAAGACAGTGATTTTTAAAATAGTTTTAGTGCTTCAAGACAGTTTTGGCATACAATACCTTTACAGCCACAACAAGCAATTTCAGTTGTTGCTACTGGGGTACTGTCAATACCTTCTACATCTTCTCCACTCCTATTTTGATGCTGTACTTAAAGGTAACAAATCTTTTCAGAACAAGCAAAAGATGGCAAGGCTTGCTCAGGGTTTCTGGCCATCGAAACTGTAGAAAAGCTTTATAGCAGCAGAGAAAATTTTGGTCCAGTTTTCATGGCACTCAGAACAGGATGAAGAAGAATTACAATTAAGCATGTATAATCTTGGCCTTATTCCTCTGCAATGTATTAGACAGTTCATGGACAGTGAAGTTCAGAGCTTCAAGAAGTCTACTGCACTTTGGGTAAGATTTAACCTCTGATTAACAATTCTCCCACTCTTATCCCCATCTGAAATCAGTTTTCCAGCACCACAGAGCAAAACAGAAGTCCCCAACCTACACAAACGGTATGTAATACACTTTGGAACTCAGTGCATTCTGCTGTTGGAATTATTATTTGCACTACAGGAGGGGGTAGATTCCAAATTTCTGTGCTAGATGCTGCATAAGCACAAAATTAGGAGACAGATTTGGTTCACAAAAGAAGAACAATGTCTTGCTTGTATCCATTTGGTTGTTGTGTGGGATAAATGAGCAGCAGCCTTTCAGTCAGTTGAGTCAACTTGCTCAGAATTTGATAGCAGATAATGAGGGAAACTACTCATGTGTCTTCTGTTTCCTTTGACAAGACTGGGCAAAGGCGAAAGACTACTTTTAATATCACCATACAAATCCTTAAGAAGAAAGATCCAAACAAATGGCATTGCTTCACATTGATTGCTGTACTTTGTTATTAAATGCATACATGGGCATTCTTACTGTTTTTTTTTTTTTTAAGTCTTAATATCAGCTTCCTGCTAATTGTTTTGTTCTCGTTTCTAATCTAAAAATCTGACAAAGAAGAAAGGGGTTTTCTTTAGCATGATGAATGATAGGACATTCAGATTCCTACTTAATGACAATTAATTTACTGTATACCCATGCAAGTTAAGATAGTTTTAATTAGTTTTTACAAAGTAAAAGGGTAACTTCATACTCTATTTAGATAAAAGCAGCTATTGCCTGACTAAACACATTCTCATCAAATACAGAAGGTGAGCTGAGTGACCTTACTAGGATTCACTCTTATTTTAATTCTCTATTTACTGTTTAAAAATAACCCATTTGCATAATAGTGCTACACAATTTTGTCTCTAACTCTGAAATAATGCCTAATTGAAAAGTTGCTGGTATAATTAATCTCAAATGTGTGATCTTAATTTTTAAAAACAAACACAAAAATTAAAGTGTGCATTTCAAATGTATCATAGTTAGAGCTGGTGGACACAAATATCCTTATTAAAGATGGTGTTTAAGTACCTTTATGAATGGGCTGAAATTATGGGCAAAGGTCAAAACATTTTCTCTTAAGTAAGAAGTGATAACACTTTTGGGATGCAAAAGCTGCAATTCTGTGTAGATTACAGCATACACAATCTCTACTAACACACAATGTTCCTTCCGCAAATGCCATTATTTGTAAGAGTACTGCAATGTCTTCTGTTTTTCTTAAGTTTTCTGGCATATATATGGGTATCTACCTTTCTAAAGGCTGAATAAACCCATTTGATCAAATCTGCATCCAAGTATGTGGTTTGGTACTGCTCACTGCAAGGGATGTTGGACTAGATGACCTTTAAAGTTCCCTTCCAACCCAGACTAATCTAGGATTCTCTGATCCTTTTCAATGAAGCCATGCCCATTCATACAAGCTGGGGATTTGCCCTAGTGACTGGAACACAGCAGCAAATTTACATTACCTGAACCATGCATAAAAGAGTTTCCATTCTGCAAGATATTATCAACAGGCATTCAGTGCCTTAGCAGTGTGCCTCATGTCTCCCTATTTCTCTCAAAATCCAGATCAGGAATTATCATATTCTTAAGCTTTCAAGTACTGAAGTCTGCACATTAATCTCTGGTTTAAATCCAGACTACTTGTGTGAGTTTATTGTGTTTCTGCAGTGGGCTCAAGGTATGTTACTGTAAATTCTTTATGCATGCTACCAGTGCAGTGAGACTGATAATACAAAATTAATTTTAAAAATCCTTCATTAGCAAGGAAACAAAACGAAAATTGAATTCCCAGTTTCACAACTATCTGTCTTGCCTTTTTCTTGAAAAATTATTGGTCAGTCACAGTCCAAGGCATGTGTTCTGCAGGGCTAGCTATATATATTCCTATATTCCCATGTGTTCCAGAGGTAAACCTCCCAACACCCACACCCCTTGAGATCACCAACTATGGTATGCAGCCAACAGCAGGAAGAAGAAATTGGATGTAAACAAAAGGTTTAAAATTCTACAGGAAAACAAGGTGGGCTAATACTACTGTATTGGTCTGTACTACCAAGCAAAAGTCAACATCACTACCTTTTCTTGCCACCATTTTTTATTGCCCTCATTGGACGGAACAGAGTACATCCTGAAAAGCGTGTAAACATCTATGACTAGAGGGGAATGCTCTGCATAATCCCTTCTCATTGATCAAAAGAAGCAGTAACAAGCAGTTTGGAATGGGGTCCTCTATTTTCCTCCTTCAACACAGAAACAGAAATAGATAAGAGGACTGAAAGATGCTGAGTGGATAAAGAAGGCTCTTAATATTATGGAAAACTAAGTCAGGATCCTTGAGAATTCAGCAAACTGCTTCACTTTACAAGTGGTCCCCGGTCTATTGGTCTACGATACACAACGTGTAAGCACAACTAGCACTCTCTAAAAGTGCAGGGCATGCTCACCTAACAGAAAAACAGATGTAAACTTTCTATTAACAGAGAGCTCATCAGGGAAATACTCAGCCTAACTATGAAAGTGAGTTGCTGATTGCAAATAGAAAAGCACATTTTCAAAAGCACTCAAGCCCTGCTAGAAATAAAATTTATAACCTGTTTTCAGGAGCAGTCCTGCCCCTCTCCCTACTTTCTTTCAAAGTTTACTTTTAGGCTTGACATAACCCTTGTGCATTTGGCAATCAATTCTCTGTCCCTCCAGCCTCATGAGGAGGCTTATGCTGACTCCCACTTCTCTCTCAGCACGGAGACCTTTTGGGTCACACCGTGAACAACCCACATAGTTCCTTTTGTAGGACCATCCATATTTCTAGAAAATATCACTCACTATCCATGGCGTGAAGATATTCCATATGAAGTGCCCCAGCTCCCGCAGTGGCAGCTGAAGGAATGATGTCTGCGTAAGGACTGCGCTGGCCTGCCAACAGAGCCATCTGATGATAATATTCAGCTGGACTGACGCCAGCATGCGGAGCTAAAAGAAACAACATAAAAGTACCGTTAATGATGTAAGATAAGCAAGAGGGAAAGTTTTATCACATTGCAGGCTTCTCTGGCCATTAAAACAGCTTGTTTATTTTTTAAGGTAATGCAACATCTGCAGTATGCCACCACTGGTCAATATATTTCAACCAATGGTACTGTAAAGACACCATTCAAAAAAAACAGCAAGACATAAAATATTAATGAGCTTGGTGATCTCATATTTTTGTATTTATTATTAAGTGACTCAAAAAGTGACAGGCTGACAGCAATGGAAACTAGTATGATTTATTCAGTGACATAAAAAAGCAGGAAAACCTTCCTAACATTTCATGCCCATTTACCTCATTCCTGGCCCAAAGGAATCCGTCTCTAAGGTAACAACGTGGCTGAACTTCCATAAGCATTCAAGTATCTGGAGTCTTGTCTTAGAGAACTAGAAGATTCTCTCTCACCATGTCTCTCTGTGTCTATGCTTAGGAGCAAACAGGGGTAAAGTATGATTCCAGGACAAATAATAGTTGTCCATGAACAACACAGGAGGAGGACAGACTGAAGTCAATATACGAGACTGTCCCATCCTTCAAAGTTCATGTATAAGTATACTTGACACACAAGCCCCTTTGCAGAGTTAAAATCACAGACTAGATAGACTCTACATCCCATCAGTGAGGTTGTTGTGATGCAGTCCTCTGATAATAACTTGTATTAGCTGTTCTCTCAAGTAAAAATGAGAGCTTCCTGTTCCCCTCCAATTTTCAAGCAGGCTTTCAACTAATGGGCAACCCTGAACAAATAGAAAAATTAGCATCACTCTAAGATCATCTCCTCTCAGCAGGCTTCAGATGCTACTGAAGGTGGAGGGTCATTTCATGAGCTTGTGTAAGAAGTACTCATAAAATAAGCTGAGCTCTTTCTCCTTGATCCTGATGCTGACTTGCCATGAAACCTGAAGTGAACAGCCCTTCTCTCTGGTCTCTCCCTGTCCCACTTGTGAAACAGTTTACACTCTGGTCACCACAAGATGGTATGCAAGCTTGCCTAAAACGCTTCAAGTTCCTTAGGTTAATGGATTGCACCCCAAGCTGGTACACCAGATTATTTTTATATTCTTTCATATCATTTAATGAGATTTTTCTTTAATCTCAGCAGCTGAATCTTGAATGAAAACAAAATTTTGGGCCGAAATTCTCTGAATATTTTTACCTACACAGCACTACTAACAAGATCGATTATACTTTCATTAGAGAATCAGATCATAAATGCAAACCTTAGAAACAAAGAATCAAGGTTTACACTTTTTATGTTCTGAATATAAACAATGTATTGTAATTTGGAGAAAAGTTTATTCAGCAACAGATTTACTTTATTACTACCAAATAAAATGAAAGAATGTGCTTTTGATGTTAAAATGTTAAATCTATAAGGAAGGGTTCTGAAAAATAGAAGTACATCAAACAGGAATAGGAATGGCATAAAAAATTAGCTGAGATAAATTAAAGGTTGCTGGTATTTTTTCCAAATTACAAACTGATTTTACAATTAATTACAATCTTTCCACTTTCTGTGAAATGGTAAAGAAATTATTCAGACCAAATTTTAAAAGATGGATAACTCACACTGAATCACTGATTTTAAAGTTTTACAGTAGTAGGCAACCATGGTATATTTCCAGACACACTGAAAATACTTCCTGAGCTTTCTGACATAAGTGTCTGGGCTAACTAACAATAACATTGGCTGCAAACTTTAAAATTAACTGCTGCAGAAAACATAGTGAACACATAATTGCATTACTAAATGTTCCATATGCCAAGAAATGCTCTGGCACTCTTTAAAGATCATTCCTTACTACCCCCCTCAAACATAAAAAATTAACCTAATAAATGATGTATTGCATGAAGGGTAAATGAAGGGTAAACGGGAAGGCCTGCAGCCCTGATTTTTTTCCTGTTTATTCCCAGCCAGCTTCAGCTTTGTTCCCATTTTTCTACAAGTGGAGGCATTTGCTTCTGCACCGCAAGCACTGCTGAGCTTCATTTGAGCACTCTCCTCCACAAACACCAACAATTCAATCCTTACCCCTGCTCCAAACCCTCGGAGGATTCTCCTCAGTCACCCCTGACCCACCAAATCTGCTGGGTAAGGTGAAGTGAGAAGAGTCATGTTCTAGGTAGTTTTGGCTCCTGGCCATCCCCAGATCTCTGAGTCAACAGACCGAGCCCAATAGTACACTGATCTAATTATACAACTGTCCTAAAGCAATTAGGGTAGCAAGAGAAATCTTGCTATGGCTTTCAGAAGAGCAATTAACAATTTCCAAGTTTTCATAGTTCAAATGCTGTATTACTTAAGCCACTGTCCATTATGCTATTACTACATTATGTGCATGTACCTCCTTAAACCACAGAAGTGTTTTATTTGCATTCTAGCAGTGCTCAAACTCTGATTCAGATTATCTGATCCCAGGAACCCACATCCAAAAAAGGCATTTCATTGTATACCTGATTAATTGTACAACAGACTATGGATTCCTGGGAACAAACTTGCAGCTTTTCAACAGCATGCTGTTTGACTGAGATATATTCAATGCCTCAGTCAAGTTACTGTATTTTCATTGGATGCTGCACAACACCAGGGCTGTGGTAACTGATCAAAGATGAGTTGTGAGCCTACAGGAAGTGTGAAGTAACATGTATTTGTTTAAAACCTGAAGAAAGATGCTTAAGCTAGTAAGTTTAGCATGTCCTCATGACAGATTAAGGCTGTGTATCCAGTCAGCAATCAAAGCTCAGGGGATGAGCATTAAGACAGAGCATACTCAGCTGAGCTGCCCACACCTGAGTGTCTCATGCCATCTGAAAGCCCGGGAGAACCCAAGCTACATAGGCCGGCAGAAGAAAACTCTTTCTGAGATGGCAGGTGGATTTGAGGCAGGGTATTTCACAGACCTGAACAGACACCAAACACCTGCACTGCAGACAGACAAATCTTAGCACCATCATAGTTATGATGGAGCTCCAGACTCAACTGCTAACACACAAGTGTCCATTTGTTTGCGAACTGAACAGTTCCTTGAGGCTTTGCTGGCTGCGTTACCTACAACTCACTGAACTACAATGGCAGAACAGCACAGCAAGATCACACATTTCTATACTGTACACATCTACATTTAGGTGCCAGAATCTGAAACCAAATTCTACCCTGTGACATCTCTGGAATGTCTCTGCCTTTCTGCAGTGTCAGTTGGGTGCCAGGTCAGATACCCCAGTGTGCCTCAGAGAGCACTATGTGCCTACAAGTTTGCAAGTGAATTCAGTGTGGTATAAGTGAGACCAAGACAGCTTAATGTCATAAAGTTCTGTGATGGGTGGTTTCCTTCACACCTTCCTTTGTCTGCCACTGGAACATACCTTAAGTATAAATGAAATTCTGCACATATGTGACCTGAAGAGTATTGAAAATAGAAAAGTATTGTGCATATTAGCTCCTGTGAAAAAGACCAAAAGTGCATCACAAGAGTTTTCCCAGTATATGCCATTACATTATAGTTCTGTCATGTTTCTCCTATATCTAAAGCTCCAAAGGTCCTTCAGTCAAAACTTCCCTTTCTGAGAATTCATATTTTTTCTTCAAAATATTTTTTTAAAAATATGTCTGCTAAAACAAAAGGGGTAGAGCTAGCAAGAATTCATGCAACATCCAAAGTGCTGCTAGGAAAGCCCTATGTGCATGCCATATACCTTGACTGACAATAGGTCATTAAAATTTATTCTCATAAGAATATGTGCCCATAACTAATGGATTAACTGTAAAGGTATATATTCTTATAAACGAGGATTAATTAGTTATCCGTTTGGACAGGGTGCACTGCTCATTTTTCAAATTCAGCTAAAGGCAGTTTAACTCTGGTAAGTTTCTGAATACACTGGGAAGATCTTTCCCATAGTTAAAGTACCAGTTCAATTACCTTTCTCTACATAGTCGATTCTGAATATATTTTAGTTCCCTTCAGCAAATGCTACAATTTTGGAATGTCAAACTGCCTATGCTTACCCACTATTGAAAAACCTACTATTAACAAGACAGCCTTTTTTTTTGCAACTCTGTTGATGGCTCACTTCGACAAAATTCCCACTGAAATGAATAGGAAATGTGCTAGAGTAATGACAAGAGTGATCACAGGAGTTCACTTAAGCCCAAATAGCCTGGAAAGTAAAAGCCATGGTCACACCAAGACCTAAAGCACTGATATTTCAAGTATACAGGCCACCATTTCGATTAAAAGGGACACTCTTGATCATCAGCCACTTCTACGTAAGTGTAATTTCATTTGGCCATATTGTTATCTAGGATAAACTGAAATAATTCTACATAACTTTAATAGAACTATTGACTATATGCAACTATTCAATGCATGCTTTATATGATTGAAAAATACTATTTTAATTAACAAGCCTTTTGTGCCTGAAGAACTCCATGGTTATACACTGACGTGCACTCATGAAGAATCTGACTCAATTCAGGGCAGATACAATGGATTTCTTGAGAGATCAGAATTACACCCCATGTCAGCCCCACAAACAAAAGATATCACAAGACATACACCACCCTTCCAGCATAAATTTTGAATGAGGCAGCTTTTTTTTTTCTTCTCCCTGAAGTTTCAACATTTGTGAGATGTACAAATGAGCCATGATCGGCTGATGAAGTATTGAAACATTTATGACATAATGAATATGTCTGACAAACCTGGTGAAGCTGCTTTGAACAAGGGGGAAAAATGTTGACAAGATTAATATAACTTAAGTTGCTAAAATGACAGAAAACAGGAAGCCTGTCTTAACCCACCGTCTGTTGGGCTGAGTCCGCGGGCTGCCGAGATCATGGACAGGGATGGGCTGCTGTGCAGGGACCTGATGTAGTCCATGTAGGGGTTAATGTATGGGTGAGGAGTGCTGAAGGGAGACTCTGATGTCGCAGCAGGATTCCGGTGCGGGGAAATTCTAAGGAATGGAAGCTCTGAGTATGTTGGGCTACTAGATAAGGCAGAAGGCCTGGAAGAAACAAAAGGAAGAAAAACAAAAACCAGTCATTTTATCTATACAATAAAGAAAAATACTGTGAAGGTAACACACTTCTTTCTTGAAGAATAGTAACTAGTTATTGCACATGTAGGTTGCAGGTGTACTAAAGTCAACTGCCTGGAAAGAAAAAGGATGGAAAATAAATTTTTCTCTGTACCCATTATTAGCAGCATTTCTCTGATCAATTTTAACAGAATTTTATATTTGTTTTAATCTTTACACACCTCAGCACCCTTTCCCCAAGGAGTTAAGGAGAAAATAACTTCAATTAGTACAAAATATGCACACTGTATTACATAGTAATTCTTACTGAAATATGAAATACATACTGAGATTCAGAATCATTTACATCTTCAAAACTGTGGCTATTGAAAAAAGGAGCTTTGAGAGCCACACTGCACCCATGCCCTCTATTTGCCGGCTTACTCTTTCTGAAAGGGCAAGGTATCATGTTTATATAGAAATTGTTTCAGGTGTCCACAACTTTGTAAGCCATTAAAACAGATGGGTCCTTTGGAGCGTGTTTTTTTTTTTTGTTGCTGTCCCTTCCCATGAAAAATGCACAAAACTTCATGGCAGAGGAAGAAAGATTGCTGCATATGTGTGTTTTTATTATGGTGCCAGAGACCAATGTTTTTTAACAAGACCCCATTAATTAACTACCGCATTTTTGTGAAGGGAAAGCTGTGGTGCCCTCTCATGCTATGTGTGATGAACCAAGGCTGAAAGCTGAGTTCACAGCTGACAAAAGATAAATAACCTGCCGTAACCCTCCCCATCATCCCACCCTGTTGATACGACAGCGTCTGGGCTCTGCTTGGAGACCTTTCTCTCACAGCACCCCATCTCCAAAGGCACTGGAAAAAGTTCAAATTTCATCAGAAGGGGTTGGAGTGCCTGCCCTTGCCAACCTGCTCTTCGGCGAAAGACAATGATTAAGCCTGTCATGCATTTGCTGTAGTCCAACTGGCTGACCTGAACTAAATGCCTTTTTGTCCCTGTTTTTCCAATTAATTTAGCATATATACAGCACAGACACAGGCAGCAGCTGTGAGAGCAGTGAGGGCAGCCTGTTCCTTTGATGCTGTTGGCTTACAAAGAGTAATCAAACAAGAAATGTACTTTTTTTCCTTTAACATACACATATCATGATCAATGGAGGTAGTTGTCATCACCTAAAAGGCCAACAGAACACGGTCTTACATAGGAGCCAATTCTGCCCTGCCATCAGCTTGGAAATGCTAGTATATGAGTGGGACAGTGATCAAAGTCATGAATTCCTAACACGACGCCAGCTTCCATGCCACTAAATCCATGAGGGCTTGTAAAATCTGAGGCATGAAGATTTCTCCTGATGTGTTTTTCTCCCTCTTTTCCCTTCTCTTTCCTATTTGACTTTTTTTGTTTCTTGTCCTCCTACAGCTTTCTGCAAGGTAAGCCTGTTTAGCCTTCCTGCATGAAAATACCTCCTAGCTCCAAAGTTTGTTGGAGAGCTGCATTTTGTGCTAGCAGCATGTATAACGGTGCAGTCACTCCTCTGGCACCTGAGAAAGTGACCCACATAAAGCTAAGTAACTCACTAGCATGCCTTCACCATATTTGAAATGCACTAAGAATCTGAAACCAGAAGCCACTTTGCACCACTGTGCAAACCAGACATCTCCTTTCCCCAGAGAACTTTTTGTCTGCATGGTTCTGAAGTACCTTTGTTTTACAGTGGAAGTGCATTTTTTATCTTGGTACTATGAAACCCCACCAGACATGAAACATTTGTTGTCTCCTGCTTCCCTGTGAGGCCAAGTTTGGTAGGCAGGAGCTTTAAAAATCGTGGTGATGTAAGAAGCAGAAGTACTACAGCTGGGTATCACATTACAGAGTGAATTTCCCATCCTGGCACTGAGAAAAATACAGTAGTACAGCAAATTTAATACAAAAGTAACAAAGAAACTAAGTTCGGATGTCATTTTACAAGTGATTTTTTAAATGTGATCTCAACTCATAGTTAGAAAGACGAAGAGCATGCAGGCAAGCTGGGGCCCTGGCCTTATCTGGTGCATATTGAACAGAAAACTGTTTAAATGCTTATGCAAGAAGGCTGAAAGTCTGTATCAGCCTGAGTGATTCACTCTCCAGCTGGCCAACAGCCAAATGCTGCCGCAGGAGCAAGATTAGGAGCCAGGCTGTCAGCTTTTCCCTCCAGATCCAACAAGAGCCATTCAAGGACACCAGGACTCAGCCTCTCTTCTGCTCCTCAGCCCTGCCTCTCTCTCTCCACCTCTGATCGCCTCATTTTTCCTAGGATGCTAGGGAAAGGACACCAACCTGGGTAACACCAATCAACAGCAGGCATATAAACAGTATTTTCTGAGGCAGAAACAAGGAGTCATCAGATCCCACAAAGAATTCCCAGCTCTGGACTCTGATGTTTCCTAATTTCTCTCCAGCATCTGATTTTAACATGCTGCTAACTTCTGTGCTCACTTTCAGTCTGGACTTTTCTCGCTTCTCTGTGTTCCCAGACCCTCCTTTCCCTACAGACCCGTTTTCCCTCCTGCCTTCTTCATCTGCTCTCAGTCCCACAATTTCAGTCATTCTGATTTATTACAATAAACATCACATATCCCTCCTTTCCCTCTGTGATTAAACTTCACTGTGAACATCTTTCACAAGTATTAACTCCCTCCTTCAAACTAAAATGCAGCTTTTAGAAAGGGTGCTGCCAAACACCCTTACTGTTGTTTTGCAACCTCATTGTATACCAATAAATAATGGCTTTTGTCCTGTAAACAGCAAACAGTACAGCCCAGGAGTGGCTCTGCAGATACCCATTCAGTAACATGCAAATCAAATCTCCAGATGTGGGTGGCAGTCCATCCCCATAATTTTTATTTCACATGTGTATAGAATAATAGAATGGTTTGGATTGGAAGGTACCTTTACAGGTCATCTAGTCCAACTCTGCTGTCATGAGCATGGAAAGAAGCTGGGGACCCTCCTTCAAACTCAGGACCCTTTGGCCCAGCATTGTGCAACCTAGCCATGCATCCTGCTGAATGGTGTTCTGCCTTGGGTCCGAGGCTACTTCATGAGATGCGATGAGGCTTCAGCACGAGAAGAAGCAAGGAGATTTTCAGTGATACTGCTTGACAATTTATGGCTCACCTGTAAACTGTGGGAAGGCAGAACTTGCCCTTCATCTTCTCCTGTGCAGGGGTTCTTCTGCTATACAACATATTCAGACCACTTAAGGGAGGGAGCGAAGCAGATGTATGCTCTTTTCTGAATCAGGACCTCTGTGTCTACTTCTAGAGATCCTGAAAACTCAACTCAAATTTAATACAAAGCTGATCATATTTTCAATACATACTTGAAGGTCTCCAGATTTGTGTGCAAAGGAGATCCTATGGCTGTGTTTCACCACTCATTTTTATCCTAGCACATGAGGATGATTTTATTATTTTCTCAGTAACCTTGATTATATCCACAACCCTGACAAAACTGAGTACAGGGCAGGCTGTGAAGGCATCTCCTCCTTTCTGTCCAGAAGGCCTTCCTGTTCACTGCTAAGGTGCTGAAATATCATGAGTGTCACACAGCTTCCATATCTACACACAACTTCCCACTCCCCACCCATAGCCAGCCTGCCAGCTTCTTCCTGTCCCAACTCTGATGCTCTGTGGAATCTCAATCACTCAGCCCGCGAATGGCACACATGACGAGGCAGTGAGATCAATGTTAAGGGAAAACAGGTGTATTTTTTCCTATTAGTTCTGACACTATTTTTGATGGATGTTGCAGAGGTGTCTGCACAGTCTTAAAAACTTACATAGTCACACCAGTTCAGCAGCTGTGCACAGCATCAGTTGTAGGGCAAATCACGGTATGTGTGAAGCCTCTTTTTTTTTAAATTTTTTTTTTCTGACCACTGCTGAACCACAGGTGAGCTATCTGTAGGATTTCAGTTATTACTCATGAAAACCGTGTTTTTGTTTTGTTGCTTACAGCTGCAATAAATGAACTCTGCACAAGAAGACTGACTAGCAGCAAGCAGGTTTGGATTTTAACCACCACAGAAACTGAATCAAATGCAATTCCCTTTTCAGCCCATACAGCCCTTTTTTAACTGGTGAAGGAAGATCATGGGAATCTGAGAGCTGACGAGGCAAGAATGAGCAAGCTATACATATTTCAAAATGATCTGCATGCACAGATCATTACCTAGTATTATCTTGAAAGGATCACACATTCTTTCCAAGAGCAGAAAGAACTGGGATACAGGGACTCCTACTACATACTTTAGGCTGTTTTTAAGCATTAGCCAGTTTTACAATGAGGAAGATCAGACTGCCCAAATTCAAATCCTATCCCTTTCTTTGGTACCAGTGGAGCAGCTAACTTCTGCAGGTGAAATACTGCTGTCTGGCTACAACTAGAGGTGAAAGTCCCTGGGTAGGAAAGCCAGCACAGAGCTTGTTGACTGTGGGTCCTTTTAACCACCCTCTCAGTGCCCTACTGATAGGATCAGAGGACCAGCCCAAAGTCCATGAAACTATCTTACTTGGATTAATGCATGGAACTGAGTTAGGAATTGAGATGGGGGGATGGAAAGAAAAGAGACCCAGTTCAAGGTGCTGGAGAGCAGCAAAGGCCATCTGCCCCCTAAGAAAAGGCAAGCCAGGAGGCACGCACAGGCAAGGCTCTCCATTCCACCAGATCTGAGTGAGTGACCAGAGCCAGGTGCTGCTAACACAGTCAATCAGCAGTTTGAGACAAGGCAAAGTGACAAACCAGGTCTGGGTTAGGCCAGTCAAGTGCAGAAGGAGACAGGGACAAAGACAGGTCAGGAGACAAGTTACACCATGGTTCTGATGGCTCTATCCAGAACAGCTCCCTACAGTGCAGATCCTGAGCTCAGCCAGGAGCAGGACCAGATATGGGCGCTACTTACAACACAGGTCAGGCAGCTCAGCTAAAAAGGAGTTCCTGGGTGCATGAGGTGTAGGTAGAGGTCTCAAGTGGGGCCACTCCTCACAATTACAGCCAATTAGTGGCCTCAGGGTACTTACTTGCTTTGGAGTGCTCGAACTGTTTTAATACATGCCAAAATACCAATGCAGTGCAAATTGTCCCTGTTCTTGTATCTCTTGCGACTGTGAAAACTACAGAAGGCCCCAGGGCTTACTACAACCCCCACACTTTCCACAGGCATTTTTCAATAGCAGTATTTTCTAGAAGTAGAGTAAAGCCACTCGGAACAGCCACAGAAGTCTCTGCCACATGAAAATCTGGATTAATATTTTTGAGGTTGGTTTGGTGTTAGAGATCTGTCATAAATGGTTTCCAAATAACTTTAAGCTGTGCTTGGACAAAAACCTCTTCTAAGCACAATCTATCTTAAAAAAAAAATCATGGTGATTTAAGCCCTTTCTGATTTTAAAGGAAGCTATAACTCCAAGACTGGAAATCTTAATGCCAAGTTTTGTCCTGATAAAATTTTAAATGGCTCTTTTATTAATCTGTTGAAAAATACATTTATATTGAAAACATCAAGTGATCCTTAACTATAACATTGTAAATATGACACTGAGCTGAGGTTACAGATGGAACAATAATCTATCTCACAGAACAAAGCTTGTCAACGAAGTGGGATGAAATATTGTAACATAACCTAATTTATTATTGCCTTTTCATCCATCTTGTTATATTATGAACGTGTCAAAGTTCAAACCTCGATATTTAATCATTTAACAGTACGTTATTCAATGCTGGAGCAAGCATTGATGGCATAACTCTCATACCAATGATACCCACACTGTTCCTCTGATACCTGTTCAATTCAGTCCTGCCTGGAGAATTGAAAAATATTAAACTCATTAAACTGCCCATGATACTTTTCTTTCATCTTTTTCTTTTTCGTCTGTAATAATCTTCTGATGCCTGTCCACAAAACATTAACACATTTATTTCTAGTAGAACCTGGAAGACGAACAAACAAGGACTTTCTTGGTATGTAGTGACTCCTATTCTAAAGCACGCGGCTCAATTCCTTTGGTAAGAACTCCCATGTTAAATTTCTATTGTTTATTTAATACCATAGTTGCTTGTACAGACTGACCCTTCAGCACCAGCAGCCAACAACTGGCTAATAAAAGGTTTTTCTATTAATAAAGTTGAGCTCTGAGATTTCAGTGCAAGGAGACTGAGGCCAGCTCTGAGCATTTTTAAAATGCAATCCACAGTCCTTTTCTCTTTTCACTTCTAATTGAATTGGTAAACAATCAAATCCATAAATACATACTATGGGAAATCAATAATATAATTTTTAATACCTAATTTTTTTTCAGAAAATCCAGCTTCAAATACGCTCTCTGTTCCCCAAGAATCACTCACTGCCTCAAAGCTGCTACATCACATTATTTGACTTAAGAAAATTATGCAAGTAATTATGAACATTCAAAGAATTATTTGACTACATGGAAATGTCAGAGCATACTTCATATAAAACAGCTCAAGTGCTGCAAAAGAGTAAGCACTGTTAACTATATTTTCTTAATGGTGGAAATGAAGAAAAAGGAAAACATGAGCATGTTTTTTAAGTCCTAATACAAAAACCCCCTCTTGATTCCCCATATCATTTTCCATGTGTCAACACCTGAACATTTGCTCACTTTTCCTCCAAACTTCACACTGGAACTGTAGACAGCATAAGGAAGTAAGTCAAAGAATCTGATTAGGTAGCAATTCTTCATTTATTTGATATATGTTCAAATAAATCATGAGTGGGTCCATGCCTATGTAGTTCACATATAAAAGACGCTAGATCAGGGTTTAAAGTACACAGGCTCTGGTTTGGTTTCCAACACCTATCTGCTGTCCACCTTGTACAAGTTTGTTGTCTTCCACTCTTTCCTCATCTTTAAAACTGTGGTAAAGCACTTGGAAAATGTTCAGTATCTACAGTGGGAAGGTCAGATCAAGAGGTCCTATGTTATAAATGTTTTCTCACTGAAGCAAGGATAATGTCCTACAAAATGTGTGCAGCTCTGGTATGTAAATTCCTAAAATATACAAATAACCTCACTTGGGGTTAGAATAAAAAGTTTCTCCCACAATAAGTTAAAACACATCATTGCAAAAAAAAAAAAAGAGGACACAAATGACTGTACAAGAGATGTTCATGGTGCAGGAAATCATGCACGACAATTAGGCAATGACTGACCGCAAAAGAATATTACTCTGGTTCCCCTTTCCTTCTTTGGGAAGTGTTAACGTTATGTAGTTACAGTTAAAAATTGACTACATTAATCAAGGCACTAAATCCTTAGTCAGTGACTATATTCCTATTTTTCAACTGATGGACTGCCTGAACACAGACCCACGTTTTTTACATACACTGTCTGCTACTTATAAGACTTCATAAATAACCCAACCATCAGCTTGTGGATTTCCTCAAGAATAGTTTATGCCATGAAAAGCAATGAATATTCATTCTGTTATTTAACATGCTGTTTACATAAGGTCAGCTGGAACACTGGTGACCTTCAGCCCACAGTAACACCTGTACTGACTACAGCAAGCAACTGCTGCTTCAGGTGATAGTCTTGACTTGGAGTCTTGGCATGCATTCCTTAAATGTGTAGGCTGACACAGTTTTGACTGTTTAATTTCCTTTGTTATGAAAAATGTAAATAAAAACTATATACTGTCCTCCACTATTTCTCAAGTCAAGTCCAGTCTTCTTGTTCTCTTCCTCACACGCTGGTAATCTCCCCACAACAACCTGCCTCTCCCTTTTCCTCTTCCTTCCATCCACCCACCACTGTTGCTGCCTCCTGGCACCGCTCCGAAACACTGTCCACTTGGCCTTTGCAATACAGAGCATCCCAGCTTTCCTCTCCTTTCTCCAAATCCTTCTCAGGATGCTGCAAAGAAATCCGTTTCTGGGGGAGGATTATATGGATTTACTTGGCAATGTCTTTGCTTGTACAAAGGATGCAAACATACAGAAAAGGAACTGTTACTACTCCCTCCAAATGCCACTTGCCCGTTCTAGGCTTCTACCAGAGGTTATCTGGCAAATTTTGCAGCAGCTGTGTAAGCCTACAAGTGCTGGTGCCACTCCCAGGCAGCACATCTCTGCCTCTGAGCACTTCGTTGCCCAGTTTCAGGGAGCCAGAGCAAAGCTGTGAGACTGTAAATGGGGCAAAGGCACACAATCCTGCTGAGGGAACAAGGGATAATCCCCAGGGCAAGGAAAACAGCTGGGGCTGGAAACCCCTGAGGCCATCAGAGCTGACTCACCAGAGTTTATTTGCCAAAGAGGTCTGACCGCGAGCTCTTCCTGGCAGAGCTCTTTGTATTTGCACAACACTCAGCAGAGCTCCAATCCTGCACAGAGCTGTTGGACACTGCAGTAATGTAAACAGTAAATAAAAGCAATGCTAACATGTGATTTCCATTGCTTGCTTCTGCTAGAGCCTTACCGAGGTATTGCCTTATTTTGCTCAGCCTGCACTGAACCATAAGTAAAGTAAGATCTTATACCTTCACAGCACTGCCCAAACTCAGTGCTGGTAAATTTTTCCTCCCCTGTCTTCCGCTGGTTCCAAGTTTACTGACTTGTGGTCATTAATATATGGAGGATAATGTATCAATGTTGCATTTGATGCAGAAATCATCATCATGAATATAAAACAGATGCATAGGACAAGTAAGGCTGTGATGGACCTCCACACACCATTTCCTCTTCAAACTATACTGTAGCACAAAGTGCAGCAGGAAAATCAAAAAGCTCTACATCCTACTCATTATCTGTTCTAAGTTATTACAGACTGGGCAGCAAAATTACCAGCTGCATTCCTACAGCAAACTTCTCTGCTCTGCAATTCTCTTCCGATGCTCTAGAGGTGGTCTCATTTGCTATTCAAATTCTAGCCTCCTCTAGGTTACAGGCAGAGCCTGCCATCCCTTCAAGTGTTTAACCACAGAGACACCATCATATGAGTATGTTGACGTATACAAATCTGAACCACAGTAATGTACCCCTTTCTTGCCTCCCTTGGCCCTCCTCTCCTCCCTCAGAAAAAGTGGGTCAAAGGAGTGTCAGAAGCTTTCTCACATTTAATGCTGTTAAGCCAGCTAATTGAATAAACATTTGTTTAACATTTGCTCCTATTTCACTAATGCACTGTGAGAATGAGAAGAATTTTATTCCCCTTCTTCCCCATCCTCCCCCTTCCTCAGGAGTGCCACTAGCTGTTATCGCAGTGACTAATGTGCTGTATGTTGCCATTATAGTCCTCAACTCTGAAATTACACCCAGGATGAACGATAGGCTCTGCCTGTATGCTGATTGGAGTTGGATGATGATTGATTAGAAGAAAGTCAGATTACGTAGCCATGCAAAAAGAACTGCACTAAGCCACAAGCTTAAACACTAAAGAGCATTTCACCAGTGGCTTCAGAGCTATTAGATGTTTTTATATGAACAACATTTCTCACATCCAGGTTTGTGCATTTTATCTTTATTCTTTCAAACACTGAAATTGCTTGGATAAGAGGGTTATATATATTTATATATATATATATATATATATATATATATATTTATACACATTTCTAAGAGTAGCCTGAACTTTTAGGGGAAATTGAAGAGGCTTTGTGTCAAGTACAGCTAAATCCAGCCTTTCTATATCAAACCCCTGCTAGAAAATTACTGTGCAGATGATAAGGCTGAAAGATATAATAAAAAGTGACTCTACTCAATTTACACTGCAATATTGGTATGACTGAATATTTTTCATTCAGGTGACTGATAAAATCGCTAAACTGTATTGCAGATAAATAAAGGAGGCTTCTGTCAAGAATAAACACCATTAATCATGAAGTCTCACCCTCTGAGTGGTTGTGCTATGCAACTGCACAAATGCACCATCACAAGTGGCATGTGACCCACTGCCTCCTTTCTTCCCCCAGCTCCCCAGCGATACCGCCTTCTTAGGAAACTTTTCTGTTGCCTTTACAACATTTGGAAGTCCTGGAATGTTTTTTCCATTCAAGTTTATATACAACTGCAACTGAAATCTAAATTTTAGTAGCAATGCATTCAGCTAAAAATTTAACCCATGAGACAAAGTGAAGCCCTGCAGACTGTGGCTGAATTGCTGTAGATCCAGCATTATAGTGAAAAGTCTGTATTTAAACTGGTAAGGACGAAGCCTTTATAATTCCAAAGCTGAAACAAGTAGGAAATTTTCCCCCCAAGCCTTCTTCCCATTTTCTTCCAAACCCACATTTTCTTACTGGTTTTATTACTTAGTTTTGCTATTTCCAAATAGATGCTGAGTTTCTTTTTGAACATACAAAAATAAAATTTCTTAACATCGTAAATCTACCTCAGTAGAATCTATGGATGTCCTTTCAAAAAAGCAACGTACATGCTAAAAAATGGACATGTGCTGAAAGAAACTTACCCAGCAAAAGCACAGTCATACAAAAACAGAAACAGACAACTTAGGTAACCTTTTTGTAACCTGTTTCAGAGCAAGTGATGATTCAATAGTGGCCATGTTATTAAGCCAGAATGAAGCAGTGCCCTACACACTAATGAGGTTAAAAAATGTAGTTAGGTCTTCATGTTAAAGGCACTTAGCAAGCAGCCTGCTTGGCAAAGACCAACTGTGTGTTGGAGCAGAGGACTAATCACACAGGCAGGAATCAAATCGACTGGAAGAATTAGGAGACTTGCGGCCCCGAGGAATGTAATTCATGCAGAAAAGCAGTTGTCAGAGCAAGGCCAGGGAACTGTGTGGGAAGAAAGCAAAATAAACAGCTCAACAAAGAAAACAAAGATGCTCAAATAGTGGTTTTTCTAATGCTTGAGTACACTGAAACTTCAGTGGGTGCATATGACAAAAAATTCATCAAAGACGACCTCTACAAAAGCAATATACTGGTAAATAGTGAACTGGTTCAAAAGCACTCAGAAAATGCCTGTAGGTCTTTAAAAAATACCCTTGAAGTCTTTATGCAGGACAGAGAAAGTATACATTCATACATGTATGCACGATTGGGAGAAAAAGAAAACCAACCAAATGGTACAAAACTGAGAGAGTTGAAATGGTTTCAATTTTACAATTACTCCTCATTTCTCTCTCTACTATTCACAGATGAGAAGAGGATGCAGTCTGCATGCAAAGATTGCTCCTACCTGTGTGCAGCAATACTCTCCATGGAAAAACAGCATTGCTAATTAGGATCCACTCCCACAGTGTAAGGACCAGATTACTGCATCCACCAGGGGGATTATCTGACCAGAAAGAAGAGCTTGAGGCTTGTCCTAAATCCCAAAAAAACTTTTGTGCTATTCATGGGAAGCTTTTCTTGTGATGGGTATGACCCATGACAGTAAAATTAAACTTTGAAATCGACTGATGCATGAATTTCACAAATACTTTGTTCTCTTGAAAAACAGTGTTTGTAATTAATGTGTTATTAGTCTCATAGTGTAATGGGTTTTTTTTTTATTTTTAGAAAATTAAGGTTTTACCACTTTAAGTACTTCGGAACCTTTCTCTTCATTCATTCACTTATGATTTTTCTAAACCCCCCCTACCTCAAACTCAAGAATGCTATGTTCACTAATGTTTTAGCAAAATTTAGCTTCTCTTCTTCCCTTAAATCCTTCCTCCCATTAAGGCAGGCGTTCCTTCTCCTGGAAAAGCACCTGAAAAGCTTCTCACATTACCTCAAGTGAATACTGTCCTCAACATCTGTTCTGTGATGCTAAGTAACACTCCTCTCCCAAATTCAAAACCAAACCAAAACAAACCCTTTCATTTCCAGTGCCTACTGTAAGTCACATCCACAATATTACAAAACTGGAATCTGGGGAAGAAAGCAATCTTTTAATTCTTTTATATGATAAAATAATAACTTCACTGTTTAAAACAAAACCAAGTTGGCAATTACAAAAGAGAAATTCAGTGACTGAATATTTCTCCTACTGCACTTGCTGCCCACATTTGGTTGTGAAGGGAACATCTGACTAAAATTCTAACTTTACAGGGCTACAGTCCTGACAGAAACAGTGATGTGAAGGTTCAGCATTAATCAGTTGTGTTGAGGTATGGTTGGATTTGCTTCAAATCTCTGTACTATCATCAACAGACAGCCCAAAATTGATATTCACAGGGATTAGTGACTGTTACTGAACAGAGTATCAGCAAGAATTTCTCATCTAAAACTACCAGCAGGTAAAAAAAAAAGAAGATTATACAAATCTACAGAAACTCCTGTATAAAATTCTACATATATACATTTCTGTATAAAACAGACAGATTATTTTCTGATATGCATCCTCCCCCTCTTCCCCTAGACAAACACATGGTTTGGGAAAGAAAACCCATTTTGAGAGTGCACCTGAGTGACAATATCAGCTGTACAGTACAGATGTATGCTGCACCCAGGACTGGAGTCAAGGGGTGACCTTATGAAAACACAACTTCCAAGTTTCTCCCATCCTCCAAGCACCACCACAAACAGCAGGTGTGCAAGTCACGGATCAGCACCGACATCCATGAGGGCAGTAGGATTCACAGAGATATGAAGCACCACTTATACCAAAGGTGAACGCAGCTAAGGTACAAGGGGGGAACAGGGACGTTCTGCTAACAGCCCCTTCTTGTATTTTCTCTGCAAAAAATTTCCAGGTATGGGAGCTGGCTGAGGAGCAACCGGAGAAGATCAGGGAAACACTCCACTCTCATGCCAGGCTGAGAAGTCTTGTCTCAGTCAGGCCAGCTTTTTGATCCCACAAGCACTGGACCATTTCGTTGCTATGTAGTCCAGACTACAAGTTAGTCCTAACAACTGGTAAATACAGAATGGCTGCAACACCATAGCCATCAAAAGAAACAAGAGATAAAGTCCTTGCATTGCTATTCTCGCTCTATTTGTGTGAAAAACTGGAGTTAAAAAAACATTTCCTGGGCAAAGCTGTAACTTGAACAACCACAAGAACCAGAAATGGGTGGAAATATAATTTCTAATGTGACTGTAGAGGAAATACATAAAAAACAAGAACTAGACATAAAGGAAATTAATATTCTGGCTGCATACCTTTTTTGAAAAGAAGTAAATTCAGTTTTGAAGTATCTGAGGTAAATTATCTATATGCTGGAAGCATTATTAGTTCTCAAAACAGAGTACGTAGCTGGGTGTGTGGATGAAAAGCCTAAGGGGAACAAACTGGCCAGCTTGGAACACACCTGCACAAGCTACACATTTGCTCCTTCAGCATCTCAGCAATTCCATCTAATCACATGAGTAGAAACACAGTTCCCAGAAAAGGTGTCAGAGTAGAAGCTTGATGTCCAAGGAACAAACATGTCCAAGGAACAAACGAAGACAGAAGCAGGCTACACAAGCTTTCTTGGTACTGTCTTGATGATATATGCTGATAGTGATCTTCCAGGGTAAAGCAGAGAATACCTTGGTTATTCAGCTCCTGCCCTCTCTGCCAAATCTGTCTACAATGTTTTTAAATGGGGCTATTTGCGTTGGTGGCCTCTATAAACTGGACTAGACTATCAATCTTTTCTTCCACGGGCCAGTGGAAAGGGCATGATAAATCTAGGCTGAATTTCAACAGGAGATACAGGACTGAAAGATGTGTATCTTTAAAGAGATAGGCACTTAAATCTGATATGTTAAGAAATTCTCCCTTATGTGAAATACTCCCTAATTTTCTGTTGATCCTTAGCACCAATGGTCACAACACCTCATAAATAATGCTTTCAAGAAGGTAATAGGTTAGTTCATTCCTTCAGAAGCTTTGTACTCCTGACTCATGGGCTGCAGGATGTTTTGCCTCTGTGTCTAACCTCCACAGAGTCTCCAGAAAATTGCCAATACACCTATAAAGCTGACTATAAATGCAGTCATAATCTGTAGTAAATTCAGACCTACACATTTGGTGCTGGTAGGGATTAAGCTGCTGCTCTTTAATGACAACTTCACAGGGCCCAGCTTCAATGTAAACCTTACTCTAAAATAAGGTCGCAAGCCATTTCTTGGTCATGCATCCTAAAAGCAAAAATCAAACAGAGTAACATTTTTCTTTAAATTGTTTCCTCTATTAATCAATAACATTACTCATCAATGATGGCTCAACTTGGCCCAAAGCGCAGTGATGAAACATCCATTGAACACAATCCTTTCAGTAAAATTAAGGTATCCTTGGGTTTTTTTTTCTAGCATCGCAGGATATGCAGGGGACAGCTAGTTAGTCTCCTACATCTCAGAAGCACAGCTTCAACAGCCTATGTTTTGCTACACATATGTAAACAAATATAGGCTTATACACATACACACACACACACACACATATATAAAAAATATGTAGTGGGATGAGGGGGTGGCAAAAAGGGAAACAGGGTGTTAATTTAACTTCTGTTTTTTTCATCCTTTGGGAAAGAAAAAGTCTCAACTACACTCAATCCATATTCCAAGATTCTAGGACTTGATGTCTTTGTTGGGGGAGGACGGAGTCTAAGTCACGGAAAGACTGTGTGAGAGTGCAATGAAGATACTCTGTGCTCCTACAACACATCCTACTCATCACTCACATTTCTTGGAGCTTATACCTACTCTAACTTTAGAGAACTTCCAATTCACAACACAGGAGTCTCACAGGTACACTTTAAAAAAATAAAGGAAAAAAAGAGAAAAATCCCCACTAAGACTGTAACATTTCAGCTCTCTTTGAAGCAAGATTTAACATGAGTGGAAGAATTGTACTGAAAAAAAGAAGTCTGTCACAGTCCAGTTCCTCACAGGCTACTGCAACAAGTTTGACAGCAGCCTCTATAGAGTTGGCTTGCTTCTGGTTCACTGCACGTGAATACCACAGTCAATATCTGCTCACTCGACTAATACTGCTGACTACAGCACAAAGAACACAGGAATTTTGTCCAAGAAACCACAGGCTCAGAGCCTTTGAATGTGCACTATATTTAGAGCTTGCATTCTTTGCAGCTGATAACAGAATGAGATAATAGAAATTTCAAGCAGCAGAACTCAAGCACTGCAGCTATTCTATATATTTTTGTTTAACTGTTAAATTAAGGTAATGATCCACATGTTCTCAAAGGTTTTGCCCGGGAACATTTTTGTCTAAGCATTTTGTTAACATTTTCCCTCTAACTTTCCATCTTTCTCAGACTGCATACTCCTTGCATTAGTCTTAACTGCAGAGATCTAAAATTGCTCAGTCCATGACAAATGTAAGCAAAGATATTCACCCTATTACATAAAGAGGATGGATGCACACACACACAAATACGCACACTTGTATCTACATCTGCACACAGTGAGCATCTAAACAGCTTGAAATCATGTCTAGTTCTTTCTCAGTCTACAGAAAATGTTACACAGAACAGTGACCTGAGGCATAACTTTTCAGGCCATTCTTTCTGCTTCCATCATCTCTTAATTCACGCTGGTTTGAAAGCCTGCCTTAGGGAACCACTTCTCACTGGCAGCCAAGAATTCATCTAAAGACTGTTAACTGCCCAGATGGGGTAAATCAGCTAAGTGGCAGTGCTGACGAGTGCTGATAGACACCTTACTGCTGATAAACCTTGGAACCGCTTCTCTGCAACAGCATAATCCATAAAAACCTCTTAAAGAACCCCTTTTGCTGGACTGGGCTCCACCAGACAAACCTGTGCCACTCTATGTCTCAGGTGGGGATGAGGCAACTGATCACCTTTAGACCATAGGAGGAGTGCTCCTGAGGGCTTTTCCCAACTTTTCATCCCACTGCGTCACACTGGGAGGATGCCCTCTGAGTTGCTGCTACTCCGGAGCACTGAAGAGAGGTGGTCAGCAGCTGCCAGCCACTGGAGGCACATCTTGATCATTAGGGCTGGGGGCTGCTCCACTTGAGCGCTTTGCTCAACATTAAAAAAAAAAAGAAAAACAACCAAAAATTTGGGGGAACTTTCTACCAAGGATTTTCAACAAAACAAGCCATTACATTTTACAGGCTTTTCCTTCTACATTAAAAATCTCACCAAAATTCTCCTCCTATTTCAATTGCTGCAACTTCCCCAGACAGCCCGAAATCAAGCTGGCTGTATGAAAAGAACAAAGAGCCTCTGTTAACACAATATTTATCTGCTGCTATTGTTTCTCCTTTATAAATCTGTAGTTCCTTGGCATTACAATTACCTACTCCAGAGAAAATGATTATGTCACAAAGTGTTATCCACCACAGAAACAGATGAATGATGTGAACCAAATGTAATCTGGTGCGCTTAGAGGCAATTCTGTTGATTTCCATGTAAATGTGCTTGCTAAAAACAAGGATGAATTTTAGCAGTGAATCCTTATTTGATCTAGAATTTATTTTCCAACAGAAATTAAATAAGATAGTTTTTTCTCAATACTGCTTTTTCCTAGTAGAGAGAGAGCAAAGCAATGAGAAATATAGAAGAGTTGAACTGACTGTGCAGTAACTCCAGACCAGCTAAACTAATGTAACTGAACTTACGTAAAACAGCTACATCAAAAATATTTATCTATTTTTATCCACATTTTAACCTACTTTTTTCCTTTAAAATGTTTCTCAGAATCAAAAATTTAAGAAAACACTTATCCTTTTTTTTCTGCAATTCAATATATGCCACCACTAATTTGCTTTCCAAATGTTTTGCAGTTTCAGGTAATTTTTAAAAATACTCTGTTTCTGAAGATACTCTGCAAGCATTACAAAGCTTACAAACGAGAATTTATGATCTGCAAGTCTTAAGGTAAATACCACTAAACAAAAAATGAACAGCTAAACAAAACACTGATTCAGTATTTTCAATGATGCAAAACTATACACTGAGTGAGATATCACAGTTTTGGCCTAGATGGAGGCTTCCTATTCCCCAGCTTTGTAAAAGGCCTGGCACTGAATGAAAACTATTTGCTGAAGTTTATGTGCAGGCATCTGGCCCTGCTATTTTACTTCCATGAATACCACTAAGAAAAGAGGGATACACGCTGCTTGCAGAGCCTGCATTTCTGTAGCACATAATAAACCCTGAACAAGCTTAACGAGTCACCAGACCTTGCTGATTCCTTCTCAGAATATAAAAAAAAAATAGCTCCTTCTTGCTATAAAAATCCTCCAGACCATTAGCAGCTGCTTATTCTTCATGCTGCACTTCACTTCCAGGGACAGGTTTCTTGAGGTGTTTCCCATTTAATACAAGATTTCTCCCTGTTTACAGAAAATAGTTTCACGGATGATTTTGGAAAGCTATAACTACAGTCGTCTTTTCATGTCCTCTAGAGCTTCCCAGTCTTTCTTCTCTGATGGCTCCTGGCTAAACCATAAAACCCATTCCAAGTCTTAAAGTAATTAAAGCCAATTCAATGAGTGATGTTTTGCATGCTGGGTGGGGCTCTCCGTCCCACTGTGAAAGGATCAATGAATGTTCTGAGACAAGCTGACAGACTCCTTGCCAAGTCTACAGCTTAGAGGTACACTGAGGTAAAGCAGCAGGTAAAAGATTTAAGAGGTTTAAACATTAAAAAAAAAAAAAATAGAGCTTAGAAATGAAAATGGAAAGAAAAATCATAATGTCAGTGACAAGGCTGGGAAAATGTAAACATCTTATCAAATGTGTGGCTCAGTTTCTCTCATAATC
Source organism: Monarcha castaneiventris obscurior (assembly GCA_026261815.1). Classification (NCBI taxonomy): domain Eukaryota; kingdom Metazoa; phylum Chordata; class Aves; order Passeriformes; family Monarchidae; genus Monarcha; species Monarcha castaneiventris. The sequence continues at coordinate 50,527,539 of JAMPIT010000230.1, read as the reverse complement.
GAGGATATGCTTTCATCTTCTCACATTTGGGCATCCCCCAGTTTGCTGCATGGTCCAAAATCAGAGGATGATGAAAGCTGAGTGTCTGGGCCTGACTTTCCTTTCCACCCTTGTGTAACTGAAGTGTGTATAAACTAGATATGAAATATAGTCTGAGAATTGGACTCCCTCTTTATCAAGTTGGAGCTGACTGCAAGCAAAACACATGCTTTGGTTTAGTACCAGAGCATTGACAAAGGTCAAAATATCTGTTCAAGGCATTCATGTTAGGCAAATGCACAGTTATCTGCATGTGCATCATTTCAGGGAGTAAGAACTGCCAAACTTGCTAGTGTCAATCAGCAGTTAGGAAAGAAAATGAGCTTAGAGTGTCATTGATCCTATGAAGGTAAAATACACCAGCTGTACCTTGCACCTTCCTCCTGGCAAAGGCAGTCTCCTCTGACTGTAAGCATATGGGTAGCATCAGTGCACCTTCCCTTAGATTTACCTGCTCACTCTTCCTTATGTGTAGTTCAGAGCTAAGGTTAAATGGGATGGCAACAGAATGAGATTGAGACTAAATGGATGAATGTTTTGGAACATGCATGATGCATCTTGTAATACATTCAGCCCTGAAACTTTAACTTTCCACTAGCCTCCTGCAACACATGCATTTCCCACTCCAAAACGTACACAAGCTACCAGCCCGGAGCCATTCCTGACACTGCCACCTGACTGTTGCCTCCTACCTCATCTCTGCAGGAGTGCATTCCCTCCACAGCCACAGTAACAGCACCTGAAAATATCAGGATGGGTCACCTTCAAAGGCTGTCCAACTCAGCTTTGAAATGAAGCAGATTGGGAAAAACCTCTTGATGCAACTTGGCTGAAGTATATAATAACCAAGAACAGTAGCTTCCTAAATTGCTGAATTTAAATCCATCAGTAGAATTTTGTCTCTGCCTTAGGAGGTTTTTTTTTAAACTAATAAATAAAAGCTCTCATCCTGGCTAAGTCAGATTTTAAAAGCTGTGGGACTATCAAGTTGTTTACACTTGCACTGTCAAAAAACAGACAAGACACCCTTATTCTTCTTCTGTTCACTGCTAACAACTCTCCTTCCAAACAAACACATCAAGCAACTGGAAAAGTTAGCCAATAATAAGTTTCTGATTTGGATCTTGAAGAAAAATAGCATACTCATGGTATTAATTTAAAATAAACACCCTCATTAGAGGCATGATTTTGAATCACTGCACACCAACCAGAGAAGGCATCACACTCTAATGGATGACCTAGCAGATGTCAAGGACTAAAACATAGATGAGCTTCAGCTCCTCCTTTATATCATACTTTCGAAATCAGTTTTGGAGATTAGGAAAGAGATGGACAAAAACGACAAAGAAAAACAAAGCAAGGAATGGGATTACTAAAGCCATGCTTCTTTTGGTTTATTTTAATCATATGATGTTTATCACATAATTTAACCTGCAAAACTGAACTACAGTTTACTGAATTTTTAACTGGATTTGAGAAAAAAAAATAATAAAAGGAAAGCACGAGCTCCAGCCTCAATTCTGCCATTCATCCATTGCTGCTGTAGAACAACTTAAGTTTCATACATCTTCCTGAAGTATAAACCAAAGATGTACTGTAGAAATTCCAAGATAGCTACACAGTCCTAACAGGTTTTGGTAACACAAAGTGACACATTTCAGTACATATTCATAAGGGTTGGGGGTTATTATTGGGCTGGAATTGCAGTTGTTCTAACACCTAATAAGCCATGGCTGGAAAAACAAAGGCAGGTTAATTTGTGATTTCCTCTACTCATTCAGAGGCAAATTAAGTGTCAAACAGCTAATACAGAACATATTTCATTTTATGAGATTTTAATTTAATTCTGCACCATATCGTTGATGCCTTAATGTAGGGTGGTTTATCTAAGAGGAAGAGCAATTTATAAACCTCTTTCAATTGAAATCTTTAATGATAGGATACGATAGCATAATTACAGCAATGCCTGCTAGTCCTACTATACATAAGCATCTGTCAGCAATTCCATCATAAACATAAACCCTTATTTTAAGGGTTTATAACTCAAATTATAAAATTTGGCTCCAGGCTGAAATTTGGGATGCAACAGTTCTGACCATCAGCAATTAAACTATAAGAATCACACACATAAATACATATACCTTTTTAGAGCTGCAAGTATGTAGGAGCCCTGTAATGTCTTTAAAATTCCTGCTTTCTTTTTTCTTTTTCACTTGGCTAGTGTTCAAAATTACGTGCAGACACTGTAGACAAGTACCATGCAGACAAGGCCCTCTTCACCTTTTTTCTGCACTGATATTATACCTAAACTAATTTCACTCTGTCTTGACAGGTTCTGGAACATATTTCTAGGACCTTGGATAACTAAAATAATGCCTTTTTTTAAATTTTATTTTTAATTTATATTACATACACACATTTGAGAGTACTACAACATTGAGGAGAAAACCACTCATACAATGAAGTCATTGTTGAAGCTGTAGGCAAACATTTGCATCCTGACTGGTGCTCTTGCCATCTTCTCTCAGAATTCTCAAATACTGTCTCAATCCAGTTCTTTCTTCTTATTATTTTCTTTTCAATGGGTGCTAGGACACCAGTTCAAGTAATGGATCCAAATGATCTCAGCTGATCCTAAGTGATACTCAGACCAGGCTCTGTAAAACTTGCAAGAAAACCACTGGGTGGCTGCCTCACATGTATGTACATTGAAGTATTTTCCTGAAAACTGCAAAAGCATGACAAACCTTAACATTCACCAAGATGCTGAAGTCCAACTGATTTTTTTAAAGTTGCTTAATTGCCTATTTATATTTAATTACACCAACCACAACAGCTCCAAGGGTCTACTACAGCTCATCATTTCAATGGTGACATAAACCAAATGAGCAAAAGAATCACCAGAAGTTAATGGGAAAAAAATGGCCAGTATCAAGGCAATTTTGAGTTTAAAGCTCGGGCTGATATCAGAGTGTATTTCTGAAACAGCTGCCTGGAGTCATACTGCATCTGGGTAAGACCTCCTTGCCTCTGCAGGGCCCAGATGAATAACCACTTAATCAGGGAGCAGGGTTGCACAGCACACAGCAGGGCACCTTTCTATAGAAGAAGCATGATTTTGGGGTCAGAGGGGACTACCCCTGAATGCCAAACAAGGCATGAAACAGGCACTTCCAACATCTTTTGGGCTCTTACAGAAATCCTGGCACTGAGAGCAGTGTAGACTGCTAGTCCTGATTTCAGGTGACAGTGGTCTACCCACCCAAAAGCCCTGCTGCAAGCATGGGGTGCCATGCTATGGACTGGGTTCATGGGAGTGAGGCTCCAGACAGGGCTCAGCTCAGCAAATGCTGTCAGGCAGGGTCCTGCATGGCACAGATTTCCAGAAGCCTCTTCGAAGCTGGCAAGCAGTACTGGTGTCTTGGATGATGGTCCTCTGCTGATGCAGGTTAGAACTCCCCACCCCATCTGCCCGATACAGAGAGGAAGGCAAATTCTCCACTAGCTTCATAATGAGCAGGATCATCTCCCCAGCTCCCAAAAACAGCCATCCATGAAGAATATTGACTGCACTGCAAAATCTAGGATGACACTGTAATGACTGTCTGAGCCTGCCACCTTCAGCTTACAACAGTATTTAGCAGAAAATTTAAGCATGTATTTGAGTGTATTTTATTATGTGGTGGATTGTGGTGTAAATGGTGATGCATCTGAGGAACCCTGAGGAATAAATCACAAATTTCTGTGCTCTCTCTTTCTATAAATACCCACTTTTTCTCTAATGCCCAAGAAGACTGGAACACAGATTTATTACCTACCTCCAGGCAAATTTGCTCTGAAATTACAATTCAGTAATAGAAGACTGACCCAAAAAAAACTGTTAGTAAAATATCGTGTGTGTACTTGGGCATGTAGTTAGGATGGTTAATATCAATTAATTCTGCTCACAGAGGAGGACTTGTTTTAAAACAACTTCATTTTTCTTCTGCATATATGTAATTACACAGCTGTAACTAATAGCCATAGAAAAGCAATCTGCCATCTAAACAACTAGCATTATTCTTCAAAGTATTACTTGCGCTTTTCTTCTTGTATTTTCTCAGTGTGAGAGGTGATTAGTAGATATGATTAAATGTATACATCAAGCCTTTTAGTGAAGTACCAAGCCCTGCTTTTCGGCTCCATTTTAAATGGTATTTAGCAGTTTTCTGGACACATCTACTGGTTTATTCTGCAGTGCCGATACCCATCTCCCCATATGGAGTAAGATAAAATTTATTTCTACAGGATTTCACCATTACCACCCTTTTCTAATGCATGTTATCACAGGTATTCATTTCTTTTATCTTTGTGTAAACCATGTGCTCTATCACATTTGCCATTTTGTTTGGGTGACATTCCCATCAATCAACCGATTGCCTCTATGTGCACACAACAGGGACTAAGAAAATTTACCAAAAATTTCATTATGCTTCATAGCAGTCACCAGGGAAAAAACCAACCTTTTGGTTGTTTTGTAAACAAACCTTTGGCATGAAAGGAAATTTTAGCTATGAAGAATACCAAGCTTAATACAGATTAAATACATGTTTATCTGGCTGTATTTCACAGGGCTCAGCACTTTTTAATTTAGTCTTTACAGAATGACATAATACAGAATAAATGTCAGCAAAACACACAGGTAACCCTTACCAGCTACCTATTATAACAGGAATTCCTCAAGCACCAGCATGGGTTTTGCTTTATGAACAGATAACCTCAATGCTTTCCAAAAGTAAATCTTGCACTCTGGCAAGACTGGAAAAGTGCTCCAGGTGCATGGTTTCAAGCATTGCAAAGGTTCATGTATTTGTCCATTCTTTCAGGAGGCAAGGGGGAACACTGAATACTCACACATGCAGAGGAGGAATGGGAGATGGTTCGTAATGGTAGCGTCCCTCATGATGTCTCGCATCAATTGGTACAGGAGGGTGGAATGCTGGAAAGAGGTGAGGCGGATCTGAAAAAACAAGCGAGGTTCCCAGATCTGAGTATCTCCAATGACTCTTGAAAAACAACATTCATAAACACAGAACAGATACTGAAAAGCATATGTTAACAGTGCTACAATTTAGGGGTCACAATATCCTTCCGTGTTCCTGTCAGTCAGGTCTGTCTGAGAGGAGAATTTGGCCCACAGTGTTTGCATGAATATGTATTTACTAATTTTAATATTCTCTTTTTATAGCTTAAATGGAAAGGGCCATAAAAACGTCTTTAATAAATAATTATGTGCCCATATGTGAAGCATCAGATCAAAAGGACGATCAAGGCTTTCACAAGCATTCCTGCTTTATTTATTTTGTATTAAAACAAGAAAAAAAAATCATCCCAGGACAAAAAGCCTAAGAAGAGAATACAATGCAGTAAAAAAGTATACCCTCAGAGTTGTACACACAATCTGACAGCAGAAAGCCAAACTGAAGTGACATGCTGAGAAATGTAAGTAAAACGAGTAAATCAGACAATGATGTTTGAAGGGAAATGCGACTGGGAAAGGCCAAATTGGAGATGTTTAACTGTACCACACCAATGGCTGGACCTGAAGGAATGTCAGAGGGACTCATTTCATACCCAGCTCTTGAAAAGGAAGGGTACTTTCTCTGCCCCTGTGACTGGAGACCCAGGGACTCATGGCTGCAGTAAGCTCTCCTGCTCTATCTCCTCCATGGTGTTCACAGGATGGGGGATTTTGCAGCTGTCAGAACTCCTGTTCCCCGCTGTTTCCGGAGAGCCTTGGAGACAGGCTGACAAAAGGGGGAATGCACCCCCGACACCCCCATGGGCTCTGCCCTGAGGGGTCAGACACCAGCCTGCCCTCCCCACTGCTTCGGCAGCAAGATTGCCTCCCAGGTTGCACACAGACCACAGCTCTCCTCGCCAGCACAGCGGGGAGATCCGTGTGCCTCAAAATGTGACGCTGCTCACCACTGCCTCCCAAATGCTCACAATTCAAACGAGATGTTAAGCACCTCCAGCACCATGAAACAAACTGATCCTGCACAATCATTACCCAATTGCTACTTTGGGTGATGTCATGTGTTTATCTGTCACCAAAAGCTCACAAGTACAGACATTAGGTCATGTAGAGGATTTACTAAAATGTTTCTAGAAAAAAATTAAAAATTCAATCATGCACCAGCAGTAAAACTAATTCTATTCCAATTTTGCCCACCAACTCTTGAAGGTATCTTTTCTTTTTATTTTCTGCCTTTCCTATTCAGCAAAATGTAAACCTCCTCTTAGATTATATTATTTGTGAAACCGTTTCCCTGGTTCCAACTAAAGATGGTCCAAAAAAAATTTTTTTTCCTCATCATATTTGTAAAAAGTTGGGTTGCTTTATTATTGATTTTGAAGTAGGAGAAGAACAAGAGGAACAGACTTCATTGCCCTGAGGGAATACACACAGGGGAAGAAGGGGAAATAATTTCTGAGGAAATATTCCCAGTATTTCAAGAAAGCCTGGAAACATCTGACACAGACTGTCCAGTTACATGGCTTGATTTTGTTAAAGGACACCAGCATGTGATTAGCCACAACACATTTCAGCCATTTACTGACTTAGGCACCATAAATGAAAAATAATTGTGGCTTATGATGCAAGCTGGGAGCTCAAACTTACGGTATTTTTAATTATGGTTCTGCTGCACCAACTGGACCTTGGCATGCAATCTGCTATGAGCTTCAGTCCCCATGCCAAGCACTCATGGTCTTCAATGGAGGTAAAAAATAGGTCACAGATGATCAGGAGCACACTGTCATTGTCTGAGTGGAGGATGCTTGCTGCCACCTCCTGAAACATTGTTCAGCAGACACCAAGACAAAGGTGAAAAGGGGCATGGGAAGTGTATTTAAGCACATCTCCCTGCCTGCCCTCTTCCCTGCTAAACTGGTGTTTGACTACAGCAGCATAAGCCAAAGGGAGGAGGTTTCCAAGCAGATGTCTGGCATTTTACAATACAAAGTCTGCCACCATTTTTTCTGCAAAAAAGGAAGTCACTCACACCCTCATGGATGCACAGGCAAATCCTTCTCTGCCCTATGTGTCTCCTTGAAAGAGTAAGTCTGGAGAGCACAGGCAAGACCGTAGAGATTTTGCGACCCATATTCATGTCAGACAGGATGTGTTTCACCTGGCCACAAACACGAAATCCCACTCAGGATGCCAAGCCTCCTCACTTTCCCACCCTCACCCAGCCTAAACGTCTACCCCTTGAAGCAGTACTAGTAATTATGTAGTGAAACACCATTTGACCCTCCTCAAGGAATAATTTACTTTCCTCTACCTGAAAAATGGAAACTTAGTATTAAACAATGCAAATAGGCATTCTTCTCTGTGGGGCTTATGCAGTGCAGATCACCAACAAGTTTTATTTACACATGGGCTATAAATCTTCAAGAACATATTTTTGAGTCCTCTCACATTAAGCTCCTTTGTGTATCTTGGTTGCATCTTGTTTGTAGCTTCCATCTGGGAAACAGCCGTACTCCATCACGGCACAGGGAGCTGTCTCCCTCAGCCCTGAGCCGACCGGAGCAGAGCTACATATCAAACCCCAACATAATTATGCATCTCACAGTTTATTATTTACACATGAGCAATACAGCTGGTGAACATCATAACTCAAGTGTATGTGTAATAAGTTACTACGCTGTAGCCATCTCTTGTTGCAACCCTTAAGAAAAACCACATGATGACTTTTCCAAAGTCAGGCTAAAACTGCTGAAGCAGAATAAAGAGCCACTAAACCTGGCTACCTCCTATTTATCATACAATTTCCTGACTGATGGCTCCACAAACCAGCTGCTAAGTGCTGTGTACTTTACTGTCAGCAGACTAACATGCTAAATGGGAGACAGGGAAAATAATGTACAGAACTGTAGAACTGGTGGAGTCAATTTTACAGATGGAAATAAAATCCTGACATGTTTTGGTGAGCCCTCAGCACAAAAATAGTAAATTCTACATGCTTGGGGGCCCAAGACCACTCCACTTCAAAAAGTACTGAATATTTATATGGAAAGACTCTAAGATCAGAGAGCTGCCAAAGCACCCATTGTCCAGGGCTTCACTTGGAATTCAACTGAAACGGCACAAAATGTAATCAGTTGACGTGTATTTATATGAAAATAGATAATAAGAAGTTTACAAAGCAGTAACTGAGGCTGCAGCCAGTTTCACATTGACTTTTTATATCCCACCCAGTAACTATTTCATTAAAGGCACCATCAGAATATTAACAGCACATTCTGCCCACAGTTATTTACACTGTAGGTAAGTAAAGAATGAGTGAGACCAGTCAGGCTAGAATTGAATCTGAACCTGACTCATGGTTGTTTGTGTGAGATGCTTTACCTATCTAGCAAACCAGGGGAAAAACTCAGTGTAAAAGACAGGATACCTGCTCTATGTTTTCATTCATTCATTTAAAATGTGAGGAACAGAACTCTCACCTTTAGCAAAGAGAAACTCCTCTCACCAAAACAAATCAACAAAATCTAACTTCCTATTCTGCTAAGGAAACTGCTTACTATCTTCTTAAAATTCTGGCTAAGATGCAAACTTACACAGAGTATGCCAGGCAGTTTTCTTACAGACATCCAAGTGCAACTGTGAATTCCTGGGCCAATGACATCCTTGCAGAGACTCTGATGAAAGTGTACGGACAGATGCTGATTATGAACTCACAGCTCTCAGCTTCAACTCAGTAGAAGTACCTGATTCTGTGCATAAATTCCACTGTTTCCAAGAACTTGTAAGGACACAACAAAGCACTGGAAATACATTAGAACACCTTGCTCATGCATTGCTGAGTTTGGTAGCTGTTGCTGCCTTCTGAATTCTCTGCTGCCTACTACTGTAAGCTTCCTTCAGATGCTCTACTGTGTCCTGCACAGCAAGCGGGACACAGCAAGTCTCCTTAAAACAAAGTGGGAGACACTACTGCCTAAAATGCTACAAACTCATCAATTTTATCACAGTGAGATTTTCTGGAAAATATGTCAATTTATGCTTTCTGTTGTGTAAAACCTGCCCTTTCATTTCTCCTTCAAGAATCATTCTTACCTTCTTAAAGAAGTGAATAGGATCATCTCTCTCCTATTACAATCATTCCCATACACGAAAAAAGAAGACCTACTCTTGTTCTCTGAAAGTCGACAACCTAAGTCTCTGCTGCAGCATCAAGGGAAAGAAACTGGGAGAAAGGACAGGTATGTATGATCCTTGATGCTGAACAGCAAACCTGAATTGAAGTCTGATGAGATGCAATTCACAGCAAGACTTGTGGGAAAGGGGGATGATGCCAGCTGGCTCAAAGGTGCTGTGCAACACCTTGAGACAATGGCAGAGTGGTTAGGCTGCTACTAAGGTCATTGAAGTTAATGATAACTTTCCTGTACACTCTCTAGTCTCTCAAAGAAGCCTTACTTAGGGGATCACTACATTTGGAAAGTTCGGCTGTGATGGTGACACTAGTAAAACACTGCCCTCAGCTAGCTGACTTGCTTAAGCACCTTGTGATCCTGCCAAATGCTTGAGGGAGATGGCTGCTGAAATGACAAGCTGCATTTTTCAGCACATCAAGAAAACATCTGCTACAGTAGAAGATGCCTGCACTGGCTTGAACTCACCCAGTGTGGCCCCGATGTCTGCACCTGTGTCGCGAGGTCAGGGCCAAGAAAACAGAGGTCTCAAGCCCAACACAGGAAGCCCTCGTTATGCTTCAGCACATTTGTCCTTAGACAATCAGCTCACCAAATTACATGTCAGAGCTGAGCCAGGTGCAAACTTCTATCTCAGATATAACCTCATTTGAGGTGAAATCGCCTTCCTGCTTAAATCCATTACAGTCTTGAGGATGAACTCAACAGTACCAAGCTTTCACACCAGATGTAACAGATACAGTATGATGCAAAATATAGCCTTCCTGTTAATGTCTTTTCAATATGCAGAAGAGTTTTGAAGAGTCTGCCAGCAAATTTCTAAACTTCCTTTGGTTCACAAGCTGATCACCAGATGAGAATTTTCTAATATTCAGCTTTGCAGAGTCCCTAAGGGCACCACTGTTTCTTCACGTACATTTGCTTCAACTGATCTGAACTTAATCGTATTGCCAGGTTTTATGGCAAGAATTAGGTTCTTAGTTGCCAAGCAAAGATCTTATTTTGGATTTCTTTTTAATTACAGCTTGCATTAGGGCTCAATAAGACCACATGTTGTCTCTGAGGGTTTTTTTAGTTCTCTTTCAATAAGGGGTGATTTATGTTTTCTCTGTCTGCTTATATAGAGGCTTTAATCAGGAAGAAAAAATGACTGAGCCACAGCTACACGTTAATGCATGCACTTAACTTCTTGCACTTTGAAGAGTCTCCCTATGGTGACTGGGGCTGCTGCTTCAAGTGTGGCTGGTTGCCATCTGAAGCACTGCTTGTTTGCAGGCTGATCCACTGCCGTGCTACAGCCAGTTATCTCAGGATGCTTTTCCAGGCGTCTGTGTGCGCATGCATGCACACGCTTCCAATGTGGCAACAGTCACGTTGACATGGACACAGCTAACCCACCATCTGACTTCTCAGAGAAGGGGATTCAGTATAGGAAAAAGGCAAAGCCATGACAAAGCTGGGAAAAAAGTCAAATAAGTGTATAAAGCCAAAAAATAGAAGGAAATCGAGGAAAAGAACTTTTAAGGGGCAAGTTCTCCCCATTCCAGTAGCACTAAATGTTAATTGTGATAACATACAGTAGATGTAACACATTCAGAGAATAGACAGTTTTCCACTGGATCACTTCCCTTCCATGTGTCTGTGTGTTATAATGATGATCAGACTTCCCCTCTCTACCCTCTGCTGGTGCTCACAGAGCCTGTGTACTGATCTTGAAAAATAAACCACAGGAGTTCCAAGCCAAACCTCACAAACTAGGGCACAGATCCAGCTCTTGTTATGGCTGAAAAATAATTTCTATCTTTGCAAAAACAAAAATTAAGACTTTGGAGCATCTTAAATTCATGCCATCCATTTTAATACTTCCAGTTTGTAAACCTAAACACCTTGTGGGAACATGTTTTATTGTTAGCAGTTCCACAACAACCATCATGCCACACACTTGAGGGAGGAGCAGTTATGGTTGTGCTGGAATAAAAGTTGCTGGAACTGATTTCATCAGCTGGCACTGAGAGGTGTTTTAATATGCCAGATTAGCTGCAGGTATTGGCTAAAGAGCTGCTGGATTGATTTCAGTTTGAACACTTTATTATTCCTTCCAGTCAATACAACTCTGCCGTCTAAGGAGCCAGAGTGCCTTCTGGAATACTAACTAAACTTTCTCAAGTTCATTCAATGGACTCCAGTGCTTGCTGCCCTTTGCCCATCTGGAAAAAAAAAATATATATATATATATATATAGTAAGAGACAGACTCCCAGGGTAACAAATATATTGCAGGTACAAACACCTCGAAGAGAAGTCTCCAATTCTTTCAGAACATAACTTATGATTCATCACAGCCCAGTGATGTGCAAATGACTGTTTCCACTGGGATGAATGCACTGGTAAGTAAAGAAAGAATTCCTTGTGCTGCCCTGATCAAGCAGCCATGAACTTCCTGGTGAGTGGGGTGGGAAAAGCACTGCTGCCCCACAACCATCTTACGGATATACATTTTTAGAGCAGAAAAGCCAAGTCACTCCATCAGCCCAGCTTTCCCAAGAACAAACAGCAGATTGGTGGAAATGCATCAGGGATATCCTGCCTTCCACTGGCTGCTTCAGCCTATAAGCAACCTTAGAAAACCTTCATGAAGAGGAGCACTACTGCATATACCCAGCATCTGTACATTGGCCCATGATCTCAGGATAAGAAGATGACAATGTCTTAGCTTTACCATCCCATTACTTGGAGGTGTAATTGTTTCATCTAACACAGCTGGCTCTCGGTACAGCACAGCTCATCTTTTTCATAACCTCTGGATCGCATGCAGCATTTCTTAAAAAACTTAATAATGTGGTTTCTGCAAGAGTATGAAAAATTGCCCTCTGCCAGGAAGCTGACAAAAGAGATCCCTCCCTCTTCTACCTCCAAAGGACCTGCAGTAAAAGAATAATTCAGCTTCTGCCTTGCCACACAGTTGCCATCTTGCTGTTCCTGCCCCTAACTTCTTGTGCCACCATGCATCAGTGCAGCCTTCACCACTTCAAAATCCATCGCTAAAAATTATGAAAACCAAAATGAGCAACCATCTTTAACTCTCAAGAATCCCAGACAAGTGGTTTCACCCAGCTGCTCTGGAATGCTTTCCACCTTTGGTTACACATGTGTATAAAGGATCACATCCTCAGCACTTCCTCCTCTGCAAGCAGCAAGTAACTAGATCCATAACCACAATATATACAAAAACACTTTGTACTTATCTACCTGTTCATATCCATTTCTGTAGCACACTGCATAGTCCAGTGGTTGAAGGTGAGCTACAAAGTGGAAACTGAGGAAATGAAAAGATTACAAACAAAATAAATCCTGATCAACACTGGAAAGAACTAAAGAAGAAACCTCAAAGCAAGGCTTTCAACTCTAAAGAGCTTCTAAGCAGAAGTTTAACATGGACTTCCTGAACAGTAGGAAGGAGGTGCTGCCACAGATCAGCTTGGTTATTCCCTAATGCTCAACACAGCTCAAAGAATGCATCTGAATGCCCTGCTATCAGCTGTACACATTAACTTAGCAATGACAAATACCTGTGAGATGCAAAGGTAAATGTGGCTAAGGAGAGGCAACAGAAAGACAGAAACAAGGGTGAGGGGGGGAAACTAGAAATATCCATGTATTGCTGCTGATTCGATGTGGGAACAAATAAAGACAAGATGGGTAATTCAACAAGCTTTGGTGACGTTCTTAGAAGTTTGTAAGCAGCAGTGAGTCAGTCTGCAAACATTTGTTTAAACGATGGTTTGGAGAGTTGTGTGCTCTTCTGTGTAGCAGAATCAAGTTTAAAAGCTATTTGAAAGGCCAAACCTCAAACAGTTGGGTATCAGTATAGCACAGTAAAAATCACTGTAGCTAAACAGATTTTCAGCAGTTGAAGGTGTGAAAGACTTGGAAATAGGTTATACTTGGCAGCTTTGATGAGTATTTTATGGCATGATAGGAAGTAGAGAGGAAAATGTATAATTAGATCAATTATGTCTATTTTTAGGTATTAAAACTGCTCAGATTCTATGGGATGCACCAACAGATGAACACTCTGAGAGATTTCTTTCTCCCTGCTGTTCAACCTGTTTTTTAAAAGTTTCATCCAAATATTCATAATTATTTAGCTTCTGTCTGTATCATCCTTAGCAATTACTCTCCTTCTGTGGTGTTAACATTCTTCAGGATCTTGCAGATGAGTAGATAGTTATTACATGTGCTGTTAGGCCACTTGATTATAAACATTTATTGCAACCTTTAATCTTTCTGTCCATATTCTAAGTTAATCACAGTCACTTGTTTCTGCTTTCTGTGATTCTTCCAGCTTGGGTTGTCATCCCTGCACTCTTGGGCATCAGGTTTTCATGTAGGCTGACACTGTTTAGGAGGAGGCAGCCTTAGAAATATATAATACAAATAAGCTATTTCTGCAAATTTCCCTTTTCAGCAGGGGTATGTATTTCTTACACACAGTCTTAAAACCATTATGTTTCATTTTTCCACTCTGAGGCAATGCATTCATTATGTGGCAGTGACCTTACCTACCATTTCCAGGAGACTGCTGGTGAAACGGGCACGCACGGCTCAAGCCAAATAAAGTCAGCACAAACTGGTTTTTGGTTATTACTTCTTGATGTTTCTAAATACTTGACTTTAAGCTGTTTTCTTCCTCCATATTCTCTCATCTTGCCTCAGCTTCTTAGAGAGTTTTTCCTCTGTATTTCATTTTTATGCTGGTTACTTTTTGTTTCAGATCATTACTGGAGATGGAAAGCACAGTGAGTTCCCTTAATTTGCCCTATTGACATTTATTCTAAGTGCTCACTCAGCCTATTTATGAGAATGTCATATTGTCAATATTCCAATCAATCTTAGTTACTTTTACATGCCAAAATTTGAGGAAAATATTTTTAACACAAAGGGCCATAGTTACATTATGTCACTTCCCTGGGCCTCAGACTGGTCGCTGTTAACACAGAGATACCCTTTCTGAGACACTCTAAACCTTTTCAGTGAAAAGTCCCAATAAAGAGCTAAAATTTTATTAATTCCCCATTATTTCTTTAATTCCTTAAAAAGAGTTGCTCAATTGCCTGAAACTGCTTGTTCTTTACTAATCTCTCTTGGCTTTTTTTCATGATCTTTTATTAAGTTCATTTTTCTTTAGACAACTTCTCTGTTTCCCACTACCCAAACACAGGGTGACAGTATCAGCTTTAGATATAACTACACTTTTTTTTTTTTTTTTTTTTAAGGATTTTTGTTAGGATTTAGGATTCCCCAATTCTTCTTCCCCACCAAAGGGCATTCTCTTTATGGTAAAGTATGGAAGTTCCTCATAAAGTCTTATCAACACTTTCATCCTCTCTCTTGCTCTCTGCAGATGTGGTGGCAGGATCTGATGTACACTTCTCTTGCCTTGGGAACTAAATGCTGCTTACCCAAAGTAGCCAACCCTTTACAACAACCACTTAACGCTGGCACCGCTGCTTAAAAACGGGAAGAAGGGCATGTATGTCTGAGCACACTTATTTAAAAGCACAAATCAAAAATGGACAACCTCAGCCTAATTAACATTAACATGTCCCGACACCCTGTGAGGACAGCCCCGCGTCAGTGGAGGCCACATCAGAGGTGCAGAGCAGGGGCACACAGCTGCAGAGGGCACCTGGCTGCAGAACCTGAGGTCTTCTGCCTGCACTGTGTCCTACTGACACCAGCATCATTGCCAGGACTCATGGGTAGGTCCAGCCTCACCAGTGAGGAAAAACACTCCCACTAATGAGAGTAAATGAAAATTGGAAGAACAGAGACCCGAACAGGTAGAAGCATATAAATGCAATAGTGGGCAAAGCAACCCATGGCATTAGCGATGACTTTTCTACATAGCAACAACACAAAAGCAAAGTTTTCAGGGCAGTTTCTAACTTTACATTACCTGTCTACAGCGCCTGCTGCAACAGGGACGCAGTCTCTGATTGAGCTTTCTGGGACTACCATAGATGAGTATAACAGGATAGCTTTCTCCAGCCTCCAGTCCAAGCGGACCAGGAAAAAGTTACACGATCTGCCTGTGCACAGCCACGTTCTTCAGCTTGGTGATTGAGGGACAAGACAGGAGAAATATAGAATTGGGTGGAACACAAACCCACAAATACGAGAGAAGAGGGAAAGAACTGTTCTTCTGCCCACCCAAATGGGTAAGGGGGCACTAAAGGGGAGGTTGATTTTCATTCCTCTCTACATCCTAGAGGGGAAGCCAGGGGTGCTACAAGGAGACAAAAGGAGCCAGAAGAGAGGAAAGATGGCCAAATGAGGACGAGGCACACCATTCCCTGACACACAGCCAAGTCACACAGGAGGCTATGGACACAGGAGGTTTGAATGGCCTCAAGGGGAAAATCACAGTAAAGAAGTGTAGTAAGGACCTGGAAGTGTTGGAACCATAAGACCAAGGAACTCCTCAACTGAAATTTTGTGAAATTGACACAGGGGCAAAAGGAGAGTCACCTGTTTCAAGTTCTTACATTAACCCCTGGGCATCTGCTTTTTGGTCATTGTTTGGAAAGGACACCAGGCATGCCAATACAGTCCCTCATACTCTGTGCACTCCTGGTGTGATCCCCAAGGCCAAGATGGCTGCAAACCCCTTTCTCTGACACTTAGCCAGTGCATCACCAAGGACAGTACCAGAGCTGCAGGATTTCAGCTCTGTGGCATAGTCATGAAGACAGCCCCAGCTTGTAAAAGCCCATCTTTCAGCTGTAGGTTTGCATATTACACTGCATAAGAGCTGGTGGTAAAAGTAACTTAAGATACGTCTCCTGTCCACCAAGACACAATCCTCTCTTCCACGTTTCTGTGCAGAGTTCAGATGCAATCAGGCTACAGGAAAACAGGGGACTTCATTAAAACTTCAGCAGAAGGGAAGACAGTTTTCTTCAGTCCTGCCCTCTGGCAATCTTGGACCTTTTCCAATGCATTAAGCATCAGTTTCCCGCCAGTGAAGTGTTTGATGCTCTACTAAATGCAGTGGCAGTGAGAGGTATAGTAACCCTCCATATGGAAAAGCCATTTGACACAAAGATTGGAGGTCAAAAGTTTAAATGTTCATGACAGAGACCACAACAGTCCTTTTCTGGTGAATAACATCAAAGGATTTGCCAGCTCTTAATGCTACTATTGTCACTTGTTTGGATCCCATTGAAATTCTAGCATATTTATTGCACTCCGGGAGCATAAGGACTTTTTGTTTGTTTTAATCTCTATGCTGAACCCAAGGAGTCTGAAGTGCTGTGACTCCCCTTGCTCCCAAGCAGAATGAGCAGACAAACAATGCCAGAGGATGTGGCATTGTAGTCTCAACCAACGTGGTGCTTTCTTCCCCGCCAAAAAATATAAATGATGGATGGAAACATATGGTCTCTATTGGACAGGGCTGGAAGTCTCTGCTCCTGAAGTCCCCACATGCCCGACTTTAATTGTTCTGTGCTATGACAGGGGGTGAAAAGCACTCCCCATCATCAAGGTCTCTGTTTTGCCAGTCATTGTTGAGAAACGTTGTGCTGCATCCGACTAATGCTCCCATCAGCACAACTGTGGTGGAGCCAGGAGCAGCAGTGAGGTTCTCTGAGATGAACTGAAATGCCTTAACCACAGAGAGTTTCACTTCACCCAGCCCTCCTTTGCTCTCTGAACTTCTGCTTGCGGTTAGGCAGAAACTTACTGCCAGAGCTCTGCAGAGCATGTTCCAAGCATTGTATCGCCATCAATACCTCATGCCTTGCCAGGAGCGGGATCCGAGTTCATTTGTTCCTACCTTCTTCAGATGCCTGTTCCCCTCTCCACAATGAGGATTAGCAGTTTAAGTTATGTTGCTGACCTCCATGTGGCTAGGCAGAAACAGATGTCTGCACACTCGGGCACGATCTTATTTCAAAGTGGGGACTCTGGGTTACTAATGATGTTATAAAGGCAATAGCATATGTTGGCTCTCAACAGTCCATTGTCTAATTGGGATGGTTTTAATCAAATATGAATGTACCCAAGTTTTCTCAGCTAATGAATAAATCCCCCTTTTAAATAACTACAGCAATTTTGAACTCTCCATCAAGGCAGCATCCTGGGGAATGCCTACATGAGCAGCAGTCATCACTAAAGGCCTGTAAGAGGCTGCAGCAACATCCGCTGCAGCCCAGTTCGTTGTTTAAACAGCTCCTAACTGCCCTTCCCGGAGGTAAGCTGCAGCCAAATTGTTTTCCTTCATTTCACAAACCAGATATGTACGGCTTATGTGAACAGCCCTAAAGTTTACTTTAGTCTCTGTTTAAATACCTTCTACCACATATTTCAAACAAACAGTTCACTTCATTAGAAAGGCAAACAGTGTAGCCACAGAATACGAGCACTTGAGGAGAACCACACTGGGCAGAGAAATCCTCTGCCCCTGTGTAAACACCGCCTGTTCTGCAGCTCCGGGCAGCATCCGCCTGCAATGCCACTTCAAAAGCCTTTTCACAAATACTTCACATGACTGTTTGCAAGTAAATGATAACCTGAAGAGATTATCTGCAGGGCTGAGAGCCCTGATGACTATCACTACCGCTGCACAGGCAGAGAAAGAAAAGCCAAAACACTTGCTGCCAGCCCTGGTGAGTTATGAAACTATAATAAACTCGGTGGCAAACCAGTAACATCAGCTAAACCTGTTAAACTGGAAAAGCAGTGCTGCTTTGGTAGCCTGCTTTGGTGTATTTGGCTACACAAAGGGCAGCAAGTTTTACCCTTAGCAATGAAAAGTTTATTGCACCTCCATAGTTTTTTCACTGAGCTGTTAAACTGGCATACATCAAAGAGCTGTACAAAAGAGTGAGAAAACTGCATACCCAACAAATCACCAGATAAAGCACTAAGCTAATTCCTTCTGGACAAAATACACACGGCAATTCAAATGCCTCAGGAGCACACAACTGGGATATAAGAGAAATATATTTACCCCAGAAACAAGTACAAAAGGTGAGGGGAGAAAAAAAGACAACTGGACACAGAGAGGAGAGGCTATGGAAGGCAGCCAGTGCTAGGGGTCTCCTCTCCCCGCTCTCCCCTTCTCACACCCATGTGATTCCTGGGGACACTCACTGCTGAGCTGGGAATGCACCTTCAAGAGATAAACAAAGCTTAGAACTGTTTTATTCCAGCTGAAGAATTTTAAAAGAAATACTGTCATTTGCGCATTTGAGGGGAAGGACACAAGGCAGCTTGCTACAAGTAAGGGCACTTTCACCGTGTTGTTCATCACTACTGTCATCATCAGAGTGATCACAGCAAGCTACAGGGATGGCATCTCTGCATCAGTCATAAAGCACAGACCCCCAGTAAGCCCAAAACTTTCCCATAACCTTAAAAAAAAATTATCAACTATCCACATGCTCTTAAATCAATTCTCAAGCAAAAAAGAAACAACCAAAAATCTAAATAACCTTCAGAAAGTTTGTAAACAGGGACACACTACACCTGACTGTATGGTGAGGGCTCACAAGCTGTGAGAGCACCGAAGTGAAGAAGAGTGAACTATCATATTAAAAGGAGAGGAACAGATAACATTTTTATTAGGGGGAATCAAGTCTTATCAAATATGGACGTGAAGGTTAGGACACCTCAGCAACTGTAACTTTAACCCTGCAGTGACCCAAAACATATTTTTCAGTTATTTCCATACTCAGGGCAAAATTAAGTCCCACTAAGTCAGAATTGTTTTATCATTAATTTCAGCAGTCAACATTGCCAGCCCTTGTGATTTTATCGTCTTATTTTTCTTTTAAGTGTTTTGGTTTTTTCAAAGCTTCAGGATTTTCAGGCATGTCGCTAAGTAAGAATCTCAGCTTTCATTTAAGAGGAAAAAAACCCCAAAAACCAACCAAAAACCACACATATGTTTCCAGCTGTTACGGTTGCAGAGAAAAGCGGGAAAATGAGAAACCTTGGTTTCACAACCTGTGAGCAAATAAAAACATCCAAAGAATCCATACATGAGCAGGTATGTAGGTACAGACAGGATTTTGCAGTTGGTATGTATGTGTTGTGCATGATCACATACACAAAGTTGTTATTATTATTCTGAACACCTAGATACTTGGAGATGGCAGGATAGTACATCCATGTTACAAATGGTATCTGTTGGCATTAAAATCTGTGCATTTTAACTGTTATTATCTTTAAAGTTGTTTGCAGAGGTTTTGGTCCATACCAGAATTGCTCTTCATATTTCAATGGTTTTTTTATTTGACTATGTAGATGCTTCCTGTACACAGGTTTATTTTTGTCCTATTAAGAGTTGAGAATTCTTCTAAATTCTCCCTATATACCCAGATTATAGTCTGAAAAGATTGCTTACTGAAATACATGAGGTAGAAAGATCCTTTCTGAGAATTTTAGTGGAAAGGCTGAATTCAGGTCTAAAGTGGAAATAAAAAAAACCTAAGTTTAATCATGAACTAAAGAAAATTACAGTCACAGCTCTTTTAGGGGCTACAATAATACAAGCACTACATTTACTATTATTATTACAATGGATAACACAAGCTGACCTAATGGAACTAACATATCTTTTAAACCAATTCGTGGAGAGCTGATAATACTAACCTTTAGGTGCCAGGAGTTGGGAATTTCCCAGCATACCAAACCAGTTGACTTATTGACACTAAAAATAGGACTCCAAACTGTGCTGCTCTTGTCGTTTAGGTACAGTATGATTTTTTTCAAGCAACTCTGATCCATTCAGAAGGGTGAAAGAAAAATAAAAATCCATTTCTTTCAAGACGTTTATGGCCTGAGGCTTTTCTAATACAAGAAGGGGAGAAACAATTTATTTTTATTATGCCATTCCCCAATCTTCAAGTTAAACCAGACCACTTCTGCAGTTTTTTACAACATTCCAGCAAGTCCTCTGTTGCAGTTTTTTGTTCCCTAGCACATGCAGCTAGTAGCTGAAAAAAGTCATGCCTACCCAAACAGCACATGGTTTTGTGGGGCTGGTGGTTGAAGGTGCCAGAGTTAATCTAAGCTCTATCTCACGCACCAGCCACCAGCCAACAGCTTTTCTTCCAAATCCATTAAACCCTCTTACCACAAATGTCCAATCTTCATGGAAGAGTCAGTTCGGAGGAAAGGAAATCACACATGCTCTGACACACAAAACACAGAAGTGTCTTTCCTGCTCCTCTCTTTACTTGAGCAGTCTGCTATTAGTTCCATACTGCAGCAATAAAAATCTCAAATGAGCTAAAGGGAACAACTCACATAAGCATCTTATGAATGCATTTTTAGGAGTGAAATACATAACAAGCATTCACTGAAGAAATCCAGGTCTCTATTTTAGCTCCATGAGATATCACCACGGCTTGTCTTTTCCAAGTGTTTAACTTGGGGTGACATCTCTTTGGAAAAAATGACCTCTCACTTGATGCCCAAGCCCAGGGTCATCCTTGAGAGACTCTCAATCACGCTTGAGTTCAGCAGCCTTCTTGATAGAGGAATGTGAACAAGTGGGATCAACAATAGCCTGTGCTCCTAGATTCCTCTTGATGACATATTCTCATTAGTCAAAACGAGATGGCAACCCTTCATTGATATTTACAATAATGGTGGCACAAGCTGCCTTTCAGTGCAGATGAAGAGCACGTAAGAGGAGCTTGTCCCTTTCCCATGCATAAACACCATCAGGGCTATAAAGCAGCAACAAGTACATTTGATATTTTATTCAATTTACCAAAATGGATCTCCAGAACTTGCTGAACATTCCCAAATGGTTAAACCCGGTACAGGTTAGTAGGTGGAAAGCTATTTTTCATAAGACCCATTAGTACATCATGGGTAGAACCTGGGGAAAACCAACAAGAGAAGCAATCACTACCAGCAGCTTTAACTGGGATGTAGTGAATGACCCTATGATGAGGTACAGCAGAAGCTGAAACTAACAGAAGCTGTTTCCGAAGGGCTAGTATCTACCATCTTCTCCTTCACACAAAAGGCTGGCCTCTGACCTGTTCTGGCAGAATCTGCGGAGTTACTTCCTAAAGCACCCAGGCTGTAAGTTCCATTTCAGGCAGATGCAGCATGCAAATTCTCGGGACAAAAGGTACATGCCTTTCCCTCCCCACTTACCTGAAAGATTTTGGGAAGGTCAAAGTGAGGCAGCAACAACCAGGATTAAATGGAGAAGACACTCAACATTTGAGCACCAGGCAGGCCTTCATGGGCAACTCAGGGAAAGCTGCCCCATTGTGCCAGGCACATGTAGGGACTTCTTGGCCAGGTGGGAAAGCTGTTTTTGAGATGAAAAGCTCCCTTTGGCTGCTTTTGCTTCTGGCATTCATTCCTATTTGTATCTGATTACGGGTTTGGCATAGAATTTGCTTTTTGAAAAAAAAAAAATCAAGGGAGAGTTTCCTTTTCAGACACAGGCTTAGAGAGAAAACAAGAGACTCACATTCCCTCCTCTCCCAAGCTGCACATAACGGGGTAGAGGTCAGGGGGTGCAGCAAACTCTCTGTAAGTAATCCCCAATTAAGTTCATTCTTAACTGAAGCACTTGGCTCACGGGCAGATGGCATTTCTCCTGTGCACGTGAGCTCAGCAGAGAGAAATCCCCGGCTCGAAGCTGTGTGCCTTGAACAGAGGGAAACTCCTTCTTCTCTGGCACTGAACTGGGGCTCACAGAGGACTGTGAAGACCTTGCTGAAACCAGAGCCAAGTTAAGGGGACATGTATAACACCAGAATTGCAGCTGTAAGCTGCTCAATAAGACTGAAATCTCTGAAAACCCAGTTTACTCACCTCACTTACACAAACCCAGGGAACTACACAGCAGACTTGGAATATAATGACTTTTTGGGGGCCTGAAAGATGCCTGGCAGAAGAAGGAACTTAACCAATCCAAAGCAGTCTTTTTAAGTGCTGCAAAGTATATTCAGTTCTTTAAGGAAAGCACAAGTCTACCAGGAGTAGGGACATTTGGTACATATATAGAGCAGCCCACTGAGGCTGTGCCTGCATGCAAGAGATGTGACCAGCATGTGCAGACATCAGACAATAGCAAAGCTGTGCTGAGGACTGGGAGCAGTCTCCCATGCACAAGCCACACAATGATCTGGTATGCTCCTCCAGTCCAAAAATGCCAAGTACAGCTAAGCTATCACAGGGACTACATCCTGCAGCCACAGAAAGAGGCCACTCCTCTGCTTTGGCAACATGCTTCTCCTCATCCCTCATCACAGTCCCCTGCCACTGCTAATATAGCAGGGACAGTGGAGTGGGATGAGAAGCCTGGACCTGCTGACCCACATGAGCAAAGCCATGCCTGCACTGTATCTGACCAGTCTGGTTCACAAGGTCCCCACTAGAGTGGAGCTGTGGTAATAGAAACCATGATAATATAAACCCTGGCACTACAGCCACCGTCCTGGCCTGTTTATTCAGGCAGTGAGCCTGGAGCTGGGGTAACCTGCATGGTGCCCACCACACTCGGCATCAGCACATGAGCTGGTGGGATGCCACGAGGCACAAGCACCAGCAGCAGACACACTTCTGACTGCAATGGATGTGCAGGCTCCATGCTAACCCCCCCCAGCCCAAGGTATGTGGGCACGAGCCCAGCTGTGGCCAACAGGATGCTAAAGTAATGCTCTAATTATGCTCCCAAGGCAGCAGAGATCAGAGCCAGCGCCTCAAGTGCGGCTCTGCTGTACTAGGCACTTTTTGACATATAGGGACATATTCACTCTCCTGTAGAAGATCATACCTTACCATCTCCTTAGCAGACTGAGGGCTAAAGCGGGCCAGGGAGTTTCCAGCCCATCAAATAAAAGAGGCGTCTGTTGGGAAGAGCTTTTCGAGCCAATGTTCTCTATTCAATATCCTAGTGCCTCTTCATATGGTGTTAACCCAATCATGGAAACAAGAAAAAAAAAGAGGGGGGGGAGGGTGGTGGATAAAAATCAGACTTTGGACATGATCCAAAACCCACATTCCCAAGGCGGCTGAGAATCACCATGGGGACAATTCAGTACACACTGTTTTTCATTTGACAGCTTCAGACACAACCCCCCAGGCGCTGGCATGGGGGACTGTGCATTTAAATCCTGCCACGCTGCTCCAGCCACAGCATCTGGAGTGGTTGCAGCAGCCGCTGCCGCCATAAACAGGTATTACTTTTGCTGCCAAACCAGCTGGGGAAGAGGTATTGGCAAAGATCTGGCATATGGATGTGTGCAGGGGCTTTTAAACTCCTTTCTCCCACCACTTGCTGGCAGCAGCCGGTACCAATACAGACACTTCAAAACAACAGAAAAGAACAGTGAGAAATTTCAAGGAGAATCTGGAAAAAAAGTACAACCTAAAAATAAAAAATCCTCAACAAATCAGAGTCCAGCACAAATGCATGTTTTAGGATCTGGGTGGATAATGAGCAACACTAGGAAACCTCTGTGAGAAGGCCTCATAGAGCTCATTTGTTTCTGAAATAGGTACAAATCTGGCAGGCAGCAACTGCAAAGAGGAGTAAGAAAGGAGAAGGGAAAAAGAGAACAGAGCTTGGCTCAGGGATGAAGAGAGAGAGGGAAATTGGCCTCCTGCCAGGATTTTTGTGAATGGGTGGGTGTGTAGTATCCATTTCCTCCCAGTTCCAGGGGGGAAAAAACAACAAGGAGGTAGGGAAATGCTTCGAATTATATGTTATTTGGTCATGTTTCAAAAATGTGCAACTACTGTCCCATAATGTGATATTTTCCCAGTATTATGAGTATTTTCTAGCAGCCCAACTTCTTTCTTAACAAAGATATTTTTCATTGTGTGCTGAATGCATTCAACTTTTACACATTAAATGTCTATTCATAAAAAATGCAAGCCCTTTAAGTGAAAAATTCTGAATTTATGAGTATAAAGACTTTAATGTACCTTAACTGTCTTAAATTCTCATTCTGATTTCTGCTGAGCTAACATTTGCTTCCAACATAAAGGGGCAGCAGCAGTGTTGCAAGAGGTCTAAGAGACTATTTCACAGGTGTTGCAAAAATTACAATTTCTCTGAAGTATGTTTAAAGCATAACTATTGTACTGCAATGCCAGTGAGACAAAGAAGGAAAGACCAGCTGATGACAAAAACTATAAATAAACACACTCTAACTAAATTAGAGATCTAACATGGTAAAGTTTGAGGTGTTGCTGCATTTTCCATAGCTGTATGATCAAATCTTGTCCTTGTCTTTCATTGTTTGGATTTAGTTTTTAAGTACAAATGTGTATTAATCATAAAGCATGTCAGTTGTGTGGTAGAGATATTCTAAACTGAAATAATCATGTAGCATTGAAAAGATTACAGCAATTTGAAAGTTAGCTGCAAAACAAAGCAAGCAAAACTGTCCAGAATAAATCACAAAACTCACAGGAGGGACCAAACCTAAGAGGAAGGAGTACACAGTAATTAAAGCCAAGACTAAAAGAGTAGGGCTCCCCAGAAGAGACTGAAATACACAACTTGTAGATTATTGGTGGTTAGTTTTTCAAACATTCCAATTGAGGTTTTCAGAAAGCTCGGTAGTGTTTTCAGCGCTTGGTGAGAACTGTAAAGCTCACAGTAAGATACTGGAGTAAGAGAATGGTATTTAATTCAGGGGGAATACCTAAAATGAAATATAACTTAGCCCTGCCAGCATCAAAATGAAGGCAGTTTAGGTTTCTCCTAACCAGCAGAAAATTTGCTGGACTGCCCTGTGGAAACTTCAGCAGCCATTTGTACAGTTTGTATACCAACAGGTTCATCAAAGAGCTTCTAAATGAACAGCTTTAGGTATCACAGGTAAAAGGGGGACTTCTGCCAACCAGCCACAAGCCCCAGAGTGAGCCAACATATCTGAGTCTGTTTCTGTATCACAAAGAGCAAGTAGGGACCAGCGAAAGTAGAAATTCTGTTCGTAACTCCTCCCCAGCTCAGATTCACTGCAGGATTAAAGTAAGACCTCAAGGCCTACCTGTAAAAAAGAACAGCCTCCAGCCCTGAAAACTAGTGCGTGCTTGAAAAGCATTTTGAAGATGCAAAGTAGAAGTTGTCACTTAATAGAGTGCAAGTATTAAATAATGATATCCATTTAACATTCCTCCAGAGCCTTTTGAGTCAACGACTTGTCACCTTGGGCTCAGCTGACAGAAGAGCAGAACAGCCATGCAAAGCAGAGTTCTCCTTGAAACTCTTAAATCTCTCTCTCTTTCTTATTTTGGTGCTATCCTGCCACCTTGCATGAATTCAATTTTTATTCGAGTACAGACATAAAAAGGAAAAGAGAAAAAATTCCTTTTGGCAAGATTATTTAAAAAGAAATACATGTTCAATCCCTGAAGGCTACTGTTGTTTCTGGAACAGCGTATTTTGCTTTGGTTTCTTGTTTGTGGTTTTTCTATATAGTCAGTATCATGATTACTCATGGGTCTGGTAAGTTGTACACACTTAACTACAGTATACCATACATGCTGTCCACCACTCCATCAACATTCTTATTTTGAATGGACACAAGTTTGCTTAAACACCAGGATGTGAGCTTTATGCTGAACAGATGTATCAAGGTATATTCTTTCACCTATTAGGTGACATCAATTAGTCTGAGAAGAATCCATGCTTCTAAAGTTAAATGGAAGTTTTATTGAGAAAAACATCTATGAGGTAGCTGGGGCTACAGAAAAACCTATCTCTTCAGGCATGTCCTAGAGACTAGCAAACACAGACACAGGAAGTGGACAGAAACAATGAGGTTCTTCTAAAAAGCCCTGAACACAGATAGGTCCCTTTTTAGCAATAGGTGAACTGGAAACCAAGATCTCCACAAGAAAATTTGGTCATGTAAGATGTGAACCACAAAGTAAAAGAATAGCTTATCTATTCAGTGGACACCTGAGAGTTTGCTGACAAGACTGACTATCTGGTCATGTCTTCACCCGTAGGATAGTTATCTGGTTTCTGGCATGCTGTTTGCACCCACTTTTATATGTGTCCTAGACCAGGCATTGAGTGAACGAGAAGACTGGTCCATTCAAAAGTTTAGTGCTCAGTCCAAGGGTTTTTTCTACACTGCCAGAAAAATCAAAGACCCAAATACCTGCAGGACCAATTTACTCCATCATAATGAAGATGTCTACATGTCACAGGCTGTCCTGCATGCTTCCAGCTCTCACCACTGATTACACATGCCTTACACCAGACACCAACATTAATCTCCCCTTATTATGTTCATCTTAATTCTTAGCCTTCATCTTTCAACCATTCCTTTCTCAGTAAGCACAAACCAAAGGAAAAAGGGAACAACCAGAACACAGGCTATGAATGAATGAATGCTCTGCAATACAAGACACATACATACTTGTACAGAGCAAGAGAAACAGAGAGCAAAAGTATTCCCATGCCAGGAAGTTGGTTATGACTTCCATGTGAAAATAATTAACCACAGGCAGGGCCAGAGAAAAATATACAGAGCATCATCAGTTTCTTTCACAAAAAAGAGGGAGATACCTATGGATTCTGGAGCATGAAGAGTGAAGACAAAACAAAGTGACACATCAAGTAAAACTTGTGGGGTACTAGAGAGACCCAAGCTGAAAACAACTAACAACAACTGCATATATATATATTATCAGGTGCATATGCAGTTTTCCCCGACATGGTGGAGTCTGAATGTATGAGATTGCTGTTTAACCATGATCACCAGAATGAAGTATGAGAGGGCTCTATGCCCTAAATTTTGCTGACTTATCCTCTCTTAAATGAAAAATTCACTGTACCCAGGTGTTCTGAGGCAGGGTACCCATTAATCAGTATCTAAGCATGCTGCAGAGACACTGTATGAAAAGAGAAGGAAAAAGATCTGACTGAAATAAAGTACAAAGTGAGCAGAATCCAAGAAAAAACAAATAGGAATAGAAGCACTACAAGTTACAAATAGCTGGAATAGACAAAAATAGACATTCCTTCTTTCTCTTATCAGAAAGATGTTTTCAGTTTTGCTGAGACACTTTGTATCAACATCCCCTGCTTCTGGCTGGTCTGTAACACAGTTAAATTGGGGAACATGCAATAATTGTTGGCATGCTATAAATCACGGAACACATCAGAGTGGTTCTAATGTATTTTCTGGTTTTTATTCTTGATTACTTAAGAATTTGTACACACACAATAGTAATTCATTAAACACCTCTCAATTACTTAAGAATTTGTACACACACAATAGCAATTCATTAAACACCTCTAAGACAAATTCCTCTGACTTCTTGGGCACCTCATCCTGCTTCCAAAATTATGTATCTAGAGAGCTCATCAGAATAGCCCCAAAGACACAGCGAGGTTAATCCATACAGAGAAGCTGAAAACCATTGACTGACCTATTGATGGCTGACATCAGTGGGTGCACATCAGTCTTTCACATTCATCAGGTGAAAGACTTCAGTGGGCCATCAGCCCATATGTTAAATCAGGGGAGACCATTTATTTCTGAACCAATTTCCTTCCCTTTCAACTAGAATTCTATTTCGGGTTACTAACACTTAATGCTATTTTCAACATTAGAAAAACAACAGAACTCATTAAGAAGCCACATTTACATATATTAACAGTTAAAATTAAATTTCTACATGTTTACCTAGAAAAAAAATATGGGAAGATCTCGCAAAGACTTTGTGGTTATTTTTAGCTGCCATAATAAGTTGTTAATTCAGTGCAATAAAACCTATTATTAACTACTGAGTGACTACAAAATCACTTGCTTAGTGAAGGTGAAAGATCTGTACTGACTGCATTCCAGTAATTGTTTTCTATGCAGAAGTGACTGCTTCCATGACTATTTTTTTTATCTTGAAGTTGAATGGCATTAGATTTATCAGATTTAACTACGAGAGCATAAGAAAAAGAAACTTGAAAACATGCAAGCCCACAATTTTTAATGTCTTTTACATATTTGTGGTGCCTACACAATTAAGCAGAGCAGTCAGACACAGGATAAACTCAATCCGCCTTCTTTAGCAGAAACCCTAAGACTATAAATTAACCCAAGGTGCAGGCCCATTCTCTCTCCAGCTTGCTTGTCGTGAGCTCAAGTCAGGGCTCGGAGGTGAGAAAGCTCACACAAGAGACCAATTGCCTAAAGATGCCCTTTTACTTTCTCCCTGATACATAGTGTTTTCAAGGTTCTTCTATAGCTTTTTTCCCCCCTCATTGCTATA
Organism: Monarcha castaneiventris obscurior; assembly: GCA_026261815.1. Lineage (NCBI taxonomy): Eukaryota > Metazoa > Chordata > Aves > Passeriformes > Monarchidae > Monarcha > Monarcha castaneiventris. The sequence continues at coordinate 50,499,016 of JAMPIT010000230.1, read as the reverse complement.
GGTTAAGATGACAAAAACTGAGCTATGCTGGTTTCCCCCTACAGAGGAGCAACACAGCATGTCAAGTCAAATTCTCCACATTCCCCCTCAAAACTGAGCAACTCACCTCATTTCCCGTTGACTACATCTGATTCTAACCAAGTCACTCCTCAGCCCAGCCCCAGTGATGATACTACAGTACTAGTACCTGATAAACAGCATGTACTTTTCCATGAGGTCAGAAAAAATAGTTAATTCAAAGAAAACTTTTACATTTATGAGCTTGCTTTGGCACCTGGTTTTCATGTCAGCATTATATGAGTATTAATAGGGAGACAAAAGTATAACAGAATCATCCAGGCAACTGTATGTGTAACAGCACCCATGTACCTCAAACCTCTCATGCATCAGTTTTGAGAAGAAAGACTCCTTACTGACAACAAGTCACTCATGCTAATTGAAGTCCCACGCTAGGTTACGGTAAATGACAAACATCTCTGGATCTTACATGAGAAAGCTTTCCTTTGATACATCGACAGGCTTGTCATGCTTTTTTGACTTAGTGTAAAATAAAGACATGGGACAGGAGGATTTTGAGACACCAAAAACATGAAGAAAAATAATGGAACTCATTACTGAGCACAGTTTTGGCTTGTTTAAGGTCTGCGTTTGCTAGTGAATGGAACAAATGATGTTACAGGGTAAAAGCTGCCAAGTTTCATTAGAGTACTTCTGTGAGAGTGTATGATCTCAGAGGCTATACGTGTTAATTTACAGCAGAGTTTAGATTAAAGTGATGAATGTGTATCTAGCATACATTTAAGTGCAATTTTAAAAGAAAACCAAACTGGGGCCTTCCTGTTCAACATGCCACTGCAGATTCTCCAGCGTAAAAGCAGAGCACCTCGAGCAATTGTTACAGTCTCTACTGGAAGAACGACACTGCATTTAATTAAATGTCCACTAGAACTGTAAAGTTCATTTCCTAACCCTGAGTTCAGCTATCAGAATACAAGTAGTTTGAACAGTGTTTCATATCTGCTTGATGGGTAAAAGCTGTTAGAAGGTCCTGTCAAACATGAAACAGAGTAAAAGATTAATTTCCCAGTAAATTTGGTTGTGTCTTTTTTTTCTCTTTAGCTCAAGATGCTGGTTAGCATTTAGCTATTTTGTTTCAGTGACCAGACCGAATAGAGCCCAGCTTCTATTCCTATTTGTTTTTTCTCATTTATCTCTCCTAAAACAATTGTAGTACTTTTTTACTCTTTTTACACATAAACGAGACAAGCATGGGTGCTATGCATTTATGTAGAAATGTGGCAAGAACGTTCTTCAGTGAGGATGCATTTAGATATTTTTGTTTGTCTCCCCATGTGTAACACATGCCCAAACCACAGCTAAACTTACACAACTCTAGAACTCCAAATCTGTCATTAATGTAATAAAGCACACAATCAGGCTTCCTGCTTATGTCTCACATACTTCTTTTGAAAGCAATAGGTGATGTCAGGCCAGCTGGGCCTCCATGAGAAATTACACATTAGCCACAAAAGGTAAAACATTGCAGAGAACCTCCAACTCAAAACCTCTCTAACTGGTAACTTACCATCAGAGCAGAGCAGTGGACAGATGATGTTCTGGGGCAGGACACTCAGCTCAGCCCTAGATTGGCAGGAGCAGCTCCCCAGGCTGCACTGGCACCTTTGTTGTCCCAAGAACTGCTCCAGGCAGCAGCTGGACGTGCACTCCTGCAGCTTAGAAGCACAACTTCATGCCAAGTAGTTGCATGCATTTTGATTGAAGTTCGCTTTCTTTTTAATTTTTTTTTTTTAAATCAGGTCTGTTTAAACTGAAATTGAACATTGTGCTTGTAGAAACAGGACCTACCAGCATCTGCTGACAGCTGTGCTGATACAAGCACAGCTCCTCTTCAGTGTGACACAGGAAACTGGGGAATGGATTCTGCTCTCTGTTATGTGACTGCAGGTCTATTGACTTCAGCCAGAGATGCAGACAGACACCAGCATAAGGATCAGGAACACTGCTTCACAGAAAAGACTGCCTAAAAATCTCTACCATACTCCATGAACTGCAGTAATATCCTTGCACATTTAGATGAGAGCAAGACTTTGAACCATCTAACTAGCTGAAGAACGAGGTAATCAGTGGCAAGCTAATGTACAGAAAATAGGTACATATTTTTAAATGTATGGGGATATTTCAGATGATAAGAGGATGGGTTGTAGATAAACAGTAAGGCATCAGAATGATACTCAAGTGGTATTTTCTTTTACACTGAAGCCTTCAAGTTAAAAACAAAGGCCAGTAAAATAAGAAGTTGTGTTTACTGGGTCCCTAGACTTGCCATCTAATACAGCTATTCATCAAAATACTGCATGCTTTTTGCATGACACATGCATCTTGTTCAATCAATGGAAAGCTGCAAAAAAATCTCCTAAATATTCTATTCTAAACAACACTTTGCAGCTACAACCACAGCCTGATTTTGATTTATTGAATAATTTGACCGGAGAACACCTTAAGTCACAACAACATTAAATGCAATAACTTTTCATTCCTTTGCTGAACACCATATGAAATTAAACAAAATAAAAATTGACAGCACCAAGTTATCCTGAATCTATTCCAGATGGATTAAGTTCACTGTATGTATTAAGTGGAGGCTTTAGCTTAGGTTTGACATTGCATTTCACTGACTCCCCAAAACAAATCAAAAATAACCTAGGATGTGTTACCAATTCCATTTTAAATCTAAATATTTCTGATACTAATTATAGAGCAAAAGGAGAAGGTTGAAGACATTTCAACTTTAACAGCCCTGCCATTCTGATTTAAAAATATCAGCTTTACATCTGCAAGAAATTTATAAAGTGGACTCTTTACAAATTGTTAGGGAGCAATTTGTGCACAGTTAGTTCTTTGTTTAATCGAGAAATCTGCCCAAACCCTGATTGTGTGCTTATTTCCCTAAGGCTGGGAGTGAAGGTTATTTCATTATGCCTTTTGGGAGCAGCAATCTATCTAATACGTTTCTGAATTATTCCAGACTGAGCTGAAGCTGAACATGAGAACAAAGCCTTGCTTCCACAGCAGAAAGACCAGACTAACTCCCAGCTGGGAAGATTTAGGCAGAGATTTATAAGTACAAACACTGAAGAAATTTGCAAGTAATTGCATGTATTTACTCTCTGTTGTGGTATGCAGTAAACTAATATTTATTAAAACATATCAGCACAGGACTGCTCATTACACCCTTCCTACACTCTTATTGCAAGGTTGTAATGAAGGTTTGTTTTGCTTTTTTTCCTTTATTCTTTCAGGGCAGGAGGACTAGTGGAAGAAGGTAAGAAAATCAGGATCACTGAATGGTGCCTGCTGTTTATGTATGTTGTAATGCACACAAACCCTATCTCTATAATTGAATAGAATATTGTAATTTCTGCCAATGAACAGTACTCCTATCTGTTCCTATTATAAAAACCAAAAACTCAGGACATTTAACCTTACTATTAGCTATCTTCGGGGTTTCTTGCTACATACAGAAAATACTCATTTATTATATTAGCACCTACACACTCTGCAGGTTCCTGCTTTGAAACAATGGTCAGTTTAATTTTTGCTGAGGTTAAAGTTTTGGTTCAGCGAGCACTGGTTAAGTCTCACTGGGCTGGGGCACCAGTTGCTTTGGAGATCACTCAGTGCGCAGAAATATGGCACTAAGTATCAACACATTTACTTTTCCCTGTGGGACCCTCATTCAACTACAACACAGGTAGAGTTTTTGGAAAATCAGGATCCTCCTTGGTGGTATCTACTTCTCAAAAAATTTTGTTAAAGGCAATTTGAAAGCCATTTGCTTTCCAAAGGTTTCCTAACAAAGGGAATACCTGGAGAAGTTATAGAAGTATCTGCTTTTGCAGAGTGCCAGGGATACCCACGTTTGTTCCATTCAGTGATAGTTCAAAACTGCCTATTCCAAATACAGCATTTCAAAATTCTGTTTTAACATTGCTGGGTGACAGAAGTCTACCTAGCTCACACATCACTTTAAAACCCCTAGCAATTCAAAAGTCAAGAAAGCAGTAGCTGTGGACAAAATCTGGCTCTGTCCCTGTATCCTCATCAGATAAGGGGGCCCTGAGATTAGCTCAGCCGGTGGGAGCATGGTGCTAGAACACGAAGGTTGTGAGTGCAATCCCTGTCTGGGCCATTCACTTAAACGTTCGACTTGATGATCCTTGTGACATAGTTTATCCAACTACAATGTCATGGCCTAAACTGATGAGATTTTACAATAATCAAACTGCTTTGCTTTAAGAGAGCACATTCTCTGTCTTGTAAGTTTAATTGAGAGCAGACATTCCTGTTTAACACTTAAAAATGTCATGAAAAATATTTTCCTGCAGAATTCTGTACGAAGTTCAAAAGGATATGTTTATAACACAGACTTTTGGTAAAAATTTAATAGATGGTGACTTGTACTTGGAGTCTTAAGTAACAAATAATTAGTAAGTACTTAGCATAATATATCAGTTCTAGTAATCTTTCATACAAGATTTTTGTGTAGTTCTCAGTATTTGACATTACAGTTACAAGAGCAGCACTTGGGGTTTTCCAACCAAGAGTCTGAATTTAGCCTGTCTCCTTCTACTACAAAATGAAAATTTCAACTAGTAATTACTTGGGGTTGAGTTGATGTAGTTTAAAGTTGGTAAGAATTATGTGCTTATTTACTATGAGGGTAGTGTAAGATTTATGACAGCCTTAACTATTAATTTTCACATTTATAAGTGCAGGGATTGTATAAACTATGAGACAGGTTAATTCCACTGTTGTCATTTAGTAACAGTAACTGGCTATTAAAATGAGTGTTTTCTTGAGGGAGTTTCCCCATGAAGTCCCTACACTACCTTCTGTGTCCAAGTTCCTTTGTTTTTTTCTTCTGTTCGGATATGCAAAGTTTCAGCCTTATGGCATGAAAATCCTATCTCAGGGACAATTAAACCAATACTCAACTATAAGAGACTTTCTGAAACAATCTGTAGTTTGTGGGTTACAAGGAAAAGAGTACACTGCAATATGACAATAACCTTAAGAGTATTTCTTTTTTTTTTAAACACAAAAAACCCGCAAAAAACCCAAACAACCAAACAAAAAATAACAAATAAAACACCCCCACAGAAATCTCTTTCACTAAGTGGGGGAAAAAAAGAGCCCATCATGTAAAAATCTAGGTGTAAGTAGAGCTGGCCAGGCTGATAATTGCTCCTCTGAGACCTGACGCACTCACTGCACACTTGACATCCTCTGCACTTTTATTATGAAGCAAAATTAACCACATACATTACAGCACAGTCCATATTCACCTTGGTTACTGACAAAAACACACAAAGATATCCAAATTCAAGACTGGAAACTAGGACCAAGATTTTTAGAAATCAGAACTCTAAGTTAGGCTTTGAGAGTGAGTTAGAGAAAACACCCTTCATTTTCACATTACCAAGCCCCAAAGAGCTTCCAGAAAAACTTCTTGATGCTCAGCACTTCTAAAAACTCGGCCACTTACTTACATCGCTGCATCAAGCTGTAGCTTGATTCCATGTAGCCCTGGAAGCAATGTTTACAGCCTAAACAACCCTCAAATTACTGTCCCATTCTCAGTTTCTAAGCTTCATGTGAAAAAAATTGTGGCAAACCACACTTTGAAAGGGCATCTAAAAAATAAAGGGTTAAAAAGAGTTACTCAACTCGAAACCCAGGCAAAGAAGAGAGATTTGAATCCCCTTTGAAAGTTTTTCTAATTAATTAGTAAGGCATGAACACAGCACATTAGACAAAGACTTTTATTTGTGACTTTGCTACAAACTTCCTTGGAGATCTCCAACAGATCTCAAACTCTCTGCTTGTCACCTGCTACAAATGGGAAATGCATCTGTGCATACCTGCTTTGAGAGAAAAATAGCACTTCATACAGAACATGACATGGGGCTTTTCTTAATCAGTCCTGGAGTTTGGTTCATTTTTTGGGGGGAAAAAAAAAGTGGGTCAGTGATGAAAAAACCTTCTTGACTCATCACTGTTCTATACCGACTTGAGGAAAAATCATGTTTAACAAGTCCTTTACTATCTTAGAAAACTGCTTACATGAGCAGATGGAAAAAATTACTTTCCTTTTCCCTCACCAAAGCTACACCTTGAAAAAAACAAGATATATAGCATGAAAACAGCAAAATAGACAGTAGATCAAAATTCCAAAAAGGGTTCACTTCTAATCAAGTTATTTTTAGAAGTATCTGTGTTCTTGTTTTGAGATTATAAAATCTAATCCTGAACATACTACAAAGCCTTCAGCTGTTTTGAGTGTGGTGGGATTTCACCCCTAATGAGTCCAAAATCAGTTTGTTTGCTCTACAGAACAACCACAGCTTTACTGAAGTAGCTTTGCCTACCTGCAGAGCCAAGGCCAGTGTTTCACACTGCAGCATCCACCACGGAAAACCTGTCGGCCACCTGATATCCAAGACTTGTACGTAAAGCCGCAGAGTGTTTAGATAAGAGGGAAATGACCAGACACCTACTGAATGTCCGAACCCTGTCAGAGCTGCTTGAGTAACATTTTGGTTTTGATCTGACACCCAGTATTCAGGTCCTTGCTAGACCTTATAGGCCACAGTTATGCTGCCTTTCCCAAGATGAAAAGCTTTGCAGCACATGCAAGCTCAGGACAGGATCTAACAGAGCAGAGTCCACAGAAATAACGTAAGTTTTGAGGCTTTTTCTCTGAGCATGAACAGAAGGCAGATCAATAAATCCAAGGCAGCTCTAGCTATGGGAGACAGGGGCCAGGAAAAAAGTATACAGAGCAGTTAGGAAAATTAATGATCCTGTGCATATTTAAGCATTATGAGACTAAGATTGGAAGATAAGGGAGAGTGCATAAGACTTCACAGAAAATAAGGAGAAAACTTTGGATTACCTTGACAGAAAGACAAATCCAAAGAAAGAGTGATGCAAAAGGAAACTCTAAAGGGCTCTGAAAGAAAACAATTTGAAAATTCATCCAGTTTTTTGTTCCTAATCAAACTCTTCATTAATATGATTTGAATATTTACTTTGTGTTTAACACAACACTTGGCAGCTAAATTTAACTGAGGTAATTCCTACGGTTCTCAGATCACATTGCATATAACAGATTTTTGGAATATATGTTTCTTCTTACAGGGCTAGCAACTACAATTGCTACAGCCACTTCTGAAAGTAATTTGTATGTGCTAACAACAGCATTGGGCAGCTGTATGGCATCTGTGTACGTAAATAAATAAACACAATATGTGATACACATGCTTATGCTGTATTGCTTTTTTAAATTTTCAGGTTGTTAAGTATTTTCTAAACACAAATAACGACACTGTGGTATAACCATTGGACTTTGAACAACTCCTAGTCAACTCCACATTTGTTAGCATGAGATCAGTTTTGACTACAATTTTGTTCTTTCTTAGGGATGGAAAAAAAAAATCCACTGCTAATAATACAGAATGCAGAATTTACTACTATTGAAAAAATTCAGACTCCTGAGAGGCATAAAGCCCCAAACCTGCAAAGGAATTTTTAACATATGTAATACAGATATATATACACACACGTGTATATGTATTTTTACACATATATAGGGAGAGGTTTGGGTAGCAGTGGATTTATACAGTGTCTTACAAAACCCTATTTTTAGCCCATTATAACTTTCTGAAAACTTCTTTTTCAGGAGTTAAGTTTTCCATGATTGTTCGACTGAGCAGAATCAAATATTATATTTTTGCTTTATGCTACAACAGAAAGAAAAGAACAAAAACAAACACCCAGGTTTCCATTTTCATTGATTGCTTTACTCTCACAATGAAAGAATGGCTGAACTTTATGTTTTGAACTCCCAGGATGGCTAACTCCCACCGATTTCTAGTTACTTCTGTTATTTAGAAAACACCAATACTATTGTTAGTAAATGTTCCCATGGTGTATGTACAAATGGTGCAACAACCAGCCATTTCACTTCCTTGTCACCAAGAAAAATTATTTCTTACAACCTGGATAAAGACAAGCCCAGAAGTGAGCCCAGGGCCCAGAAGGAAGCTCTATCCATTTCCTGCCTTGCTGTAGATTGTGCAACTGAATTTCTGGACCATGGCATCACATTCCCAACAAGCTATCTGAAACCAGCCCTCCCCTTTGTCCTATCCAGCCCACTTGTGTTTGGGTGAAAAAGGAGCCAGGGCTCTTTAGAAAACAAGTCACAACTTGGCTTGGTGTCGACAAGCAAATTTTTTCACCTGAAAAACATTTAACTTTTTGCTGAACTGTTGTTAAACTGCAGTGCAGATGACATTCAGTTTGAAAAGATGCTTCATAACGACACCTTCACACTGAAATTACACAGCCATTAAATTCAGTTAAACTTAGCACTGCCAGTTTTCATGCATTTATCATCAGGTGGAATAAAAAAACCTTGCATTCCCTGTATTTTATGAACTCAGAAATGAAACAGCAACCTTCCGATTAGTTCCATACAAGTGCAAACTACTGACAACTAGCTCTAACATGAAACTGAAGAAGGTGAACAGAAATTTAACATCATGTTATTGAAAGCATTTGTACCTCAGAGACAGTAAGTATAGAATATTTTATTTATAAACATATTCAATATGTGCATCATATTGACTACAGCTACAGCACCTGATTGCATATACATAAAATGGCACACCTATCTGATTTATATAAAGTTAGGCTGCCAAGAATATGTCTGTATTTCTTCAGACAACAGGTCTTCTTGAAGGGATCTACAGCACCTCACATCATGACATCATTACCTTTATTTGAGTTAGTATTTTTTTCCTTAGTTTCTGCTTCTCTCATCCTTTCTTCCTCTCAGAATTAGCTAACAGGGAAAAAATTGTATGGGCAGAATTTAACAATCTTCACAAACACAGTAAAAATTAAACATGCACTAATTTTAAATTATGTGCAGTGTATGAAGGTAACAGGCATATTTATGGCTATAATGGCACCATACAGTTTCATATAGCCAGCATTAGCTATAGGGTTTCCTGTAATATTTTTATATATAAAAATATATAAAAACTAATCTGCTATACATACATTACAAGCACTCTTTAACATACCAGATAACTTCCAAACAAAATGTTCAAAACAAAATACAGGTTTATGAGGGTGCTGTTTTGCTTGCATTTTATTCATAAAGTAGAATCACTATGTAACTCATGACAAGTTATTCTGTAGACAATGATGCATAACTCATTATTGTAAACCGAAAGGATTCCACTTATAGCTATTCAGCAATATAACTAAAATACACTATCACTTGTCATAATTGAACTAGAGCCATCAAGCCACTTGATATGGGTTCATAAGTGCTAAACCTAAGGACTTCCACTGCAACATGAGTCCCTTAAACTATTTATTACCCTCAGAACAGTAACTTACTTTCACCTGTCAGGATCAGTGATACTGTTTTCAGCAAAACCTTTGTGATTCTTTTAGTTCAGACACCATCCTGAAGTTACAGTATCAAAATGACTTCGTAACATGTAGTTCAATCAGGGAAATAATGAATGACACTGGGAAAAGATACTCCAGTTCAGAGCAATGTTCCTTTCTTTGTCATGCCTTTTTCCCATCTTCAAGCTGCAGATCTGTAACAATTACACTGAAACAATACCAAGAACAGTATCAGGGAGCTGGAAGGCACTTGCCTGCTACTGCATCTCCAAAACCAGGTATGATTCCCACATGAGTGGGAATTTCAGCAAAATCAAGTCATTTCAAAGTGGCAAATTTATTTTCATAAACAAACCCTTATAAAGTGCTGATGTGTTCTTTTAATAAATTAATGCTGATAATTGACAACACTCCCATACCTTGAACACTGAGCAGAACAGCACGAATGCAAAATCCACCAGTGCAGGCATGGGAATAAACCAGCAAAAGGATGATTTCTAATTCTGAAGCCAAACATCATCACTCCCCTCCTTTTAGAAGCAGAAAGTGGGGTGAGGACAAAAAAAGAAAAGAAAAAGAAAGTCTGCCAAAACCAACTGGCTAAGAAGAGTGACCGGAAGCGTACAATTTACTGCTAATGGTTCAGTGTCTGCAAGGACTGCTCAAGCTGTGCTCAACAAAAACTCAGTAATAGCCAAAGAGGAAAGTAAAAAAAGGCAAGATGTTTGGCTTTACTTTCTGTCAAATACTGTTAAATATGAGCCACTTAAAAAAACAGAATGAAAGAATCCAATAATGCTTTGTACAGGTGGTAGTGAGGTCCCTGGCTGGGCCTTCAGACAAAACCATTCCAGTGTAAACCTTAAAGAGGATTAATCCTCAAGGACCACTGTAATGAGACCTTAAAAGGCTGAACAACAGCAGCCTATCACGGAGGGAAGCAGTAGCCTGCTCCCAGAAGTCTTCTCTAGCAGAGTTACATCAAAGCAAACTGGGACCAGATAGCAGGATTCTGCAAGAATCCCTTATCTCAGCGCTAGCGGATGCTTCTCCTCTGATTGTCTTGAACTGCCACCTGTCCCAGACATCTTTGAAGGCAATGCTAAGCCTGTGATGGATCTGACCTCCTTGAGCTGAGATTCTTTTATGTCTTTCTTCATTTTCTGCTCGGTTACATTCTTTCCCTGCAACACACACTACATGAAACAAAGGGAGTTCTCACTCCTTGACTTACTGTCCCCAGCTATTTGAAAGCAAAAAAACAATGTTAAGGATTATACTTCACCCGCAATATGGAGCTGTCCTCAGGAGACAAGCCTCTTATTTTTGAGAGTTATAACTAGATGGCTTTACACGAAGGGACTTTACAATGAGGTTCAACATTTCTGGGAGCCAAGATAGGAAAGCTGCATATCAGAGATAGCTTAAAAAAACAAAAAGGTTCATAATACAGAAGTATATGAAAAATCACATTACAAAAATGAGCAGGAAAATAACCAGGAAGCACCAAGCCTTAGAGAAAACACCAAATTGTTGGAGTACATATATGCATCCCATGTTGCACACCAAGAGCCTTTAATACCAGTGTCCACCATACAGTGCCAAAATCATCCTAGATTAAAAGAAAAGGAATTGGTCACTACAAATAAAACAGCAGGCCTTCGACCTGACACACATGCCTACACTGAAATAAGGCATACATCCAGCCCCCACAAAGGGATATGGCTTCACCATGAATGTTGTGCATCGGGGTTGATTTGTAACCAGGGATGTGCTGGCAACCACTCTCCCACTGACTTGGTGACATGTACTTGCAGTAGGATCAGCCAGAGTTACAGAGCTGAAGATAAATTCAGGGGAATATCATCAGATTATTTTCTCATAGCTACAAGCCATAATATACAAGTCACTGTGGTTCTTAAAAGGCTGGGCTGAGGAGGAATACTGCTACAGCTCCCACCTCTGGTTTCCCACTTTTGCACTCAATTAATTCTGGACTATTTTGTAAGTCCTTTTCTTCTAAGTACATGGCACTGTCAGAAGAACAAGAAGCAAAATATAGCTAGGCTGAAGAGGATTGCCGCCAGCCAGCAGCACCTCTCAGTTCCCTGCACAGACAAAATCAAAGGGTGTCATTAGTTGCAGTTGGGTGGGTCTCATGGAAGCACTATGCAGCAGGATGGAAGCACGAAGAGAAAGCACCTTCTTGAGTGCTTTTGAAGCTCCCTAGGAAATCACAGCTGGAAGAATTAAACCAACAGCTGAGCTAGACTCTGTGAAAGACTGCAGCAAACAATGAGCAGATATACAGAGTCTGAATGTTAAGTAAAAAAAAGGCATTACATGGAAAACACTGAGCAGACCCCAGCATCTTCTTGGAGCCAAGACCTACTGGCACATGTTGTGGCCTAGAGGCAGGCTCAGAAGGAATTTGAAAATGACTTCTTCCCATCCATATAACAATTCGTACAAGAGGGTATTGTGCTCTAAGACCACAGAGCAATGCCAGGCTAAGCACCAGGCTCCCATAAGGAAAATACGAAAGTCATTTCTCAACAGACAGCAGAGCACACAATTTCAGATGAGTTTCCTCCTCAGAGAGCTGTGCCAATACCTAGTGTAACCTTAACAAACAGTATCCATGTCTACATCACTTCCTAACGGCAGCCCAGAGACCACCCTCTCATGGTAAGGCATGTCAACCTTGCTCTTTGCCAGCCTCCAGGCACAGCCTCAGCAGCAACTGGCCCAACACACCTCTGGTCCAGCAGGACCTGCATGCTCATGCAACCCACACGTGTTGAAGCAACACAGGCAACACTCCCAGAGGCTATCTACCAAAAAATTCCAGACAGGAAGGCTGGTCACTACAAAGAGACACAGCATGCTTTAGCCCACCTGTACAGATCACCTTTTCAGAGCGGAATACACACAAAACTCACGTCTATGGGAAGAACCACAGAAGACCTTGTCCTCCCCAACCCTGGTTTATAATGCAGAAAGGATGAATGGCACTACTAGACATCAGATATGTGTTAATCTGGTAAGTAACTACTGACTTTGAAGAAATGTGCTATTTCCCCACAAGAAGCAGAAACATTTTCATGGGCCAGCATTCTGTGCTTCATTCAGGTTTTTAATTTATTCTGTGGGATCATATGAAGCCAAATCAGGCCTTTAGCCTTTATTTAAAGGGGTTTCTTCCAGTTTGCTTTATGTGTTTAAATTAAATGCAGAAAAATTAAAAGAAAAATTTTAAGAGTGAAAAAAAGCATAGACCATGGTCATTGCCAGTCTCATGCAATGTATGACATACATCAGTCTTTCCAAATCAAACATCCCAAATACTGGGCAGCTCAATAATTAGCTAGCAATGTATGATTAGTGCTCTTCTTTTCCCTCCTAGTTAAAAGAAAAAAAAAAATCCACTCCAATCATAGTAGTAATTAATGTTTTTGATGTCTGGCACCAATTTTATTGTTAACAGCACTGTTAGGTCAGTGGTGTTAATGCCAATTCAAATACCATCCAGCATGAACAACAGCTTTGGTGCCAACAGCTTCCTATCACTGTACTATGCTGGTCCATCCCGGTAAAGTGAGCAACCACTGTTTATACCTAACATAGGCCTTGATCCAAATTTTATTCATCCAAGTAACCCAATTCCATTTCAACAACAATATCTAACAGAAGTCAAGGCCAAGGCTTGAAGCTTTCATAAGTTGTATCTTATGTAGATAGGCTGGTGAAAAAAACCCCATAGAAATCAAATTCAGTACCTTTTCACACTAAGGAGTCAGACATGCTGGAATGAAATTTAATTCAACACATTTTAACTCATTAGTTATTTGCCTCTATACTTGGTAGGGTGTTACACTCAGCTGTTACCATAATCAGCCATTTATTTGAAAATATTTCAAACGCCATTACTTTTGGCTTGTTATCACTGGCTACTTCAATGGGGACTGTAGATAGAGGAATAACAATATTCAGCTCTTCATTTGCAAAATGCTAACATGGATCTGTGGGAATTATGATTTTAAATTACAACTAGAATGGAGAACAGGTAAGATAAAAGGGCAGAACATAAGGCAACCAGGGATTATTTCAAAGTTCATTAGCCAGCAGCTGTTGATTCATTGAATTAACTGGGTTCTGGATCAGCATCATTCAACTGCTTGGGAAAAATGATGGCTCAGGGCAGCACTGAAATGTGAAAGGGAAACTACAATAAACAATGGGGGACCCTCTATACTACCTTATTCAGTGTGAAACATGAAAAAAAGCATAACTGAGATTAGAAAGCAATTCTGTTATCTCATGAGCTGTTTTGAACTCAAAAAAACTTCAGGACAATTAAAAAAAACAATAAAGAAAGGAACATCAGAAGACTGTTTCGTAAGTGATAATTCTTATCTTTAAAAGGAAGTATGAAGATGTACAAACCTGTACATACAAACATTCCCATGCACACATTGCTTTTCCTGCTGCTGTGTTCCCACCACCACCAATGCCAATGACCACATGGCAACAGAGCAGCTGTACTCTTTAAAACACATCTATTGAATACATCGATATTCAGGATAACACTGCTTCCCTGCACTGGTGGTTGCTGCCTTGGCTGTAAGCCATATTATCAGAAATGAATAAAGGTAGCCTGTGTAAGTGTAACTGAAAGGGTAAGCATTCCTGACATGATCTGCAGACTCAGATGTGACCCACTCAGCAAACTCAAGAGCCCCAGTTGTAAGTAATTTGAGCAGTGTTTTAATAAGAGTTTAGAGAGTACTGTGTAAACTATTAAGGCTAAGAGGTAAAGAACCAGGCTAAGAGGAAGCTAATTGTGCTGCTAGGTGTGAATAAAAGGAAGTAGAGGCTATGGCTAAGTGGCTCTCCTCCTAAGTACGGAGCTCAATCAATAGCAATGAAGCTGTATCTGCTAGCAATCCTGAAAACGGTTCAGCAACCAAAGCATTTAAACTGTCTTAAAAGTAAAGGCCTGTTCAACCCTGGACTCCAACAGGAGGCTGGCACTGAGAGACTTCCATGGACAAGCTTGAAACTGCACTTTGACAACGGGGACCATGCTGCCTTCCAAATCCTCCCTTGACAAGTCCATGGTCGGTGCCATGGAGAGAGCAGGCTCACGGTGCCCCCACGCTCCCATTACTCCCACTGCCCACCTGAGGCATCCTCTGTGACACAGTGCACTCCCTCTGTGCCCACATAAGGGCTGGGGGCAAGAGCAATGAAAAATAGGGCACGTCCAGATTTCAAGCACCCAGAATGAAAGAAAATTAACACAAGACAACCAGGACAGAAGAGCATCCTGTACACATTAGCTATTCTACAAATTAATTATTGCTAAAGTTTTCTTAAAAGCTAGACAATGACAGCAGAGATGGAGAAAAAAAACCCTGAACTTAAATGTTTATTTTCTACATTTAGACACAACAACTGAGGATTCTGCTGCCTGAATACAGACACATAGGGCCATCTTAGTTCCGTAATATATCTTGAGACATTCGTACAGAGTTAAGAGATGACCCAGGATACAAGGGGTTGAGCAGACTGGCAGTCAGACCACTTAGGATCCTCACAGGCATGAAAATGGCACTCACATTCCAATCTCTACTTAGGCAACTAAATTCCCTGTAGTAACACTGACTAGAGAGAACATCAACACAAGAGAACCATCTCACATTTTTCCCCACCTTCCAGCTGCTGATACCATAGAAGTTACGTTGTAGGCACACAAGATCAGCCCAAATCCACAGATCTTCTGTTCTAAAAGCATTGTGACAAATGTCTGTGCATCAAGGGATACAACAACTTCGAAGAAGCTTTTCACTCTCTCCTGATTTAGGGACAGCTGATCTGCCTTGATGCTCAAGAGGTGGATTACATTATTTCATGGCTTTTTCTTCACAGTTTTTAACCATGATTCTGTGGCTCTGAGCAATGAATTCTGTCTCTTTCCATGAAGGCAGTATACAACAAATACATACTGTAAAGCAGCTAAAAAAGCTTTAGCTGAAAAAAAACAAATCAAGTCCATCAGAGAAGTGTTTCTGCATTTATCTTCCCCATTCTTTAAAAAAGCAAACAAAACAAAAACACCACCACACATAAAACCTCACCCCACAGCTTCCTTAACATACACCTGAACACCAAAACAAGAAGAGATTAATATAAAAGTTTCAATGCGCTACTCAAAACATTTTTAGAATTTTGAAGTCCAACACAATTATAGGGCTAGAAATAATTTCTACAATTTCTACAATTTTTTATTTCTAATTTAGAAATAAGAAATCTAAATAGTCTATTCTCCCCACAAACAGGATCACCTCTTTCCATATAATTACCTATAGTTTCCAGCTGAAATGAATACTACTGGTAATGACAAGAAAAGAATCAACACACAGAAAAATATGCATTCACCTAAACTTGAAAAAAAAACCAAAGCAAAACCCCCCCCAAAAAAAACAAACAAAAAAATCCCCAGAAACAAACAAACCCCCCCCCAAACCTACAAGATTACCTTTCAATTGTTCAATTACATTACACTTCAAAACTTTCCAGATTTTGGAAGTTTTGAAGTCTGTCTCAGGCTGAGGAGAGAAAAAATGCGTAACAAGGAAGAACATCTCTACATTCTGTAAATCTTTAGGTGCAATTGTTACTTCCAAAGGAGACCATCACACAGAGGCAGCAACTCCAGGGCTCCCAGGAGACACTGCTGATTTCAGAAAAGGCCTCAGAGAAATGGGCAGGAGTATTTGCAATGAGCAGTTTCAAAAGCAATGCAGGAGGTTTGGAAGGCATCTTGGAGAAGCTATTTTAACTTATAAGCTGCTAAGCTTACAAGGTCTGCAGCACCTTCCTAAATTTCACACTGAAGTTGCCTCTGACCATAAGTTGGAATCTGAGAAGAGTAATGTTTTTTGTTGGAGGCTATTGAAAGATACTATTACATTTTAGACTTTTAATCCCAAAAATGTTTTTGCAAACATGCTAATTTTTTTAAAGACTCACACTTCAGTTGCTCAGCTGACATGAGCAGTCTGACATTCACTTCTATAACAGAAGCTTTTTTCCTTGTGAGTTCTATTAAAAGCTTTAGATTTTACTTTTTTCAACTACCCCTACTTGACAACATCTGGAAACCACCCCATAAATCACTGTCAGAAGAGAGTTTTGTTACTAGAGTGGCTTAAGTCTCTCCCCTGCAAAATGCTGCACAGAGTTGAAGTAGGACCCAGATTCTCAGAGGCCAAACTCACTTTGAAATTGACGAGTGCCTAAATGTACTTAAAGCCTCTGGCCCTAAATCTCTATGAGGATTCTCCACTGACATTCTCCTACCACCGTCCAACTAGGCCAGGTAGAAACTCTCCACAAAAAGCTGTCCTGGTCTCCTGTCACCCAAAGACACCGGGAAACTAGAGGTGAGCTAAGAAAAGTGCTTGCTTTGGGACTATCCAGAAGTGTCTTGGTCTCTCCTGAGTCTCCCTGAGTTCTGAGTCCCAAATTATGCCAGGGAGATGACAAGGGAGGCCACCACCTACCCCTCTGCAAGCCGCTTCCATGAGCTCATCTGCTGGTGGTGACCTGGACCACTCTCACTGTCAAATGTGCCATGCATAGCTGGCCATTGCGGTTCAAGACTTGCTGCCATGAAAAGTCACTGCTTTCCAGTTACTGCATTTTAAGACAGTGTTTCCAGTTAACAGTTTGCATTTTTAGAAACAGAATCCAATTCCTTTTTTTTTTTTTTTCACAGTCCCTTTTCCTTTCCTATGGGGATACGAAGGAAGGGGAATTCTTGTCAACAGAAATTAAAACTTAGTAAATGACCAAGTGTACCTAGTGAACCAGCATTGTCCCTTGCTGGGGTCTTTCATTCATGTTGCAAATTGATTTTGAGATGACACTAACACTGGGTAATCTAACTTGGGCAGTTATGCAAGGCCCAGTCCTTACAAAGCTAAGTCCAAGAACAGTCAGTGGGAACTGAGGGCAATCAATACCTTTGGAGGGCTAATCCTATGAAATGTGCACTAAGCAGCTCCCACTTCCCCAGATAAATACAGAAGCTTCAAAACCAGCAAAATAAATCCCTGGTAAGGAGAGGGAAAAAAAGAAAAGGAAAAAAAAAAAAAAAAAAGGAGCAAGTTCCTGCTTTCAGCTAGTGCAATCTCTTCGAGATGAAGTGATTTACTGGAAAGAGAATCCTGCCAGGGCCATACATTCCTGTATATATAAATTTTTGGATCAGAGCCAAGTGAACTGTCACTGCTTTTTACTTAAGCTAATTCTTCAGGTTTTGCTAATTAGGTACTAACAGTTCTTTCAGATGAGCTGTGAAACCCAGGGAAGAATATCAACAGTATGTTTTAAATCAAAGTGTTTACATCAGGAATGATTCATTTTCTCCATGAGGAATGACTTGTGAGACAGGCAGTCTTAGCACTGCCATAAATCTACATGAAAATTAAAATTGTGGAAGAGAATAACAAAGGCAAGTTGCTATCCCCATCTCCCCTGCCTCAGCCCCAGCTCTAGAGATGGAATTTACATTAACAAGGGGCTCCAACTACCACTGGAATTAGTGTTTGAGAAACGCAGGATTTTAAATCCTTTTAAGAAACACTGTGATTAAGGTCAGTAACCCTGCTCTCCTCAACAAAGAAAAGGAACAACACATGAAGGCAAACTCTAGCATTTCTGTCATCTGTCCTAAAGCTTTTTTAAAGAAAAAAAGTTTTTAAAAAGTTAAACAAACAAAACCAGCCCCCCTCCCTTCCTTTGTGTGCTGTGTTTAAACAGTGGTTAAGAAATCCGTAACAAAAAAGACAGAAAAGAAAAATTTCTGGTTTAGGCCTTTTTTTTTTCCCTTTTATCTGCTGGAGGATAGAAGGCTGTGAGCTGAGCATGGGACTGCACTCACATTCTCAGTTGCTAAATGGTTGAGGGGTGCTCTGGTGGTGCAGAAGGGCCGCCAGCTCCACAGCATGTTTCATCCCAGCTGTTTGAAAACCTGGTTCACTTGAATCACAACCATTATCCCCACCCACACTCTGCAGGAGAGCAAACTCCCCCTCAATGAGGGATTTATTCCACATTTATGGTAACTATTATTACCAACATTTACAACATCAGTCATTTTAATTAGAAAAAAAATTAAAACAAAAAAAATCCTGCAATGCACAAACAGACACATACAAATTTACATATAAAAATGCAAAGCACTCAAGTTGTTTCTAATAACTGCACCTCATGGAAGGGACATGCGTTCCACACACAATTGACTTAAACACTCTTTTTCTTTTTATTGTCATAAAAATACACAGATGTCCTTCTTCAAAAAAATTATTTTCCCTTATCCTGTGTTACAGGAAGCCTGCCCACACTTCTAAATACAAAGTGGGTATGAATAGAAGCAGGAATTAGGCATCTTGAAAAGTCTCTATATTCCAGCCACAGGGAAACTAAGAAATTAATGTGAGTGTTAACATACCTGACTATGTTGAATTAAAATGTTTTCCATCCATATGCCCAGCAAAACTGGCAAGAAACTAAGAAAGGAAACAATAGACTCCCTGATTCTTAACCTGTTGCTACAGTGGGACTGATGCATGTTTACATTATTCAGCCTTCTTCATATGGACCACTAAAAGTGTCAGTCTGAATACAGTTGCCACTTTGATGAAAGCATATCTTACATATATAAATGATACAACTACTATGAAAATTTCAGTAAGACTGTCTGCTTCCCTATAAATCTAACTAGACATTTGTCTTTTTAGTTGTCTCTCTGTATCATAGCTATTAAAGGTAAATAAAAGCATGATGGCTCTTTTTATGACGTTAATAGCTTGAGGGACTTTACAAATCAGTGAATACAAATGTACTACTCATTACAGGAGAGGGAAGCAGGTCGGTCCATCTGATGCTTTCCGACTTAGATTTCTGCTTTAAGATCTTGTTGCTCATTTAAAATTAACTCATCTCCTGTTTCCCTACTGCTGTATGCTGGGTAACTTCTGGTGCTCTCTCAACTTCTGACATCAATAGTCCACACAGCCTAAATAGCTAGCATTAATGGTCAAAATACCACATAGTAGCATCATTTAATCTTGACAACTCTTGTCAAAAGGTGAATTTGAGAAAATAAAACAAAATAAACTCATTGCAAACCACTCAGACACATGCTGACTGACCAGTCTTTTCTTCTGTCTGAACCTTCAGTAATTTCAGTAACACTTTGAACAAGATTTAAGGGGTGAGCTGGCAGCTGGCCAGATGGTCAAAAAGGCTATCTTCCCCACTAAATTCAGCATAAGGTTTGTTGTTTGTTTGAGGGTCGTTTTTGTCATATATTTCATTTCTCCCCAGCTGTACTGCCTACAGAGAAGCTGTTTTGCTTCCCCAATAATACTTGTTTGTTTTGTTGGGGTTTTTTTTAAGCTAGGTTTGGGCGTTTGTTAACCAGAAGCCCCGAGGTAATACTTATATGCACTGCTGCTCACAAGTGGCCGCTTGCACTGCACGTTCATGCCTCTCTGGCAGGAGTCTGCTGCTGGTGTGCTGCAGCACATCCTCCTCAACACAGAGATGAGTAACTCCCCCAGAGGGTATGAGCAGGTCTGTACGAGAGAGGAGGAGAGGAGGGTGTACAAAAACTAACTGACTACTCTGAAAATGAGCTCAAAAGCTTAACTGCAAACTTTTTCCCTAAATACTGATCTAAACTATACAGACAACAAGTGTTCATTTTCTCATAATACCTCCATCCTTATTAACAATCAGGCTTTTTTTTTTTTTTTTTAAAGGAGGTTGGTGAGACTTAAGGTTGTGCAAGACACACTTTGATCTGCACCCTGATGAGTGAACATTCCCCTTTGCTGCTAGCCCGACTAATGAAGGGATAAAATTAGCTTTTATCCCTGGCACTTTCTTTAGCAAAAAACCATGCACTAATCAGCTGTCCTCACTAATCAGTCGTCTGGCTAATGACCTTTTGCCTTAAAACACTAAAATTTCTGAATGATGTTTAAAAAAAAAGAAAACCAATGCAGACTTCTCTCTCTTTGTGGGTCTTAAGCCTATCATCTGGAATTGGAGACTCAAAGGTTAAATGGCAAATCTGTCTCCTGACTGGGTGATAAATCTATAATCAAAAGGCACAAGCCTTGACACCTCAAGATGTACTTCATTACTACACAACTAAATGATCTTTTTTCTCTTTTTTTGGAAACTAGAAACAGATGAAAAAAAAATTGCTTAACTCCATCATACTTTGCCTGTGGAGAAATCCACTCCACATCTGTGTTCAAGTGTCAGTTAATTTCTTACTTTTTTATTAATGCCTGAGCAGGAATTCAGAAGTTAAAACTATTTGCCTTTTTCCCTCCCCCTTACAACTTCAGGGAACTATAGCTGGGAAAGAAAATTGCAAAACCACTCCATCAGCCTGCATTCCCAAACACACTCATGAATGTCTAAAAAAACCCTCAAAAACAAAACAAGAAGTCCCAAAGCACAAAAATAAGCCTTCCAATTCCCCAAATTCTCACTCTACAGGGCACAGTCCTTCCTCTTCTCAATAACATACTTTAAAATTGTTTTATAAGAGGGATTTTTAAGGCCTGTTTCATTTTCTTTCTCTGCTTTCTATAATGAGGCCCTTTTTCTTCACATATTAAGGAGGTGGAGCAAAATACAACCCTGGATGACTGAGGAGGATTAGCAACAGATGAGATGTCCTGTGGAAGTTGCTTTGCAGAGGCCTGCGATGATTTCTAGCTGCAGTGCAACTGCACCCTGGTTTTTAACTTCGGGAAAAAAAAGATTGTATTTACCACAAACACCGCTCCCTCCAGACAAAACATTCTCCCTGGGGATGATGCAAAGTGACAAAATCACATTAAATTTGACAGCCCTCCAACTTTGCAGCCCCAAATGAACCAGCAATCAATACTCACGGTAATGAGGGTCCATGTAACCATTCCGGGGGTCCATGGTAAAGAGCGTCCCACGGTAAGGTACAGAAGGTTCGGGAAGGTGCGATATAGATCCATGGATCTCCTTCTTGATTAATGAGGCCCTTTCCTCACTCGACGTGGAAGGCTCTTCACTGATCTTGCCGAGGCCTTGCCCACCCTGCGGCTGCATTGTGATCGCGTTCCTTCTCTCTCTGTGATAGGTCTGCCCAGGACTTTCATCCTCTGCAAAAAAACGAGGGAGAAGAAAGAGAGAAGGGAAGAAAAAAGAGAGACGCACACTTTTAGCCCATTTATAGCAAATACAATAAAGAAAAGTTCTCCCCCCGCTGCCTTCCTCCTCCCGGTATAAGTTTGTGACAGGAGGTGCCTGTGTGGCTGTGAGGGATGGCCTGGGGACGCCTGCCCGTTCAGAGCCGGCAGCAGCGGAGCAGTAGATCACCGTCACCCATGCACTGATGCTCCTACCAGCGGGGCTATCAATTGTGCAGGAACAGACAGAGGCTTGCTGTTTCCCTGCCTCTGGGACAAGGAGGCTGGGAGCTCCCTGATGGGGAGTCAAGAAATTATTTGTCACACAGAGGAGAAGATGAAGCCCACCAGCTGGGCCTAAATCACACCCAGCCACCCACCACAGCTCTGCAGCCCAGCTCCAGGTCCCAGGGTTTGTCTGTGTGAGGGGCTGAAACCTCGCAGGGAGGTTAGCAGTAATCAGAACTAAGGTGGGCAAGAATAAAATGGGTCCAAGGGCTCAAGATACAGGCCCAGCAGCATCAGGCAGGCACAAGCAAGGCCACCTGCTCTGACAGTGTCACCATGTCGGTGCCTGTGCAGGATTGTTAAGTACACTCCCCCTACCTCTTCTTCCCATATCCACACAAACAAAGCCACAAACTCTTAATGAACAAGCGGGAATAAAAAAAGGGGATGGGGGGGGGGGAGGCAGGAATAATAATAACTAAGAGGGTCAAACCCAAGCCCTAGTTTGGAGTAAGCCTCTAGGCCTGTGGTACCACTTGGAAGGGGAAAAGAGCCTCCTGACCATGGCTCCACCAACCTTCCTTGCAGACAGCTCCAGGACTAGGTAATAAAACAACCCTCTGCTCCCATATGAACTTTAACCCCTAGGGACTACACAAACCTTTCAAAAACTAGACAAAATGGTTCTGTTCATCAAAATCAAGATGCATGTTCCTAGGTACATTTCACATATGCCATGTGGCAGATGGGCATTGTTAGGTACGTATGTCTCTAACGTAAATGCTCTCCTCCAGCTGCATTATTGGTTTAAAATAGAGATGATTCTCTAAACAAGCATGATTGATTGCTGGCTGTAATCCTTGGCCAACACCAATGCTCTGGGTACAACCTTGTTCCATTAGCCATGCTGCACATGCAAGTGTACACCAATACATCTTGAAGGAGTACTGACAAAGACTTCATTTCAAAGTTGCTCTGGAGTTCTAAAAGTACACAAGGAATCTCAAATTATTAAATGCTGGGCACAAAAATGGTAACTAGAAAAGGAAATTAAAACACCCTTAGGAAATAAAACTAAATGCTTTTAGTCTACAACCCACATGCAAGGAAGAATGATTGACACCAGTGCCAAGATTTCACTTCAGTTATCAGAGATCTGAGGTCAGGGCTAAGTTTTCACTTGTACCTTTCCCTGGTGTACTTGTTCACACAGCACAAGCAGCAGCCACCAATTCACCAGGTGACTACTTTCAGCAAGCCTGACACTGGCGTAACTCAACCTATGTGCCTTTATAGGAATTAGATTAGAAAGAGGCTCTGTACATACAGATACCCAGCCATTATATGTGTAAACTAGATATACCATTGCTTTGAATGAAATGCTCACCAGTGTTTTCCCTGCCCCCTCTCCTCCCAAGCAGCAACAACACAAAAACTCAGCAGCATAGCCTATTGAGCACTTAATTATTTTTCTATCTCCAAGTATTACAGCAACCAGGGTTTGCTGACTTATCAGCATCTTCCAGGGACAGAATTATTTTTACAGCCAGCAGTAATTCCACATACAGAGCTTTTCCAGGATTTGGGTCTGAGGAGAAAGAGTTAATGGAAATAGACAACAACATTACAGAGTTTAAACCCTTTGCCCTTTTCTACTTTTTATTAATATGCACAGGCACTGGTCCCTGCTCTGGATTAGCAGGGTTTAAGGTTTCAACTTTTTACACTGAAGCTGGTTTTAGTTAGAGAACTGCAAAATGGGGACTAAAACTTTAAAACTTATATGAGATTTTTAGAAACCTGCTTGTATAAGTAAAAAAAAAAAAAAAACCCACCCAAAAAACCCCCAAAGATATATTTTCCATCAGGTTTCTCTTTAGCCAGAGTCTTTTATGTTAAATTTCAACCTAGAGTGAACTTTCACTGATGAGACATAAACTCCTATAAAAATAGGGTATTACACTCCATTTGAAATTCTGACAGACTCTTAAGTAGAGCAAGCTAACCACTGCTACAACAGTTCAGAAAGAAGAAAGCTAGAGTGATTTGTGGGGCTGTATAATCACTCAGATGATCAGATAGGATTTCAGTTCTTTTACTCTTCCACATAAAGATAATATTTGTTAAACCTGCCATCCTGGGATACAACAAGAAGCTGACATCTGTCTGCGGGCTCCACTTTCATACTTTTCTTCTCAAAACATGCACATGTCATGAATCAAGGTACTAGTGACTGTTATGGAAAAGGCTGATTTTTCAAATTGCTGAATGAAATTCAAAACCTACTTTCAGTAACTTAGAAACTAAAGGAAAAATATGGTTTGTTTTAATAAGCTTTTCCCTTTTTTGGTTACTTGAGGAAAAAAAACAACTATTTTTTCTTCTGCATCAACAATCTCTCTCCCCGTTATGAAGTTATTGCCATGTGCCATTACAAGTCAACAGTTTCTGTATGTTTTCTGCTACACAAAAATTGCCCCAGAAGTGTTTAACTAAACATGATGGCATTTTTGCAATAATAATAAGGCTTATTCATCAGCCAAATAGCTTGCTAAGCATTTTCTTCACACCACTGGGTTGCTTTTGATAGGGGGCAGATGAGAAATTTGACAGCACCCACGCTCCAGGACACTAAGAGCCAAGCAGTTTGCAGGAGCTCCCCTGGTGCGGAGCGGGAAACTCCTCTTGCAGTAATGCTGCCGACTCTCACGGCAGGCGAGCCACTCCAGTGTGCCAAAAGGGGAAAGCTGTCTAATCTTGTTCTGGTTCAACTGAATTGTTCAATAAAGTTTCAAGAGTAAGTGCAGGCAAGGCGCGCCAGGCCAAATTATTGACAGAAACACACTGTCCACCATGGCAACAAGTGGGATTCTAAAGCAAAAATGTAAGCAAACAGCCCACTTCTTCAGCAGCATCTGCCAAAGGGGTTTTACAGCCAAATAAGTGAAAACTGTTCTGTTACTGCTCTGCTCACATTTTAGAAGTAGCCACCTTTAGGGTCAAAAGAAACATCTGATTTATTAAAATGTTGCTGTGAGACAAATGCCAAAGCGAAAGATGAAGTTGGTGGCAGCCCCACCAACTCCATTATAATTCCTTCCAACTTTTGCCAATGTAAGAGTGAAGGGTTAAATAAGAAAAGAAAAAAGTTATCATGCCCAAGAGCAATCTGCATAAGCTTCTCTTTCTTCACATACGCCCTTACTCTGACTTAACAAGCCAATAGCCAGAGACACACGTTAGAAGTGCCCAGTCTTGAATGATCACATTAATCCAGGATTTTCACATCCACTGAGAAATACCTGATTTAGTCCTTCTATTTTGATCAGAAGCAATTTTTATTAGAAGTGCTGAGCACCTCACTTAATGGAGCACCTCTCACTTAATCAAAAAGCTTTCTCAAAAAACTCACACTGAACAGCATGCCTGAATAAACACACTTCTAATTGCACAGCTAATTTACTTAGAAAGTTTAAAAAATCAGCACAAGCCAAAGCCTAATGCAAAAATCTATTAAACTTTCTTTACCTGTTGAACTTTTTTGCATTTTTTATCACAGACCAAGACAAATTAGAAGCTATTTTACTTTAAACCACCTAAAATCAGCAACTGAAGAAAAGTTGAAATCTAGTGATAGAGCACATTAAAAATCAATCCCAGCACACTTCAGAGACCCTGCTTAAACAAGACAACACCAGCCCAGTTAAATCTCATTATATATTAAGTTTCATCACCATATTTCTGCTTGCAACTTCCAGAGAGCATTTCTATCTCATGAGAGATCTGACAACACACCTCACCTGGGTAAGAGAAAAAACAAGATACTTACAACTCAGTCCAAGAGACACTGGCTGATGTTCCTTCTAAGCTCTTCTCTTCTCTTGACCAAAATTCTCGGGCTACCAGGACATGGGCATTCCTCCCTCTTTTCATCTCTCTCCCTTCTCCCCCCCACCCCCGCCCCATCTCCCTCCCTCTCTCTCAGAGGCAGTGCTTCTCCCATTAGAGGAATTAAAAGTGGTTGGTGCCATGCTAAATTTAACAAGCTCATTAGTATTCTTCCTGTGTGCTTCCTAGTGAACTCTCCCTATTCAAGCGGCTCTCTCTAGCTGAGGGGTCAGGCGGCTAATCATTAAATCAAACTAATGTCACCCTATCACAATCAGCCTAAGAGAAGGAGGGTTTATTATTTCAGTTTATGCTAAATAAACGGTTTTACAAATGGTCTCCAAGCAAGGTCAACAGCAGCTTCAATTACAAGACAAACTTAACAAGAGTTGCTATAAACCAAGTGCTCCATATTGACCTAAGCACAAGCTCAGCTCTGCATATTGCCACTAGCAGGATTGTACAGGAATGCATATTGTAAAATAAAGGAAAGGGTAATCTTTTCTTTGCCAGAATTTGTGACTGCACAGAGACTGCTCATTCACCTCTCCCCAACCAGATTGCTGCTCAGCTCAATTCACCCCACACAAAGGCTGAAGACCAGACCTCAATGGACCGAGTGAAACATGTTCAAAACTAGGCTCTCTATTGTGACTGAATTTCTTAACATCTTTTCAAAAAGCGGAGAATGCCTTGAGGCTAAAGGAAGAAACAGGCTAATGGTGAATTGGGAATACTGAGCAAATTTCAGAGCCCTTTCCTCCTAGCTTTTGAGGTTGAAAGCAAGCTCTTTCCTTTCAAGTTTCAAAGTCCTTTTTCCTCCCGCAGTGTCACAGAAGGATTTGAAAAGAAGGTAATTGTGCTCACAGTCCCCCTGATCAGAGCTTACGTCCTATTTCTGGTATTTCAGAATACTTCTCGCAATAATGGTGCATATAGCTCAATCCCTTAACCGTCCTGCACTCTGCAATTGCTCATTAAATGAACAATTGCTGGTATAAAATGCCTTTTATGTTCAAGGTCTGGATATAAGATAAGCATTCTAGTACTCTAAATTTGGTTTACTAAGGAAACTCTCCATCATTAAATTACAAAACTGAAGTCAGAATATCAGTCTTTCCCAGAAAAGTAGCATTTTAGGTGCTGTGAGCCAGAAGGAAGGCAGAAGGTGGAATGTAAAAAAGACTGACTACTTAGATTCTTAACAGAACAGATACCTAAGTAAGAAAGCAACTTCCTTCCCATTTAAGAAAGTCTAAGTTTTTGACACCTGATATTTTCTTCCTTGAAATGATGCAATAGAGCAATTGCCAGGCTCATTAGGATACCCATACCTGCACCTTCCTGCATACACATGCTGTTCACTACTCTCTGACCACCTTAAGAGCAAAGTAGGAGGAAATAGATCTGTAGGATTGTGCCTGCTTTTAAAAACAGCATATATTGTAAGCAAAATTTTGTTTTGGGTGAGTACGGTAGTTTAAATTGGACACCCTTGGTCCCAAGTTTGTTATTTTCCGGCATTTGGAGCAACGGCACAAGAAGCACTCTGGAAACACCAACACAGATATGAAGTTATATGCTCATAATTGATTTTAAAAATAGACTCCAATCACACGAGAGGCTACAAATTCTATTAGATAACAATACTGTACTCTCTTTATTTGCAATGCTTAAGCATACCTTATACAAGACTTCTGTGCTTATAAATAAAGTACATTATCTGAGCTTACCGCTGAAAATGTATAGTTTTCTATTTCCACTTACAATGGACTTTTAGCTTAGTTATTTTTCCCTTATCCTATGTATAGTATTTTCCAATAACTGATTTGCCACCCTTGGAATATGACTACACAGCTCTTCTGTGGTTTTGTTTGTTTGTTTTGAAAAACATCTTACATTCCTTTGTTGTCAACTTTAGCTTTCACTGGAAGAAAAAGGATTTATCAATGAAAGAGAGAGGCAACCCAATCCCTACAATATCTGCCTAATACTCCATGCACACTCCTTTATTTTCCTCAAATGAGACATACATTCATTTTTGCTGCATCTACTGCACAGCTCAGTTCAGTTCCTTTTTTGACAGTACAGAGGAGGACGGAACACAGAGCATTGATACAGTGCCTCTGGAATTGAAAACAGAGCCTGATCATGCATTCGCCTAGGTCAAGGGCAGAGTTCCCACTGACCTGGACAAGACAAAACTGGGCCTGAACAGAGTCCACACCACTCCAACACTAAACCAGCAATGCATTGCTATCAGGAGAACATCACTTGCAGCCTTTTCAAACTGTGAAAAGACTCATGGGGAACCCGAGAATGGCACAAAACAGCTTAAAAAACTCAGGCAAACTTTTTCAGACCCCTAAAATCAGAGAGACCCTTGTTAGTAGCAATGTCTTTATCTCAATTTTTTGATTATCCAGATGAATTTACAGCGCTTGTTACCTCCCCAGTCGCTCCCAACTAAAACAAACTGGCTGAAGCTAAACAGCCGTATAGGATATTATGTAAAATAAAACCACCTTTAAAATTTCATACAAGCAAACACCTACTGTATTTAACTGAGAGTCTGCATCTACAAATCCCTGCATCAGATCTATAAGGAAATGCAAAAATCTCATGCAAGCTGAAAAAATCCTACTTAGGAAACACAAGAAGTAGCTGTGGATACAGCTACCTACACACAAAGGCAGAGCACTGTGGAAACTTCCTTGTCAGTCCCAGGACTCAGCCTCAGATGGCGGACAAAGAGGGCAGGAGGCAGGGCTGGGCTGCCTTACACATGACCCTGCATCTTGCTGATCATGCAGGACATGTGGAAAAAAAGGGAATAACATTGGGACATACGCCTGAAGTTACTGACCTGACACTTGAGCCATCCCACTGTCTTCAATGACTTTGGAACAAGCTGTGGAAGTTGCTTGCTGTGAACCAGATTCCCGCAGTATCCTGTTGGGCAAGTTTGCCTTGAGCTGCCCAGCTGAACCACCAACTAGCCAAGACGTGGAACTTGAACCCCTGCAATGCCCAGCCGCAGCCCCAACCTGCAGGGCTGAGAGTCTCTGGGAAGCTAATGGAGGGACTAATTCTCAGCAACTTGCAAGGTCAGCCTCCAAAGTGGGAGCCTCACTTCTGAACAAGCCCTCTCCCAACCCATTTCCACACAGGCTTTAAAATAACAAAAACAAACAATTTAAATCAAAACAGCTGAAAACCATTTTCTCCCTTCCCAAGTTCAGGGCTACGTGTTTCTCCCATGGCAGACAGTGGATTATTGCAATGATACTTAACACCACTGGCAAGTGCAGCCCCCAGCACTCTGGTTTAGGTGTTAGTGACGACATTGACTGCAGCAGGAGAAACACTAAACCCTGCACCTAGGTACTGAGCAGGTGGCAAGATTTCAAGTTTACCTTCATGGGGCCTACAAGGCCCAAATTTTGCTTGCTTTACTCACACTAAAATCCTGGGGATTCAGTGAAACTGCTTGTGCAAGTAGAGCAAGAGGGATTCATGTCTAGCATCAGAAATGCTCCAACCACTGGGCACAAATAGTCTGTCTGGAAAATGCACTGAAGATGTTGGTTAGCATGTAGAAATGCTGTATCATTAGCTTGATAAGAAAGGGGCTCTTAGTAGTACAAGCGCTTTGTAGTTCCAGTGGAAAAAAAAAAAAAAAAGAAAGCCATAATGCGTAAGTAGAAGATGTTTGGAGGTAGAATCAATTGGAAAAAGTAACATGTAGCATGTCATTTCTGCTTTTAAATTTGCAGAAGTAGAAGGTAGTCAAAAGCATTTCCCTTTCTCGGTATAATAAATTTTATGTTTTGATTTTGCTACTTGAGGATTGGGAAACTGAAATGAGAAAAAAAATTTCTTTCAAAAACAAACTTACTTTTTCATTTCCCCTTTCAAAAAAGTGTTCCACCTTACAAAATTCAGCAAAGACTGCAAATTACTGTGCAACAGCCTCAGCAAACTAGAACATTTGCTCAAGGTTTGCTGATTAGGGTTAAAACTTGAGCATTGCACTTCTCCAACATCTAGACTCTTCAAAGAGCTAAGAGACTCAAATATAAGTTCAAGACAACAACAGACATCAGGATGTGACTATTGGCAATCACTTCTCAGAAGGAAAAAGCTCCTCAGCCTATTGTAAAACTCTCAAAAGGATCCTGATTTAAAAACATTATGAAGTTCCTTCCATTAGCCAGTTATTACACTGTTAGTCATTGCTTACTTTGAGCAGGCTAATTAGTTACATCAAAGGCGCTACGATAAATTCCCAGGAGGCTTTTGGGGGGGGATATATTTCTCAACCATCTCATAGCACGTTTATGCCTATATGAGGATAACTGCCTCATTTCACTCAGACACTGGGGGACATATTCTGTGCTGTCACTTTCTACCCAGCCAGCAGCAAGACCAGGCCTTAAAGCTGTTTGAAGCCTGATATAAATTTGATTAGCCATGCTTAAAAGCCACAAAAGAGTGAAAGAGGAGTTATAAACCCCTTGGTGTACCATCTCCTATTGCAACATCTATAGCACAGACACCTTAGCCTCGAGAGAATAAAATAAAAAGTTATTTATAGTGTTGCATACGAACAGAGTTATATTTCTTCCCTTTTTCTTTGGGTGGGTTCAAACTGCTAAATGAAATCATTAGCAAATCACTAAGTGGTTTGCAACAACCCAGGCAACCCTTCAGTTTAGATGGTAGATATCACCTATTTAGTTGTGAAATTTACTTATTGCTGCATCCTTTTGCACAGTCGCAGTAAGAGTTTTGTTTCTATTATATCCCAGTACTTTTGGTCTCTGAAGCATACCAGTTCTTTAAAAATATATTATGGGTTACTCCGCCCTGATTTACAGTGGCTGCAGTCTCTGGACGATGATTTCACCAGTGTTTCAGGACAAAATCTGAATGCCATATACATTTATCTGTGCAGATGTGTAGGTACTTCTACATACAAAAGTGTGGTCACAGGCACCCAAAAATTCAGCTCCACCTTACATTCCATAAAATCCAACCAACTGCGGATGCGTGATGCATGATGTCTGCAAATAAGTGTCCACACAGGCAGCCTGGATACCTGAACGTAGAAATGAGACTGTTCACATTCCTCATCAGTAGTCTAAATAATTCAAAAGAATGCTGCAAAACAAACATAAGGTTTATAGCAAAGGATGTTTTCAAACAAAGGAAAACTCTCAAGTCCTGTACCCCAAGTGATTTGATCCTTTGAATAATCTTCCGGACATTAGTGCATTAGTTTAGAACAGCAGAGCTACTAATCTACAGACACTGTGAAATATTCCTTTTATTAACACTGCTTCTCCACCAGGAATATATTCTGAAGGACCCAAACCTGGCACCATCTGTTTACCTCTAAAGTTAAAGTTCAGAAGCTGTCTTTCCTGCCTGGAGATACTGCTTACAAAAGAAAAAACTCTCCTTAAGCCTTAAGAAGAACTTGACCTTCCCAAAGACCAATCTATTTTTTCTCCCCTCTGCTCACTTTCTCCTCAGTTTTCTCCACTAAAGAAGATGTACAGCCTCTGGCAGAGGTGCATGCTGCCATGCTACCTCTCATAGTTCCTGCCTTAACATTCCAGTGATCAAAAATACTGCTAACAGCCACAGCAAGAAGCCTGGGTCTCAGGATGGATGCATGTGAATGGGCAAAGAGGCATGGAGATTGGAGAGCCTGGATGGAAAGGACAGAGAAAATTCTTCATACCATGATTTCCCCTCACCTAGGGCACAGAATCCTCTTAAAAGCTTTGGATCTTTTGACAAGGGAAGCTGGAGAATTAAGACAACTGACTACCACTCACTAGCTTATTTGTTGGTGCCTCTCTCCTCCCTTCTTCACTACCACTGCACGCTTCTGGCCAGGCTTTCCAGCCTCTGGTAGGGTCTGCCAGCCCTGTCTGATACATTTGAGAAGAGGCAAGAAAGCCCAAGACGCACCAGCTTTTTCCATCTTCTCAACACAACCCCACAGAGGGAGGAACAGAATGCCAACCAGATCACTGTATGGATGAAAACAAGTTGATGGCTAATGTTTTCTGTTGAGTTTCAGGGAAGAGCAAAACTGGTTTTGAGACTTCAATTTTTTAACTACTTATGCATTCATCTTTCTAACCTTAATGCTGGATAACAGATTTTTAAAGACAGTGGAATATTGGCCTCAAGCTTTTACTGATCAACTGCATACATGTACTTAGGTGCTTATAACTGTCTTAAGCAATATTGTATACTTCCATTTACCATAATGCAATGGGTGCCTGAGATCATAAACACAGCCAACTTAGAACACTCCTACGTTCACAAAGAAAGTGTCAGAACAATTTAAAACAGCACTCTCCTCCTACTACAGTAGTAATGAGAGCTCAAAGGGGTATTCTTAAATTGTTAATCAGGTTTTGCTGACTTCATCTATGCACAATCTGGCAGAAGGAGATTTCAATGTTTCCTTATTACTTTTTTTCATTCTTATTCTTGGCTACCTAGATTTTCAGGCAACATCCATTTCAAAGAAAAATAAACTAAGTTTCATCCCTCAAAAACATTAAATAAGCATTATTTGTATGGAAGGAAGGCTGGGGAAGGGAAAGGGAATGACCTGCAAAGTTAATTTGGCTATATACAAAGCAAAAGAGAAAAAAAATCACGGTGTAATACACAGAAGTATAATCACTTCCATGACTTCTGTGTGCTGCAGAGGAATGCAAAACTGTAGTCAGCACAACTTCGTCTTCTTCACTCACCGAATGCATAAAATACTGATAACTGATTTCATAAGAGAAAAAAGATTCTTATACAGCAAATAAGCACAGTATGATTGAAGGGTTCAAGGACCATTTGATTTATATACAGAAACATCCACTTAGATTTGAAGGCAAAATGTGTTGAAGAGTTACCCCAGAGTTGCCCTACAAATCACCCTCCATATTACATGTTCCAGCTCTGAAAAAAGTGTGCCTCCCATTTCTATTACGTAAAATGCTTGTCCACAACTTGCAGAACTTGTCCACAAATACGTAACTGTTGATGAATAACTACCTACCATGTCCCTCTGAAGGCAAGGAAAAAAAAAAAAAAGAAGAAAAAACATATAAAATCAGAAGAAAATTACTAAATTAAACCTTTAAGGCGTTATTGCCCTGAATTCAAGAGGCCTATCCCACCCAGACCCCTGCTATTCTACCAGCAGCAGAGAAATCTCATCCAAAACACACTGCTTCCCCCTCTTCATAACTTAAGTGTTGAATCATGGCTTCACACCTTAAGTGTTGAATCATGGCTTTTAATAAACATCGTGAATTATTGAATAACAGTGGACCTGATTTACCAGCATCTCACCAGGCTGCTAAATACTTGAAGAAGCTTTTTCTCCAAATAGCAGCCATGTTCTTTCTTCCCCAGTGCAGGAGAGAAGTTCCATCTTCTTGGCACCAACAAGAATTCATTCTTTTCCTTTATAAACCATAGCCTTTTGGAACCACAATACAGATACCTCCCACATCACACTGTCAAATTCATCAAATTAAGAATAATACTTTTATGCTAATCTCATTGTTCATACCAGTTTTACCACAAGTCTTGTAAACATAAAAACTAGAAGGCAACTTGTAGTCTAGATACCTCCAGGTACTTCCACAGTTATTCATGACTATGTTGTCAACTGTGCCACAATCATTTGTTGTACTAACATATCCTCCTTGCGGAGGATATGCGATTTAACACATTTGTCCTATAAAATTCAATTAGCCATTTCAGATGCACCAGAGTTGTAACATCAAAACCAGCTAGCTTTAAAGAAGAAATTCCCATTAGAAATCGCAGTTTTTTCATGGCAAAAAGACTGACACTCCACAGCCTTCTCACAGCAGAATACATATTGGGCTTGCTTGTTGCAAATCCTTTCTAAAGGCTGGACAAAAATCTTTTCCAGAGCAGTAAGGTTACCACTGTCAGCTGCACTGAACTGCATACTTCCCTCTCTTTCAGGTCTTATCTTCAAAAATCAAGGAAACAAAGATGTAAACTTGGACATTAAAGAGTGTTAACATCAAAGCACATGCACTACTTTTGATATTAACCAAAGCCTTGAACCAACAATCTAACTGGCACAAATCAGGGGTGTCTATGTAATTTCAGAAACAGCTGAACTGAGCCCTGTGCCGTGGCCTGCATTTGCTCACCGACTTTTCAAAGAACAGTATCCCTGTATGTTTTTACAACTACCTGCCAATCAAGGAAGCAGCAGGAATCCAAATTCACTTCTTGGCATTTTTGCCATTTATCTGTCCACATTTCTTAACACACAAAGTTTTTTATTTCTTTCTTTTCCTTCAATACATTGCAAAATGCTAACATCTTCATCCAGAACAATGTCTTTGCATTGGATCAAATCATGGCCTGTATAAGATCCCTGCCCTTTGGTTTACATAAAAATTACTGTTTACCACTACTTGGCTGAAAAAGAAGAATATACAAGTGTATAAAGAAATTATGTAAATAGATGTCAATAACAGATTAATATTTGTGTATTATCTTACCTGTAGTCCCCCATCCTCCCCCCCATTTAATCTAAGGAAGAGAATGAACAGGAATACTTTCATATACCCAGCAGGTTTATCACCCACTCATGAAATTATATGCAAGCATGAAGATGGAGACCAACTATAGAGTCTGTTTTGCCAGGCTGACCATAAATTCCATCACAAACTGAAAAACTACACATGCACAGCCTTGACAAAGAACAGCAAATACAAGTGTGGCCCAAGAGTGATCATTGTCATCTTCATAGACCAGGGGCATGGCTGGAGAAATATCAGACTTGTATATCAGACGCTGGGTTTACTGGCAGAAGGGCTTTCTTCTCAACTTCTCAACAAGACCTCTCTTCACTTCAGCGGAAGCAGGAAAAAATGGCAGAGTGGGCCCAAAGGAAGCTGGGAACAAACTGCACCTTAAACCAATAAAATACTCATGGTCCATCAAGTATGTCTCATTACTGAGGAGTCAGTAATTAAAATTTTAATGGCATGCAAGCAGGTTTCTAAATCAATAGGCAACAGAACACCGTGTCAACAATATCGCTGAACAGAGGGATAGAGAAAAATCAACCACCAGTGCTTAATCACTTAGGACTCTGTCCTGCAGCTATTCATCTGTGGAGCACCAGTCGCAAAAGTCCCTTACACCACTGCAACTACCTGGTCCATAGCAGTAAGTCATTAATTTATCCTCCCTCATCTCAAACTGTAATGTTTTATTTGTAAGGACATAAGAGTAGGTACACATTTTTGCCACAAGTGTAAAACAAAATTATCATGCACTGTCCATGAAGCATTACACACCTATGCACACACAGAACTGTTAGAATAATGTGTGAATAACACAACAAGAGAAAGGGCAGTTTGAAAGTAGCATCAAGCCCACAAGAGAAAGGCATGGCAGAGTTATGGTTGCCTTTGCAGCATCGCATGTGTAACTCCCATCTGCTTCAAGACACCTACAAAGTACCACAATATTTTTTTCTGCAAGACCCCAGATTCATCCAGCACCACCCATGGGGTGGACAGTGAGTGCTTCATAAGCAGCTTATCCCTACCTGGTTCTCATCTTGGAGTTCAATGTGTGGCCCCTCCGCTCCATGTACTGGCTTCACTGAAGCCCAGCTCTGCAGATAGATTACTAATTTCCTCCTGGACTTTCTCTGGTGCTCATTAGACTATCCAAGTGTTTCATTAGTATTAAGAAAATGTATTTTACAACAGTTCTGACAAGGTGCAGAGATGGTCTTGTCCACTACCAACAGAGACTACCCATTTAGCATCCCTAGCTGCATATGCGTAGTCTAGAGAGCCTGAGAACCCATTTTCAGAGAACACATTTTCAGAGTATTTAGCATCAGATCTACTTTACACAGTTTGTGTTTTCAAGCAGTATCCATAACTGTATTTGTTAGCATGCACACATGCTTGCTTTTCTGAAAACCAGATGCAAGTCACATACCAAAAAGAAAAAGAAAAACCTTCTATATTGGTGGTGTTGAGTTGCTCCAAGCAGTAAGAGCTCTAGATTCAATGTAGTTAATGACACCACAAAAATTCCTACATATTTGCACTTTCGTGGTTAAAGCATATAAAAAGGTGGGAGTTGTGACTGAAGAATTCTTCATTTCTGGGGCCATTCATAAAAAGCCGCTCTCCTATCAGATATTTTATTATCTAGAAGATGAGTTCAGTCTTTAAAATCTCCTTCTATGGTAGCAGAGAAATATTTTGTCTTCTTCATTATGTATTTTAATGAAATACAGAATTTTTTATCACCAAGACCTCAACCTCACTGTCAATGAAGTGAAAGTTGGACAAGGGGGTAACAGACTATTATAAAAGAAGAAAGTGGGGGAGAGATAGAGAAATATTACAGCTGCATGTCTGTTTCTTAAGATCACCACACAAGGAAGGGATGAATGCACGGGTTAATATCATTAAAGACTGCACTATAATGGACAGGCACAGAGAATTCATGTTGGCATTCCTGATTTTGTAATATAAGTAATATTCCTTTAATTTAATGACTTGCATGTGCCTTCATAGTATAAAATAAAAGCAACAAAAGAAAAAGCAAAATGGGAAGAGGAATATGGCAGCCATAAGAAATGGGTGATTTAATTCAACCCACTGACCCTTTGAAAGCAAACAAAACACCTTGTAGCCTTAGTAAATTCTAATTTACCAAGACATTCAGGGCAGAAGATGACAGACAGCATATCAAGGGTTCACAGACAGTTGGTGATAAGAGCAAATTTTGCATGTTGAATCCCACCCCAGGCTTTAAAGAGGAAATTTGCTCTAGTAGAACAAACCTGCTGCTTCTTCCACTAAAATGTACATCGTCTGTTGCATCTTCCCCTTGTAATTTTGAAAATGCTTCATCTTCCCCACTACTATCTCCTCCTCCCAGTCCTATTTGCTATTCCAACACTGCACTCCACAAACCTCTCATCTCAGATGCATTTTCTTTAACCGGTATCTGTTAGCCATGAAATCTAAGCTCATTGTCCTATTCCTTGTGGGAAGAATCTCCTTGCTCAGTTGTTCCTATCTTCTCTCTCAATATGTCTTTTTCTTAATCTTCAGTCATGCATGCCAGTCATTGTGCCTCATTCCTGATGATTCCCTGTCTCTCCCTCTAGGTTCTCTGTCCAATCTCAGCACACTGAGCTTGGGCTCCTTTCTTCAGCTTCTTTTCATGGGATCTTTTCTCTCTTACCCCTTTTCTCCCTTCTGACAAGGCTCCCACTCTCCAACCCACACTCAAGTAAACAGAAACCTTCCCCCATCGTTCTCAGCACCAAACCCTGGACTAGCACAGGAAAACTGGTGGAGGTGTATTTCACATGGTATTCAGAACAGTGGATCCTGTAAGAGATTCGTCAGTTTCCTCTCACTGTTCCCTCTACGTTGTGAGCATTGCCTTTTCTTTGATGCAGCTGGCTCATAATAGTGATAGACAAAAAACACAGTCCTGAGGTCCACTTGCATGCTTTGCAGGAAGAAGAAAGATAATACCTGAGGAACAATTATCTCTGCAACTCTCACAGCTGCAGTGAAATGTGTGGAAGATGAGAAATGCCCTTTAATACAATGAGAGTCATAAAGTAGGATCCATCTCACCTAACTCTATTGTGCTCTTGTTGTCTAGGCCACTTCTATTGCTGGATGAGAAATGACACCTCTAGACTGTGCTTCAGCCTATCTCAAAATGGAAGAACTCATCCTTTAAATCAGTGACTATAGATCACCCAGTTAGACATTTACCTTTCAGAAAAGTAAGGGTAGATAAGATGAATCTACTATCCAACCTTTAGAAATATGGGGAATGCAAAATGTTTTTTCATAGTTTTCTACAGAAGATACTGTTTTGCCATCCAGTAATAACAATAATATCTGCCTTTCATCTTCAATTCTGAAACTATTAGGTCTAATCTAATCTTTCAATAACTTACGTAGCCAAACTGAAGCTAACAAATTTCATTCTCTATTTCATTACAACAACCAAATACTGCAGAGGAACCTGAAGAGCAGTGAATAATTCTGACTTTCAGATGATTCATCTAATCTTTATTGGAAAAACTTAAGTCCCAGTGATACATGCAGTTTCTTAGGACAGACCTGATCACCTTCTCTCACTGCTTAGACAAGGCAGCCAGGCCAAACAGAACCAAAACTGGAACATCAGCACTGAAACAGCAACCAAACAATATGACTCATCTTGATTGGTTATTTTAATCAAATTTATAGTCTACCATTTTGTAATAAAGGTAAGATAACACAGCCAAATCAATACAGCTGTATTTTTCTAAAGCCTAGAGAAGAACACCAAGCATTTTCAGCCTTATAACCTGTAAGACTACGACAGGTGTTTTATGAGATAGGTAGATGGTCACATTCCAAAATCAGTTCCCTGGGTCAGATGCCACACTTCAGAGACACCTCCCTATAGAACAACTGAGTGCCTGAGCTACAAAGGAACTGAATGCTGGTAAGACCATTTACATCAGTGAATCACACAGAAACCTTCAATTTCAAAACTATAAGGACTTTATCATCACTAAGATTCACTGATCTATACTGTGTATAGCAACTGAATTTCCAAAACATGTGTGTCTTAGTGAACAACTGGTACTAGTCTGTGCCTACAGAGAAGTCTGGAGATGCAAAGGACCAAAATCTCCACAAATGTTGTCCAGCCAGTACTTCTGTGACTTTGTCTCTCTGCCTGTATCTGTTTTGGCTCTTCAGATTATAAACCCTCCACAGCAGGAGCTGTCTGTTATCAGACATATATCCACAGATGAGCAAAGTGAGGCCTCTCAGAATGGGTCCTTCAAAAGCACCACAAAAATGTTCTGGTTTTTTTTCAGTCTACACAATTTGAGTCTCTCAGAGAACTACCAGAGACCCTGTATTTAAAAATCAGTTACCCAAATAACATATGGTTTTTTACCTTTGAAAAAAAAAACAGGCAAACTGTTCATTCAGTGTAAAACATAGTGAGGTCTCAGTATAATGGAAGTACAAAGGAAGCGCAAGAAATTTTCCCATGTTTAACTGGCATCACTAATGTTTTGCGAAGTAACCTCTTGAGTGCAACACTCAGAATAGTCACCCTTCCCTTCCAGTTTTCATTTGAATGTGCCTTTCTTCACCACTGCAGAGGCCTGGACAAAAAAAGATTGTAAACTTTCAAGTATTTCCCTCTACCTCCATCACTGTTACTTCCAATAACAATTGGGAAACACCACTTGAGTTGGGGGGAGCTGTCTGGTATCACTGGTCTGATCAAATGGAAAAGAAAAAGCACATGTACCCTATCTTGCTGAAAAGACCTTGTTTAAATAAAAAAAAATCCAGGATCCAGTGAAGATTGATGAACTGTACAGTACAGTTAATTGTCACTGCTCCCAGATGAGTTATTAAAGCTGTGGAGTAATTAAATCACATCTCGTCTCTCTTCTTGCACAGCCAGGACTGTTTCTCCATGTTGGAGAAACGAAGGGAGAAATAAGAAAGAAAAACTCTAGATTGCTTTCCTTGCAGAGCTTGACTTAAGACAACTTTGAAGCAGCCCACTGCTGGGATACAAAATCATCCAAGAATTGTTTTAAGTGTGGGTGTTTGTAAATAAGGCTAAGGGTAACCTTAGTAGTTCAAGAAAAATTCTCAAGTATTTGTGCTTAGCTGGTATAAATTTAGATTTTATCTTTTGAATTTTAACTTGCATTGTCGAAATGTTTAATTTCCAATTTGGGGGAGGCTATATTTACCATTGAGGGATAATGAGTTTTAAAACACTGTTACCATTGCTTAACAGCTAACCAAACTGGAGAGAAAATCAACCACAGAACAAAGCTGGAACAAGGGAATTGTTAAAAAAAAATACTTCTCCCTTCAGATCTACAAAGAGATCAGAGAACAGTTCTTCACTCAAACCAGATTTTAGATGCTTCCTTCCGTGCACAGTACATATGGCTTGCATCTATTTTTTCTTTAAAACAGAACTACAGTTCTTCCTGTTAGTAAACATATCAAGGCTTTTATGAGAACTAACAACAACAAAACTTTTCTTGCTTTAAATGTAGATTGAACATTGGTATTCTAAATAGGAAATCATTTCTCTGACCATACACATAAGCTGAATGGCTTTGTAAAAGCTAACACGTAGAAATACTGCCTTACATAAAAACTTCATTCATTTTTACACAACTTGCATTTGAGGAGCTCTGTCTAGCACAAAAGTACTTAAACGAAGACTGAATTTAACTTGACAAGGATACCTGCATTACCTCTTCCCCTCCAAGCTTACTTTCCCACCTTTCTCCTTATTCCTTTTTTTCTTTTATACACCACTCCTTTCATACTTACCTTTTTTCCTTAACAAAAAGTCACTGCTGAGTAAAATATAAAACTCTAGCACAGTAACAGATAATTCCTTCCCACTGCCCTATCACCCCTTCCTCTGCCATCCTGAAGGCAATAGTCACTCAGAAAGAAAAGCTGATAGCAATTTTAAGTAAAGCTAACAAATGAAATATCGCAGGTTTTCATGCTTCATGCTTCCAACGTAACACAGCATTATCCACCCGCTCCAGCAACTGGCTACAATGTATTTTATTTCCCTCCCAACCTTCTCAGTTTGGTATCAAATACAGTAGTGAATTTGAATGTGCATGTAAGTGGATTGCTAGTCCAGATTGCTAGTAATGCTATTTGTCCATTTTGCACCCAGAGGGTGGTGAATAAAAGCAGGAATCTGCATAGAAAAATGTGGAAAAACTGATTCAGCAGCTACATCTTGCTAATATTAACGATAAACCCAGCTGGCAGAAACCCAATAGCAAATGAGAGCATAACTGAGATGTAGAGAGATAACAGGATCTGGGGGCAGCTTATGCAAATATAGGCAAAAAAAGCTCTCTGCTGTATGAAAACAGAGCACTGGGGGTGGGGTGATGCACAGCAAAGAGGAAATCCTAGCTTAATCCCATGGGCTGCTCAGCTCTGGATGTGGCACTGACTTCCAGCAGCAGCACAAGCCTGCAGTGGAAGACAAGAAGGGTACTGGGGAAGAGAAGTCTATAAAAGAGATGTTTAAATGCTCTATAAATGAACTTCAAATACTATAGACAAAAAAGAAAAAGATGCCACAGTGATGGCATCCAGGATTATCTTGGTAACAACTGTACAGAGCAACGAGCTTGGAAACGGCCAAAACAACAACTACGAGCCAGTAATTTTGAACAAAAAGATCTGATGTATCCACCCAACTCTGACAGAATAGTTATTTGATACTAATTGGGCTCTGCTAACAACATGGCAAGAAGCGGTTGTACTGTGGGGCTACAGACAGCAGTCATTTATCGAATCTTAGCATCTTAACAGATCTTCGTTATTGCAGCTTGGCATCAATACTGTACTCTGGAAGTACTGTACCCTGAAAGCCTCTCACTCTGGTATTTCCACAGTTGCTCCTATGCCAATCACAATGACTTTCTCTGAAGCATCCAACTTTCCCAGCAAAAGGCACATACTAAATAATGACAAGCCAGAAACTCTCTCATTAACAGCCTTTTTCATACATCCATCCACCCATCCCCTCCAAATTAAGAGCATGGAGTGCATTGTTCCAACTTTTGTGCATACCTTCTCTTCCCATGGTCAAACTGCCCAGACATCACTGCACAAAAAGGCATCACAACAGTATCCTTTTTTTCATGGGTACCATGCATCTCTTGACAGAAACACCAAACAAACAAGGTTTCTTCCCTCTCAGAACAAATACACATAAACAAGGCTACTGTCTTAGCAGGTTTTCACCAACTGTATATCATAGATGTTATCATTGTTGACATTTTACTTACAGCCTTAAAGTCAGGGGTCTTGTCCATACAATTTCTTTCAATGTGGATGACCACTCACAAATACGTAGTGGCAAGAAGAGCAGCTGAGCTGTGTCTACACACCATTTGGAAGGGCCCTGGTTAAACCACTTGTGCTTTTTTTGAATTCATTTCTAGAAGCGTCTGGCCATCTACCCCCCAGGCTCTTTAGCTGGAGGCAGAGTGCAAGCAGACCAATGACAACATGCACTGGAATGTGTCACTGCGAGAAACTGCCCAAATCAGACACAGAAGGATGATTACAGCAGCCCATCAAAATAAAGGCATGACTGTCCAGTAACAGAAAACAGCAGTTCTTATTCTGCTGGCCTTCATTAGCTTTCAGGATCCGATCACACCACTGCTTATAAACTCTTCAAGTTTATAAGAGAGGAGGTAGGCAGGGTTCAAGACAGGACCTCTTTAAAGCCCCTGACAGTTGTCCCTCATTAGTAGAGACGAACATTTCTTGGAATCAAAAAGACAAAATTTGAGGCTAAAAGAAGAGCAAGTTCGGTGTCATGGTATCCAGAAGGACACGACTTTGAAGTGTTTCTTCTTTGAAGTATGAGGAGTAATGTCAGAAATGTAAGATTCTTGTGAATGAAATTAAGCAACAAGGAAAAAAGTCAAAACACTCCTAGCATTCCTGAAGCATGCCAATAATCAAGAAACCACAGCTAGGCTAGGCTACATATACTCCCACTCATGATACTGCAATACCTCAACCAACACAAGATATACTGAGGAAGAGTTTTAACTCATACTATCCCATAAACTCCCCCTTCTTTCTCCTCTATGTCCATTCAATTCCCAGCATGAAAAGAAAAACAGAACAGCAAACTAGAGAAGATGATTTCACTCTATCATATCAGCTGCCAGGACCAGCTTTCCAGGACGATAAATCACCTGGCTATGGATACAGAAAGTTCACATATTATTAAAGCTCACTTTAATGGTGAGATCCATCCTTTCTACAGCAAAGTCTCTGTACTGAGGATCCCTCAAACAACAGCACCTCCTTTTGCAAGGCCTCTAGATTTTCCCAGTAAGACAGTGACAGTCAGCTCCAATGACACCCTTGAAGGACATTAGCAACATCAGCCAGTTCCCAGAGCTCAGGGTTCCAGGATTTGGAACAGTGCACACTAAGGCAGAGAGATTATGCTATCAGTAACGGAGCTGGAAGTACATTCCAGCAGCTGCAGTTTGTCAGAACCACACCCAAAACACTCATCATCTTCAAACTGCAAGAGCCCATGTGGTCGAAAAACCTTCCTCTCAGTCGTGGCAGTCAAAAATGTTGTTGAACTAAGTCCCACAACTTTTAGCAAGCTAATAACCAAAAAAAAAACCCTC
Organism: Monarcha castaneiventris obscurior; assembly: GCA_026261815.1. Classification (NCBI taxonomy): domain Eukaryota; kingdom Metazoa; phylum Chordata; class Aves; order Passeriformes; family Monarchidae; genus Monarcha; species Monarcha castaneiventris. The sequence continues at coordinate 50,455,804 of JAMPIT010000230.1, read as the reverse complement.
AGTCCAAATGATCAGTGTTTACTCAGTGTGATGCTGTTTACTCAGTGTTTACTCCATGTAAGATCAGTGTTTACTCCATTTAAGATCAGTGTTTACTCTGTGTGACCTCTGACACATACTAGCTTGATATACTGGGTCAATATTAGCTCAGAGCAGCCTACATTATGTGCCAGCCGCTCTTGCATCAATTTTTATCAAGTCAGACGGAGTTGTTGTATGCAAAATCCAAATGCTTTATTTTATACCTTTCTTGTACAAATTGTTAAAGGCTTTGCACTGTTAAGCATCTGGCAAAAGTTGATTATGCACCATTAAATCTCTTCTTGCACAGGAGCATAAGTGGGTTCAGGGAAGCTATTAACATATGCCAAGGTAAAACAGCACCATCCAGTAATATCTCCACTTGAAAAAACATCTTAAACACTGAAAAACACAAAGAAAACACGTATCTTTCTGTTCAATATTATACCTCTTCATTTAACATCTGTGCTGTTATTCTTCCACTTACAGAACTTTCCCACCTTCTTGGATGAAGACAAAATATGCAGCCTGCTCCTTTAGAAGAGAAAGTTCTCAGCAAGTCTTGTGCTTATTACAGTAAACACCACCTAGGTGACAGCCAAAGAATGTACATTTGATTTATCCAGGCCAGAGAGTTGCCTCAGAGTATTAAAAAATCCCCAAAGTACTCACATCCCCAGAAATCATTCAAGTAAAAAGAAAATACAGCAGGGTGCCTCAAACTTCTTATGCGGCTGCTCAGAACTTAGTCATTAGACTGGCTTAGAATCTAACATTTTTAATATTTACATCACATATACTGACAGCAACTACAGAAATTACCTGTCCAAAAAGAGTAACTACATGCACCTACTAGCTGTGCCTAATGTATTTTAGCAGCTTCAAGCAAGCAAGGAGCCACTGTTACATGACTAGTCAGCAGAGCAGCAGCACAGACAGAACTGGTCAACAGGTCAGCAGCAGTGCATCAGTTTTTCCTGGGAATAATCTAGTATGGACTAACAAATTACTTATGGACCTGTGCATTTAAACTCAGACTACAAGTCACACTCAAGTTGCCACATACACACAGGTATGACTTTCTCCACACTGCTGGAGGTTCACACTGGAGAGTGAATATCCCAAATCTTTCAAAGACTTCGGCATGGGGAAATTATTAGCTTGTGTATTACAAGGTTATGAGATATGCAACACGCACAATGCAAACGATAAACGTGATTCTGTCTAAACAAGTTAGTGAAATAATATGAAACACATTAAAGGATTTCAATGGATTCCACAAAAGTCTTCACTTTACTTGCCTCTCAAAGGTATGCTAACAAGCACAAGTAGCCAAGTATCAAATCCTCACTAGTAATTCATAGTGCTACAGACGTCATTATTCCCCTTTCCACAATGAAAACCAAAGACTGTTCTTCCCCACACTCATATCATCCACCCTGCAGACAGCAGCTGTGGGAAAAACCTGAAATATAAAGAGAATGGGGTTTTCCTTTTTTTCCTGGGTTTTGATCAGTCTTGGCAAGCTGCAAGGGGAAGCACTGCCCTGTCTCTGAAACCACCCCAAACACTACAACATGTCCTCTCCAAAAATACTCATATTCCAGTCTGAAGAAACTATTTTCATGTTTCGTTCTGAGTATCAGACTAACTGCTGACCTTTTACTGTGATGTTGTATCATTCCTAGAAATGTGATAACACAGAAATCAGAGAAGATATTCTCTCACAGCTTTATACCACAGAATAAAACATATCTAGACATTAATTTTAGTTAATTATATTGTGCTCATCATCATATTCAAGGAATCTGGTGGTAACAGTTGATGAAGTGTACCACATTTGTTCTCTATCATTTCTGTTTATAAACCACAAGGAACACATCACTGCTACCAGTTCTACACAGAAGGCACTCGGCAGCCCCAGTGCTGCTCAGTAGTGCTCAGTTGAGTCATTTCAGCTTTCACAGAGCTCTTTGTAGTGCTGGTTGCCATCACTGCAACTGCAGACAACGCCTGCCATACTGATGCATCAATAAGATGACCTGTTCAGTAGGTCACATTCCTACCTGAGATCTTCAGAACTAACAGCTTTTCTGCTGACCTAGCTGAAACCAGCCTCCAGGATGGCTGCAGAATGAGAGAGAAAAGCTGCTCAGCACCTGGACCTGGACTTAAAGGCAGCACTTATTTTATGTTGGGCATATTTCTGTTAGCTTTTCCCAATTCCTACAGGCAGGACACTTTTGGGACAGGACTTAACAACTTCCCTGTCAGCTTCCTCTGGAAAATAGCAACCAATTAGGACATCAAAATAAACGACAATGAAAACAGAGCAGCAGGCAGAGTATAGGTGAGAGGAATGACAGTTATGAAATAATCTCTCTTTGCACCTTTAAACACATTCTGTCAAACTTTGTGCCGAACTTTGTGGCATCCATATCACCTGTCAGAGTGAAGCACCCTCACAGTCATGAAAGCAACACCTCAGCATTGCTGACCAGTACTCAGAAGACTAATCAAAGACTAACAAATCTTGGCAGAACTTTATTTAAGAAATTCACTTTTCTTTAGATCAGCATTTGGCATTGAAGTAAACATTTATAGAAAGAGAAACAGTTTTCTTTGGGCATACACACTATCAATAAGTGAACACAAAACACCAACACATACTGTTTGCTTATTATTGCACACTTTGCAATAATAAAATCTGGATCACAATAATTTCTAAACCAAGTTTGAATGCCTACAGCTTGAAAATTTCACCATCATGTGTCTGTGGAGAACTGCAGTGCCAGTATGTGCAACCACTTACGCGATGTGATTCACAGATTTTTCTGTGTTTTGCGTATGTTGGCATATTTTGAGGGCATGCTCCGTCTAGTGTGCTCCCTGTTTTTCTTTAAATGGGTAGACTTTTTAAAACAATAAATATAGGCTTTCATCAGAGCCCCGAGGCATCCATTCATCACCTTATCTTGCCCCAAACAGTTTTTGAAGAGACATATAATAAAAGCATTCTCATTTTGCCAGTCGCATAAAGGATTTAGGGATGGTGAATGAACAGAAACAAAATCTAGTTACATACTTTCTACCTTTTATTTAAATGTACTAGCAATACTGCCTCTCTCATTCTCTCTATCCTGCAGTGACTGGAGTTACTTCACTAATTCAGTGCTCAAGATTCTCACTACAACTAAAATACACACGTAGCAGAAAATGGGAAACTGTGATAGATCTCCAACCAACCTGGAGAAAACTGGAATTGCTATTTCCATAAATAAGCAGAGCTGAAGAGCAGCTCTCAAAAGCTCTAGGAATATAGAAGGTAGTAAATTCTGCTCCAGTTACATCAAGCACTAAGTAAAGCATCAGAGACAGGTAGTGCTGAAATCAAGTAAGGTTATGCTGCCAAACCAGCAACCCAAGATAAGCAACCATGCTGAGAGATGTAAGGAAAATCGTGCAGGACAACCTCACAACAAATGGAACTGTGGAGAAGGTTGTAGTGAAGACAGGGAGTGTGACAAAGCAGACACTGGCCTCAGAAGTGCAGGGCAGTTTTAAACGGGGTCAACTTAAGAAACGGGCAGAAAAATTAGAGGGAATGGAAAAAAAATTGAAATGAGCATATGATAAGACCAAAAAAAAATGATTGACAGTGCAAATGAGGTATAAACAACAGGCATCTGGAAAAGAGAAATACTTAGCAAGGAGATCAGAAAATCAGGATAAAAGGGCAACTTGAGAAAACTAAGTGAGGAAGGGAAGAAAAGTGAAGAGGAGGTAAAGGCAGGAGAAGAAATAGAAATGGCCACTCTTGCCACAGGGTACAGAAACAGAATTCTAGCTCCAAATTCTGGCAAATTCAGCAACTTCTTTTGTTGTTTTTCCTTCTCTCCCACTTATGCAGCCTTATCTCCTTTTCCTGAAGCAGGGCATGATCCTTTACCAGTAACAACTCCTCATCCTCCCCTGGGCAACTCTGCCAGGAATTCTGCCACCAAGAAGCCAACGCCAGTTGATTTATGCTGGTTTTGTAAATCCCACTCTACTTCCCTGTTTACCACTACACACTATACCACTCACCACTTGTAGACTTAAAATAATGAGAACCCTGGTGACTCTCAAAATACTTGCAAACTGAGGTTTCCTGTTGTGAGAGTCATCAGTTGGGGCCTGACTGAAGATTGCCACCAAACTGTGGGAGAAGTTATTTTTGTTTCAGGTTTGTTTGGCTTTCTTAAGGAAAAAAAATCTACAGGCCACTTCTTATGCATGAGGTTGTTTCAACAGAATGTCTGGATTTCAGCTGAAGTTGTGATCTCATCATCTCCTCCAACTTAAAAACACTCATACAGACTGTTTTTCTAACTCCCACCACCTAACCAAAACATGTGACATCACTCTTTCTATAGGTGTAAAAATGCCATCTCTCTTTTCCACACACACTATTGAATTACTTCATTAATCGGAAGGAAACTCTGAGTTTGAGAAGCAGGGCTAGAAGCTGGGGTTCAGTATGTTAAACCAACGGTGTGTTGGTTTGTCATTAAAATGTCTTTTTTTTTCAGACACGGATCTCTTGTATGTTTTTCTCTACTTGGTGATTTTCTGTTTGTTTCTCTCTATCCTAGTTCTCCTACCCTATTGTCTTTTCTATTCAGCTTTTGATTTACCACAGATGTCCTTTCCCAAAAAAATGCTCACATGATCATTTTTTTTCTTTTCATTTTAAGCTTACATCTGTCTTCCTCCACCCACTTGATCTCTTTCTCCTAGTCATCTAACACTTATTTTTAGCTTTGTTTTGGCCATCTTAGCTTCTACCTATCATGATTTAAAAAAGGTATTTCTTCTGGGTTTCTTTTTTAATCTAGATATCATTTCCCTTACTCTGTCAGAAAGTCTCCTTGTTTTTTGATCTACCACCTTTCACCACTTCCCGTTTTATCTTCCAACATCCCATAGCCCAGTCCTTCCCATCCAGGACTGTACCATGCCTCCAGCAGAGTGCAAAGCATAGGCAAGGAAAGATGAACCAAAGCAGGAGGCAAATAAATACAGCCCTGATTTAAACTCCCATGGTCAAAACGGGATTGATGCCCTCACCAGCTGATGGGAGTCCACTCCCTTTTCTGAAAAAGAGGAGCCTGGCTGCAATGGCACCCAAGCTTATGAGCCCTTGCTTCCTTTGATGTCTTAGGAGAGCACAGGACCTACCTCCTGCACCACTCCTACGGCACAGCAGGTCCCTCCCCGTTTCTCTTTCCTTGCCCTGGCAGAAGGAACATCTACAACATTAGCCCTACTCTGAGCAAGGCCAGTTTGATCTACGCTGCTGCCTCTGCCAACACCTCCAGCTCTAATATCTGCTGCCTGTTACCACAGAGACAACACACCATGGAGGCAAAAGGCCTGGGAGGAGAGAGCAGCAGGAGCTCAGAATGGTCTTTCATGAGGATGCAGTCAGCACACCACCCTCTGCTTCTGACTGCTCCACTCCCAGGCAGCAGGGAGTGAGAGCCTGAGGAGATCCTCCCTCCTGTAGGCAGCTAGTGGAAACCACTACAAACTGTTCTATTGTCCTGACTCCTCTCCTCCTCCTCCTCCTCCTCCTTTTGCAAGGGTGGGTAAGGAAAGGAAAAAGATCTTATTTTTCTGGTGAATTGAAGCTGCATGACATGGCTTCAGATTAACAGCAAAGTCCTCCAGGAAGCAGGACAACAGGCCTCATGCTCATCAAGGTACCAGCTTAAATATCTACATCCAACAGCCCTCTGTATGCAAAATTCTTCCTAAACAATAGATGATTAAGTGTAAGATATATAATCCTCCCTTTACAGAGAAAAATAACATGCTCTGAAAGAATAAAGACCCTTCACACAGCAAGTTGATCAGACTCAGATTGCAACTGGTTTGGTCCCCAGCTCTCGCTCCCTACAAAACAAGGCTGCCTCATTTTTAAGAGACAGCTTAATATTTAACAGTAATTTTTTTAAGAAAATCTGGCTAGTGTAAGAGTTCCTTTTATTGCTCATAAGCAATTAAGGAACAGCATTTACAAGCTCTGTAAAGCTCTGCTAAGTGACTGAAAGGCCGGGTGGAGGTGATTACAGCCAGGCAAATCACAATTGCTATTTAAAAATTTAAGGATCCCACCTCATGCTCAAGTAGTCCTGGGGAAGACCTCAGAAAGCACTTCCAAAGGGCACATGACACAAAGTGTTGTGAACTTAACGCTGCAAACTTGTTTACACTCTCACTTAAAACCAGTGTAAACCAAGAGGAGCCATTCAGAGAAGCAACATGAAGACAAAACTGATTCAAGCCTCTGAAGGAGCACTGACCTGGGGACACGAGTTTCCCCCTTGCCTGGGCTGGCTTATGATCAATGAGTATCGTTGTTCTCACTGCTGACTTGTGACTTCAGTGACTCTTATCTCATGAAGTTTCATGAGCAAAAATTACCCTCTGTAATAAGCCTTCCTAGGGCATACTATCACTGATTTAGTTGCTAAGCCAATCTTAGCTAGTCTGCAAACACCAGTAGCTCCCTATTGGCACCCAAGCTGACCTTTCCTGTGTTACAGCACAATGGCTCTTACCATACCTTGATATAATAGCATTGCCTGTTTGATTTCAGCTCTCACAAGTTACTGCTTACTGGTTTGTTTTCATGTCTGGAGACCAAGATTCCTTGTTATAAAACTAAGAAAACATCATTAAAAATGCTTTGTCACTGGCAAATGGAGCTGCAGCTGTGCTGTAAGAAACCAGACAGAAATTTAGTCCATGATTCCAGTAAAATTCTCAGTAAAATGGAACAAGAAACTCCTCAAAGATTAGTGGAGCCCACATTCCAAAATTTCCAAAATTTCAGGGCTCATCAAGACCAAATAAAATCTGGAACCTACACAGCAATGGGTTATTTTACCTCTTCATACCAAAATGATTCTTTCAGAGACATAGAGTCCATATATACAACAAAGACTTCTTTTTCCTGGTGCTCTGGTGATTCCTGCAGAACTGGAAGAAACTGGCAAAAAAAAAACCCCAGAAAATGTTTATACTAGTTTCCTGCTAAATACGAAACTGAAACACCTGGCATTATTTTGGCATTAACTTGCCAGTGTAATTACAGTGATACCATGCTCAAGTGAACATGGCTGGCAAGGTTTTCCAAAATTGAATACTTTTATACCACCATCCTCCTGGGGGTACCATTGAGAGTTTTGAGGTGTTGCACACCAAGTAAAATGATGCAATCTGCCTTTTGATTTCAAACATTCAGCTTGATTTGCATTTGTTTGCACAGTACCATCCACCTGCAGCAAACAGTTTGGTGCAGCTGAGAAGACAGTATTTTGTTCAGAAGAGAGCCTAGTAGATAGAGTCTGGGAAGGTGTCAAAAGTGCTCATCATCAAGTCCTCTTGAGTTTTTGTGGGGTTTTTCCCCCTGTGTTAAAAAGGAGACAAAAAAACCCACGATGAGTATTTTCAGTGCAGTGGCCATTAAGAAGTTTGAAGAGAAGGATCAACAGGCTGTTTGCACCGACGTAGGTAGTGCTGCAGAAAACTCACCGATTTCTCTGAAAGCAGAGTTTAGACAAGACAAACTATAATCCCACAGTAAATTCCTGCCAATGCATAAATACTGGACAATCTTTGCTCCTCTCATCCTCACAGTCCAAATGTGTGCTCTACACATCACTGAAAGCAGATCCTATGCCCTTAATCCCACAATTCCATTCTGTGACAGACTGACTCCTGACCTCTTTTATTACCATGTTCCTTTAAAAAATGAAAATGATACACAAGAGACACAACTGAAGTAAATCCTTAAATCAAGAAAGGCTGTTGCTGTATTATGAAGTCTAAGGTTTTGTGGAACTCAGTTTAAATCAGTCTAACGTTACAATATCCCTATTATTTTGGCTTCTATCAAAATGCATATAATCAAATTAGTTAAAAAAATAATCCAGAAAAATCAAGATATCAATAAGAAAAATGTGAAAAAAATAGCAATCATACTTTAAATAAAATACGATTTCTGTGAAAAAAGTATTTATCTTGGAACAAACTCTCACCATCACACCACAGGAAATTGGTTTAGGCTCATTATGATGGAACGTTAGTAAGAACAAACTTTACTTTCCATGCTTGTTTATTCAAAAGTGACAAACTTTGAAAAAGAGATTTAATAACCAAATAAACTGATTATTTAAGCCTTAAACCTGTGAACAGTCTATGCATATACGTAGATTTACGGACCTAATAAGTAACCCCATTCCTAGTAGCGTGTGTGTTTCAGGACACACACATTACCTTGAATGTTAGAGTATTTTGGCTATAGCAGTACAAACCAAAACCCAAGGGATCTACGTGACTGAACAATGCAGCTGTATCTACAAGTTGAGAATTACTGTAATCACTGGAAGTAGAAACCCAGATTTCCTCTAATATTGCAAGTTTGCTCAGCAAAGAAAGTTAACTAGAGACAGCTAAAATTGTTTTCTACTCAGTAACACAGGATAAATGGGAAAGAGACTGATCCTGGACATTAACTATATTCAGCCATCCAAGTATTACAGTTCCTTGCTAGCAGTCTACTGGAACCATAACCAAGTCAGGTTATCAGTGTGGAAATGCACAGATCAGGCCTTCAAATATTAAATAAAATATTTCCTTACAAGTCTGATGGTGTGGAGAATAAAAAAAAATATTAAAAGGAAAGAGGAGAGGGAAAGGGGGAGGGGGAGAGAGCCCATGTGTGTATGTAAGGAATGTGGGCTCAATATACAACAGCACTAAATATTTTATCTTTGAACCAAGTTGCTACAAAAGAGTCCTGATTAACATTTCATTGCAAAAGATGCACCACTACACTAAAGGCTTTAAAATCTACATTTAAATGGAATACAAAAAAAATGTTATTCAAAAGCATCCTCTAGACATTCCCTTTTAAAAGCAGTAGGTTAAAGGTTTGATTTATATAGACTTTAAAGAGGTTATACATTGCCTTTGTCACATCACAGTTTAACTGTGTAGTTTCACCTCGGCTTCACATTTATGAACTGGATGAAGACAATACCATTTCTGATGTGCAAATTCAGACTTTTTTATTTTTTATTATTTGCCTGTTAAAAATTCTTTTTGGTACATATAAATGCTAACATCTAGCCTTTGAGGTGTTACTCTTTTATTCTTTTTTTTTTTTTCACTCATTTCCCTGAAAAACTAACACATGCTACAGGTTTTAATTTTATTTTACAGAAAACAGCACATGAAAGCATTGCTGGTATATTTATTAGATTCATCTGTTATCGTTTTGTTACATGATCTGCAAAGAAGAAAAAGCCATACTCATGGTTACACCAAAAGAGCATGATTGCAGCACCATGACTGGTGCCATATGGACTGGTAGTTCCTTACTGGACCCTACACCACAAATGTGGCTCCACCGTATTTCGGTGTGCTGAGTGCTTGCACAAGCAACGTTGTCAGAATTACCTAAGGACTCTGCTGTGCATCACCTATAGATTAATAATTCTCACTCCATGCAAAATCCAACTAAGCTGAGGACAAGCACTAAAGATAAAACTCAACACTTGCTAATCAGTTGTTCAGTAGTGAACCACAGCATAGAAAGGACTTGCACAGCAGCCAGCCTCCATGGAATGCCAAACTGGGGGCCCATCTTCCCATCTAACCCCCAGTGTTTACACAGGGAGCTGGTGAGAGATACCAAGCAAAGGCACCAAGCCACAGCAGAGAAGCCAACACTAATAAATGCGAAACACATCACAACCTAAATATGTTAGTGTAAATGTTGAATGACTCCTAATTATTTATAATCAGCAGTCATTAAGAGTCATGCTTTTCCCCCTCGATTCCTTCAGCAGAGAGGAGGCAAGCATGAAAAATGGGTTAGCAGCCTTTCTGGGGGCCAATTGCTCCTGCTCTCAGAGGGACTCAGCCAAAGCCCATTAGGAAGGTACTGACCTCAATACGCTGTGGATCAGGCCCTGAACGCCACAGAAGTCTCTAGATTCCAAGAAGGTTATGCTCCCCCTGGCTTTATAGTCAGAGGGAGAAAACATGAGAAGCTTTATGCTACAGTCTCTTTCCCAGAAGATTTTTAAGCATCCCATGAGATGCAGTCAGAGGTTAACTAGTGTGTAACACCCCCTCACACACCCTGCTTACCTCCCACAGACTTGCAAAATAGGGGGCACCTTCTGTAGAAAGTAAAGGAGGCAGGAATAATGCAATTATGCAGAAACTCAAAGGAATGCCAGGTGTGCCCAGCATTGATGTGCTGCTGCAGCACACATTTGCACCTGCAGATTGCCTGCTCCCACCCTTTACAGAGAACCTGGCTGCATAGATGTGCACAGGTGGGTCCTCCAAAGGAAATGGTGACCTAATACCAAAAAAAGCATTTTTAAAGCATTCTTCAGCATTCAGACAAAAGAACCATTTTACATATCCTACCTCAAATCAGACCTTTGTTATCTTCAGTGAAGCCCACTGCTTTTCTGCTGGGAGGGTCCCTTACTCAGAAAAATTCAGTCCCTCATTAAAGCCTACTAATTAAAAGAGCTTCAGCAGTCATTAGCCAAATTCTCTCACCCATCATCCTCACCCAACAAAATAACACCTCTAACCAAAAGTTCAGTGATGCCAACTGGAATACACCTTCCTTGATGGTGTTAAAGACCCCAAAGCAGAAACACTTGACAAGCTGTTTGTAATGTTTGCAAAACATTAGAGTCACGGTGGAACATTTTCAACATAGATGATCTGGAAAGTTGTACAGAGCTGCTGAAAAACACAGTTTGTGTTTCCAGCCACTGTCTACAAGCTCATAATCACAATGCTTCTAAAACTCCAGGAATCTGCACTGTAGGATACTTGATGACATAGCAAATAACTCTTCCATTGATGCAGCAGTAGCAGCTCTCAGAAACAACTCTGGCATTTACTCCCTGAGAAGTAAACATTGACTTAACAGCATTTACCAGAGCATATGCAAAAGCCACACGAATGATTGCTTCTGCCAGTGCAGACTCACATGTTCAAAATCACACCTGCCACTTTATTCTAAATCATTGAACCATGTAAATCATGAGAGAGAAACCTCCTCTTACAGCTGCAATGAAAAGAAGCCAAGAGATTCTCTTCTAATTTCATCTAACCTATAACTCTATTCTTAGATGGGCATTTTACATGCAACATCCCAGTCCTGCTAGCATACATAAACATAAACGACTCCTGGGGAGCAGCCTGTACAACACCCATCAGCATCCAGAGACTATTTGACACTATGTGGGTCAGGGATTTTTTGGTCAGGTTCTTATCTTTAAGCAACTACTGTTTCAAGATAATTTTACAGTGAAAAGTTGGATTAAGACAGTTTGGAAAGCCCTACACAATGAAGTTTCCTCCACTCAGCTTAATGGACTTCAGGCAAGGAACAAAAAGACTTCTCAAAGAATAGGAATGGACCCCACCAGTTAGGCAAACAGCAAGGAATTAAGGTAACATAAATGATTGCTATACAACCCCATGAGGTGACCTGTATCACCTCAACTCAGTGACTGCTGTTATTATCCAACCCACTTCCCAGCCTCACATTGCCCTCAACAGATTTGCTCCACTGTAGGTCTTGCCTGTTCTGCCAGGAAAGCATCTCTGTGCTCTGCCTGAGAGGACCTTCATGTTAAATGACTCTGTGGATCATAAATACCCCAACAGGTTTCTTTTTATTCTGAAATGTATCTTAGGTTGTATTGTCCTTGTCACTCAAAGCCTTTTAAGAGTTCTCATGGCATTCCAACCCTCAACAAGCACTGTGAAATGCTAGCATCATCAAACTTAGTACCCAATAGCAAGGGTACCAAGCTGAGGGCAATTCTTTATATAAAATTAGGCCAGTAGATAATGAAGCCAGATTGCTACCTACTGGCACAGAATTTTGAGAGCATGACTTCATGATTCTGCATTAAATAACTCAAACAGAAGAATGAAGCGATAAATTGGAACATGTAGAGCTGCACCCAACATGTGCTCATTTGCAGGTTCCAGTAAGAAATGTGTATTCATAAAAGAAAGGGATCTGCCTCCACCAACAGGTACTTCCCAGTGCTACCACCATGGCAAAGACAAGAAGATCGAGTCTGCAGTGCTTAGATTCCAACTGCCTCATCTGCCCCAATGGTGACTTACTGGTTTCAAAATGCAAAACTCCCAAATTTCTGTTTGACATCAGCAGTTATCCAATGGAGTAAGGACAAGGCTTCAAATCCCATCTTAACTGCAGCACAGCCAAGAGCTGAACATACATCTACAGAGATAAAATACCAGCATATAAACAAGCCGTGATGGCTTTATTCTTGAAATCCAACAAGGCAGTCTAATAAGGCAGTCACACATCCTTAATTATACTGGCTCCAAAACAAGTTTAACTATCATTTAGGCAATTCCAGAAACATGGCAACTGCAAAATCATGTATAACTCACCCATAACTGCTTATCGTGAGTAATGTACACTGCATGCTGTTTTCAGATGATAGCAAAGTAGAGAGGGGTAGCACTCTGATTTGGCAAGGGTTTCTAATGGCTGTGTTTCGTTAACCCCAGAAAGGAGAAACAGCCATCATCATCACCACCATCACTACCACTCATCTATTTCTATCATCCCAGAGCTAAAGGGAACATAGGGATACTTATCCTGATATAACGAGTTACAAAATAGTCTTCCCCAGAGGATACAGGCAAGCTTATATAAGAAGCAGTGAAACTGGGCAACTTTCCAGAAAATTTATCCAACTGCCTGCAGTCTCCCATTTCAAGGTAGCTGGGAAAGCTAACTGCTGAATAAAGTAATTTGATCCACATCCTGTGCATTTTAATAAAGACTAGAAAAGAACAGACACCTATTAGTGTTTCCTAATTTTTATTTCCTAAAACACTGAAATATAAAACATCTTCCTCCCTTCATCTGCCTTCATGGTCTCTTTTAGTTTTTAAGATACTCAAACGCATTTCCAGCACTGAAACAAAAAAAAAAAAACAAACCCATGTTTATGGACAGAAGCCATCTGAGTGTTTTTTAAAGACTGTACCACATTCCAAATTTAAAAAAAAAAATAAAAGGTTAAAAAAAATTTTATGAAAGTACTGTAAATTTCTAAGTGGAATCTTCTTGTTCTTTTCTATCGCCCTCTATCTCTCCCTTTCAATTCCATTCCTTGAAGTATACTGGGATCACATCGTGGCAGTCACATGAGCCAACTTCTCAGTCTTTGCTGACCTCTTAAGAGAAAATTTAGACTGGATGGATCTATCTAGAAGGGAACAGCTGAAGGAGACAGGTCACTGATTGCAACATCTTTATTTTTATTACACTTTTTTTATTTTTATGTCTCATTTTTCAGGTTGGAGACTGAGTCTGTCTGAACTCCAGAAGAAGTAGAAGAAAAGTCTATAACCTGAAGGGACACAAAGCCAGGAAACAGATTTTCAGTGAGATCATGTCATACCTCTTCATGGCTTATGTTTACTCTAGTGAACAGCCACCTAACTTCAAGGACTCTACATTTTGAAGAATTGACTGTTGCTAAGTTTTGAATGCTCTCCCTTTCAACTACAGCTTGATAGCTTGCAGCATAATGCATGGCTGTCCTCTGCAACTCCTCCAGCAGGACCTAGGAAAAGCAATTTCACTCCTCTCTTTATTGCTGAACAAAATATAAGCCCAACATAATAAAGGGTTTTACTTAGACTCCTCTAATTTTGTCATTGTTTAGGTATGTTCCACATTAAAATAAGTTCAACCCTGCAACACAGGGGACTTTCATGACCAGACTGCCAAGGATTTGGTTTCCACAGCAGCCAAGACTCCTGGAAAACCAGAAGCATCTGTACAAGGCAATACTGCATGCAGCCTGACCACGGCTGAGACCTTGCAGATACAAGGGATGCCCATGACATCCCCGCTGAGCCCATGCTCAAGGAAACCCCACTTGCACAGAGGCCTGGCCAGTAAGTCTGACTTCTCTGGCATGCCAAAAAGCCAGCATAAAATGTTGTGCCCACATCATGAACTGTTCTTTTGTTGGGCTGCAGTTCTGTCTTCACCTCCCAAAGAAGTGAAGAGCCTACACCTCTCAGAGGACAAGCGAAATCCAGGTCAGTATGTCTGTGCAAATGCAAACAAAGAAACAGCAGCCCAAATTGTGTTCACGCACTCAAACAAAAAACTCTGTTGCTCTTACTTCATGGCTAAGATTTGTTTCTAAAGGTAACATTTTTCCCCCATAATTAAGGAGCCTGAAAAAATATTTTTCTCAGATTCACCTATTAATAAAATTAAGTTTTTCTGTATCAACTATTCTGCACCTACCTGTAAGATCTTACCTTCCTGCAGTTAAAGTACTGGTCCCATGAACAACTATGACTTCTGTCTAACAATGCTAAAAAACCGATTTTTGACAGGTTCTAAGTCCAACATGACAACCAAAAAATTCACCTGAAATCTGCTTAAGTGAGAGCAGCACAGAGGAGCACAGAGCTTGCTCTTTCCCTTTCTTCCTTTCTTCCTTTCTTTCCTTCTTTCTTTTCTTTCTTGCTTTCTTTTTCTCTTTCTCTTTCTTTCTTTCTCTTATTTTATTTTTTTTTGTTTCCTTCTTTCACTCTTTCAATACCTGGTGGAATTTTCAATATCTTTGCTCAAGGTTCTTATTCACTTACAGACATAATTATTATTTTTTAAGGAATAGGCTTATTTTTAGCATCTGCTTGAGCCTAGAAGATAAATGTAGCAATAATTACAGTCCCTTGAAATATTTTATTACTTGAGATATTTTGGTATCATTCATACTAAGGTTATTTCTCAGAGGAAAAAAAATAATTTCTTGGTGCCAAAGAAAATGTATGCAAGGCTTTAATTCTTGATTTAAGTTTGATGGCTGAAGAAAAAGTTCTTTGGGAATTTAAACAGAAAAATGAATCTACCTCCCCCTATCCTCTGAACAATCAAAAGAAAGTGTTCAAAGCTAAGAACAAGACTTTTGTAATTATTTCTACTCTTTTTATAAGCAACATTAACCTCTACCATATCAGCAAACAAAATGGTGTCTTGCAACAGATATTTTAAGCTCAGGGTGACTGTCAAAAGAACATGCTGATGGCACCTCAAATTGAAAATACAAAATAAAACTGACTATTTATATTCTTTGTATTCTTTATATTCTAAATGCATTCTTTCTAAGCATTTGACCAATGCTTAGAAAACTTGGCACTGATTTAGACTGACATGAATGTTGGAAATTAAGCTGGTAGAAATCCCCTGAGTGATTCCAGATCCATGCTTTTTTTTTGGCAGGGACACTGTGATCCTCTACCTATCCCCATGTTTGAAAAGCACCAATATCCATTCACTCTAACTCTTCAGCCAAATGTCTCCGAAGAATAATTCATCATATACACCTTCAGAAAAGAGGTTTAAAATAATGTTCAGAAAGCAGCTTATAAGTCTGGCATTTCTCTAAGCAAAATTGTGCTGTTTTCAATTCTGCTGAAAAAATGTGAGAGGTGTGGTTCTTTGTGAAGGCCCTGAAAGTGTCTGTAAAAACCAGCAGGTTTTATAGCACTTTGTGACTGAATATTTAAATATCAATTAAAATAAAGGATTCCCATGCTCTTCCCATGGAATTCAATGGCAGTTGACTTCACGACAGAGATCAAGTCTGTATCTCATGAAATCTCTGAAACCTGGAAGCTCAAACTACAAGGAGTGATTCTATTACAACTGAATGGGAACTAAGACATCATTATTTTTTCCCTTCTTCTGAAGAAAGTTTGTAAAAGAAAGCATATTTCCAGGATGAGGTCCTGAGATGGCTTCATGAGAAGTTATCTCAAGTTTCAGGGATGCAATAATTCAGTGATCAAGGGTGCTGGGAGCCCAGACATCTTACTGAGGGGAACCAACTGAAAGACAATGGCTTGAGTAAGGACTGGAAAGAGACACCTAAGACTGAATATTTAAAGCCTGGACTAGTTAAAGTTGCTAAGAATCTTTTCAGTATTTCAGGGAGTTGTGGACTTTGTCCTAAAATGAAATAAAGCTCCATCTTACCACTAAAGAACAGTATGAAATTACAACTACAAACACACCTTACAGATACCTTTTATGGGGTTAATTTTGTCTCATCTCTGTCTCACTGTGGGTCCTGCAACTCATACTCCGTGTTCTGAGCCCTGACCCCAGAAAGGGATGTATTTCCCTGCAGGGAGCTCAGAACAGCCCCAGGAACCCTGAGGGGCTCAGAAAGCACAGGCTCCTCACCAGGGCAACCACCCGTAACTCACAGAAGCTTGAACTACCAGCAAGTTAAGCAAAACACCTGAGGTGGGGAGAGAATACCAAACCCTCTGACCTCTGGCAGATGCAATCCCCAGCCACAGAGAGATCCTGGCTGTGAGAAACTGAGGATCCCCAGACACTTCCAATGGGACAAGCTGTAGAGTTGAGAGAAACACAACACACAGTGCAGCCATCTCCTGAGTGAGCCCACTCTGCATCACTATGCCATGCAGTCAGGCTTAAGGGCTCATCACAGATGCTGAGCACCCCAGGGAGCCTCCACCAACTGGCAGGGTCTAGCCTTCACCCTCCTCCTCTCCAGCAGAAATACAAATTCAAAAATAAAAGCAGGAAGACAGTTTATGAGGAGCATTTTATCTTAGTTAAAGTTGGAACGGGCTGTAAACTCCCACGGGACATCTAGGTTTACACACTTCAGATGAAACCATAAATCGAATATTAAACACACATTTTTATCAAATCATATTCCTTCCAGAGAAGGCTGAGGACTGCCTGTTTATTTTTTTAATCTGTTTCACTATGTTTACAAGTGGTAGGAAAGCTGGTTATATCAGCCACTCCATCTTTTTAGCTCTATTTGAATGACTTTGATTTTGTTTTTCTAACACTGCTAAGAAAACTATAATGCAAAAAAAGAAATAAAATCTATAATCTGTGAAAAAGCACTCTGAAATCCATCAACCAAGTTGCATCCATAATTGCTTCCCTGGCTTATCAAGAAAAGGCTCATTTGCATTATCTGTTATCTTTAGATACCCATCCTGGTCTATAAACAGAGTTATCAATCCCGTTCAGAGGCCAGTCCACAAATTGAAGTTTTCTATGGAGGGAATTAGCTATAAACAAGCCCGAGGCAATTTTCTTTGACAGCCAATGGTAAACCACAGGAAGTAACTTCAATAGTGATTTACAGTTCTTCTCTGGTTTCCATCCAACTTTTCCTTCTTGTGCTTCTGTTCCATCCAAAAAGGAATTTTTCAGATGTTCTAATTTCCCATTCAAGATGCAATCAATCCCAAGTCTAGGTGTGTCTAATCCAATTTTTACGGTATGTTCATGGGCCAGCACCAGAGAAAAAGAACTCTCTTTTTATTTTCTTTCAATTGCCTCTGCTGCAATCACAAGACTTGTCATCTCCTGGTGTGAAATGCACAACAGCAAAAGAGAGAGCAAAGGAGATTTGAGAGAGAGAGAGAGAGAGAGAGAGAGAGAGAGAGAGGGGAGAGAGAGAGAGAGAATGCCAACCTACTAAAAAGAAAGGGGGAAAGAGATACACAAATGTAACATTGACATTTTTTAATAACCCTACATATGAAAACTTGCATTTAACAGAATAATTAATTAACTCCAGCTTCTTAAAGTCTGTGTGTAGTTTGTAAGTCCTCATTCAAATCACAATATGCCGTTAGAAGCAGGATATTTAGGAATGGACTCCAGCTTTGCACCACCCACCCTCCTCATCTATACCACAGTGAAGTCAGATTCAAGCCCCGTAAGGTTTGCTCATGCACACCACTCTTCTGTAGACGAGTAAGCCCCATTGTCCAGCCTCCCACACCACTGAGAGTCAGAGAACTGCTACTCTTTTACAAACGAAAGATCTTTTCTCTTAGCAGCTTAACATATATTTTGGCTTGCCCTGACCTTCTGAAAGAAATGTGAATATTTATAATATTTATTTTTCAATCTCTAATTAAAAAATATCTCTAAGCCACTGACATGCACAGTGGATCTTAACGTGCACTCCAGGCACGGAAAAGAAGTAACAAGCAGGGGCATGATTCCTCTCTGGGTAAACTACAGCAAATGAAAGTAAAGCAGCCAAAAACTCCATGTGAGAGAGACCTATATGGATTTAAATCTGTGAGAGGACCTGCAGAAGAGAAGAGAAGAATTACACCCAGGAGTTTAGCAATTAATAAATAGTCCCTGTGTCAACACAGACCAATAAAACCTGTTTCCTTTTATATTAAAGGAAAATATATTTATATCTCAGGCCACAGAGCCTGCACATTTTCCTCTTCCTTTTCTCTATATATGCATTTACCTGTGGGACATACATGTGCGTGTATGTATATATACACATGCACGGGTTATTTTTCCGGACTGAAAGCTACCCTAATGGGTAGGCACTAATGGATTTGAAGAGATAAGGTAAAGGCAGACATGCAAAATGCTCCAGAACTTCTGTTCCTAATCAATCACCAGAGATCAGTGACATCATTCAAGCCTTTGATCAGAGCTCCCCTTTCAAGCTTAAAAAAAGGGATAGATTGACCCACACCAGCAGAGGGACTGAAGAAACACCTAGGATACAATTCACAGTGAAATATGAGAAGTCACTGGCATCCCTCTTCAGAAAAACTATCCCTTCCCACCTTCCTCAAGGAATACAGCGTACATTCCAGAGCAACCAAGCACAAACAACAGATTTACCTCTTTCCCCAATAATTAGAAAACAGCCACAGAAAAAAAAAAAAAATTACAAAATCCTTTCAGATTTTATTTTCTAAGCCTCCACATACATTTTATCCTGAGCAGCAGTTTACTATATTTGCTTGCATTTATAAATCTCTTCAAGTCTGTTAATTCAAAAAAAAAAAAAAAAGGAAAAGAAAAAAAGAAAAAAGGAACGGGGGAAAAAAGAAAAAAACAACCTTATTTTTCCAGAATGTCTGAGCAGCTTTAAGAACTAAAGGCTGACATCCATTTTCGGAGAAGAAACAACTTTCAGGAGAACCAGCATCATGGAAAGCATTCAATAAATTTAGCACCAGCCTTTGTCCACATCAGGGCATTCAGAGAGTTTGGATCACTAATCCCACTTCAACTAAAATTGAGCTCCATTGTTTCTCCTTTCATCTGAGTTTCCATGGCACTTACTAAGACTTAAGTGTTATTTACTTAGTGCAGCTTGTTAAAAACAACAACAACAAAAAAGTAAGCCTTAACATGAGCATCAGATTTGTTTTACTTTCAATAACCTCAAGGCACAGTCAACATTTTAG
Source organism: Monarcha castaneiventris obscurior (assembly GCA_026261815.1). Taxonomy (NCBI): domain Eukaryota; kingdom Metazoa; phylum Chordata; class Aves; order Passeriformes; family Monarchidae; genus Monarcha; species Monarcha castaneiventris. The sequence goes on along the minus strand of JAMPIT010000230.1, from coordinate 50,436,382 downwards.
TCTCCACGTAAAAAATCTTCAAGAAATGCCAAGTTGAAAACAGACCTGAAAACATTCACTTCATTGTTTTGGTTTGGTTTTTTCCCCCATCTGTATTTTTAAAAAACTAATTGAGCTTCCTGAACTGCAGCAAAAATGTAGTTTATTATCTCCCTCATCAGGTGATCAATGATTTCATTAATAAGACAGATAACAAAACTGTCATATCATCGACACAGTTATGAAAGATGATCCTGGCTTCTTGCTCCATTTTCCAAGGTCTGGGATTCTCTGTGGCAGCTCTGAGTCCATTCAATATTTTCCACAGACAGAGAAAAGTGAAAATCCATTTTGAAACCAATTTCAATTAGGACCCAGAAGCTGTTATCACAGGTGTCGCAGAATGGGCCCGTAAGTGGAAATGTCGCCTATCCATTCTGAAATGAAACCTTATCAGGGGCTACGAAGATGGCTGAGGACAGCCTATCTGTAAATTACTTTTCGTCCTGTGTTAACTCAACCCTAGTTCTGTCATATGGAATTCTTTCCAGCCCCTCGTAATAATCTAATGACTAACTAGGCGCTGTACCAAAACGGCTTTTATTCTGCTCGGGCTTCCCCTGCCGAACAAACGGGGCTGCAAATGCAAATAACCGGAGGCGGCCAGGCGAGCCGGCGTATTTAGTAATATCATTTAAAGCTCTCATAGTTTATTGCAGGGAAGTAACGGGCTTGCATTCTGAAGCCTGTCTCCACCCATTGCATTCCTGGTGATTTTTCAATTGCAAACTCCAAGGCCCAGTTATTTCATTAATTCAGCACCCAAGTAGTGAGGCTTTTCTCTCACATCTTTCAGTCTCCTTTTAGCAAATTATCCCATGACGGAGGATTTATTCAGTCAAAGACCTCGGACTTTGAGAGGCAACAAAAGAATCAAGAGACTTTCTGGTCCACCTGCCTGGCGAATGATGAGGCAGGGTAAAGCCTCCCCTAGAGAAACCAATCAAACCATTGTGTGGCACAGTCAGACCTTTTCAACTGTCAAGCCAGGAGAGCAGGAAAAGAGATGAAAGAACTCAGGATGAAGCTACCATTTACAGAACCATGTGGGAATGGTCTCCGAAGATTTAATAATTGGGATGGAACTCAACTTTCTGAAAACTAAAAGAAAGGAAAAAAAAAAAAGAAAGAAAAGAGAGAGAAGAAAAAGGAGAGAAAGAAGGAGAGAAAAGTGAGAGAACAGGAGGAGGGCAAAACACTGCTGGTCAGCCCCAGAAGGAACTTTTCCACACATAAAACCCTCTGTTGTTATGTATGAACCCCTACACTGGAAAAGATGAGAAAAGCAAGCACACGACAGCGGCACAGAGAAAGTGCATGGCCTACAATATTAACTTCAGTTTCAGCAATTTGTCATCCCATCTTAGGAAAAACTGCATCATTACAAACCTGTTCTATTTAACAGAACAAAAAAATCCCCTTACTTTGGGACATCTGTGTGCATTTTCAAGCCATTGCATGCATGGGACTTAAGTTTCCACTTGGCTGCATGTGGAACATGCATGAGAAGTCGTACTAAATGAATGATAAACAGCATATTTTAAGTGGCTGGCATGTGCAAAGAATGTGCTCCTGTATATCAAGACTCCAGCTGATTGCAGGCACAAGATGAGGACCTGCTTTTTGATAATCTGACACTTAATGCCTTATAAGCCAAATTTTAAAATCATCTGCACAAAACCCAGTATTTCCTGTGTACTTCTCTTTTTCAAAGTGCCTCTGCAGACTTGAAGTATGCATTCATCAGCAAGTCCAGATCACATTTACAAGCAAATCTTTTTTCTGAATTGCCAGCCTTATGAACAAAAATAGAATCTCCAAATTAAATTGTGACCATTTGCAGTATACATCAAAGACTTTTAATGTGAAATAAGATAATAACACAGCACTAAAAATCCATCTCATTCCCTTTTAGTTCGGATGGCAAAAGAATGCATCTCCCTCCCCTTCCACTCTCACCCAAAAATAATGAGATATGGCTTGGAAAGAATACAGACAATGTAGTTTTAATATGGCACCTTCTTTACATAATCACAGACTATACCCTTAGCTCACTTCTCCCCCTTACTGGCATATGTGTTTAGTAATAACTTCTATGTAAGCAGAAGCTGAAGTTTTGATTCCTCTGCAAAAGAAGAAAAAAAAGAAAGTGGTGGGGGGAGTAAATAGAAACATACAGAGCAGGATTATAGCAGGGCTATAATCAAATGCAACACTGATTCCGGATTATTTCCTTTTAACTGGAGACAGATATGAAACAGAAAACATCTAGAAGATAAAAGACGAATGCCATTTGAAAACCTGTTAAGTAATTTAATTTCTTCAACTGCCTTAATTTACACAGTTCAGATCATAAAGCCAAATACTGTGCCTGCCAGAAGGGTTGCCTAGCTTTAAGTCAATTAGAAGGATTTTTTAAAATTCTTTTTTATTTACTTAAAGAAGATGATCTGCTCTGCATAGCTCCTTCACTGGCAGATTCTCTTTTCTGGGACCAAAGATCCAGAAGTTTTCTGCCTTAATTTTTAAGTGCCCTTCCAATCTTCCCAAGCAGCCTGGCACCCATTTGTTTGTTGACACCCATTTCCAGCAGCTGGGAGGAAAATGCCATCACTTGGAGCAGTAGTGCTGCTGCCATACAGCCTCCCCACTTTGGTGGCATGGGCTGGCACAGCAGTGCAAGGTCCTTCCCCTGAGACCAGCACTTGACAGCAGTGAGTGAGCCTTTTTTTGGAAGGCTAACAATATCACTGAAGTTTCAGCTGCCAGCAGCGTTTTTCCTTCTAAAAATCAAACCTCTTGGCTGCTTCCTCCTCACCAGTACTGTGGGCTGTAATGGCTGAATTTTTTGAGTTCTGACTGACACTGGACTCCTGCAAAGCCCAAGATACAGCGTATGGTACCATCACCATACTGCAGAGACACAGTTCAAACCCTTTTATTATTATCATTTCTATGTCAAAACCCAGGTACAATTTTAATATGGTTGTTTGGATGTTTTAGGGTTGAGTAATTTTTTTTGTTTTTCAGGAAAAAAAAATTCCCCAGCAAATAATTTCCTAAATTTAACCTCCACCTTGAACAGGTGGCAAGCTTCTGCTGCTAACTAATGTTTTCTCCTGATTCCACCCCATGTTATCCAGCAGGATGATAAGTCATTACTTACTGATTACAGTGATTGCAGGGATAAGCCACTCAATCATCTCTTTCTGGAACTTGCAAAGGGATGCAGGAGGATTGACATTTAATATCCCTTATGCTATTAACCACTGCAGGGAGGGGAGAGAAGGGGGGAAAAAATGAGGGAAATCTCGGCAGAATTAATGAAGCAATGCTGTATTGCACTTGCACATCATTGGGTTTACAGGGGAATAAGTGTAGGGATGGCTCACTGAGGAACAACACTAGAAAATAGTATCAGGCAGAATGAGTTATTACAGTCTACAATAAGCCATAACTTGATGACTGAAATTTTATTAGTAAGCATAAAGGACCATGGGTGCATTACTCCAAAAGAACATGTATTTAATTAGCTACTCACATCAGATTACAATACACCAAGACATGCAGTCCCCACGTAATTACAACCTCCAACACTTTCACTTCCAATACTTCCAAGCATCAGGGGAGCCCATTCTCCCCTAGGAAAAGTACCTTCTTTTAAGTTTATCCTCTTACAACCTGGCTGCAAGTATTAGAACAGAAGGGTACAAAAAGATCTTACATGTTCAGGTCTTTGCCCTTGCCTTCCTGGGCTACCACGTGGCCATTCTACCCTTAATTTCATGCTGCTCTATACCACTTGTAAATAAGAATTACTTGCAGAATTTGTCATGCTGAAAAACAAATTTGTCAGAAAAACATGTACATTGAAGTCATCATTTCCAGCATCTAACAGTACAGGATGTTGTTTCCTCCTTGACCTGAAAATGAGAAGTGAAGAGGGCTCCTCCATCCCCTTTAATTTCAAGGGAAGAGGATGGCATCTCCTGATCCTTTTGTAGAATCAGATCTCATATAATAAATTCAGGACTCAATTTACAAGTCACTAAAATAGTACAGGCAATGTTTCTTGATACCTAACAACCTCTTTTGAACCCTGACCTCTCAACAGGACCCTGAGCACATCAGTCCAACAAGGGGGCCAAGAATGGGTATTATGATTAACACCTATTTTATGGTGAGGCTTGAAAGCAAGCAGCAGGACAAGCAACCAACTGAAAGTTTAAACAGGAAATGTGATTCTTATGGGGTTGCAGACTGCTGAATACTTCCTTCAATCAATCCTGAAAGTACTAGGAAGAAGGAAAAAAAAAAGAGACATAGATGAAGCTGGCTCTTCTTCTGAAAGAATCAAAGTGGATGCATGAACTTCCTCTCATTTATTCATCTATCAAGCTTGGTTTTAAGTTACATCATCATTAAGATAATAATTTCTGCTTTCTATCACTTTAAAGTATGTTCTCAATAACTATCTGATTCTGATAAAGGTAGTCAAGTCCACAACCTACATACGTTTATAATTAGCTTTTTTTTAAGGCAGAGTAATAGGTTAATAAGAAATATCAGATTACACTGGAACAAGCTCATGGGTCAAAAACTAGACAAAACATATCAAACTGAAAATAAGTGCTTGCCTGTCACACACTGAAGCAGTTCCTATACAATAACTGCATTGTTTTAATGCAACATTAAAAACATCAGTTTTGAGCCAAAATGTCGAAAAGAGGAAAGCGTTCAAGTCACCAACAAAATTTACAAGCCAAACAGTAAATAAATCAGGTTTGAATACAGCATCACAATCTCCCAATGTTATTCAAGCAATGCTGTGAAGTGCAGCCTTGCCTTGTACAAGTATCAGTTCAGTCCTTACAGAAATTCCGTCTACTTTCTTGAAATGAAGGCAAAAAAAATAATTGTATCAACAGTACAGATAAGTGGAAAAAACAAATGGCATTGAGCTGAGGGCTGTGTTAAGTTAGTACGGGTTTTTTTGGTCAATGCCTCTTAGGAAGTACCCTAACAATAAATCCAATTCACCTACAAAACAGAACGCCGAGTTAAAGCAGCCAGCCTGCTAAAGCACTGAAGCCACTGCCTAATTGTAAGCATGCAAATATCCACATTATTAGGGCAAACAGAACTAGTCCCGAGGCTAAAGCAAGGCATTTGCCTAAGTTCATCAGACTGGAGTTCATGGCTTTACTGCAATGCTTGGGAAGGCTGGCGACTCCCGGTGCCAGGGCAGCAGGAGGGCACTGCACAGCGCGGGCAGCACAGCTGCACAGGCAGGGCACAGCAGTGAGCAGCTTTCTGCTCCAGCACTGCAGCGCTCAGACTGACACATGGACTCGGCGTGCTGCTGCTCTCAGACAGCTCGTCCGTCAGCCTGCGAGGCACAGGGGCTGAGGAGCAGGCGTGAGGCACAGGGAGCAGTGCCTGAGCACGCTGCCAAGGAGCAGAATGGAGGAGCAGTCGAGAACAAGCCTTCACACAGGCATTCATCACAGTTCAGCAAGACAAGCCACCGTGCAGACTCCTGCAACATTTCCAGCATTCACCTGATGATTTCTTTCTAATCCTGGAATTACAGGAGGTACTGTATTATCCAACAGAGGACTAGAAAGGCAGATTTTGTGACCTGCAACAACAAAGGCTCTCCAACAGGAGCTCAGAACTAATGTTAATGAGTTTATCAATGGATACCACCCGAAAGAAAGCCATTCTTTTCACAACTTCATAGAAACCCGTGTGTGCATGCAGCAACCTTCAGAACGACCTAAATCCACACTCTGGCATGGTAAGGAACAGGGTCTTAGTACTTTGTTTCCAGAAAAGTGGCACCAACATGCAGGTGAGAAGACAAGACCCGACAACACAGCCCGACGTTAGTGACGTGGTGCAGGGCACTGGCCTCTACTCCAATGTAATACAAGTGGCACGGTCATGACAGAAATGTGATTTATTTGCTGTTGTTATTACCTTGCCAAAGCAGATCAGTCTGAGGTCATCAACTCCCACCACACACAAAACTAAGCTTACTTTATACTGAAGCACAAACTTTTTATTCTTACAACCTTTTGTGAATTAACATCTCCATTAGCAGTTTTCTTTAGCAGTTTTTGTCCCCCTGGATATTAGCCTAGCAGTAAATATAGGAGTCAAACAAAGGATGAAAGGGAACAATTTGCAAAGGAATGTATCCTAGAAAACCAAACATGCAGTTTGGTTGAGACACACAAAATGAAACACAAAAAAGAAAAAAAATCAAAAGCTTGCAAAAATGAATTCCAAACAAAGCAAGAGTGGTCCCACTGAGAATTAAAGTGCACCAAAGATTTTTCCTAGTTATTACAAATTATGATTTTTTTTTTTTTTAATCACATGTATTTTAAAAGAAACTTTAATTTGCTCCAGTACATGTTTAGTTCTGGAGCAAATTTTAATGGCTTCGTTATAAATCCCTAAATTTAGGGGTTTATAATGGAAATGCTGGCAGGTCCATATCTAACACATTGCAAGCATCTCAGCAATACAGTCAGAGTTTGTAGTCAGGTGAGTGCAGCAGAAATCTTTATGGTGCTAAGTAATGACAGGAACTCAGCAGAAGTGGCTAAGGTGTGAACTGTGACCCATGCCTGCTCAGTGTTTGAGACTAAGTGCAGCTGGTATCTTCCAAAGGGCAACCCTTAGTCTGAGCCTCAGAACTTGTACTGCATTGTTCAGGTTAACCTGTGAGCTTCCCACCCAGCTCATCTTTCCCACTTTCTTTCCCTTGCACCTAGATTTACACCAGATTCTTCAATATACAGCCTGCACACCATACAATTTAAAACTTTTCCACACTCGATAGCAGTATCAACATAGATCCTGCTCCTGGGTGTGTCACTCATTTCTAGCAGCTGTTGAAATAATGGCATTTTCTTTGTTTCTTCATGACTGTAAGCTTTGCATAAAGGCCATAACTAGCAGCTTTCCATCTGTTTATGATCCAAGTTCTGACTCCTTCAGAAGACAGCAGAGCTACTGAGAAAATACTGGTCTGTACATCACATCTCAGACAGGTATCACTAAAGTACGTTACCCTGCAAACTTTGTTAATTCATGAGTAGTCCAGAAGGACAGAAGCACTGATGTTAGACATTATTATCAGGTGACATTGGTAGGATAGGCAGATGTTGCTCTGCAATGACATCAGTCTTCTGAGAAGAATAGCAGGGAGCATTCTGTCCTTTTGTTATTTTTAAGGGTACCTTACCTTGGTTAACAGAGCATTCAAATGCAAATCATAACATTTAACATTACGGCAGCCCTTTGCAAAAAAGAGGCACTGAATCGACAAAAGCTGCATGTTTTGTAGGAGTGGTGTCTTATAGCAACTGATGATGTTCCTGTAGTAATACTCATTCCAGCATTAAAGAACAAAAGATGCAAATGCGAGGCAAACTCCAGCTTTCATGCAAATTGTCCCTGTAACCAAAATTCATTATCATAACAATCACATCTGTAAGAAGCAAAACTTTTAAAACACTGCAAGAGTAAAACTTAACATCTAAGTTCCTGAAGTTTTAGTACTAGCATTTGTTTTGGTACATGCTCCATGAAGTCTCTAGACTAAGAGGAAATTTTTCATATCAAAGAAGGAATCTAATTTTTTATCCCTTTGAAGCCCAACTCTGTATCTCTTGAAAGTCGTTTGCTCTGTTATGCATGAGGGTAGATTAGAAACCCAAACCTTGGAGATCCTGGCGACCTCCTTAAATACAAAGACCAACACTTACCCACTGAAAACAAAGTTAACTGTCATTGTCTTAAGAAAATGAAGCCTTGGGCCCCAGGATGTGTACTACATTAGCATCTCCTTCCATTAGCAGGAGGTAATTCCATTGACACAACTTTGTAGTCATTCATTAGACTTTAAGTCTTTCCAGCTCCTGGGAGTTTGATGTCCCTGTCATGCAGTAATACTCCACATAGGTGAAGCATGTAGTTAAGAACTAATACTACCATTAAAGAAAGAAAATTACTTGACCACAGGGTAGGTTAGTGTCAGAATTAGGCTAAAACATCTTGCAAGCTTTCATTTTTGCCCTCTAAATCTAAATGTATACCAATAACATTCAAGCTAGCCCAAACAGTCAGAGATGAACATTTGAGTACAAACCCCTGACACATTAAAGAATATGCATATCTGTTTAACTGTGCATCTGTTTGAAAAGTTGGACCAATGTGGAAAATCCTATTATCAATTAAAAAAAAATACAATGGGGACCCCTTCAGCTAACGTGAACCACTGTAATTCTATTGACAGCAATGGATCTGTGCTGACTTACACCAGCTGAGGATCTAATTTCATACGCCTTAGAAAACTGATGCAACTTTTTCCATAGCTGCTCAGGAGTTTTTATATTCTCATGGGGCTCAATTCCATCTAGTAGGTAAGCAGGTGTTGAGTTTGCTTTGAATCTGAAGTCCAGTCACACAGAAGGATACTGGGACATGTGCCATCTAATTTTTACTGACCCATGGAGATTCCCCTCTAGTATGGCTGTAGGATTCATGTATTTTCTGCAGTAGTCTAGTGGGAGATACCTGTTTCTGTGAGAAAGCAGAAACCTTTATTCAAGATATCAAAGTGAGAACCTGACCTGGACAACAAGCCCAGATGAGTGAGCATGATGGAAGCAGAAAGTGTGAACAGAAAATGTTTTGCCAGAAATACACCAGGACTATAAAATATACAGAAAAGCATCTTCTGTTTTTCACCATTACTAGACTGATTTGTAAAAAAAACAACAGTTAATCTGCAGCTGTCCAAAATCCACAGGTCTAAACTCCACCCACAGCATTTCAAGCAATTTTCTTTCCTAATGCAACAGGAGTTTCGCATTAGTAGGAACCAATGTGCTCAGCCCTCTTAAACCAAACAATGAAAAGGTCTAGGGCTAGAATTAGCTCACACTCTTCAGAGGAGCAGGGTATATGTAAAATTGTCAACTGAGATATAATCTCTGGGGAGAATTAAGCAAACTAGTCCAGTTTTGCAAATCCACAAGCTGTACATTCACAACTTTGAAATGAATCCACGAGAGGATACACACTTAGCTTGATGTTTTGTTCTGGGAATTAAGGAACTTTGGGGAGGTGGGACAGCCCTTTGTGAGAAGGAAGTTTATTTGAAAAAGAAGAGAAAAAAAAACCCTTTGCCATTAATTTTGACAGACCTACTTCTGTCTCTATAGTAATAACTAATTACCTAACTACTATAAGAGGTTTCAATGACCAAATGCAAAGCACTTGCAGGCCCTGCCAGGCTAATCAAGACAATTTCCAAAATGCCAAAAACAGGAACTTCCTATAATAAATAACTTAGCACATTTACATCTCAAATTAGAACATCTGGAAGAAAGAGACTATGCCTGACGCCAAAACAGGCCTTATTGTATCCTACCGCTTTCCACCACCACCACCCCTCCCCCATCCGTTTTCTTTAGCCTTTCTGTAGAACAAACACTGATCCAGGTGCAAATGCTCAATTCACAAGGAATGCAGTGAACATAAAATTACTGTAGGTTTGGCTGCTAGTAAATCCCTGCTGTTACTCACCATTGGAAGTTGTGCTGGAGGCAACAGCTTTCTCACTGACATCTGTTCGACTGGAGCATTTCACGATGGAATTCTCCACTTTTTTCTTCTCAGTTGTGGTAGAGCTATGGGACTGTGCCTCCATGATGACTTCTCATTACTTCAGTTCTCCTTGCACTAATACCTGAATGAAACAAGAGAGTCATAAACTTTAAAGACTGTTTGAAAGCTTAGCCCAAATCTTCTCACCTCTCTCACCTGAAGAAGAGCCTGGAGCACAACTGAATTAGCAGTTCACAGTTCTGTAAGCTCATCAAATCATATTTGCATGCATGAATTCCTAAGGAATTTAAAGAAATACTGACACCAAAAATAAGCATGTTTGCCTTTAGAGAGAATCAGCATCACAAACCACTATGCTGTTTGATGGGTAGGTCCTTTTTTTTCAATTTTGTAGGGTTTTAATGGATCCAGGGGAAAAAAAAGCCAGTATTTTTCTCTTATGCCCAGAGCACTTTGGAACAAGGCAAAAGAAAAAAAAAAAAATCAAGACAGACCTTCATGTTGACTCTAGAAGCCAAATATTTAAATTTCAACATTCATGGTGTTGGAACACACTGCAGTGGGAATTATCCTGTCTATCTCTACACCTTGTTACTCATGTAAACATCTCTCACTTTGTTTGTTCAGAAATCTATCTCAAACAAAATTGCATTGGTGAAACACCCCGAAAAACCACAGGGAAAGACAAATGTTATTGCTGGTGGCAGATAATGAGATCACTTTCTTTTGCATGTAAATGCTGGAAATAGAAAGCTCTGTAGAGATGTGTATCTGGTTATTTTGCCTTTCCCGGATGTTCTCAGTGTCATCTCCAGTGATATATTCATTTTATACCCCACAAATCCTTTCTCCTTATTCTCAGATATTTTACATTACTGATGGAAACCCAAGAAGCCCAAAAACTTCCAAAAAGGTATGGCAGCTTGTGCAGCAGTGCAGGCACACCAAGCCCCAAGACTGCAGCGATCTTAGGCTGTGAAGGACACAAACGTTTGCTTCCAAGCACTGGTCTGCAGCTTAACTTGATGCGCACCTGCCTGTCCAAGTAAGCTTTACACAAATCATCAATATTCAGCACACATCGTGCAAAAAACCAAATACCTTGGTACTTTGGTGGTTTGAACATGAATCTATGCAACAACAACAAAAAATAATAATAAACAGTTTTCTGCTCTGAGCAACACTGCTTGTTAGTCAAATGGGTCTAAAATGGAAGGAAGTCACACTCTTCTAGGACACCATTTAAATAAAATTTTTAAAAAGCTTTAAAAAGACACAAAGTATAATGAAGTGTAATTATATTAGCAACCTGATTCCCCAATCTTTGACCGTCAAAAAAACACAAAAAAACAAACTCCAAACCAAAAAAGAAAAAGGAGAAACAACACCAAACCAAAAAAAATGGCTGCAAAGTCAATTCATCACAAACACAGCTGTCTAGTAAACCTTCCCTTTCCCACCTTCCTAGTAGGAGTTCTTTTTAATAGTACAATAAAACACTCCAAAGCCTCATTGTTATACAGTAGAGATCAAAGTAGAGCCCAATCACTAAATGAATCATTATTTAGCTAGGCAGCACAGCCAAGGAACTCGGCTAGATATCAGAGACTCTCTGCCACTGACCTACTGCCTAAGCTTTGGCAAGGCCTTTTTCTTTCCTTGAGTTTCTTGCTTGCTAAAAACAGGAATAACAACGCTCTGCCTGCCATAGAAGAGAACTTCTAAGATTACTCTCAAGATCTATCTGTGAAACTGCTATAAATATTATTGTGATCTGTGAAACAACTTCCTACCAAAATGCTAAGGGGAATGTCAGGTGTCTTCAAATAGGGAGTAGGAGAGATCTAACAATACTCAACTTGCAACAGCCCTGAGTTTTACCCAGCAATGGGTAAAAAAATCTCCTTGAGGAGATACCTCACATGAGCTTTGTAAACAGTGCCTTTTCAAATTTCTCATATACTTCCTCCTTCTTTCCCTTTGCACACCTCATGCAAGGGCATCCCCAGTTTAGTTAGTTAGCTCAAGTATCTTGCTTTTCAGTCTCTTGCATAAGTAGAGAGGGGGGAGGCTGGCACTGCTGCCAAGCTCTTCACCCCACACTGAGACTAATGTGTTTGTTTGCTCTATACAGCCCTGGCCACATGAACACCAAAACCAGCCTCCAACTGCTGCATGAGTCCTTCAATGTACCCTCCCAAATTCTGACTAACCACATTTGAGTTATTTAACATTCGCTCAAATTAATAACTTCCTATGCATCTCTGAAGGAACTAAAAAAGTTCATCTTCAGCTGTGGTTATTTTTCTTCTGTTGCATTCTAAGGGCCAAGACTGCTATTGAGGCAGCATCTTGTTTTACATTAAAGAGTATGGCTTTGAAAAATTGGAAGAGGAAGCTGCAGAACTTGTCCCCCTTTTTGTTTGATCCTTGGTTCACATGCGTGTTTCTTTTGACTTGAAGTCATGAAGGGAAGCAATTATACTCCCTATTCAACTAGAAAGGAAGAAGCCACACACTCTGCCTCCACAAGGCCAGTGGAGTGGCATGAAACATTTGGGTAGAGGTCACAAAAATTACGACAAGTATCCAGAGTGGTTCCACTGCCCCTTCCACACAGATGTCTATGCAGGTATGTGCAAAGAGCCTTCACTTTATCTCCACCTCCTCACTTATCTCCACCTCCTTCCCGGTCTCATCATGACAGGACAGGACCTCCATTACAAACCAATCCTACCACTTCTCAGAAAAAAAGGAAGGAAATGAAGGTACTTTAAAGAGTTAAGATGGCCTTAATCTCATAAAAAGCATCTTTTGGTCACCTGCAATTCAAGAGCAACGTGCGGCTGATCAGACTGACAGCACCCATTCTCTTGGCTACTTTATTTCTTTCCCCAACACACTGCCAGTGAGATTTTTCTGGTGCTTTGGGGTCATCTTCTTAACTGGAAGAAAGACTAGCAGACATAATTCCATTCTCTTCCTCACTCTCTATCACTTCTCTGTTTTGTGCTACCTGGTGTGGACAACAGTACAGAACAGAGGCCTAAAGCAGCACTTAAATTTTTGGACAGAAAACTGCAGAACTGGCCAAGAACTAACGTGAACCCCTGCTCTTGGCACCTGTTCTGGTTCATGTCTATTTAGTGTACATTCAGAAGGCTGCTTTTATTCATGTCAGCATGGAAGAGGGAACACCACTACAGTGAACTTTCTTACTCAGCTCTATACCCTGCACCACGAACCAATGGCCCGGGCGTTGCAGGCCTTTCCTCCTGTGCCTCCCTTCCTCTGCTCCCAATCCACACACAAGTGACACGGACACCTGCAAGAATTCCTGCAGATCCAGCTACCTCCAGTGACGTATCCACAGTGGCACCCACGGTGGGGAAGGTACGGAAGGCCAGAAGAGATGGCAGGACTAATAATTAGAGGGATATGGCTTGCTATGTTTTGCCAAGCATGCCCCTTAGGGAAGCAATCATCAGGACATCAATATGATGCCCCAAAAATCTTTTTTTTTTCCTGAAGATTACCTTAAGACCAAGTTGAAAACACAAGCCAGACACACGTCCTCTAGAATAATTCTCCTTAATTTTGGCTGATTTTTATTTTCTCTCAGAAATTGTACTGAAATATAAGAGCTGCAGTTCACAAAAAAAAAAAAAAAGTTCAGATTATGTAAAGATTTCTTTCCACTGGTTGCTAATCCCTATCAAACAGCATTCTAAAAACCACCCAGCGAGACATCGTCTCTGCATTAAAATACAAAATGGCTTATATTAGGGTGTACATGTCTCTCTCCAGTGCGTGGGTCAGTGACTTCCCTGTTCTGGCCTCTAGGCCTGAGACAATCTGTATCTATTCACAGCAAGGAGTTCCACTTTCAAAAAACCTGAAAGCCAGTTTCATCAGCTAGTCAGCATCTCCATGTGCATGTGAATGGCAAGAAAATGCTATAACAGTATATGGGCAAAAGCCTAAACTTCCATAGGTAAATAGAGGGATAAACATTCTTTCCTGAAAGCAAACATTTGTGGCTTTTTCCCATTCAAACATGCTTGAACCTTTTGTAATTTCCCTGAAGCCTGAACCCACTGCACAATTAATTCCAGATCCCCATTTTAAACCTAATCCCTCTCAAAACAGTAACCTGCCTGCAGGTGTGTCTCTTCTTTTTAAAAGATAAATGTAAGCCTTCCCCAATTGCATATTATATAGGAGGAATTTTAGGAACAGGCTACTGAAATGAACTAGTTAAATGAGGAAAACTGTCTCTTTTAAAAGGAGTGTCAACAAATAATAGTAAGTTGGAAACGCACTTCAAATGAAAAAATTATTTCAAGTAACTTCTTATTATGTAATTTCTGGTCCTTATGTGTGTTGGTTATATAACTGTTCCTTACAATAGTAAAAAGGATCATATTAATATACTGGGGAGAAAAAAACCCCATATCTTTTTGTTCATTTACTCACAATGCAAACTAACCAAAAGCAGTGGAGCAGCCCTGTGCTTGGAAGAACAAGAAAACTTGACCCTTTCTGAACATACATTTCAATTTTCCAAGAAATCTTCACTGTGTCACTTTTCCTCTCTGAACTACTTTTTAAATCATTTTATTTATATTGCATAGATTAGTTTTAAAGACCAGACCATGCAAGTATTTATTCCTAGGAATACGCTCACTGACTTCAACAAGACTGCTGGCTTTGGTCTAAGTGCTGAAGTGTAAGCATTTAAAAGTCTCAATTTGCATGTTAGACTGGGTTATGTTTCTTGTGAACTTAAACCTTCTGCCTTTGGTTTATTTTTATTTTCTGAGGGGTATCTTTTAGCATGTTGAATTATTAAAAAAAATAAAGGCAAGCAAAACCTTTCCCTGTTTTACTTGATGCTGCTATAGTTGTATTCAATTCATTAACAAGTGGTTTGCATCCGCTGAGAAGAGCTGTCTGAAATAGCAGTGTCACAGCATTCATCATCATTACATCAGCAGTAGGGAAGTTCATACTGATTGCTATCAGCAACCAGAGTGCCCCAATCAGCGTGCTAGCAAACATAGCATGTTTAATTTTTCAGAAATGACTCTGGGTAGTTAGGGTGTTCATAGGTACTACTTTGATCCACACTACTGGAAGCAGTCTTTAGGGATACAATACATCTTGAGCAGCGCAACCGTATGAAAGTGAAAAACACAAGGGGAGGCATGAAGAACAATCAGGAAATTACAGTCTCTCTCAACCATAAAGGACCCTTTATCAACTTTATCAACATGGGTTACACCGTTCCTTGGGATTATTTAAGGATAAAAAAAATGCATCTTGTTCAGCCACATTCAAATGCCAAATTTACATGAGACAATCTGAAGCTATTATAAGGGAGCTATTTCACACTGATTTATACAGGCTTGATTCAGGTACATTTAACTTCCAAAACCCATCTAGATTTGAGCATTGCTTTCTATCAAACCTGCTGGCAAAGCTGCACTGACAAAGTTACCCCTGACAGAACCTGATGAAAAATGTTGAAGCGCTCAGACATTTTAAGAAATATCTCCCAACTGTAACATTAACCTCTTGGTATATCACACCATTTTTGTAACAGCTATAGGAACTAACTTGAGTATTTTTAAAATAGTTTTATCCTTTCCCAATTCTTTGCAAGCTAAACCAGAATTCTGCAACCCTCATTAACTACTCCAGGGTAAACTTTATTTGGGTTCTTCCCTGTTGAGACAACTACTCACAATAAGACTAAGACCAATATAAACAACACGAATAGTTTAATATCCACTTTATATAAAACCACAACAAGCAATAAGTTTTGGGTGGAGGGGGAAGTTATCTTATATTTCACAATACCTATCTCCACTTCAATCACATGCATGATCTATAAATGCACTAGTTGCTATATCTGCATACATCTAAATCTGTTCTGAAATGAAAGAAAGAAAGAAAGAAAGAAAGAAAGAAAGAAAGAAAGAAAGAAAGAAAGAAAAGAAAAGAAAAGAAAAGAAAGAAAAGAAAGAACAAAAAAAGCCTGACAGAATCAGATAGGTGGATTCGTAGCCTGAAATTGAAAAATACCCTAAGTTTAGGGACACGACATGTATTAGTAGAATCTTTCCAAATTCATTACCATCTGCTGTCTTTTCCTTGGTACTTTCCTTTCTTTCCCCCCATAAAGACTGAAAAACAACTAGACCTAAAGCCTGGTTAATGACGATCTGATCTATTCCTGATAGGTTAAATAGCTTGTGGCAACAACAACAGAGGATCACAAACACAAAGGCAATCAGCTAGGCAAAGCAGTGCTATTAGCATCCTTGTGATTAAGATCCTAAGTGAGAAAATATTCTATGTCATACACTGAAATACTGATTGATTTTAATAGTTGCTCGACTCCAGGGGAATTATATTTGCTTACGTTTTTCTGCTACAGATAAACTCAGTTACCTAAAAGTTCTGAAAATATTTAAAACATACACATACAGTAGGATCAGTAGTACAGTAGGCAGCACCTCAGTTGCTTTAAATACACATCAACCACACAGTCTTAAAAGCAGATTATATCTACTTTTGTTTTCGGATTTAAAAAGCTGTTAAGTATAACCCCAATTAAATGTTTTCACTATTACTTCAACAGATTAAACTCTGTATCTAAATAAAACAGATTTCTGCCAGGAAAGAAAATTTTCATTTTCATACTCAGTAAATAGAACTTAATGGATAAAAACACTGAAGGATTCAGGTTGAACTGTCCATCTCCAACTAGTCTATTCCTCACAGAAGCTGCTGTTTGGGAACATGCAACACAAAGCTGAGGGAGACAGAGCCCCAGCTTAAAACACATCTCAGTGGCATGACAAGTCAGATATGATATATCCTCTGAGGTAAAATTTTATTATCAATTCATTGTCTGAGAGTCTTTACAATAAGGAACTGAACTTTAAAATTAAGAAAAACAAACAAGCAAACAACCCCACAACCAAAACAAAACAAACAAATCAGGTCATTAATTCCACATTTAAGCATTTGTTATTTTAATCACATGGTCTTGGGTTTCCTTATTCCTTTTTTGACTCTCTTACAAACTACCAAAACAAAATGGAAAGAATAAAGTTCATTTCTTAAAAAACCAAAGTGCTACGTATCTTTCAAGTCTCCAAATACTTTAATATGTTTGGGGAGGGGGGTTGTGTCTAAAACCAGTAATGCACTTACCCTGGAAGAATCAGAACTCCTTCCAATTAAACTGCCTCACATTGCTCAAAAATTCAGAATAAGCTGTGTTACTGCTTGTTTTGCAATCCTACTTGCTCTTGTGCTTCAAATTCTGCAGCAGGAAAAACTCTAATAATTATGTCAAAGTAAGATTAGCTGTAAAAGAATTAGCACAGGAGAAAAAAAAAATCTCCTGTGAACTGTACTGCTGGTAGCAATAGGTTGCAATGAGGGGCAACACTTCAAACTTCCTTACCAAGTCTATACTCTGCTTTTGCCCCAGCTTTCTTCAGGAATTTAGCAGCACTAAATCCAAAACAAACTTAAGTAACAGTGCAGGGATTTTCTTTGGCAACACATTCGTTTTATGGAACCTGAATTTTGGTTCATTCATATGCTCAAGATCTGAAACGCCAGGAATATTCTCAGAGAACAGCGAGAGGGACAACAGCAAGGCTTGTTGTGTGGATAACTACTCTATTACTTCCTCGGCTGATACTGTTTCTACGAATACTTACAGGCTGTTTTTTTCTTTCCCTTCTTGTCGACTAACAGTTTGGTAAAAGCAAATCACAAACCTCTGTAATGGATGTGCTTTGATCCACTTACTTAGTCAAGAAGTCACTACAACTTCCACAGAAAAATGCAGAAGTACTCTAATTTCAAGCAGTGGAGCTCAACATTCCAGTGAAATGACCACTTTCTTCACACTTCTTGTTTTATCTCATCAATCCCAACAGATGAAAGTTTCCTTAGAATCAAAATTTGATCTATATATCAATGTCAATCTATACAGGAACTGAGCTCAAGGAAGAATGCATTTAATGTACATCTATTGCAAAGATGTGCCTTCTGTTCCTAACTTATGATATGCAAATGAAAGAAGACAAGACTGTATTCCATATTTTACAATTAGCATTTTAAAACAAGATCAAAGGAATCAAGTAGAACGTTTTTGAAAGTGCCATGTTTTGATCACAGTCCCATTCCTGGAAGCCTGTTTATTTCCTCGGCATACTCTCAGGTTAAGGGATGCCTCTATCCAGAATTTCACATTCTAACCCAACACAGATGTTTTAACACATAAAACAGCTAGGAAAACTCCATATACCCAGGAAGAACTTCAAATGTGAAAGGTACTTTATAAAACTTTATCTTCAGCTTTTACAGTTTACTTTAGGTTTTACACCTGTCTCATAATGGCAGGAAAACTGCATCATGATTCCTTCGCATTTTTGTAACTTGACAAAACACAACAGCACAACTCTGAACTGCTGCATTACAAATGCACAATTATACAGCTGTATTATTTTCCTAGAAAAAACATCCACAGTGAATTGAAGAGCCAAGGAAAACCTCACCAAACCACGTCCTGATAGTTAAGAATCAGTAGTGCTAGGATTTCATTTTAATACACACGGTTCAGAACAGCGTACTGAACTGACACTAACTTGATCTGTGTTTCTGACTCTTCAGTTTCAGGTATTCATACATCTTATCTAATGAAGGCTTCATTCTCCGGGCAGCTGGATGATGTATTCTTTACACGCAGTTGATTTTCTTGACATTAACAGATTTGTATGCGAAAAAAACAGTGTCATACAAAGCAGCAAACACTACTGGGGGAGGTTCAGCTCTAAACCACCAAAATGTCTGTTGGGTACTTTACCCTGAACTAAATATCAGATACCAAAAAAAACCACAGCAGCATTTTGAGCATCAATAAAAAACAAAGAAAGAGTAAATTTTTAAAAAGGCTTAATCATCTTGATAATCAGTGTGAAAAATAACTTGAAATTTGAGCGGCAACTTCAGCTAAGAAAATTATTCAATCAGCTCTCCTTGTAGTGGATTCTGATATTATCAGTTCTGACACCCAGCAACTATTTAGAGACAAACACATTCTATCCCAATTACTTTGTCCCTTGTTGTAATCTAAACAACCTTGCAGGGGTTTTTAACATCACTGTATTGTCTCATTTTTTATTTTGTTCTTAAAGAGAGAGAAACCAACTCCTCAGATCAGCAGCCAATTTAATACACTTTCAAGGTAAGGCAGGTACAATTTACATGTACAGAGTACACCACAACAAAACCACAGTGTGATGCCAGCACAATCTTTAAGAAAGTTTTCCCCTAAATCTCTGCAGAAAGCAGCCTTAAAAGAAAGCAGGGATTAGTGTGAGCTGGAAGCTAGGGAGGGGACTTACCTCAAAAGCAACCAAGCGGAAATCAGAGCAGTAAGGCAGAGTACACTTTTAGAGCTATAATGGTGCGAAGAAGTGCTGGGCAGCATTGCCTGAAGGCAGCACTAATACACTGTTGACTAATGACTGGGCCATGCGGACAATGAATTTGGGGGTTGAAAACTAACAGAAACCGTGCAGTACTTTGACAAATGGGCTTTCAAAATTTCATTCATTGAATAACCTTTAAGCACAAAATTGGCTCAAGTTCTCTCGGGAATATGACACATGTTGTTGGACAATAAGTATTTTCCTTTTTAATTAAAACTATTACACCGAATACATAAACATTGTTACAGTGAATAAAATGTAAGAGTTAACTATTTAGCACCTAGAAAAGACCAGACTCAGAATGTGAGGTGCAATGCCATACATTCAGAAGGGTCAATGAATGCCAGGTTAACCACCTGATTCACTGAAATTCATTCTTGGCAGAATATATTTTCCCTTTTTTGAGAGTAAAGGAGAACGAGAACTTCAAAGGTATGTTTAATGAGCTGCTACAAACACAATTGGTTAAAAAGGGCTCAGAAATTATGTACTAAAAGCTGCATTGTGCTTAGAATTACAACTGAAAAAGTCTCGTTTTAAAGAGCCCAGTCAAAGTCAAGCCCCATAAAACAAATCAAGCCTCGTATAAACTTTGTCACCTTGTGTACTGACAAACACATTAAAACAACAGAATCCCTCTTTAAAGCAGCTCCTTTTTTTCAGTGCAGCTTGACTTCTAATTTGAAAATAGCAATTTTGGCTCTTTTTACAGACAGGATGAAATACCTAAAGTGTCCCTAAATTAATAAGTACCACTTGCCATAGACAGCATCGCCCTTAGCAGCTCCTAAAAACTTCAGAAAAGGATCTTAAAACAGGAAGCTTAGTGAGCTCATAAAACTGTTGTTGGAGCCAGGAACACATAGCATATTTAATCTGCAAACTGTGAGAGTCTACAATGATTTCAGCAAGATCTGAGGCATGCCCTCAAGGTTTGCTGGGATCTGGGATTAGGGAGTTGATAAGAACCCTCTACTGCCCATGGACATGTTTTTCTTCTGCAGTTAAACACAAATGCATAGAGACGTTTGACTGCTGCTTGGCGTTACTGCTCAAGTTATATAAAAGCTTTGCAGCTCCTTTTGCTGTCAATATATCAAAGTTTAAAAAAAATCATCAAAGTGTGAAATTTCATTTAAAGTCTGCCAGTCTACAGCTCTATTTCACAGACCTATCAAATAAAAGTAAAGATGAAAAATGCACTGAAAGAACTTGAAAAGTTTGCAGCAGCACCCATGCCCTATTTTTGTTTATTCTGTCTCATTTTATTTGATTTTAAAGTATAACAAATCAATTCCCTTATAAAAATGACAAAGTCTAAAAGGAGGATGTCTATAAAACCTGTGGTTAAAAGACAACTTGAAATCATTATTACAGCTGAACCTTTTGTTGAATAAAAAGCTTCCTCTGTAGCCATTTTAGCATTTTAATTGCCTAACTGCAACTTGGCAGAAAATATCTTGAATCTTCCAAAACAACCAGAATTACTAGAGAATATGAGTGCCAGAAAAACTAAAGCATTCTTCAAAGTATTCTTTAGCTAGGGATTTACAACAATTGCATAAAGAAGAAAAGCCTGACTTTTAAGGTAATCTACTATAGTCTAAAAGCATTAACATTCCATTACTAAGGTTTTCCTGAGGATTTCATGACGCGTTGATTCACTTTTCCTTCAAGTCTGCTTTTTCTTTGTACATTACTGTCTCCATATAGTTGAACACATGCAACACTGATCATTAAAATGCCTCTTTCCATAATTCCAAATAAACCCTGCTTTAATAGCCCTCAAATTCCTTATTTATCAGGCAAAGATGACTAACTTTTCACTAACACTCTACAACATAAAAATATGCCATTCCTTCCTTTAATATGCAGGACGAAATTCAAACACACTACAGGAGTGCAGGTAATTAAATAGCTTTCCCCAAAAAGAGGCAGGAAGTGTAACTGAAACTTTCATGGGTCAGTATCAATGCATACATTTATCTTGTTAAAAATTCAAGTAATTTGCAAGGTGAACAAATTATATTGATATCTCCAAACTTGAGTATTTTGGTTTTTCCAACAACTATTCAGAAAAAAAAAATCATTTATAACCCTTGATACTTTAATTTCTTAGCTACAAACTGTTTTTGTGTTTGAAAATGAACAATCTTTCACAACTGATGATTACGTATAGCAGTAAAACACTGTCTTGGCCACTGCCCACCTTCTCAAGCCAAAAATGTTACTCCACTTAAGCAGGAAAATGCAGGTGATGTCTTTGTTTTGCAGTACTTCTACAGAAAAGCTTTGGAAAACAACGTGTCCTGCTGAAAACCATATGCTATTATCAGAATGCAAGAGTGCATTCATTTGGGCACCTTAAGCCATAGTTTTACTTCCACTGCTGCTTAAAAAATACACATACACTGAGAGAGTCCTTTTCTTACTCATTCTTTCTACTCATTCAAAATCACATAATCCTGCTTTTAAAGAAATAATCCCCCGTCCTTAAAATAGCCTTCTCTCATAGTTGCTATTATTTATGCTTTTAGAATTGGGCTATACACAAAACTGAAAGTATTTACATACTAGCTAGTTATACCCAAACCTTCATTATATAAACAAACTCTCAAGAGGCTGCCTACAGTTTACATTGCTAAACTCATTCACCATTACTTTTAATATATATTTCCACAACTGAAATACAGTGGTGTGAACATAGCAATTTTTACATTTTAAGGTTACTTTACTTTTAAAACACTGCATTCGTCTTCTTTCAAAATAATCATGACATAATAATTAAGAAACTGTCAGATCATTATTAATTTTTAATAAAGGACCTAAATGAAATAATTATAGGAATCAATCAGTGAGGCACCTTTCCAAATTACAATGCAATTGCACAAATATTCAAACTACTTAAGGCCAGTTCTGGCACATTTCAATCCATAATCTCGTTGAACACCACACCAAAAACAATTTTGTAACACAGAGAAACATACTGATTTCTCACTATTCCACCGACTTAAATGATTTCAAAACAGATACCTACATCACAGAGAGAGAGGCAGCCATGCCCTCCTAAAAATGTTTGTTGGTTTAACCAGCTACATATCTCAAGGCCTCTGGAAAATTTCGCTTCCAAGTTTTTCTGTAGCAGGCACACAAAAGAAACGAAGTCTGCACGCTGAAGCTTAAAAAATCATGTTTATTGAGCCTTGGAAATGAAGCGGGAAGTAGCAGGGGCGCGACGATGATGAGCAGTTTGCAGAGGGTTGCTACTTAATGCTCCTTTAGTGAAGTAGCCTCTAAAACGTGACACTGTGTATCAAACGGACAGCTATCCGTACCTCTGACTAAAGGGCTCTTTGAGATCCGTACAGTCCATCATTTCAAACTGAAGTGGCAGCTGGAAAATGTGGAACAGCTGGCAAGGAGCTGGGAGAAAATGTTTTACATAAATATATCTACACACCAACTGGCAGAAGGCCACGGACACCGTACCCGCAGGACCGGATCAGAACTACGCACCAGAGGGTTAAAAACAAAACTGGGGAGTGAGATGGGGAGCGGGGGGCGTGTGTTTCCTTTTACCTTTTCTCTTCACGTGGTGCGCGGGTTGGGGAGCGGGCGCTGGCAGCTGCGAGCCGGCGGGCCCGTCCGAAGGCGCGGGAATTGTGCCAACACCCCACCGACTTCACGGGACAATCGGAACCGCGGCGGACGCGCTCCGCTCCCTCCCTCCCGAGTTGGGCGGCGCACGGCCGGGCCGGGGCGGCTGCGGGGAGCTCCCGTGGGGCAGCCTCCCCGCTCCTCCCGCCCGGCCTCGGCCGGGCCCGTCCCGCCGCCCCGCTCCCCAGCCTGACCCCGTGCCAGCGGAGCGGGCCGAGCGCTGCTCTGCTCTGCTCTGCTCTGCTCGGAGAGGCGCCGGCAGCCCCGCGCCCCGCTCCCGACCGGGACCTGACCGTCCCCTTCCTCGCAGGGAGCAGCCGGCAGGGAACGACGGCCCCCACGGGCGCCCCTCCGCCCCGCCAGATTTGACAGCGGATTCTCCCCCGCTCCTCTCGCCTTTCCCCCTGCGAAGTTTGTGCCGGCCTCCCGCCGCACGGGCGTGAAAACGCCTGGGAGTCGCTCAGGGAGTAAGGGCGAGGAGAAAGAAGGGGGTGGAAATAAAGCAGCAACTCTCGCCCGCACATCGGCAGCTCCGCCGCGGGACGTGCCCGGCCGAGCCCGGCCCGGCCCGGGGACTGCCCCCGCTTCGCCCCGCACCCTCGGCCCCCGCGCTCCGTGACAGCCATTTTGGGGGTTAGACACCTCGGTCCCCCCTGCCCCCGCCTCCAAGTTAGGGAAACGGGAAAGGGGCCGGGAGCGGGGCCGGAGCGCTAGGAGACGACAAGAAAGTGGCCCGGAGTAGATCCGGGGGAACAAAGAACTTCTCGCCCAAGTGGGTACGTACCTGGGGCCGCTGCCGCCGAGCCCCCGCGCTGCCCATGGGCGAGGGCCGGGGCCGCCGGCTCGTCCCCTCGCCGCTCCCCCGCCGCCGCGGCTAGCGGGGCCGGCCCCCGTCGCGGCCGGCGGGCATCCCGCGGGGCAGGGGGACGGGACGGGACACAGGCGGGACGTGGGCGGCAGAGGAGGGCCGGCGGGTGTTGTTGGTGGTTGTTTTATCCCTGCCCGCCTCCCGCGGGGAGCAGCCCGCGCCTCTGCCTCCGTGTGGGGGTGTGTGTGCGCGGGTCCGACATCAGTTTCAGTGATCTTGTAATCTGATCCCTTCTGACTCACTCGCACTGACTGACATTTCTGATTTGGTTCAACAAAAAGAGCGGGGGGGAGGAAAAAAAGAAGAAAAAGAAGAGGGAGCAAAAGAAAAAAAAAATGTATCCCCAAATCCACCGCCTGGTACCAAACAGTTTTCGTAGGGAAGGGGAGACCCCTCCGTCCCGTCCCGTGCCGCCCGTCCCTCCCGCCCCGCCGCCGCCCCGCATTGTTTTGGCTCGGCGCAGCCACCGAAGGAGGGGAACAAACACATCGCGCCGAGGTACTCACGTGTCGGAAAAGTTGTCCCTCTCGCTTTTCTCCGTCTCGCGCGCTCCTCTCCGTCGCCTCCTTCAAGTTTTACAGATGTTGCAGGGCTGCTCGTCGTCGCCGCCCCCTCCTTCCAGCGCTGCCCTCTGGATCAGAGCAGGGGAAAGGCTCTTTAGGGATAACTCCCGATTCAAACACCCTCCGCTAAACTTTCCCCCTTCCCTCCCCTTCCTCTGAGCGGCGGAGAGGGCTCCGCTCTCCTTCCCCCCTTCCCTCCGCCCGTTCGGGACGCGGCTGGCTGCTGCGCGGGGAGCGGGGCCGCTTGCCTGAGGGAGCGGCGGAGGGCTGCGCCCCGGGGTGCGGGGTCGGGCCGCGGCCTGCCGGGCTGCGACGCGCGCTCTCGGCATGACACCCCCGCTCCCCCCTTCCTCCTCCTCCTCCTCCTCCCCCGCCATCCCCCCGGCCCGGCCCGGCCCGCCCCGGCGGCGGCCCAAGGGCGGCGACACCCCGCCCACAGCCAGGAGGCAGCGCGGGGCGACGGCGGGGCCCCCCCGGAGCGGCCCCTCCGCCTCGGGTCGCGCTTCCTCCCTCTCCCTCCTCTCTCGCTCCATCCTTCAGCTCAGCCTGCATCTGCAGCCCCGTTTCCCGCGCATCGATGCCTTGGACACCCTTTTCTTCCGCCCGCCAAAAGTTCAGGGCTTTTGAGGGGAAAACGTGCCCTCCGGGCGGGTTTTCACTGGTGTGCTGTGGCTTCTGGGCTCGCGTTTGCTCTGGCGCCGCAGCCTGACTTGACTGAAGGACTTCAAGGAAAGTTTCACCTAAGCCATGTGACACTGAAAAATATCTCTTTGGGGAGAAAAAATACAAGCGCTTGGGCGAGGGGAAGGGTGGCGGTGATGCCTTCGCCTGCTCCTCCTTTCCCTGCCAGCCTCCCCAGAACCCTGCCCGGCTCCTCTGGCCTTCACCCTACAAAACAGGGCTCTCCGCTGCCTCCCTCTTTGGCCCTCATCTCCGTTCTTCCCCCGGGCTCCTTGCGAGCAGGTTTCCCACAGCAATGCACGCTGCGATTCAGAAATAGCAGGAACTAGAATGGCACTTGTTCCAGTATCTCCATCCTTCAGGAAATGATATGTCCTGACAAGACACCTTGCCTTTTTCTAGTTCTGCAGATTGCTCCGCTGATATTAAAGTCTGACAAACCTTAAATGAACATTACCACAACCATTTTCCATCAAGTCACAAGGTGGGACTGGCTCTCAGGAAAAGTATACATATATATGTTTAAGTTGTTGCCATCACAATGTCAAATACTTCATATGCACCTTTGTTCATAACCTGGCTCACAACACAGCCAAGTAAAGATTTGCTACTGATAGATACAATTTAACAAGGTACCCGAGCTCGGGCTGCCCGAAGCATTTGGGAAGTCCCAAAAAAGTTAGTGGTTCTCGAAAAAAAAATGGTATTGTTGCTGATGGAAATGAAAGACTGGCTTTTGATGCTGTGCATTTCATAAAGCTTCCCTTAGTCTTACTATTGAACATGTTAATTTTATTACAAAACAAAGCTGCAGGTATTTGTGGTTTGAGGTGACTTGGTCCACGAGACTTTTAGAAACAGAGAAGGCAATTTTATTTGACTCAAAGGGCTACTTCAACCCTAATTTCCTCAGACTAACTGGTTTGGAGTTGTTTTTCACCCGGAAATCTTTTCTGGGTGCAAAGAAGTAGCTTTGGAGAGATGCCTGTGGATGTCCCTGGCACAGACTAATTGCCCTGGCAATCCCAGGGATGCCTATTGGTGTGCAGGTTTTATAGCACCAGGTCAGCACGCACTGACTTTCAGGACAGACACAGTAGTCAGACGCTTTCACACTGAGTGAGAGGTGCACATCATCCAAGCTGCCACGCACACACGTGCACTGTTAGAGGCAGGCACTGGGACACAGGATGAGAACCTGTGCCCTGGTGCCCTGCCTCCGTAGCCAGTGATTTCACAGCACACCAAGAGACAAATCTGCCCTTGCTCAGAAGGAGCAGCCCCTGCTTGCCCAAGCGATTCTGCTGACAGGCATGGCACTACACAGGGAGGAGGCATGTGGAACACCAGGATCTGAATACCAGTATGAAGAGCTGATATTCTTCCAAATTTTTTATCTTATATGACTTCCTTTTCCAGTCTCATGTTCCCAGGAAAATGTTAGCTGTTTCATGGTAATAGTTATATAGTACTACGGATGTTTTATTTTAGGTATATGTACTATATGTATCAGCATATGTATTTACTTTTTGTAACATGTTTACCACCCCCGATACATATATATATGCTGGGGGATTGGTGGTGTACGGAATGATTAGGCAAACCTCAGGTCCCTTTACAGATCTGTTTAAGAGCAGTACGATTCCTTCAGCCCATTGTACCCTTCTCTCATTTTCTGCTTACTGCATATTCCTTTCTATTTTGTGCAATCAATTTTCTTAAACTCTTTTTTTTCCTCTTTGTATAATGAAAACCCTTAAAAGTAACAGGGGAAATTAACCAACATCCAAAACGGTACTTTGTAAAAGAAACAAATTAATGTGGAAAATCCTGTTTATCTAACCATTTATAATTCAGTGTTGCTGATGTTAAGATAGTGCTTTTAATAATAGCTTAAAAGAC
Source organism: Monarcha castaneiventris obscurior (assembly GCA_026261815.1). NCBI lineage: Eukaryota > Metazoa > Chordata > Aves > Passeriformes > Monarchidae > Monarcha > Monarcha castaneiventris. The sequence goes on along the minus strand of JAMPIT010000230.1, from coordinate 50,409,503 downwards.
ATTCAAACTGGAGCACGATTTTAAGTTGAGACTGGGCCTTCAAATCAGTATTCATCTTAGACATTTTAAAAAATAAGTTTTTTCCTCAGAGTTTGGACATCTTGTTACATCATAAAACAACTTTTTTTTTGAGTTTTTTTTGTTTTTACTACAATTCACACCAACTCTGCACAATACACATATTTCTAATTTGAAATAAAAAATAAAAATCTTGAACATTTCTCTACACTCAACTCACATCAACATTAAGGCAGACAAAAAAATTAAAAAGTAAAGAGGTGATAGAATGCCTTAAGGTTTGCTTATGAAAAATAGCCTTCTGATGCATTTCAGAGCAGTGAAAGTCCTGAGAGAAGGGAAACACAGAAACAATATCTGAAGTTTCTGCCAGCGCCTGTGTCTGGTCAGGCCAGGCAGAAAATAAAAACTGACGGTGAGTGGGTGACATTTGCCATTTGAAACGTATTGTAAATGTTTCAACACCTTGATAATGAAGAGCACTAAAGAAGCTTAGAGCATCCAAGCCCCTTCAGCTAAACAAAATGAAAATGGGCAGCTCTGTTCAGGGAGGTGCCTTTCTTATCATCTTTCATGTCTGATTCAGAGGAATCATACTTGAAAGATGCAATGGGAAGAGCAAAACTACACATTAATAAAATGTAATGATTTTTTCACATCTAGATTGCCCCTCCAAGAGAAACTGACCTCTGAGACGCGTCTGTGATGTTTCCCTGCAAGTAGGAATTGGCTCTTGCCAAGACCAATTGACCCGTGCCAAAACTCATTTCTCTGACTCAGTATGCCACAACCAGAGAACATTTCTGCCATAAGTTATATCATGCGTGATACTTTTGCATTTCTTCAGCCTACTTTGTGTCCCCACTTCTTCTCAGCCTCTGACTGGAAAATTACAGGCCTCCAGGCTGTGTGCTTGTATTCCCTTTTTGCTGCACCTGTTCCAGGAAAGCATAATCAGAAGGAGCAGGGACTCTGCTCACATAAGATGCATGCAAAAGACCTGATACTCAGCAACACCAAGAGCCAGTCTTGTCACCGCTCCCAGTTGCACCACCCTCCACCTTCTCTCCAATCCCAGTGAATGCTCTACAGGACACATGCAAGGACCTTAACTGTTGCTATTTATCCAGGTGACATCCACTAGAAGGCAAAGCTTTTAAGACAGTCACCTTCTTGCCAGTAGGCAAATACCACACTGGAATAAATTATATTAAATGGACAGGTCTGCTGTGCTTTCACAGGGGCGAGCTCAGGTGAAGCACTGGAATATGGAGCAATGGCACTGATTTCTGGTCATTTTTGCAATATCCATCACAAGAGAACTTGACTGGTGCATCTTGCCCCTACCTATGCATCTCCCTTGTTGCATGGCTGCCTCACAGCACAGAGAGGTCTCAAGAGGTACCTAGTAGAAGAAAAAGAGGGGTATGAGATGGTACCATGCCAAAATCCTCAAAGTCTGCAGAAGCTGCAGCTAGTGGCACAAGCAAAGGTGGGATGCAGAACTGGTGTGTGGAGGTCACCACATTTGGGAAAGACATAAAGGTCAGGGCAAAAACCTTATCTGCAGTTACTATCGGAGAATTGATTTAGGAAAGGCAAATGGGATGGGGCCTGAGTAGGGAAAGAACTAATTGTTTGGAATCTCTTAGTTTTGAAAGAAATTATAAATGGATGTTCCGCTGCACACTAGTGTAAATTAGTAACTTTGGATCCTTTCATTATTTGGATTTTTGATTGTTATTATTGCCATTGAAAAAAAACCTGGAAATTTATCAGCAAATATCCAGATGTGTCAAAGTAGCAACCTTCATTCAAGAGTCTGAGTTTTCTAAGGACACTCATTGTAGCCCTTCACAGACTTGATACACATAGTTCCTTCTGGCATAGCAAGGAACCTCTATGTCTTTCTCCTTCTGCTAACACTGAGGATATTGCTAGATTTCAGTGGAAAAAGGACTGATCCCTAGTGATCAGATTTATCTTTCTACTCTAGCAGATTATCTCTTGTATGCCATCCTATTTCTCTGAAAGTCTAACTGACCTAGCTATTTATAACATATATTCATCACTAGGTTTTTTTGAATGTTCTATAATGAAATTAAACAGATCAAAATGCAGTAATTTTTTTAGCCCTTTCTATCTTGTAAATATATAAAATTACATATTTCTTTTTCAAATTCTGTTGTGATTACTGAAGGAAAATTAAGGCTAAGAGCTGGGGTTTACACACAGACAAAAAGGACTATTTTATGCAGAACATTCTGTACTTTTGGGCTGTCTACAAAGAAGGTCTGAGCTCTCCATCTCTTAAGTATAAAGTTTTGCTCAAAATACTTTTACCCTCCTTGACTTCAGATATAAGTTTACATTAAAACACTTCATTACTGTGAATATTCAGAAGAATATTTTCTTTTCCCAGGAAATTAAAATGGTGTTGTACTGCCTGAGATATTTTTATATATGACCATAAATGCACCAAACAAACAAGCAGAGTGAGTTTCCTTTGTTTGCTCTTAAAAACACCTTAGACATGTTAATTATCAGGCAGGCAGCATATGGGGGAAAGCAGAGTGTCTCTAACAGGCTACATCCAATAAAGACACAAAAATCATAACATTTCACACAGAATTGGCATAAATAATCTGTTTATCTCCTTTTTGCTATGTTATAATAAGAAATGAAATTGCTAACGGTGGTGATATTTGGGTTGTTATAATTAGTTAGATCATCATTAACATCCCCTTTAAATGATCTGGGATACTTTCAGCCTCTCTCTCGGGAGTTGTCTCAGCTTCTTTCCCAACTGAGCCATTGAACTACATGTGAAAGGATTTAGCAGTATTTTGCTGGGTATGGTCACAAGCCCCTCTCCAGGAGACATAATTTATATAGACTGTTCTGGTAGAATTTAAACCAGTTCCTTGAATGAAATCACCTTTATCAGAAAAAAGGCAGTTTTTTCTAGCGTATCCAACCCTATGTTAACATTGCCTAGTGTCAGTCAGGATGGGGGGATGGAGAGAATATCACATATATAAAGGATCCGTCAAAACGTCTTTTTTTTTGCCAGTTGTTGATGCAGTGAATTAGACAGACACATTCTGAGGTGAATTCAGACACTCCCCTAGGAAATGACTAGGTTTTCCCCTAAGCCTTAAAGCTACTAGCCAACATTTTAAAGCATTCTCAAATACCATGGAAAGCTTATAGTCTTCAGACTTTTTGTCAGCTTCTTAAACAATTATTTCAATAGGTGATGGATGCCCATTGTTCTAATCCAAATGCACATACAATGGCTTTGTTTGCCTCTTTTTTAATGACAATAGAAAAAAATAGATTAACAGCTTCTAAGTCATTTCATCCTGGCCTTGCATAGCTATAGAGACACTGCTTAGTGGGCATTTGCCAATGTCTTTTTCATAATATGTTAATGCTCTACTACTACACTCCTAGCAGATCATCCCCAGTTAAAGTTGTCCCAGGTAAGGTGTGACAATAGCGTTTGTAAATCCAGTAGCATCCTATGGGCATTAAGGGGCCCCTGAGAACTGCTAGTTTATCCGCTTGGCCACCTGGGCGCACATTCCAGTCCAGTCAGGAATCCAGCCAATCTACTGGCCTTAATCTGTTCTTGGTGGACATTTGTCCTTACAGAAAGATCCAGTGCAACATATTTGATGATATCTAGTCAGGAGACATCTAAGATTAGTGAATTTAAGCATGAATCTCTGATCCATCAAGACCTCATGTGATGTATCTATCTATATCTACCTCTCTCAATCTCTGCTTCACATCCGTCTGTCTATACCAGGTGCTGACTTAGTCTCATTCTGACTGGGACATTGAACTGTGCACCCACCAAATGGATTAAATAAAATGCATATATTGCATCAGACGATACTTTGAAGGGACTCAGTGATTGTGCTCCCACCCTTACTCCTGTCATTGTCCTCCATATCAGGCTCCAGTTCAGACAGACACTAAATCTCACTTTACAACCTCTAGTACTGGATACAAAATGCCACACCACTTCAATATAAAGCTATTTTGTGGATAGAAAGTTGGGACATCAAGAAGTACTGAGGAGCTTATACAGCTGGGATTTATATCAGATGAGATGTTTCTACTTTCCTGCAGTCAACATAAAAACAGCACACGTTCTGTCTGCTTCATTTGGCAGACATGTGATCAAGTACTCACAGCAGATCAAGTTATTGCTGGTGTGTGACCCAGCAGCATGCACAGCTCTCATTACTGGTAGAGGACAAGAGTCCCACGTACATATACACATACAAAAATGCTGTCAGAGCCTTTCATTTTCCCTACAGTTACTTTTCCTTGTGTGTCATTTATGTCAGACTGTTTGAGTTCTCTCTTTCTGTCTTCTGTAATGAAGAACATACACAAGAGCCTGGGAAGAACTGATCAGCAGGAGATTTGCACTGTTTCACAAGGGAGTAACACAAATTACACCTTCCCCAAACTGGAAGTCTGGGTAACACCTCAGTTGGAGGCAAGAAGGAATCTGCAACTTAAGGTCATGCAGTCTTGTTCAAAGGGAAGCAGGGACCTGCTATTTCAGAAGTAAAAAAAATTACATACACTGATGTGCCATGTTCCTTTTACCAGGGCTTAATGGCACACCCTTGCCTAAACACTTTTAGCAAGACAAGCCAACCAAACATGGGATTCTGGGATAACAACTGATCCCACAATATGCCCCGCTTTCTTGAAACTATCATCATATTTAGTTCTTTGGTACTACTTTTTAAATTTCTCAGTCACAAAACTGAGAAAGATAAAATACAGTAAAGTTGAGCTCTTTCCATCCTGATTTGATGTCTTGGATTGAAAGACTGAGTAGATAGATCTCAAAAATACACCTTGCTAGTTATACAAATTGGAAGTTTGGAGAGGAGCCCCATGGATCAAAACCAGACATCCTTGGCACTGGTCTGGCTGTAAGGCTCGCCACTAGCGCTCTGGAGTGGAGTACAATGCCAGGTGGGAGATAACAGTAACTCAACTTTCTGGCTCTTTTCAGGGTTATTCAGCAAGCCAGGGCATCCAGGGGTCTGTAAGTCTTAAATGAAAGCAGATGTCACATTTTCATCAATCATGTCAAATATTAATCTTGCCTCCCGATTCGGTATCGAGGTTCCCAGGTTTCATTGAAGTGGATGCAATTTTTGCCATAGGCTTTGGTGGGCATGAGGGATATAATTTCAACAGTAAATTCTGCATTTGCTGGAGTTACCCACACACTGAAAGTAGATAGTAATCCTTTGTATGTTTGCACAATCTCATCCTAAGGAAACTATTTGGAAAATAAGGGATAGAAGAGCATTTTCCCTCGGAAATTATGATACTTTGTCAACATGCATCAGTTTTGTCAACAGTTGGCAAGAATATCTAAAGTGTGTGTGACAGGTTGGAAGAGCTACATGTTATTTTATTTGAACCTAAAAGGTTTCTGTCCTGTAGTGCTCAAGCAAACAAAAAGTCTGTGAATTTTACTTGAATAAACATTGCAGGCTGGTGCTAACTTGTTATTGGTGCTGACACAGACCAGCAACTGGCCGACTAAGAAAACAGCAGACAAGGAAAACAATGTGAGAGGTGCTATAATATATAGTCCTGAGTTTTGAACCAGTAAGACAAAGCCAAACACAAGTTTAGAAAAAATCACCAGAGTTTTTAGGCAGGAAATAATGTCTTCACAATCTGTACATTTACCCAGCACAGTAAGATCAGTGCTCCATCAAAGGCAGTAGAATATTTTACAGTGGAGACCAACCTTCGTTTTCAGATTATCATCATCAGTTCAAGTAACCACCACAAATAGCTGTGGAGAAAAAGCAAGCTTGCAGAATATTTCAAAGTCAAAAACTAAGCTATTAAAAATGAGACAAAAATTTTACATGCATTTAGGGTGAAGCACAATCCAAAAGAAGAATACCAAATACCATAATGTGCATCTATCCTATGTTCATTGTAAGTTTTCAACTTTTCCCTTTCCAAAAACATAGCTATGGTAGATGGATGAGTTCTTACCCTTTTACTTGATCTATTATTTTACCCTCTCAATTTTATTCTGTCCTTGTGTTTATTTGTTTACTTTATTGAACTATTAAACTAGACTTAGAAATCAGATTCTTCCTACCTTTTAAAATATTAGTTACTAGGAACACAAACAGGACCAAACCACTTCCATTTTTATGTAACTTTCTGAATTTATTTGGTGAATGATGCACATGATACCACACAGTACATAATAAAAAATAGAGACATCAAAGTGTTTGAAACCAATAAATTTGACTCTGATACATCATGAGATGTGCTTTAAAAAGATTAAAATTCAGCTGAAATACTACTGAAATTTCTCAGATCCTTCTGGTTACTCAGATAGTGAAAAGAATGCTATAGAAATTGAAACTGCACTACACTTAAAATTTTGCTTTGTAGCTGTGAAGGCAGGGAATACACAGTATAAAGCACTATGATAGCTGATGCTCACAAGATTCTGGGTTCTGGAGTTTAAACAAAGAGAAATAAGTACTCACAAGAAATAAGTACCCCTCACAACATAATGGGATGCCTGTGTTAAGAATTGGAAATCAGAGGACACTGCACAAGGAAAAATTTGACAAGCCTGAAAGAAATGGAAGGTACTTTTCATTTTCCCAAGTACATAAACCAAAGGAAACTCATAAGCAGAAGACACTAATATGATCAAAAGATGACAGAGAGCTCTACTCATCCTTCACCATATACAACTTCATGACTACTCGTACTATGACCCAGATATAGATTAAGATCAGCTACTGGATGGAAAACAGAAAAGCAAAGTAGCAAGATAAAAATTATGCTGGTGAGCAATGAGAGCTTTATGGAGAACTTGTAGCTGTGATACTGTGTCCATCTAAATATATAAAAGTATATAAAAGCTTTTGCATTCCACTGTTCAAAAGAGCCTAATCTTCACTTATACTTGTGAGCAGACATCATGTCAACTGTACTTTAATGGACTAAAACTCATTGTCCAGTTTGAACTTCTCATCTGGATGCCCTTGACAGTCCCTGTGTTGCAATTCATCTCTCCTAAAACAGGTGACTAAGACAGGATGAATCAGTCTTTGGAAATCCAGGGCAAATTAATCTTGCTGACTGCAAGGAAGTCAAGGGAGGAGGTAAGCATCTGGCTGCCCCAGCACTGTCTGGTGAGACAAATCCCACCTGGGCTCTGACCTGCCAGCTCCCTGAGCAGTGCTTCCTTCCATCTGTGGTTCCTTCCTGGCAGCCAGTGACCTCACCTCTGACTTCTGCCTTTGCCTTCTTCACCTTTGCCTGATAGAAGTATCCCAAACAATACTTCTGCTATTAAAACATGAAAAAAAACCCTGCTCATGAAACTTCCTCAGCAGCACATACCACTGCAATCAAATTGAGTCTATACTGGTTTCCCAAAGAATCCCAAAGAAGATGAGATTCCTCAGCTTACTGTAGCTAAAAAATATGCCTAATGCTTCGAGGTGATAACCACATAATAACATCATTCCTCAGACACACTGGAGCCTACCAGAGAGAATCTTGTTTGTATAGGAAACTGGGATAAGGCAATACTGAGGCAAAATCTTTACTGTTTTCTGTTCCAACCGCAAAGCTGCGAGCTTCTACCTGCCATCTCCATACAGGGAAGAGAAGCACAAACAACTAAAAACAAACAGAAAACCTCCAACTGTCAAGGTAGACCTTCAACATTTGTGTGCAGGAAGACAATGAACAGGGTTTACTCAGCTCTGCAGAGGCTTGGAGAAGGTATGACTCATGAGCAAGATGGAGGACGAAACATTCTGAGGTGGAGTTGAGGAAAGCTTAATTTATAGTTATGCCCTCCAAATCCCATTTAGCAGGCCAAAGTGTGATTAATTTGTTCTACCACATTGGATTGTGTAAGAGGATGTGCTGAGAGCTAATATATGAGCAGTCTAGTATCACACACTGTATAAAACCATTAAAGTTCCTTTATCCAGAGCCCAGCCTACTAGAGGAGGTTACAGACAGCCAGTAATCTACCTGTGCTGTATGATCTTTGATGCAATTATAACACTCTTTATATCTGTTCAGAAAGAATAGAAGCCATGTCCAGAGAATGTGGATTTTATTAAAAAACTCTTGGATCACACATAAATTCTTTTCATATTTATATTCTTTATATACCACACAAAGAGCAGCCTATCTTTATGGTCTAAACCAGGCAATTTCTATGGAGCAGGGAGAAAATGTGTTAGCTTCAGAGTCACAGGTGCATTGTACACTTACACATACTATTCCAGTAAGTTTTTATAAGCCCAGGTATCAAACCTGATGATTGATTTGTGTACTCTGCTCATTTGGCCTGGGTGCAGATCAGTGGGCCATAATCTGCAGTCCTTATCCAGTTGGTTCTTTGTTGTTTTTTACTGCCTGAGTCTGGTAGACATCAGTGAGAAAGCTGCCTTCAGCAAGATCAGCTGAATAAAGTCTTCAAAAACTGGTCCTATATTTGGTCTGCTATCTTTTGAAAAATCTGTTGAGACTTGTGGCAACAAAATGAGGCTGTAGCTTCTCAAGACCCTGCATAGCAAAAACCCCAACAATCCTATTTTGCAGAAAAGGACTCTTGTCTTACTCCTTGCCTCTTCCCAAGCATGAAAAAGAGATGAACTCTGCTACAGGGCCTGTTAGCAGCAAACGTGATGCCCTCAGGCTGGAAGAAGCTCAGGGACTTACTGAGGTGCCTTCCTCCCCAGGGCTCTGCTGGAGGCAGAGGAATGCTGCTGATGTTGCAAAGATTCTTGGCAGAGGGTAAGAGCCATCCTTGCAGGCAGGCCAGCGTCAGGACAGCATGAAGCTTAACAAATCAAAGCCACGGTGTGCTCAGAGCAAGGCAGCCCAGTGGGAAGCTTCTCCCACTACGCCTGAGATGGGGCCTTGGTGGGGATCAGTGAGGCAGTGGTGAGTCTGCACGTGACAAAGGCATGAATCACAGGAATGAGGTCTGCTTTGGAGAAAAGGTAACCAGAGATAAATGTGAAGAAAAATGTCCTTCTCAATTAGTCTTGGATTCCAGTTATGCAGAAAGCTAACCAGAACTGGGAACATGAGTAATAAGTGGCAGGTACACACCCTCCCAAAGGGGCAGATATTATCCCTACCATAGCTCCTGATTGTTTTCCCCACATTATTAACAGCAACACAGTCTAATCTGGATGGCACAGCCGCCAGCTGGCCCGCCCTAGTGCCCCAACTTCATGTGCCAGGGGACACAACCAATCCTTCCAACCAAATCAGTGAAGACAAAACCAGCACTGCACTTTTTATCTGCAAAACGAACGCACGGTAACACAGTAATTCACAGTAACACAGTCACAGAGTAATTCGTGTTCTCACTACCAGCCCCTCTTGAGGGATAAAGGACCTCAAGGTCCTGCCCCAGAGAAACTTGTGGTAGGCTGAAGGGCACACACTTGGACTGTTCTATCTTCAGCAGTTTCCCTTGCACTTATTCCCAGGTCAGTTGTGAAGCTGCTACTACTTAGACTCCATTTCACGAGCTGAGAAATCCCTCCTTTCTATAGGGGATAAGGCCTTTTTTTTTTTTTTCCTCCTTTTCTTTTCTTTTCTTGCAGAACATCAAGGTGCCCAAACAAGTCTGGGCTTGTACAACAGACCCAGACTGATTTTCATAATCCTGAATAAAATATATTGACCAGCGATGTTTTTCTGATAAAGGATTTAGAATTGTGGGTTTCCTACAAAATCTCAATCATTGTGAATTCTTTTTCCTTTAGTGTACAACCGAGACCAGAGTACCACTCTGTTAGGCACAATACTCAAAGCCATTTTCCCTATTTCAGTGCCAATCTTACTTTGCCTTACTTTTCAAAAAGCTGAAGATTTCACAATGTTTCTAATAACTAAAAAAAAAAATATATATTTCCACCAAGGCAACCCTGATGACAACCAATGGGCTGTCAAGAAAAATAAAATAAATATTTATTTTTCTGAAACTGTGTTACCCTTCCCCAACATACTGACCTGTGAGACAGGGATTGCTTTGAAAGCATCATCTCCCTCATGCTGTATAAAGATGTGGTATAGACAAGCTTTTCAAACAATGTCAGTCTGGACATGGTCCACCTTTCATAATATTTCAAATAGGTTGCCTTTGAAATGCAGATAGAGTAAATCACCAAATTGACACCCACCTTCCTACATCATTTGGTAAGGTTTTTCTTATCATACAGAAATGTTAATCTGTTACTGAAGATTCAAACATGCAACCCTATATGGACGCACATTTAGTGCACAGACAGTAACATAGTATTTCTAGTCAAATCCTAGGAAGATTCCAGATACTTTTGTGGCTAGGCCAGAGTACAAATCTGATGGTGGAGGGGGGGAAGTGCTTTGAAAGTTTTAGACAAAAATCTTGTTAATTTTAGTGCAAGGTAAATATCTAAATACCCAAGCTGGCTTTGGGAATGTCAGTCTTAATCTCTTAGTGAATAAGTTTCTAGATTTCCTTTCTCTTCTGACTGAAAAAGGCTAAAATTTCCTTTATAGTGCTCAAAACTTCTCCTTGTTATAATTGCTACTGCATACAATCCATGAGAACCTGGTTCTCCTGGCATAAATAGGTTGTTCTCATTTCACTTTCCAATGTGAGTGACCTATTAAAAGAAGAACATTTTTAATTCTCTTAAGTGTTGACGTTGGGAAGGGATTATTTAAAAACAAGTATGCTTGTTTTCCATCATCCTAGAGCACATTCAGAGCAATTCTGCTGATCTCACTTAACTTACCTTGGTGTAAATCTGGTTTCAATGAGGTGGATTTGAACTAAAACAAATAGATATTTTTGACTGGTCATTGTCAATTTAATGTCTTTCACGAGAAAACTCAGAGGGCCAGACTTGCAGCCAATTTCGATGTCATTGCATCTGCTTACATTAGAGGTACGTTTGAATCAGAATCTTCTCAAGTGGTGTATTAGCCAGACAGTAGATCAATAAACAACACAGAGAAACAAGTATCTTGTTTAGAAGTGTGCAAGTGTTTCTACAGAGGAAGGAGTATGACCGTTAGGATGTTTTTTAAACTGTAAACACATCATTACCCAGATGTTTAATTCCCCTCTTAGACTGCACAATAATAAATACAAATAAATACTTTAAAAAATCTGGTTAGCATTCTTTAGAGCAACTTATCAAACTATTATTTTTTCAAGTCCAGGAAATTCTATTTGCATTTCTGCTTCTTCACTACTACACACCTAATATTTTTGATCCTCAGAGCTGAGTATCCTCAAATCCCACAGGAGTCAGGAAGCACCTTGGATTTTTGAAGCCACTCTTTCTACATCTTTAAAAGATGCCTTTCAAAATGAATTTTGCTTATCTATGAATATTTTAATAGAATGTAATTCTGCCAAAAATATTCACACAGGCAACTGAGTAGGAATCTATTCAATGTTTATAGGGAACCAACTTCTATTAAGCAACTGATCTTTGTCAGTCCCCTGAGTGCTCACCATAAACAAGTTCACTGTATCTGTCCACATTGCCTATCTCTTCCTTCCTCCTGCAATCTGCAGCACAACTGATACACCTGGAGCTTCTAAATCCATTTGTTTTCCACCATCTGGCTACTTATTGCCCTGGCAGGCTTTGCCCCATCACTTACATTGGGAAAAGCTCTTAAAACCTTGTGGGAAATAACAGGGCTGTTGGGGGCAGACAAGGAAATTCAGCTCCAAGTCCAGAGTTAGGGAAGTGACTGGCAATGAAAGGGATGCATTAGACAATGATGGAAAGTGTTAGGGGTGGAAGGAAGAGAGAAGGCATAAGAGTGGTAGAGAGTCAGATATCTGGTTGGAAAACTCAGGAAATATTAAAGAAAAAAAAATAGAGGCTAGAAATACATCAGCCCACAACTGGCACTTTCATGAGTTTGTTACAGCAGCAGGAGCTGAATTCAAGATGAAGGAACTGGTTAATACTGGGCAAGAAAAAGATGACTTCCATATATTAAAAAAAATTTTAAAATAAAAAAGCAGGCAAATAGAGTGGAAAAGGAATATGTATTCTTTTGGTTTGACTCTTTTATTTTGGCTTTGGGGTTTTTTTCAGTAAGACCTGGCAGGGATTTGCTCTGCCAGGGGCACATCACTGTGCTACTCCTCTGTGGCTGCTCTGGTCCCATTTCCAGCTACAAACTGACTTGAGGGCACTGCTGAACCAATGGGAAGCGCTTTGCTGGGGGTATGGTCAGGGCTGCAGATGGTGATGACCCAGGCAATTAGAATGCACACAAACAGCATGTATTTTCTACAAGCAGGAACCACTTTTCTGAGTGTTGTGGCACAAAATGACTTTGTGCAGCATGAAGAGGCTGTCGTGGCATCCAGCTGCTACAAACACTTCGATAGAGCCCATTTGTTTAGACACATAAAACTTCATTTTCCCAACCTCTCAGGTTCTAGTTACAGCTTTTTGGGAGGAAAACATACTGACTCCTAAATTTCTGCAAATGCTGCAATTTCAAATTTCAGTAACTCTCCTTTTTCATATTTTTCTTCCTTTGGCTGTTTCGTGCTCTTTTTCTTCCCCCCCCCCCCCCCCCCCCCCCCCACATTTGGAGATTGTCCAAAGAAATTAATTAAACTTGAAGGACATGATATTTGTTTCTTGTTTCAACCTCTTTCCCAGATTCCTTCTGCTGGGCGTTGCCCTTAATTAACAGCATTTTGTTTGAAATCACATACTTAATAATCCCTATGTTCTCACTGTTTTGTTTGGTTTGGGTTTTTCCTATTTCCTTCTTCTGTTTTTTTTTTTCCTTTTTTGTTTTGTTTTGTTGTTAAAAATGTAAGTTTATTTATTTGCAAAGACTATACTGTTTATCCAAGTGAATAGTATCTTTAAGTAGAAAAATAAAAGCTAGACAAATTTCGTTGCTTCTTTACTGTCTCAGTTTAATAGCTCTGTGGTTTCAATTTTTTTCTTTCTTTTTGTGTGTGTTTCTAATTCCAGCTGTGCAACACACATCAAACCAGACTGTGGTTACACTCCTTGGTGAACTATGCTACTTAACATTTCATTTAAAAAACAATTAGACTTTCTTCCCCCCAAGAAAACAAAATGAAACTACAATAATATTCTTTCAGTTACATCCACAGATACAGGATAATTGATTTCCGCTGTACATTAAAAAAGCTTTTTTCTGTTTTGTTGGCAACACCGAATTTTTTAATCTAATTAATGTTTCAAAAGGTAAACTGATTCAATTAGGATAACTTTTCAATGGAAATAGTGAGATGCAGAATAAAGCATTTTTTAAGTTAGTTGAAGGATCTTGTGTGACTTCCCCATGAGAGGAAAGCAGCCAACTTGAAATCAGCTGAGTTTCATCAATAAAAGGAGAATGGGGCCTAGTGGAATCGCTCTGGAGAATTCAGCTGCTTGCAGAAAACTCCATTTGATTTCCCACACTAAAGTTAAAAAAGTGGGGAGCTTGTAAAGATACTTTCTCCCTCCCCCCCCACCTGCCCCCCACCAATAGCCAGCCTCATTAAGCCAAAAACAGCAAACAAAACACTTTCACCAAAAAAAAAATCTGATTAACTCTTTAGAGTTGCAAAATGAAGATAAAATTTTGCAATAGATAATGGATATGAGAAGAGTATAAAATGTTTATGGCTGCATTATGTCTTGAACAGAAAATAATGTTACACCCTCCTCCTAGGAAGTTTTGTTTCTCAGCACCTCCTTTGTGGTAGGTGGACAATTACACACTGATGATGTGCCAGAAACCATTAGAGACAGGTAGCATGCATGGAAGGTGACCTACTCGGGCCAGCAACAGGGCAGTGAAGCCAACACTCCTTTCACATCCATCTTCTCCCCCTTGCTCTGCCAGTGCACCAGGAAAAGGACTGCTCTTTTTCGGTCTGTGTGAGGATGGACTTCACAAAAGGACAAGCATAAGGAGAACCAGCCAGCTCAGGCAGTGCAGTATGAGGACTCAGGTCTGAAAAAGTCCGTGACTAACACCTCTAAAGCCCCTGCCCGCTTTAATAGTTCACAAGAGCAGCAACACTGTTTTATGAGACCGAAAACTCATCCTCCTCCCTTTACCACTAGGAGTGAGATAATGTTACCCTGAAACCAGCAAGAAACAGTAATTCTACGTGCCATAGTCAAAACCAGACACTTTTTAAGTACAGGTTTGTGCAGTTCATACTGGAGCCCCAAGACACTGGAAAATATGTTCTTCATTAAGGCTTTGGGTCATATGCCATTCATCTGTGTGCATGATAGTGGTTTGCGGGACTGACACACAGAAGAAAACCAGCGGGTAGCCCCTTCTGTGCTGCATTTCTCCAGTGGATGTATTTCAACCTCATGCTGTAAATGCAGGTACTGCCTCTCATTGTTTATGCCCAAACCGCCAACTGATGCTACTGAGGAGGGGCATGTAGGAAATGGAGGGTATGTTGCCTTATCTCATGAATGGAGGTTATGGCACATCCTTCAAAAAATCATTTTCTTAATCATCAGGAATGACATCTGCTTTTGGTGAGAACAACTCAAGTCAGCTAAAAGATTATGGGGAAATGGACTCCTGCTTTCACCCCTGAAGTTACTAGGTAATCATTTGTCTGTCTTATAAAACAGGAATCGTATTCCTTTTAAATTTAGATAAGGGAAATGGAACACATCCAGCAAAAAGTGCTAAATATCTTCCAGCAGACCACAGAAGTCAGACAGATGCCAGCACTGAAGAAGGCTCACTTAGGTAAACAGGAAAACAACTGAAAACAGTTTTTCACAAACTACTTCTCCCCTCCCCAAGTTGTGCAATGGAGAATACAAAGTCTCTGAGAACATGAGCTAGCAGAGTGTGCGTGGCACTCAGACATGTAGCGAAACCTAAAGGACTGGGCTCTGCAGGGTGCTCAGCCAAAGGGACTTCGTATTGATGATGCAATATTTGTAACTTTGTGATAATCTGCTTGAGAAATGTGATGAAGAAGTTTCTAGAACTACTTCAATCTGCATCAGAGCCTCTATGTGTACTTGCAGCTGAACAGTTAAAATAAATCCATGCTAGGTAAACACCAATTTCTTCATTAGTTGAGCTTGATGGGTAGCACAAAGTCCATCTCTCCTCTCAAGATCAGCACTTTGGCTAAGAGGACAAGACAGCATTGTTGACAATACAAATTACTGACTAATTCCTTTCACACACCTTGCTAAAGAGATAAGATAAGCCCAGACACAGTAGGGGTGTTTACACTGTTGTGACACCTTGGTATCTCTGGTACCATGTCCTGCTCTCTATTCATCTGCCAAGGAGAAGCCATTGGGGGACAGGACGAGAGGATGACCATTCTTCATACACAGTAATACTGCTCAGAGTACAAACAGTGAAAGGTGGTTTACTCTTTTCTGCTGGTGAGACTGGGTCATGGAAGTGAAGGAATATGAGTTGGATGGGGAGAGGAACAAAGCAAAACAAAATATTTTCCTCCCTGAGTCAGGAAAATGGGGACTTTTCCTGCTCCCATCCGTCTAGGCACATTATCATGCTCCAAATGGAAAGCATTTAATTCATATTTGGGACAGGGAGTGGGATTCACTCCTGTGTTGAGGGAAGCCCACTCCAACAAACCCCTTTGCTATCTCAGCCTTGTAAACTCCTGATCAGACTCAAGGATATCAACCACAAGAGCAGTTTACAACTTGGTATTGTAAAAAAAATTTACTCCATCAGCACATTAACAAACCAGGCAAGTACACAGTCACCCTCCTTCCCACCTCAGCCCCTGTCCTAAATTCCCACTGGGAACAGATGCCCAAGGCTCCCAGTTCTGCCATCACCATTCTTGTATCATTTACAGCTTTTATGTGACATTCATGGAATGAGGATAGCTACAGTTCTGGCAAGAAGATTGTATTTTCAATATGCCTCATGATGTTCCACATAAAGCTGTACTGTACCAGCATGTTTTCAGAAGGTAGAAAAAAGGTGCAAACACAATAGAAATAATAATCAAACAAGCTTAAGCAGTGGGGGAAGGAAATGAGCTAATTTCCAAATACTCAGTGCCCAGTCATGGAGACCAAGGGCAGGTAAACAGGAAAAGAGAGGAAGGAGGAGGTCATTACACCTTTGGCTAGAGAAGCTTCTTGGGGTAGCTGTTTGAAGCAGCTGCTGCACTTATCTTTAAGAGGTGAAGAAAGACATAGGCTGAAGGAATGTCTGAGAAAGGCTGGATGTTGAACAGGTTGTGGAGTCCATAAGCCTGCCATACAAGTCAGTTGAAACATTGTGGTTGTTAGATGCTTATTAAGGCTCTTGCTAAATGCACTTTTGTTCTTGTATTTTTTTTTTAAATTTTACATTACTGTAAATCTATGTTTTTAATTCTTACTTTGAGTTACAAGTAAAAATACATCTTGGCTAGGGATAAAGTTGATTCTTAGCAATTTAACTCATTATATACACACAGTGAGAAATGAAAATTCTCCAATCTCAGCTCCCCCATACTTCATTCCATTTATTTTCCTTTGAATAGTGAGGGCTGAAACCTGAAAGAATACAAACTCCGATCTGTTGAATGGGCCAGACTCACTCTGGTTCTGTGGTGATTTGTAAAAGTAGAAGCCTGGGCTGAGAATTCACCAGAACAGTGTGCTCCCATCTCAAGGTACAAAGATAGGTTTTTCTCCATACCAAGGGTACCAGGAGTGACCAGGGGCATATTCCATGAAGAGATTTGGGGTTTTGGTGCCCAGCCATGCAATACACAAATCAGGCAGCCTGCTGCGAGGGGCTTCATGTGTCATGATCCAGTTGTCATGCTTCCCTGCAAAACACATCCTAGGGGTGAAAGTGGAGGATGCTTAGGACATCCCAACATCCATGCAGATTAGCACAGGCCCAGCAACATTTAGACATCTGAAAAGCCCCTAAGCGTCTAAACGGATCTTCTCTTAATCCTTAAAAAGGTAGAGAGGTAGGGCCAGAGAAACTGAGGAATTTTTCGATTACGTGACTTCAATCAGTAGGAATTTTGGGGGATCCTGGACACTGAGGTCTTAGTGAGAACTGTGGCAATAGGGCACAAACAATAATATGGGCTGTCTACAGCTCAAGAGAGACACTGACACAACAAAGTGTAATTTTAATTTCCCTGCTCATGTTTCAGGGAATCTTTGAATTTGCATTTAATTCTCTTTTTTCCTTTGCTGCTTGTATTATTCTCTCCTTATCCCAATAATCCAAAAGTGTTATTTTCTCTCTAATTTGTTCCCACAGATGGCAGGGTAGGGAAATAGAAAACAGAAGTCAGAGACCTCAGGAGTATAATGAAAATGAAATCATGTGCCTCCAGATTAAAAAGAGGAAATGTATTAAACCTTTAAAAATACAGATTAATCAATTATGTATGCAAAAGAGGACACAAGAATTACAGTCATGAAAAGCGGAAGGAAATTCAGAAGTACAGTATATGCCTCTGGGATCCTCCTGACTCAAATCCAGCAAAGGGATGTATTTTCCCTCCATGCATGCCCATAAATCCCATGAATGTCAAAGGGACACTGTTCATTTAGAATAGGCCCAAAATTTACGTTTAGAGAAAAGAAAAAGGAAAGAGGTTTCATGAAACACTATCATAACAGCAACAGCTTTAAAAATTTTAAGCACATTTCAATGACCACTAAGCGGCAGAGGAAAAATAGAGAATGAACAACTTCTGTCACATGGTTACAATTCCCACACCAGAGACCATCCTCTACTGACACAGCTACAATGGTTTTCATTGCATATTATACTAGTGGAAGAGGGCTGTGGCTCTCCAAAATGGATGCACCAGGGAACAGTCTGAGGAAGCATCTTGAAAAGGATGCCTTCTGCCCTTTAGGATAATCCAATGACCTGGCCTGCCAGCAATACTCTAGAAAAGAGAGGGATCAAAATGCCACCACCTAAATTTAGTGTTTAGTTTTCTGCTGTTGTAGTCCTTGAGAGATACTCAGGGTGTCTTCTGGATAAGAAAATAAAGAAGGAAAAAAAATTAAGTGCCCATTTATATATGTGTTCTCGGACAGTCAAATTTTACCCAACCAAATTGTCTGAGACAGCAAGCTAATTCTTAAAACCAACATAGAAGTGACTCCTCACAGTGTTGGTGGTGTTTTCCTTCAGTATTCCATTATTCTGACTAGGTTTCCAGGACCACATCTTTTACAATGAGGAGTGCATTCCTCCCTGTTGTGTCAACAAATTACGTAAATGTAAAACTTACATCACTTTATATAGAGATATCCTGTTGATTCAAGTCTAAGTATTTACTGTCTCAACCAATCAGCAATACATTAAGAACATTTTAATTACTGCCAAACCAAAACCAATGGAATATTTCCCTAGGCCCTCTTTCCAAAATTCTCAGAACTTGCCCCAAACTTACTGTAAAACTAGCTGAGTTGCTTTCTAGGGTCTCTTGCAGGAGAGCCTTTCTAGATCTTCACCACACTGATGGCTCAAAAGCTTCTAGTTTTAAATATAGATATATTTGTGGCCAGTGGTTTTCCTTTGTGTTTGTATCAACATTGATCTGAATAATGCTGAAACACTGCTTTCCCTACCCGCTCCTTATCCTTCTTACCACTGTAGAATTATATACTTCTCCAAGACTTTGCTTTGCCGAGTCTTCCTGCTTTCATCTGATCCATCAAAGCTGCAGCTAGTGGATCATCCTACCAGTTCTTGTATCTGCTTTAGATTCAGTCACTTAATATGGAAGGACACACACAGTCATTCTAGCTAGCTCTTACTCATACCTAACACAACACTATTCTAACTTACCTATCTCTGCTGGAAATACCTCACCAGAGCAATTGGGATGGCATGTTACTCCTTGTGGCCATGTATCCATCAGTCATTTTCCACAGCTGTTGGCAAAACAAAAGCTCCTGGCCTAGGGCAGAAATGCTAGATATTAGATCCTAAATGAACATTTTTTGCTGTTAACTGCTGTTAGCTATCATTGCATTGCTACTAACTCACTTCTCAGAATCATTCATGCAACACTTTTTGTAGAGTATTCTGATTATCTACAAATATCAGCAATGCCTTCCAAGTTGCAAAGTCTAGAAAATTTTGTTAATATAAATCTAATTGTGGCATTCATTAAGAAAAGTATTAAATAAGGTCCCACACTGGCTACTGCTGACTTCAGCTAGCCACAGCTTAGAAAGCACTGGGCATCCACCAGTTTTCATGATTAACACCAACTTCTATTAATATAAGTTTAACTCATGCTTAAGAGGTTTCTTTGAGATCCCTGGGAACAGCTAGATAGAACAATCTAGTACATTTTCACCCAGTAAATTTTGTTTTCATTTAATTTATGTATGATTTATTTTTCCTCAGACCTACATTCTATGTAGGTATATTATTCCTATCATTCTTCCCCCAAAAAAGTGTATCAGCCAATGGGATTTTGACTCCAGAAGGATCCTTTTTTTTCCATCTTGATTTTTTCCACCAGTTCATTTCTTCTTTTTTTTTTTTTTTTTTAGCTTCTTGTCTGAATCCACTTAAAAACTTCAATCCTATTTGGAGAATAGTATAGAATAAATATAGTTAATTATGTCAAATATACAGAAAAAAACCCCAACCTGAAAAGAAACAGATAAGCAAACAGTATCCCAGTGTGTATGTCTGAGGAAAGTACTCTGTATTCACATTTCCCAAAGAATCCAACGCTGCAATTTCTGTGAAAGGAAACAAAGTATACTAAGAAAACTGTTGTGACTGCCAACTTAGGAAGTTTTGTCATTGTACAAGAAAAAAAAGACCTTTGTTGCACAGTGGCATCAAGCTGCAGTAATACATAATAATTGTCACTCACTGTAATAAAAGCTGAGAATTTTCCCAATTATACACACATGCCACGCTAAACATCACAATATTCTAGTCATCTACACGCAAGAAGCATTTCCTAATTCCCTTTCCAATTTGTTTCAACATTAAGGAATATATCCCTTTGCAAATATATACACTGACTTTATGAGGCAACTTAAAAGAGATGTTCAGCCACGACTGACTGAGACTATCATGAAGGAAGCAGAAGTGGGTGTTTGGGGCAAGGTCTTATTACGTTAGGTGCCGACTCATTCAAAGTTGGTTGCAGATGGATAATAGGTAGTACACTGTGATTTCTGTGCAGCAAATGGGGGTACTGGCAAGAGATGCTGTGTTCTCTCAGTGGTTCTCAAGCTGTTTCTGTCTCCATGATGTTGCCCTTCCAGTGACCTGCTTTCTTCAGAATTTATTTCAAAAATAATATATGCTTTTCAGGCTACTTTGAAATTACTTCACTTGAGGATCAGCTTATCTTAAAATAAATAAAATGAATATAAATTTTTACAGTGATAATTGTCTGTTCTTCTCAAGTTTCTAAACTACAAGTTGCCATGATCACTCCACCTTTTTGTCCTGCACCTACCTTTTTGTATGCACTTAACTCATAAGCAACCACACAGTATTATGATTTCATGTAGTGTAGGATAAATTTACCATAGTAACAGTAAGATATTGTCCCAGTAGCTTATTCTTACAGTGCTTCTGTCCCTTAAAATACAGATCAACTCACTCACAGGGATTGCCACATGAAACTGTTACTCTGTTTTAGAGGTCCAGCACAGCAGCCTGACCTGCCTGTGCTTACAGGACTGAGTTCAATCTCTATTCTTAAAATTTCCCTAATTCACCTCTTACAGTGTAGTTTACTTTGTTGTTGCTAAGTCTTTTTTCCATACCTTTCTATAACCTAGCTCATGCGGTTTAGACAGAATTGTCTTAAAAATACCATGTTTTTATAAGACCATGTAACAAAACATGCTTCAAAGATAAAATATTAAGTTGCTATTTTAATAGGGTTACTTGTCCTGATCATTTGATTCATCCACAAATTTAGCTATAAAATCAAGAAGTCAGATGTCTGTGCCATTCCCTGAAAAGCACTACCAATACCAAATTATACATTCCCCTCATCCTGAACTGCAGCTAATTTTCTTCTGCTCCATGTAACACAAGCAACATTTGTTAAGTATCGCAATACAGGCACCATTCAATGGAAGTTTTAATGTGGATTCAACTCATTCATTAATTTACTGGAATTTCCCCCAAAATGCACACATTTGACAATATGCAAGTAAGACATCTCATTTCATGTGGTTTCTTAATGGCTGAAAGGCATGTGTCAATTTTTCACTTTATTGTTTAGCATTTATGGTGTTCAAAAGCTGGTATTTTTGTTCTGCAATATGTTCAGAAGTGCTGAAGAAAAAGAATTAATTTCACTTTTGAATAAACGTCAGAAGTCTCATAAAGAAGGAAAAGAAAACTATTTGAAGGTATTTAAAATCATTGCTTTCAAAGCAATGAAACTGGGTAGAACTTGGAAGGTTAAACTTTAAGCTTCCTGCCTCCCTCTTTCAGCTAAGAATTGCTCTCCAAGAGCAAGAAGTCCTGAGCAGGCACTCAGGGAAGACATATGGAAAGCAGGCAAGATTTCATGACGATGTCATTAGTCCTTTGTCAGAAGGGTTATGAAATGGGTAGGCTTCTGGAAAATTTTTAAAACATTAGCTTTTTAAGGAATTTTCTGCTGAACTATGTTTTAGAAGCGATTCAATGGGATGTCACTTTAAGCAAGGATGAGACCATGATGTGCTTGAGATTTTAAAATCCAAACCACAAAGACATGTATTAGTGCAGAGTATTGCTGTGAACACAATGTAGCCTTCAGTATTATTCTGATGAAAAATGAACCCCTCACTTTGAACCCCCCAGTGGTCTTCTACATTTGAAATAGGTCAATACCAACACAGAAACTTTCAGAACTTCTTTTTTACTTTTCTGTAGTCTTCCACTCTCAAAAGATGTGGTTATCTTTACAAATGTCCTGCTTAGGAAACCTGAACTGAAAACTGAGCTGCTTCAATTAGCACATCTTATTTGTCTGTGTTTCTGTTTCTTGACTTCATGTGCTTAGGTCTTCAAAGCAGATCTTCAGGGCGAATTCTTGTGGATATCTATTCCCAAATGCATTTCCCACAAATAGCCTGTAAGATATATTTAAAAATCAGATATTTTGTTTAACATTCTTTCTAGATGACCTTTCACTTGTCACAGTGACCTCATCCTACCCTTTCTTCCAGTCTCAGTGTTGGCTCTTATCTGCTCCCTTCCTTTTTCCTTTACCTCTCATTCTCATTTGGCTCTTTTCTGTCCTCACACTACAAAAATACGTGGTTTCTTCTCCTAGCTAAAATCTCCTACCTTTTACCTCACTTACATCTATAATTTCCACACATCTCTTTTCCTTGTAAACAGACTGAAGATTCTCTTTACAATAACTCCCTGAATTCTTTCCTT
This sequence comes from Monarcha castaneiventris obscurior, assembly GCA_026261815.1. Lineage (NCBI taxonomy): Eukaryota > Metazoa > Chordata > Aves > Passeriformes > Monarchidae > Monarcha > Monarcha castaneiventris. Next base: position 50,386,985 of record JAMPIT010000230.1, on the reverse strand, counting down.
CTGGGGTTACCTTATATTCCCCATATGTTCTCTTCCCCCCTTACCTTGCAGAAACCATAAATGGCAAATCCTTAGCTAAATCTCAATATTCCTTCTACATCTTCACTTTCCTGGCCCTGTGAGTATTACTAACACTATCAAACAGTCGCCTCTTGACCACCTCTCCTTTCTTTATTCCCAGTATTTCCCCTTCTTTTTACCTCAGAGTATCTTCCCTCCTCCTGCCTTCTCTAAGCATTTCACAGGATACCCTTCTCTTCCTCTTCTATCCATTGTGGATAATTTAATGCACTCATGCAAACAAATCACAATTTCCATAATACAGAATTAGAGCTCTGTTCCATAGCAATTTATTCCAGACATGTCCTTCTCTCCCAGTGAGAGTCTTGATAAGTCTCTGGGTATCACACTAAGGGTGATTAAAAGCCCTGAATGTTCACAAATCCTTTCCCTTTTCTTTATCTTTGATTGTGGTGAGTAACACTGATTTTAGCCTTGGATGTCCACATGCAAAAGCACGAAATCCTGTCTTCTCACCAAGTCTCCCATCTGTGTTCCTGATTCAGCCCACACCGTGTTTCCACATGCTATCTCTTAACAATAGTCTTTATTGTCTCTTCTTACTGCTGAAGTTCTTGTCTGACGTTCATCTCGATTAGCGCAATGCCCTTTTCTCTGGCCCTCATAAAAGCACTCTTGCCCTGCTCATTTCAGGCCCCAGCAATATAAATCATTTTCCTGGCCTGTTGTTCTGACTATACCCATTATCTTTGAACCCTTTCAATGATTCCTTTTTCCTCTGGGACATCAAGCTTATTGTGACTCTCTTAACTTTCAAAGCCCTTCATGGCTTACTCCCAACTTGTCACTTTTTATTCACTATCAAAATATAAATGCCCAGCATCAGTCAGACCCAGATGCCAGCTTCAATTGATCAATTTGTTAAATTTTCCAACAAGCATCTTTTGTGCTTTCTCCCTTGCTGCCCCTCAGGCTTGAGAAAAGCCTGCATGTGCATTCATAAAACCAACTGTTATCCTCCTTTGAATCCCTTATTAAAATTCTCCTTTGCCAAAAACTTGAACATGGCTAGCTTACAGGCTCATGGAAAGCACCCCCTAGTATGATCTTGTTATTCCCTTATTCTTATCCATCTGTGGTCACTGGTCTTATATTTCGATTACATTATTTTATGCCATTTGGGACAGAGCCTGGATGTTTCATGTTTCTCCTGCACTTGGTGCGCAGTGGTTCTAGACCACAATTTGTCCTGCAAGGTGCTGTGGTAACACAAATGGGAAAAAAAAAGTATAAAGAAAAGCAGCAGGCTCATCCACAAGGCTGTCTTCAAGAAGCAAATGAGCAAGCAGGGCAGAGTGATTTCTTTTAACATTTTGTATGAACATTTGCAAGAAACTTCCTGCTGGTTTCAGTCAGTGCAGAAAGGAAGACTAGACAGCCTGTTCAGGTTTGGATAGCCAGGCACAGGAACAGGAACATGGCAGACAAGTAACACACCAGTAAAGACCTTTACATATTCATGCCTATAAGCTAAACACAGACTGTATTTTTTAGAAACATGGCTTTGAAACTGCTCACAGAGCCAAGTCAGTTACAGCAAACAGAGTATCAGACAGTTTAAGTTGGTTTGAGCTTCCAGCACATAAAAAAATACATACTTACTTTCTCCAGGTTTCTAATTTATTTTTTTCCAAGCTATTCACTGGTACAATAATAATCTATTATTTGCCTACTGTTTCATGCACCCACCTCACTAGCAGAGCTAAACTGTTCAATGTTTCCATCCATTGCAATGCTGTTGAACAAAGTTTTATGCTAAATGTTTTGAAGGCAGATGTAGGATGATGAAAAAAATAGCAGCTCAAGTACACACTGCACCAACTGTGTGCTTTCTGGAGGACTGTCCAGAACACTCTTGACCTTCCTTAATTTTAAAGAGATGGCTGGGAGAAAAAGTACCCTACACCGTATCCAAAATTTTAAAGTAACCACAGCAAGCCCTCTTATAATTAAGCTGCTCCACTCCATTCACTTTCTTTCTAAGTTCACTGTAACCAAAATTACAGTGAAAGAATTCAGGACCTTTATTCTCTTTCATTACAGCTAGACTTTTCCTACATGGGTGATTCTCAAAAGGGGAATTGTTAGTGGTGGTTTTCTCTCTGGTTCAAAATTATAGCACCTATTTCTACTTCTGCACGCACAGCTCAGCAGCTCACTAGGGTGCATGCTGCTTGCTAGGCAGTGTTTCTCCTTCTCTGGGCTGGCTTTACAGGACATCTCTATGACTTATGTATAATAGACTGATACTTTTTAGGAGCTTCATCTTTTCACCTTTCTCAGGTAAGGCCAAGTGCTGCAGGAACAGAGCTCACTGATTAGAAGCTGCGTGCTAAATGCAACTATCAACAATTGCTTTAGCAGCAACCAGGCTGGAGAAACAAAGGAAAAATGTATTGGCCACCTGAAAAGCTTTGGGTTTGTTTTGACTTAGATTAATTCAATTATGTTTAAAAAAAGTTAAGTTCCAAGAATAAGAAATCAGTAAATTTACATAGAGATTAGGTAATAAAAGGTCTGTTGCACTGTATTCTCATTGGATGTCATGGCTTTCACTCTAAGTCAGAATTACAAAATATCACTTTTAAGGAGATATAGGTGTCTTGAATTCCTTTCTCATTTCTTTTCTTTTAAATTTCACCTAAGAGCTTAGCTCCTTTGCCTTGCAATGTAGAGTGCTGTATGCATATAGAATCCTTATTGCCGTGCTTTAAAGCTGCAATGCCCCGCAGGCTCCCCCTCCCTCTGCGTTGTATCCTATTTGAAGACCTTAATGAAAGGGCCTGGTTCCAGAATCACAGCAGCTTGTCTGCACAACCAAATTCCATCTCCTAATGAGTTCCTCTAAATCTGCCATCAGGTGACTTTATTGACTCTATGATCATAATGAGGTAGCAGCTCACTTTCTGCAGTTTTGCTGGTTTCAAGCCTGAAGTTCTCCTCTGTTCCCAGACTTTTGCTGATATTTAATGATGAGGAATCAAGCAGGGTTTTAATGTCTGCAAGAAATGTCCCTGAAGCGCAAAAAGCCCCAGACAGCAGTCTTGAAACTTTCCAGAGCCATGTGACCCTCTAATGGCACACTAACAAACAGGAAATCAGCCCATCAGTAGCTAATTGACATATCTGAAGGTTTAATTGCTTCCCTATTAGGGAAGGTGATGCAGTATTCAAGTTGTCATTAAAACAAACACGCTCTTTAATACATGAGGATTTATCTGAAACACATATCCCTATCTAATCTCCAAACCCTTGGTTTGAAACTGTTCATCTCCCAACATTGTTTCACTGTTTCATTCCAGGGTAATTGGAAGATTATCCTATGACATGTGAATAGGTACAAGCTGTTCAGGAAAGAAAGCAATCTTTAATGAGTGCAGTGCAGGCAGCCCAGACACACATGGAGTCCCATTACCCTCAGGAGTCTAAGAGAAATTTCAGTGAGGGACAGCATCTCCTACATGGCTGTAAAGCATCAGGCACACTTTTGTTCTCATATATCTAATAAGGGGATGGAAGTGTGACAAATGAAAGTGAAGAGGCCACCTGCCCCTCACTGTTTTGTCAGGGTTTTATCAGAGTTTTCTTTAATTTTTTCACTATACTCTTTAAATAGTTTCATTTGGTCCTTATTTGTTAAAAATGGATGATGAAATTTTAATTATTTGAATTCTTCAGATTCCACTCAGTCTTCAACTTACCTAGAAGTTTAGCAAATATCACTCAGGAGTGGACAATGTTTATCTTCACTTCCATTTTTTCTCTTAGTTTTTGGTCTTTTTTTTCACTTGAGATTAGAATTGATGGTGTCCAATCACCAGCAAAGAAGCAAGCTCAGAAGATATGCAATACTGAATGTGGTTTTGCAGATTGGATAGAAATTTTCAGATAAACTGTGATTTTTTTCTGACCTTTAGACTGAACCAAACTGAAGTTGAGGTTCAGATCTTCTCTCCATGAACTTTGGTAAGAGCTAAGAATCAAAGACAGTCATAGATTGCTAAGTGTTCTTTTGTTAATTTGAGGCATTTAGTGAGAGAATCCAACCCTTTACATTTCTGCTATAAACTTGAGGAGAGATATTTTTACTATTCCATTTTCACTGATCCAATGTTTTTCACATTTTCCCCTCCAGACTTGTAGAATTCTCATATTGCTGGTGGGAATATGTGTGCATATATGTGAGTGTGTGTGTGTGTTTGTGTGTAATGTACAGTTAGTGTAATCCTTTAGGTATTAGGTCACGACTGTTCCCAATCATATCCTCTCATAAATAGCACCTTTTAGCAAAACATCTGGAATAGGTATCAGCTACTACACTTTCCCCTGTTCAGTTTTACGTTCATTCCACGCCACTGACAAAAGGGAGAGAGGCTGATGGTAAATATATCACTTCTGGTTCCCGAATTTTATGTTAATACATTAAAAAGCATTCAGTTAGATATTGGTAACTCTGTGTATTATAATCATGTAATAGCATTCACTGGCTTCTGTAGCTATAATCACAATGTAACTATGTAACTCTGAACTTCAAGAGGGAAACAAAATATCCAACATGAAGAGATTCAGTCCTTCCATCAGCAATGGAAACAGAGAATAGAAACAGAAAAACATGTGAGAAGAAGAAAAATAAATGTGAATTTGAATAATGAAGAAAAGTATCTCTAAAGGATGCTTTCAAGAGTGACCCTCTAAAACAGGATTTGCCAACAGTGATGGATGTGCAGCCCTGATAACTCAGACATGACCTCAGGCATTTGAGTGCTTACACATGCAGTACGCCTGTGTTAACTGCACAGCAAGGCTGGAATCATGCAGGCAAGGCTAGAACTGGTCTCAGTCTACTCCTGAACCAAGTTTGGAATTCCCTGTACCTACACATGCACACACACAGTCTCAGAGCAGCCTCCCTGCTTACTGGTGTGTCCCTACAGCAGCCTGGCTGGGTAGGCTCAGCATCCTCATTTCACAGCACTGTGTGTTACAGGTCAGTACTGAATTCAAATGGAAACCTGAACAGAAACTGGAGGTGGCTTATCCCAGCCAGATCCCGTGACAACTCCCTCAAGGGGCTGCACTGTTGCTCAGCTCTTGCCTGACCAAGGTGCTACAGAGATTTCATTAAATTAATCTCAGTGATCACCTAGACTGATACTAGAGGAAAGAAATTGTTGAATACACCTGTTTCCAAAGAGAAATGGCTGTCCATGTTTCACCATTGCAATAGCACCCTACCTTGGAGGCGTGAACATGTGTTGTCATGGTTATTTGAGAGGCAGCTGGCATTTTCAGGGCAGTGGCAGTAGTAACATGTGTCACTGACCTGCCTCTTAAACCCCTTCACTGATGTTCAGTGAACTTCCCTGGACCCACAGACATTAATTTTTATTTGAGTTGAAATTCAGCCATCTTTGTGTTGCAGATGCTGTCAAGCATTTAGGGAACAAAACTGACATCAAGGAGGTGTTTCTGCCATTAGAGTTTATGAGGCAAAAACCCAATAGATAGGATTTTGGACTGTTTCCTTAGAAGTACATTATTCTTTTATAAAATATTGTAAAGAACATCATTTAAAAGCCCCACATATTAAATCTCTTTCATCTTCTTAACACTGAAGTTGTATCTATCTATCTCTCTTACCAGGATGAAACTTTGCATACAGGGAAAAAAACATCCAGTCTTGGTTGGGCCTACAGGATTTCAAATTTTTGAGAATTTTTTTCAGAAGAGCATTCCAGAGACCTGTGGGGCCAGGAATTCTGTTTAGGTGGAACAAAACCATTCCTGTTTCTATTTCATATGTCTAACATCTATGGCATGCATACAGCAAGACATTTTCTCTTATTTTGCCCAACAGAAATTCCAATAAGGGCCACCAGTACAGTTGGTATTCTACTGCGTCCCTTTTGGTGCAATCCCAGATGAAAACAGCACCTTGCTTTTCTCCTGTGATTTTTAGGAAACAAAGAAGGGAGACTGTTCTGTATTCTGACAGATCTAGAAAGGATTTCACTGCAAAATGCAACAAAATACTGAGTGTAAAGATCAGCCATGCCTTGGGTCAGGCAAGGTCAAGAGACCCAACAAAAGAGAAGCCAAATCACAACTCAGAGATCTCAGAAATTATTGTGTACAAGTTCTGGCTAGGGTTGATGCTTTCCTAACCCTTGCTGTTTGCAGCTCCAAGCCTCTCTCTCTGTATCCCACAAACAAATTTTGAGAGAACAAATCCACATGGTGCCTTCCATTGGAGGTGTTGGTGGTATATTCCTTTATAAGCGTCTCCCAGTTTGCATCCAGTAGCGAGCAGTGGGGCAGGCACAATGTGGAGACTGATTTGAGCTCCAGAGAGAGCAGAGGTGAGTGTGTCTTTCAAGCCTGCAGCGCTAGAAAACACTAGTATGTGACTCCAGTTCTGAAGGGTGTGGGACCAAGGAAAGTCCATCTTGGTGAGACAACTAACCTGGCTGTGCACCATGGCTGCTCCACAGCAGCAGTGAGACCGGCCATGTAATTGCAGTACCACTCTCTGGCCAGCCTCTTGCCTTCTCTGTCTTGCCTGATACTCGCTCTGGGGAAATATCAACGTTTTACCTATATGTTTTTGTGTGCATAAAGATGGAGAGATGAGGCTTCACCAGTAGACACTTCTTAGCAGTACCTTGGATGTTCCTGCTGCCTAGGGAGTTCATGAAAGTCCTTTATTTTTATCAGGATAGTTCACTGGGCAGAGAGACATTTGGAAGCAATTAAAAAATAATGGGCCAAACTCACCCCAGTATAACCCCACTGAAGTAAGTCACTGAGCTTAGCCTGGGGAATTAGTTTTATTGCTTCAGCGATAGTTTTGACCTCAAATGGTTTTTCCTTAGTCTGCTTTAAAACTGAGTTTAAGAGTATTTAATTGTTCTCTCTTTCATCTTTACATGGTGGTGATTCCACTTCTATAAACACAAATGTGGTTCACGGCAATCTTGCTGATCACATAAGGCAGAATAGAAGATTTGGAATATTTTCCTAGGCATGACAGTGATACTTTATATAATTGTTAGGAGTAATTGTTGTTATTTGCAATACTGTTCAAAGGCTGCAGTTGGACTGGGGTTTCTTTGTATTTGTTATAATGTCAGAATAGGGAATCCTTCTCTTCGAATAAATAGAGGCAAACAGTAGACAACAATATACTGTGACAAACAGGAGTGGGGTACAATAGCTACATGCTTCACAGGATTCAAGCATTCTGTGGTTTTAATCAAGGTTATAATCAAGGAGAACATGTGCAGAAAAGGAGCAAAAAAGGGATGAGCCGCCACTGGTCTTTCTATAGCCAGCAGGCTATGTTTAGCTATGATCATCACAAGCCTAAGCCTTAAGAAAGGGAGTAAAGAAAGAGAAGTTTCCTGCTCTTTCTTAATAGGGTCAACGTGGTAGTGTGGAAAAACAAACAAAAGTTTTTAATGGAAAAGGAACTGTGTTGAAGAAAATACTTGATGTCCCCATAAAAGACATCAAATATTCTAAAGCATTTTAATGGCAAGAGTGTGCATACAGTTTTCTCAATGTTAGGTAGTCCGTGGTCCTCAGAATAGGAAAATCGTAAAACTGTGAAGAGGAATTTTTTTTTCTTTCACATGTAGTCAACCAAATTGTCTGTTATGTCCCATTCACAGGCAGAAAACACAACAGGAGCTGAGAATTTGGACTGATTTCAGATCCCAGTTCATGGCTACAGACCTTATAGCAGAGCATGGGCAAAGGTTGTTGCACTTCAGCTTTCACTAATTCTAGCAGTGCCACTGGAATCCAACTTCTCCCTTGAAACCTATTAGATTAAGCCCAGCTGAATTCCTTGTTTTGCTGATGTGATCACTTGCAAGATAGTGTTATCCCTCAGTGCAAACAAAATTAATTAGATTTGGAGTAATGAAACTGACAGGTAAATAGAAGAATTAATCAAATGGACATTCATCTCTTGTCTGAGCAGGTCAAGGGATTTGTCCAGTACCTTAGGCATCTCTGGTTTTTGTTGTTCATAGAGATGAATAATTAAAGCCTATAGGGTGTGAAGTCTACCACAGAACTCTTGGCTACTGGGAACCAGCCACTATGTGTGCTTTATTAAAATTCTGCTTAAATTATTGGTGGTGCTGCACTAGCAGTAAGAACAAACCGATCTGCATCATAGGGGTCATTTGCTCCTTCCCGCTCCTGCTTACTAATTAATTCTGGCTGTAGTCGTGTATTAAGGGAGGTGCTGGAGGCATACAGATGCTGTGATATATTCAAGTCATACATCAAAGGAGGTTACTGAACTATTAGCCTTGAAGAAAGGATCTCTGGCAAGATTATTAACATTCATGCTTCTTCGCCCTGGATTCTTTCTTTTGTTTGGATGTACACCAAGAGTTCCTTGTGTACACCTAGCTTTTCCTGTGTTGCTGTTTGTGCTGGCAATCTCACAAACTTCTATGAGTTACAGAGGAGATAAGCACAGTGCTTGCCTTGTGCAGTTCTGGGGATAGGAAGCTAATATTTTAGTGCATTAGTCCTACATGAGCTTTGCATTATGCTTACAGCACACTCTCTCCAGGGTTATTTCCCTGTTAGCATCACCATGAAAGAAGTGTTTGCATTGCTAACACTTCATAAGCATATGCTTCATCTTCCCTGTTACTTCCCATGTCTAATGTCATTTGCTGATCCAAGTCTCAATATTTTTTGGAAGCCTAGTTCTCATATATAGTCCTTAGCTAGACGACGCTGCAAAGCTATAATGCTTCTTTTGGAGGGGAGGTGGGAGGGAATGTAATTTTTGCCATCATTTGCTTTCCTTACACTTTGAGTATTATGTTTTACATGAATAGTCTAATCTAAGAAGATTCTAATTCCTCACATCTCTAAAATCTTTGAGTTGGAGCAATTTAGCCGTGAATGAATTCAAGCTTGAGAGAAACACAGCAGAAGCTGAGAAGAGGATCTGAAAGAGAAAATATCAATAGGCAGTCTGAAGCCCCAGGGAAGTATCACACAGAGAGTATGATCAGCAAAGGTTTGAGGATGAGTACTGCAGAGCCAGGAACTAGAGGACAGTAAGGCTTCAAAGCCTGGGAACCCAGGAAGCAGCGAGATCCAACACACAACTTGACTGAAATGAAAAAGGATGACAGAAGGGAAGATTGGCGAAGGCAAAAATTGCACCCATATGAGCTATGTCATGTCCTGATTTAGCTTATGGGAGTTAAAGGTTCATTGTGTCTCGAAATGTAGGGGTTTGCACAGTTAAAGTTGTAGATCTGTTCAATGATTGCTGTCTTACAAACCAGAAAAAGTCTTAGTTTGGAGTTCTGTTTGAAAACGGGAAAAGAACAGTAGGTAGCATAAAATTCAAGAGAAAGATATAGTCTTCATTGTAAACCCTTACTTTTACTGACAAAGCCAATGAGAGTGCCAAGAAAGAAAACTTTAACTTGGATGAGATGTCTCTTTACGTTAGCTTCCTAAACATACTCAGAATGACAACTTAAGAAAGCACTGGCTAGTAGGAATTTAGGAAGCTTTTTTTTTTTTTTTTGCAAATGCACTTTCATTAACCAAAAATCATTGCTTCATGGAAAAAGACTAGTTCTGAACATCTCTCATTTTGACAAAATTTGAAAAAAACATTTTGAAGATATCAATATACTGTATTTTGATGGTGTTACAAAAACGTGCCCTTTTCAGTGTAAAATTTTACTGGTTTGAACATTTTGGGTGACCAAATACAATATTTGATGATTTTTCATCTCCATTTTATTTGAGACTTTTTTTTCGAACTATTAAAAACTTTCAGAGGATAAGAACATTATTTCCAACCCACCCACAGTGATTGGTGTCTATTTCAACAGTAGAGAATTTACTTATCTGTCCCATATGGACATGCACTGATTTGAGCTTACTCCAGCTGTTTGAACTGTCGTCTAAAAACCCAATAACATGGACTCACAAGTGAAAATACATCCTCTTTTAATTTCTGTCTTAAATATCATCAGTTATAAAACTTTTGAAGCAGAAGCATCCTGGCTCAGAGCTACACAACAGACATGAATGAAAAAGAAGACACCCATGGGACATCTCCAAACAATATTCAAATACTCAACCATGAATACATCACAGTCAGAAGCGCTTGACTTTGCTTTTTTATTAAACCTTTATATAGGGAAGTATTTGTGGACCATTTTTAATCAAAAAAAAAGCTCTTAAGCTTTTTGGAATAATCCATGGACACCTCAACCTTTTAGATACACCCACAATCAACTGTTACTGTTTATGTTTGCAGTATGTATACAAAAATTAGACTATAGTTTGAATGCTTTTTCATTTCTTTTCTCTTACATTGCTTGCCTGCTGGCTTCCATGTGTGAATATCGGAGGAAAGTCATGTCATTTTGGAAGAGGTGGAAATTTGAAATTATTTGTGGCCTAAATCTGATTGCTATTGGTCCATGAAACAAAGAAGTTAGTAACATAAAAGTAGGAAATTTGTCTAATGGTAAAATGAGTAAAACCAGTAAAATCAGAGAATCTGCAATAGAAAGAAGTTATTACTAAGATCTGAAATTCAAGAAATACTCAATTTTCTTCAGTTTTCATGGCTGACTCATTCTTAATTAAACTAAAAAGAAAGTGGTTTTTCTCCCCACTATTTGTTTAATTTTGCAATGAGGGGAAAAATTCAAGCTTTTAGTTGAAACCGAAAGTAAGAAGAAATGCCAACCCTCTTTTTTTTTTTTTTTTTTTTTAAGGAGAATGAGGAAAGAACAGGATAAAAGAAAGCCAGTTTGATGATCATTTTTGGAAATCCCTATTAATTCACAAGACATAGAATAGCACCAAAAAGTTTGGCTTAAACTGTTATGAATTCATGGCAATTTTGGGAAGCGTTTGAGCATTGAAATAAGGACTCAGATTCAGTGAGGCCTTTGCAACATACTGAGTCTGTGAGATGGTCTCCCCCCTCTCACTGAGGTGGAGAAAGTCCAGATGAGCTTTTGAAGGTGACTGACACTGGATCAAGGTCTGAAGTGTGAGTTTGGCAGAGTACGTTGCCTGAACTCTGTGGGCATTTCTTCCTGCCATAATCTCACAGGCTAACACAGGCAAAGGACAACCCCAGGCACTGGGATGTGAGCCGATCTGAAATCTAGAGGACAGGAAACAAGATGGATGTCAGTTCTACTTAGATCATGAAAAGCAGCAAAGATTTGCTGTCTCACTCAGAGGGAAAGAGACCTTTGAAGGCCTCTCTTCAGATTGCCCAGAGCTGGCATAAGTTAAGGTAAATTCAACATTTACCTCAAAACTTGCACTCCTCAAATATAACAAGTTGTCAACAGCATGACCTGATGCTAAACCTTCTGACCAATTCCTCAGACTTTCTGACCAGTTTCTTATTTGCACCTCAGCAGTCAGTGATGGTCTACTATGTGTAAAGCACAGTCAGGTACAGCTGGTGAGCACAGCACTGATCTTCCTCTAAGTGGCAAGAACTCCTGCCTCCTTCACCACTTACCATCATGCCATGCATCAGTCACACAGGGTAACTAAAAAGCTCTGGAGCCTACTGGGAAGTTTTGTATCGTGATGGTTCAGGCACTTTGAATCTCCTTCAGGAATAACTTTTCCTGAGTGTGCTAGACACTGGGAAGCATGCACTTTCACAGAGCAAAAGCTTAATTATACAATATACATAATGTACACAAATATGCACAGTATGGGTAAAGAGGGTTTGCACTTGTGGGAATTTCAAAAGAAAGCAACAGCACAGATATAGTGGCATGTTCTGTAGAGCCAGAAGGGAAACAGACACTGGTACGCCTCATGAAAAGCATATGAAGCAAAGCCTGGAATCAAGTATTTCTCTATTTTCCTTTACTCTTTGGAGCAAAGAAGCAAACACCAAAGCTAACTATCTAAAAAAATTAAAATTATGTTCTGAAGCTCCCTGAATACTCTAACAGTCTTCACAGTTTGTTAGTGAAAGGTTACTCAGCACAGGTGGTGTTGCAATGACACAGTGACAAAAATCCATAGTGTTTAGTGGCTCCCGCAGACATCAACCTGTGGAATCTATAATGCTCCTGCTCAGGGCTGTAAAACAGAACATACTGACCAGACACAAGGCTTCAGACCAGGCCTTCAGACAGGAAAGGCCTGTTGTCTCTGGGATACCTGAATATTAATTGGCATTAGCAATTTGGTGACATTTCCATGGGCTCAGTGTTCTCTTTTGAACCACTGTTGCACACCGTTTGAATTCAACAATTCTGTTGAATTCTCCAACAAAATGGGTTTCCAGAATATGCCAGCCAGCTCCTTTAGGCTAATTCCAGGGGAATGACTGTTCCTGTCGCCCAGAGTGGGCATAGGCAGCACACAGCCCCACTCCCAGCTGGCTCCATCTGACATTCTTTGCAGAGAAAGCCCACAGCCTGGAGATCACTCATCATCAGCATGAGGGATGGTGGCCTACCAAGGCAGTGGGGACGCACAGCCTGGAGGCCAGGCAGAGGGCAAACAGGCCACAATGACCCCCACTGCTGCTGCCCTGCAGGGAGACTGAGCTCTACTGTGGTGTAATGGTGGCTGCAGCCATTCCTGAGTACAACTGGTCACACTGAGTGGAGCTGCACGCCGTGTTTAGAGCCTGCTGCCTTGCTCACCAGTTGAGAACTGCACTGCGGCAGTCACATAGGCACATCCACATCGGTCAGGCAGAGCAGACTCTCGAGAGCCAGCAGGGAAGTGGAGGGCTGCTAGGGAATCCTGAATTACCCACTTCTGGGAACAGATGGTGTTTCAGCTCTAACGAAGTCAGCTCAGCAACCTTCACAAGCTCTGAATGCACCTGAAAAGACATAAAGATCTTCTCTCCCACAAGTGTTACTTGACATCCTCAAACTGCAGATTCCCACCCTTGTGCCTGCTTTGAGCTAGGGACTTATTCATGTGTTTAAAATAATACCGCTCCACCAAAGCAATATTTTCCTTTGCCCTATCAATTCCAGCTGCAGATTCCCATCCAGTCCCTGTTTTGAGTTACACTTCAATAAATATACTTGCAATTGAAATCATCTTTCCTTTTTGTCCTCCCCGCACTAGATTCCCACACTGACCCCTCCTTCAAGCCACAATTAATACATAATTTATGTCTGAAATAAAAATCACCTCCTCCTCCTGCCTTACCCATTCCAGCTGCAGTTTCCCATTGCCATCCCTGCTTTGAGCCATGATTAATACATATGTTTAAAATAAAATAATAAAAAAGTAATCTCTAGCCTCTGCTCCCCAGCTGCAGGATCCCATTCCTATCTTATCCTCCATTTCCAGCCTCTGAGCTCTCCTAGTGTTACCTTCCAGTCAAAGAGGGAGCCTCCCCCTCACAGCAGCAATGGCCTCTGAGGCACTTCTTCAGGGATCACTTCCCTCTCCTTCAAGGATCAAGCCCTACAGCGTGTGAGGGGGAGGTGGCCATAAGCCTTTCTTACATCACTGACATTTTCAGCAACAAAGTTTAAAAAGTGCTGTAAGTTAACAGTCACCAAAACAGGGAGCTGCCTGTGAGAGACACGTGGGATTTTTTCTTCTCACCCTGTGAGGTTTTGCTGTTCTGCCCACTGACAATGGGTTAAGCCTCTGCTTCAGTTCTGCCTCAGGAAAGATTTCCAATTGATTAAACAGAGCCTGAGTGACCGCATGTCACTCAGGTGTGAGGTTTGGCCTTGCTGGGTAGCCCATAGCACTGGTTCCAGTGAATGATTCTTCCTGTGGAGCTGACAGAATCCTGGGTAGCAGTCAGCTCATAACCCCTTGTCCCCTCATCCTGTATACATTTATTTACACAAAAATCCTTTCACAGGTGAAACTTATCAAGAGTGTTGTGTTACACTGAAAAAAAACTTGTCTTTGCCCTTCTTCAGCGAATGAAGCATCAGTAGTCTTCAATGGGATGGAAAAGGGGCTACCACTGGTGCTGGCAGGAAGAGAGGACAGCCTGGAGTTCTTCACCATCAGACTCAGAGGAGAAGTTGCCAGGGTTGACTTCCTGAGTGCTATTCAGATGGGATCAAGGTTTGACGCTGGTTCCCCAGTTGTTTGGATATTACCTGAATTGACACCTGAAACCCCTATCACTACCTGCATCTTCATATTTTTCTCTACTGTCTTCAGCAGACATGAAAAAACTTTTTGTTTGGAAAAGGTGAGGACAGAGAGAAAAGAGAAAGGACCAGGAAGGGCCTGGGGTATATTTCTAGTCACGGAGTGAAGATGAGATATCCTGGAACTTCAGTGCCTCCCAGGCCTCTAGTATAGCCAGTGTGTCTGTGCACAGTGGATGTACAGAAAAAGCACAAGGCTGACAAAAAAGCCTTGTTCTGGACCAGGGCTGGGAGATTCCAATGTCGGAAGTATCGCTGCCATTCTCGCATCTGCTCCTCTGAGGGAGTCATGCAGAAAGGGCAGGACATGGGGCACTCCCATCCTGACCCTGCTGCCTCTGGGACAGCCTGCTCTCATCACCGCTCTTGTTAGCTCTAATTGCTTTTATTATGGACACTTGACCAATTTATTTCTGTTTTATTAAATAGTTTTCAGATGGTACAGTTAGCAGAAGTAGCAGCTTATTAGTTGAAAGTAAACGTCTTCCCAAGAGAAGAAGCATTGTGAGTTGGCACACAGACTGGCAGCTAGATGACTGGCCCTGTCTTGCACATGATGTATAATCTCATGTTCTCTTTACCTCAACCTATGTATTTAGCTCAGGAACTCATCAGGGAAGGGTTTATCGCCTTTTCTGCTTTTGCACTATGCCTAGTACATTAAGGCTTGAGTGCTAGTTTGGTACCTAGAAGTATTGCTATAAATTGCGAAACAGCAATTGTTCAAAATTACAGGAATTTGGGATTAAGTTTGGTTTGCTCATTAAAACAAATATCTAAAATCTAAATTCAAAATCCATGTTTTAATTGGCTTCTCTGCCGAGAAAAGTACTTTTCTTTATAGAAGTAACCTTGAGATGAAAACAGTAGAAGTTATGTGGCAGCAGATTCTGCTACAGATATATTTCTCACCGCACCTTCTGGGAACAGGGATCAGCTTTTTATTTCTTAAAGCTAAATCCAGAAAAATATCCTCTATTCCACTTGCCTCAGTGGACACTGAAGCCCCTTCTAGGCATGGAGGAGTGTCAACAGTCCTATCCAGCAAGCATACGAGACTTGCTCTTCTCCACAAAACCAAAGAGGGGAAGAATGGTGAGGAAGGAAGCAGCAGTGCTGGGAGGCTTGGCTGGGAACCCAGGAGATGCACACTTTTTTTACTTAACTTATTAGTGAAGGCCTTTGAGATCTGTTCATGAAAAGTCCTGCAGAAAAGGTTGGCATTGATAATTAAAGATTTCATATCTTTCTTACTTGGTAGGAGATGAAATGCAGGTAAGAGCGTTTGCTGTCCTGACAGCTATAAAGATGTTGGACCGTGGTCCTGTACACGTTACCTGCGCTGCTTCTCGGACATGCTTGTGTCAGCTTTCTTTTCTGCATTCTGGGTTGAAAAGTTTCTGTGGCGCTTGTTTTAAATAGTGTCACTTGACTGAGAGCAGCAGTGACAAAGGATTGCCTGAGGTGTGCACCTTGGCGAAGCATACCCACATATTACACAGCACTGCCCTCTCCAGTTGCTCACACCCTGCCAAGCAAAGCTGTTGGAACTCCTGCTTCAGCTGCTGGACACAACTGTCTGGCAGGACCTGAACTCTGCATGTTGGATGTGGCATCACCAAGAGGCAGGAGAGTTCTGGCCCTGCTCTGCTGGGTCCACACTCACAGGGTCTCACTAACAGGTACCATTTCCCTCCTGCTCCCTGAAAAATTTGGTTTGCAATTTTGCTTGAATGCAAGGGATGTATTCAGTCACATCAGTGTGCTGAGGACTGTGCGAACTCAGCTGGTTTCTGCCTTGGTGGAAGGTATGTTCATAACAGGCACCAGGGACCCATAGAGCTCTGAGGACTGAGAAATCAGCTGTGGCTCATACTGAGTGTCGCTACTGCCATGAGTTCAGTCAATGTGCACTCAACAAGAATGATCACTTATATATTTAAATTTTGATAGTGTATGAAATGAAGGGAAAAAAACCAAAATGAAGTTAGGATTTAATAGCTGTTTTGTAGCTTTTGAGGCATTTATGAACCCTTCGTGGATGATGGATAGTTCTGCAAATATGACTTTCTCAAGAAAATCAGTCCATTTTTTAGCTGTAATGAATCGTGATATACAGTAGTCCAAACACTGCTTGCCAGCCAGCTACCTTAAGACAAGATGCTATGGGAATATTTTTCTTGATTAGATAATGGGCTGGTTGAAATTCCTTCAGCTTTACTGAAACAGAAGTTAGCAATTTCAGACATATCAGATGATGCATCAATTTTCTGTAAACAGAAGACTGTGCAACCCACTTTATTGAAAAGGCCTTTATACTGCACTAGATTTAATCTCTCAATTTGAGAAGCAGCCCCATGAAATAAGATGTTTGCATGCAAAATCTCCCAGATTTCCAATGGAAATATAAAACAAAGAAGAGCATGTTCCCTTGAGGACTGCACCTATCTTGGATTAGATTTTCTCTGATGTTTTTGCATCATATTACCAATGGCTTCAGGGAAGTGAAACAGCAGTTTTCTTTCTTGAGAACAAAGGCTTGCAGAGTTAAAAAAAATGTTAATATATTTAAAGCACTTTTGGCCACTGTTCTTTTTATTACTCTGAGAATTCTGGACAAAAAAGGTATCTTATTGTATTATTTTGTCATCTATGTTAATGAAATTTGCATTTAAGGCTACAGCCTAAGAATTCTGTAAAGGAAAATGATTTCTAAATGAGTGATTTTTGTTGCCCATGAACATAGATGTTTTAACTTATTAGTACTGCTCTGATAATACAGTGGCTCCAAAACACACTGCAGTCCTTAAAAGTATTTTCCTTTGGGTTTGTTTTTTTTTTTAGCTCCATGGATTTTGGAAAAGATCCGATGACGACACATGCAGTGTATGTAAACTTTACAGAAAGTTTTGGATACCCAGGATCAGGACTGTTTTCCTACCCTAGATTTCAGCTCTGACACCTTCCCCTATTTGCATGAGTTTTTCCATTGCTAGCTATGTTTGGTATTAGATCAGTTGTAGCAGCACTCAGTGCAGTAGGTTTTGCTCATCTGGTGTGTCCCGCTGGATGCAGTGCGTAGGTGCCATGGGACAGAGCAGCACCAAGCACTTTCAGTTTTGTGCCTGTTTGGATCCAAGGGAAGAACTTCGCTTTTGCTTTGCTTAATCAATGTAGCAGACAGTTGTTATTACTATAAATTAATTAATAATTTAATAATCCTCATTTATTGATAAATAATTTAAGAATGGGGGCTTTGTCTTCCCTGTTTGGCCAATGTGGATGAATAAAGCCTTATGCAAAGAGGTAATTCTCTTTACACACTTCAGGTGGAAAGACTCAATTTTGTGTTTAAAGCACTCAGTGTTGACCTGAGCATGCTTTAATCCTGATGTGTTATAATGCTTTGTTATAAGTGCTATAATGCTAAATGCTTAAAAAAGGTATTTTTAACAGATCATCCTTTTTCCTCAATAAGAGATTAGCAAGAGGTGCTATAATTTAAAAATAGATTAAATAAAACCCATGAGAGTAGATTGTCTGGGAATTTATATTCAGCCTTTTTAGAATATTTAGTAACAGGGAATATGCAATGATTTGGAAAAGTATCCAAGGGAAAATCAACACAGAAATAGCTTTTCTGCAGGAAGCTCATTTGATTGTGGAACTCGTGGCCTCAGAATGGTAAGAAAGCAAAGCAATGAGCAATTTGTTTTGGTTTTCTTCATTTTGAGGGGAAGTGAGGGGAGATAATTGGTCATTGCTATGGTTGGCAAGAGTTTCTCGATTTCTGATTAAGGATATTTAAAACAAAACCAAGAGCTTGGGAATTATGTACCTACAATTCAACTAGTTATAAACAAACAGCTAATTCTGAGATCAGAGTAAACACTTCAAATATTTACATTAATCTGCAGGCAACCTCAAAATTATTGTCTGTATCTGCTGGTATAGAAGAAAACCCTAAATTAATCTGTACACTTGTATACTAGTGCTGAAAACAATTGTGGTTTTACATTTTGACAGGTCAGCACTGACTGAAGAGGCTTCACCATATTCCCTCAAATTATTCTGCATCAAACAGACCAGATTGTAGACACAACACTAAGTAACCCCTCTGAAAAAATGGTATGAAATACCTTCCTGGAAGTCATGCTCCTTAATTTTCTTTAAAAGGCTTAACAAAGGGCAGAGCTGAAATAAATCCTATGTCTAAGCCTGATGGAAATACTTTGGAAGTGAAAAGAAGTGAGAAACCAAAGCGTAATAGACTCAAAGGTAGCACTTGGATTGGCGTGGTGGAAGGTACTTGCTGAGAATACAGCTGCATGTTTACTCCCCTTTAAAGTTTACATATCTGCTGCTAACAGACACCAAGATTGCTCTTGAAGCACATCAGTGCTACCATTTCCACTCCCATTTCAGAGACTAACTGGGAGAGCAGTATAAGACAAATTAGCCCACTCAGCAAGATGATGGGTTAACAAGAAAAAGAGGAGAGAGGGAAGGAGAAACCAAGCCACAATGCCATGGATAGTGCAGCAATAGCTGTATTTCTATTCCCTTCAAGTATAGGAGATTTAAATTTCACAAGGCCAAGGAACACAATCAAGCCTACTGCAGAAAGTAAATGACAACAGAGTGCTACTGGTTAGCATTTCCTCTGCTTGTGTTCCTGGAAAACAAAAAGCAAGGGGGTCTTGGACCTCTGGACATGGAGAGCAGTACGTGCCAATCAAGAAACCAGACAACCTCCTTGTAAGTTGTCTGCAAGCCATGTAGACAATCCTTTGAGTAAAACTTTTGTTGTTGTAAAGTAAATCAAGGAAGAAGGAGTTGAATTAAATTTCACATCTGACATTTAAAAGGCAACACCACTAGTATTGAGCGCAAAGGCACTAAAAATACTTGTACAAAGCAATACATAAATGTACCCATCCTATTGCTGTGCAGACATTTCTAGGTTTATATCCAGTAATAAAGATCTTTGCAGTGTTTTCCCAAATGGTTAACATGAAACTCTACCTGTTCCATATAAAATCCTTTTGAAGAACATCTAGATTTCAATTTAAGAGCAGTATAGTTCTGCTCTACATTAGTTGCCCTTCAATTTCTCAGAAATGCCTTCATGTTTCAATGTCCATACATAAAAACATGTGGATGGCTGCAAAATCTGTGTGTATACATATACATATCTAATGAATACGTGATAAATGGATACATATTTATTATACCAAACTCTGTTTGTAATACAACACTGCTACCTGTATCTAATGTGATAATCAAAAAACTATATAGAAAGAAATAGAGTCTTAATTTTGACATTGCTAACATTCAGCCCCTGAGAGGAGTTCACCTCAGCTGACCTGGGGCCTCAGCCTTGAACTACTGCCCCTTACTCCCTCCACAGCCCATGGAGAAAAATACATACTTGCAGTACATCCTTCACCTCTTCCTAAGGTGGACACCTGACACAGCCCTTATGAATCCCTCCTTGCATGATCCTATCTAAGTTATCTGCAAAGTCCAGACAAGGATGCCAGAAATGCTACCAGCCTAAGTAGTCGTGGTGAGCACCTAAGTGGGATTTGACTAAGCCTTCACTCAGATCATGTAGATGGAGGTCTGACCCTCCACAGAATAATAAAACAAACCAGAGCTAAGCATTAAATATTCAATTTGTATAAAGTTGCCAAGTCCTCCTGAAGCTCACTGTCCCAAATTACTGGATACCTTTGATCGACTTTTTATTTTTTATCCCAGTTCTCCTTTCCTCATCTGTAAAATTGAGCCAACAGTCCCACTGCATCTCATATTTCAGATATCAATCTCACTATTTTAAAAATGTTCACCCAACTCTTGCTCTCATAACAGTTCACAAGTGAGCCTACAAGGAAATTAACAATTCTGTACTCACTGCAGGGCCTGATGATATGTATTAAATAAAGCCTGGGGCCTCATGTCACCTGGGGCAATAAAAATAAATAATGGATGCTCCTCTGAACAGAGGAGTGACACAAGCAGAAGACTAGAATAATAGGCAAATTAACGTCCTAAATTCCAGTGTTAAACATAGCGCAGTGCACACAATATCACATATTTGTGCACATACCCATTCACATACATTTTCTGTCTACTTCTATGCTACATTATGGGTTTTAGAATACAGAACATGTAGGAAGAGCTTGAGAGGAATTAGATCCAAGATATAATACAGTCCTCTGAACACCAGTGTACAAGTAAATATAGGAAAAAAGCTCTATATAGACACATCCTCTTCTGATTTTTAAAAAAGCTAGCTGATCACTACCAAGAAAAAAATACCACCAATATTCATCCCTCTAAACATGGAATGGAGAGAGGTCACCAGGACTGGTTTTATTATGAGGTTTTCAGGTTTTCAGAAGTGGTATGGGGACGTTCTATTGATTGGGGGGCCTTTATTTACAGCACCGAGAACACTCCTGTGCTGTAAGACACAGTAAATACACATATGGAAGCAGAATAGCTCTCTGGCTTAGAATTAGAAAAAGAAAGAAAATGAGAGCAAAAATCCAGACCAATATGATAAAAATATTCATATGTCCTGATATAAACTCCCCTTTTCTCTAAGTTATCTTTTCTTAAGTTCAAGCTTTGGATAAAGCAGATTTGCATGCTTAACTCTGGACATCCTTATCTTAGGCCCATTGGAATGAAGAGGTTTGGCTGTAACTGAATTTTCATCTCTGCTGTGAGAAGTGCGAATCTCACTTCAAACTCAACGTGACCCTCCAAGGCACAGTGCAGTGCACACCATCAGGCCTTTCTAGGTTATCTGCAGCCCCTCTGTGCTGCATTTCCCTTTGAATCATATACTGTAAGATAAAAATGAATGAAACATGTTAAAAGTGCACACAGCTAAGTTGAAGGGGCACAAGTGTATGAGATCATGTAGGATTTTCGAAAGGATGGCTGAAAGAGAACTATTTTCAAGCAGCTGGTTGCTATCATAAAAAGCAAGTTCTCCCTGTCCATTTGGTGTGGATATGATCTCATCTCAGGTGGTTTAAGAAATCATCTCGTAAACATAATTAGGTTAGAAAAACATGCACACTCAGGTCTGAAGGTTTTGGAAGCACAGCATGGATTTCCGGTGAAGTATGACTGGTGATGTGGAGCTGTCCTAGGACACAGAAGTGCTGGAAAGGCAGCATGGGGCATCAGTGGCTCTAAGTGCCCAGGGACCACAGCCCCGCTCACTAACTCTCAGAGTGTGCTCTTTAGGTGCAGAATTTTGGCCCCCTCTCTCAAATTTCTTCTATCCACACAGCTTGTATTTCTAACACACTCACAACTTTCCCAAAGTCAACTACAACACAGAGTCACAGTGGTATTAACAGGACTGGAATCAAAGGACAACACCCAAGGAAACCAGAGACCTCCAGAGCTGGACCTCCAGGTTTGGCCAGCCAACTCCTATTGCCTTCATTAGGACTTCACTGAACAAGAACAACGGTGTTTTGCAAAGCTGAGCACTTTGAAAAGCAAGGTCCTTCAGTTTATACCTCAAAACATCGAAGGTGCTAATTTCCAGTGGGCGGATAACTCCTTTGTAAGCTGCAAACTGCGGCTGCTGACAGCTCCCATACACGTGTGGTGAGAGACAACATTCCTCTGGGCTTCTTTCAGCAGCAATTCAGCTCCTCCAAGGCACCAGCAGAAAAGTGATATAGAAGACACCCCATCCATCCTCCATTTACAACCACATAATTCTAGGATATTAGAAAAGCTTTGGAGACAATAAAGCTTAGAAGGACTATTTTTGGATATTAACCTCACAACCTTGCACAAGTATATTTGCTAAGGCAACTGGGGTCTTATCACTGATATTCAAATGCTGATGGATGCAATCACCTATACAAAAGGATTTTTCAAACTAAAAGCATTGTAGAATGCAGAGGAAAAAAATGTGGTTGTCTTTAAAAAACACACAGAAGTAGCATGCCAAGGCTTTTTCTCCCTGATTTTTTATTCCAACACTCCTGTTTGAAAGCAATGTAAAACTTGAGTGTTGCATTGTGCAACAAAGGTTCTCACAGACAGTATTCAATAGTCTGCCAGGTATTTCCTATCTGAAAATAATGATAATTTTCCATACCTTAGGATATGTATACTTCATATAAATGTCAAATAACCACTCAGCTTTGCCATAATTGGGCTTTCTCTGCATTAGAGAAAACCCATACGTTGATTTGTAGTCACCTCTAGTAGTGTAGCTTGCAGAGAAGAGATATAATTTAACCAAATGTAAAATGTAAGCATAATCGCACTTTAAAGAAATGCAGTTTTCAGCTGCATAAACTGACATCATCTATGATGACCAGATTCTGTTACATCTGGAAAAAGATTAATTCTCTGACATTGAACCCTGAATTTCTGTTTTGTTGAACTTACAACTGTTTAAAGATTCTTTCTAATATAAACTTGAGATTGGCATATGAGTACTGCAGATTACTGTGTAAAGCCCCAGCTGGAGCAAGTCTCTGAATGTATTGTGTAATTGATTCACACAGGAAGGAAAGGAGAACCTGGTAAAATACTTCATTCATTTATAAAATATGAGGTAAATTTTTGTCTCTACCAGTGAGCAGCTCTGAATTCAATACAGTCACACAGGTATAACTGAAAGAAGAATTTGGCCACTTTTAGAGACAATAAACCCTCTATTTGATTTGACATTTCTTAGCAAGATATTTGTATAAATAAAACTCTGTATGTTTTTATAACTGCAGATCTTATTGCCACTGGCTTTAAAGAACAAAAAAAATGTAGGAAACAAGAAAAATCAGAGTCTGGCTATAAACATCTGAATAAAGGTAGATGCTTGCCCTTTTCAATAATTTCTGAGTATGTGTCTTAGTCTTTTAATGCTATCCACTTGACTAGACAGAAAAAAGATTGTAGGAAAACTATCAACAAAGGATCAAGCAGTCAAAAAACCCCACAATCTCTGTTCTCTGTCCTACTCATAGAATCCACCAGGTATAAAACAACATAATTCCATTGAGATGAAACAATCTGGACAGGTTTCTTTTAAATGGGCAATACCATGAAATATGATACAAGCAGCAGCACAGTGGTGATTTTTAGATGCCTGATATACAACCAGTTTGTGATCAATTAATTAGTTTAAACAGCATGTGACAAACCCATTGCAAACTATAGTACTTATTGAGTACTGAGACGAAATATCAAGAACTACTGAAGGTGTAATCCAGCAAGAAAAAAAATTCAGTTCTTGTTTTCTCTTCTTTTCAATATACATTTTTATGGACTCCTTCAGAGGGTGCTACTGCCAAAAAGTGTCCCTCATATTAATCTGGTGTTATGTCTAGCACCATTCAGCTTCTAGTGGCTGTGTTCCAGATATCAGAGATTATTTTTAAGTTATGAAATAGATTGCTCGCTGATTCCCCTCATATGAAAATCGCCTTCTTAGATGTTGCCCTTGTCTAGCAGTCTTACTCACTTAACAGAGGTTCTGAGGTATACGCACACACTCATGCTCATCCTGCACACCCTACACACAGCACTACATATGCATATGTGTGCAAATAAACACACAAAGACACACAAAAAATTCTACAGGTACTTATACTGTGTCTGTGTCTGAGTGTCTTGAAAGAGACATTCATGTTGCACCCAAAAATACTATTATTTTCCACAGTGACAATGGCATGGGGTTTCCAAGTACAAGGTGATAGCACAGATCCTACAGACTGCTTGGCATGGGAAAAATTTGGGGGTTCCGTGGTAACAAAGACAAAATATTTCATGAAGTGCACAGAAAGGCAGGACAGTCACAGAATACTTTGTTGTCCATTCAGTTCTTATTTAGCTATTTTAAATCTGATATTAATTTTGCAATTCTTTCAGATACTTTACTTCTCAGTTCACTAGCCAAAATTAACATCCTTGTGAGCCAATAGTCCAACCATCCCCATGCCTACAGCGAGCATCACCTCATCCAGATGTTCCCTGCCAAAAACAGGCGTAATGCATGTGGAATCGGGATACATGTTGTATTTACCTTAATTTAATAATTATTCTTCTGGATGACAGTGACCACATCTCAAACATTAATAGCCTCTATTGTGTGATCACTGGTATCAATCACAGCTGTTCCATAATGAATCTCATAAAAATATTCAATCAGTGATGGAGAGGGCCTTTGAGATCCACAGAATGAGTTTCAGATGTTTGCAAAGTACTCTGAGGTAGGCTGCAGCTCACACAAGGGAAACTCTACCAGGTGTTTGCAGTTTCATGCCTGCTGCATAAGTAATGTAACCCATAAAAAGGATTTTTTTTCCTCCCTCAGAGCAACTCAGCCAGGGGAAGCAGAACAAATAAGAAGATAAAGAAGCACTTTTAGAAATGGAAATTTTGACCAATAGGGGTGAAATTCACTTTAGTGTTATAGCAATGGATAGGGAAAGGGTAAAAGATGTTGGGTTTTCTTTCTTTTCTTTTTTTCGGGGGGGAAGGAGGTGTGTTGAAAGACTTGTGGTGTTGTAGATGTAGAAGAATGCATGAATAGAGTTTGAATGCTGAAAATCATAATGTGTTCAACTTTGTGACTGAAATATTCAGCATTTTCACAAGTTTTGTGGACTATTTCCTCTTCTGTCTTGCAGACAGTATCTTAAATTTAAACAAACACATTTAAACTTTTATCTTGCTAGCCTTGGTGTCTCAAGCTATGCATCATACTACTTTCCTCTTAAATGATTCCTTTTGATGAAGTACAGTATAGAAAACCTCTAGATACTTGGGCTGGAACATTGTGGCAACTGTTCCAGGTTTGAAAACAACAATGATGGTATGTGTTGGTCCTCTATACTACCATACAGAAGGCAAAATGGGATAAGCATCCAGAAAGTTTCATACTTGGTTTCAACAATGTTTCCTTCCAATAACTGGGACTTTGTCCACTGAAAGGAAGTCAGGATGCAGCCTTATGCTCTGATCTCATGTTGCAGATTGCTTTCAGGCCATACACCATCACAATTTTCCTTTGAACAAGTCTTCTTTTCCCTAAATGCTAGTTTTTCTGTGATTCTTGCACATCTCTGACAAGGAATTTTACCCCTCTGCCTCAGTATATTTTTATTAGTGTAGGTGTAGGATCCATTCAATCTTACAGACATGACAACCACTATAACTTACACACCAATTATCTCATTCCTTGTACCTTCAAAACGAGGCCATTACACAGCAGCTTTCTCTCATGGGAAACCTATGAGTAGTTGTGCCATTACCCACAAGGGGGAAAAACCAAAACCAGCAAAAACCAAAAGGGCTACACCCTGAGAGGGAAATCCCATGAGAGAAAACTGTCTTGTTGAAGTTTCCATTGGCAAACCAGCACACTTCAAGAACAGCTTTCTGCCGTAAGTGAAGTTACCTGTTTCTGGAGACAGGTGGGGATGTAAAATTGGAAGAGATTAAGAGGGGGAAAGAAAAGTTAACCAACATTTTTTTCAGCCTCCAAAGTACTGCTGGACTGGACAGCTCTGCTGCATACAAATATGCACATCCCAAACTAAATACAGAGACTTCAGCAGTTGCCACGGCAGAGCACAGTTGGGGCGTCAGTCGGATGCACTCCTTTGATTCCCTGCCCAGTTCCAGGGTAGCCTCCAGCAGTCTGAGGCCGAGGGACAGCCTTAATTTGTGGCAGCTGGACACAGTCATTGAGGAACCATATGGCAGCTGGGAGAAGCCAAGTCAGGCCAGTGCCTTCCCCTGCCCTGGGATACCCTTTGCAGAGGTGGGAGGGAAGCTCTGGCGCCACAGGGATTCCTCCCAAGTCCTGTGTTGCTTCAGCCCTGGGTCTTAGAAGGTATCTTAAGGGGACTGCATGGGGTTTCATACTAATCTGTCTCCAGACATCTGTCCAGACACATCCTCCAATATCCAGAGAGACTACAGTTGCTATCTCCTCCAGAGAAATCTCCTATGGAACTAAATGCTCTTACAAATTACACAAAAAGCAAGACTTTTGCACCAAGCCCATCATTTCTGCACCACTGTGGTAGCAGCCCCAGAGACACCCTCCCATAGTGTGTCTTGGGTGATAGCAGTTCCCAGGGGTCACAGATTGGACAAAGCACCACAGATTTTGGAGCTAAATGCTGAAAAGGCATCTGGTTTCAATAAAACTGGAAACTGGGCCAAGTTTGGTCTGCAGAAGTTTCTTCCAGGTACAGCACTGACGTCTTATCTCAGCGGCATCTTAGCTTTTCCATACCCTTGCATTAAAAGTCAAATAATATTTATGTGGATACACATACAGCTCATGGCAATCTTCTTAAAATACATTAACGCAATATCTTCATAGTTGAGACATTAAGAATACCATAATTATAATTATGCATCCTTTAGGCCCTTTTGTTTGTATTGCAGGATTCAGTCGGAGTTGTTGTTTTTTTGATTTGGTTTGGGTTTTTTTTTTTTTAAATCTATATGCAACCTAAGACAACAGTAGTAAAAACCGGAAAATGTCTGTCCAAATCTCATTTGTGAAAATAGGTTTTTCCATCTAGTTTAGTCTAAATAAACAAGACAGTCTACCTTCCCAAAAAGGCCAGACATAAAAACAACTTTACTTGTGGCTTCAGACATATTCAGCAACATTCTGGATTAGCTTTAACCATTAGGTAATGTAAGATTCAAAAAACATTAGCCCTTTCATAAACCAAATTCATAAACCTTCAACCGAATAGTGCATTCATATATTTCATGGATGCATGACCCAAGAAAAAAAAGTTTAATAAATTATTGTATTCAATAACTGGATCAAAATGTGTGTCTTCTCTTTAGGAGATTTTGAATTAGATGCTCACACTGAACACAAAACTAAACAGCTATTTTCATCAATTTCTTGGCTTCCTCCACAAAGGTCATTTGGCTTGTGAGCATGATAAGCCATTTTAAAAATAGTTCAGCTCACTCCTTTTTGAGGTTCACTAATGTTTGAATTTTTTTTTCTTTTAAATTAATTAAATGAGAAGAATATACCATGTTTAAAAGTCCTTGCCCTCTGCTACCCATGGGTTTTGCTAAGTGAAAAAATCCACTATCAGATATCAGAGAGTAGGTGCGATTTGAAGACAAAGGGAGAAACCCCTTAGCTCATTGGGTTTACACTTCCCCTTTTGGGCTCACAGAGCAATCACCAGGGCTCCTTGCAGGCTGGGAAAGTTTTCCTGTTACATTCAGGATCTTCTGGTGCAAAACAGAAAACTTTTTCTTTCACAGAGCCTGGCACTCATTTTGAATATGATGCGTGACAATGTGAAATAGAAAATACATTTGGTGCCAAAGATATTATGCTACTGAAAAGAAGCTGGATCTTCTCCTTACTGGTTGTCAGTCAGTCTGTATCTTGCGGTCTGAAGCTGCAAATGCAGCTGCTAAATGTGTAGCTGCAGTGATACAAAACTGAGGTGTTACTCAGCACTAAGAACTGCATGAACAAAAGCTGAGAGCAACAATGTGCACCATACTCAGCTCTAAAAACTGCCACATTAACTCCTTTCACTACTCTCCTCTGTCTAGAACCACAAACCCACTAGTTAGGTATGGGGATTCTGGGCTCCTCTGGCTCCCTACCTCTTCCCAAGTGATCAGGGAAAGACTGTGACCATCCAGCATTAGGAAGGAGGTGGTGGGATCAGGGAAAAAAGTTCTGGTAGCAAAACAATGTGGGGCAAGGATGGGCTTGCCTTGGTAGCACAATGAGAGACTTACCATATATTACTGTAATGAGATTTTGTTGACAGATTAGTTTGGAGCTGTTGAACCTCAGGCTCTCTCCTCCTCCCTCTGTCTCCCATGGTTTTTACTGTATTCCTTCTCAAGGTTTCGCTTTTGAGGGATAAAGGGGAGATGGGGCAGAGGCGCAGGAGGAAGGCAGTCTGCAGCATATACCTTTCATTAGCAGGAATGTCATCAGAGGATGATCTGGGTGGAGGAAGCTGAGGATCTGGCAGGAGTGAGCTGCGATCAGTCACAGGGCACAGAGAGATAACAGAAAAGTCACCAGGAAGAATATGAGCCATGCCGAGGGTTGGAGGCTGCTGTGATTTGTATCAGTGCAAACATGTAAACAAGTGGCAGTACTTTGAATTTATAGTGGTAGACCTTAGGTCAGAATGAGACCCATGGGTCTGAAAAAAATGGAAAAGGGAAAACTATGTAGAGACCAGTATGTGAAGGCAAAATGGAGAGATAATGAGAGGATATACTGCACCAGGATATTGTATCAGCAACTTTGGAAATATGAAAGTGGAAATGGTTAAATTAAATTACATTTTAGTGTTCTTTCTCGTCTGCTTGAGTATCATGAATATTATAATCAAGAGATTGATAATTTTGATATCCTAGGAGAACAGAAGTACACAGTCCCCAAAAAGTGTTAGATTGTATCAGCGTGGAAATCCCACTAACAGGAAATTTCAAAGATCTCCAGACAGATCCTTAACTGCTTCTGTGGCAGTGCACACTTCTCCAAGATTACATTTTGTTATTTAATTTTTTAAAAATATCTCTGCTAATAATTAACAAAGATTTGTATCTGAGAAAACAATCTCATCTGCCTGTTACTTAGGAGGAGATCAAAACTTTGCACAGTGACAGTCCCAGGGGACAAAGGGTGGCAGCTCTAGCACTGCAGTGCCTCATCAAGCTAATTCGCAGTGTCACAGGCAGCAGAAACCCACAGGTGCTAAATACAACCTCCACTATGAGCCTGTCCTCAACAGATTTTCCTGAAGAACCTTCCTTTGTGCAAGGGAGTTAGCAAACATGGTATTCAGAATCACTGCTGTTTGATCAAACCAATGAATGAACCAGCCCTCTGACCAAAATGACTGAAAGCAGAGATATCCACGGGGCTCCCTATCTGTCTGATGCTAGAGTGCTTACTAGTTTGCCAGAGGTGTATTTCTCATCGTTGCTGTGAAAGGAGCAGGTGTGACAAGATTTTCAGAACTTTTATCTGTAAGTGCTAATGATTATGCTGCTACTGACAAAGGATACAGTGACAGGAGGAAAAATTCCAAGTTCTCAAAATAGACTTCTTTTTCCAAGCCACAAATGGCAGCTCAGCTTTCCTTTTAATAAGCATTCTGAATTGGATTACCAATGCTGCTGTTGCAAATTTCTGCCAAATTTCTCCTGCAAATTTGGCTCAATTTTTAGTCTACCAAAATCATATTCACCTCAGTTGGAGTTTTATTGGCATTGTAAATGAATGAAAAACCTGAGCAAGGACTTTGGAATGTGACTGAGATATTATATGTCTTTGCATGTGTGTTTATTCATTTTTAAACATTATTATTTACACCCTCTGGAAGCAAGAGAAAAGGAAAAAAATAAAAAGGAGGCGATGTACTATAGGTTAGTTTAACAAAACAATAATGATTTGCATTGCTGCTGACAACTATCTTGACTCTCCAGCTCTGAGAAGTGCCAGATGGTGAATTTGGAAGAGTTAGCAGCAAAAAATGTGACCATCCCAGGTTCAGGGAGTCTCTGAAAGGAGGATTTGGAAACTGGAACTCCACATAAGGATACAAACCAGAAGCAGATTTCACTTTTATTGAAGAGGTGGCTGCAGGTAGCGTGCAGTGCATTAAAAGTTCTTTAAGGTCTCTGTTCTATTGTTTGTCTCCATTCAGCTGCCGAAAATAAGAAGGAAAAACCTCTTCTGAATATGTATATATATATGTATATAGGGAATTATATGTGTAGATATATAAGTATATATATAGATATAGATATAGATACATATAGAGATATATAGATATAGATATAGATATAGATATAGATATAGATATAGATATAGATATAGATATAGATATAGATATAGATATAGATATAGATATAGATATAGATATAGATATAGATATAGATATAGATAGATATAGATAGATATAGGAGAAGAAGAGACTGACAATGAAGAAGTCAACTTAAAAAATAGGTACGTGTACAAGCAGGACCCCAGAGCAGAGTTCCAACGCAATGTCTTTGGGAAAGATTCAGTGAGTATATTGATAATATATGCTACCAAAACAAGCATTTTCTGTTGACTGGTGCTACCTGGTGGGATTTCACATCTACACATTTTAACTGGAAGGAGTGGTCACATATCTGGCCAGCCAGAGTGGGGTTAGAGTGACCAGCTGGGACTGCTATGTCAGAGGGAGGCAACATACGAGTCTGGCCTGAGAGACAGATGCTTGTTTCTTTCTCTTTTCTCAACAGAGTTGACCCTGATAGAAGATAGGAGCCAAAAGAAATGGTGTGTGGCATTCCTGCCTCAAAACTTTGCATCTCTAGGTAGTTATCCAGGAGCCCTCTAATCCCTTTAACACCAAGAGTCAGATATATGATCTGGGTGAGTTACTCCATCTGGAGGTGCATATCTAAGATGCCCTGGGTAAATCCCACCTTTTAGGGTACATACTTTTCTTGGCTACACTGAAAGCCTTTAGGTGAGATCTGAGTGCTTAAACAGACACATCATTATTGGCACCTGTGGGTGACCCACCTGGCCTCTTATCGCCTCCCCAGAAGGGCACAAGTGTCTTGTAGGTCATCTTCTTGGGCTCTGACTTTCAAAGGAAGATTTTCATTACATTTTACAGCCCTGTCGAAATGCCCTGAATGTCTCTGGACACATCTACAGTGTTGCCAAGCACCTGAATTGCTCTCCTCACAGGGAGTAGTAACCAGGTAAACACAAATCCATTTTATGTTGTCAGAAAAAATTTGCATTAAAAGAAATGACAGTAAGGCATTATGTATCACAGCAAAGGGCCACTGAACATATTACGCTTTCTCCACCTGTAGTAGTTGAATGGATGCCTAAAGAAGACAAAGAAAGACAGGCATATTTGAAATGTCCCATTAGTAATATCCCACTCTTCACCTATTTTCAGTTTGGGAGTTGTTGATTAGGATATGGTGCTTGTGTATTTAATAATCTTCACTGGTTTTTCTTTCAAGAACATGTTCTGTCTGGCCTTGAACTCAAACTGATTTTTACCAAAAACAGAAGCAAAAAAAAGACAAACATCCTGCCTTCCCCAACCACCTAGAAGTACAGAAATGTATCCAAAAATAGAGAAAGTCCTCAAAGGCCATGCGATCGCTGCTGGCATAGTAAAAGATAGAGTGACAGAGCAGAAACAATTTCCAAATATATTCCTCTAAAAGTGGTGTTGGGACAGGTTACAGGTAAGACACTTAAACATCCACCGAGTTCCATGAAGGCAGATGCAGGATGCCCAAGACTAAGCTAATCTGGAAAATACCGGCCTTTTTCAAGCCTTGAGGAACTATAAGGAATAATGTCAAGATTTTTTTTTATCTATGCTAAGCAATGAAAAGAAGTTATTGCAGTATAGATGGAAAATGAATCTCCTTTAACATCCAGTATGCAATCCTTGCTCATCCTTCAGTAAAAAAACTCACATTTAAAGTAATTTTTCATTACCAATCTCAATAGCAGGACATTCTGCTTTTCTTCCTTTCTCCCATTGATCCCAAATTTAAAATGCATGTTTCCAAACCTCATCCATTACTACAAATTTTACAATTGTACTTATACCCCCTTATTGCTTCATAGGTTCATCTATTAAATTAATTTATATTTGAAAATACCAAGGGAAAATATCTTGTAGAATATAAATATTTATTTGTAAAAGCAGAAGTGTAAATACTGAGATAGGAAACAACGTTGATATGGAAATCCCATGTGGCAAGTCTATTTGAATGAAGGGCAAGAGAACATCTCAGTAGCATAACGCATAACATAGGAATGGTGATTCTTCCAAAAACACATGTAATGAACTCAGGAAATACATAGTGAATGTGGGAACAGGCTATAGGAAACTGCAGAAGTAGAGAAAGCAAACAACCTGACAAAGATCTCAGGTGACAATTATTTTTTTCTTCCTTTTAATGTCACCAAAGGGCAGAATTCAAATTGGCGTGGATGTAAATAATTACAAGAGAAGATGGTGAATTAATTACTTGGACAGAAAAAGCAACATTGGAGTCCTGCTAAGGAACTGATATTTAGCTATTGCCTTGTGATGTAGTTGAAGATACAAGAGACCCAGAGTAAATTACAGCACCTCTCTGGGGACTGCTGTGTTCATAATACCAGAAACTGTATTTCAAATGCTCTCTGAACAGTCTTTGGGGTCACTAACAGTTGTGCAAAGCCAGAATAACTCCTCTGGCACCTCTAGATGTACCCTTTGAACTCCAGGGCTGTAACAAAGATGAGATGTGCCTGGGGACCTTCCATAGGACCAGGTTTTGGGACTCCGGTGCTGCGGCCATCAGAGAATACTGAACGGAATAACAGTAGGAACTGGAGAGACTTTGGTAGATGTTTTCATAAGTTTACTGAGTTCAGAAGTGGTCTCTGAGGAAAAAAGATGACTAATGTGTAATGGCATAACTTTAAAAGTGAACCTATAGAGACATAGTAGGAAACTACACACTAGTCAGTTTGACATGAGTTGTGAGCAAAAGCCTTTGAAACTCTTTTAAGAGTCAAAAGGGAGAACATTTGGAAAACAGCAGATTAACAGAAAATAGCCAGCAAGGCTTCAGGAAGGGGAGGTCACCATGGCTCACTAGCAGAGGGGAATTCTTTGCGGATGTTACTGCTGGGCTAGGGAAGGGGCTATGGTGCGCCATTGCTGGGGCTGTGTGTTTCTCAAAGCAGTCTGACAAGCTCCACAGTGGGAGTAAATGGACAAGGTACAGAGTCTGTGGAACTGGAGGAGACTGCACATTCAGACTGAATAGGGGCTGAAATGGAGACTAAAAATGATGAGCTAAAATGGAAAATTTTAAGGGTGAAAAGTAAAAGAGGGCTACAAAGTTCTGCAGGAACTTGAACTGGCTTGAATAAAGGAAAAAAAAAAAAAAGAGGGAATCAAAACCAAAACAAACAAAAGCACAAAAAAGTGAAGAAGGCTTGTTACTGATTCAGCAGACAGCAATCAAGATCACCAGTCCTCAGAAAATAATAATCCCCTCATTGTACTGTTAGCTAGAATTGCTATGGTCTTTTCATACAAGAGGGAAAACAGAAGCACCACAATATTAATGGTTTGCCCAAGTTCACACCTCCTACTTCAGCTGTCTGGCTCATCAGCAGCACTTGAAGGAGAAAGGGAAAACCTGGGACTAGGATCCTCACACACAAGTAAAAGGGAAAATAGTTTTTCAATATCTTGTTTTAAAATGAACATGCTGTAATATCTGGGGGAAAAATCTTGTGATACAAGGGAAAGATGTTGATTGATTTTCCCTGGGAATCTGTACATCGAATTCCACCCTCTGCCCTCTCTGGTGAGGTCCTCAATGCTGAGAGCTCTCAAGCACCCAAGTTTGACTCAGGGTGATGTCTTCCAGAGTTACCCTCACAGCAAGATGATTTTCAAAAATCCCAACCCTTTTTCTCCTTCTGGAAATATGTTGTACCACCTGAGGTTTCAAAGATGCAGATGAGAATAACACCACAATTGCACTTCACCCAATTGCCAGCGAGGAAACAACACAAAGCTACTCACACCAGACAAAAATATCCTGGGGGAAGGTCCACAAACACATATTGCTGTTACCACCATATTGCTGACAGCACTTGAAATAAACCTGCTTTTATTTTATTAGTAGCCTTCTGCTGTCCCTCGATGCCATGATTCCCAACTGTTGCCACATGGACCCCAGCTCTGGGAGCCATGCCAGAGTGTAGGTGCAGCAGGGAGGCTGCAATCCTGTCAATAGGGATTGTGTTTTGTGGTTTGGTTTATTTGTTTGGGTTTTTTTTCAGAAAAGTCTAGGTATTTAAAGCTCAGGTCTGCTGCCTGGGAAAGATTGTGATCCTGGAGCGCTGACCAACTGCCACGAGACCAAGCAGCTCTGTCCCAGGCACAGAAATGCTGGGGCTGCTCAGCCTCCTGTGCTATGTTAAACCTCCCCTCGAAGTAATGAATCACAGGGCCACAGATTTCACTGTACAACATTTTCCGGGCTTCTCCTGCTGTTGACGGGAACTATAAAGGCCAGGACTTTCCTCTGACTGCTCGTGGGTTTCAAGGCTTCTTTTTCCTTTCCTTTTCTGGTGCTTCTTTGCCCTGTCTCACATGTTGCAATTAGCTTTCCTGGAGGAGTTTTACAAGATGAAGATAAGAAACAGCTTATCCTAGGCAAGAACCTTATCCTAGTAGTTTGTCTTCACATTTTCCCTCAGAAAAGAAGAAAAAAAACTTCTAAGATCTGAGTTCCTATCTGAAATGTTATTTGAGGGGCTAGAGAACAGAAATGCTCTGGGCGGTCAAGCAGGGAACTTTAAAAGGAATCCAGCCTAAATGCAATAAAACAAATATTTGAAGGGATTTTTGAGGAATTTCAGGACAACCCACTCCTCCCTTTTTATTAGCTTCACCCGTGCTTGATAAGGTGGTTACATTTTCCAAGTGACTGACAAAAGCCACTTCTTAACCACCATTTAAGAAGCAACTATGTGGCTGCGTGATTGCATTACCCCACCAGGAGAGAAGTTCTTTAAGCCATGCATTGACTTGACATTTCCTTTTCCCAATCTCACTATTTTTGCAAAAAAAAGTATTTGCTTTCCTTTAACAACTAGCTTTTGGGGTCAGCTGAGTGTAGCTGGGAGACAGCATGACAAATATTGCTAAGGCACAGGGTAATTTTTTTAATGAAAGGTTGTGACTTGGGTCGCTCCAGATAGTCTGGCACTTACTACCTCTGTATCCTATGGGTTTGATTTCGTAGTCTGCAGCTTGAACCACAAATTGATAAAACTGAACTTGGCTTCCCTTATATATTCATTGCAGTCCTGGTTCTAGCGTCGTGATGGAGGTCAAGCTTGTACTTCTGACCGAAGTGGTTTTCTTGCTTAGGAAAAACTGTGGAACTCCCACCTGCCACATGCTGTCGAAGTCAAAATATCAAAAAGCTTTAAAATATAAATAAACAAATTAATGGAAGTCCACAAGGGGCAATTAAACAGGAAGATACAGACATAAGCTTTAATTAAAAAGTGCCTAGGCTGCAGACTGCCAGAAAGGAGGTAGAAATATTGAGCAAGTATCACTGTAAGATAACCCTGTTTTCATGCTAAGATATTCTTTTCGGTGAAAGCAATGGTGCAGTGTCCACTAAGAGCTAAGTAACCTAGCAGATGTTGAATTCAGAGTTGAGCCCCATGAGGAGGAAGACATTTTTCACAACACTGAGCTGCAGCACATATATTTTGTTCTGCACATGTTCCTGCGGCCATCTCTTTTTTTCTGAGTTTTGTTTTGATATATGTGCAACTTGTGTTCAGCTTATAGAACAGGAGAAAAAGTAGGCATGGGTACATACAAGAGGACTACGGCATCTGCCAAGGTGGTGTGTGGGTGCAAGGCTGTATATTCAGAGGAGGTTTCTATATAGGGAAGAATGGGAGTTCTAGGAGGTGATTTTAAGATGGATTGGGGATTGAATGGCAGAGAATTTTGAGGTTTGAGATGGGGTTGGTGGAAAGAAATGAGGAAATTTGGTTACTGGGTGAGACGATAGTGAAGAAATGAAAACCCTTTTACCCCTGTCCACATGGGCATTTCTAATCACAGTCACCTTTCTGAAGGGAAGAAAACAAACTTACTTTCTTCCATTATTTTCTTTCTCAAAGACATACACAGGTGAAAAACTGCACATGTCCTTGACTGTCTAGTTCCTATTCCTCCTTCCCAGTTTTGCTATTTGGACCACAGTATAGATTCTTTATTCTACGGGTAGAGTTTAGGATAGTGAGAATGTCTTTACTTCAAGTGGTGATCTTGACACACTTCAAATAAGTCTGATTGTTGAGCAGCTTCCCACATGGGAGAAAAACAACAGACTCCATGGATCGCTCATTCCCCATCCCAACCCATCCTGTCTCCTGCCTCATTGAGGGGAATATATATTTGAATCTCTGTCTCTGCTCCTTCTTACCTAACAGTTCTTCAGTCCAAGAGAAGAGGCTCTTGTGTTCAGGTCCTGAGGTTACAGACTAAATATCTGGGAATGACCCAGTCAGAGGCTGTGTTATGGACACCTCATCCCATAAGATGATCAATGAGTCTCAACTTTGTCATGTCTCCTGGGAGAGAGACTTGCAGCAGTTTTGGGGTAAGTAGCACAACACAATTTTTCAAAGACATCACAGGAGAAGATAATTGCCTAACACATGGCTGACCAGAATAATTGTATGAGTTCAAAGGACTTGAGGAAGAGGACAGACATACCGACTGCCAGAATATACAGGCAAACACACTTTTAGTATAAATAATATTAATCAGAGTAAGTTCTCTGCATTATTATGGTTTTTATAAAAGTTTTATGTGACTTTTATAAAGGAAAAAAACAAACAATTTTAGGAAAGTTTTATGAAGTACTATATGGTTACTGGGATTGCTTTTTCCCTTGGAGGGGAAGGAAACTAATATTTTTCTAGGTCAGGAAAAATTATGAAGTACATCATCTGAGATATTTACAATGAATTTAAGATTACCATCAAATTTTCACTATATACAATCTCTCTACATATATATTTTTTGCCTGTCCTTGTAGTATATGCACGTCTATTAAGCCTACAGCAAAATAGAATTCAAATGCCTTTGAACACTAGAAAAAGACCAAAGTCAGAAACCGTTCCAAACTGCACCTCAGCCAAAAACTCTACATCTAAACAGTCCCTGAAATGTTAAGAACTTAAAAGTTTAGGACCATTACCACTGCTAATAAATCTATCCTTCATTATTAGTTACCACGTGGGCGCTTTAATTTCTGTCCAAGTCTCCTACAGACAGAGCAGACAACTAATGTGGTGAGTTCTGTATCAGATCCTCTTGCCCTTGCTGCTATGCACCTTTCCTGTGTGCTGATGACATGATGTCATTTAATTAACCTGACAGCTCTTTTCCTTTCTTTTTCCTTTTTAAGCAAATGGATGTGAAGGACATTGTTCTATGAAATGGTTGTATGGTTTTGAACACATAATATTTTCTCCAGAATCAAAGTAATAGGTTTTCATGGGCTGTGTTTTTTGGGTTCGGGCTTTGACTCAGTCAAAAATTTTTCTTCAGCATCATTAAAAGAGGTGGTAATTTCCCTCTGAATAACTGAGGAGGACTAGGAATGGAGCAGAGGGAAACAATATGGAAGTGAATATTCAAAATATAGAATGCAGTCTAGTCTATCTGTCCTTTGCTCTCCTTGGCAGGCCGCTCAAAAAAGGAGCCAGAAAACAAATAAAGGAAGATGAGGAAGAAATATGAAGTGGCTTCCAGACAGACTAGGATTATTCTTCTCTGAGAGGAGATGACTGTAGGAGGGCATGATGGAAACAAATAAAATTATGGATGTTCATTAACCACATTTCTCTGGCTATTGCAATGAAAGGTAAGAGCCAACCACTGAAACTGGCCAATGAAACCACTTGATGGGGAAACAGGTTGAAAGTAAAGCAGAAATAGTACCTTCTTGTTTGCCCTGGCTTACATCAAGCTCCTTATGCTGGGACATCCTCTGTGACCCCATTTCCCTCCCTCCCTTCATGAATATTTTTGTTTATATTCTACACTGTTTTCCACATGTCAAGTTCTCTTGTGACTTTTCCCCTCCACCACAGACCATGGTCCTCTTCTGCTGCCTGTATGTGTCCTTTTTAACTGGACCGTCTCCCAGGCTATTGCCTCGCTTCATATCCTACTTCATACTACACTCCCAGCAAGCCATCTTTCAGCCATACTCTACTCAAAAATGCTGTGGAAATTTTTGGTAGACCAACCTTAGGTCTTCTACATTTTGCTCTGGGTATTTCTTAGAGGATTTCAGAGTAATAAAGGAGGTTTGCTACATTTTTGGGCTTGAGCCAGCGTGACTTTGCTGGGCCCTTCTTACACTTTTCTGATAGTCCTTCCAATTCGTTCAGGTTTATACTTCCATGAATCCTACTATTTGCCCACAACAACCTTGATTTTTCTGCCTCTACAACTGGAGACAGGAGCTTCCAAATAGAGATCTGTCAAATGCATACATGGGTCACTGGGGTAGTTTTGCTGGTGGGCACACTGGCACTGGCACTGTAGAGGCATTAGTGCAGTCAGGACATCAGGCACAACAGAGATTTAGAAGGAAAAGGTGGACAAGGAGGAGTACCCATATCAGCTTTGCATGATGACCACTAAGGCAGAGACACTGGAACACTACTCATCCATTTTCCACAAAAGCTTTACTCTAGCTTTCACATAGGTGGTAAGACAGACAAAATAGAAAGAAAAACAGAAAACAAAAAGAAGGCTCTGTGGGTCTTTTGAATGTTTTATTGTGGTATGGATTCTTCAATTCTCTTATGTCCTGCACTGCATTTCTAAAGACCATCCCAACCCATCTGGCTGGTGCAACTTGGAAGTACAGTTGCCAAAAGGAACAAACAAATATGGGGATCATAAATATTCATGGTGCATGAACTAAGAAAAGAAATTATTCCTTCAGAGAGAGAAGAAGAGATAATACCTAAAGTATGGGAGATATTAATGACTACTGTAGTGCTGGCAAAATCATGTCAAGAATTGGCGCACATATGCAATTCATATTTTTTAGACGTCATCCTGTTTGCTGCACATATAGATTACAGCATGTTTTTAACCAGCTCAATAGACAGACAGATGAAGAAAATGGTACAGGGTGGCAGAAAGCAAGTATTTTCAATTCCCCCACTACAAAGATATCATATCCTTAAAACAAGGCACTTCCCATTCCTTTATCCCCAACTACTCTGCCACAACATGTCTCTTGTATTGGCTCAAATTATACATACACCAGATTTAAACTCCAGAGTCAAGTGCCTAATTTTCTGAGTTTGGAGGTGTGGATTACTGGGTACTACCAGTTTCTATAGCCAATGAAATTAATCCCAGAGTTTCAAACTCCCCAGTGACCCATTTGACAGTTTGATCCTTCCAAATCCATGCCTTTGTTTTAGGTACTAGTGACTTAAGTTATGGAACAGTGCATACCAAATCATCAAATGCACAGTGTTTATACACTGTCATTCAATGGCACAGAGATCTGGCCTGAGAGACTGGGTGAAAACAGTTAAAGCCAAAACTATGTTTAGAGTGAAGAAATGCAGGAAATATAGTGAGTGCCCACATCAAAGTGTCTGTGACTCCTCTGAATGGCATCTGCACTTTCAGGCTCCCACAGTATTATTTGCTTTAGCATTTGTGGTTGATCTTCAGTCAGGCCAAGCAATATACTTCAGGGGTGCATCTGAGGAGATAATCTAAGAAAACAATGGGCTTTTGCTCTGTTTCCTGAACAGCATCATCATCAAAACTTACTGAAATCAAAAACAAAAACACAGCAAAGCACAAAAAGGTCAAGTCCCGGTCAGGCTGGAACCTGGAGAGTACCACATACTGCTTTTCCTCCAACTAATCCATTCCTATACCTACTTCAAATTAATCACCAAACAAATATTTCTTGGCCTAAATGGGGTGCTGAAGAACTGCAAATTAAGATAAAATTACGGAAATTAAGGAGGAATTAAGCTGTGGTCAGAAGCTGATTTTAAAATTACAGTTAAACTACCAAAAAACTACTAAATTTCACCTGATGCTTGTGAAGTGACCACAGAGGTTCACCTTGTTCTGGGTGTTCTCCATGGCTGTGCTCAGTAGGATGTCTGAGTCTCCACTATGTCAGTGGGTATGTGAAGAACAGCTTCGTGCACCTCCTCTTAGCTGTATGCAAAGAT
This sequence comes from Monarcha castaneiventris obscurior, assembly GCA_026261815.1. NCBI lineage: Eukaryota > Metazoa > Chordata > Aves > Passeriformes > Monarchidae > Monarcha > Monarcha castaneiventris. The sequence continues at coordinate 50,346,815 of JAMPIT010000230.1, read as the reverse complement.
GGAATACATTAGCAAGGCACACAACGTTGCAATACTGAAGCACAGCCCATTTTTGCATGTCTGTCATTGGGTCTTAAAAGTTCCACCCATACTCTTTCAAACTAAGGCTTGATGAACCTTATTTTAAAGAAAAGCTTAGAATCACTTGTCATCCTCAGCCTGTTTCATTACTATATATGCCCTGGGATAGGAAATGGAAATTACTATCTTAATTATTCTTTTTAGATCACTTCTGAGGCTGGAGGAGCTCTGCAGTAGGAGCATTCATTTCACTATAGGCAAGTACAGCCCCTGGCACACAGAATCCTAAATGAAAGGCACCACCAACAATAAAACCTACATTGCCAAAAATGTATCCATGAAGAATGAGACCTGAAAGTAATTTTACATATTATTTTCACAATGTTTTGTAATGTTCTGTCTATACAACGTGGTTTTGATCTGTTTTGGTCTTTAATACAAAATGTGTTCTTAAGATAGGACAACCTTTTGTAGAACCATTTCCAATATTAACTGTCGGAACTACTGCTGGAGTAGGTAAAACACTAAAATTGGAAAGAACTTCTGAAGCTGGATTTTCCAGTTTCTACACATCATCTTGTCATTTTTACCCATGCAGAGTGAGTGTGGACAGCTACCAGGACAGAACAACAACAAAAGGCTGTAGCAGGACTTCCTGGGGGCCATAGCAGAAGTTTAGTCTCTGATCTTTTCTGTATTACATGTTCTGAGTCAGAGACTCCTCTGCTTCTCAAAAAAAAAAAAAAAAAAGAAAAAAAAAACTGTCTAAGACAAAATGCCCTACTCCATCATATTTTTCCATCCTATTTCAGGGTAGAGAAGAACCAAAACCCATGTGCAAATGCCATCTTCAACTTTGAAATGCAGAAAAACTTCCAGAGGATAATAATTCACTAAGGACTGACTTACTCATTTTATGTTTTCTTGGGTTATATTCTCAACTGAAATAAGTGACTGAGTCACAGGCACAAATTCATGTGTGTCCTTTCTTTTCAGATAATGGGAGTGCCTCGCACAACGACCACGTTTTGTATTCCCTTCCCTCATAAGAGCAGCTCCTTTTTTCATATGCTATTAATTCTTCCCTTCCCTGAGTTTTTCCTACTTTCACTGGGTTCTGATAGGTCTGTATTCACTACATATGGGCACAATGAAGTGCTAAGTGAACACATACCACATACCTAATTGCCTAATGGCCTACTAATATTTTTCATGTTAATTTCACCTCTGTTCCTAATGCAAAATTATTCCATTACTTGTTTGGTTTTTGTTTGTTTGTGGTTTTTTACCTACCATTTAATATTTAGCAGATATCATTACTGATGTGCTGACATTAAAGCTATTGATTTTTTTCCAAAACAAAGTAACTACATCCAGCATAAATACACATGAAGCTTTTGTAAATAAAGACAGAAAAATTAGTAACTACTGAAAAATTCCCCAAACAAATTATAACTCATTTTTCAATGCAGATATAAGGACTAATGACAACCTGAGGATAATCAATGAATTCACCACCACATCTTAGATAGTGTTTGGCACTTAACTCATGGCATGGTGTATCTGTTGGCTGATGGAGATTCATAAAAAGTTTCTGCCTAAAAGGATTTTCATTACTACACTTGACTCTGAAATATCTATAAATATTTGTACAATCAGAATTCTTGCCTTACTGATGTGCCTCAACAGCACATAATATTGAGATAAAAACAGACTGAATGAAAATTCATTTTTAATGTGATGTAAGCCTTTTCTGAAGATGTTTCATGGTATGCAGCCAGTTGTTCCTGGTTCACTAATCAACAGTAGTTCCTACAAAACTTTCCTTCCAAAAAACATCATTTTGCAGTTCAACTTATTGCTATGAGTTTCAGGACCAGCTTATTGTGTGGTTGTGTAAATTTTGTTATATCGGAGGAATTTAGAAATTACAGGATAATAGCAGGAGAACAGCAATGTCTAATCTCCACAGGTTGTTTTAGTAACTTTGACATAAGATGAACATCGCAGAAATTGAACAATAGTTAATGGTAGAGAGGTCTCTTCATAGGATGAATGTCTTACAAACACTGAATAAATGCTGATATGAATGAGTATCTCTCTTTTTTATTTTTTTATTTCCACATGAAAACATGGTAGATTTTCATCTTCTCCACAAACTTTTTAAATCACTTGAAAACTATCCAATTTCTTATTTTAGCTTCTTTGGAAGCCTAAAAGCCCATTGGCACAAGTCAAGCATTGGCCAAGGGAAGGAAGTTGCAGTTAGCAATGTGCAGTTAGCTTTGTATTTCACCACAAGTTCATCTGTGCTCAGTCAGAATATTTACTTCTGAGCATTGCATTCTAAGAGATCTCTTATTCCAGGAAATGTGGCAAGCAGCAGAAAGCAAAATACAAAGATCCTTATTGGAGAAAACCATGAGAAAGAATGGAAGATGGGCTGGATCTGACCAGCAGTCCCTTGAGCTTCAACCAGACTACAATTATCTACCAAAGAGCTCACTGATGGTGCAATAGCAGAGCCCATCTCAGCTCTGTGCAGCAACCCCATTATTCACCGTCATCCCAAACAACTCACCTCCCAGACAGAGAGGAGCCAGCTGGGGTACATGGTCTCGCATCACTTGCGCATTCCTTCAGGCAAAAATCGCCAAAAATTTTTATATAGTTCTGAAAAGAAAGTATTTTCTAAGGTATGCTTTTATATGCACACATATGTTTAGGCGTTAAATAACTGGTTTTCCTTAAGTTATGGATTTTAGTTCCCCTCCCCTTTCTTCATCTCCTTCTTTATTCATTCTAGGTGTTCTCCTTGCACAGACAATGTTTCTTATCTCTATGTTTTCAAAATTATTTCCAACTGGAAATGAGTAAGCTATTCCTGTGTAACTCATCTCATGGATTTATAAGATACTGCTATTAGTTAATCAAAACACATCCAAAAAAGCTTTTTCTTTCATTTTTTTATTGTAAACGACACAAATTTTAACATTTTGCAGAGAGAATTTGTTTTGTTTCAAGTCCTGAATTTTAAAACAAACTCACCCACCCAAAGCAAAAAAAACCCCAGACCTGCATATTAGGGCAGATGAAATAAAAGAAAATAACCTGCACTCTCAGAGGGTCCATTATTATTTTAGCAAATCATAACCCAGCTCAAAAAATTCAGGAACTTTGGATTTTCAAAATGCTTGAAAAGCCAATGTAGATAAAGCTTACCAATGGAAAGTGTTTGTGTTTTAGTAAAGCTAAAACCCTTGTGTTTTCTATTAATTTGAGGATTATAAAAGATGACAGAATCCATAAAACAAACAAAAATATAGTCACAAACAGTCCAACATGTTTTCTCATACTCATACAATAAATCCCCTATGCATTCAGGTCATTCCCATGATCCATCTTTATGCACTTTTATTAGACTGGCATTCAGAGACTTCTGATCAGTTCATTGTTACAGTAACAACAGTTAAAAAGCAGAGATGTAATAATGTATAGACAAACTTTATGGGATATACATAAGGCCAAAGACCAAAAAGAGATCAGCAATGCCAGAAGAAACCATCTGGCGGTGAGCTTTTGTAAACTGCTAAATGTACTATTTATTTTTATTACAATAGTGTATCAATAGAGACTACAGATTATTGCCTACTTATATATTCATATCACTGACATTCTTGACAGTGGGTAAGCAAATGCAGTTTCTATCAAGGAAAGATAGCAATCTAAGAAACAGGTACGTAAAGGACAAAACAAACAAGGCAATTCAGAGACAGAGATGGGCAGCTTTTAAAACAACTGATTAATACACTAAGTTCTTTTGATTACTGCTGTTACTAATGACTTAGTGCACAAAGCAATAATTAGGATCTACAGACCATTTGCTGGGTGCTCTGGGAACCCACACAGAGTCATCAATAGAAAACTAATGGAGACACGAGTGCAAGCTGGAAATAAATGGGGTGTTGAGGCCAGATTAATTATTAGTAATACTGGGAAGCCAACATGAGGAGACATGATGTGAGATGGGACCTCAGATATCCAGCAGTGTTTCCCTCTCTCCTAGAGGAACAGTGACTCCCAAAAAGGAAGAATAAGTCGAGGAAGAAAGAGGAGAAACTACAGGGGAGACTCATCTCTAAACTTGTGCCTAAAGAGTGTCTCATCCCCTCCTCCTGCTTCCTACCAGGTAACGTTTCCAACCTCTCTTGGTCCTTCACTGTGTCAGTTGCAGCAGACAGGTAAGCTTGACCCACACACATACCATTATCAACAAAGACCAACATCAAGTTTGAGCATGATTTTGATAAGGAAGCTGTTCTTTCTCTTTCCGTGGCCAGAGAAGAAAGACTTGTGCCAAGATGGAAGTGATTTTATTAAGTACTAGGATGAGCCCCTGTAAGTAGTGTTCACAGGTCTGCTTAGTTGCTGTATAACCCTGCTGCCTGTACTCTACAAGTCCCTAAGTCCCGAGTTTTAATTTCAGCCTTGTTACTTAAAATTGTGTTTTTGAACAGCCTCCAGGGTACCTGTCCCACTAGGGAAAAGCAGGTGGGTACATAACTAATGTCTGAGCCTGTCTGAGTTCCAGGATGTGCATTTCCATGTGCATCTGCCTTGCAGAGCTCACCTGAGCAGCAGTGGAGACTTCAGTGGCTAAGAAGATATCTGGCCTCCCCACTCCTCCCAGGTGTATCACCAGTCATGTGGATGACACAGCCTGTGGAAAGTGCGTGGTGATCAAGTTTGTCCTCCCACCCTCTTTCTCTTTTTCCCCATTTTCTGCCAGTTCCCAGGGTCCCCCATTAAATTGTCTGCCCAGTGAGGTGCAACCTCACAACTCCTTCCTCTCCTCCTCCTCCAGATGCTATTGTCTTACAGGGAGCAGTCATTCCACAACGCACAGACACAGTCCAAGGGCCACACTCCAGAACTGATTTCTCCCGGTTCTCAGCCCAGGGCCACAGCACCAAAGTGCATTGCAGAGAATCGAGTTGCTTGCTTGTCTCACCTGCTGGGCTAAGGAGTCTTAATTTTCTGCAAAGGCATATCGCTGTACTTGAAGGAGTGAAGAGCAAGGAGTGTATCACCCAAAACAGTCTCTAATTTCTGGTCAAAGTACAAAATGGACAAATGACAGAGCACTCCTAAACGGGCTCATTTTTCCCTATTTTTTCCTTTTATGTACCTCCCATTCTTCTTGGGCAAAACTGTAGATCTCCTAGGTGAGTGCTGAAGCACTGGGAGCTCTTTTGGAGGTGTCACTTAACAGCACGAGTTCACCTTCAGCATGGTGCAAGGAGTGTCCTTAGCCTGGGCTTGGTGAAACTGCTTTGTACACTTGGTATAACTTATGTGTAAGTTTATGGTTGGAGCTTAGAGTCTTCTGGTTTTGAACAATACTAACCAGTTCTGCATGTAGCATCCTACATTTCTACATTTAGTCGGAATTTCCTGCAGAGATTTAACAAACATTGCCATGCCACACTGTAGGAACATGCCTTTCTTTAAGCCCTGACTTACTTCTAATATTATCCACAATGGGTGAGTCATCATTACTGTAAACTCAGAGGGAACTGAATTTGAGGATTTGAGAACAAAGAACACAAACCTTAAGGAAACCAGGCTTCATTACTTACATTGCTTATGGAACAGCTTGTTTCTATATATATCACTTAAGAATCATATATAGCACGGTCATTTTATTTCTGAGGAACATGATTAGGCATCAGAAAGACATGTGCACTTTGTTTATGAAGGTGTATTTTTCCACAGTGCACGTAAGGATATTTTCAATGGGTTTAGATAGGTAGCTCATGTTTTCCTTACATAGCTGAAACATTGAACTTGATTATTGTACCTCAGATTAACGAAAAACATGAAACAATGTGATTAGGAACACTGTAATGAAATTGCAGCAGAGCCAAACCGACATTATCAGAACAAAACGTTCATGTCCCAGTCCAATTTTTAGCCTGTTTAAACCTCCCTGAATGAAAGCATTGCTTGTCTGTTCACTTGACTGCTCACGTCACTTTTACTGCCAGGATTTTTAATTTACAAGATATTGACATAAAAATCAGCAACAACATATAAATACAGGTTAACTCCTTTTCCCCTGTGCAGTACTAAAGCATCTTTTCAGCACAGACCCACAACTGCCAGATGAAAGAGAAGAAAACTTTCTGTACTACTTTTCTGTCAGAAGGGCTAGCCATTGTGTTACTTCAGCACTTTGCCGAATAAACTAAAACCAGGACTCTGAAAACATGCAACTGTAAATTACTGAGCTGTGGAGATGCAATAAGAAAGGAAATTAATATAGACAATGGGGTGCCTTAATGTAAAATGCGACAATGATTAACCAAAGGAAACCTGGATTTTGAGCAGTAGATATTTCAACTAACTACCAAAGATAGCTTATATTCTTTGTTTTCATAGTCAATTTTGCATTTTCTAAGAAAGCAATAGAGGCTCAATAGTTGCAAATATTATAAAAACAACAAAAAAACCCCATACCAAAACCAAAGAGATTACTGTAAATAAATTATTAGAGCTTCCCTTCAATTCCTGCTACAGGAGGCAAAGACTCCAGACAGCTATACACCAGAAATTCTGTGGGACAGTAAACAGGGGACTCTTCATTACTGGAACAAAACACTCATAGTTTCCAGAGTAAAGGCCCTAATTTTTCCATAAGGCAGACCGTATTTAGGGGAAAATCACAGGTTAGGAATTGAAATGGGCCATAAGTGAAAACAGAATTAAGACATTAAACATATGCTAAGTGCAGTAAACCCATTCACGGTTCTTTTGCAGTAATAGAGATCAGTTACCAGGTAATGTTTTATACCTTAAATATAACAGCTGTATACATTTTCTTTTAATTAAAATATTCTTTTTATTGTTTCTCTGAACTTTTCAAACTGATTTGCAGAATACAATGCAGCTTAGGTACAGAAGTCAGCAGAATATGAAGGACATAGTATAGATCACTTGCCTAGCATCACAAGTTATAATTAGACTTGGTTGTGAAAGCTGGCAAAGACACCATAAACCCCTCTGACTGACAATTATTCCACTCTGAGGAACAAGTGTCCATTTTTAAGATGTTCAGAGAAGCAGTTGCCCAACCATGGTGCCTAAGAAGGGAAATTCCTGTATTTATTTTCTTCAAAACATCCTCCACAGTCAACCTTCCCTATTCTCCGTGGCCACAGGAAAGGAGCAAGGTCCAAGGTGTGAATTTAATATGTAAATTTCAGAAGATTTCAGCTACCTGCAATTTTCAAAGTGTCCTTAATCTCAAAGTATTTGCAGCAGACCCTGTAAGTGAAACATGGATCTTCTGAAGGAACTTCTGGAGTACTGGTCCTGTTTTCCCAAATAATCCAATGATAGACAAAAACGTCCTCAGGGACAAAGCAATCTTGTGTCATAAACTCAGCTTATATGACAGAGGTCCAACCCACACAACTGACAAGATTTTGCTTTTTACAGTCCCTCCTTTGCAGTAAGATGTAGGTCTCAGACATCACTTCCAAAAAACGTTGATTTGTAGTGAGATGCAGCACACAGTGAGCCATCCCTATGGGAAGAAAATAATCCATGCAAAATTCAAAAGGAACTTATTCTTACTAGGACATCCCATTCTGCCTCATTTCTGCTAAACAAAGCACTAGAGGGGATGGGAATGTCTACTCAGGAACTAACAGAAAAAAGCTCAAAGCTGTTTCACAGGCCTCCATCAAAAATGCATGAGAACCATTCCACTACTCTTGCTGTGGAGTGCTTTGCTGGGAAAGAAGTCACACACAAGGCTCTCTTCATGGGAAGGTCTATTTGGATACAATTTGTGCGCTTGGCTTCTTTAAGCTGCATGAATTTAATTAGAAGCACAAGAACAACTTCCAACATCATGATAAAGAATGGGGGATGGATCCCTGGTCAGATTCAAGAACCTTCATGTTTGGTAAAGATCATGCCAGTTTCTCAAGTCTCCTTAGGCAAAGACACAGAAATTAGGTAAGATGTTTTCAGTATTGCGTATTGGAAGAGGAACCAAAAAGGTGTTTGGCTGCTAGTTAGTAGAGAGATAGGCAGGGTGTACTGAGACTGCTCTCTGGGGTGAAAAGCACTGAGAAATTAAATACCGAAATCGTTCCACTATGTCATACTAGCTACATTGTTAAAACAAGAGTAGTCTCTAAACCTTTTCCTGCCCAGCTTCATCCTACCAATTTGAAAGAAAAATATTACTCTGTTATTACACTGAAGAACAGTGAAGTTTTGTCGTATCTCTGAGAAGCAGGGGGACTCACCCTCAAGCATCTGCTCTACTTGTTTTATTTGTTCTGGTGAGGACCATACAGCATTCATCTTTCAAATCAGGGGGTTTGCAAGTGGTTTGTAGCTAAGGCTATAGCAAGAACACTCCCTTTTCAGAAATATTTTACATTTAGCAAAAGGATTTATAAATAATACGCAAAGTGTGAAATGCAAACTTACCCAGGGATCAGCAAAAGCAGAGTCTATTTGAGGTTCCATAGTGGCTAATCAAAGCTGGCATTGCCTGCAGGTGACCTATATGCCAATTTAACACAGCTTAGAAGGACGCAGACCATTGAGTGACTATACAGATTGTTTTTAGGAAGGTGAAAATAAGTTGATTTAGGCATATAGTTAGAAATACACTTTTGGAGCATAACAGAGGGATTTAACAGCAGTTATGTTCTGCAATAGACAGAATTGCAAGGAAAAAACAACAGGAAAAGGATAAATGGTGGTATCTTGTGTATGATAGTGAGCTACACTGGTAGAAGAATCAGTCTTACAAGCTTTTGGTATGTGTACAGATTGCAGCAATGCAGCAGTGGAAAAATCCATGCATCTGTGAGGAATATTACAGAGATTTGACTGCAGACTGAGTTTGTAAAATCAGTTAATTTAAAAAACTATGCAAATATTTGCATTATTGTATGTGAAATGTATAGCGTATGAATTAATGCTTTTCTTCCCTACAGGATACAAGGACATGGCCTTGTTTTTGGCAGTGTAAAAAAGCAGAACGATTAAACAAAAAAAGGCAAAATATATGTGAATTTAAGAGGATTGTCATTTAGGAAGTACAGCGTCTGATACCAAGAATTTCTGCAGGATCTCTTTGAAAAACCTTGTGTAACACAAGCTGCAGCTCCCTCTGATTGCCATCTTGAATGATTTTTCCTTGGAATACTGACCACCCACAGAGCTTTTAAAACATCAGTCATTGCTGTGAGGATCCTCTGATGGATATTGCAGGAACAGAGGGATTTACATCTCATAATTATCTTTCTCAGTTGGGACCTACAGTCACAACTAAAATGCAAACAATAAATATTAATAACTCTTCCTAAGAGTTAAAGTGATCATTTCAGACAGTAAAAAATTATTGAAGTAGGCCCCTGATGTGCTTGTCCCTGTCTCATGTGTATTTTTCTGCTGCAGTATAAGCTCAGCAAAGAACAATTCAAGTGTATGCCACATCTTTTCATTATATGTCCTTCCTTGCACAGGATCATTGCAGTGGGTTGGTGGACCAAGCTCCTGTTTCATTTACAGCAAGGTGACTCTGGAGTAAATCACTTGGCTTCAGTTGAATTACACTGGTATATAACTGAGAGGAATTTCCTCTGGTAGATATCATTTCCATGCATGATATACGTACGTTCCTCAACAGTAATTAAGACCAGATGTTGCTTCATATTTATGCTGTAAGTGCATGGCTATTGTTTTTCTCTGATACCTCAAAAGACAGTTTTCTGCCATTCCCATACATGGCTGGTACTTTCCCACACATTCTACAGCTAATAAGTTACAAAGATTCCCCTGAACAAGTATCTAGTACAATTTAAAATTGAAACGCTTGGCAAGGAATTAGGCAACAGGTGCCTGGTATCCATCTATTGTGTATTTACAGCTGGAGGAATTACAAGCTGGGTCTTTCTAAAAAAGGTTTGGAACTCAGTGTCTCCAGAGGAATGTGTGCCGAGGGCTTGACACTGGAGCAGGGACACCACCCGCTCTACAGGGACTGCAGCTACAGAAGGGAGCGTGGTACAGGGGTTGGGGGGTGTCTGCACACAGGGGCACATGCAGGAAGATGAGATTAACTTACATTTTTAGACCGGCAATCCCGGTACTTTCCACACATGCACGGGGCTTGGGAAGACTCCAGAAAAGCCAGCCAAGATTGTCAATTTATTCAAGCTTTGTAAGAATAACTCAGAAAAACTCTGAAGATATATATAACCTTTATATATAATACATCAATATATATTTTTATATCTATTTAATATATAGGTGCATACACACACAAATATGTGTGTTTGCGTATATATGTTTATATATGCATATTTTTAATGTTCACAACCCTTTACTTGCGGCCTCTTAAACTAAAAGAAAAATGTCTTACACTGACAGAGACATTAGTACCACTAGAGGAGTTAAAAAGGATACTGACTGATAATTGCAGCCACCATCTGTGATTCAATTAATTTCTCAGACATAAGCTCTGCATAAACACACAATGAAAGACTTTCTGTGGTGTGGAATATAACCCTAGAGAAATTTGCAGAGGCTACACTGAGGCTCTTACAAATTTATTACCCTGTTTATTTTGAAAGACAAAGGCCTCTAATTGTGACAGTCATAAATAACAGATGTAGTGCAGGCTATAGGTTTTCATCAGTAATCATGTTTCTGGAAAAGACTAGACTTTGCTGAACTGTTGCAGTGAACATGAATGAAAGCTTAGAACTAACTTTGCAAACAAATTCTTTAAGTATTCCGGGCTGGATGAAGATTATATTAGAACAAGCCTAGATTTTAAAACAAGATCCTTTTTTTTTCCTCCTGATTTCTTCATATATAACAGCCAGCTGGAGGAGGTCATAGATTCATAATTGGATAACAAATTCTGTGACCTTCATAAAAGTACAAGTAAGGGTTTCTAGAAGACTCCCTTTTTCCCCCAGACATGTACTCAGAGTATGCACCTTGTTATATGCCTCCCCAGTATTGACTCCAAAGGTGGTTTGGACCTGGACTGTAGTTTGTAAGTACATCTGCAGTACAAAAATCAGAAAAGGCAGCCACTGAAGAAAGATATGTATGCTTTTCTTTCTAGAACTTTCCAAGGTATCTGCTCAGCATGAATATATATTCTGTTTCAAGCAGATGAAAGTACAGATCAGATTTCAGAAAGTACCAGGATGAATTCTGACAGGGCAGAATTTCTCTTTTCTAAAACTTTTCAAAATTCTCCACCTCTTTGCCCTTGCCCAGGCACAGGCATCCATATGTGCCTTTGGGATTGTGTATGGTCAGAGGGAAGCAGAACAGCCACCAACACAGAAACAGTGCCACAGTCCACATCTCAGCTGCCCCTTCCAGCTGTCCTGCTGTAACTTAGATGATCATCTAGGTGAAGAGTGGCTACTTTTATCCAGTAAGAGAAAGGTTTTACTAGTAGAGACAAGAAGGCGTTTTGAAGACTTTACCTTCTCTGTACTGCCAGGTCTCATAGCTGTAATTATTGTTTGTTTTGCTCGGAGCTCCAGGTTCTGGAGTTGTGAAAAATCTCAGCCTTCATTAAAAGAAAAAGTAGGTTTTGTGCCTGCAGAGACAAGTCTGAAAACATGAACTTAAGGCCTGGGGGATAAAAAAAAGATAGAAAAAAAGTACTTTAAAAGGTATTACCTTAGAAAAAGTTAATTACATGAATTTTTAGGACTTAAAGTATAATTTCTAAAGGCAGAAAACTGGGTATGATGCACCTTACTGTGAAAAAACCCCTTGAAAATGAAGATAACTTTACTTTTCTTAGCACATTTGGCTTCCACGGGGCTCACAGAAAGAATGAAAAGGAAAGAACAAAGAACTTCACTCCTATGACAATCTAAACTAAACCACCATTCAGCTGCTCAGGCACGTTGCTGAGTGCAGCATGTCAGGGTACCCCGTCACTGGAAATCATCCGAGAGATAGATGGGAAAGTACCAGACACATCCTTATGATGTAGGTGCTGCTATGGCAATATGAGCAGAGCAGGTCGTTGCACCCCACATAACTCCTGACTGGGGGATATGTCACCACCCCTGCTTCCCACTGCCAGTCACCAGTGGTCCCTGTGCTGGACCTGGCTCTCCAGTGAGGGATAGGAGAGTATCTTCCCTCCACTTATCTCCTATGCCTTAGTGCACTGACTTTCACAGCAATAGAACTGAAAGCCAAAATGAGACAAAGCTTTAGAAGATGAGTCTGCTTTTGTCTTCACAAGGTCAACAAGTATCCCTCCAAGGAAGTTTCTTCATCCTGTAATCTCTCCTTTTTCTCCAGATTAAATAGCCAAGACATTTTCCCCCTATCTTCCTTTTCCTTTACAGACAAGAATATGGGTTTGTGTTGTTACCTCCTTAGTGCATTTTCCATTCCCACTCCTGCCATACAGCCTTACATGAGGTGCTGGCACCTTTGCAGGCTCCAAATCCTTCTTGCTGTAGGGGAAAGCTTTTGCATACACCAGTATGGGATACAGTGCTTTACACATCACTGAATGAAACTACTCTATGGGGATTTTTTCCCTCCCAGAAACTTCTTTCATATGTTTTTGTGCCATTTTCATTCTGCTCCTGGAACTCCTCAGAGCAGATACTATGCACATATGCTACCAGAGGGATTGAGGACACAGTGCAAGCACAAGGAAAGGAGAACTGGAGATTGCTGAGTTCATCTATCTGTAACAACTTGGTAGACATCAGCAGGAAACAGGTGTTGCTCAGGGCAGCAGGCAGTGCACAGAAAACAAAATCCCTAAGACAGGATGGATCAGGAAAATCACAGTGTGATCAGTTGTAGTCAGCCAAGGTGCTCTGTAATTTGTAAAAGGGTCCCCAGGAATTGTCCATCTGTGCAGCCAACTATGTGTCTGGGGAATACAGATATAGCCTCCAGTTTGCTGGGAATGAATGAAACAGATGAGGAGGAGAGCTCCAGTTCCTTGGAAAGGGAGGACCAAAAGGATATTATGATCTGAGAGCTTCTGGAATTTTGGCAAGAGTCTAGAGTCTAAAGGTAATAGAAGATTGTGCAGCACTTGTTTCAAGCAGAGTAAACATAAGGAGAGAGGAGGTCACTCTTATTCAACAGGCTCCATGTTTAATTATTAAAATAGTAACATAAAATAACTAGTTTTTAAGACTCAGACTTAGAGTTTGTGTATTACATGGCTAACATTTTCAAGCTGTAGAATTGTAACCACAGCTTTACAAGGGGACGGAACATCCATTTCTTACTGTGTACATTGCCCCCGTAACTTCCAACTTGTTTCATTTTAACTACATTTCCAATCAATAATCTTAATTTTGGCATTTCTCAACTGCTGAATTTTGATTTTAGGTCTTCGACATTCTTTTACCTTCTCGTACCTCATAGCCACAAAATAAGTAACTGATGACTAATGCAAATCACTCACTGGGAATGTTGGCCTCTCCTCACTAAACCAGTATCAATAAATTAGTATGGTCATTATTTCATCCGTTTTCATAAAAGCAACTTAGAATATCCAGTGCAATCCTCCTCTACTTATATTGGTCTCTCTGAGCACTTGAAGCTTTACTTATTAGATATGAATCTCTGCTGCCTGTGCCTAATTTCTTCTATTTGTTCAAATGTTCTCTTCTCTCCATTGCTGTGTAAAAGACTTGCACAAACAACAGGGGAACCACTGGCAATGGTGCATTAACTATATGTAAATGCTCTTGATGCACAGTGCAAATTAACTGCAATAAATGAGAAACTTCCTGTCCCTCATCACTTTCCATTACAGTTACCTTATGTATTATTTGTTACCCCAGATGGTAAAAAAATTTAAATGGAAAATTGTTTTTATGCTGCCAGTGCTCCTGCAAGTGAAAGAAAAGAGATGCATTAAGAGAGATCAGCAAACTGAGTATGGCAGTGGTGACACCTAAAGCAGTAGAAGTGCTTTGGAGTAACATACCACTGAGGCAAACGGTGAAGGTCTGCACCTTTCTACACCTAAGCTGTGTTTACCTTTGTAAAATACATGAATAGCCTTTCATCATAGTCAAAAGCAACCAAGACTTAGGACTGCTTTCCTTGCAAGTTATAGTTGGATTTCCTTGAACTGGCTTAGCAACCAAATCAATTAAATCAACATTTCCCCTCAGCATGGATTCTTTCATGCCCTGCAGCAAAATAAATTTATGAATCTTCTTATCTAGAATAATTCAATCATCCCCAATTTTGGATGCTTGAGAAAAGTGGGCAGGTGGAAAGTCCTGGAGACAGAAATTCATAAATAGAAAAAGCATAACCAATGTTGGTATTAATTTCTCAGTATCCCACAATCAGGCCAAACCATTTCCATGACTCTTCTCGATCCTGCCCTTGCTTGATGAACATCATCATTCCAACCCCACAAGGAAGCTTTGGGATATGTCCAAGATCCATTCCCTGTTTCTGAGTCCAGCTGGCATGTTTGGCCGTATTTATACTATTAGTCTCTCTCATCCTCTAAATCACAGTTAAAGGAACTAACAGCTCCCAAGTTGCAGCCAGACTGCTTTGGGAACCATCCCCAGTCCATGCAAATTCTTGCAGCATGCTTGGAAGTTGTTTGGGAGAGGGCAGGTTGGTGCAGGATAAAACAGCAACCAGGAGCACACTAACGAAGGTGCCAATGACTGAGCTCCAAGGCTCAAACCTTGGCACTGCTTAATTTACAGCTTTACCTGAGCTAAGAAATCCAGGAACTGCCCTGAATTGTGTTAGTAATCTTTCATCTTAGATCTGATCTATTGCTGAGAAACTTAATTTTAGCAGTGACCAGACAGTAAAGTCTCTTTTCTCCAGCAACACAGGCTGCTGCATGTTATCAACGTGCAGAGACTTTTGGCTCATTTCAAAGGCAACTCAAGTCAGTGAGAAGATGGAAAATTAATAAAAAGAAAAACATGGAAAATCGTTGTGCCACTGTACTATTCCTCCATTCCCTCCCTTCAGTACTGTACCCAACCTGAGAGCCCTGGAAGAGGGACTCAAAGAAAGAAAACAGGAATGATCAAAGGTATGAAACAGCTTTCATATGAGGAATCACTCAGTGGTCTTGGACTCTTCTGCCTGAACTTGGTGGGGATACAATAAAGGTCTACAAAATCCAGAGTATCAAGGAGTGACTGGACTGTGAATGACTGCTCACTCCCTTTTCCAGTAAAAGAACCAGAGCCACCAGATGAAGGTAAATGGAGCTGGGTTTGCCACATGGAGAAGTGTTTTCTTTAGTCATCAATTAGAGAGCCTGTAGAGCTTTTACCAAAGAACTACACAAATGTAAAAAGTTTACATAGGCTTGAGGGAAGACTGGACAAGTGTTTGAAACAAAAATCCCCTGGGTAACAAAACAGACAAACTTCACCCTGGCCAGGAAATCCCCTGGGCTGAAAATATTTGTAGGCTGAAAGGAGGAATTATCACATATTCTTGTCCTGTTCTCATCCTTGCCCTCCTAGAGGCATTAGTGGGAACAGAGCCCTGGACTAGGTGGACCTTAGCCATTCTTACATCCCCACTGGTGATACAGAAGAACTTTGGATGAAATATTATCTCTTCATCATCCTCAAGGCTGCAGTCACACTGGCAATGTTCCTATGGGGAACTGCTTTGTTTTCTGAAGGGTCCTAGCCTTGCATGACACCAGAAAGAGGCTGTCAGGCTGTCCCTCCTGAATACCCCATATTGTCTGTATTTACCCTGCAGGGTGGTCAGGTGTCTAAATCAACTCCACCTCTCTAAACAACAATAAATTACACAATCAACCTAGCCAAAACTTAAGGAACTGGGAAATAATCCTGATGGCTGCACACTAGGTCATAACCTTGGTTAACACAGCAAAAATAAACTCAGCTTTTTCTCCAGTCAGGTTTTTAATGTCTTTCAGAGGTAGCGTGTGGACCCTTGCCAACTGTTAGCACTGCAGCTCTGAATCCTCCCCGAAATCCTGCCGGACTCAATTTTCTGTTGAAAATTTTGCTTGTGATATTACACAGGATTTGGGAGTAAGGGAATAAGGAACGGTGAGTATCATAGCATCTGGGATTTGAAAGGCCGTTCCAATCAGTTTTCTCTTCTGCCACAGGAAACAGTGATTTATTGGTGAAATGCTTAATGCAGCTGGGAAGCTCTGCTGAAGTCTTGAATTTGTGTGAATATTTCCCACGTGAGAAAAGCCCAGATGGGAAATAGTCACACAATGGGAGGGAGAAACCTGGAAAGCGGTAATGTCAACAGAGATTTAATAGTAGTAGTATGCAGCAAATTGGACACGCAGTAGAGAGTAATACAGTAGCGAAACAGACCAAAGATGTTTTGGCTTGAGTCACCAAGAGCTTTGCTTCAGACACTGGAATGTAGCCTTAATTTCTGGGCATGCTGTTACCTGAAAGATAACTGGAATGAATTCTGAGAAGGGCAGGAAAACTAGTGTGGAAAGAGAGCCCAGTTGCTAATAGCACATTCTGATTGAGCTCTGAGCACAGAGGCACAAGGGGAGAGAGCACGGCTTTCGGCAGGATGCGAATGCTGAGCTGAGAGGAGACAGCAGAGGGCACGGTGCCGTATCACAAAAGACAAATATTGCAAAAAAACACCAGATCAAAGTTACGGAGGAGTTTTCTAACACTGGGATACGTTAGGCTGTGGAATGGCCACCAGAGCAAAGATGCCAATAACTGAGATGGTTTAGGCTGGAGAAGGGAGGTAAAAACACAGCACAGTGGGAACATTCTACATAGGTGGACATACACAGATGGTTGGAATACTGGGGCTTTCTCAGTGCTGAACTGCACAGCCTGTAGATTCATGATCTACTTCGTGAAGATGACACAAAACACTCAAAGGCAGACTGTGACCGATTTTCAGTCAATCTACGGAAATGGCCCGTTCAGATCAACCCATCCCTCATGACCACGTATACCACAACTGAATATCTACCCTTGTCACACCAGAGAGAAGGGGAGAGAAAGGGAGAGGGAAAGTCACACTTCCTGGTTTGAATACACAAAGCAGATACTACACAGTTTAAAGCAGTACAGTAACCTTGAATGTAATTGTTTCCAAAGCCTTCTATATGCAAAATTACTACATCGTGCCTACACTGTTATTTCACTTAAAACAAACTGCTAAGATAAAATGTTGCTACAAAAGAAAAAAATAATGGGTCAGTATTCTGATTAAATAGTTTTTCAATAGAAATTTTATTCTAGTGATTTTGACAAAAATCCCCACCCAAAACCCAGTCCTTAAGATTAAATATTAGCAAGTACTAGAGAGCCAAATTAGTCATTCTGCTTCCTCACTCTTCAAAGAAAAAGAAATCAAAATTAGTAAAAAACCTCTGATGCATATAAGATTATTGCCCTGAATCTTTGCCATTAAGTTTTTTACAGTAGAGATTACCACATATCCTTCAGCAAGGATATGTGAAACCTCAGCCTGGGTGAAAAGAGTTAACAAACAGCTCACACATTATCCGGGATCCTCAAAATCACTCCAGATGTCACCTACCAGAAGCAGAAATCATGGGGTCTGAAGAACAGGTTTAAAGACAGAGTTTGAAACTTAACACTGAATTTCTTGTATATTTTTGCCTTCTCAGACCACTAGATTTATCTCAGAAGGCTGTGTATAAGTCTGATTCTCAGTTTTAAGCAGAGTTCACAAGGTAAATCTCAACACTGTGGCTTTACAGTGATCCCCTTTGGAAGGCTGAATGTGAGTGAAGCTAGAAATTTAAGAAGTCTGGATCAGCACAAGGCACTGGTGCACACTGCCAGCATTTCCTACTGCTGTTCAAAGCTGGGATAAGGGTATCTTGTTATCTCTGAGTTTATTATTCTGCAGACCCACAAACTGTACTATGACAAGAGCCACACTTAAAGCTTCAGGAGACAAGTTTCTGGGTTTACTGAACTCCATAAGGCATGTGGGCAACCAGATCCTGGACTAAATTCTGCAATTGTTTTCCCTTGTGTTTCATCCATATTTAAGGATGCGTAACTCTTAGCTCTTTAGCAATTTCCAGTGAAGTAGAAAGAAAAGGAGGGAAAAAAAAAAAAAAAAGAAATGGTTTTGCACTATATTTAAACAAAAATCTACCTCTTAAGTATTAAGCACCATTTCAGCTCCTTACTCCTCCAATGGCATTCATCTACCATGTCATCAAGGTCAGCATTTACTCTTACATATTGGAATAAACTCCTAACAATTAGAAATAACTTCTTATTGGGCATGGGAGGCAACATGTTATGAGCCCCCTGCAGGAATAGTGCAACCCTAAAAGTTTACCACTGAATGTTTCGTTCTTTATTCACCTACTTCACCGAGGCTTAGAGGGCTGGTGAAACATAGCAAGTGGGGAGACTCTTGTTACCTTTTCTCAGATGCACTGCCCCTGTGGCATCCCTACAGGTCTCCAGGGAGGACTGAAGCCTTACTATACAATCTTACAGATTATTTCTTGTGTGTACTTGACCCCAAAAAGGAGGAAATGAAACATAACCATTTTGTGGGCTGTGAAGCTGGGGAAGAGCAGACTTATGCCTCAGGCACGGCTGGGAGGCAGCGGCCTGGGTTGGATGCCAGCTTCAAGAGATCAGATTCATACCACGGGGCCGTGCACTCACCAGTGAATTGCAGAATTGGATCTCCTGTCTTTCATTTTCCTCCAGGTGAAACAAAGATGATATCAGCTGAGAGGCCCTCTGAGGTGAAAAAGCCCCTTAAGCCTAACAAATATTGTTGGCTGTAATTTTAACATTTCAGTCCATCCTCAAATGAGTGTTGTTCTTATAAGGGCAAAGCATGATTTTCCTCCACCCTCCTCTAGAGTAAACCAGGAATCCTGACAACAGCTTCAGGGGTTAATGTGACAGCTACCCACACCCTCTGCACAAAATCCAGACATATCTTTGTTAAGCAACTGAGAAAGGATTTCTTTCAAGGCTGTGTGGCTTTTGAGCCTTGAAAAATCTTATTAGTCAGATAGGGAGGAAAAAAGTATATATAAGCAGCCTGTTCTAGGAATTCAGCAGCTTGTGAATAGAAAGAATACAATTATGCCGGGCTGCATGGCCAAAAGTTTAACGGATCAGACCCCATATGCCCTAACACAGTCTCACTCTGACTTGCTGAGCTGCATTAAGCCCTCTGTCAAAATGGCATGAGCCTCAGCAATTCATTTCACAAGTACAAGACACCAGCGTAAGGTAAAGCTGATGCAAGCTGGGAGTAGCTGGATCAGCGAGATATGACTCTCATGTCTAAACAGGGCTTTGGGCTGAGCAGAGCTGGCTTAAAGTAACTTTCTCATCACAAAACAGAACGGATAAACTAAGCAACTAACGCACTTCCTCTGACCCCCTGGTTCTTAGCTGCAAAGGGAACCAGTATACTCCATTGTCATCACTAGGCCCTTTTAATTTCAGCACAGTAATTTCTGAGAATTATTAGTGGTAAAATTCCTTAATAAACCGAGTTGCCTAAAAGCTCCAGAGAATAGAGGTTTCCAAATCTTAAAATTTTATTAGAAAGCTATTTTCTCAAAGACTTCATTTTGAAAATTAACCCCAAGGCTTGGAATAAGTCTAAAACCTCAGTGGCTCTTAAAAAAACTAAGCACCCTTCTCTTCCCATTTCTTATTTCTTAAGTAAACTATGGAACAAAAAAAACCCTTATATCTTAAGTACTTACAATTTAAAATTTAAGGGGTTTGCTTCAGGAAGCAGTTATACAAATAGAAACATTTTGTAACGCAGCAAGCTTGGGCCCAGTTTTGTTATGGTATAACACTGGGCTAACACCCTTAATTCAGCCAAGTAACAAAACACTTCTAACAGGGTTTCAGGACAGAAGCCTGCCTACTCCTTCCCCAGTGAGAACTGCCATTGAAGAGCAGCTGGAAAGATGCTTGCGTGTTTGAGAAAGTCAGAAATCTGATTTAGGCTTCTTATCACACCTCTGAAGAAATCTGGAGACCATTTTTTGTCTTATTTACCCATCTAAAACTTGGAGGTAATTCTCCCCCTGAGCCTTTGCAGGACAATGCACCAGTAACCCCAAGTTACTTGCCCACGCCAAAGCTGGAGCCCATATGCCCTTTCCTGCCAGTCCCACAGCAGGGTTCTACTAGTGGTGGGAAAATGAATGCCAGCTTGAAAACCATCCCTGAATCTTCTCAGCTTTTCCATAAACTAGACACTCTCGTTTCCTCTGTGCAGGATTATCCTTTCCCTCTCCTCTCTGTGTTTGGATGGCAGATACAGCAGTGCGCTTTGCTCTCTGCCCTGGGCCCTTGAGTATTCTTGCAAAATAATGATTTATAAGGAGGAGGTTGGTTGATTTTTCTCCTGCGTGCCAGGCAGGACTTTGTGAGCTTCCCTTTGGCGGGCTGAGTCCTGCTGATTTCAGCGGGAGGTGGAAATGCCCTGCACCTTTTTGAAAAGACAGCAAAGGTCCCCCTGGCAAAGGATGTCCCTAAACAAGGGCTTTTTACTATTGCAAAATGGTTCAAAAATTAGACTTTAAAAGCCGTAAATTACCCCAGTAAGCCAAGGAATTTGCATTTGTAAAGTACATGCCTGAGGTGCAAAACACATTAACAAAATACACAAATAAACAAAGCTGTTCAAACCCAAATGCAATTATACATTCAGGGCAAGGTGCCATGGAAATCCATGTCAGCTGTGCATGTATGTTTGAAGGCAACTTTATGCTCTGAGTCCAAACTGGTTTGTTTTCCCCATAGGGAAAATACACTAGAAAATACTGGTGCTATCGCATTATTTACAGGGCAGCAGTAGCTAAGGAAATTAATTGCATTTTGCGCTGGGCATTGCCAGTATGCACAGGCACACATCTGAGAACTAGTCCTTCGCCTGAGAGGTGGGTGCTGACGTGCACACCCCTGTCTGTGACCATGTTAAACGCTGTTCCTTACGCAAGGAGGCTGCTGGCAGGCACCTGGAGGCGATTTAGGTACTGAACCTCTGTTTCCATGGGAGGCCTTCCAGCCCACTCAGGAATTTACAGTAATGCAATGTATCTGTGCAGCTGGTTTATGCAGGCACCACCCAACCTCCCCTCAGTGGCACTTCTGAAATACCAAGGAGCTAGTGATGGTCCAAGAGCACTGCAACAATACAGAGATCCATTTTAGTAATCTTCCCCAGCATCCTGGGACTGTCCTGTGGGTTGAAGCATGACCTTGGAGCAGAATAATTTTTCATATTTATATCCTGCTACATCAAGGGTGGCTTTGATTACCATACAGCTCAGCCACTCACAATATTTTGCATCGCTCTCATGCCTTCCCAGCAAGGACTGCGGAGCCTTCCTGAGGATAATGGAAAAATGAAACTTCACCGTTCCTGCATGAAGCACATTTTCTTTCAGCATTGCACCGGTTATGTCCTTCATTGCCTTTAGCTTCTGTCATTAGACACTCATACCCAGATTTTAGCTTTTACTTCCATATGCCTAACTCTTGTGTTTGACGTCATTCAGCGCAATTCAGTGATTTTTAACAAATGCTTTGCAAGGCCCACAGGAGGAAGGCTTCCACCCTTGTGGACAAGCCCCAGGGGTCTCCAAAAGGTAACTCAGGTTTCACCTATGCAGCTGAGGTCCTTGAAGCTCACTGCTCAAGTCATACAGCCTGTACAGGTGTAGAGACCAGAGCCCAGTGCATGCTGCCTTCCTGCTTTGTACTTGGTTCCCGTGGCCAAGGAACCTAAGGGTGCATTGAAGCTGCAGATGTGTATGAAGCATGGAAAAGCTGGAAATTACACCCCTGGGGGAACACCTGCATGAAATATCAATATGCTTTTCAGAAAGTCACTGTCACCAGGCTAAATGACCCTATGTAGGGGCCCACACCTACATGGGACACTTTCTACAGGTCCACAAATCAAAAGTGGCTTGGAGGCAAACATCCAGAGGAGTGATGGGGAGATATCCTAGACAGCTGTTTCCAAGTGTCACACAGCCACAAGACATGTTTTCAAGTGGAAACTTTGGGTGTCTTTGCTCTGAAAACTTGTTTGTCTTTTGAAAAGGACTACTATACCTTTTCAAAGAAGACATTTCAGTTTATTCTCTGTTTAGACAATGGTTGCCCAAATTACCTGTGTTTTAAATATGACCCTTTTTCCTGGTGGCAGTCACAGGTAATGTAACACTGACAAGTTAGGTTAGGCTGATTCAAATCTGATGGAGAGAAGCCTGAAATAGTTTTCCTGGCTATACCCACAGAGAATTAGTGCTAACTCTGGCGGGCTTTTCTGAGCCTTGTTTTGGGATTTCTTGGGTGTAGAACAGAAAACCTACCAAATTAATTCAACAGACAGAACTGCAAATTAAAAAGCAAACAGTATCTCGCTGGTATGTCCTTGTTTCACAGTGTCAACTCCAAGTAGCAATCCTACTCTAACCATCCAATTAAAAAACTTTACATTTCATCATGACAAGGTCCTACATACGCTTGGTGTTGGATTTTCTTTGTTACAGGACAACTGAAGCTCTGTTCCTTTTTTATTTTGGTCAGGTTTACCTTGTCCCCTTACAGATGCCAAGTCTGCACCTCCCCTCAGGTAGTTACTGCTTTCTTTCCTAGGCTGGGTTCTAACTGCAGTGGCCTCTGTAAGGGCAAATCAAACCTGAGTCCCAGTGGCTGCTGGCCTAAGGTGTTGATCAAGGCGTAATGTGGCCAAGCCATCACCCTACCAGTAAAACTATATTGAAAAAATAAACTTTTTAAAAGTAGATTTTAAAGTAACAAAAAATTCACAGGCATGTTCCTCTGTCTAGAAAATTATAATCTCCAGGGGACAACCTGGTGAAGTTTCAAGCAGTCCTGGAGTTTCCTTGGCTCCATTTTGCTTCCTCCTGGCACGTTTCAGCTAGTTCTTGAAAAAGCATCGCCCCTGCTCTGTGCCAAGTTTTCTGTGTATCTGGGATTCGCTCTGCTGTGCACTGCAATCACAGGCCAAATGAGCCTTCAAGGATAGTGATTCTGTCTCTTCTAAGACCTCAAAAATCTTTCAGAACTGGGTTATTGTAGTACAGTTCTCCTTATGCCTGCTTTTCCCAGAAACATTTTACAAATTATAAGAAGAAATTACAGCTGCATAATCCAAGCATAAGGCATGGCCTATCTCAAAATACATGAAGATTCCAGAAATCTCTATGGAGCTGTTTTTTTCACTGAGGAATCAAAATACATGTGACTTATCTCAAGGCCCATATGGACCTTATCTGTAGTTTATTTAGGTGACTATGTGGCCACAGGATCTTCTCAAAACACAGTGGTCAGTTATGGATGTTGAACACATAATAATAACCTGGGACAGTGACAATGAAAAGCAGGTTTTGTGCGTTTTCACTTGAGCACTGAACATGGAGGGAGCCAAACATTCACAGATTCTTTTGAAAAGCCTGACCTTAGTGACTTTGTCAAAATACAGTCAGTCACTAGATAAACTGTAAAAAAGGCATGTTGTTGAGTTATTTGCATTTCTTTTTAGCTCAAATTTCTTTTTCATTTTGAATTCAAAATATCTGGATAGCCTATTTCTCATTTCCACTCAGCTTCTTTATGATTGAGATAGAGACAGATGAAAATAAAATTCTGACATACCATGAGAGATCCTGTTATGCTGATGTAAAATTGATTAGAAAAAGCCCAGTTGTGGAATTTTCCAGCAAAAATTTGAAGCTTTGGGAGGGAAAGATAACAAGCAGACATGCATTTGTTTATGGGAACTGCAAGTAGTGAAATTTGCTTATCGACAGAAAAAAGGGCAGAATTTGGCCTTACCCTGCATGAAAATAACAGGAAAACACAACAAAACACGTCTCATGTAGTTTAGATTAGATGGGAACTGCAAGTTGCATAGCTCAGCTCAGGAATCCCAAACTTTCCAAGAATACAGAGGACCTTGCTTCAAGGGTGTGGGTTCGACCTCTCCCAGGTCACAAAATCCAGGGTTATTTGGACCTGGTACTTCGCAGCAAGGACACAGAATTTTAATTCAGATTGTAGAGAGAACACAACTTTCTGCTGGACCTGACACAAACCCTTCTTAGATAATAACTCACAAATACCTCAGCATTTTCCATTTTTCATTCCATAGTAGGGAGTGAATAAATAGTATCCCTCCTCCTGGGAAGACTACAGTAAGTTTTCCTTTAAATTTTTTCTATGCATTAAACATGCATAAATTCATTGTACCTTGTAAAGATAGTCATAAAGCTTTTACTGTAGGATGGATATAGATGTAGACGACATAGACTTGCAAGGAGTAAATAATCAACTGTGTGATTATAGGACTGTATGTTCGTTCTGTGATCGTCTTTAGTACATTGCAGAATGAACCCCTATAGAGCTAACGTTTGTAAAACAGCTTTGTAGTCCTCAGATGAAAGACACTACAGGAGTGCAAGACATTATTATCATTATTCAAACAGTAAGTCTGAAATAAAGCATGAAACTACTGCCAGAGTGACTGTGGGGAGGTGGGAGCAGGGCAGGGGTGCAAGAGAGGGTGAAACAGCAGCTGGCATTCTCATTTGCTGCCATTAGCACAGATCACATATCTCTACGTGGAGAATCATTTTCTAATTCTACCTTGGGAGAAGAGAGGTGGAAAGAGAGAGGCATTCATTTCATGTCATTCAGAAAGGACCTTATAGACCTATTTATTATGCCGCTTCCTTCAGGGAGCTTGCTATAGGGTTTTGATTTCAACTACGATATACTGACTGCTGGAGGAGAAAAAAAAAAACTTCCTGAACCACTGCTCTCCCTTCCTCTTCTCAACCCTGAATTTCACATCAAGCTATATTGTTCTCTTTCCCCTTTTCTGTTTGTAATGTCAAAATATATATGCTCATATACACATACACAGCCAGAAGAGCTATGAATATTCTTGTCTCAAGAACCAGCATAGTGGAAGGTAGTCTTGATCCTGTCTAGAAGCCAGGAAAAGGTGGAGAGGAATTTGTTTAACCCTCTCAGGTCGGATTCCCAATTATTTAGATCAAAATTCTGTTTGATTTGTTAGGTCCTTTAAAGCTGAACATTAGAGTTAATATTATTTCCATTTAAGAACAGAGTCATCAGAGCTCCCACTCTTTGACATGCAGCTGCTGGTCCTAATTGTAGCTATCCTTCTTTACAATGAAGCAACAGTTTTAAATTTCAGTTCATTGTGCCTACAGTTCTTACCCAATAAGAGGTTTAGCAGCAAATAAGCTGCATTTATCTACCCATAGATGATAAATGCAGAGCAAGCAGGAATAATCAGGTTTTAGAGCATCTCTGAAACACACAGCAGACATGTTTTGGTATGACCACACAAGAAAGCATAAAAATTTCAACAGTGTTTGCCTGACCTTCCATTTCATTATGTTATGAATGGTACAAGTCAGGGGTCCTTACACATTAATCCACCAATGCAGTCCTCTACTTTTGTATGTTTCCTTTAGTTTACCAGATATTAAACAGCCAGGAAATCTAGTGGAGTATTTGGGAGGGAAAAAGGAAGAGCATTTCACCACAGGCTAAACTCTTATGTAGTTTCAACTGGGGTAGCTTCATACTAAGTCCATGGTATTGTGCTTGTTTACTTCAGTGAGAAGCTGTGTCCATTTTTCCAAGTATCTTCCAACTGAACAATGTGCAAGCACAGCTCAAGGCCATACATATATTTAATCATACGACAATATTTGTCAGAAGTGGACTGTCCCTGGTTGAATGGTTCTCCTGTGCTCCGTAATGCAAAAGCCTCAACCACTTAATCTCCATCAAAGATGGAGGTAAAAATTTCAGGTTCCTGTCACAAATCACCAGTGAATAATACAGAAATTCGCCTTACAACTGAGGTAAATTCAACTCAGCTAGATATATATTTGCTTTGCACCAAATATACAAGCTCCTTTGTGGACCTTCACAGGCAGGTAAATTATCAACTGCTACTTTTGCTATCCCTTTTAATGCAGCTGGCCCTGCTGACTTATCTCAGCATTGTTTGGCTGCCACATGTTCTGAGACTTCACAGGTCCAACCACAACAGACCAGGCCTCTGACAGCTATTGCAAGAGCTTGTGACACTGGGATTTTACTCCTACAGCTACCAAGAAAAGAAGGAAGGAGCAAGCAGAAGACAGAGAGGTCCCAATTTACTGCTTTATTTTTTGTCCCACTTCCTTCACTGTATTATTGTTCTTTAAAAGCTAGTGGCAAATAGAAAATTATGTGCTACATTGACAGGTTCATGGTCACTGCAAAATGCCTGTTTTGCCCAGATTCTTCTTTTCCTACATTGTCCCCACTGTTCCACAGCTTTGCACAAGCAGAAAACAAGAAATAAAGTTGCATTTAAAACACAGGCAGAAAAGGGAAATATGACAAAAATATCAGGAGAAAGAGAGGGCTTAATGTAATATTTTATGAGATATAAATCGTTTCTACAGGGTTTGCTCTTTAAAGTCCATTATAGTACGTTAATTGTGATTTTATACACTAAGTGACGGGGTGTACTCCTCCTTAGTATTGAATTTATGAATAAAAGACGATCACCAGCCTGTGTTAAACACTGGTGAAGGCGTTTCACTAAAGCCTTTGGCTACAGAATTCCATTTCTCCAGCTTCATTCACATTCAAATGTTCACACTGATAACTCAGTTCTCCTCAGCCAGGGGAATAAAGGACACTCTGATGCCTGATTCCACTTTCAATTACACTGCTGCCACTCCAGAGTAGCTCCAAGGAAGTCAAGTTTCACACCAGTATGGAAATCAGTACAAGAGCAGATTTGGTCCAAAGGCTGCTCTGACAACGCGTCAGTCAAAGGTCTTTCTGTCAGACCGGATGGGTCAGAGTCGATGGTGTAAAAAACCAGTGACCTGGATGGCACTGCAGGATCCCATTAAAACAGTGAAACAAACAGGACGGACCCAATACTTGAGTAAGTGCAGAGAGCTCCCCGGCCCCAGCGGGTTGCACACAATGAAAGCTGACTTGATGCCTCTGACAGCAATGGGGGCGAGGACAGTGACAAGGAGCTCAGAGGGGAGAGGCAGGCGCGGCACTTGGTTTGCCGTCACCTCCACCACCCTTCCCCGAGGACCCAGCTCTGGAAACCTTGGTGAAATGCATGTGGCCTTGAATCATCCAGCCCTCTCACAAACATAAACCTCAAAACAAGCCTGGAGTCTGTCCTCAGCCTCACAGCAAGGGGCCGGAGTACTGCCCAGAGTTTATAGCCAGATGTTAACTTTGTAAGCCTTGAAAATATTCCCATTCAAGGTTGCTTTCTTGTATTCGGGCCTTTTTCCAACTTGGGTGTGTAATTCAAAGTCTAAAAGTCCAAAAGTCTATCTAAAAATCTATAACCTGTTTGCAGAAATTAGGAGACACTGCCAATGCATAGATACTGTATCTGCTCTGATCTATCTGCACAAATGTTGTGGTTGTTTTAAGATTTTTCCATTTCCAGGTGCAAAAATTAATGCAAACTTCAAGGTGAATAAAAGTGACTTTCTAAACCAGAAACCTGAAATTTGTATTCATTTTGAGACAGTTTGACAAAGTGACCATGTGTTAATATTTTTATCATGGGAGAACTTCAGCATTAACAACAATTTTCCCTTTCCAGAAAAATCTTTGATTCACACAAGCAAAGGTCATGTCCCAAATCTGTACTCATATCTGTTTACTAAACTTGATTCCACATGGGCCACATAAACTAGGGAGGATTTTGTATCCCAGATGCAAGATCAGAGAAGAAATGTTAATACAATAAAGTGATTTTCTAGGTGGGTCTTCATTGAATTGTCAGCATAAAGGATGGCCTTTCTACAGATAAGGTCTGTTTTCTTAATATTCTCCCAGAAAATTGATCCAAGACCCCAAATTCCATACAGCAAATATTAATCTAAAGTGTAATTAAAGTGGAAATCATGAATTTGGAGGGTCATTATCCCCCAGCCAGCTATGCTCTTATAATGCCCCATAACAAGGGCAGCATGATGCACTGTTGTGACAAATAAGCAAAATCTTATATCTAAATCCATCCAAAATACCTTCATTTTAGCAGAAATTTCTAGCTAACTTAGGGTTTGTTCATTTCCCTCCTGTGTACTTAGCTATCAAATTACTTCTTGCTCAGAGCAGTTAATGCTCTTCTGCTTGGAGTTATCATGCAGTCATGATAACCAGACACTATGTATTTAACAATAATACACTGGAAGGACCGGAACGCAGAGTAAAAAATATTCTATATTCAGTATTGCAACATACACAAGGGGAAAAATCCTTGCTAGTGGTCTTGCCCTGCACTGTCCAGGAAAACAAGAGCTTTCCAGTTGACTTCAGGGGACTTAGGGTTCCACTGATCAGTTCTACAGAAAGCTTACATAGGAGTTACTGTGACACACAGCTAAAACAGAAAAGATTTGTGCGGTTTACATGTCTCTCAGAATCAGGAGCATGTATCAAAACTGAATATGTCACTGTATTAAAATGCTAAACTTTCAGCTTCTTTATATCTCCATGCCTAAGGGAGAAAGT
This sequence comes from Monarcha castaneiventris obscurior, assembly GCA_026261815.1. Classification (NCBI taxonomy): domain Eukaryota; kingdom Metazoa; phylum Chordata; class Aves; order Passeriformes; family Monarchidae; genus Monarcha; species Monarcha castaneiventris. Next base: position 50,318,106 of record JAMPIT010000230.1, on the reverse strand, counting down.
GGGACAGAGAAGCCCTCAAGCTCCCACTGCTATTTACACCCCTTCAAGTGCCCAGTTTTGCTTATATTGCCCTGCTTTACTCCACTCAGCTGTGGCTCTTCCCTTCCCTTCCCTTGGCACTCCTGAGCAAAGCAGCAGGGAGAAGCAGCAGCTCTCTCTCTCCTTCCCATGGATGATGGAGAGAGCAGTCTTGTTCCATCCCACCAGGGCTGTAGGCAGCTGGTGATTCAGCAAGAGAGTCACAGCCCTCCTGGAAGCTGGAGGAATGCATGTGGAGTGCCGCTGGGAAGGGGTCAGAGGAAGCACTTGGAAACCAGTCTGTGTCTGTTCAGACCGAGCATTTCTGTGATCAACTGTTTTAACAAAAGCCTATTTTATTTTACATATTGTAGATAGAGCTTTTCAAAGAAAAGTGCTATCAAAGCCACAGGCTTCTGCAAACTCCAATTGCTTTTGTTCTGAATTTTTTTTATTCACTCTAGCTTCCCAGCATAAATGCAGTAAATATTGTGGCAGTGGTTATTTCAGTGAGTCCAATAGTAAATAACGTGTTTACACGTCCAATAGTAAAAAATGTGTTTACAAGGTAAAAGACACAGTACATAAAAGGGAGGCAAGCAGGTAACATGAAGGAAGAGATCACCAGAAAGATTAATTTCTAGCCAGATATCACTGTACAAGCCCTGAAGAAGAGTAACCTGAATCTGTAAGCAGGGTGAATCATGGAAGGTAAGAAAGAGGAAGCAAAGCATCTCCTTTCTGAAAAAACACAAGATGTGAGAGAGATGCTGCTGAGTAATCCTGAGAGTCCTGGGGCAGCTGGGAAAGGCATTAGGAGACTCTCATCCCAGAGGAATGAAACCATGCAAAGGCAGTGGTCCTTTCTCATCCCCCTTCTATCAGCCCTCTTCCTGCTCCTCAAGACCACAAGGACTGAATAGATACTGGTAATGCAGATTGAGAATAATAGAATCCACCCATCAATCTGGATTCCCTCATGAAGACTGTGGTTTTGTGTAAAACATGAGATTCTAATATTCCATGGAGGCTATTGAGGAACAAGGGTCTAATCCAGATAAACACTTCAAGCTAGCAAGGATAGGTGAAGGAAACGAGAAATAACCAACCCACCAAAGGATGTAATGGCAAGATGCTACAATAGGAAAATGAAAAAAAAAACCAGGAAAGAAAAAAAAGTAAAGAAAAAAATAGAAAAAAAAAAGAGGGTGGGACATTTACTATATATCTGTACAGAACTATATAGCAAGTATAGGGATCTGTACAACAACAAAAAAAGAAATGTCACTGCAGGTTGTATACAGCAACTCATGGCTTCATGACAGCTTTAATTTTTCTCGCCATACCAACACGCACAGCATAAACCTCCAAAGGGCTGGAGAAGCCACTACACACCTTGTGTTCACTTACACTGGATGTTGCGTGTTTCTCATGCAATCTTTACACAGCCATCCTCTCATTTTCTAAATAGATACGTTGTTAGGAGCTTTTCTTATGATTGCACCGAGACCTTAGCAGATGTTACAGGTAATCAGTACACACACATGCTGCAGAAGGGGATAGCTAAGCATTTAACTTGCCACATTTACAAGTGTGCTGTTAAACCAATTTTCTTCCACCTGGAAAGTGGAATCAGCTGCAACGCAATCCTATGAACTTGGATAAACAGCAATAGCTGACTGAAGGCACATAACCATACCTCAGTCACGTACAGGGAAAACACTTAAAGGGAAAAACACTTGAAGACCAGTGGGCAAATTCTGGCTTTTGTGGGAAACCCACCAAACGGGATGTTATAACTTTAAGTTTATAGAAGGAGATGTAGGAGAACAGGACAAGCCTCAGATAGGCTGTAATTTCATGTCTGGTATTCGCAGCACTAAAGGAAAGAGAATACAGTTCCTTGTGCAGCTTTCCTGCTGAATATACAGATATATGTCAAGGACAGACACACCGAATAAACTAAAGTTAAAAACAGATCCCTGTTGGCAACCTGAGTCTGCTGAAATGTGGAGCTCCATTACCCATGATGGAATCTCTAAGGAAAGAGCTGGCAGAGTTACATCTTTATTCCCACTATAACTTCCAGCCTAACAGGGACTAGGAAGAGTTCAGGTACACCAGACTTGCACCATTACACATTGGTGTAATAGAGAACTGGTGTCATTATAAATGTACTCCATAGGGCTCTTGGGGCAAATCATTCCTGCTAGTGATGCCAAAAGTGAACCCAGATGTACCGTGATGGAAGAGCTCTCCTGACAACCTCTGCTGTACATTTTGGCAATTACACAAGTACCACTGGCTGGTAACAAATACCTCTGGCATCAGCCCAGCCTGACGGGTAAACTGAACCATTCATCAGAGCAACTCCCAGCCACCAAGGCCGCAACTATTGACAGAAGGAGCTGACAACAGAGAGGCAATTCAGGATTGTGATATCAAAACATTCTGAGAAAATAGAAAGCATTAAGGAAATCACCAGGGCAGGGGCTATGAAAGAAATTCTGGGATATAGAAAGAGGCAGCCATCTTTAAAGAAGAAAGATGCACAATAGACAGAAAACTGAGAGCCATGAAGCACCTGTGTAGTCAGAGTAAGTGCAAAACTACATCCTGTTGGAAACATATGAGAAATAGTGAGCAGACATTGGCCTGCAGTCACCACGCATGGAAAACTCCTGCATGGGGTTTCAGGCCGAGACTTAGGAGCCATACATGTGTCCACAACACATGTGGCCGGGACTCCATCTTTAGCATGTAAGATACCAATATGCCCTAGAAACACCCATCCTGTCACTGATCCCCCCCAAACCTTTCTGAGAACAGCATTTCTCCCTTGGGGGTCAAAGCTGCTGTGGGACACAGCACAAAGGGGCAGCAACATCTTTCCTAAAAGACCCCGGAAGACACAAGGGAGGCAAATCCCAGGCCTGATCAGGTAATCAGGCTGCTCATGAAGCAACTCATACAAAAGATAACCCCATGGTTCCAGCTGAATGGGAAAAGTAATACTGCTTCAGGGTGACTGGCAGTCATCCCAGCAGATTGGGAATTATCTCATGAGACTGGTACGTGCTTCACACCTGGGTCTGGACTCTCATGAGCTGATCCAAAAAAATAGGTTGCACTATGCTGTTCATGAAAACAGAATTTGGAGGATGAAGACATAGTTTCTAATCTTCAGATTCTACGGCTTCAGAAGACCCAAACCTCAGCCTAAGGTGGCTTTTCACTGTCGGTAACAGGGACTGTATGGTCACAGCATATCACTGCTCTTATTCCTGCCAGGATGGTCTTGTAAGGAACATGAGGGGAAGAGGCACACTCAGGGACCTGATGTTGTGTTCTGTAGAGGGTCATAACCTAACACCCTTTGCTCAGTTAACTGCCCACTGTACCCTGCAGCAGCCTTCATGTAAGTCAGTGCCAAAGGGGAATCCAAGTGCAATGCATCTTCCCTTGAATTCCTGAAAAAGTACCATCAGCAGTAGAGACAGACAGAGATTGATGTCAAAGACACAGAAGATAGAAGGATGCTGCTTATCAGACAGCATGGACCATCACATGCCAACATGAGACATTTTCCCGAGCACTAGATAGTTACTGAGCATTGACTGAAGGGACAGGGAGATGTGATAACTTCTCATGAAGAGCCCAGAGAAGGAACAGTCCAAAGTACACAGGGAACAGAGTGAAAGCCTGCTTGTCACAAGAAAAGCAAAAGACTTGGGATCACAGCACACATGGATTTTTTACCTTGCTGTCAAATAGATACATAAAATAAGGACAAAAGGCAATGTCCAAGTTGCACTGGAATGCTCATTAGGTGAGGTAACTACAGATCCAGGATGACAAGACTGTCCACAGAAGGCATCCAGCACACATAACAGACATCTAGGACATGTAAACCTAGGCCAGGAGACATGGGATAAGCCTCGGCCTACACCAGTGGATTCCAAAAAATAGGTTTATTTCACAACAGGTTTATTTCAGACTGGCAAGTTATGACTCAATAGAGTCAAATTGGCAGCATGAGGGAACAATTTCCCTGCCAGCAGCTCTGATGTGAAGCTGCTTCAGCCTCCTGAACACCCATCAGCCACGGTGGCACAGGCCCCATCCTTCTTTACCCCAACAGCCGACAGCTAGGTGAAAAAACCTCAACAACACACACCTGGAAGAAAGAAGGCTCCAGAAGCTGGAAAAGGTGATTACAGAAGCTCTCCACCAGGACAAGTTTTCATATTATATGTAGTAACCTGCATGAAGGAGGTGGGACAGAGGGGTGGGAGGAGCTCCTGGGGAGCCTGTGGAAGCCAGTCTGTCTGCACCCGGCCAGAGCACTGCCTGCATGTGCGGCATCTCACACGTAAAGGGTTTTAAGCCTGTTCAATATTCTGAGCTTGAAGCATTCTCCATCTCAGCCAGAATGCAAATTGAGGTGCAATAGCTTATGCTACTTAGAGGGATAAGAGGTACTTACTCTCTGCTAGACCCCACGGGAGAGGAGATGGGGTACAGGGTCTGTGACCAAGTTGCAGCTCACTGCTTGCACAGGTCTGGGACAGCTAAGCACCATGAATTGCTCCAGGGAGGCTGTAAAGTTACAGTCCTGTGTATGGTGTTAAAGAGAGCTGTGATATGAGGGGAAGTTTTTTGAGCAGGACATTAAAGCAATTTCTTGAACACTTGCTCATTAAAAATTCTACTGCGGTTTTAACAAGAGTAGAATGCTATGTGAGGCACTGTGAGCTTTTATTAGGAAATGCGAAATCATGCCAAACATTCCTGGCCTGCATCTCATATCAAGCTTAAAGATCAGCTCCCTCAGTGTGTCAGAAGATCCTGGACTTTGTTTTTAAACCTGTGTTGCCAGTTCAGATCATTTATATAAACGATCTTTATCTGTTTCAAACCTTACCATGTCTCTGCAGAGGTAAAACCCCAAAAATGTAATTTGTAATTTCTTTTACCCTTCACTTCCCAGTCCCGCTTCATTCTCTATCCTGCTAACTGCTGGGTTTCCTGGTTCTTCTCTTTTCTCGATCCTTCCACAGTGAGTGTACTCAGTCTACCCCTTTCACAGCTCTGCTGTGAGTGCCTGCAAGCAAAGATGAAGACATTTCCCCTACATGTCAGGCTCAGTGTTGCTGACCTTCCTGTGTGTTACAGCACACACCTTTCCATATAAAGGCAGCAATATGATTGTCTGTGCCAGGCTTTCTTGTGACCAGCAGCTGGGGTTTGAGGTTCCTGAGGAAGGAGAGGATGTGCTTTAGCAACATAGACCTGCTGCTAGCATGGAGATGACAGCTGGGGAAGCCCTTGGGAAATCCCAATGTTTTATTGAAATCAGGACAGATCCTGGTTTCAGCAAATCAGCTGAGACCATAAGAATGCCTTGCATGGCTAAAACAATCCCAGTAACACAGCACATCTGGTAACCCCATGGACAGAGTTTAAAAGAAATAAAACATTCCCAGGGAAAAGGTCAGAACTTTGATTAATACCTCCTAGAAAAGCAAAGTGCTTGATGCCGATGTCACAAAAGTTTTGCATTACTGCAAATCCATTAATTTTACTGGAGTCACCAGAGTCTTTAACTGCTGCTGGAGCAACACTTTCTGATGGGCAAACTTTGGTACGCTATCCCTTTCTTCCCCAAATTTCAAGATAGTCACACTCCACAGATCTGGGAATTTCATTGGAATAGCTGTCAGGGGCTTTGGTAAGTGTATCTTAGGGTGTATATGCCCAGCTGCTCCGTATCTCATGTACTTCACTCTCCAACTCCGGGTGGCACAATCCCAGGAGATGGCTATGCATGGACAACTCAATATACAGGTTCATATAAAATGCCCTGTTTATTTATGGAAATACAAATACTGATACATTTGTGTTTACCCTCTATTGTTTATACACTTTGATTTGGACATCCAGACATTACAATAAGACATTACAGTAAGTCAAGGGCCTAGACACTGTAGCAGATTAGTCACATTATGAAGCTAAGATGAGCAGTAGCAAGACAAATGGCTTCTCTTTTCAGCAAAACAGTCTAGGCATTCATCCCAAACCTAATCATCCCCAAAACTACTACAGAACACTAATTCCTCCAGCTAAAATATTCATGTTACCAATTAAACTTCTCTGAATCCAGCCTCTCACCATGAGACATGCTTTCTCTCAAATGCTTCAAAAGCATCACTTAGGCTATGGCTACATATAAAAATGACATACTCCTCTCATCTCCTGAACATTGTGGGTGCTGCACAGGTAGGCAGCAAACTTGGGCCCAAGGTTTCCTGTGTGCCCCAGAGGTGAGGTTCCCAGAGCACCATGGCAGAATAGTCCCCATACCCAAGATAAAAGTATCTATTTGGCTGTGCTTTACTTTAAGTCAGGGAATAAGCTGCCAAGCTGAGGGTTCCCAGGAATGAATACCTCATGTACAATTTTCACATGTGTTTACTTTCCTCAGGTCCATGTGCAGGAGCACCAAACCCAAAAAGTGCATCACTGTGAATATGGCTGGTAAGTATTTTGATAACTTACACTGAAATGAAGTTGGCAGAGACCCTCAAGCCAAGCTTGCAAAGCTAAACTGGAGAAGGAATGATTCCATAGCTGGGGCTCAGGTTGGGACCTCAGTGCCATCAAACTCTGACAGACATGCAGACTCAGGGCTCGGTGTCAGACCTAGGGTTGGAAGAGATCGCTGCTGTGAGCACTGCAGTCAGCTCAGGCTAGGCTTCTCACAGGGAGGCTTGATGGCCCTTTTGCACCTGCTGCATGGGAGTCAAAATGCAATCCAGAAGGAAGAACAAAACGTTCTCAAATGCACAAATAGCATGTGTTTGGTTTGTTTACAGAACTTTACATTTCTTGCACACCGTATATGGAACAGAGTGATTGCAGCAGCATATGTATCCAAAGAGCAGGAAACAGACTGCCAACGACCTTCTCAGGATATCAGCAAAATAAACAAGCATAACATGCACATCAGGTGGTCTGAGTGCCAGCACTGGGATAAACTGAATCTGCAGAGAAAGTGCCATCGGAATTTCCCTTTAAACCACACCAAGCTGTAAAGCTGCCTGGGTGCAGGGAGCAGTCAAAATCAGATCAGCGTGTGAATGTTTTAAAAGGGGTGGATTAATTCATGTGAGCCAGGCAGCTCAGCTGGAACTGCTGCTCGGCTGCTGGCTTCAGCTGCTTGCTTCCTGAGAGCATGCTTTTCCTTCCCCTGCAAAAGACCTTTCCTGGTGGGAAGGCAAGTGTCCAGTGTGGGCACACGTGTGGTGCAGGTGCTGGGCAATGACCTGCCAGCCTTTGCTCCATAGCTAATCACAGAATCACAGAATACGCTGAGTTGGAAGGGACTCAGAAAGAGCATTGAGTCCAACCCCTGGCCCTGCACAGCAACATCCCCAAGAGTCCCACCATGTGCCTGAGAGCATTGTCCAAACACTTCTTGAACTCTGCTGTGCTTGGTGCTGTGACCACTTCCCTGGGGAGCCTGTTCCAGTGCCAAACCACCTTCTGGGCGAAGAACCTTTTTCTAATATCCAACCTAAACCTCTCCTCTTCTCTAGGCTCAATGGACCAAGTAACTTCAGCCACTCCTCATAACGTTTCCCCTCAAGGCCTTTTACCAGCTTCACTGCTCTCCTTTTGACACTCTCTAATAGCTTTGTATCTTTCTTATATTGTGACACCCTGAACTGCACACAATATTCAAGGTGAGGCCACCCCAGTGCAGAGCAGAGAGGGACAATCCCCTCCCTTGACCAGGGGGCGGTGCTGTGCCTGATGTACCCAGGACAGGGGTGGCCCTCCTGGCTGCCAGGGCACTGCTGTCTCACATTCAACTTGCCACTGACCAGGACCCCCAGGTCCCTTTCTGTGGTGCTGCTCTTCAGCATCTCATTTCCCACTCTGTCCATGCATCCAAGGTTGCTCCATCCTGGATGCAGAATCCGGCACCCGGCCTTCTTAAACTTCATATGGTTGGTGCTTGCCCAGTCCTCTGATTTGTCCAGGTCTTTCTGCAGGGCCTCCCTGCCCTCAAGGAAGTCAACAGCTCCTCCCAGTTTTGTATCATCTGTGAACTTGCTTAGTATCTCTTCCAGTCCTGTGTCCAGGTCATTTATGAAGATGTTGAAAGAGTACAGGGCCAAGGATGGGGCCCTGTGGAACGCCACTAGTGACAAGTCACCAGTCTTGTGACCTTGATGTCACCCTTCCATTCACTGTAACCCTTTGTGCTGGACTCATTAGCCAGTTGCACCCATCACATGATGTATTTATCCAGCCGTGGACTGGACATTTTGTCCAGAAGAATCCTGTGAGGGTCAGTATCAAAAGCTTTACTGAAATCCAAAATGGAGGCAGATGCAGAGGGTCTGTTCAGCCAGAGAAAGGAGACCTGCCCAGCAAGGGTGATTCCGACTGAGAGCATGAATGTGCGATATTCTCCCTGGGGCTGAGGGCTCACAAGCAGCAAGGGTGAAGCTCCTCACAGCAATTACTTCTCAAAGAATTGAGCCTAGCTCTGAGTAAGGGACTCCAGAGAAGTAACATACCTGCATACATGTGTGTGTGTATATATACACATATATGTTTATAAATATATATAATGGGTACATATGGCTAGCGGCTTGAAGTGATTGACTTCTGGGAAAGATGAAAAATGTTACTGAACCCTTGTGGAAAAGCCTGAAAGAATTTAATAGAAAATTACAGCCTTTCTCAAGAATTTAATATAGAATTATATAGGATAGTTAAAAACAACAATAGAAAGGATATTACTCTCTATAAACTCTATAGGTTTCAGAGCAGTTTAAATAGGGCCTTTTAATGTTTCTGCAAAGATTCCTATTACATCCTGTAGGGCTTTTCCACACAGATCTTAGCAGTCATCAGGGAAAACCTGGTGCCAGTGAGTTCCTAAGCAAACAAGTCAAGTAATTCTGATAATTTACATTAGACTGAGCTTTGCAGCACTGCTGCAGCTCCATGAGCCTCTGTGGAATTAGAAATAGCTCAGGGAAACTGGGGCTTTGGAAGAGACTTCCCGTTCTGGTGTCCCAGCAGTATGTGATCATCACCATGTAAAGCAACCTTTCCTCTTTGTGCTGAGTGGACCTTGCAGGGATCTGTTGATGTAATATCTAAACACAAAGAATAGCCTTCATTTTGGACTAAGATATGACAATAAACATAGCTGCACAAAGCAGGATAAAGTATCTAGGGATACCAGGGAACATCCTCTCAAAAGCAGTCTCAGAGGCATGTTGGCACTAACCACTTCCTTCAGCCAAAATGCTGACTTTGGCCAAAGGTTTTGTTTAAGATTTATTTTTCTCACTGAATAATACATGTGTGGTGGCTTAAGCATTTTAAGTGTGTTGAATTAGATATGTTATGAAAGGTATCCAAGTTCATAGCCCTATCTTAAACCATTATAAGAACAGTGGAAAAATTATATTGGCTACATCACCCATATAAAACATTACATAGTAAAATGCACATACAGTAATATATGATTGATTTACCTCTTTTTGACCACGGAAGATATATTCTGTGTGTTCCACTGCCCTCAGTTTAGTGGTGTTTAAAATTACTAAATACATTTTGAACATCTCCCCCTTAGCATGTCATCCTAAGTATCCTAAAATCTACCTCTCATCACTCATAGTAACTTGAAAAACTGATGCCCATCTTCTTCAGTCTGCACAGCCTGACAGTATTCCATAGCTTAAAAGACTGAATGAAAACCTCAGCAGTGCTTACATTAACATTCCAACTTGTGAGCTTTGCACTGAATCACTCCCTGATCCAGACAGTGACACATGCCCATGGCAAAGTACTGTTCCATACAAAAACTATTTTTGTTAATCGAGGGAAATGACAAAAGTGGGAAACAAAGTAGTGAGCTTGCTTTATGTGTGGTATTGCAGTGTGGTGATCCTGCCACAGTCCAGATAAAATTTCATACCTTTGTTTGAACCCTGCTAGACTCCTGTCACTGGAATGAACCTCAATATTCTATTACGCTAAGATGTTGAAAGGCCCTTTGGTTTAATTGAATGCCTTCTGCTCATAATTTTTTTTAAACTATCCAAATATAAAAAAGATCTAACTGTACTTCATCATGGAGCTTTTTGTAATCGCTTGATATGCTTATCTTCCCTATCTAGTAACAGCCCCAACTCAACCCACCTGCTATTGATTTTCTTTTAGACTGTATAAATTTAGCTTTCTTAGCAAAAACATACTTTTCAAAAGATGCTCATCCTTTCAAGTCTGAAATTCAGTTCTTTTCAAAGTAAGAACCATTGGCTTATGAAACCTCAGCACGCTGACAAAAGCAAGAATTAGTGCATGGGTCCTAAATACCTTGCCTAATTCACCCAACTCTACATATCCTTTATTTGAGAGGTGTCTAAACAGTGAGGAAGGAAGCAAACTATGTACCTGAGTTGTCCTTATACCCTGTCTGGAGACAGACACAAGATTCCCCTTAATATCTACAGCAGAGGCTCAAGATGCTTCAAGGATTTACACAGTCATACAGAATTATTGATGTGAAGCTATTTATTTGTGTAAACACATCTTCAAGATGAGGTTCCAAAGGCTGGAGGGAAAAGGATGTTATATATACTGAACAGACTTGTCTCTGAAAACACATTTTCCAGATTTGTTTGTGGAAGAGCACTCAGTGTGACTTGCTGGCTAATACTGTAAAACCAGTTGAAACATTAGTTGTGTCTGAATCTAATTTTTCTCTACTTTCCATTCTTTAAAGTCCACTCATTTTCAAATGCTCTTTGGAAGCACAATTGCAAGGAGGGGAAAATCCCTCAGCATAGTGAGAGAACCAGAAGGAAGAATTCTTCCAGGGGCAGTCTTATCAGCAAATCCATGGAGACTTATCAGAAGATATACATCCAGAGGTTTTCAAGCTGCCTTTTTGTACTCCTCCTTAGGCCTGAAGTTTGATATCATTATGGGACATTTCCAAGGCAGCAACAGCAGCCACTGCCTAATCTTTTCACAAGATGTAAATCAGTTTCATTAATTATCATAATAGATGGTTTGCTCATGTTTTCTTGCTGGGAAAAAATACCATGTCTTATAAATTCCTCAGTGCTGTAACATCAAAGCAGCAGGGTCAGTATGCAGATCCAGAGGGGAGGGGAGACTAATTTGATGAGGATGTATATGTGATAGACAGAGATTTCATTTAAGGGACCATCCTGAATGGTGTATGCCAGACTGAGCCCTGGAATCTTATACACAGTGCACGAAAAATGTGCATCTGAGGTGCAACCCTTGAAAAACTGAAGTGATAGCTCATACCAAATACAATTAGGAAGAGCCAAAACACCTTGAAACAGCACTTTAGGGAATTAGAGGGGAGACAGAGAGAATCCTACACTGCCAGCTGCACACAGAGGCAAAGAAGACTGACTCAAACTGGGCTTCTGGGGGTCAGCAGAGCTCCTTTGGGACTCATGGAGGCACAGGGATACCATATCTCTTTCCCTTGGGTTCCCACCCTGCAGCCAGAATCAACAATGGTCAGGCCAAAATGGTCCTGGTCTCCCCATCACCAGGCTCCTTCCTGGTAGTTTTCTTCAGCTGAACACAAATCCCAAGAGTCCAACTAGGCCATTAGCCTGTTTCCCGTGAATGCAAAAGCTGTGTTTAGTGAACCTGGCATCCCAGCCCCCAGTCCTGTACCTCTCTGCAGAAATGTCTCACAAGTGTAAAACCCATCAGCTTCACACCATTATTTTTGCTCTCTTCAAATTTTACTACCCTTGACTGGAACTGAGAAAATCCAAGAGTACTTTAGGAATCAGGGCAAATCCTGCCTTCAGATGGGCAGAGTAGCCTTTCTAAAAGAAGTGAATGGCATCACTTTTTTGGTCAGGAGAAAACACCTCTGTATGTTACACACCAATGAGCAATAGGATCACATCACAGAGAAGTGGTCGAAACAGAGGAAATGAAATTTAACGTGAGAGAGAAAATCAAGTAAATATTACATACTTTTTTCAAGTGAGTCCATGTGCGAGAGATTAACTTTTGCTATCGAGGGAGGATAAAGGGGGAGCCAAGATTCTCTGTAACTGTTTCAAGAACTAAACACAGCAGCAAATATGGAAAATTTCACCAGTTTGGCAGATGCCGTAAAATATTTTTATCTCACACACCTTATGTTTGTGGTCCTAACACTGACCCCAGCCTAGCAATTTTTAACCTCAGGAAGCATTGCATTAGCTTTCACAGAATCTCACTTGAGACCAACTCTCACAAAGCTGCACATCTCAAGGAAAATTTACAGCCCCTGAACCAGGAATGTGCCACAGTACAATGACAAACACTAGCTGGTCTGCAAAGATAGAGTGTTCCCATTCTCAGCATCCTTGGGACCAGGGGAGACAGGCTGTTGTTGTTGAGCAGCTGAAGAATGCACACTGCTCAAAGCTCAAGAATGTGGAAATGGCAGAGCTTTTTCATAAGGCCATTAAAAATGACATCTTAACAACATCTGCAATTAAAAATGCTCGAGTTGGAAGAGACCTTCCAAAAAAACATGTGGATCATAGAACTCATTCCGTTCTTATGACTTAAAAATCTGACAGCATAAGCCTAGGAAAATTAAAGAAGTGCCTCTTCCCTGTCTTTTGTTTAAGCAGCTTCCTCAATTACAAATTTCAGTGACAAATGATAGTTGTGTTGACCCTAGGATGTCCTTCAGCCCTGTACAGCAGTCCATTGCTGCAGATGTTATTGCAGGAGAAGGGTGTTGCTTGTTGTATGTCACACCTCTATATGTCATAAATACATTTCATATTCTGCATATTTAAATATACCTCAAGCTAAAAAATAACACCAAAATCTTTTAAAGAGAACTGGATAACTCAAGGGTTTGGTAAAGCAGCTGCACTTTCATTTCCCTGTTGTGGTTTTAGGTGCACCCATCAAAAGGAAGTGGGATTTCTGTGAAATGAGACCTTGGCTTTTCTGGTCTTGGTCTGCAAAGAGCTGTGGGCTCTTCTTAGGACCTATCGTGGTTATTAGCACTATCAAGACACACTTGCAAGTGGTCTGGGCAAACAAGCTGTCAGGGCACAAAAGCTCAGCTTAAGTCTTCCACCTGACGTGAAGGGACCTCCTACTACCACAAGTTTACATGCCCTACAGGTGAACAGGCATCTTCCTACTCCAAGGCTGGTAGAATGCCACCCTTGACAAGGTTCAAATTCATGCTAAAATGAAAAAAACCAAAAAAGGCAAAAAGTAAAGGAAAAGAGAGACCTTGGGGGGTTTTCTGGGAGCTACCTGGCAAATCGGATAAAATGGCAGCTATGAAAGGAACATTCAAATTAAAGAAATGTTGGGATAGGGTTAATACAAGTTTGTTAATTATCTGGTAAGGACCTGCTCAGATGTACTTTGTCTCTGCATGTGCACACACACAAACACTTGCTTCAGTGCCTTGCTTGAATAATAAGGCACAACAGGGCAATCATTGTTGTACCATAATTGCACTCCTCGGGTGTACGCCAGCCACGAACCCAAAGGAGGAGTGCTATCAGCAGCCTGAGAAGTATGATTATGGCCCAACAAGGCATGCCCTGTTGTGACTTATTACAATTAGAAAAGCTATCTACAGTGTTGCAAACCTTGAGGTGAGGGCTACGAGAAATGCTTTTTAAAAGCCTGTGTTCTGGTAGTGCATATTTAAAATGTTGTACCTGCTGCTAGGACTCCCCATTAGCCAATCATATTGCTCAAGTATCCTTTGAATGACATACTTCATGCCCCATCTCAACTCTATGTTGAAAGATTAGAGGAATTAGTAACATTTTTCAACCCTCTTTGAGCTCTCAAGAGACCTGCAAAGCAATAAGTGGTATACAGCAACTGAAATTACATGCCTGTTACCAACACCAAAAAAACATTGTCGAATATCTGGGGACTATTAACTGCTTTCCTTCCAAACAGATATATTTTTTAGCAAACAACTTTCAAGAGACACGAGCTGAAATGGAAAAAATAGGGGTTTTACTGCATGCTTTCATAGGTGCACACCTATCCATTCTTCAGCTTTCAAACCAGGGCCAAATGGGAAGGAGGAGACCTACCCATTTTACAGAGCAATTGTGAAGATTGATTAGCACCTGTAATGGCCCAGAGATGTTCACCTGGCAGGCACTCCAGGCATGCAAAAATATAGAGGGAAGCATATATGCACAACAAGCTGCAAAATATCCAAGTGGGAGGAATCGTTCACCCTAACATGACAGGAATTGTTAAAACGAAGACAAAACGTGCCTTTTCTGTGTAGGGACCCAGGCAGAAGCTCTGTAGGGGGTGTTTGTTTAGTAATCCTAAATTAAATAGGGACTATGGCAAGGATGCAGGACTAAAAACATGTAAGGCTCTTCATCCAACACAAGAGCAGAATGTGTCCTGCATGTACAGAAGGCTCTTTCACCTTGAATGTGAAAGATAGTTTCAAACAAATGAAGTGATTGTGCACAGGTTCTGATGAATTCTGAGCTCTCTCTAAAGCACATTAGAGTAAAAGCTGCCTCAAAACAGTCTTAATAAGAAAATAGCTAACACAGACATTGCAGCTTCAAACCATTTTGGGGAAAAAATAATAAAAGGTGGGGGGGGTGCATACAATATTAAATTCAGAGAGCTTTACAGCCAACATCTGGACATTGGGACAGCTGGAGCAGTGTTGTGTAATGCCTGAGAAGGGCAGAATAAAAAAAACCTAAGAAATGGCCTGATGATACCAAATCATCAGCTAGTCAAAACACGTTGGAGCTAATGTATATTAATCACTGGAAACCTTAGATAAGTTCAGTAAACATTGTCTATTACAATATGTTTTTAAAAAAAAGGCTTTGAAACAGCACTGTGCTCAGGAGTCTGATCCAGAGCTCACTGAAATATGTTGGAATGTTTCCATTCACCTCAGTGAGTTTTGTGCATTGAGCTTTTTCAAGCCCAGGCAGCGGTTCAAAAATAACTTTACAGCATTATCCCAATTGTTTATTTGTGTATGAACGGCACTGAAAAAGTACACATGGCCAAGCAGAAAAAGAACACTTACGAATATTTTTAAATTGCCGTCACCAAAACCACTAACAACATAAAAATTCAACTATTTATGATGTTGTAACACTGGCTTTAATAGGGATGGTGGTGGAGAAACTATGTGTAATATAATCAACGAGCTAACAAACCCCAAGGTTCTCCTGAGGATTTTAATATGCAGAATGCTTAAAATATTAAACAAACAATAATAGCAAAAATCAAGATATGATTAATAATTTTAACAATCAATCCTGAAAGGTTCCCTCCAAAATTTGTTCAAACTGTTTCATAATAAGCTCACAAACTGCAGAAAACATGACATATATTTTAATATATGACCCAATAGGATAAAAAGAAAGCTCTGTTTGTCCACTGTTGCCTGACTTTGGGTTCATTGAGCTAGGCTGAGTAGATTTGAAATGAAACAAGATGTTTAACATCTGCCTCCTGTTATTAGGATATTCTCTTCCTATTTATAAACAAATGCTTTGTTGGGGTTAGGCTGTGGATTCCACGACTCTGTGGACTCATGTTTCCTTAGCAATCTGAACTTCAGGCCACAAGTAAAAGATACATTATAAGTCTTCTGAAATCTATCAATGCATGTAGGAAAAAAAGATTAATTACGAGACAGTACAGTCTGCTTGCTTGGTCTTCTGCTGGCATCTGACCACGTGCTACAAGACATCACATTAAGGCAAAACCAGATTTTTGATTAAAATTAGTTCATGAAAACTATTTCTCTATGTTTTAGTTAGGGCAAATGACCTTATGTTTGTGCGCATTGTCTTGTCAAGACACTCATGCTACTAAGGCGCATATGATTCTCTAGCTACTGATATGTGCTTGGAAATCCCAGCACTTCCATAAACACCACAAATACAAAACACCTCCTTTTTCCTCCTAGTTCCTTTCTATTTCTCTGTTTCTATATCCTCCCTTTCCATAAGAAGTTGTGTTAACCTCTCCTTCAATCTACTTTTCAGTCACTGTTTGGATTCCTCCTTTCTTCCTTACATTTGGTTCCTTGCTCCACTCTGGTCTTTTCCAGTTAATGTATTGAAAATGGACCCCTTTTCTCCACCCTTACTGACAACCTGGTTTGTGTCTCTGCTCTCTCTCACTCACCCTAATGTAACATTTCCATTGCCCTTCCTGACTGTTTGTCTTTTGCTCTCCCTGTTACCCTGCATTCTGCAGAAACGTAATCTTGCCTAGCATGCCCCTTCCCCCCTCCCCTCCATGCAAAAAAACCCCAGAACTAGCACCACTTCCCTCCTTTGAAACTTTCTTCCAGAACAGACTTCTGCCCATTCCAGCTCTGTTCTGTGTGCTGCCTCCACCTTAATCTGCTTCATTTAGTTAACAATACCTGAATTTCTTTGATTAACATAGCCTTAGAGTTCAATTTTATAGTTTTTCTGTTTGTGTTCACAGCATGTTCATGGCCATAACTATTAAAATACATGACTTCACAGCATAATACTGCACAACATACGGGTAAGAATTTATATGGATGCATTCACATCCAACTTCATTGCAAACAAGAAGGATCTTAGAAAACAAGGATTTCAAAAAAGGGAATATTTTTTGGGAGTAGGATTATATGAGATCACCTGTCTCAACCAGAAGGAATATTAATAAAGCAGGAACAAGAAATATCTACCTGAGATTTTCTAACCTGTTCCTAAAACATGTAATTCTGCTATTTCGCTCACAGAGACCAGCAATGGCACCTCCTACCAAGTGGTAACCAAATTGTCCTTGCCCCACCATCAGCCTGTCACTTCTTGCTCAACCCAGAGAGGGCACAGAGAACTATGTATTTTCATCCTCTTCTGGATCAATGTTAATCTTTTAATGTACTCAAAGGCTGTGATCATCTTTCTCTCTAAGCCTTCTCCTCTTTAGACTAAACAAACCCAAATCTTTCAGTCTTTCCTCAGGAGGTCATGCTTTCTAGGCCTCTGAATATTCATGATTTTTCTTCTTTGGGCTATCACTAATTGGTCTCCATCCTCCTTAAAGCTGAAACCAAAGCCAACTGAGCAATGAATAGACATAATTTTAGAACTGATTTACTCTTTTACAGTAAATGAAAGATACTTCCTCAAAGAACATGCATCCTCCAATTGATGGCTTAGTTTAAATATTGCTTGATATAAAGCCGCAGTGAGCACCTTAATACCAAAGGTAACATAACTGAACATGATAATGCAGATAGAGTAGCAAAACAGTAATTCATAGTCAATACTTCTGGGTTTTTTCCTCTTTCTCCCTCCCCCTCCCCCTATTTTGCACTTAAAAAATAGTATTCATTACCTGAAGTTCTCCACCATTAAAATTCCATATACAAAGAGATTTTGGCTTACACATTGGAAGGGAGTGGTTCTACCTGTTTAATTTATGAAACTAAATTGAATTTAATTCCCTGATTTTGTGTATAAACTATCTGGTATGTTCTTGAATTTCTAATTCAAAGAATAACCACAGAGCTTATTTCTTAGCCAACAAAAGAAATGTTACTGCAAATGTTGTACATGTAAAATGAATATATTTTGATGATTATTTAATTGACTGAATGGAAAACTTGCAAATCTGGTGTCAATTACCTCATGTCCTAAGCAGGGAAAATATATAACACATTCAACCTAATATATGGCTATAAACATGATTAATGTATTTTCAGAATGCCCCACACAAGCATTATTTTCTGAAGATGACATTTTAATGATAGTTGACATGCAGTATGTGGCACATGTTGAAAATCTATTGTGTCCTTAAATCTCTCAATGTATGCACATACATGCATAAAATCCCCATGGCATGTATTCTCTCACTGAATTAATTTACATTCCTAGGAGATCCATGCCATACCTATTTTCACAGGCTGGGAGTTTAGTTAGTGCAGTTCCCTAAGTTGGGTTACTCAATCCAAGTGTCTTCAGCTTAGATACTAAATGATCCTCTGCATGTAACCCATGCTTCGACTTATAATGCCCCTCAAAATGTTTTGATTTTGGCCCTCCTCATCAGAAAACAGGCAGCATGTTGGCTGCATGATTGCCTCAAGGCTACTGCACTGTAATGCTGGCCTGACCCAAGTTCACGCCAGGCTTTGAACATAGCCTTTGAGCCACTTTCCTCTCTTTCTCCATGTTATTTAGCACTACTCCTCTACTCAGCACATTCTCAAAAGGACCTGGCTCCTTTTAACCAGAAGGGTCATCTCTTGGACACAAGCACAGATCCTGTGATCTACCTTTGACTGAGACCAGCTTCCACCTTCCCTGCATCTGTACTGGAGACATGAGCCCAGGAAAGTCTCTCCTGCCTGGCATCCTTGGTGTCTCACATTTTTATTTCCATCACCCCCAGGTGTTTATTTTAATGCACACAATGGTTAGGCCTCTGCCTGGCGGAAAGAAGTACAAAAGCAGCAGAACTTTCAGGTGCTTTACATACCAAAGGAAAAAAAGCTACTGAATGCCATTTAACCTATGCCTACCTTGCCTTTACCTATTCCAGGTAAGGAATAGGCAACAGTGGCAAAGCCATAATGCTAATGTGGAAATACAGCTGTGGTAGTACAGCAAAACAAGGACTATTTTCCCTCTTAGCAATATCACACTACTACACTGTTTGGCCCAGCATGGCTGTCTCCCTGTCAAAGGTGGAGTCTGACTCTGACCGAGCTGAGAATGGGTTTGGTTCACAGAAATCATGCTCAAAATGTGGAGCTGCTTGGTATTTTTGCAAGGCAGTGACCTCAGCTGGCCAGTGCCCCAGGAGACCACGTGTCATCATCAGATTGCTGTGCTGGCACAAAAAGTTAAAACCACCCGGCTGCCCCCCACTGCTCCGACCTCAGAGGGAACAAACCCAAACAGCGCTTGGAGGCAACGAGGCCAGTAACTGAGTTCTCCCACTGGCTGGCTGAGTGGGTGGGTTTTGGCACTCTCAGCCCATTCCTAAAAGCCATATCTCCTCCTGAAGGGTGGGAAGGATCCCTGTCCTGGGAAATAACTCAGGGAGCAAAGCCTGTGCGTGGGGGTATTTCCGGCGTTGGAGAGATAGTAAAGGGAAGCGGCTCCAGACCAGCGGCTGGCGGGGTGTGCTGGTGTTTGTGCCAGATGGAGGCAGCCACCAGGCACCAGTTTAACTCCTCAGCAACATTCACATTGCTAAGCCCACTTCCAAGTGCAGCTGAAACAGGAAGGAGAGCTCCAGTTTACTAGGAAACAGCCTGGATCAGCCAGTGCCAAAAACCATTTGATCCCTGTTTTCAAAATTTACCTGCTCAGGAAAACAATTACCACCTAATCAAACACCACCTGATTCTCTTTTTACCTAGATAATGAAGGAAACCAGTTTTCTCCTAAATGTTTGAACCATTATGATACATGAATAATCTTTTGCAAAACAATCCAAGCTTGTTTATGGCACAGAAAAACAAACAGCAGGTGGGAAAGTAGAGTATAACCACGCAAAAGCAACTGATGTCTGCGTGTGTCAAGTAAAATCTCTATAGGAAGACAAAAATCCAAAATCATGCATGTATCACACACATGTATCACAATCACAGATGCGTAACTCATGTACTGTAATAATATTCAGTGCTGTCCATTTCCAAGTGGGCCTAAAACACACAGCTGAAACACATAGATTTGGTGGAGAGTAGATGGGGATGAAGGGGATATCAACTATCAAGAAATAAAGAAGGGCCCTATGCCATTGAAGTGCCAAGTCCCAGGAAAACCTACAAGAGCATTTGCACAACTCATGTTCTAGAGCAAATAGAGAAATACCTGGGAAACAGGGGAAACAGGGGGTGGTTGAATACTACTCCAGGTTTCCACGGGAAGTTATGGAGTCTCCACTAGTGGGGATAGTCAAAACCAAACCCAGGCACAGCCTTGAACCACTCACTGTAATGACCCTGCTTTGAGCAGAGGGATTGGTCTACTCAACCTCCAGAGGCACCTTCTGACCTCTGTGATTCTGTGAAAGAGACATCAAAGTAAACTGGACCTGTGTTCAATGCCTGAATTTAAGGACTATGTGGGGAGGTAAGTGGAAACACAAGCCATGCAGAGCTTAGCAAAGGAAGGGAAAATTTCCCCTGCTTCTGCTGTGTGGTGTTGACAAAGATAAAAAGGTGAAGGAAGCCTGGTCCAGTATTATGGAATTTCTTTAGCTCTCTGCAGCTTTTTGTGAGAGCTCTGTCTTTCCCATGCAGATTATCTTAAACAATGTTACAGTATTGTAAACTTCTTGCACCTGCAGGTTGCTTTGCAGTATTGTTATCGTTTTAACTGGATAAATGCTTAGGAATGGATGTCTTAGTACTTGACCAATCCCCTCAAGGGGTGGATGGCAAAAAGACCAATTACTTTATGTCATTTAACACACTCTTGCGAACTAACATATAAAAGCCTTCGGAAAGATTATTAAAGTGCTTCCATTAATCCTTGAGCTTGGATTTCGTGCCGTTCCTCTACTCATCCGCGGTGAGAACAGCGACACAGTATAACCACTGGTTCTGCAGAGCTAGTAAATAAAGATGTGGGCTAGGACAGTCCACACAAAGGTTTCCCCAGTGCATGTAAGTTATTCTAGTGAGGGTGCAAATGGCTGACTGGGGGGCTGTTGCAGTACAGTGCTGGCTGTCAAGAAGAAATTCCTTCTGCCAGAAAGAAAGGAGCAGTTTTCCTGCAAGGAATGAGCAGCTGAGAGAAATTTTGCAGCTCCAGGTGAACCTCAACTGTTGCCAAGCTGCTCCCTCCCATCAGCCCCCTCCTGTCTCCCGCCTCCCCACTTTCCCCTATACTTCAGCCACCTGGAGCTGCAGCCCTTCCCTTGGGGTCCTCCTCAGCCTTGGAAACGGCATGGTATTTGGCTTGGAGAGGGCAGTTTTACTATGAGACTTGTTACCAAGGAGGGTGCTCACTCCCAGCCCCATGAAAGTCTCAACAGGCAGCCGTGTGTGCTATGGGCCGGGGCTCACACAGGACCCTGGCACACATCACTCATCCTTACTCCCTCCTGTCACCCCTACTTCTTCCTCATGTTCATCCCCTCCCTCCTGCCCCAGCACAGCCATGCTGCACAGACAGCTGCCCGTTACTACTCAGTAGTTGCTTGAATCCCACTAAATGCTTGTCAAACTGCCCAGAGAGCTGAAAGTGAGCTCTTTAAATTACATTTGTTGAAAGATCCCTGGTGCCTGTTCCTACTTTTCGTTTTCAGCAACTCTCTGAAATCATAGTTTGTTTTACAGTGATGTTTTGTTTTTCTTTTCCTGCATCCAACCTATAAGTCATGGATGATGCATATTAAACACATTAACTGGGTTTCAGCGGGGCTGTGCACCATGTGTGCATAAGGCTGAGGTCTGGGACAATGGCATTTTTGTGTTTACTTTCTATACTGGGAAACTCTGTGGTGTGATGCTCCCTTATGCACAGCTCTGGACAGACATTTGGCCTCATTTGGAAACCAAGAAAGAGGTTGTATGGAGGGGAGAGGCAAAACTGCTGAAGCCGTCTTCCAGGAGGAGGAGGAAAAAGCAGAGTCTGCTTGATGGGTTAAAGCAAAGCCTGGAAATCAGGACTGCTTGGATTGATGCCTGACCACAGCTGACAACGGACACGTCTCTTCACTTTCTATGCTTCTGTTTCCCCATCCGTGAAATCTGGCCCTCCTTTCTCAGGGAAGGTATATAGAGGACGTGTTTTGAGCTCCCCTCACAGAACCATTTCTTTGTATAGAAAGAGCTCTCATGTATTTTTAGAAGAGTTTTTAATTAGAAGGAGAATAGCTCCTTCCATTTAAGAAAAACTGAGATTTTTGTTCTTATTATACACTTATGACCATACAACAGGGTTTTTTTGGTTTTTTTTTAATCCTGTGCCTTTCCAATTTTGCTATTAATATGTCATAAGAAAATCACGGATGGTGTCCAAATTCCAATTCATGAGAATGGAATTAACATCTCCATTAAAATGAAAAAGGGGGAGTAATGTGGGGAAGTCTCAGAAGTGCTGGCGGGTAGTAATAGTTGGACTCATCTCTCCCGTCCCAGTGACTCATTCTGCGAATGGATAGTTCCTCTGTTGTCTTCAGACATTTAACACCTCTCTAACAAGATTTAGCATCAGCTGGGATGTGTGAACAAATAATATGGAGCAACCTGAGACTTCCTAGGACATCTGTCTCTAAGCTGTGTCAGGGCCTGATTCTGTCAGAGGTGGGTAGGAGTTGGAGAGGCTACACATCAGCCTTTTTGTTTTTAATACCAGCAGTGGGGAATTTTGGTTACAAGTCATCCCTCCCAGATCATGTTTCTGAAGATGTAAAGAAGAAAACAAGGTTCAGAAAAGAGCAGCCTGCCAAAAGGAAGAATATTTTAAGAAGATCTTTCTGACTCTCTCCAGATTATGTGTAAATTTAAGTTACTAAGAGAAAATGAGAACCATTTGTTTAAAGTTCAAATCCTGTCTGGCCTTTACTAGGCTAGGTTTCAAGCATCCTGTTTTGCCTAATCTCTGTGTCTCAATCCATCACCTTGATGCAACTTCCCCATGAGAGATCTCCATAGCTCTATCCGAGAAGTTGGACATGGGAACAAAAATATCAGTGCTGGAGCTCTCTCCTGGCAAGTTTTGTGTGTTGTCAAGTGTTTGAGCACAAGAAGCATATGAAATACCCCAAAGCTGTGTGGTTTCAAGTATCTCAGGCTGAGTAGGTGTTAGAAAATTGAATTCAAACCAAACCCTGTTCTCAAACTTTTCTGACTTTTATCTTCAAGGGAACCCCATAGGCTGAGTTTGGGCTGTGGATTCCAAAAATCTGATGGTGCCTCAACTCGCTCTTGTAATTTGGATGTCATGGCTCTACCACAGTTCAAATTTACAGCAGTCCCACCTCAACTGTGTTGAGACAGAAATCCCAAATTCAGGAGTACATGGGACAGTCTGGAAACAAGTACTGAATATTAATTTTTTTTAAATCCAGTTTTTCAACAAGGTTCCCTTGTAGATATTACAAGTAATTTCCCGATCTGAATTATGTAAAAACAATCCAGAATTTATATGTAAGTGCTAAAATGGTTCTCTTCTTGGGGAAAACTTGAGGATCCTATAAGAAAAATGTAATAAAAGCAGTGTGGCTTCCTGACATTTCCAGCATACTATAATTCATTCTGTGTAATTTATAAGTCCTCAATTTATTTTTCATAGTTCTGAAAGCTCTATGTTTCATTGATATATTCCCAATGAAATTTACCTCAACATATCTTTGTTTTTTTTGATGGAGAGCTCTAAAATGTTAGCCAAACTATAGGCACTGAAGGAAAATCCCTGCTCCTAATAATCTCTACTCCTGCTTTCTGGGAAATGCCTTGCCTTCCCTTTTTTTTTTTTTTTTTTGGCCAGCAGCACACGTGCATACCCTGTTCTGCCTGCAGATCTCCTGTACTTCTCTCTTCAGGGAGGATGTGCAGATACCACCCCCTTAACAAATTACAACGAGCAGCACACACTTTTTTTACCACCAACTTTTTAAGGCAACTTTGGTTGGGCACCCACAGTGCAGACACACCCAGGAAGACCAGTCAGCTCTCTTCTGGTGTCACTCACGATGACAAGAACATGCCCAGCCAGTCAGAGAAGCAGGCTATGAGAGATATTGATGAAACCACTCCTATTCATCAGACAAGGTCAGAGTCAAAAGGGAAATGACTTAGTACTGCAGCTATTGTCAGTCACCTACCAGGTAAAGAGATGACTGTGCTCAGGAATCTGTTTGCCGTTGCCAATAGTTTTTTTTCACAATATATATCTTTCATTTCACAAATACAAAATCAGGCCTATATCACTCAACAAAACCTTTGCTGCAAGCACTTTGTCAGGTTAGATGGTCACCTGTAAGAACACTGAATATTTTACAGGCGATGGAGATATAGGAAGATGAACTTTTGCAGCCTTTGATAATCAAACTGTTTTAATCATGAGAAGACATGATGAGAAATCAGTGGTTTCCATTATCAATTACCATGGTGAGGGGAAAATGGATGTGATTTTAGAAACCAGAACACTCAAGGGAGGATGCAGTCCAGTATAAGCGATGGGAGCTGAGCTTTTGATAAACCCCCAAAGCATGCATCTGTGCTGACAAGTGGGAAGTACTTTCTGCTTCCTTCCATGCCCGGGATCTTCTTAATTCCCTCACAATAAATACAGGAGCCCCATGGTGTAACTGCTGTGACAACGTGGGATGACTGGTGCTGCTGCAAACACATGTCCATCTCACAGAAAACATTCCATGGAGCAGAAACAGAGAGGAGAAAGCCTCATCTCATGCCATCGGCCCCCACATGTGGCTGATGGACTTACCTGCCCCACAGGCCTGCTGAAATGCTTTTCATGGACTTACAGGACGTTGAGGTACTGAATACTACTGACCATAGGTGATGGTCACTGAGTGGTTACTGAGATGGTTGAGATTTTCCTGAAAGCCCTGACTCCTGAAGCCATCCAGTTGCATGCAAAGCTCAGTTTCCATTTTAAAAGGAAAGATTTCTAGCCCTGGTAGATGCAGAAAAGTCCTCAAAATGTGGCATCTGAGGGCTCCAAACAAAGTATCCAATGCAAAGATATGAAATTACATACTTTTACATATCTTACTATTTTACAATCAGTCTTGCAATTAACTTTTTAAATTTCTGACATTATATGCTTAGGAATGGAAGTATCTGCTCCTTGACCTCAGAAAAGTCTTGTAAAACTGACAAGTTATTTCATTAAGATATAGCAGCCATTGTACTACAGCAGCCACTTCTAAAATCTTTTCAATTGCCCAAGGTAACTAAATAACGATACTTCATTATCCACAGGTTGCTTAAGCATTTTCTATATTAAGTGCAGGGAAGTTTAGATAACATCTAATTGCAAAGAGAAGCACTGGAAAGTTTCTGAGGGTGGCAACTGCATACCTAAATGACACTTATTTATTTAGAAGTGCTTAAGACATGCTTTTCACTTATCCTAGGCAGACACACAGCCTTGAAATCATATCTCATGCAATATCACTTGGCCCAGTGCCTATACTTGGAAGAACTTTTTCATCACACCCAAACTAAGAAAGTCCTCTCCCAGTTTCTATCACTTAATCATCCTTCTTCTGCAGACACCACCCAGAGTAAAAAACTGGGGTAAGCACAGAAATCCTTGCTTAACTACAAGACTACAGATTAATCTTTTAAACATGTTACCAAAATAATAAGAAAAAATACAAATTCCCCAAGTTTTGACTGCCGTGATTAATTCCAGACCTAATTGTTCTTCAGCTGTATTAAACTCTGAACAGGGGTATCCTGACTGAAACACTGACACAACTGTAGCAATGGCAGTGAGGATGTGATGTAGCAACACTACAAGCATGGCAATGGAGTAGTCCATGATTCAGTGCTGACAATCTTTAGTAAAATTGTGGCCATGAGGCATAGTTTCAGAATTAACACTTACAGGACAGGAAAGCATGTTATTGTCATTGAGCTGCAATGACCCACTGAATACAAGCCACAGAATCAGTGATTGCCTCTATCACACATTCACTTCATGCTGAGCTGATTTCAGTGGTAAATATGTTCATACAGGCAAGGCCATACCCACAACATTCTCTGTCATCCCAACCCTATTACACAAATATGTTGGAAGCCCCTTTCAAAAGAACCTCCAACAACACCTTTTAAAAATGTCTTCCCTTCCCCCAGCCACAGAGCAGCATACATCAAAAGAAGCTTTTCAATACTGCAACCCTAACCCTCCCTCTTAGAAACAGGCACTTTGTGTTTCAGATAAGCTGGACCATATTTGGCACTGCTCCAGCCCCGTTTGGAATATGCACATGTAGCGGTAGTTTGTTAATTGTAGAAATCTTTACCATTGCTCACTTTCAGTGAGGCACCTTTCCAAGGGAAGGAAGCTTGTGCAGCTCCCAGCCAGAGAGCGCTGTGTTCAGCAGTGTACAAAGAAAAGCTTCTTACTCCAGGCAGGCGCACGCACATGATTCCAATATCCTCACTCTGAGTTTGGAAGCTGCAGCTGCTACTTTAGACCACAGCAGCTGAAAACACCCCAGGGGGAAAGCAAGCTAGAGGTTCAGATCCTGTATGCAGAGCCATGACAACAGCGTGGTTTGAGCCCTGCTGCAGCGATCAGCCATCGGTGCAGCACATCATAAGGTGCTGAGAGAGCTTTCTGAGGCAGGTAGGCATGCAATGAGTAAAAATAAAATGAAAACAACCTGGTTTTCATCAAGAGGAGAAGTGAGCAGAAGAAGCCATGGCAGAGGATTGTTCTTATCTAATTATTTTCTGGACAGGAAAGTGATACTTGTGCATAAAGGCAGCGCTGCAGGCGATTTGCACAAATGTGTCCAATAGCACCAGAGAACCAGAGACAACACACATCTAGTCACAGAATCAGGCCCTTAACAAGTAAGGATAAACAAGGGTAGCACCAGAGCATACTCTTCTACTTATCACCTCTCCTCCTTCTCCAGATCTTACTCTTCTCCTGTGGGGCCTCTCTGCTCTGCTCAGTTGGTGTCATTGCTATAACATTCAGTGACACTGCAGGGAGAGAAGAATCTACATCATCAGGATGTGTTTGGGCAAGCCCAGTGTGGGCTTGTTTGGCCTGATCCTCTGTAAAATGCTAAATATACTGATAGTACTTCAAAACAGTTCAGTACTTTATCCATATCCAAGAGTGTATGGCTTTAATAAAATCTGCTTTGGAGCACTTTTTGGTGTGCTGTGGGTCTGAGAATTCTCTGTGGTTTGTGGTCACTTGTTTTTCTAATATTTTGGTCAGTGTCCAATCTCACTTGTGTAGCTGGATATACCCATGTAATTTCTGGTAGAATTGAATTTTCCACACAGCACAACTTCATAGCCCTCTGGTGTTCCCTGACACATGAAGAGAGGTTACCGCCAGCTTGACCAACTTTTATGTATTCATACTTTCAAGTAAGGGGCAGAATAACATTAACTGATCTCTTCAAAGTCCTGTAAAAGTGCTTTAAAGTGGCCTAGCCTTCCCAACAGGAAACAAATTTCATCATCTTCTCTTTTGTGACAGCAAATGTTTCCTGAGGTGTGGGAGACCTCAGAGGGAAAGTTGGGATTTGACAGTTTACAATCCCATCACTCCTTTTAAAGCACTCAACTACAGTTCATCAACCACCAAAGGCCTTCCACAGAAAGATGCTGGTTAGAGGGGTGCTGGGGGTGCTGCGGGGGCTGTGGTGGGCAGGGTTGCACTTAGGGCTCTCATCACCCCCAGAGCACATCACCACCACCCAACAATGAGGCAATCACAGAGTGCCAGGGCAGGATAAAAGGGGATTTCTCCCATGTTCCCCACTGACAGATCTGGCCTGAGGGCAGCCTGAAGGCATCTGAGAGACATCTGAGAGGAAGTCCCCAAGGAGCTGGTGGAATTACTTAGGCTGAGGGAGGAAGATCTGGGCCTAGATGAGGCTGCTAGAGGTTCTCCACTGCAAAGCCAGCTCCCAGTGGGGCCATTTTCAAAGTCCATCTGATAGATGTAAATCCTGCTTCAGCCTTCAGCAAATGAATGTAAGCCCCTCAGGAGATGAGAACCATCAACCACTGCGGTCCCTGAGGCTGTCAGGCCTTTTTAGCTGGATAACAATGGCCAAACCAAGGGAATGCCTTCTGGAGGAGCAAAGCAGAGCTTGTCATTCTCATCCCCCTGCAGAGCCAGGGGCAGCAGCCACAAGAAATGGGATGCAGAGACATTGCCAGGGGTCCCAGGGTTTTGAAGCACCCACTGGTGGCCTGCTAGGTGCAGGAAGTATTTTTGTCTGCAGGGTAGATCAGACTGGGGGCATTTGGCCACTCTCATAAGCCCCTGAGGTGGCTCCACATAGGGCAGATTAGGGGCACATCTGTTGGGAGGTGTGAGAAGTCTGTGGGAAGAGATGCCCTATCTTGGTCACATGCTCCAGGATTAGCCGATCACCCGCACTGCGGTCAGAAAGCAATGTCCCTCCAGGTCAGATTGGCACTGGTCCCTGGGGGTTATTTTACCTTTCTGTGCAGCACTGAGCACGGCCACATGTCGGGGTTCCTTTGGGTCATTTTGGCCAGGTGCCAGCTGCTCATGTTCTACAAAGGTGCCCCTCATCTGGGGGAAGAAAAATTTCAAGACTCCCAGAGTGGCTCCAAGGGTCAACCCCAGGGACTGCTTCTTGTTCCCTGTGGCACAAAGCACAGCACCTTATCAGGGCTCCTCTGGACTCTTGTGATCATCAGTCATTTAACTACACCAACATTCACGGATAATTTCAAGTGGGCATATAAAAAGCAAACTCTTCGGTCCTTCTGGTCAGGTATCCTCCAGGCATGTAGGGCCTCTAAACAGGCCATTGCTTTTCAGAGTTGGATGCCCACCTGTCTAGCCACCTCCTTATCCATGTCAGCAACAACCTTCCTTTTCACTGCATGGCTGCAGAATTCATTTAAAAGTTCATCAGCAAGCTTTATTCACACTTCTGGAGAGTAAAGTGTATCCCCACAGACAGCAGGGACATGAATTGCATTGCACTGGCCCAGCAGGCTTTGGTCTCTTGTAGTTTCTCAGTGCCTGGCCTGGTTGGGCACTTTCTCCCATGAAACTTCCCAATAGAAGCTCAGTTAATGCCAGCCATGGATATTTTCTCTATTAAGAAGCAGACACCAGTTCTAGAAGGGGCTGGACTGACACCACCAGCCCTGTGTTCAGAGCCCACCCATGCACCTTGACCATAGCTCAGCTGGCTGGCGGAGGCTGGATCTGGTTGTGACTGCGGGGAGCTGGACTCCAGCAGGTTCCACCACTCATGGGTGGAAGCCCCCTTAACACATCTCTCAGGCTCCACACTTTGCTGTCATCAAGCGTAGGAAACAGGGAAGTTCATGGTCAGATCTTTTGAATTTAGATTGCAAAAAAAATATCATTCAAGAATGTAGATTTCCTTGTCTACATCATATTCTGGATTTCATGGCACCCGTGAGGAAGAAAAGCTCTGTCTCATGGCATAGTTCTACAGCCCCCATCCTCCCCACCAACTGAAGCTCTGACAGAAGAGACGTCCCCTACATCAACAAACGCTCCTTGCATGAGGAACTGCAGGGTAGAAATAGGTACCACCATGTCAGGTGGAGTGGCACAAGTTTCTGCTCCAGTCTGAAGACATTGGAGGAGGTAAATGCTCCTGGAGACATGAGTAGATCACTGGGTGACAATGAGCCATGAATGGGATACAGGCAAAAGTATTCCCATGTGTCAGGCAAGAAAGGCAACCATTGTGTAAAGCCCTGGTGAGAACTCACCTGTACCACTATGGACATTTCTCATTCATCAGGTTCTAAAAAGACAAATTCCATTTGGGATGAAGGCAAACAATGCCTGAGCAGTTGATTAAGGGCATGGAGGACATCCAGAAGAGGAAAATGACTGGAATGACAAGAGAAAGGCTGAGACGGTGGCCATTCCTTTCTAGAAAGATCTCAAGAATTAAAGCCAAAGGAGGAAAAGTTTACTGACATGCTTGGAAAAATAGTGTAAAGAACATAAAATCATTCAGAACTTTTTTTCAGAAGAAGACTTCACCATAAATTGTGAACTAGCAAATGTCACTTTGAGGCAAAGTGACACATTCACCTCTGACAGTGCCCCAATGAAATGAATGTATATTGTATCAATTCCCTTATTTACATAGTCTGAATGTACACACAAATTTTGGCACAAATGTATAAAATTACATCAATAATACCTTCCTTACTCTTTCAGTACTCAAAATACCAAATCCTAAAGGAACAAGACATTGGCTAGATTAAGATAAGCTCTGAATATCTTCCCACAAAGCGAGGTAGATAGGCAAATAACTCTTAGAAATGTTAAAGTCATAAATGAACTGTGAAGTGCATTAAGGTGGATTGACCTTGGCTAGCTTTCAGGTGCCCACCAAGCCACCCTATCACTTCCCCTCCTCAACAGAACGGGGGAAGAAAATACAATTAAAGGCTCATGGGTTGAGATATGGACAGGGAGATCACTCAGCACTTGTGTTCTCTGTTTCACCAGATCATTTTTAATAAAAACAACAAACTGCATCTCTTCATAGCAACAGAGGCCCTCTAAATCTACTTGTTACTGCTTTACTCAACAGAACTTTACACCCAAATATAGCAAATAATAAAGGAGACCCACATTACTTCTGCCAAAACTGTCATAGCCCTTCACCTTGTACATGGCTGAAACAGCTTCAGGCCCTGCACAAATCTTTCCACCTGTGAACAGCTCCTCTAGAACCCTAAATCAAGAAGCCATTCCTGTATGAACACTGAGTTCAGCACTGTTAGATGTTCTCAGTCCAAGGGGTTTTAGCTGCTTTATTAAAACATTGGCTTTAGTTATTTGGGTTTTTAAATGCCCACAGACTCCCAAGGAGTGCATTACAACACATTAAAATGTATTATATTATTGCAATATTTGTAGTAGCACTTATTAAAACTGTGTTCAGGGAGTTGGGATCATAAATCCTCCTGGTCTGCATCCATACCCGGGCTGGAGTATGTTTATGTTTGATAGATGGGCTGTAAAATGAGGGCACATTCTCACATGGGAAGTGTGAATAGTTTCTCCACTTATTTATTGCAGTTGATGTTATGTGGGGCCTGGGA
Organism: Monarcha castaneiventris obscurior; assembly: GCA_026261815.1. Taxonomy (NCBI): domain Eukaryota; kingdom Metazoa; phylum Chordata; class Aves; order Passeriformes; family Monarchidae; genus Monarcha; species Monarcha castaneiventris. The sequence continues at coordinate 50,287,199 of JAMPIT010000230.1, read as the reverse complement.
CAAACCTTGTGCTCCAGATAGAACTGACAGAAGGGGAAATGATAGTGAAAAGAGAGTGCATTGTCAGAGCCCCTGAATAAACATCAATTAAATCTTCCCGTTTATTTTCTTGGACTTTGAATCAAGCAGACAGTTTTACAAACCATTCCTGATCTCCATGTGTTCCTTGCTGTAGCTGCTACACTATTTCAACACCAAAAGCTTCCAAGTGCTCGACCTCATTCTGAAGGACTGAAAAAATGCATAAAAAAGCGCTTGGTTAAACCCCACCAACACATCCAGGAAACAGAAGCAGGAAGAGATGGGTAAGGTTAGGCTTGAACAAATGTGAAAAACATACTGTGCTGTCCGTGCTAGAAATTTGCACTCTGATGCTATTTCTCTGTTTACAGCTGGAGGCTGGTGCTAGTTGGATGACTAGTTGGAGCTTTTCATCTGAAACTGTCCCTTCTGTAAGGTTTCGCTTTCCTTCTTACACAAGGGCCCCTTCCAGGGCCGTGGTTGGTTAATCTCACTGAAGTTAAGTAAAGCAACATCTTTCATAAACATTAAAATCCTTCACTCTCTTACAAAGCAAGGGAAGACAAACCAGGCTATAACATGAGATGATGATACACTAATCATGCCTCAATCAGGAAGAAACTTGAGGGAGATCTCACCGTTTGCAAGTTGCTTGCAAATGTGTTCTTCAACCTTACCAAAATCAAGCGTGTTGTGTTTTGGCTGAAGTAAGCAAGCACAGAGAAGTGAGCAAAGTGAAATAACTCTTTATCAGAGAAAATCACAGTAAGAAAGCATTCTATCTGCTTCAAAATAATATAGGGAAAACACACCAAAATTTAAGAATGCTCTGCACTTTTCAGAAAGGAAGGTGCAGCAAGCAAAAGCCAGATATTTTAGAGTTACAGCTCTTCTGTCAAATTTCAAGGGGCAGATTTGAATGGGGCTATGGTCACAAGGGTATGAAGTAGGAAAGGTTCATTGATTGTGAGGGGAGCTGATGCTTTCGGAGCAGGTGATGACAAGGAAGGTAGTGTAGGCAAGGGAGGATGGCTTTCAGGTTGAACCTACATTTTCTTCATTTCACATGAAGAACACTAGGACTTTACATGTTTCTCTCTTATTTCCTCCTCTAAGTTCATTTTAAGTAAACATCCTGTAGCCTTTATTTAGTATCAAATACATAGCACTACCAGAAAATGTGGATGTGAGGGACATGTAAGCACCCCTACATACAAACCTTGGGGATAAGGTATGGGAGAGGCTGTGCACCCAGGTGCACAACACTCTTCTCTCACACATGCTCAGGCTCAGCCTGTTAACAATTATAAGGACCAGGGATAGAGAGGACTGTTACTTGCAGTAGTGTCACTGGGACTTCAAGATCCCAGCCACAGTACTAGGACCAGTTGCAATGCCAGCTGCTAATGTCTCTGTGCTCAGATGGAGCCCAGTGACAAGTGGTGTCCCTCAGGGCTCTGTCGTGGGACCAGTGCTCTTTAATGAGAAGAGGACCTAGCCTTCAGCTGTGCCAGGGGAGGGTCAGGTTGGACATCAGGAAGAATTTCTTCACACAAAGAGCCGTGAAGCATTGGAATGGGCTGCCCAGGGAGGCAGTGGAATCACCATCCCAGGAGGTGTTCAAGAAATGACTGGACATGTTCCTTAGTGCTATGATCTAGTTGACAATGTGATAAGTCAGAGGTCAGACTCAACAACCTTGGAGGTCCTTTCCAACCTAAGCAATTCTGTGATTCTGTAATATCTTTACCAATGACACAGTGAGATCGAGTGCACCCTCAGCAAGTTTGCAGATGACACAAAGCTGAGCAGTGCAGTTGGCACAATAGAAGGATGGGATGCCATCCAGGGGGACCTGGACAAGCTTAAGAAGTGGGCCCATGTGGACGTCATGAAGCTCAGAAAGGTCAAGTGCAGTGTGCTGCATCTGCATCAGTGCAAACCCGGATGTGAGTCCAGACTGGGAGAAGAACTCACTGAGAACAGCCCTGGAGAAAAGGACTTGGGAGTGCTGGTGAATGAAAAGCTGAACGTGAGCCAACAGTGTGTGCTCACAAGCCAGAAGGCCAGTGGTATCCTGGGCTGCATCAAAACAAGGGTGGCCAGCAAATCAAGGGAGGTGATTGTCCCCCTCTACTCTGTCCTTGCGAGACCCCACCTGGAGTGCTGCATCCAGGTCTGGGATGAAGAAGGATGTGGACCTGTAGGAGCAGATCCAGAGGAGGACCCAAAGATGATCAGAGGGATGGAGCACCTTTCCTACAAAAACAGGCTAAGAGAGCTGGAGTTATTCAGCCCAGAGATGAAAAGGCTCTGAAGAGACTTCATTGCAGCCTTCCAGAACTTCAAGGAGTTTATAAAAAACAGGGAAGGCAGATAGTGATAGGACAAGGGGAAAATGGTTTTAAATTAAAAGAAGAGAGATATAGATTAGATGTTAGAAAGAAAACCACTGTGAGTGATGAGATGCTGGAACAGGTTGTCCAAAGAAACTGTGGATGCTCCCTGGATGTGTTCAAGACCAGGTTGGGTGGAGCTCCGAACAACCTGGTCTAGTGGGTGACATCCCTGCCCATAGCAGGGGGTTGGAACTAGATGATCCTTTAAGTCCCTTCCAACCCAAACCACTCCATGATTCTATGTTGTAAACATAACATAGGCATGGTAGGCACAACGGGTGAGGGAGAAGAATGTATAGAATGGCAGTGGAAACCAAAATGATTTTATAGAGTCATGAATCACAGTCAGCAGCAAGAACTGGGAATAAAAGCAACCCAGGATCCCCTTCACTTCTGTCTGCATGTCCCTGTTGATGTGCCCTCCAAAGGTGGTGCGACAGGACAAGCTATGTCTGTGTTAAACTGGCAAATCTGTCTTGTGTTCTACTGAGCACATGTCCAAACATAACAGAAACATAAACATATTAAATTATGTGTCAGAGAACAAATCTGCCCAGAAAAGTTGCTTGACGCTCCAGTGAAGAACTGCAACTGAGAACCTATTGAGGCAGCAGTCTGTAGCTATCAGCTTTGAATGATTACACTCCTGAATCCTGTAGGGAAATGGTTTTCCATAGAGGAAATGCCAGTATGAATAGGGAGGACGCCAAAACTTGTGAAAGCAGTGCTTGGCAGAGACTAATCCAGCATGTTTTGTGGCTTGCAGTATTCCCAAGCAAGGGGGAAAAGCAGGAGAGAGTAAGAGCTAGGCAGCCCCACTGCCTTCATAAATTTCAGACTCACCCAGGAGAAAGATGGAACTAGGAGCTTTCTGCATCCATGTATTCCAGAGGCGCATCAATACACTAAGTGTATAATGGTTCTGGTTAAGAGTGTATTTGGCTATGGCAGCATTCCTGCAATAAGTATCTCTCTCATTTAGTATGGTCCCATTAAGCAAGGAGTTCTGTACACCAATAACCTCAGATGGCCCCCGACAGTGGTGGCTGGGGTGCTCATGAGCTCTGAGTCCCTGGACCAAAGTGGACAAAAAAAGCCTAGAGAAGCTCTTTTGCCCAAGTCAGATGTGCCATACAGGGTCAGAGCTAGAAATAGTGTCTCTTTGTGGTTGCATGAGCTCCAGGGTTTGTCAGATCTCCCACGTGGTCAGCTTTTAACAGGCTGGCGGTATCAACTCAGGGAAACTGTGCTAAATCATTGCAAGTTTTTAACTGCAAAATTTTGCCTGAAAATGGAGAAACAATTTCTTGCTAATTGCTTTGGCAACTGATCTGCCAGTACAGTGGTGTCAGTGCCCAGGCAAAGCCATCATTGTCACAGTTCAGCCTGGGCTGAAAGAGCATAACTTCCTCCCCTTTCTTGAAGGTAGAGAGAAGCAAGGGCTGACCTTTAAGAAACTCTGCCTCACTGGTGTCTAGTAACAGCAAGGAAAGCAAAACAAGCTAAAATTTATATGAAGCCTGTGGATGGAAATCTGCCAGGTATGCACAGACAGCTTGGGTTTGCAGAGGGGGAAGGTAGGATGTATACACAGGTGGAGATAAAAACCCTGGAATTTCAGTGATTACATGGAATGTGAAGTCAGCATTAATTGAACTTTTGATTCAGATCCCAAATTTTAGTGTTGTGATAGTACTCTCTGATCAGAGATAAGAGCAGTGAAAGTAAAGACAGAAACAGATGGTTTGGGTTAGGGTCAGATTAAACTTTCTTCCTCCAAAATAGCTTCTCACACATTTCATTTAGACCTGAAATTCCATATTTTTCCTCATGCTTTCATTTGCCATATTGACTTAGACTTGGCTATTTCCTCTTGTACGTAATTTCCTGAAGCAAGACATAGCAAACCAGTGGCTACTTCAAGTAATCTCAAGTTTCATCTATTTCAACAACCATAAACCATCCAAGTAACTTTCCTTGTCTTCCAGAACCATCATTCTTTTTTGTCTTTGCCATCTCACTATCAACTCAAAATTTAGCAACCCCCAACTCATATATGCAAAAAGCTCACAGCTCTTGTCTTTTTCAACTGCATAGGGCCTGTAACATGAGTGTGTTCACTGCATATTGTATCTTCCTGTTACTCCTTCTGTAATACTAAAATCTGATTTGTTCATGTCCATTCACCTATCCAGACCTTCAGCAACTTCTGTCCTGACAGCCACAAGTTTTTTCTCTATTACCTGGGTGATGTCCATGTAAAACAGAATTGGAAACTTTACCTTCTTTGCTAGTATTTGCCTAAATACAATCACTCTCTTCTGACACCATCACTGACTGCTTGTTTTTTCATGACATCATCTTCAATCTTTCAGTCTTGATCTTCAAAGACTAGGTAACAGCCCTCCCAGTTACCTACACTAGGTTTCTATCTTCCTTTAACTCCGTCCACTCTCAGTTATGGATCTTAAACCGTCCTGATTTTTGTGAATAAAAGGCATGCATGTGTGTTTGTGTGTGTGTTTGTGTGTGTCAATCTCCAATCCTAGGTATACACAGCTTACACTGCTAGTCTTGGTCACATATTTCTGAACAGATGTTCCCACACTTTGAAAGGATGAAAATATGCCTCATTATTCCTTCTTATTTATTATATTTAAATTATTTTTTCAATTGCTATATTAACATAGATCATATTTTCTTCCAAAATATGCCAAAGAGAAACTTACCCTTTTTCTGATAGGACAATATCTTCTGAGAAAGGTGCATGGCACAGAGCCTTAGCATGATAGAGTCTGACAGAGTTCCTAGGGCCAGCCTGCACGTACAAGTGACTGTTGTGTACCTATTTGTTGTTCAGCTGGGAGACCTGGTAAGACTAAGGACTGCATGACTTGCCAGGGCAGGCACACATTTGCTTTCAAGAGGATCTTCCACACAGAGGTTATGGTCCATTTTTATAACAGCATCTAGTTAGGTCAGTGGTTGATGAACTGCAATGTACTGGGTTCTGCTTCCTCCTGCTGCTTCTGTTACCCAAGCCTCAGGATATCTCCTGAAATAAACTGCTTTTAGGATTTCCTGTGGAATATAAGCCTCATGTTACCTTACTTAAGGTGAGATTCAGCCTCCACTGTGTTAAGTCATGTCAATTAATTGACATTTATCCACTTCTGGCTTCTCCCCATCAACTGCCTTTCTCCTCCCTCCTTCGCCCACTCCTTTTACCTAATCAATCCCTCATGTACTTCGGTCTGTTCAGAGTGAGCCTTCCTTCCTGCCGTCAAGTCAGAGAACAGACACAGGCTTCATCACACCAGGGAAAAAGGTATTATTATATAATACTACTTAGCCTTTTTAAGAGTGTTTAATGCTCAAAACTGCCCAAGCACGATCTGGTTCATATGACACAGAGCAGGAAATGATTTATAAATGGAGAAACAGAGGCAGAAAGGTAACAGGAGTTATGCAAGGTCTCGCAGAGAGATCATGGCAGGGTCAGAAGTCTCCTGACTTCTAACTCCAGACTTTTAACTCTTTGCTCATTTTCTAGAATGTACTATGCTTTATGTGTTTCTTTTATACCCCACATTACTAACTGGTCTACATTAGAACCCACTGTACCTTCATTCAGCATAAAAAAAGCTGAATTGTGCAGGCATGCACTGCACATGGCATGGATAAACGAGAAGTTGACTCCTTGCTTCTTTGAAGGCAGACCTCACAATGACCCTAAGGCCCAGGCTGGCATGATTCTGCCACAGTGTTGGTTCCATGGGAGCTGAAGTGCTCAGCTCTCCACTGGGCCCAGAAGGGCTGCACCCAGACTTTCAAACCACCTCCAGATGAGCTGGTTCAGCAACACAGCACAGCACAGCCACGCAGAGACACCGATGGGCTCCCTACGTCAGGCACAGGCACCGCAGCCTGCTGCTTCTCTCCCCAAAACCAGTGCTTCTCTCCTTAGGTCTGGCAAATCCAAACAGGGGAGGACTCCTATAACACTGAAAATTACTTTTGGAGCCTGGGGCATCGTGCTGGGTCAATATAGCCTCAAATTCAGAATCTGGCCTTTTACAGATAGAGCAGTATTTTAACATCTAATGAAACCTTGACTCCTTGTAATTTTTTTTCTAATACTTCCTGCTAATTTATGCATGTAAGCATATAAACATATGTTAAAAGTTTTCTAGACTTATGAGTAGATACAGGTTGGGATTTCTGAAGTCTATGTACACAGACACACAGTCACACACACATATATGTATGTATATATATAAAACCATACAGACTGTATCAAAAACAGCTGCCTACCCACTGCCTCTAACCAGACCTGAACTACAGTGTAAACACAGACAGGCATATCGCCTCTGCATGTAATATGTCTGATTAAATATTTTGTCAACCAACATGTTTTTCTGGGTTGGTAGAGGATTTCCAGAGAACTAATTTTTGTTTCTAAAGGCCTGTTGGATTTAGATGTACCCTACATTCTTCTGTTTTGTTAGATTTTTCGAAGGGGCTCAGAAAACATATCACAGTAACTCCAGAGAAAGACTAAAAATATAATTCTGTAAACTGAAGGGAAAAATACTACAAGTCGCATAATGCATTTACTTTTATGCTGAAAAATTAACTCTTGGGAAAAGAATTGGCCTGTGCTTTTCATAGTATTGCTGATTTCACTGGTCATTTAAAGAGGTCTATAGTACCCCTCATTTATAATTGCAAACAGAAATAATAACAATTATAGTAATAAGGGACTACTGCTACCTGGCAGACATCAGGCCAATTTCACTCTTTCCTCCCAGGGCTCCCAATCTCCTTTTTTCCTCTCCTCGGAGAGCAAAGAAAAGAGGAAACCCTGCCCAATTTCAGCATGGAGGTGCTGTGCTCCACTGACTTCTCTTGCTCGTGGTTTGAACACCAATAAGAGTAGAAAACTACCCCCAGTAAAAACTAGAAAGTCAGTAATATAAGAGCAAGATAAGCGCAGTGACTTGACACATATCCTGAGGCAGTGAATTTGAATCCATTCCTTGATCTGAAGTGCCAGACAACTTTCGGGTTTTTGATATGCGTATGCTGCAGTAGCTTTTATTGAAACAAAGAAGAGGAGAACAAAGGGTGAGAAGAAAAGAGAGAGCATCTTTTCCCAGTTGTGGTATATCCAGTCAGAAGATTTTACTTGGGTCCACAAGGCTTAATGCTAAAAATGCAATAACCCTGCCTCGGACTGTTTGCAGCACAGACTTCGTCTGTGAACAACTGTGCCTCTTCATCCTGATGTTTTAGGAGACTTTTATATGTATTAGAAGAGACAGCATATCTCAACAGAGGGGTCACCTGGGACAGAAGGGACTACTAGTGAATTTAGGAAGAGCATTTATTTGGCATATACAAATCTTCATGCTCAGGAATCTTCCTCCTGCCTTTCTGCTTCAAAAACTCCACAGCTCTGGCTCCTCTGCACCACTCTACCCTTTCCCTGACCAGGAGTTCATAGCACAAACTCACAGGTGAGCACAGTGAGCACAACTCTGCTGAAGCCACAGAAGTGGTGTGAATTCAGCTTGTTACTGCCACAGCACCCCTGACCAAGTGTTGATGGATGCCTTCCACCCTCCTTACGTGAGGGTAACAAACAGCTGAGCCCTAATGTCCCTAACACACCCATGCCTCTTTTCGTGGCTCTTCCCAAGCTTCTGTTGTCCACACTGAGCCAGGCCTGGTTTTAATCATTTTCCTGGTTCTTACATTCAAACCTGTTATTTTAGTGGTTCATGCTCTACTATTTTGGCTCCTACATATCCTCTTAAAAGAACTGTACTACTCCAAAATGAGTAAGTCTTTTTTTGCAGCCAAGGACTATAGAAGATTGCAGCACAAGTGATATTCCCATTTATACCACTCAATGTATGGAATTACGGTTCTTTGGGGAAATTTTAATTAGTTTAATCACATCTTGTGTGGATGACTCAAATCTACCACATTAGTTTGTGTAAAGACACTCACTTTTTTTCATTCCAGATGCATAATTTACTAATCTTCTACAGAGGAAATGTCTGGGGTTTTTTTCTATAGTTATAAACCTCTTAACATTTTCTTTTACTGAATATCATTGTATTAATTCTAGTGTATCTTCTCCTTAACTTTTAAAACATTATATGATGCTTTACTCTCATTTTCAAATGGAGGTGGCTTAACTTTTTTCAAAAAAGAAACAATGGTGAGATTTTTTAATAGTTACTCTAAGAAAATCTTTACAATATTTCTTGGCTCATTGAACAGGGATGAATGTTGGTCTAATTTAAAGGCATGTATGTGATAGGCAGATAATGGGTGGATTACCACATTCACTCTCCTGAAATCACAAGCAACCATGTAACTACCCACAAGAATTCAGAATTCTCCTTTTTATGTGCAGAGTTATCCACACAGGTGCTTCCAACACCTACAGGGCAAAGCTACTTATATGCTGGCTCCCTGCAGAAACCAGGGATTTGTGGAGCTGGAGTATTTGGACAAACACAGGAAACTGTGTCCTGTACTAATAAGGAAGACCAAAACACCTCAGCAGCTCCTCTTCTGAGGATGAGCTGACAATCTTTGCTTCATGGGGTGAGTGGTACAATCAGGAGCCTGAGAGGCTTCCCCAGTATCACTGGGATTCATCTGCTCTTTCCAACTACAGTCTTTGGCCATTCCTCACAGGAATGCAAAGAGGCTTCATAAGTTATGCTTTATGGAGAGAAACACATCTTTTTGCCTCTTGGTAAGACCAGCCAAGGCAACTCTTCCAAAATCAATACAATTTGCCATCTTAACAAGCAGGAAGCACCTTATTTTCATTTCAGCATCCTTTCAGGGACAGCAACACCAAAAAAAAAAAAAAACCCAAAAAAAAAAACAACCACAAACCAAAAACAAACCAACAACAACAACAAAAAAAAAAAAACCCAAACCAGGATGACTCTGTTAAATAATTCCTATCCCAAATTTACCAACACTGGTGGAAAGAAAACTTTGCTTCCTTGCCCTAACATCTACAACAAGAGGCCAAAGATTTCACTCTTCCAGTGCTTAAAAATTTCCACAGTGAAGCACAAACTGCAAAGGCCCATTTGAACTTGTACCACTTAGTTTAATTCCTTTGTTTATTATAGCTTTTGTTTTGCTTAAATTCTGTGGTATTTAAAACTGCACTAAATCCATCTTACCTTGATAAGCAAGCTGTGTTGCAGCCAGCACCAAGGACTGTTCAGTATCTGCTTCATGAGCGCTATCAGCAAATCAGAGAACTTTTTTAGCTATTGAGGGCTGAGGATGTGCTTTCTGACCTCTCTATTTCACAGAGACATTCATGGGTACAGAGTCCTCATTGTCTGCCTGGTAATATTCTGGCCTTTGATGCTAGAAGCGTATGGCAACACTAACAGGTAACACCAGCCCATCACGTAAATGAAAGTCCTTTGTAGTTGCAGAGCAAAAATCACAAATCATTCTTCCTGTTGTAGACCACTGAGTTTTACAGCTCACAAAGCTTCTACACACAGGGAACACCCTGAGAAAACTATGTGGGAGGTGCTTCATGGGGATTTGGTGATGACCCATCTGATATCCCAGATGCAGCTCATTGCCATAAAGCCCAGGGACCAGGGCATGAAAACCCTTTTCACATGTTGTGTACCAAAATCAAAACCAGTAAACAACCCTCATTTTGAAGAGGCTGTAGCCTATATGCTACACAGTACACACTCATCCCTTCTTGAGAGCAGTCAGATTCAAAAAGCTTGTTGCCCTTATTGTTGCTCCCCTCTTCAAAACATGCAACAGTACCACAAAGACAAGCTCTGCTGCCAGGCTGACCAGAGATGCACTATAAACTAAAGAAAAGCAGTACGATCTGTTAGCAAAAAATGACTTCAACTATTTCCCCCCTCCCAGTTCCAGTGTTTAAAGCCAGCTGCCATTCAGGAAATTAAATTTAATACCTATGATGTGATTTTTGAAAGTGCAGCTTTTCAGCAAAAGGGAGATGAAGTATATCCAGTATTTCTGAAAAATCAAACTATTTAATTGAGTGTCTGTCTGACAAGGCCATAAGCCCAACTTGACACCCCTGTTGTGAAAGCCTTGGGATTCAATTAATGGCAGGCAAAGGATGCATAATTAATATAGTAGCAAGACACCAGGAAATGAATATGTTAAGTTCCTACTGCAGTTTTAACTTTTTCACAACACACAGGTTTTTAGTTGGCTTTCTCCATAGAAGTGAATTTCCTGTTTTTCCTGGTTAAATGTATATACCAGAAATTACTCATTAAATGTCAGGAAATGCAATTTGACTGCATTACATGTTATGGAAAAGTCTGGATGGAGCAAATTATTTGGTGTCACTTATTAAATAAGACACTACCTTCCTTCTCTATTTATGAATTGCTCATGAACAGACTTATATTTTTACTAAGGATTTTCCTCCTTGCTTAAAAGCAGCAAGGAGATGACATAAACAATTATATTCACTGAGAAGGTGACATCATTCAGAAGATATTCTTGTCTCCAGCTTCAGATACTTACTATTCTCTACTCAGTCCATATGCAAAGGTCCAACACAAGGCTCTTGCATTAGTCCTGCTTACACTTTCAAAATATAAAGTTTAAATGCACAATACTCAATTTTACCTCTGTGAGACCAGACACAGAATTCAGAAGCTCCTGAATACAATCATTTTAGAAGCAGTGTTAACCTTAGCAATGGCTACCAAATGTAAAGTACAAATGTTCAGATGACTATAATATTCATATGCATTTTTGCAAAAAGACAAAAAAGGCCAGTAATTTCCTCCAAGCAAAATTTTCTAGGTAGCAAATTTAAAATCAAAACCCAGGAACCACTGTTTAATTCACAACCCTGTGTTGCTAGCAAGAACCTCCCGTTTGTATTTCCTTATCTTTGAATTATTTGGGCCATCTTATCTTTGAGCTAAGCAGGGTTGTTTGCATATCCCAAAACAGTGCATTAAATCTCCCAACACCCTTCTGGAAGCTGAGCAGTTGCACATTGCTCTTTATCTGAGGTACTGGAGCGGTTTCATTATGCAAGGTCACATAGTAAAAGTAGCTGAAGGTGAGGTGCATAGAATGGTATTTAAAAAACTGGAAGGAGGGTTATTTTAATAAAGAACAACTGTGTAACCAGTGAGCAATAAACTTCAGCAAAATTTAGTTTATGGAAGAAATATTACTAAATATCCCACAAATACCATTTCCACATATGGGAATATATGGAGAGATGAAAAAAAAAAAATCCAAAACCAGCAAAAACCCAGCTTGCAGAAATGCATATGTCATCAGAGGTACTAGGCTGTATGAACTGTTTATTGGAACTGTGTCCCATGTCAATACTGAGGAAAATAAAGAATGGAAAATAAATCTGGAATTGAATAGAGACTCTGTCACACTTAAATTTGATACTTGGAGCCCAGGCCAACATTCTGCCAGGACAAAAAAAAAGTATACAAGAAAATCAGGAATAAATCCAAGATGGAAAAAGTAAAAGTTAAATTAGCATCACACAGTGGAGAGAAATATCAATAATTAGGCAAATGCATAATAACCCTATGAAGTCTATTACTTTTATGACAGTGGGACTGGAAACACAGGCAGCTTTAGGGCTGAACATTTGCAAAGAATTAAGACTGGTTAGAATATACAATGGGTGCTGTGTACGATCCAAACAGACAATGAGAAACCAGAAGTATTCAAAGATATTTTTGATATAGCAGAATACAATAAGAAGAAATATTTCATTTTTTTTCAACCTGAGGTAACCCTTTCCTGCCCAGTCATTGTTGCCCCAAGCAGTTTCCAGTCAGCCTCTGCTGTTAGAAACACACACAAGAGTTGTAAAGAAAGTCTAAGTATACCCCATGAAAGCAGCCAAAAGCAAATGAACACTATTTGTTGTCACAATTCCTACGTTTTCCTGATTTTTCTTCTAAACTAACTTTATTTCACCTTCCACCTGTGCCTACCTCTGAGCTCCTCAGGCCATAGACCCTACCTTTGCATGTGTTTGTAAAATACCTCACAACAGATCTCACTGGTGAGAAGTTGCTGTCTGCCTCTTTTTGATGTGAGTCTGCTCTGGTTCCAGCTGTTTGAGGCCATGGGTGAGGACAGGTCTCCTGCAGCAGTGACATGCAGTGCACTGAATCTGTGATACCACTCAGGAGTCAAGGCTGTGCCCACACTCCTGTGCTCTGCTGGACCAGGGTTACATTGGGCCTATTTCAAACATACCCCAAGGTTTCCTGCAGTGTCTGGACTGGGAGAGCTCCTTCTCTTGCAAAGCAAACCATTTTTTCTTATGGAAAACTCTGGGAAAGCACTTTGAAAAAAATATCAAATACAATTTCATTTCCCAGGAGGCTGGAAAGGCAAGGAGAAGTGGCAGCACTGAGACCACTCAGCAGCCCCATGACAGAGCTGGCACCAGAGTGCCACCGTCCTGGATTCTGGCGTGGCACTGACTTCACTCAGCAGCAACAGCAACCAGGTGCTACTCTAAAGAAAGCGACTGCTCCTGTAAGAGCACCACTGGAGTTCACAAACAGGCACGTGTTTGGGACATGCTGTAGTCACCACGGCTCCGAAAGCAGATGACCATTGTTGCTGTATTTCCCAGTTTCTTATGTTACTTTGATTAAGCATATGCAAGTATTGTCTTACTAATTAGAAAATAGGTTACCCACCAAAATTTAGAATGGATTTTTTATTAGAACAAATATTTTAGATACTCACCATGACTATAGTACATTCTGTTGGAAGGATTCTGGAGTGCTTTTGCAATTATTTACAAGAGCTGCTCCAAGGCCTGTGAAAACCATGAGTATCTTTACATTAACTTCATGAATTTAGGTGCCAATAAAATGAAACCTTACTAAGAAGTCCCGTATTTCCTTTGTAACAATTGATACACCATTCATCTTTAGAAAAATATACAAATTTCTTAGCTTTTGACAGTTGAGTTTCTAAGGTCAATAAGAAATAAGACTCAAGCACAGAACAGTTCCATCAGCAGCCAGAACAGATAACATAGCCTGTATTTAATTTTATTTAATATGTTTGGTACAAAGGAGAGACAAGCTTTAAAACGATAAAACTAAAAGATCAACCAGATCAAACCAACAAAATATAGCCCCAACAAACCTATTTTGATTAATTACCAGTCTGCAATGTTCTTCTAGTCAGGGCCTCTCTTAACAGAGCCTAATTTTTTTATTTTTTTAAGAGGTAAGACCAAATTTCTTGAGCAGGAAAGACTCATTTGAGTGATTTTATTCAACTTAAATGCTACTTTTGCAAAGTCATCTATAATGGGGATCCATGTTTATCTTTTCTACCCACAAATATAACTTGTTCCACACCTCTAAAATACAACTTTCTTCAAGGTTCAGTTCAAGAATCTCGTGATGCTTACAATTTAAGAAGCTTACAATTTCTTGCAGCTTTCATACAACTGTGGGATCACCTTGCTAACTCCATAAAAATCAGAATTCCTGGACTACTCAAACTAGGTGATCCTAACATCCTGATAGGTATCAAGACTAACCTCATCAACTTCAGTGAAGAAACAGTTCTGTAAAACTCAAGTATCCAGAAGTGTTATACATAAAATCTTTTCTACAGATACATAAATATGTCTGAAAATTTAACATTTTGGTGATTACACTTGTAGTGCTACACATACACATATAAACAGTATGAATGGAAACACTGCATGCATTATGAATAAGAACACAGAGTTTACAGCGATGAACAGCAAATCCTAAATAATTTATTTGTTCTCTTTTCAATCTATTAATAGACAAGACCAGAGGAAAGTTCTCCATTACAAGTTCTGTTGCAGACAACGATTGTTCTGATCAATTAAAGTTATTACACGGTTTCTGAATACGGCAAAAAAAAAAAAAGACAGCAGAGAATGGAAGTGAGGAGGGAAGGGGGAGGGAAAGAGTAGTTTAAACCACTTGACTCATCAGAATAAATATGTAAATTCAGAATATATGGCTGAACTTTTTTGTCTCTGTATATTGACTAGCACTACAGAAAATAATTGCTACAGACTTTGCAGATTTTTTTTTTCATAGTATCTGGAAAGGAATTTTCTGTTATACTGTCATACTTTCCCTGACCCTCTTCTATTCCCAGGACAGATGACTGCATCAAAAAGAAAAGAAAAAATTTAAATTACTTGTTTGATTAAAAGAAATAAAAAATCTGGGAGAGAAATTATAGAAACAATTCTGGTGAACTTTGGTGCTTTTGTTTTTTATTATTTAGAATGGTTACCAATGGAAAAAAAAAAAAAAAAAAAAAAAAACCCACAAAACATTTCAATTATCTTTCCTTAGGTCAAGGCCTAAATCCCTGAATGAAAGTCAGTCCACTGCAGGTGTCTCTTCCTACAAATTGGGGTTGCCTGCTATTAGCTTGTGGGGCCCTCAGAGTCAGGATTCTTGGTCTGTATCCCCTGACTATCCGCTTATTTGCAGTGGGCAGATCTCAATCCTTCTATACCACCATCTTTTCCCAATAAGGATGTAGAAGCTTAATTAGGCACTGGAAAGTTATTTTAGTATCCCAAGTGGATGCTGTCATAGAAGGAAAACGTAACTTTCCATTGAGAGAACACAAGATAACTCGTGCCAGCTTGTTTCACTCCTCTCCAAGAGGCAGCTGTAGTCCCGCTAACTGGCTGTCAGAGTAGAGGGCTTTGATTTTGGAAAGGGCACCAGCAGGACAGCTGCAGTCTGCACAGAAATCCAAAGGATGGTAACTTGGACCTAGTTGGTGGTCATGTTTTCTTTGATTCTGGGAGATTTCATCTGATGCCATCTCACACAGCCCCATGCAAAGACAAAGGCTTTTCATCATCTGAACATTGGTCCCTCCAGGAAGAAATTAAATTACCTGACACAAAAAAGGGACAGCTTGGAACTGAGGCTGTTTCTGTACTTTTCAGGACTGTTGAATATGTGAATTGAAGTGCCTGAACAGCAGTTAACTTGGTGGCTGGGTTCCCTGCATCCCTACCCGGCACATGCTGACTGGTTCCTGTGCAGCACTACTCCACTGATTCTCAGCTGCCACTGGAGCCAGGACCATCACCCAGTGGGACAGGTAGCTGTGTTCCCCGTGCCCCCAGCACTCTCTGCAGGGATAACAAGGGAAATCTCTGAGCACAGTGCACTGTGCTCACCAGCAAGAAGAGGCACAGGCTGTGCTCCCAAGTTCCACCTTACTCTGAAAGACAGAAGAGTGAAGGTCTTCATCTCCCTCTCACTCTCTGGGACTAGGGCAAGAAAAGCGGTCCAGCGTTTTTCCCCTGTTCTCCAAGCACAAGGAAAGAAGGTCCAATATTCCCTGGGGAGTCTTCAGCAATTTTCCTTTCCTGCTAAAAAAGGGAGCAGTGGGAGCTGAGTGGTGTGAAAGAGCAGCTGTGGGTGGCAGAGAGGAGGTAGCAAGGGTAAGCCCTGCCCTGTGGGACTCCCCAGGCTCTCCATGTAGGACAACTCAGAGAGCTCTCTGGGCCTAGTCTATTTTCCCCTGTAAACAATAAAAATAATGACACAAATTACAGTATCCACTTCTCACAGGTTTGAATCACAATAAACTGAACTCCAGAGTTGCTTCTCAGCTGCCTCTGCATCCTCTGTTCACCCAGTGCCAAACTCTCATACAGACTTAATTTCCATTCTCTGCTGCAGAATGAACCATTCAAGGTAATTAGCTATTCTTTTTCCTTTCCTCCCCAAAACATGGAAACTCCTATGAGAGGGGAGGGCAGGGGGAGCTCTGTGAGTTTTGCTGCTGGTCACGTAGTTCATTCTGCAGACTGAGTCATGCTCTGTTCTCTTCCTGATGTTTGCAATTATGCCCATAAAGGCAACAGAACACCCAAGCCCAGGGCCCTAGCCTTTACCATTTCCCACCAGATTATGGGGTCTCTGTATCCCCTCCAGAACAGGCACGTGAACACCTCATCAATTCTCCAGTTCTAAAAGAAAGGCCTGATGAAACTGAACCATTTTTTAATAGGCTAGGTTACTTTTTTGGTACTTTCCCTTCCCCAGTGATAAACTGTATCTCTCTCCGGATAAAACAATAAAGGTAACCACAGAAAAAGTACTTAAAAATTAAGAAAAACCAAAATGAAATCACTCCTGAACAGGAAAAATACATGGACACTGTTAATTATTCTTGGGATACCCAATTTTAGTGATACCCAAAGACTTCTCTCGTTCACTGAGAAGCTTTTCCACCTGGACAAATCGAGTTAACTTACAAAAAAGGGAAAAAGAACAGCTCCCTTCTCTTACTGGATCAAGCATACAAAGTGTTTGTGGTCTCACACATCTCCTTTCAAGCTGTTTGTCTCTCCCCTGCCCTGTGTCCAGATCTGCAAACCTGGGTATCTTCCCAGTTCAGCTTCCTGATTCCTCTTACTTGCATTGAACTCTTGAAATTTTTCCATGTTATAAATATCTGCATGTTTAACTTGGATATGTCCTAATTTATCTAAAAGAATTATGGAGAGCTTGAGAATTTTCATTGTGAAATGCAGAGATGGAAATGCTAAGCGAGCTATCTTTTCCAAGTTTTAGTCACTCATTTCTATGAAACGAAGTCTACAAAATATGTTCTTTCCCTTACTGCCTTTCAGATTTTATTACATTTATTCTTTTGGTAGCATTTCATGTTTCCTTAGGAGTTTCATGGTCCAAATAAGAGTCACAGTTTCAGTGCAAACAGAAAATGAACCGCCAAACTCATAATTCTAAAAGCCACTCTTGTTTTCTTTAGAGGATGAAGCCCACTGCCTCTTATAAGCTAGTTCAAATCTCTCCTCCATATTTGCAAATTTCTTTTGTTTTGCCTGTCATCCATGTGTTTCTGTTCTCTGTTGTTACTTAGTTACTCAGGAAAAAAAAATTAAGATGCTACTATTAGTTTACTCTTATTAAGTAATTTATGTATCTATAAAATGAGCAAACTGCCATTTCAGCCCCTGTTCCTGGTCACTTGGAGTAGTTCATCGAAGCAAATGAGCTGCTTTGCCCTGTCTGCCTTCTCTGGTCACTGGGAAAGTGAGTGTTACCCCAGTGGAGGTGGCTCTTGGTCAAAGGCCAAATCATTGAACTGGCCACTTCCTGTTTCTAATTTTACACTGCAGGCACTTTCTCCTTGGAATTTTATAAAGCTCTTGAAGAAGCTCTTGGACCAAGTCAAACATGGAAACCTAATGTTAGGTTTGGAGGACGGCAGTGTAACTGTAAGAAAGAGAAGGTTTAGTAGCCTCCCATGAGCCTTGGTGGCACATTCCCCATGTATTGGAAATCCATGGGGCAGTATACAGATATCTCCTGCTTTCAGAGAAACAAAGTCATATTCTCTGTCCAGTGGTGCTCTGCTTTTCAATGCCAAGTATATTTAAAATGCTGTTGCCCAGGCAAGAGAATATACTGTGTAACACCCATACAATAACTTTCACAAGGCCAGCATGATGGCAGGTGAGTAACTTCCTCCATGGGGTTAGCAAAGGCAGAATCATGCATTGCTTTCTGGGGCTAAGCAAAGTACCTAAGAGGTTGCTTTTTTCCCCTTAAAAACACTTGGCCTTCTAGCAGAACTCCATTTCTCACAGCACACCATTCTCCTATCTGACTGAACTGTGCCAGCCAGGACAGAAGGAGCTATTTAGGAGTGTCACCTACAAAGAGGAAAGGGCATAGGATGCTGAAATCAGAAGACTTTGCACCACCTCACCCTCTCTGCTACTGCCCATATGGAAGAGGCAGGAAGATGCTTCAAATAGTCACAGTCTTCAAGTTCAACTGAGTCACCTTCAAGAACATCTTTGTAGGGGTCAGGTGTGGTTTCTTCCCTCAGAATGACATTAGAGACTCACACAAAGTTTGTGATCTGGGGTTTATGGAAAATTCCTCGATCCCACACAGCTTGACAAAAATGAAAGCACTGGAATGTCTCACAGAGGTATGGCATGGTGGACACCCTGTTAATTATTTTTACAAGTCCACTAGACCAGGAACTCATAAAGGGACCTATTTTCACACACTGTGCTTATGTTTCGCTCTAGAAGCTAGGCAACTCCAGAATAAGCTTTGTTGTGACTACTGAACATTCAAGTTACATATTTCGGCACGGAAGCTTACACAGAAAAGCCTGAAATTCTAGAGAATATGTTCTACTAGACTTCTTCTGGTTTGCTGCATCACTCTGCCAAGTACATGGGCTCAGAACTTCAGCTAGAGGGAAGAGAAGGGACACCATATGTCATCACTCGTAATATCGTGCTATTCTTACTGTTCAGCCTCTGGGGAGCCAGTACTTTTAAAGCAGCATTTTCAAAAAAGAATTGCAGGCACATTTGCAGAGAGAAGCCCAGTGACAGCTGATCAAACTGGTTAATTAGGCATCTGCATAAGTGTAGTTGTGGAGGCAGTAACTACACCCCATGCTCAGTCCCACTTGAAACAGGGCTAAATATGGGAAGCAGAACGGATCAGAAAGCTCATTGAAGTGTTACTGCTTTTGCTAAAGGAAATTGTGAATTCTGCCAAATGTGCCTTCCATGAGAAAGTTTTGATTTTCTCAGACGTTTTTGATTTCCCGTTACAAAAAAATAAAATTTTTAGCTCCAGGATTTGCTAACACAACTCACAAAAAGCGGTCATAACAAAAATCAGTGTCTCTTTTCAGCCTCATTTCCCAGTCATCTTCTTAGTCGTGTTGTCTCATGGGAGCAGTAATTCAAGTGCTGTGAGCCCCCCTTCTCCTTCCTCTTTGGCTCTTAGGCTTGAGCACATTTTCCACAGTGCACCACAGTATTCTTTTTATTCGGACTCCCGCAGCTCATGATGGAAAGAGTCATCTGAATGGGGGGCGCCAGCCCTGGAGGAGAGCAGATCACGAGAACCGCAGCTTCCATGAGTCACTGTGGTAGATGCATGGGACACAGAGATCAGGCCAGCAACTTCCAACTTTTCCCATTTAAACATTGCTTTTTGTGCCTCATCAGGAAGAGAACCCTGGAGCTTATTTTGTGATACAAATTCACATGCTTAACCATCTCTAATCATATAAAAAATAGGCTTATTGCATGGCCTGTTTCATGGCCTCTTTGAAGGCTCTGATTCCTCAGCCTGATTCTATCAGCCCTGTCCCAGATGTATCTATGACAAAATTACAGCTTTCTTTGTTTTATAATAAACTAGCAGCGTAGCATCTGGCAATGTGGTTTGGGGTTTTTGTTTTGTTTTGTTTTATTTTGACTGGAAAGAAACCTCCCAAATACTCTAGTCAAATCCCCAAAAAACATTAAATCAGCATTTTTTAACTTGTGCACAGAGGACGAGGGAGGATTTCCTGACTCATCAAGTGAGAACACAGGCATCTATATGCCAGCACACAGGTGGCTGTCACATAATCTGACACCATGGTCAGAGGGAATGGGGACCCCTCCATCACCACACACCCTCACCATGCAGGTCAGCCAGCTGGTGGGGAAAAGATTTTGGACAAATCCACCCGGGATGACACCCATCCACATTGTGGGTCAGTTGGCAAGAGATAGGGCTCCAGGCCTTCTGTCACACACAGTGCCTTTTCCTGTACTCAGAATAAAGCTTTCTGACTTCCCATGTATGCAGTATATTCCCCCTGCTCCTTTTTATCATTCCATGTTGTGAAGGCCCTGTCAGTGAAATGTGCATTTCAACAGTGAGTCTCTCATAGCTCTCCTTATCTTTAATTTCCTTCCACTATAGTCTATTTTATAGAGCCTTTCCCTTACTGGCAATTTTTTTCCCTTTCCCATTTCAATTGCAATGGCCTTTGCATGATCAGGATCAAAACTTCTCACAAGTTAAGGGAAAGTCTGGAGGCAGAAGATGTCATTTAGGTCAAAGAAGAGATGCAGGCCAGGGCAATAAATGTGTTTGTCCTTTAGGTTTAGTTTAGCCAGATACCTTTCTAGCCTTGTATTCTGTGACAAAATAATTTTGTTTTCTTAATTATCCCTTTAAAAAAATCAGTGTCTTTTTTTTTTAGATTAGGCATAAACAGCAGGAGCAGTAGTAATCATTCATTTTATCATCAATTTTCTTAGAAAGGGCCTGTAGGGGAGGAAAGAAAAGCCTCATCCTTGCTAGAAATGTCTTCTTGCAAGCCAGGGAAGGATCTGTCTCCCTCTCCTAGGTTCTGCCCTCGTCCCTGGATAGCCATCAGTTTTGGAGGAGAGCCAAAGTGAATTCTCTGTTTCTAAATAGTTCCTCTCGTACCCTCCAGAAAGTTGCAGTAGTGTGGAGGATGGTGAAGGGGCAGAAAGAAGAGGAAAGCCAGGAATGCCCAGGCCAGAGTGAGCCTGGGCTGTGTTACAGGGATGGTGGCACTACAGCTTGGCAGCAGGGAAAGAGAGCAGCAAAATATTTGGGAGGGTGGGGAAGAGGCTGAAAAATCAGACCAATATTCTCCTCAGTTTGACTGATGCATGAGACATCCTTTGCCAATGTCTCTGGAGGACATTTTTGCAGTTCATAGGAAATTAAGGAAAAAAAAGGAGTTTTCAAGCCAGTTGGATGAAAGACAAATTTCTAGAAAATAAAAAAATCCTCAAAAACTGTAAATACTGCTTTTCAGCAAGCTCTGAAAATGCCTAATCAAACAGTTTGAAAAACCCATAAACTGTATGTTATTTACCCTAGCAGTAATACACAGTTTTCCTTTTGGAAACACTTACAAGCAGCATGTACAGTCACAGAAACTGGGAATGTTTCATGCATTATTAAGTAAAAAGTGGGATGAGAGGGGAGTATTTGATGGTGAATGTAATATCCAAGGAATATTAATCTGTGAATAGCCTGATGATCTCCAGTTCCTGTAACTGAAAAATTCGCTTATGAATGCCTGTATGTTCCCCCACATCACACAAGGTTGGTCATGCAAAGCTTCACTCTTTACTGTTCATGGCAGGTTATCCTGAGAAGGCAATGGGTCTCCTGTTTCAGGCCGTAGGGAGGGTCACCTTGTAATAGCACAGTGTGTAATGGGTTTCATTGCGCCTGGGAACCAAAGAATTTGACCTTTGAGAGAAATAACATGAAGCAAAAAATGCATTCAGATCACAGTTAGGCTGAGCTGAGAGTACAAGTGGCAAGGGAGTGCTTTGAACCTTGTCCATGTGGCCTCACTGTGGCTCCACAACAATAAGTCCTCCCCTTTGAAGAAAATGTATCAGTGTTTTAAATTTAGGAAGGGAAAGGAGAAAATTCATTAAGGGTAGTCCTATCCCTAAATATTCAAAAGTCATGAATCAGGAATCAGATGTTTGAGGAACTGCCATGAGCCAAAAAAAAAAAGTTGGAAACATTTTTATTTTTTCTGGGGTTTGTGGCTGTCTTAGAATGCCCCTGGGTCATACTTTCAAACTTCTTCACAGTCTGAGGAGTAGAAACTGATTTCTATAAAAATGAAAACTGAGATTCTCACCTAATTAAATGTCTCCGGGAATGAGAAGTTACAGGGAAAAAAACCATCAAGTATCACGAGACCTGCGATAAAAATCACAGGATTTGGCAACACTGAATTCATCATGAGTTAGGAAGTGATAGCACTTGTTCTAGCTGAACAGCAAAAAACAAACAGGCATAAACCTTATTCAAAAATATTTTGCAGGCATGACTGCCAAGCTGACAGTCAACTTCAGCTGGCTGTGAGTAATGCTATTCATTATTTCAGAATATTCATATAGCCACTAGGTATTTCTGGAAATCCTTGAGAATCCTGCATTTTCCATGATGCCAGAATGATTAATTTGTATTGAAAGTTTGTTACTTGCCAATTATCCATCTACTGCTTAAAAATCTGAGTCACACGCTCAGCAGCCAGAAACAATACCATGCTGTATGTTTAGACATCCGAGATGCATAACGAATATTCAAAGGAGAAAGTTTGCAATCAAACCACAGGCTGAAAGTTATGCACTGAAACTGTTTAGCTAAGAAGTGAGAATAATTAACACCTTCTCAAAAAGCTAGACTGATTACAAGAGAGTATGTGTTACTCAGGCAGTTACATTCATAGCAAATATTATTTAAAATTAATACTTGGATGACCACAAGATATTCATCCTAAATACAAACAGTATTTATAGTCTCTTCTAGAGAGAATATAAACAGATTCCCAGTTTCCACTGCAGATTTCAGACCATCAGCTTAGCTCTGCTTGTACAAAAAATAGATGAAGCAGATGTACTTCTTAGCCAGTCAGTCTGTTTTGGTCCATCTATGCAAACTCCCCAGTAGAGCTAGATTTGCAGTTCAGCATATATTCAAGGTAAACAGTGCACCGTATGATTTATATATGGGTTATCGTTCAGCCAAAGTCTGGCATTTCATTGATATGCCTGTTATTTAGATGTATTCAGAAGCCTTCCAATGCATATGAGTTTTTCCCTTACAGTCACTGTATTCTCAAAAGAGATGCAAGAGCCAGATCTTTTCTATTCCCCAAGGTTAAAGGAAAAAGTGAGATGTCCTTTGCTTTTTCAACTCTTTACCCAGCTAGAATAATTCATCTGCTGATATTCATAAGGTGACTTCCACCAGCAAATGTAAAGATGTCAGGAGGAGAATTTTTAAGCACATATGTAATTGTTTATGATTGGTATCTGCTTTTATTTAGCATACTTGCTAGTGCTCTCTTTCTGCTGCTAGTCTGTAAGAATCTTCTTAGCCCAAGAAATCTGCTCTTTGGGGAACTATATTTCATGTTCTTTCACTCTTTGCAAGCTCTGCCATAATAGAATCAATGTATCAAATCAATCCCGCAAAGCAGCCAGAGTCTAATGGTAGAAGTCGGAGACGGAGGTGTTTTCTAACGGAAATTTTGGCAGGAAGGGATTAATCTGAGTTTGCCCATTTCCTATGCTTCTCCTTCCCTTCAAACACAGTGTAGGAGAAGCAAGACATGGAGAAAGTGTCTTGTTTGATCCCTGATAGTATTTTTTTTTTTTTATTTTACCCCAGAAATTCTTGCTGAGAAAACCCTCTGAGATTTTTGAAATCACATCGTTGCCACTAAGTCCCCTTGATAAATAAAATATTCCACCACGTTTTTTGCAGCTCGGTACATCTCGCATTCCTGTGCAACACAGAGCAAGCACAAGAGCGTCACAGGGTGCCAGCAGAGCACCCCACTGCTCCTCCAGCTCTGTCCTTCCAGGAAGTACAATTCATAATCCTGGGCACAGGCGTCTGCAGTGGGGCACTGTTCCTCTCCAAGCAGGGAGCTGGACAAGGGGTGCATGGAAAAAACTTGTCGCCCTACCCCAAGTTTGCCACTGACCTCCGTTTACCGCAGGAAGGGAGGCGCCCCCATTGCCCCCCCAGGACACCACCCTCTGCCCCAGCCCCGGGAGGCGGCAGGGAGAGGGGCTGATTCCGCTGTCCGCCTGAGGCGGGCGGCAGGGCGCTGACAAGCAATGGGCGAGCGGCGGTGGCTTCCCGAGGCGAGGATGCCCGGGAGCGCTCCAAGAGCGAGGAGCCGCGGAGCGATGGAGCCGCCGCCGCCGCCTGAGGCGGGCCCGGCCGCCAGCGCCCCCTGGGGGCCGCCTCGGCACTGCGGCTGCGCGGGGCCGCCGCGGCCCGGCCTCACCTGCGCGGCACGGGCGGCCTTACCGGGGGAAAAAAAATCAAAAACTAAATAAAAAATCAACCTGGAGTGCAAAAGGGTAGCTCGCATGCCTCGTGCAGCTGTGCAACTGTCCCAGAGCTGCCTGCTTGAGTTATGGCTCATAATTTTCATGGAAACTTCTCACAGTTCGTGACCCAGGAGATCCCAAACATATGATTTAATCGGGCATTAGTCAATGTCGAATTTTCCCTTCCCGACGCGTCGTCTGATCTATACCACATTGTCAGCTTCTCCCTGCAGCACGAGGGAGGCACAAGGCACCTTGACACAGGGCGAGGAAGGGAAGAGGGGAATCAATGCTTGGATTAGGAGTAACTGCAAAAATGGGCAGATGTGGCCCTTAATAACATCGGGTGCTCATTCTCAGCCTATCACTCCCACAGCCCATAACATGTCTGTATTTATGGGAAATGACAACGGCTTAAGCCACCTTCCAGTGAACAAATTTCAGCAAACTGGCGTCACCTTTAAACTCTCTTTTTATTCTCTTCTTCCAGTGAGCAAACTTCCACGCTCAAACCTACTGTGCCACACACCTAAATTACTCCCATGTTTGTAACCACAACTGAACAAAACTTCTGCTCTTATTTACAGGGGTCCTCACTCAAGAACTTTTACTTTGCACAAAACTTCCACTACAGCTCTTTGGGATGTTGAGTCCAGAGCTTCTAAGTATCACAAAAGGAGTGGGATAAAGCAATACCTTATGGAAATGAATACTAAATATGCTACAGACTTCAGGAAAGGCATGCCATCCTGACATGTTTATGGACACTAGTTCCCCATACTACATGCTCCCTCCTCCTCATGATAAATATTGTTTGAATGTTGATTTTATTTAGAAAACAAGTGCATGTATATGCTAATGACTGCTCACTATTCATTGGATATTATTTTCTTCTCCAAAAATTTCAGGCAACCAATCAACTGGATTGGAAGAAAAACACTGTGCCAGATTTTTTTTAAAGAGCAAAAGAGTATAGCTGTGTGATTGATTTCCACTAAGAACAAGGCTTTATGCAATTTAGGCCACAAACCACTCCTCACAAACACCAAACAACTAACAGATGGAGTGGGTAGTCTGCTAACAAAGCAGAGGTTGAAATTGAATTCCCCCAAATGGTCTGGCATAAATCTGTGGAAAACAGGATGTCTTTCTGAGTGATTTGCAAAAAGAAGAGAGGCCTGAATTAGGGAACAAATATGCTAATGCCGTAAGAAGTTCTACATACTAGGTAGTGTGGCTTTTGTTTTCCTTGAAGTTGCAGGGCAGGATAGACAATCCCAGATTTAGACTCAGGCAGGAGATGTTGGTCTGAAGAGAAGCCTTGCTCTCCGTTCTGCCTGCAGCTTCTCCACACAGACAAGAAAAGGCAACATGAAGATGCTCCCAAACCTTTACCTCTTACAGAACTGGTGCACAGTAGGCCAAATCTTGTCTTGTGAGCAGCCTCAAGTAAGTTCAAGACAGTAACAGAGCCTTCCTCCCTTTCCATTTCTTCACTCCAGAACCATGTAGTGATTAGAGAGAGATGAGGTTATGATTAGTCAGAATAACTTTACTACCAACCAGGTAGCTCAGTTCATGCATTTATTCACACAATCATATCAGAAATAGTTTGAGTACTGAATTGCCTTACTGCAAAAGAAGACAAACAAAGGACTTGAGCAGAAAAAGTATATGTTGAGAGAGACTTTGACGTAGATTAATGCTCTATGACATTCCAATTATACCATATTGGGTTGTTTGTTTTGGTTGAGTTTTTTTGTAGGCTGCTGTGGCTTTGGACAAGATAAGCTGATTGCCTCCTGTAAGACCTGCAAAGATGAGTCAATCTTTGTCAGGAAGACAAAGATCCCTGGTATCCACTTGCTATTATGAAACATTCCTTCAGATCCACACAAATAGTTATAATCCTCTGTGGTTAAAGCTACCCATTGGAAAATCAGCTGAGAGAAGTGATAGCAATCAAGAAAGGTCTTGGGAAATATGCAATGTGGTATGGTTGCTCCCCAGCAGAGTCTCCAGAACTGAAAGGTCAGGCATTCAAGGCTTTCAGTGAATCTTGTTTATGAAAGTTTTTTATGTTTGACCATGACTATGGTAAGAAATCTCAGTCAGGGGCATTTTATCTCAAGGAACTGGCTGATGAAGTCAATACTGCTTTTGTTACAGCGCTTGGCTGAAGTGAGTCTTCAAGAATGTCATGCAGAAAGCCCTGGACAGCTAGGGCAGGCAAAAACTTTTCTCTCCATGGCCTGGATTAAACCTACTGTAGGTGAAAGGACAGGCTGAAGACATTCTGGAACCCCACAGCTGATGTCTCTGTGTCTCTCTCCTCCCCCACACCTCCCCACTCCTGCTTCTAATCCAGTGGGAGAGAATAAAGAGAAAGTAAAGCCCTCTTGCTCCTTCTCCTAAAACTGATGCCTACAAACAATATGCTGCAGCTAGGCAAGCTGCCATGGTCTTGCCTGGCACCAGGAAACTAAAGGTGAAAGCTTTTTTGAAATCTATTCTTTTTCCTAGTGATTTTATCAGAAATACCTGGTCTGGAACTGTATGGAATGCGTTTAGCTTAAGAAATTGCTCAACGTTGTCTAACACAACGAATCTTTGATGAAGACCTCTTCCCAGCATGATACCTTGGACTGTATTTACATGCCCTAAATGCTACATACAGCCTCCACTCTCTGGGATCTAGAGTGCTCTTTTCAATAGGAAATATTAGGCTAAACAGTTCTGTAGTTTTGTCTGAACTTCAGCTATCTGGTCCTTAGTGCACCCAGCTCTCCCAAATAAAATCACAGCCATGAGTTCCGTGTAAGGACTGAGACATTTCTTTGCGATTCCCTCATCTGAGCCCACAATTTATCCAGCATTGCCTTCCCTGGCAGAATAATCACGCACACTGTCTATTAATAACAACAGAGGAGGCGGAAAGGCATAACAAGAAAGCTGTGCTGAACACTTTATTCTGCCTGGGATGTTGAAATAAGGTTTGACATAAAGAATAACTGCAATGAGCATATGATTTATTGTTTATACCTTGTGATAAGACAAAGCTCTCAGATATTAGTGGCCTAATAAAGTGATATAATGCTTGCTATGTGTTTATCCATGTGGTAAATAGCACAATTGACACTTGAAGCACTGTAAGAGGAGCAATAGCTACAAAATCAGAACTCTGCGAGGTAGTGGCAGAATTTATTGCTAATCCCATCCCTCAGGAAATAAGGAAACATTACTTTACAGTAATATTCAAATATCTGGTGAATGAAAAGATTATTGGTGACAACATTCCAATACTGCTCTCCTTTCCTCCATCTTTTCTCCACCAGGGGAGCAGGACATGCATTAGAGGGTTTGCAGCCTGACATAAACTTTTGCAGCATTTCAACACAGAAGAGGCTCAAAGCTAGAAATTCCTTTTTACAAAGAGGCTGAGAATGAGACATTGCTTCTGATGCAGAGGGAAATGTTTTCACAACAAAAAAGCTGCCAATGCCACCACTGCCCCTGTGATTCCTGCGTGGCCCGAGGAGATGATTCCAGCAGAGTAAGGTGTGATTATCTGCAGCTACTCTCCACGATGGCACTCTAAGAGCAAGACTACTGTCTTAACGAGAATGAGATTGCTGTTACTGAATTGAACACTACAACCTGGAGTAGGATAATCTTCTGGACAAAGATACTTGAAGCTTTCTGGTAACTGTGAACATCATAAAAAATATCCCAAACACTAATGCCTATACCCCATGACAGGCCAAGCCTTCTAGCATGCAGGTGGCATCAAATATCTTTTCAAATTCAAAACTCTCAGGCCATGCCCTCGGGAGTTCATGTGAACTGAAGTCATCTTCAACTGTCTTCAGTGCGAAAATGTTCAGCACAGTCCCTTCCCCAGTCCTCATTTTTGGGTAGCTTGTTTGAGATTAGCATCTACACTCTGATCCTTCACAAAGAGTAATGCAAACATGAGGCTACAGAGGGATTAAAGCTTACTCTCAAAGAGCAAGAATGGCATAACTGGGAAGTGAGCATATTAGATGTGAACAATGTCATCTTGACTAATTTTAGCAAAGAGGAAATACAATCAATATGTCCAAGTTTTCCAGAATTCATGAAAAAGTTGTTGGGTGGACTGCAGAGTTCTTCTGCCTCCCATGGATCATCTATTTGTATAAAAATAAATCCCCTCGACACTAAAAGTGCCCCAGTCTAGCTCTATTATTCTTCATATCCATAAAGCCCTCTAACTCAAGTGGTAATTTTGCAGACTTAGACTTGCCCTAAGTAATCCTTCTTCATATCATGGGGAGACAGTAATACCTCTTCTCAGCAAGTGCAAATTGGCAATAGTCTCTCCTACCAAGAGGCACAGCCTGCTTGTTCTTTCACTGCAATATTTATGTCTGTCGCTGAAACAGTTCCTTTAGCTAGGAGCAAAACCCTAGTTAGGCAAAGCGCTGGGAAACTGCCACATGCTCCTGCAACTATATGCTGCACATAAAATAATTCAAACACACTATTAGAGTGTGTAATTTAGCTCATATGTAGTTAGAATATGCAGAGTTTGCCAAGTGACTGCATCCAGCTGGAAAATCAATTTATATATGCCAGTTTAATAAAACCTGAAAGTCTTCCGCAATACATGAAGAAATGTTAGACAACGTTGAAATTGTACATTATGTAAAACCAAACATAGCTGTAAATTACAGGCTGAGTGTGAAGGATCATTCGTCTCCTGCCAAAATTCATATAAATGGTCACCAATTTGGGGATGGAGGGGGAAACATACCATAATAAAATGAAACTTTGTACAATTCCAAGTACAAGCTTCCAGGGCCAAATTTTGGTAGAAGAAACTTTAAAACAAAATTGACTTTGGCCTTGAGCCATCTCTTCCTGATTTAAATCTGCAGTAGTGAGGGGCTACACTGGTGCAAATGAAAACAGAAAACAGGTGATTTAATAGTGCAGAGGTCTTTCTATGTACTACAAGTGAGCCCTGAGCTCTGAATCTGGACTAACCACATTGTTTACCTGCAGAGTTCCCCATTCATTCTCACTTTAGAAAGTACTATTTTCTTGTCCATGAGGTGCATACCCCATTGGTCTGTGTGTATAAATTCAGCCCAAGCAGTAACTGGGCTATCCATTCTCTTGCCTATGCTTTGCTGGCAGCACCCGAGGTGTTTTGGTGGGAAGAGTAAGGTGCTGCCTTGTGATTGCCATTGTGGTGTACAGGTGCAAAGCAATGGGTGTCTCCAATCCTGCTCTGGAGATCAGCACTGCAAACCCCACAGCGTGGATGCTGCTAATTGCCAGGCTTGCTTCTGCTCTCAGCAGGGGGATGAGTAGTGAAGTGGCATACAGATACTCTGGGAGCAGCACTTCCTCCTCCCCCTAGTTTCTTTTTTGAAACTGTATAGGATGAGTTTGAAATGCCTGTGTCCAGGCAGGAGACAAACATGTGACTTCAGTTTTCAGACCGATCTCTTAACGCCTTTTCCTAACACCAGCAAACACACTCTTGTTAGTCCTAGGGAGCACAAAAAGCTACAGGAGTGAACCAGGCTTTATTGCACCGGGTTGGTTACTCCGTTTCCTGGACAAGCTATACGAGGCAGGAAAAATAACACTCATCTGCAAAGCAATGCTAGTCTGATCCTCTTCCAACACATATGGTCATATCTAAAATAACTATTTAGATTAAATTAACTTCTCATCTGCATTTGCATAAAAGTTTCTCTGCAGAGGTAAGATGAGTACTACGGGTATTTGGTGCACATTGCTTGCACACTGCCAACACCACCCTGACTAGGTCTCCCTTTCAGGGTGCTCTTGATGCAATGTGACTGAGAGTAGCCAGACAGAAAGTGTTTACAGGGCAGCGAATGTGAATTTGTGCTCTTCTAGTTAATCACTCTGACTTTGCTCTAATCCCAAAAGAGGAAAGATTCAGACTCTTTATTTAACACTTAGTAGTATCTCAGGTCTATTCATTGTAACATTACAAAACCCCCAAGGAAACTTCATTTAGACCAATGGCTATGTCAACAAAATCCTGGAGACTGAGTTTGGCCCAGTTTCGAACATTTGCATCCTAAAAGCATTTCCAGCTTGTGGACATTGGATGGAGAAATTTTTGGGTACTCTGGTTATCAGGGCAATTCCTCAAGCCTTTCAGATGAATCAAATTAATCTTAGCAAACTATTTCCTCCAAGGTTGTAGGAATCAATCCTTGCTCACATGAACAGGGCCTTACCTTGCACCTTAACCTGCAAATCCCCTCACCAGTCTCCTCATTCACCCTCGCTTAGGGCATGTTGTTTGTTGGCAGGGAGTATTGGCACAAGTCTTTGTTTTCACAGAATATACAGTTTCACCTTGGCTTAGCGCTTGACATCCTCAGTATCAATGCAGCCACTCACAGAAGTAAAGGTCATTGATTTAAATCACAAGTATCCAAGATTACTTTTTTAAAATCGCCACTGTCCAACATACAACTAGGCTTTCATGTGCAGAATGTGTTTCAAGAACTGCCAGTAATTTTCATTCCATATACAGTAGATTTTATGCCAATACATGTGCTTTATATCTGATGGCAAGAATATTTAAGAGAGTGGAAGGTCAATCTTTTATAGACAATCCAAAAAATAAAATAAAAACTGAGAAAGATATGGAAACATGCATACTCAGCAAGAACCCTAGCAGGAAAAGCTTTCTAGGTGATTAAATACAAAAATGAGTGTTGTCCAATTGGTAAAACCATTGCGGGATGTGTGCACACCAGTCACAGAAGGGCCTGGAATGCAGAGCCATTCAAGCTCAGCTTTTAACAAGGCAGTTGCGGACCTGGACACAGGCCAGATATAAAAGCCCTGGGCCCAGTATGGGCTAATTTACCAAGCTCTTATGATGGCGATCTAATCTAACCGAGTTTACTGGCTTTGAAACAAGCTAGGAACACTCATACAGCCAGTAACCATTTGTCAGCTGGGGAGACAGCAGTGAAGAGCTGAGCACAAAAAGAGTAGCTAACTTTTCTCACTGTCCTCCCCAAGGCATTCCTGACTGTGGCTTTCTACCCAAAAAAAAGAGAAATATATACAAGGCACCTAGTACAACTATCTTTCTAGAAGCAACAATGCCAGTTTAAAGAGTGTTCACCCTCAACTAGCTCTTCTTCCCTTCACTGAAATACTACTATTGATAAAATATATAAAGCAATATTACACTCTGGTCTGAAATAGTCATATTGACAGAGGAGAAAAATTAAGAGTTACTGTATCATTTTACTTATATCAATGTGATTGAAGTAATGCAACTTGTAGATTGAAGTAATGCAAGTATGCTTGTAGATAAATTTCAGACTGCCATGCAGATAAAAATGACAGCTATTGCTGCGTGCTCTGTAAGTACAAGACTTGATTTCATTACCTCTGCCTGGTTTCTAACCTGGTTTCTAACCAGGCCACACTCAAGCTTTCTGATGGATGCAAACTACATAACATCACTGGAATGACTCCGGTTCACCTCAGGATGTAATCAGCTCAAATGATTAGGCCAAAACTCTCTTCACCTTCAGAAAAAAAAAAAAGAAACTTCAACTTCCTCAAAGAGTACTGGAAAGCAGGAAAAATAACTTTTAGAAAAGTGTTTTCACTCCTAAATAAAGACCTTTCCACCTATTGAACCAATTTCATGCTCAATTCAGATAAGCAATAAATATGTATGCTGTTTCGTTTAGCTTGATTTTGCCTTCAGTTTGGTGAGTTTATGTTTAAAAAGGAAGAAATTAGATCTACAATTGTTAATAACAAAAATCAAGGCTTGCCTTTTAAACTTTTAAACTAGAAGGTGATAATGATTTTGAGATTTGAATCACATAGTTCTTCATCTTCTACTCTTGACTATTTCCAGAGAGAGACGGGAATGTGTGCCAATCTTTATGAAACAGGCCAAAAACTAGTATTCAATAAGTAAGCAAGCCCCTAGATTTTCATGTTGAGGGTTAAAGGAGTCTGCTTGCTCCCTAGTCTGCCAGGTTTTCTTGCTGCTAGCAGGAATTGTGTGCTTAGTCTTCCACTCCCTTCTTGGATGCAACCCTAGCAAGTAGTGAATGGTAGTTTTGTCACGAGGGAGTACTACACTACCAGTCCCCATAAATACGTATCACTCAAGAGTGCTTTGAGGGTGTAGTATTTGATTCCAGTGGGGCCAATTTATCTTTAGCCCTGGGGATACCCACAAGATATTTCTGTCACCGCTCTAATGAGAGACACAGATCAGTCACTCAAGACGTAGGAGGTGAGGGTGAGGGTGAGGGCCTTCCCTTTAAAATCCAGACCCTCACAAGTAATTTTCAGGTGCGTTTCCAAAGATCAAGTCTGAAAGAGGCACCAGTCATGATCCAGTAGTGTAGAACAGAACAAGATGTTGAGGAGACAATCCAATTTTCTACGGACAAAGAAAAAGATATGGGATTTTTGAAGACCAGTTGATTAACGGGAGAGAGATACAGCTGAAAAGCAATGGTTTTCCAGTTCTGAAGTAGTTTCCTCCAAAAAAGGGGTCTTGACCCAAAAGAAGGAATAGCAGATAAGGCATTCAGCCCTGCCATAAATATATTTTGAGGTGAAAGAGAATAAGGTCAGGTATCTGTATCACTTATATTTTCATGATGACTTCCAGAGCATAAGTGTTTCTGTCATCATACAATAATTTTAGTGAAAGAATCTAACATGGAAAACAGCATATCAGATCCATTTTTACTGCAGATTTAGTTTCTAAGCAATAACTAAATTTCATTTAGTTGAAAACCAACAGTCATATAAATTATCTATGTACATTTGGCAGAAGATAAGGTGGGAGAAATTTCTGGAGCTTACTTTTACTGAAATCATTTTATTGAATTAAAAAAAAGGAAGAAAGAAAAGTTAAAAGCCATTTTGTATTGTGAAGATATTGACACTTTTGAAATGGAAAGGGCATATAGGTCGCTAGTCCCAGGTCCATTCGTTGAAGAATCTTGTTGGGCTGTAATAATCAAACTTTTAAGATTTAAAGAAAAGGAGATAATTCTGATAAAGGCAATACAATGCTCTAAAGAAAAAAAGCAGAGGATATAGAAAGGTGAGAGAGAGTTCATATTTTTGCCTGTTCTACCCAAAAAGAAAAGACAAGATAAGAAAGGAACAGTTGAATTTGAGTCTTTAATGCCAGGAGGGGAAAAAAAAAGTGAGACATGAAATTTTGCAACCTACTACCCCCATAATAACAGCAGGAAGCATCACCATCTAGCACAGGCAGTTGAACAGTTTATCAAGGAGATTTTTCCTTCTGCTATGGACTTCACTGTTGCAGCAGTGCATAGGCTTTTCCATGTTACTTGGCCCTATTCCATGGGGTTTATTGCAGATTAAAGCCTAAAAGAGAAGAGAAAGCAAAAAGAAAACAAGTACAGGCTCAACATCTTGATAGAAGTTTATACTGTGGGTCTGCCTTGTTGCTTTCAACACAATTGTTTTAGCTGCAGGCATTACAGTTTCAAACTGTGATCAGTTTAAAGGCTTACTGAATGTGATTTTATGGAGACATTAAGTGTTTTAATTTCTATGCTTATTTCCAATTCATCATATACCATCCTTAAAAGGAAAAACAGCCCAACACATTTTCATGTTTCTCATTAGAAGGTATAAGTTCCAGTAAAATATTCAAGTGGAGGGCATAAATGGGAAGTGGGAAGCTCTCTTTGGTCAGGTCAAGTAGCAGAAGCATGAGTTTGTACATAATTACTTTTAATACTATGTGGAAAGCTGGAACAGATGAGGATCTGATTTTCAGAGTGCTAAGTTTTTCAAGCTCTACCTTGTCATGTTGAGTTTGCAGGTGCTTAGCCCCATTTAGAAGGCTGACAGTAAGTTATGGACTCTCTTTGTCATGGAGAGATGCCCACATATAAAGGTCCTGGGCTACCCATGTGCTCCCTCCACCACTCAGAGTATTCTCTAACACACAAACAGAAACAACCCTTGATGTGTTGTTCCTCTCTTCTGTACTCTGGAATCTCAAATGCCAAATAGGATTATCACATGACACCAGGTCATAAGAGGAGCGGTATCTTACAGGATTTGGGAAGATACTCCCAGATTCCAGGATTACCTCACAGTAGGGCAGGGAAACCTGCACAGACTGCTTGCTTCTGCTTCATCCTGCTGCATAAGCCCAGGCAGGGCACTTGCTGCCTCTGTGCTCCTCCTTTCTCCCCTCTCCACTGTTTGTCTGTGCTGGCCCTTCAGGCTGTCCACTGCTGCGGTTTGTAACCAGAGGGGCACTACCAAAGCAGAAAAGAGAT
Source organism: Monarcha castaneiventris obscurior (assembly GCA_026261815.1). Taxonomy (NCBI): domain Eukaryota; kingdom Metazoa; phylum Chordata; class Aves; order Passeriformes; family Monarchidae; genus Monarcha; species Monarcha castaneiventris. The sequence goes on along the minus strand of JAMPIT010000230.1, from coordinate 50,252,634 downwards.
GCCTTCTCCAAGTGGCTCATTGCACATCCAACCTTCAGGCTCTCAAGTTTCCACCAAGGAATTCCTGCAGTGCCTGGCTGCAGCAGTGACATCCCAGAGTAGTGAATTTGTAATGTCCCACAGCCTGTGAGAGGACTGGTGTAAACTTTGCCCCCTCTAAGAGCATCTCAACCCCATTAAGGACGGCCTGCAGGAACATTTTCCATCTGTCCTACCACAGCTGTTACCCCTTACACGATATCCCGAGTGGTGGGGCTACGAAGAGCAAGGCAGGGAACATGACTGCAGCCTGGCAGCCAGGGCAGTCACTGGAGGGGAAGCAGGTATCCAGCAGTGGTTCAAGGCCCTTCCCTGTGAACACAGTATGTTTTTTAACTGCTGGGTGTGTAGCGTGAAGAGCAGGAAGCAGAAACAGAGACCCAAGTCCCCTGTGGATCCAAGCCTCTGTTTTATTATGTGCATGTGCAGCAATGTTATACAGCAGACCTCTGGTCTGGTTTTGTGTCTTCAGGCTGCAGTTTAATGATGAATAATTAGGTTTTGGACAGCTCTTGGCAAAGGCTGCCACTGAATACTTTATGCTGTAATGGATGTTAATCTGAAAATTGTGTTTGCAGTTCTGTTTGATCATCTGTAATGAAAGTGGTCAAATTGTAATTTGGTCTTACAAAAAAAAAAATAAATCACCAAACCTATTTCAAATCCTACTCTTGCCTTATACCAGTAAAAACAAGCAAGAATTCCATTACATCAAATGGTCTTACAGAACCAATAGAGGTGAAAAAAAGGTTTTCAAAAACAATTTGAAAGGGTTAAAAGTTTGACTGTGGCATCAAACTGTGAGAATTTGAGTTTTTCTACATAGGCAGCTAGAGCTCTATCCTCACAACATACCAAGCTACAAAAAAAAAAAAAAAAGCTAAGTTATATTAAATATTTAAAAACATTGACTTTTCCAAGGTACCTAGTTTTTCATTTTACTCTGCTGGGAACGTAGTTGAAAACATTTTTGTCAAAAATGGCAAGATGCAAGAGAGTGTCAGTGAATAAATTGTACCTGTGTGTCAAACATTGCTTCCACATCTTGTGACTCTTAGCACTTGCTGTGAAACACAGACTGAACTGACTGAAACACCAATCAAAATACATCCACAAGTGATTTCACCTTCTTATGATCCAAACCATCACCTAGAAAAGTGTGTGAAATTCAGAGTAGTTCCTGCCTATATCAGCATGGATGAGAAAGGAAATGGGATCAGAATCAGACATTGTGACACAGCCAGCATGGCCCAGCAAGGCAGTGAGAGAAACACAAATTACAGTACAACCACAAAATATTTTTTAAACCTTCATATAGATAATAGCTGCAGAATTAATCAGTGACTGAAACTGTTAAAACAGGTTAACAACGTTGGAGTGAGAACTGACAAAATTGGGCGAACGTTTTTCCAAGAATTCCATGTTGCTCATGCAGTGTCCGTGCCTCTGTGACACTGTTGTGATGGGAGTGTCACTGAGGGACACTGGCCTGAAAGGCTGAAACAAAGTGGATCACATCCTGAAGCCTTTATGGGGATACATATCCACTGATTTTAATGAATCAGAGACAGGCTAGAGCCAATGGGAGTTTAGTCTGCATAAGGAAGGAGACACAAATGAATAAAGATTTCAGCATTTGGCTTTACCTTTGTAAAGAAATAATAAAATTATATTGCACATGTTGCATATCTGTCAGCTAAATTCATTTTATCTACAACACTTTATTGGTCTCATGCAGCTCTAGAGAACAATTCAAATCTCAAATTACAAAACCACCTAGTTTAAGGCTTGATCACTACTGAAGCCCTCAGACCCTGAAATACAGTCTCCAAGTTCCCATTCAAATTGTCATCAAAGCTATACTCCAACATTAAGTCCATGTCAGCCTTAGTGGAAGCAGATGAGGACTCCAGCTGCATCTGGTTTGACTTCCCTTTAATAACTAGAGCCAATTGAGCCATATCAAAGAAAATGTAAGTATTTCCTTTAAAAGCAACTATTTTTTTTTCTTTCAAGAAAATAATTGCAAAAAAAAGTTAATTTAATATTTAATAAGTCTTATTTTAAAATACAAGACTAAAATATCTACTGAACTAGAACAGGCCAAAAATATCATGGAGCAAGTCACAACATTCTCCCTTTGAGCAAATTTATTCCTGCATAGGAAGAAAAATATTTTAAAAACTCAGCTTCTGTGACAGAAGATAAATTTAAACTCAAATCTGAGCTCTTCGAAGACTCACTTAATCCACAGACCCCCACACATGCCCTGTACAAAAGAATGGCCTGTGCAGGTCCTTCGTAAGCTCTAGCCCTTGCTCACTCTGTGATGCAGGTGCTTCTGCTCTGCCTCTACCTGCTGGAAAATTAAATCTTTAACAAGATGTAATGGGAGAGATTTTGCTGTTACTCTTGATGAAACCAGCAACACTGGCATGCAACAGGAAGGTACCTTCAGGCACTCAGGAATATTTTCCACTAGCTTTGTTAATTTCTTTATGTCATTGACAGATATTTAAAGCACTTCTCAATTGCTTATCTAATACCATGGCCATTGTAATATTTATAACTTTCTCAATCACTGATCTCCATGTTCCTGCTTTTCATGTCACAGATGGGAATGTTTTATTGTCCTAAAATTGGAGACCCATGGCATACAAAAATGAAATCTCAGGTAGATTTTCAATTTTTAGAGTTCCTTCTTAATGGAAAAGATACCAGTTTTCTCTAGTTCTTTTGTAGGCCAGTCACGTACTATATGTCTCTAACAAATTCTTCATTAGATATTCACATGCCAAAAATCAATTAAGTGACTATTTTAGAGGAGAATTTCTCATTGCATCTATTGATAAGCTCTAACACAGCCAGACATGGCTGGAAAGCTGAGACCTGAACTCCTAGATTGTAGTTTACTGATACAGGTATTATATATATGCTCTCCGCTCTTAACTTCTTTCAACCCATTCTCTGAGCCATGGCTGTAAGTCAGGCACCCAGCTGGGTGGATAGAAGTAAATTAAAATTCCACAGTGCTCACAGAGCACAGACACAAATGTAAATCCAGCAGACACATACCAATAAAAATTTATCTTGATTTTTCACCATGACAAAACCTTGAACTGTTTAAGAACATCTGGAGGACAAAAAAAGGGCTACCAACCACAATTTTCCTCTAGAAAGGACTTCTTCTGTGACATAAGCACAGGTTAAGCATAATTCTTATTACATGAGACTGTTTCCTCCATCAGAGATGTGGACTAGTGAATTTAGCAGAGATTTTGGAACTGATGTGTTAATAGCTAAGATAACAAATTGTTTCTTTGCTAAACATTTGTATGATTCACATCTCTAATATCTAAAAATGTCTTAAGTGAAGCAGAGGGAGAAATACCATCTTTTAAAAGGGGGAAATTTCATATTTATTTAAAAAACTAAAAATCAAAATTTCCCATGTAGGCATTAATGGGTCTATTGTATTTTAGGGGTCCAGGGGAGATGGGAGTTTGGTGGGGGGGAGGGAAGGGTGGCAGCAGGGTGTTAGGGTATTCATGTTATTTTTTTTTTCACAAATGAAAATAGGAAAATTTACCTGGTTTTACATGAGTATTTGCAGTTAAAAAAAATAAAAGTCACTTTTTAACCCAAAAAGTACTATTAACAAAAAGGAATCATCAGGGGAACAAATTTTCATGCTTGGATTTTTTCCATAAAAAAAGCCAGAAATTTTAAAATAATGAAATTTTTTTGCCAAAACCCTCTTTATTTTCACTCTTCAAAGCCCTTTTTAATTAAAATATAAATCCAGCAATAAAAATTCTACAAGTTTTCCACTAGTATTTACAAATTGGAAACAATCTTTCATCTTTCCCACACTGAGTAGAAAAAGCTTACATTTAAATTAAAGAGTTGACTATTGCATAAGTCTTTGTGTGAGGAAATCACTGAAAGAAAGTCTGAGAAATGTATTTTAAGTCTGAAAGTAATTGTTTTATTTTGAGAGGTTTTTTTGCGTTTTACAGCAGAAATGCTGTAATCCATCCCATCCTTGTCGGGAATGTACCCATTAAGTGTTCCTCCCAGTGGTCAGCAGTTTCCACTGGTTCAATTTTCAAAGAAATTTTTAGGCTTGAAGAGGGAAAACCAGAAAAATATTGCTGATCCATTTTTCAGAAAAAAAAATTTAATCCAGAAAGGCTGGTTAGGGCTCATGGATTTTTCAAATACCCAGGACAGCAGCAGCTCTGCTCAGTAGGAGCCACACGTGGCCTTGCCTTAGCTTGATGAGGTTTAACTTCATAACTTGCTCACTTCAGCTAGACTCTCTTGAATGCAGGCAAAATCTCAGGCCACTACTGACTACCCCTAGGACAGTTCTCAGTACTAGGAACACAGATGGTGAACTTCAAGAGCAAGAAGCCTACAGGGTGAGAAAAGCTCAAAAGTACTGTGTACTTGACAAGTTATTGGGATAAACAGTGAGGTTTGTTTGGTTGGTTTGGATTATGCAGAGGTTTTCTTATACATGTCATATCTTTGCTTACTAAAATATTTAATGTTTAGCGGCTTATAAGGTCTAGAAACACACTTTTCCAAATACTCATGTCAATCCTTCTTCCATAGCAGTATGAGCTAACAGTATACTAGTTTATTTGAATAGAAAAAGAACTGGCTTGAATCTTTCCTCAATAATTTTTGGTTGTTGGTGAAACAGTTGGATTTATTTTTCCCTGTACAAACCATCAGGATGAATGCCGTTTTCCATTATCATTAGAAAGTGGGCCCAAGCACAACTCATTCTTGATTTCACTGATGATGGAGAATAAGGCTAAAATGCTACATCAGAGTCCCAGCTTGCTTGCCAAATTCTTTCACGAGTTTCATGATTTCACATGAGCTAATTTTCTTCCTTCAGCTCTAACCATGGTGCAGCCTTGTTCTTACCACTTTTGCCAGCATTTCCAGGAGCTCAGCTACCACCAGAAGAGTTTGTTCTTTACCACCACAGAACCAGGATGACAAAGCAGTGACACAAGATCACTGGCAGAATTCGCCCTTAAACAAAAAAGAAAAAAAGAGGGACTATAGCAGGACCCAATGCAAAGCATTTAAATCAGTTGGAAAAAATTCCCAAAAAGAAATCAACAGGGTTTAAAATGCCAGTGTGAATGCATTCCAATGGCATGCAATAGTGCTAGTCTAGGGTCATACAGTGAAATTCTGCAAGGCGCTTGTGTGTCAATGCCATGAGCATTACAGGCCTGCACAGGCTGTGTGAGTACCTAGGGCAAAGCTGGTAACCCAGGTAGTTTACTAGCAGTGAACTCCTACTATACATTACTTAAAACCAAAATGCACATGAAAATGATAAAACTCTGTGTTCATGCTGGTTTTTGTAAGAGTCCAAACTGGTTGGAAGTTACTAGACCTTTACTCTTCTGTGTGCCAGTTCAAGCGAAGCCTAGTGTGAGCATGTTCTCACATCCTTCCCAATCCTCCCGTGACCAAGCACGGGCCACTCTCAGTCAGGAGGCCTCCTTAGCTGCCCTAGGGATTGCAGCAATATCAGATCTCTTCAAAGGAATATGTTGACACAGATTACTCCCGTGGCACCCTCCTGCCTCTTGCAACCAGCATGGCACACCCACAAAGCACCACGCCTGTGCTCAGTGCACAAACTCAAGTGCTCCAGCCTGGGGTGTAACTTAAACCACTGTGAGCTGGAGCCACACATTTTAAACTGCAAAGGGCAACTTCTGCTCATGGTAACATCAGTCTAACCTTACGAATTTCAGTGTTGTATTGCACTGGGTTAAATCAGAGATTAATGCAGTCTAAGTCTTCTGGTTTCTTTTATAGCATCAGTGCACTGCCATTTTCAATTCTCTCCTGAGCAGTTGATTCAGAGAATTCAGGACTGTTGAAAGGTTCTGCAAAAAAATGACTGAAATAGTTTATAAATCCTAGGAGGGAGCATAACTGCACAACATTTGTAGGACAAGGAGCATTCTTTACAGCGGTTATTTTATCCTGTGATTTATACTGGTCTCTTCCATCTATCACATGGCTACAGCATTCAGTCCTGCCTTGTAGGAATTCACTTTTGGCCTCATGCTACACTCCCTCTGCCAGAGGAAAACTTTCCTTCGGTTTGTGGAAGCCTTCTGCATTTGTTTTCTGTGTGATGATGTCAACAAACAGCATTAAATACTGTGGATGCATTTGTTTTGTGGCCCTTGGTGATAAGACAAGGATTAATACTATTTCAGTGAGAAACTGAAAGCATTTCATGATAGTCTGAACTCTAATTCAGAGGTTTCAGGTATAACTCAACAGGAAAGTTTGAGTCTATCTTCCCACATCATTTACCCAACTGCTTCAATGAAAACAGCTACAAGGAGAGGAACTAACCCAATCCAAGGACTGAGACACCTCCTCACACAGGTTCAAATCCTGAATTTGATGGTTCTTGGTCTTTGAGGGCATTTATAATTCAAATACAGATAAGTCCTTTGGAAATGGTCCAGCTTAGCATTTCATAGAATGGCTATTAAGTTTGTATGATAAAGATAAATAGATTTTTTTAAGATAGTACTAAATTTAGTTTGTTTGATCTTAAATACCCGCCCAAAATCTTTATATTGCACACTTCCTCCCTCTTTGACCAGACTCAAAATTGGGTCTTCAAATACATTTCCCAATGTTGCTTCAAACAGAAGGCTGAGCCAAGCCTCTGTCTTAAAGCACAGGCAGGTGGGAAGGATCACTTGCACCTTCCCTCTAAATACCAAAAAACCCACACAGGTTTTTCCAGGGACATAGTCACACAGGCCACTCACTTTCATAATATTATGACCACCTACTGTAATTCTCTGGCTATAGAAATACAGATTTAAGCTACAATTAATAGTTTGGATTCTGCAGTTCGTAGACCTTCATAAAGCAGTATTTTAACTTTCCATGACAGCACTTTCTCAGTTCTGTGCACACTCACTACACATAAAGCACAAAAGGAATTTGCTGCCAGTAATAAGCAGACCATCAGAGACTCACAGAGTCCCTCAGATGGGAAAGTCCCTCAGGAGGTCTCTGATTGCCCCTCCTGAGGCTCTCTAACCCCTGCCCAGAAAAGTTTAAGAATGCTACAATGGCATAGAAAACAGTAGCTATGAAGGAAGTCAGGAAGTTTCCCCTGCAAAAGGGTGGCAAGATAATACAGCACTTCAGATCACTGCAGTGACATCAAGAGATGTCTCTGCAGAAAGAAGAAGCCTGAGGTAGGTCATACAGGTTCCTCTACTGCCATGGCAAGCATGATGCAACTGCTCCAGGCCAGCCTGTAGCCACAGGTGAGCAGCTTCTTCATCTACTGAAAAAGTCTGATCAGTCAAGCTTTCTTCACAAATCAACTCAAGATGTGAAATATTAAAAGAGTTGCATCTTTCAGTAGAAATAAAATCTGATAGCAGCCTTCTCCTTAACCCCAAACCAACAAAAGCCACCCTAATTATTTCCTCTGCAGGAAGTCCTTTTGGGGGTAGAAGAAGTCACACAGGATTTGGATAATTTCCTGGATTTGTGTGCATCTATCAAACGACAACAAAGCCAACAGCACCCTATCTCTACTTCGAAGTACAATCCAAGAGAAAGGAAAGAGAGATTCAGAACTAGGAGATCTGGATTGCCTTCTCCACTATTCACAAGGTTTACTTGATATGTAGGCCAGCAAAAGGTCCCCTTTCCTTCTTCTAGAAAGACCCATCCTGCTCACACGAACAAAGGAGGAGACAGAAGCTGCAATGAATATTGAAAGTAACAGAGAGACAGACACAGGGGGTAGAGATTTGATAATGCAGACAGTGGGGGGAAAAAAAAGAAAAAGAAAGAACTTCTTAAGATTCTTTCTCAGAAAAATGAATCTTCACTACACTGGTGCTTTTATTAGAACACCTCATGCTTTTTTCTTGCTCTCTCTTCTTGACACAGTAAGTTATGTTCAAGCTGCCTGAGACACTTTGTCGGGGCACCTCATTGTTCTTCTCCCAGACAGCTCCCTTACGACTCTGGCATGAAGCACAGTGCTCCAGGGGCAAGTGTGACCACACCTCCAAGGGCTGAGAATGCTCGCACTCATAGTGGTGATTAGAAACAATCATCTGCAACAGGACTCAGCGCACGTGCCTTTACAAAATCAAGAGAATGGACACAAAGCAAGTCTGATGTAAAATGAGGTGGAGCAAAGAAAGCATGAAACGCTTTCATGAGAAAGTTGCTCTTCTTACTCAAGATAGTATATCAGAGGTGGAGGAGGCACCTCTCTTTTTGGAGCTTCAGATGCCTTGGAGTGTGTGCCAAAATTCAGCATGCAAGTGAGGAGTTCACAGCAATTTAGCTTTTTTTTTTAGCATGGTTTTTCCAGGTAATTATTGCCACTTTATTGAACCCACAGTGTTACAGCAGCAACTTGGAACCCTGCAGTGGCATTGTTCGTGGATAGTACAGAAAATCACACCTGTCCTAAGGTACTTGCAGTCAGAGATAAAACAGACAAGATGCAAAAGACAAGTATAATAGACATTTTACAGGAGCTATAGGAAGGTATATGGCAGGCTTGATCCATGTTTCACCAATGCCCACCTGAGCCCACATCTCTGCAGACTTGATGCTGGATCAGGTTTTCCCTTGGAGAAGGCATGGAGGTGGTGTGCCTGCAAAGCTGATTGCAGCTAATGTTATCAGTATATAATCACAGTCTGTCTAGAAGAAAAGCCACAACCCACATGCCCTGCAAAATAATACCTACATGGTTTTTAAAAACAAAGTAATTCTGTGGAAAAAGCACAACTTCAGTCATAAAGTAAGACTTGTTCTTCAGTTTCTTACAGGATTCTTGAACCAGGTTAACAAAGTGTCTCGGTTTGAAAGACAGGTGTCAGACAAGAAAGGCAGGAGCCTCCCCTGAAATGGAAAATGCAACCCCCTTCCCTCCGAATTATTATAAATCTGAAAATAAGGGGCTTTCAGGCAAAGATATAAGGGGTAGGAATAACAGTTCTTTACTAATAAATATATATGTATAACAACACAAACAAACATCAATAGCTGTGGCAGTCACAGCAAACAGCAGCCCGAACCCAGCGCCGGCCTCGGGCGCTTTCCCCTGGGTGCAGTTCCTCCTCCCGGTGAGCAGGGCGGGTGCGATGGGTCCCCCGCGGCTGCAGGGGGCGCTCCGCAGCGAGCTCGGGAGCACCGGGAATGGCAGCGCGGGGTCCCGGGAAGGGATGTATGAGAAAAAAACCTCACAAAACTCTTGGGCGTCCGGCCGGATCCTCAGGAACAGCAGGCTGGAACAGCAGGGGCGAGTGCAGATCTCGGGTGGCAGTGAGAGGTATCAAACTGCGGAGCTGTGGCAGGGAAACCCGGCAGGTCTCTCAGTCGGCAGAGCGCAGGAGCTCCGTTTCCAGACGGGACAGAGAAGGAGAGCGGGCTTAGGAACCCCGGGGGTTTGCCCGCAGAAAGCAAAACAGCCAAAGAAGCAGAAACCCGCAGTGGTGACCGAGACGTCCACACCGACGGGAGCCAGCTTCCAGACTAAACCTTGAGCACCCAGGCAGCCCCCCCGCCCCGGGTGTCCCAACCCCCAGGTGACAAAAGGGTGGCCAGTCCCACCCCGCCTCTGTGGCCAGGTCTTTTGTTTCTTTTAAGTATCCAGCGATTTGTCCCCTAGCAACTAGTATGGGTAAAATTCTTTAAGAGAAAAAACAGGCTAAAATCCTAAACCCCAACATTATCCACCCCGAATTTTTCCCATACTAACATGTTACATCAAACTTAACTTTTTTTGAACTATATACACACATGCATTACCATAATTATATACATATGTACATGCAGATATGATACAAGTACAATGCCGTGGGCAGTTCACCCTAAAACAAGGTCCCCTTGCGGTACACATCGGGTCTCTCCATCCTTCTGCATCACCCACCAGGTGCAACCTGGTCCCTGAGCGAAGACCACCCCACTGATAGGTTGATCTTTGCTCGAGGCAGAATTGACCCAAACAGTTTTTCCAAGCATACCTCTCATGTGCACCACTGGAACCTTATCCCCATCTGTTGTTTGTAGCAGTTCAGATTGAGCAGGGCCTGCTCGATTGGTAGATCCTCGGGTGTTAACTAACCAGGTGGCTTTTGCTAGATGCTGTTCCCAGTTTTTTTGAAAGTTCCCCCACCCAATGCTTTCAAGGTGGTTTTAAGCAATCCATTACACCTCTCAACCTTCCCAGCCGCTGGTGCATGGTAAGGGATGTGGTACACCCACTCAATGCCATGTTCCCTAGCCCAGGTGTTTATAAGGCTGTTCTTGAAATGAGTCCCATTGTCAGATTCAATTCTCTCAGGGGTACCATATCTCCACAGGACTTGCTTTTCAAGGCCCAGGATGGTGTTCCGGGCTGTAGCATGAGGCACAGGGTGGGTCTCCAGCCATCCAGTGGTGGCCTCTACCATTGTGAGCACATAACGCTTGCCTTGGCGGGTTTGAGGCAGTGTGATGTAGTCAATCTGCCAGGCCTCCCCATACTTGTATTTGGACCACCGCCCACCATACCACAGGGGTTTCACTCGCTTGGCCTGCTTGATTGCAGCGCATGTCTCACAATCATGGATCACCTGGGAGATACTGTCCATGGTTAGATCCACCCCTCGGTCTCGTGCCCACTTATAGGTGACATCTCTGCCCTGATGACCTGAGGCATCATGGGCCCATCGAGCTAGGAACAACTCTCCCTTGTGTTTCCAATCTAAGTCTATCTGGGACACCTCTATTTTTGCAGCCTGATCTACCTGTTTGTTGTTCTGATGTTCTTCATTAGCCCGGCTCTTGGGAACATGAGCATCCACATGGCGGACTCTCACGGGTAGGTTCTCTACCCGAGTGGCAATGCCTTTCCACTCATCAGCAGCCCAGATTGGTTTTCCTCTACGTTGCCAGTTAGCCTTCTTCCGCCTTTCCAACCAACCGCACAGAGCATTGGCTACCATCCATGAGTCAGTGTAGAGGTAGAGCTTTGGCCACTTCTCTCTTTCAGCTATGTCCAGAGCTAATTGGACAGCTTTGAGTTCAGCAAACTGGCTCGATCCACCTTCTCCCTCTGTAGCTTGTGCAACTTGCAGTGTGGGACTCCATACTGCAGCTTTCCATTTCCGGCTAGCCCCTACAATTCGGCAGGAACCATCAGTGAAGAGGGCATATTGTCTTTCACTCTCCGGCAGCTCATTATATGGCGGGGCTTCTTCTGCATGAGTTACTTGCTCGTCCTCTTCTTCAGAAGATAACCCAAAAGTTTCACCTTCTGGCCAGTTTGTAATTATTTCCAAGATCCCAGGGCGATTTGGGTTTCTAATTCGGGCGCGCTGAGTGATGAGGGCAATCCATTTGCTCCAAGTTGCATCAGTAGCATGATGGGTGGAAGGAACCTTTCCCTTGAACATCCACCCCAGCACGGTAGTCGGGGTGCCAGGAGGAGTTGTGCCTCTGTGCCAACTACTTCTGAGGCAGCTTGGACTCCTTCGTAGGCGGCCAAGATTTCCTTCTCGGTTGGGGTGTAATTGGCTTCGGACCCCCTGTAGCTCCGGCTCCAGAATCCCAGTGGTCGGCCACGAGTCTCACCAGGCACCTTCTGCCAAAGGCTCTAGGACAGACCATTGTTCCCGGCTGCAGAGTAGAGCACGTTCTTCACCTCGGGTCCTGTCCTGACTGGACCAAGGGCTACTGCGTGAGCGATTTCCTGCTTGATCTGGGTGAAGGCTTGCTGCTGTTCGGGGCCCCAGTGGAAATTGTTCTTCTTGCGGGTGACCAGGTAGAGAGGACTCACGATCTGGCTGTATTCAGGAATGTGCATTCTCCAGAAACCTATGGCGCCTAGGAAAGCTTGTGTTTCCTTCTTGTTAGTCGGTGGAGACATAGCAGTGATCTTATTGATAACCTCAGTGGGAATCTGATGCCGTCCATCTTGCCATTTCACTCCCAGGAACTGGATCTCTCGAGCAGGTCCCTTGACTTTGCTCTTCTTGATGGCAAAACCGGCTTCCAGGAGAATCTGGATGATTTTCTCTCCTTTCTCGAACACTTCTGCTGCGGTGTTTCCCCACACAATGATGTCATCGATGTACTGCAGATGTTCTGGAGCCTCACCCTTTTCCAGTGCAGTCTGGATCAGTCCGTGGCAGATGGTGGGACTGTGCTTCCACCCCTGGGGCAGTCTGTTCCAGGTGTACTGCACACCCCTCCAGGTGAAGGCAAACTGAGGCCTGCACTCTGGTGCCAGAGGGATGGAGAAAAATGCATTAGCAATGTCAATAGTGGCATACCACTTTGCTGCCTTGGACTCCAGCTCGTACTGGAGCTCCAACATGTCCGGCACAGCAGCACTCAGTGGTGGAGTCACTTCATTCAAGGCACGATAGTCCACAGTCAATCTCCCGTCCCCGTCAGACTTGCGCACAGGCCAGATGGGGCTGCTGAAGGGTGAGTGGGTCTTGCTGACCACCCCTTGGCTCTCCAGCTCGCGGATCATCTTGTGGATGGGGATCACAGCATCTCGATTTGTCCGATACTGCCGGCGATGCACAGTCGAGGTGGCAATAGGCACTTGTTGCTCTTCCACTTTCAGAAGCCCAACTGCAGAGGGATTCTCAGATAGTCCAGGCAGGGTGCTCAGTTGCTTAATGCCCTCTGCCTCCACAGCAGCTATTCCAAATGCCCACTTGAGCCCTTTTGGGTCTTTATAATAGCCATTCCGGAGGAAATCTATGCCCAGAATACACGGGGCCTCTGGGCCAGTCACAATTGGATGCTTTTGCCACTCCTTCCCAGTCAGGCTCACCTCAGCTTCCAACAGTGTCAAGTCCTGTGATCCCCCAGTCACCCCAGCAATAGAAACGGGTTCTGCCCCCACATGTCCCGATGGCATTAAAGTACATTGTGCACCAGTGTCAACCAAGGCGTCATATTTCTGTGGCTCTGACGTGCCAGGCCATCGGATCCACACTGTCCAAAAAACCCGATTTTCCCATGCCTCTTCCTGGCCAGAGGCAGGGCCCCTCTAGCAATGGTTATCATTTCCTCCCTGGGCATACATGCTTGAGGTTCCTTCAAGGGGATCTGACATATCATCCTCCCTTCTGTAATACCTGGCAGCTTGGTCACGGGAGGCTGAGGCTACTTTCACCCTAGCAGAACCCCCTCGGTTAGCATTTCTCTCCTTGAGCTCACGCACCCGTGCTGCCAGGACAGAAGTGGGTTTCCTATCCCACCTGCTCATGTCTTCTCCATGGTCGCACAGGAAAAACCACAGCTCATCTCGTGATGGGTACCCTCTCTCTCTAGCTGGGGGAGGTCGGGCTCTGATTTGGGGCCGTGTGACTCGCACTGGTGCCACATTGATCCTTCTCAACTCTTCCCTCACCCCCCGATCTCCTCTTTGAACTCCTCTTTGATGTCCTTAACCACAGCAGAGACCTGAGCTTTCAGCGGGCCATTGACCATACTCTCATAATTTCTGAGCTTGTTGGCGACAGAACCCACTGTTTCTCGGTTGTCCTCGGCATTAATGGTTGCAATGAAGGTGGTGTATTGGGATGGCCCCAGCTTTGCCAGGTTCCACAACATCTGTGCTGTGCACTTGACCTTGTCGGGGTCATTATCATGCTGTCCATCCCTCCCAAAGAGTACTTCTAATACTGCCACCTCTCTTAGCTGCTGGATCCCTTCCTCAAGTGTCTTCCACTGCATTCTAGGATGGTACTCCTGCATTCTCTCTTTGTTGACAAACCTCTCTCTCACACTCGTTATAAGCCGCTCCCAGAGAGAAAGGGGCCCTGGCTCCCTCACAAATATTTGATCCACACCTGGGTCCTGGGTCAAAGATCCCAAATATCTTGCCTCACCACTATCCAGCTGCACACCTGTACCCATAAGGTCCCAAACCCGAAGTAACCAGGTTGTAAAAGCCTCACGTCCCCTCTGCACGATGTCTTTTCGCATATTACGGAGACTGTCATATGACAGGGACTCGGTGATGATTTCAGGCTCTGGCTCCCCTGCTGGTTGTGAGGGCCCTGGTTCCCCATCATCATTCACTGGGCGCACTGATTTGGCCTTGTATTTCCTCCTCTGCACAGGGGCAACTGCTGCTGGCTGGGATTGCCCTTGTGATTCAGCTGGAGCCTGGACAGTTGTAACATCCACAGGTTCCACTGCTGCACTATCAGACTCTCCCTCCCTGGGGCAGGGAGAGGGTTTCCCAACAGCTGAGAAAATGCACTCTTTCAGCATCTGGCCCATCTCACGTATCTCCTTTACCAGTGCCCCCACTAAATCTGGGTAATTTATTTCTGAGGTGGGCTGTTGGGCAGGATTTCTAGTCTCTGGGGCAGGATCTCTAGTCTCTGGGGTCCTGTCAGCCTCTGGGGCAGGATCTCTAGTCTCTGGGGTCCTGTCAGGCTCTGGGACAGGATCTCTAGTCTCTGGGGCCCTGTCAGGTTCTGCAACAGGATCTCTAGTCTCTGGGGCCCTGTCAGGTTCTGGGACAGGATCTCTAGTCTCTGCGGCAGGGTCTCTTGTCTCTGGGACAGGATCCCTAGTCTTTGGGGCCCTGTCAGGTTCTGTGGCAGCATCCCTAGCCCCCGGGGTAGGTATCAGGGTGGTTATCCAAGTCAATCTCCCGTTATCTCTGAGTACTAAGCAGAATAGGCACATCAGCAACACCACCCACTGTACAATATCATTAGCATTTAGGGAAGATCTGAATCCTTCGAAAACTGGTGGAGTGGACCCAAAGAGATGGGTTAAGGGTTGGGAGAAAGTTTCCCCCGGTGTCATCTCCTCACAGTAGGAGATTATTATTAAAGTAACCCCAAAAGCATACCGTTAGTGTACGATAGCCCTGTATCCATGTGCCCACATTCCAGAGGAAGTTAAAAACCCATGAATTCCTCAGCTTATCAACCCATAGGGCAAACTGGATAACAGCAACAGTGGCCTTAGTCAGAGGACCCATGTTTAGAAAAGGAGCTGCAAAAGGGAGAAATACAGCCACGACCACATGCCACCCGAACCAGGGCAAACTGGACCACATAGTGCTGCCTAGCAAGTTTTCTATATTCAGCACACAGAACTGAGTTATCCAAGAACTGTTATTCCTTTTTTAGCCTTTTCTCTCAATGCCCTCAGGCCCCACGTTGGGCGCCAAGATCTGTCTCGGTTTGAAAGACAGGTGTCAGACAAGAAAGGCAGGAGCCTCCCCTGAAATGGAAAATGCAACCCCTTCCCTCCGAATTATTATAAATCTGAAAATAAGGGGCTTTCAGGCAAAGATATAAGGGATAGGAATAACAGTTCTTTACTAATAAATATATATGTATAACAACACAAAACAAACAGCAATAGCTGTGGCAGTCACAGCAAACAGCAGCCCGAACCCAGCGCCGGCCTCGGGCGCTTTCCCGTGGGTGCAGTTCCTCCTCCCGCTGAGCAGGGCGGGTGCGATGGTTCCCCCGCGGCTGCAGGGGGCGCTCCGCAGCGAGCTCGGGAGCACCGGGAATGGCAGCGCGGGGTCCCGGGAAGGGATGGATGAGAAAAACCTCACAAAACCCCTGGGCGTCCGGCCGGATCCTCAGGAACAGCAGGCTGGAACGGCAGGGGCGAGCGCAGATCTCGGGTGGCAGTGAGAGGTATCAAACTGCGGAGCTGTGGCAGGGAAACCCGGCAGGTCTCTCAGTCGGCAGAGCGCAGGAGCTCCGTTTCCAGACGGGACAAGGAGGAGAGCAGGCTTAGGAACCCCGGGGTTTGCCCGCAGAAAGCAAAACAGCCAAAGAAGCAGAAACCCGCAGTGGTGACCGAGACGTCCACACCGACGGGAGCCAGCTTCCCGACCAAACCTTGAGCACCCAGGCAGCCCCCCGCCCCGGGTGTCCCAACCCCCAGGTGACAAAAGGGTGGCCAGTCCCACCCCGCCTCTGTGGCCAGGTCTTTTGTTTCTTTTAAGTATCCAGCGATTTGTCCCCTAGCAACTAGTATGGGTAAAATTCTTTAAGAGAAAAAACAGGCTAAAATCCTAAACCCCAACACAAAGTTATTTAGCCCATCTTTATTTTAGTTTATTCCTTTGAAAACAGAGCTTGCATGAAGCACACTGCACATCTAACACTTCCAATCTTGAGACAGAAAGTAGCACAAGGGTAAAAGATATCACTTACACTTTCCTGACAAACTGGGGATAGCCAGTTAACTAAGAATTCTAATGATCCTAACACCCTGGACAAAGTAATATGACTACCAACCGACAAGCTCAAAGTTACAAGGTACAGCTCCTCACAGAAATTATGGTCCATCCTGGTCTAGCAAACTACATGTCCAAGATCCTCAAGAAATACTGCACAAGTCTGAGGTTTTAATCTAGTTTAATGTTTCCAGTCCAGGATGACATTACTGAATGGATGAGTTTTTTCAAAAATTTGATTCTCAGTTGTGAACATCAGGCTGAAATACCATCTTTTCATGCACTCACAAGGACAAATGGAAGTATTGCCAAGTGTCATTCGTATGCAGGAAAGAAGTGTACACTTCTGTACTTCAGAGACATTTGAATTCCAGTGATTCTGAAGTCTAAGAGGTACCAAAGTCTCTTGAAGAAAAGCAGAAAAATCATCATATGTCATTTGCTTGATGCCTACCCCAAGTAGGTGTGATCTCGAGCTTACACATCAAAGGAAGATTGAGATTTGCCCTCTCTGGAAGGATGAAGACTTCCCACAGTTCAACATGGTACTGAACTATTTACCACTGTTAGTTAAACAAATAATTAACTTTGCTCATTGGATGAAATATTGGTCTCCAGCAATGCACCCAGAGTTTAAACAGATACAGAGAGACCAAAAACTGCCTGTCTACATTAGCATTCAAAATATTTTGGCAATTGAAAAAATAGAAAAGACAACCCACTAACATCACCACACTGGAAAGACTGTCCCCAAAACAAGAACTGCAAGCTGACAACATCAAAAGTTAAAATTGCATTTAAAAGAAATTCTTCTGTTTTGAAGAAGAAAGACACACAAGCAGCAATTTTCCTAATTAAAGCCCTCTGCAAAGTCCACAGCCCCGAGGTCCTCCATGGAGAATAGAAGCCTTTTGCTGGGAAATGAGTCAGCAAATCTGTAACTGAGCCTTCTACACTGAGCTCCAAGCACCTTGCACACTGCTGGCCTGCCTCTCACAGGAAATGTTTAGGAAAGAGCCTGATGACAGTGGCAGACAGGTAGGGAGAGTCATCACCCGAGGAGATACAGACAAAATGGGCACCAATATCAGCTTGGCCCCGATCAGGCAAGGGGTCAATGGATTCTCACTGAGAACCCCATCCAGAAATCCCCATGCAAAAAAAATGCAGCAAGTCTATTATTGCAGGGTGTACACTGGGAGATGCTGCCATGTAGATCAGTGACTGGCTCTAATGCTGGGCGTGGATGGTGTCCACAGCAGGGTCAGCCAGAGAGCAAGAGATGCAGAGATGTCTGCCCTGCTGTCTCACAGAGGGCAGCGATTCAGCAGCACTGCACCCCTTGTGCTGCCCTCAGTTGATGTACCTCAATTGCTGTCTAAATAGTTGTGAGCTGAGGAAATAGAAAGGTCCCCAGGGTTTGTCCAGTGAAGTGTTCAACTCTTGGGGGTATGCCTGGGGGTATGGTCCTGTTTTGACACACTTGAGTGTGAAAAAGCTTTTGTTACAAAGTTTGTGGAAGTTGTCAGTTCTACTGTCAGCAAATACCTAAAGCTGATTATTAATGCAGGCACACATCAGTGTAGCTGTACAGATCTGTACCTGCTGGAGATTTGTTCTCTAGGTTTACTGAGATGTTCTTCATGAGAAGTGAAGGTAAAGGCATCAGCACAAAACTTTCCAGGCAGAGGTGGTGTTCCAGTGCATCCAGAGCTAGGATAAGGTATCATGTCAAATTATGGGTGTTTCCTGGAAATCCTTTGGTAGCCATCTTGCCATTCACCTGTGAATACTCCTTCTGTACCTAAAGGCACAGTTAAGCCTATACCCATTTCATATGAACATGACTAAAGTAAAGTTTCACAAGATTTACCAAGCTTTCCCTAAGAACCAGACTGGAAAATCTTAAAGCAGCCATAAAAAGGCTTCCTACTGGAAAGAAGCCACAGGATAAATCTTTAAGCAAAATTGACTTTCTATTTGAATTTAGGTCGTTTGGCCCAATGTGGCAGAATTTTAGCAGCTGTAGTAACTTTGGAAAACTCCTACATTAAGTGATTTCCAAAAAATATTTCAGTCAATCACATGGAGAAAAGAATAAATTTTTTTTTAAAGCAGGAAAATCATCATGTTATGCATACTTTCTCTTTACTTCCCCATAAGATACAACAAGTCAAAGCATAGAAGGAAATTAATTGTGGGTATTTTTAGCAGCTGTTTTCGAACCAGTTATCTCTGTGTTCTGTTTGCATGAGAAATTGAAGGTAAGAGGTTTATGTGCAGATGCCACACTCCTCTGAGATCATCTCTTAACTGCCATGAGACAGAAAGCAGTTTCAGAAGACAGAAAAAACAGTAATCTGAGAACATTTGCCTCTGGCAGAACTATCTTTTTTCCCACCTCAGTTAAGATTACCCCTAGGCAAAACCAAGCAGAAGCGTTGAAACATTTGCAACGAAACATGCAATTGCAAACATGTAACCACATACAATTAAGCTGTATTATAAACAAAATGATGTACCAAACTGGGAAGAATGGTCCTAGCTAGCTTGCACTGTGTAAGCAGAAAATTTTGCAGAATGGCTCATTTTTCTCCAGATAGCAGTTCTGCTCTCAGATCTGAGTAGGACAAGCTCACACATCTCTCTGATACCCAGCTGCAGATGGTAATCCCATCCAGCAGCACGAACAGATCCAGGAGACAAAGCAGCTCCATAGCCCATGTCAGATGCCTGAAGCTGGATAGTATAAACACTGCTCCTTCTGCAAATGGTCAGGACAGAATCTGAGAAACATCGACTAGGCATCCTGAGTTTCGTTTTAGCATGTTGTAGGGCACAGCTGAATAAGGAATTGAAATTGAATGCAGGGATTCACCAGAGTGTCTTCCAGTGAAGGGGTCATTTCTTCCCTGGCTAAGGATACAGTTGTGCCTTAGCAATGGTTTTGATCATCACTGCCTTCTTTGAAAAGGAAAACCATGAAGAGCAGAAACTGGTTAATTTGTCTGTTACAACAATAAGAAAAATTAAGTCTTTCAGTCAATAGGTAGGATTTAAAATAGAGTCTCCCACAGCTGAAATGCAGGCATTTTGCTGCAAACAGTGGGGAAGAATGGGACTGGTATAACAAATCCTGGCTCTTATGCCCAGGGATTATTAGCATCCATTCAGACAGAGCAGCCGAGTCCTGGACATATTAAGGTTTTCCACCAGAAATCATATAAATCAGCATCTCCTCATGATGAAAGGCTTGGGTTAAATATAGTCAGGATTTGAACTCGTGACTCCAGAAAGTCAAGACTTCAAGAGCGTCTTACTCTGGTTTGTTAAGCTACACCTGAAAAAAATCTATTTAGTGTCCAGGAAGACAGAGATACACTGAAAAAATGAATCTCAAAAGAATCGGTGCATGGAGCCTGAGCTATAACATACCTAAATGTTATATGCCTAACAAACAGACAGAAGGCGTAAATCTGCAAATTGAGAAAAGGGGATCCTGGAAAAGCAGGGTTTGGGAGAGTGTAACACCCTGCTGAGGCAGCTGGACTGGCAACACAGGAGGGAACCTCCTCCATTTTGGCAATTTCAGTTCCTAAGGAAAGGTGAAAGGACAGTGAGATACAAAAATTTAAAAGCAGCATCCCATTTGCAGATGGGAAATAGTGACCAAACACGGTAGAGCTTGCTGATACTCATATCTAGTCACAGAGAGAGCACTAGAGGGGCTTCGATGGCCTCTAAGTCACTGCTCCCAAGCCAAATGTGTACAGTATGTATTAATATATTTCATACATTTTCTTTGGCAAGTTTAATGGAAACAGAGGCTTTCAATGAAAAGGCTAAATGAGCCAAAACTCACAAATACCCAGCTATACTGTCTACACGCGCTTTTATTTCCCCCGCCTTCCCATTCCCCCTTCAATAAAAGAGCATTTAAGTGATATTTTTTCCACTTGGCTCATGTGGAAGGTGAGCTGATCTGTACTGTGAAGTTCTATATTGGTTCCTCTTTTATTTTTTCAGAGACCAAAAAGGGAAGGAATAGAAAACAGCCTCTTTAAATGAAATATGCCCTTGTCAAAACAATTTAACAAATGGAAAAGGCATGCCCGTTATGCTAGTTTTCCAGAAGTTCATCAACCTCACTGTTAAATCTTAGCATGTAAGAAAAATTACTCTATTTGTTCTTTATGGTTTGTTCCCAAGATCAAAGTGCTGTGGGCTGGAGGGTGTTTGACATCCAAGAAACATTCGTTGCTGCAATATTGTCTGTAGTGCCTTTTGTTAGTTTTGTTTCTTTATAAGGCTTTAAAGAACAGCAGTCAACACTTGCAGCACACTGGCATCCCATCAAATGCCAAACTCGTCCTTTCAGAGCACATGGGAGGATAATATTTTTATGACTCTTACTGTGGTTTTATCCTTTCACTAGGTCCTCTGATAGAAGCAACTGGAAATTGTCTTGCATCCCAATCCCCTTTCACTTGCAAAAGATTTGTCCAAAAGAGAAGTTAACACCATTAATCCTTTATTTTAAAGAGCATTAGAGCCTTATATAGATAATACCAGCAGTTCATGTTGGACCAATCTATAAATCATTAGAGGCTTCATTTTGGTTTGTTTTTTGGTTTTGCTTTGCTTTGATTTTGTTTTTAAATAGAACTTGTTGTCCAACATAATTTTTGAGTGTTTTTATTTAGCTCCTATCCGATGGTGGATGATATTCAAAGGGCTGAAAATGTATGTCAGTGACATAAAACTGCTTTATTTAACCAAACCAGTTTAACAGACTGAATTAGCTGACACACACTGTTTCAGTAGAAACGTTTCAACATCTACGGCTCAGTTTCAGAAAAGCAGAGTTTCAGGCAAGTTCAGTTATCTTAGCTGAGCTAATGGCATTTAAAAAGAAACTGCTCCAAACCTCACACCACTGTAAGGACGGAAACTTTGTTTACTTCTAGAAGGTAACCACAGTTACAAACACATCCTTCTCTCTGCAAATGATGAGTTTATTTGAAACAATGAATCAAGTGCAAATGCCTTTTCTACAGATAAAGAAATATATTTATTATTTAAAAATAAATAATTTTATATGTCCTAAGGGCCATAGGTCTAAAATGATCACCTGGCTCAGGTAGTCTAATCCCTAGCTCTCAGGAGCAGCCTTTTTACAGATAATCCCCTTTATGAATTTACTGACCTTCGTGTTCTACTGTGTTTTGTGCTCAGACTGTTCCCATGAAATAGCCAGAGTTTTGAGCTCAGGCACTTTAATAGCTAGGAGCTTCTTTCTTAACCCCAACCAAAATGTACTATTGGCCAGTTTATACCCCTCTGTTCCTTTGCCAGCATTGCCCTTCAGATTAAGAGTTATTTTCTGCCACAATGTATTTAAAGAGAAAAAATTTGCATGCTCTCTCAGGTTTTGCCTTGCCAAGTTAAATAACCAACCTCTCCTAGCTCCTGTTTGTAAAACAAATTCTTCATTTCCCTGATTATCCCCATAGCCTTGTCTATGCAAACTTCAGTTTCAGATCATCTTTCTTGAACACTGTTAGTCAAAACCATATGTGGTATCTTAAGTGAGGTCCCGTTAATGATCCCTCTATGCAGCTCGTACTACTTCCTTATCTGGAATTATCCTTCCTGAGACATCCTAGGATTGCATTTACCTCTTTCATACCTCCACAGCTTAAGTCAGAGTGAGCCCTGCCGTGTTTCTTGGTTGTTTCCAGCTGATGACCTCCCAGCTTAGAGCAGCAGGTTTCAGTAAGAGCCCCCAAATACATGATGTTATCTTCTGCATTCATAAATTTTAGCCCATTTGTAGTCCTCAACATCATCCAGCTCCTTATGTGTACTGTCCCAAACTCCCTTTGTACTTCTGTCCCAAACTCCCTTTGTACTGTTGGTGCATCCCAACTTTGTGTCCCTGCTTAAAGAATTACACAGAAGTTCCCCAGGATAAACTGTCCAGAATATAATTAACAAATAATTTTTTAAACCCCCTTTTTTTCTGCGCACCAGGTACAACATACCCGAGGTACTTTTCAAACCAGTAAGAAAGCCAGATGAGTAAATTGAAGTTGGGAGAAGATGGAAAGCTACAACCAGCATAGTCACAACACTGCTTTAATGGGACACTGAGCAATTTCCCCCGAAAAGAGCACAGTAGAGATGAATGTAACGAGGTTGGCTTCAGTGGGACAAAGGACAGTCGCCTATGTGCTCTGGAAGGCTGCTTCGTAAAAGGCAGTGTGAAAGACAGCATGGCCAAGTTTGTGCAAGAAGATAACAAAAAACCAACAAATTACTTTCATTACCTGATAGAACAAAGCAAGATCAAAAAAAGTAACGTAAAGAGGCAAAGGCAACTAGGGAGGAGCAAAGACGCATCGAATTTGATACATGGGAGGGCTTCAACTACACACTGATAAAGTACAGGAAGCTAAAGGAAAGGTATTACATAATCTAAACAATAAACACAAACTATGATTACTTCTGGCAAAACCACATTTGTAATGAAATGTATTTAAGTGAGAAGACAGCTGAATCCAGGCAGGTACAAGAAAGAGGGATCTCCTCACTAAGGTAGATTCATGTTGTTAAAGCAACATATAAAAGACTAAAGACTATTTTTACATTTAATGTCCAGGAGAGAAAGAAATTAAATCTATTAAGAAAGAAACTGAGGATTCATACGATGAAAAACTCTTCATTTGGCTTGAGAAAATTTTATGAGCAGAAATTTTCAGGGGGAGAGGAAACCAGTGAGAGGTGAAAGCAAATAATGGTATGATTTTTTTTCACCATTACCAAAAGCCTTTTTTTTAAATTCTTCACAGCTAACCTACCTTCTCTTGACTTCCTACTCTTGCAACAAAGAAATTCTTCATTCAGCAGAAACTATTCCCACCTTATACAATGCCTTAGAAAACTGGTGTCAAACGTACTACAGTCTGCTGAAATTACTCATGTTAAATCAACCACCAATCAATTACATTTGAATCCTGCTGTCAGTTCACCTGCCAAAAATGCTGTGATTTGCTAAATATGCTTGTCATTTTCCTTCAAGTAGAATTCCCAAAACATGTGTGTTTTAAAACTGCTTACTAGAATAATGACACAGGGACTTCTGCATGAAAATCAACAGCACCAGAGGCCTACAATGTTTTCTCAAGTTAAGAGCAGAGAAACAACCCAGCAGTCCCTTGAGAACTACAGGATTCCAATCTTCCAGCTGAATAGCTGAGAGCTCAGAAGTGCTACCCAGGCTCTTACACATGGAGCTGGAGGGTGATGTGGTCGTGTGGGCTGCAAGGACATGGTTCTGTCTCCACGAAGAACAACCCAGTCAAAGAAATGTTAATAGCAACAAACAGAACACAAACAACCCTGCTTCTTTTTCCCTTTAGGGAAACTTGCCTAGTGATTATGAACTTAACACTTAATGCATATAAATTGTTTTCTGTGTGGTAGTCTTTTCAGTCAAAGAAAATAACAATAACCTTGCTTTTCTCTTACTAACAGTTGAGCTCTCTTGTTTGGGACAACACTAAGAGGACATACAGATATTTCAGATAATTGTGTGCAACATGCATCTGTTTGAAGATGCTAACATGTATTTTAACTATACATAGAATTTTCCCAAGGTTTACTGAAATATTCTGTAAAGCACAATGTGGAACATAATATAATACTAAATGTAAATATTTTTTAATCTCTTTTACAGGTGGACATATTTCTGCACATATGCATGCACTTTTTAGGAGAAATTTATACTACAATTAGACTTTAGGCTCTTTTTGTTTTTTTCTGCATTTTTACAATGCCATTATGAATAAACAATGAGATGCTAAAAGTGAATGAAATAGTTCATACTCTACGGCTCCCCAAGGTGTTAAGAACAGCAGTCAGGAAATGAGCTAAGAAAAGGCCACTCTAACATTTAAATACTAGTAATAGCGGCACATAACATTAAAAACTTCGACTAAAAAAAAAACTATGAGAACATAATTAATACCTCATCTAGAGAAAACAAATAG
This sequence comes from Monarcha castaneiventris obscurior, assembly GCA_026261815.1. Classification (NCBI taxonomy): domain Eukaryota; kingdom Metazoa; phylum Chordata; class Aves; order Passeriformes; family Monarchidae; genus Monarcha; species Monarcha castaneiventris. The sequence goes on along the minus strand of JAMPIT010000230.1, from coordinate 50,228,262 downwards.
AAGAACGTGAACAGTTTTAGAATTTCCCTTTTACAAAACATCACAAATGTAAGATGAGACTCACTGCCCATTGGTTTTCTAAGTGCTGAGCCAAACAGAGGGAAAACTCTCAATGAATTCTCGGAAGGCAATAGTTTATCTAGAATATACAATAAACTAGGTAAACTCCTAATTTCCCTTTGCAAGACAGAATATTGCTCAATTATCAGTTTGCTGCCTAAAGTCTCCTTCTACACCCATTTTGTAGGTAAACAGCATTAATTTCTTTCTTGTACTGAGTGAATCTCCTCACAACTTGCCTGAAGTTCAAAAAGTCATCCCAGACAGCACAGCCTGGACTTGATCATCTTCTTCTGTCCAGCTGGAGCCAAAGAACCCACTGCTTCCATTTGTTTCATCCCTGCTGCATCTCAAATTGCTGCAGTCCAACAAAGCCTACTACACTCAGCGCAGAGCTTTTCCTAAATTTCATCAGTTAATGTCAAAGCATGGGACACACCTAACACAGATCTACTGCAGTAGCCCTGAGAAAGCAGCTCAAACATACAGCCCACAGTGTAATTCTTCCAAACACCACCCTGCACAACACATCTCAAGTGCCCATATTTTCATTTTGAGCTGCCCCCCACCTGTGGCAGTCCTGTTCTCTAACCCATTCCACATCACCACAAATGGAGGAACAAACTGTGGGTATGAAAAAAGACATAAAAAGGCAATTTAAAGAGAAATTCTTCCAAAATACCATGTAAATATACATGAGAGTTATAAAAGGTCAAACAACAGATTAGGGCCAAATTTAAAAAAAAAATTGGCATTCATACATCATGCTCACAAAAAGATATTCCAGTTGCATTTTCTTTCATGTCTCTTTTCTTGTGCACAGCTCGAAGTGTTTAAAACAACCTAAAGCAATAAAATAGGGAGGAAAAGATAATCAAAATTAATTAGTGACATAAAATAAATTTATTTTATGCGTAGAATTTACCATTACATTCATCTAGTGTGACTTCTGCACACAACACAGACCACGAGATTTCACAAAGTAGCTCCAGAATTCAATCAGTATCTTTAAAGGACTCTGTTGAAAAGCCTTACAGCCTGGAAGGTCTAAGCAACACATCAAACAAAGCCATTAGATTTCCCTGATTGCAATTACAACCAACACCAGAGAATTTTATCTGCAAACAGCCACTTTTAAACAAAAAAGAAATGCAAAGCTAGTGATCTGAATCCTGCTCACTGACGTATGACTTGCAGTTTCATTCAGAACTTAAAGACTGATAAACAGTCACAAGTTACAAATTTCAGATCTTTTGGTGAATGCGTACCTTTATTCTTTTTTCTTCTCCTCTTCTGCCTTTTCATGAATCCTTATTCAAAAGTGACACATTTGTTCAGTTCAGGGAGATTCTTCTCTCTGGAGGGGAAATAATTTTTATCAGTAAGACTCCCTGGTGATCAGGTAGACTTGGAACTGCTGTTAATCAGCCTTTTTGACATGGTACCTTGAATAGCACTTCCCATGATGCTTTGTGTGCCTACCTTAATTCTTTCCTTTTGAACTCACCATGACTTATAGGTGTCTTTTTTTTCCTTTTGTGTGTCTGAAGTTATCCCTCTATTAACTTTAATTGGAAAGGTACCTTTTGTTCCCCTAGAGTAGTCATATACTAACCACTGAACTCCCTAGGCTCAAATTTCTGGGGTAGCAAGAGTTCAGTTTTCTGACAACTCGTAAAAAAAAAAAAAATCCAGAGGAAAAAATTGATGTCTTTATTATTGCTAATAACATAAATTATAAAAGATGAACTGTTGCATCCATTTATATCAGCAAATACAGAAGATTCTACTGGAAGTCACAATGAGTTCAAAAGAAAGGAATTAAGGGCAGACACACAGAACATCACAGAACCCCGACCCTTGCCATCTGCAAACCCTACTGAAAGGTATGCTGCTAAAAATAAATAAATAAATAGCCTTTTTCTGAGGCACTGGGAGAAATGTAAGTTCTTTCATAAAGGCAGAAGCAAAAAAGCTTTGTTTCCTGTAGACTTGTGCCTCTCCCTCACAATACCGCTGTTGGCAGGGGAGAGGGGACACATCCAGGCCAGCCTGCACCTCGCAGCACTCCAATTAGCCCCACAGGACACCTGCATGGGATGGCCAGACCCTTACCAACCACAATATGTTATAGCTGAGTTTCCATCTTTCCTTCAGCATTTGCTCTCATTTGGGGCCTGTCCACCAATCAAGTTTTTTTCAATTAATTTGTCAGAGCTTCTGGGACCTGCCATTCTTCCAGGTCTAGAAGAAGCTGTGCAGAAGCCCTAAAAATTCTGCCAAGTGACAGGCAAATACTTTGGATATAACACATTTCTCCAAGAAAGCTAGCCAAAAGTAAGATACCCTCTTGCACTTTACTGCACATTCAAGAGATTTGTTCTTCCCTACTTCATAGCCTGATCATGGTCACATAAAATGCTAAAGAAAAAAAGATGTTACGCATTGGGCTCTGAATCAGAAGGTTTGAACCTTCCTGGAAAGCTGAGTTGCATCACCTTCATGCTGTTCAGCTGTTTGTATCCACAGAATGTGACCCAATCTTCTTGATTTTCTTTGTACCAGAAGAATAATTTGATTTTCTTTGTACCAGAAGAATAATTTGGACTAAGGAGGGCCAGGGCAACAATACATCCAATTCTGCTGTCCCAGAGCTTCAGAAGACCCTGAGTTAAAGGAGCAACTACCACCCTCTCTGTACCGACAGAGGAAAAGAACCCCATCAGTAGTATGTCAAGGATTAGCACAGAGTCAGTGGCCCCCTCCTACGGGTGTGCAGGATTTTGCCGCCTGGTGTGAGCTGACTCATTTCTTCCTTCCTAAGGCATCTGGAGCCATCTCTGTTTTTAAAGCAGTCATCTTAGGGCAGCTGGTGATAGTATTCATGCCTGAGGTGATTGAGCTACTGGCTCTGTGTCATACTCCTGTGTTGAATTCAGTGCATTAAAATATCTGCACTATTGAATCCTGCCTTATTTCTCCCATCTTCCTTTCTAGCATTGGCCATACTTTACAAACCCAAGGTGTTGTATCCTCCTAAGAGTTACTACACAAAACTCTCCTTGCCAAAAACCTGCCAGACCACAGGACAGGGTTAAAATTGCATCCCCTCTGGGTTTTTTGCAGCTGAGTCCTCAGCAAACTGTTGTTTCTTTTCTCAAAGCCATGCAGCCAGGATGCTGCCAGGCATCCCTTGGATGAAGTGGATGCTCTGAATACATGTTGGCTGGGGAGCTTCACTTTGGGCACCCAGACCAACAGGTCATGGGGTCCCCAGCAGCTGCTCACAGGGCAGCCAGTGCAGGAGAGTGACTGACCTGGCAGCACCCCTAATGGGGTGCATTTACCAAATATTTTACTCACATGTGTTATCCCTGGCAGCGTTCAAGGCCAGGCTGGATGGGGCTTTGAGCAACCCAGTCTAGTGAAGGATGTCCCTGCCTGTGGCAGGAGGGTTGGAACTAGATGATCTTTAAGGTCTCTTCCAACCCAAACCATTCCATGATTCTATGATCATTTAAGTGTTTCAGGCAGAAAGGAAGTGTGAGAGAGCACTACTACTTGAAGTGACCCAGTGCCTGTGAAAGGCATTGAGTGAAAAGACTCGCAGAAAGAAAAATCCTATTAATTCACTCAAACTACATACCAGGCAGTTGTTTGTTTATCAAGACCCCAAAAGCACTTCAACCCTGACATGAAAGTGATGCCCTAGGAGGAAAGACTGCTGCAGTATCTCCTTCCTGAAGACAGACCTGGCTAGCCCCATGCAGAAGCTAAAGCAATGTATTTTGAAAGGAGAAGAAAATGAGATGGAAAAGTTAGTGGGTCAAGGACATCACTTAAGGGCAAAAAGAGACTCAGCTTGGGGAAGATTAATGTAATTTATTGCAAATTAAAATAGAGTTGGATGCTGAGACAAAAATTAAATTACCACCTTGCTACCACTCACTACTTTTCCCAGGCTCATCTTCTCTCCCAACTCCTCTACTCCCCCACCCCTGAGGGGTCCTGCAGCCAGCCTGGGGCTGTGCCCATCTCTGCCCAGCACAGGGCAGCCCAGCCTCACCCCACCGACACCCCTGTGGGCCCCGCCAGCACCTGCCCCCAGCCTAGGGCCACATCTAGGGCAGTGTGACAGCCAGCGCCTTTTGGGGCCAGCAGTATCATCGGGCCATCAGCCACTGACCCTGGGGAGCCACGGGCAGCCCCCAGACAAGGCTGCTCCCAGCCCACCTCAGCGTGCTGTTCCTGGCACATGTGGTTAGTGTGCTGACGGAAAGCAGCACAGGGACAGAAACTGCAGTTCTTAGAACCAGTCTGTAATTTTCTCCTTTCCTATCCAAAAAGGTAGTACAAAGAGAGCTTTCCTTACCATATAAACAAATTATTTTTGCGGGGGGGGGGGGGGGTGTGGGGAACCCAGGCAGCAGCTTTTCCCAGTGTGATTCAACTTGTTGGGGAAGTTTCTGGGAAAGCAGCCTTGCAAGAATTTTGGCCTTTAGGTCTGAAGTAACAGGCAGTAATAAAAAGTGAATTAAAATGACCATCGAGCTAAAAGAAGATGCTCCAAGCCACAGCACCAGCAGCCTTCTCTGCTGGGACTGCAAGGCTGCCTGGTACTGGCTTCAAAATTAGTTGATCTTCATCCCTCTGACTGCCAAATTGCCTCACTTCCCAGCTGAGGCAGCACACTAAGGAGATGTGCACAGAGACTGCTTAATAGCAAAGCCAGCCCTGGAAGTCCTTCTTCCAGCCCCAAGAGCAGCCGCTTGAGCACAACCAAGGCCATGCAGAGGGTGGAAATAGCCTTTCCTACATGCTCTTTGGGCTCAAGGGGAAGTCAAGTTCTGCCATTAGGGCAGAAAGGGAAGCAAGCCCTTAGCAGTGGTCATTGACAGGACCTGTGCTGTCATGCCCTGCTGGCAGGGGTGTCATCGTACACAGCTCTGATCTGCACCCGCCCGTTCCTCGGGTGCCAGTGCTGGTCAGCCCAGCACCCAAGTGCTAACTGCTACATCTGCTGGAAGTGTTCAAAACCCATGTGGATGTGGCACTTGGGGAAGTGGCGGTGGCTTGGGGGTGCTCATGGTGGTACTGGGGAATGACCTTAGAGGTCTTTTCCCAGCTTAACGATCCTGTGATTCTCCCCCCATTCCCACCCCACCTTCGTTACCAACTTGCAAGCCAGGCACCAAAGCAGAGACAACTAACTTCCCCAGGGTGATCCCCTAAAGAAGGCACAGAATGTCTCACAGGTACAAAAATCCTTGCAGGCTGCTCTGCAGCACTGGCAGCCCCCACCCCCCTCCAGCTCCACAACTTGTCTTTGAAACGGCCTGATGACTGATTATGGGAATCTTCCCCATGCGGTACCCCCACACCATGACATCTCAATCATACTTCCATTTCTTTTTTAAAGTAACAAAATGGTTTTCCTGGCCCAGTATGTTTATCAGTTAGTCTGAGCCAGTTATCTGCACAGGTTTACGGTATGCAGCCTAGAACCATTAGATTTTTATCACATCTTATGAAAATCATACACAGCTTACTCTTGTAGCTGTATATTACAAGGGAATCATGCACAGAGAGACTGGTTCTCCTTAGATTACTATCTCTGAATTGATGCTGTATGAGGCACAACTGCTTAAAAGGTTATAACTGATGTAATTTTTGCCATTACAGGTAATTTATGGCTCCTGTGTGTCTGACTTGTCAAATCTTCTTACAGAGATCAAACAGGGTCTGTTTGTCATATGCATTTATCTAACACTTGTTCCTCTGCAAGCTTCAAAACTCAATAGTTATTCTTTTCTTGGGTGTCAATTTTCTCCTATATGTCTTGCCTCTTAGTCCTTGTAAATGTCCTCCTAATGCAAAATTCAGGGGTGCTTCAGCAGCAAATATGAGCAATGACTACTTCTCTAGAGGAATTTTTAAACGAGATTTTTTTCCTAAGCAGGACTCCAGTCCTTCAGAGAGGTCTGAAGTCATGCACACAGATGTTTTGAAGCTCCAGCTGTGCTTCGAACCTTGCTGCATTATTTTCTCCTCAACTTTACATAACTCTGAGCTGATCTCTACTGTTGTGAAAGAAATCCTTCAGGAAAACTCCTGGAGAACAAAATACCCTTTCTCTGAATAAGGCAGGGGGATACACACATCAGGTGTATATCCTCAGCTCCTGCCTCTACATCTGCCTCCACTTCACCTCAGGGCCAAACCCTCATATCCTGCTGGGTCTCCATTCTGTTTCTTCGTCTCCCATTGCTGGAAGTCATATTCTGCCTTACATTCTCGAGGCTATACCCCAATCACTCATAGGATGACAAAAGCTGTGACAGTTTCTTGTTTAGTCTGCACAGATTTCACAGCAAACTGAGCAGGCGTAAAGGCAGGCAGGGAAGTGCAGGAGGGCTCAGTGACGACACCCCCAGAGCTGCACAGAGAAACACAGAGCTCTACCCACACCCTTCTTTCTGCTGTGCAGACTGGTTGGGGTTACAACAGCTCCAAGGGCACAACAGGGGCAAAATACTGGCCAGATAACGAGGGGGAGGGACAAGAGGCCCACTTTTCCTGAGGTCTGGGGATTTTGTGAAGTATCAGTCTGTATGAACCTCTCCAGAGGAGCTGAGATGGAAGAGTCGGTTGAAAGGACTCACTTTGTCCTGTTTCCCCAAGCAAGGAACACCTGGAGATGAACGGATGTCCTTCTGCATCAGGCACAGGAATCTCGGGGCTTACAGAGAGGAGAGGGCATCGGAGAGTTCAGCTGTATTGTTATTCAATGCCACATGTCCCCACCAGCCAGGCACACTGGGTGCCGGTGGGGAAAGGAGCCACAGAGGGGCTGAGCAGGAGAAGGGTCCCCGCTCCCGCTTTCCTCGCAGCACCACAGTGCTCCCTAACCCACGGGACACGGTGCTGGCTGTGCCATGGAGCTGCTGCCCCACTGTGCCATCACCTCCACATATGAAAAGGTAAGGAGCCCAGCAGCACTCAGACACACTCATGTTTCACATTTATGGACCTTTTACCCGTTTTACTGTCAGAAGGGCTGCATTTCTCAATGGCTATGAAGTGTGAAGTGTCTGGAAACATAGCATGCTCACTGTGGAGGAAAGAACTTTACAGAGGAGCTTTGCCAGTTTAACTCTACATTCAGTTTTTCCTTCCAGTCAGGTATGAAATGGCAGGACACACTTAAGCAGGCAGTATGACAGGAATCCTAGAGAGAAATGAATTAAATAAATAACTTCAAATAGTAAACAGATATATTTATTCAATAATAAATAATAATTTTTTATTTAAGTAATAATAATAACCAGAATTAGAATAACTACACTTTGCTGAAGGTGAAGTCCTTTGAGTAAATTGACTGAAATTGGTATCTTCACTGACACATCATTTTTGACAGGGTTTACAGTACAGAAGATTTGTGCAGCAAATGGGAAATATTCTGAAAAAGTACAAATAATTCTTCAAACCATATATACAGAACAGGATTTCAGCTGCAAATACGCACAAAGTCTAGAGTTCCTAGATCCAAGGATTTGGCCCAATAATACAATATGTTTGATTCAGAAACATCTAATGCTTTGCAAAAACTGTTCCTAATATCAGGGACAATTTTGGTGCTGCCAATTGCTTGACATGGCTTTAATGTCAGGTACAATTAAAGACTGGCAATTAAATAGCAATAAGGTATAAACTGCTGATGCATGTTATATATGATTTACATGTATGACTATAGAAGTTGCAGAAGTATGTTAGTTGCAAAACATCACTAACAACCTCATAATTAATATAACTAGCATCCTGTACAAAATATTGCCCAGCTCTGTGGACATTTTGCATCCACATTTTGAATCTTTCTAGATTGTTTGAAAAGAATTCCAGTATATTTATTCAAAAATCATTAAAATCCTAGTAAGTGTAATAATAAATAATTTGCTTCTTCACAGATTAATTTTAACACTGACTTATTTTACTACGCTGATAAAATCTATCCCAATCTCAAATATTATTCACACTGCCTCAGGATCTGCCATCTCTTTTTTTCCTAAGTTTGTTTTTAGTTTCTTTCTCTTCCTTCCAGTGTCTTAGATGAGGATCTCTCTTTATCTCTGCCCCAAGCTTTATGCTATAACAGTCTTGAATGGCATATCAGAGTCTATTTCTGAATACTGGAACAATGTCTCTGACAATATGTATTAGTGTTCTGGCACTTTACTCTGGAAGAAATTTTTCTGTGCCTCAGACAATAGACAATGGCAGGAGATTTGGACAGACACTAAAGAAGAGATGTATTTAGTCAGTCTTCTCGGAAACCGCTCCAGTACTGCAAGCAGGAGTCGACAGAAGGCAGAAATACCGAGAGAGTCAGCTACAAACTAGAAAGGAGCTCTAACACTGGGGATTTTATGAAACATAGAGAATACTGTACTTCCTCTAGACAAACTGACCCATTCAACTAAACAAATGCCAAAAGAAACACAGGCCCAAAAATCATGGGTTTGAGCTGTTATAGTCAAGATATCAAAACCTGAAAAGAATATGAAATCATTTCACTGCCTGTATCTGCATGATGCCAGCCTTTACCATAAAACATGAAAAAAAGAAGAAAGACAAAAGACAGTAAGAAATTCTTTTTCATTTATGAGCATAACTACATACTTAATATCAACATGCACTGTAAACACCTTCCTAAAATAGAAATACATGGTTTATAAAAACAGACTGAAGAAGGAGCTAGTGCTCTTATTCAGATAGGATTGATTAAAGGAAATCCATGTGTTATATCAGACAGACATATACCAGTTCTGTGATAGTTAAGCACAACTGTCCTGGATAATGGGCTTCATGTGTATAGTAGAAATACCAACTAGAAATGATGCAGCTGATAACATTGACTTAAACTGACAGCATTAATTTCAGAAAAATTTTACTGACCAGTTTTCACTCCAGAAGACTAATTGTAGGCTGTCTGCACTCTTATGGCCGGGTGCTGTGCTGTTTTCTGTTCAGGATATGATCACCAGAAAGACTCTTTTAGATATTTTACAGACATCAACCATATAAGATATTGATAGAGAGCCTTAGTAGCATGTGCCATCTATAACTTGTGTTTTTGATAGCAACAACTTTAGAATCAGAAAACGGTGTGCCTTATTACAAATAATTTTCTTGTGTTCACCAGTGATATATTTACAATTTCTCCACAGTCTGGCAGGCCCAAACAATTTATTCTCTAAGCTTCCTACAATTTACAGAAATGCTTTGCACACCATTACTGACACAATCCTTTGAGAAGCTGAACATTAATTTAGGTTACGAACATAGAGGAATTTCAGTTGCTTTATCCACTAGTAGCAGCAAGGTGTCATTTTCTCAAAATCATCTTCACAATTAAATCTACTGGAAAAATACACATAATCTTCCTATGAAATAGTACCTTTTTGTAAAAAAAACTAAACAAACATTTCCATGAATTAATCCACTCTGTGAAGGTTAGATACCTCACTCTGAATGCACTTTTGTTTTAAATCAAGGTCTCTACTCAATGGACTCATGTTCTAGGAGGTCTAAGACAGTTGGCTAAAATAAGTTATTTCATACATGCTATGCAGAAATCTATGTATGCAAAAGTTTGTAATAGGAAATGTTTGAATCCGATAACCAAAGAGTAAAACCCACTGATTTATGTTAGTACATACTACAAATCAATGCCTTCACATTAGTGACTGACAATTCAGCAATAATTTACCAGTAAAACAGACAGTGAAACCTCTCTCAACTCATTCCAGAATCATCATCTTGTGCATTAATACTACGTGAGAACAGGATAATAGGAGATAAGGGAGAAAGACAAAATGGCAGTGAAGGGCAGTGTCCCATAGAGGATGTTCTCTCTGACCAAATCTCAGAACCAGGGAGGAAGGTAACAAGAGAATAAAAAGCAGTAAGAGCCCCAGACCTCGTGCTTCAAGGTAGAAGCATTCTGACTTCATCCATTTGGTGAACTGTGATCTGTCAAGCTTGTTATCTTACTAAACTGCAGCTATTTTGTTACCTTGATCTCCTGCTCCCTTCCCTAATGCCGAGGTGTTTCTGGCTTTGCCCCATGTGTCACAGTGGTTACACCAGCTCCTGGCAGTGACACTCCTCTTTACCCACTGAGTATCTGTACAGCATTATGGGCCTGCAGGGGATCTACAGCTACAGTACTAAGAGTAGCAATAAATAATACCTTCCTTGCTAAAGAGACTTTTTCAAAGCTACCCAAATATAACCAAGTAACTGTCTGAAGTATTAGCACAACCTTGGAGGTTTCTACCACGGGGAAGAGAAAGAACACCTCTTTTTAGCAGTCCTGTTATTCCTAGAGTCGTATCGAAGGGACACGGTGCAGTCCCTCGCACAAGCTTTGCTCTCAGACATGCATGACCACGATCCCAAGATCCAACACAGGCTGTTACACTCATCTGAACTCAGTAATTACTGTAGGTCCTCCTGTACCCTCCTGTTCATCATTGACCTATGTTCATTATACAGTGCAAGCACACACAGGGATATATCACAGGGCAAATTTTGCTCCTGGACCTGGGCTGGCAGATCTTTCCACCGAGTGCCATCAATATGAATGTCATTTTGCAGGGAAAAAGCAACAAGAAGCCCTCTCTAACAGGAGAACTGTGCAAGTGAGGGATTTAAACTTTGTTATACCACTTTTCTCCAAATCTAGCTTGAGAACAATACCCCATTTTCACTTCAGAGTGGTACATTTTCCTGTTGCATCTATTAAAGCTGGAAGAGGCATTATTTACACCAAGCAGACAAGCCTTGGGCATTTTAAACCCCCTGCATTCAGGGTTAAGCTCCTGTTAAATGGTGCAGTTCTCATCAGGGGCTGGACAAGCTTCTCCCTGCAATTAGCTACTTTACAGTGACACTTCTCCCATTTCAACCCAAAAAACCAAGCCAGTGCAGGGAACATGCAGAAACACCCTTGAAATCAAGGAAGTCCTGCCCTGATATGAAAGTAAGAGAACCCAGAGGCTCGCATACAAAATATCAACTACTCAGGACCAAATTTTTATACAAGTATTTGCATCTCATATTAACAACAACAAAAGAAAATCCCAATCATTCTGAGGGCTATATTTCTTAAACGAAAAAGAAATGAGAAAAAGGAAGGGAATATAAAAGGTGAATCAATTGTTAGCCTACAGGTAAATACCCTGAGGATAGCTGTTTCCCCCCCCCCCCCAATAGAATTTCAGATTGTTTCTATGCATTTGTTGTTTTGATACTTGGAGAGGAAAGCTTAATAGAAAACTGACAGAAGTTTGTGCCTTTTGCCTCACAGTGAAGAAAAAATATCAGTGCCTGTCATCTTCTGTGTCTGGCTAGTCACATGCATCCAAGCATCAGGCAATAAACTGCAATAATCATGAAGTTAGCTTAAAATTCACCTGATCTCCTAAATTCCAAGTACTATAAATGTAAGTTGGGTTGTCTGGATACTTCTATTTTCAATTTTTTTGACCTCTATAGTTCTTCACTTTTCAAGCTGTTCTCTGCAAGCCTGAAGACTAACCATTTCTTTAATAGAGCTGGATATCTAAAAGACCAGCTTCCAGCAAGCATTGCTTACCACTCTGTTAAGCTGTATACAACTATTTCTATTTCCTGGGTTGCACGTTTTTGCATTACACAGACTCGTGATCCTGCAAAGATTTATTATAACCCCGCTGTTCACTTCAAGTGCTCCAAATGGTTTGACTGAATTTCTCATTGGGGATTTCTCAGAGGGCATAAACTGAGTCTCTGCAGGAGCAGTGTGAGCAGGGCTGTGCCGTGAGTGGATCAGACCAGGAAGCACAGGTGGCCCAGCACAGACCCTCACTGGCAGGGTGGCAGTCCCACAGGGTCTGAAGATGGGGCAGAGCCTGGAGGTCACAGCAATGAATCCAATCAGCAGCCTCTGACCAGACTAACCAGGAAGTTCCAAGGTCCATCCAGCAGACAAGGGCAAGAGGTAGGACTGGAGACAGGACAGGGTCCATCCAGAAGACAAGGTCAGAGATAAATATGCCCACAGCATAGCTCAGGCCTGGACTGGGTGCCAAGCCCTGAGCTGAAACTGGGCTCCCAGAGAGAGGGGAGAAGCTGGTCAGGGTCAGTAAGGTTCAGTAGTGCCCCAAGGACCCTGAGAGCCATAAGGTTCGAGGGAAAGCTCAGGCACGACCCTGACCTCATTGAAAATGAAAGAAAATGCTGCCCTTAGTTTCCATGAGGTAAAGATCCACCCGATGTCTTTCTTTTCCAGCGCCTGTGACATGTACCTCAAATACCCTCGGGTCACATATCAAATAAATAGATAAGAGTGATAAAATTTAACTAAAGCCATGCAACACTTAAAGCACCGCTCAGTCACAGCTGTTAAGGATATTAGCACTGTATCAACCATCAACAAAATAAAAATTGCTATTGTGTTTCTGGCCAGCACTTGAAGGTTTTGAAGCTTTTTTTCTAAGGCTAGCTGCCAACAGTGCCATGGGAGTGCTAACACACTGCCATTTCATTTCAAGGCTAATATTGAAATACAGTAAAAATCTGCATTTAAACAGAGCTATAAAGGCCAAAGAAAAGATTCCTCTTGCTTTCGGCAAGTTTGGATCAAGCAGCACAAGAATAGTTTTCCTCTGTGAGAGTGATGTTGCCCTCTGCTGGGTAACCCACAACCAGAGCAAAGCCCTTGCTCTTCAGAGTCCCCGCAGATTCAAGCAGAGGCATCCTACGTGTTTTTGACACTAGAATCTTTGCAAATAGCAGGTGATTTAGGTTTGCTGTACCCCAAGGAGGAGGTAGGAGTACGTTGTTGGCCTCTTTTTATAAGTGCAGAGACAGAAGACACAGGAGGGATGCAGTTTCAGTCCTCATCTCTTTGTAGAATATGGCCCATTGACTTTCAGTGCAGAATCAGCCCCATCAAATTTTTCCAAGGTCATGTAGAAAATCTGTAGGAAAGTTAAACAAAAAGAAAAATAGAAGTGAAAGACCCTATGTTTCATGACTCTCCAGTTTTAAGCACACGACTGCAAGAAAAAACAATCCCTCAAATACATTTAGTCCTTAAAACCTCTAGACACCAATTATATACTGCAGAGTATGTCTACATTAATTCTCACCTATATTCATTTATTTGTTTTTCCTCCTTTCACAAAATCAGATTTAATTTTTCTTAAGTAACAGATAAATTACTAGTGTCTATATTATCAGCACCCTATTAAGAGCAGGAATCCAGCTCGATGCCACTAGGACGTTGTAACATTCCTATCTCATCAGTGATCAGACTAAGGTCTAGGGAGTGAAATTTATCAAATGCCATTGTACAGTGTATCTGGAAGGATGATAAACATGATTAAAATTCATTTCACCAACACAGTTGCTCATATGTATTTGATGTCCTTTTCCTTGGAATGGTTAGACAAATTGCACAGTTCCCTAAAATGAAATTCAGTCTTGGATTTTATACAACGTGCCCTGATAATACAAATCAATATTTTGACAAAACACATTTTTGCCTGAAGATGAAGTATAATGTGTAATAAAATACATTTAAGTACTTTCTAATTTATCCTGAGAGTACAATGCATTTGACCAAATGTCATACATCATTCCATAGAAAACCAGGTGGAATATATAATCTATACTCCTTTAAGAAGCAACTGCATTGAGAGAGCACACAATTAAACACTTAATATTCAGAAAACATTTCAAATAAAGTATCTATGTGAAACATCTTGAAGGTATGCATTGCTCTACACAATTTAACTGCAAGATCACAGTTTTTCCTCAAATGCAGTATCATGTTCTCTAATTACTTTCATTTTTAAGATAGAGTACATTATCTTCTGTGTGTCAACCTGCTTTTGCCATGGACCTCACAAAGCCTGTTTACACTTATAACATAAGCGGAGCCAAAAACACCCCAAAAGTTTCTGTGGACCTTCTGCATGCTGTATGACTCTTGCCCCGTATCTCTAATGAATTAGATGTTTTCCTCTGGAATTTCCATGTCCTAGACCCGTTTGGCTATTCATCCTCCAAGCCCACTTTCCCTATGGAGCACACAACAAAAAAATTTCACAAGCTAGACTGGCACAGATAGAAATTTAAAAGCTGTAACATGTGCCAGCTCCTAAATCCAGCACAGCCCAAAGGCATTAAGAACATTTAGGAACTGGATTCTCCTCCATTTTGCAGGAAAATATGACAATTTATATATCTTAATGGGTCTTGGCACCAAGTACTATGTGCATGGTCAGGTAAATATATGAATAGGGATTTAGCTTTTGACTGAAGTATGAGCCAGATGAGGGAGTATTTAATGGGAAGACTAACTCACCAGACAAGACTCACAGATACAGGAAATAAAACCTGTGTATTTTGCTTACTAAGGTTTGCTCTATACAATAACACACCTTATTGCAGTCTCATTTATGGTCTCTTGCCCAAAACAGCCTGGCATTTAGTCTTTACAAGGACTTTATCAGAATTCAAGACCTAAGTGCCTGGACCATAATCATTACACATGGATTGTTTTCACTGAGGCCAAGACATGAGCACGTTCAGGCAGTACACAAAGATCTTGTTGCTAAAACATTTCCCACTTGAATGTAATTGTTCTCCAGTAAGGAAGCAATCACTGAAAAGCAAAATCCCACAGATGACACGCTGAGTTTTACGTTCACAGGAGGTTAATATATTTTCCATCCACAGCGGAACTGTTTGTAATTTATAGGCAAAAATCCAGCCCTGGTGCAAGCAAGTGCAGCTCCTATTGATCTCAATAGTAGATGCACTCATTTATAGCAGGGCTGCTTTTGGCGTCATGTCTGTTTAGCACAGAATGAATAATATTACAAGGCAGGGCATAGGTTCACCGTGCGTGCTGAAAGCTTTTGCATTTGTGAATGTTAAAATAGCCTGCCTCCACAATAGCAACTATTTTGGGCTGGAGAACACAACATGTGCCAATCTGAGTTGCATAATGCTTTCACATATCTCAGGGTTCGCTACTCTGAATAGTTCCATACTGAATGGCTGCTTAATATCTCCGTTACCGCGTACAGGTCCTGTCTCCAGCAGCACGGTGCAGCAAGTTGCTCAATAGATGAGCCCTGCATTCACTCACAAAAGCCCAAGCCAGCCTGCAGGAGAGACTGAGGCAGAGCTTCGATTAAAGAGCCCTGTGGCTTATGCTATTTTGGTATGAGTTTAAAGAAAAACACTCACATTTTTTACACATTTGGTTTGCATTTGTTTGAAACAGTTTTGTAGCCTAATAAAAAGACCTACAGTTTCATAAAAGGAAGTTAACTGGTTGTCTTTGGGCAGTAGGAGACTTTTTCATATATTACTAGGTTATTTTAAGGGCATTAACTGCAGTCAGCCCATGAGCTCTGTTACAGAACTGATTTGATTTAGGTTTTTTTTTTAATTACACTGTGTTTTATTAAAAAACAAACACAAATGTCAGTGTGAAAAAATTGGATCCTTTCTTATTACACTGCTCTGGCCTGGAAGGCAGAGCAGTGCTTGAGTACTGGCTTGTAAGCCATTCCCATTGTCCACTGCCTGTCTGCCTCCTGGCTAGCAGCAAATTTACCCAACAGGAACAGAGGTTCAGGGTGCAGGTGTTCCCATCCAAGCTCTCCTTCCAGCAGCAGGAAGGGAACTAATTTACCAATACATTTTCACCTTCCAACAGAAAGAAATCTGACAGCCTGATCTCACCTTCCAGCACTCAGACCCAAGGGGAAGGCAATTTGACTGTCTAACCTTGTGTTTTGGCAGTGGGAAAGGAAGGGAAGTAACCTGACCACTACTGCCTTCCCATTGATAACGTGCAGACCTCAGGATGGCCATAACTTACCCAATTAGCCACAGTGCCTGCCATCCTCAAAATATACCCGGAAGACTTTTCTGAAATGGATAATCACAGCACACAGCTCATGAGTAAAACACATGGTTTTTTCTTTCTAAATCTCAAGGAAACATACAAATACTGCGCTCTAAATATATTTACATTACTGTCTTCTTCTAGACAGCACAAACAAGCCTCTGTGTGTAAGCATAAAACACTGGCAGCTACCATTCCCCTCAGAGGTATTATACAGGATAACAAATTCGTTGAAAGTTTGATTTCCAAGAACCTAGCCTGTTCCTTTTATAATTAGACTTTTCTGTATATTGTATGCTATCTCAATACATTCCCTTTACAGTTATGACTAGAATGCCTACT
This sequence comes from Monarcha castaneiventris obscurior, assembly GCA_026261815.1. NCBI lineage: Eukaryota > Metazoa > Chordata > Aves > Passeriformes > Monarchidae > Monarcha > Monarcha castaneiventris. Next base: position 50,211,890 of record JAMPIT010000230.1, on the reverse strand, counting down.
CAGTGTATTAATTCAACTCTACATGAAGGGACAAATTAAGATGAGGGCATAATCCAGGTTAAGTAGAGTAACAATCCCGGGCAGGTATATGGAAAGCTTTGCCCAAACTGACAAAGAAGAGAAAGAGAAAGGAGAAAAAGAAAAGAGAAAATAGAGAAGGGGGGAAAAAATACAAAAAAGAAGAAGATTTAAAAAAAGGCAAAGCTGTCTGGGGTCTCTTTAACAGGAAGTTTAGCCACTGACTACATCATCATGGATCTTTTTGCGCCTGCCTAATACAATGCATCTTTTGTCCTGCTTTCTCAAATCCTGTCCTATCACGCAAGGTCACTGTCACATCCTTTCTCAATAAATACAGGAATTTATTTCCTAGACAAAACTCATGCCTCTGAATCACACTGGAGTTAAGTCTAGAGAAACCCTGTAGTAATGTGGGAGAACTATACAAAGCCTGAAGCTATTCCCAGCTATACCTAGAGGAATAAAAAAAAAAAAAATGAGAGCCAGAACACTCTTAGTGGGTTGGACCTCAAGCCTACTCTAACTTGTTCTGTACACCCAGGGCGATAGGACAAGCGATAAACTGTAGAGATCTGAAAACCAAAAGTGAGCCTAGAGAACATTACAAATAGCACACAGAGTATCAGAGGTCATTTGGCTTCAATATGCTCCAGATTGGTCTTGCTCAGAGCTAATTACTCATCATGAGGATCTGAGAGAAATTCCTGTATAAACAGTCTGTGATACTAAAGGTTCCCTTTTCTATCAAAGACAACAGCAAACTGCTGATTTCAGCCACCAAGAACCAGGTTTGTAACTGCAAGGTTCTTTAAAGCAAAGGAAGGTCTTGCTCTGAGTGAAAATCAAAATTTGCTATTTGATACACTAAGCATGGCACAAAAAAGTTGTTTTGCTTTGCAGGATAGTGGAAGCCCTTCTTTTATAGGGGCTGAATTCCATATATGTTATGTCCAGCCAGAGTTTTTAAAACAATCTCACACATGCATGTCAGTTATTGAATGATGTTGTTTAAAGCTAGAAACTGTGAGCTGTTAGGCTTTAAAGAATAGGCAGACAGGCAAGAAATTCCACCAAGTGATTTATAAGCAGGTGGATGAGAAAGTGGAAACTTTTGTGAATCTTGGTCATGATCCAGTTCAGAGCCTTATTTTGATGGAGGGCTCCCTCTTCTGGATTTTGATTGAAGCATATTTCCCGAAGTCCAAACCAGTTTATTTTTTCCAACGCAATTGAAAAGTGTTTCCAACTAGAAAACAGATCAGGGAGAGAGTCTCTATGCACTCTCATAGTCAAACAGTGCCTCTGCACAGATCACTGTGGGGATCTGGACTTTGGGCAGCACATCTGACTGCATCTGTCCCACAGACCTGCTGGAGATAAAGGGAGCTGACACTGTGGGTTTTAATTTGTATATTTAAGTTAACAGGTGTCCTAAGCACAAGGATAAGTGTTTACTTTAGCTTATGATTTTTTTTTTCCTATCTAAATGCAGGTTTTGGATAATTACATCATTAAGAAATAGTCTTAGTTGCAACAGCTCCTAGGAACTCTACTTCTGAACAAGAACACCTTCAAGTTAAGCAGCTCAAAAAGAAAAATATGTTTGGCTAGAAGTTCTCCAGTGACATGAAAAATAGCCTTTTAGTCCCTTATACAAATCAAAATAGTCTTACATGAAAAATCCTTCCTAATCTGTGGGGAATTTCCTCCCCCATAGGAATTCCATCTGAAAACAGACACTTCCTGGATGGCAGGTGGGACTGTAAGAAACTGAAACAGCAGCTTTGATTAATTTACATTTCTTAAAGAAAACAACCTTTTCGGGCAGAAACCTGCTTCAAGGCAGATATTTCTTTAATACAGCCTGAGTTTAATACCCCAGTGCAAATATATCTAGAAGACTATGCTACAGACTGTTATCGTGGCCATAGGGGAATTCTTTATTTCAGAAAAGGACAGGAATGCAAACAAAACTCTGAGTTTTGCTGAAAATTAAATAATAGCAATAATAATATGTATGGCTTAGTGAAAAAGCATCAGATATCTCTGATTTTAAAGAAATATTGCAAAGTGTGCATTTCATTTAAATAGAATAATAATCCAGTTTGAAGTAAACAGCTTAAATTTGAAAGCAAGGACGAGACAGAAGCTATCATCCCTTTATCAGAGAATTCTACACTGATATATGGCAGGCCTTTGCCTTCTAATGTTGCTGCTGCCCACAAGACCACATTCATCTAGACCAACTATCCCCTGGATTTTTTTCCCTGCAGATTAGCAAACAACAATCAGGCCAGTCAACATTTGGGGCCCATAATATCCACAGAACATTTACAGTGAGCTCCCAGACCCACCAACAGGCCCTCAGAACTCAGTTTGGGAACCACCAACTCACAATGCCCTAGCTGACACCAGGTGACTCCTCCCTACCCTGGGTGATCTGTGGCTACATCAAAAGAAAGTGCACCAGCCCCAACAATTGTCATTTGAAAAGATGAGATATGTAAGGGGTATGAGGAAGAACAGAAGGAAAGTGAACTGCTTAGTGCCAAGCAGCAGACTGGATGGAAAGCCAGGAACAGAGCACAGGCTTCTTAGGAACAAGCTCAGTGCTCTCTGTGGAGCTACAACCCTTAAACTGAGTCTACAGTCAAAGAAGAGGTCATAAAAAAGTATCCACTGGAATATAGCTATGTCAAGCTTAAGCAGAAATTGATGGTTGGGATAAGAGGTTCCCACAACATCCAGCATTAAAAAAAAAAAATAAATTAAAAAACAGAGCCAAGAATTCCCCTTCTGCTGCTGAGACAGCTATAGCTCTGGAATTAATTGCCCTGTAGTTTTGGGAGGGTGTTGCATTTTTTTTTTAATACTTGCTATTGTCATTATATAGAAGGAGAAAAGTTGTGATATATACTAAACTGCTATTACTTAGCTTTGCCAGGAGAAAGATCACTGCAAATTTGACCAGCATTGTAAGAACATTCTTGATTCCAAGAGAATAATCAAACAAACATAAAAAGCCCTACTGTTTTCTTACTTAAGTGCTGCAAATAAAGTTAAGAAGTTCATTTTCAAATTCATATAACTTGGTGGTATTACAACAGACCACTGTTGAGAAACAAAAAGTTTTTAGTCTCTTCTAGTGCATCCTAATTTATCTTTGGTAAGGCTTTGTGTTCACCTTTCCTTGAGGCAGAGTTGCTCAACATTATCAACATTCCCCAGTGCTTCAGGCCACAGCCCTCCTGTGTTTTAGTATCTGCCTGGGATAAGTGAGTCCTGCACTTGGCTCACTCCAGAGCTATGACAACTTCAGCCATTTGACAAGCCCAGTGACATACAGCATTAAAAAAACCCCAGAACTATTAAAAACAATAGAACAGGCATAAGCCATGTTTAACTATCCCACAGAGAAAATCTGTAGAGGACAGTCTACATTTGTTTTCTCCCAGGACATGTGCCTCCATCTGTATCTCAGGTCAGCCTGTCTGCTGCCAGTGCCTGGAAATACACACCTCACAGTAGGAATCAAGGCAATTCTTAATATGCAGTACTCCTCTCTGCTGGTAGTTTCGACTTCTGACCAAACCGAGCTTGCGAAAAGAAACAAGGTTTTCAGTAATAATACCCATCCCACATCACCTCTCTGGGAATCTGTTGTGCTGCTTTCCTCTTGCCCTTCCCCACAAATGGCCAAGGCACTGACATGAGAAAATCCATACCATATTTATTCGATTTTTACCATCATTACACCTCAGAGAAACACAGGAGCTTCATTCTGTAACACTCAGACAAACCTCTTTCAAGAACATGGTGTCAAGCATTTCCTGGAAAATCTTCAGGCTGGCAAAAAGGTCCTATAAGCCGCAAGAAGAGCTGTCAAGCTGTTTGTGCCTTATTCCTTGCAAAGTTCCCATTACCTGTGAGAACACATGCCAGTGAGAGATTGCTATTCCTTCCTAATCTCTTCACACATTCTCCTTTCTCCTACTGCTATTAATGGTGATGTCCAATTCCACACATGCCTCCAGGCGGATTCCTGTACTGTCCTTGTAACACTTTCTTAATTTCTTCTGTTGTACCCTCCTACAACAACCCTTACCAATAGTTCCTAATTTCCCATGCTTCTCTTCTCCCATCATCATCACCACCAGCACCACCTCCAGGTACCCACGGGCCCGTGGCTTTGTCCTGTCTGTTGTTTAGAGACTCCTGCTCTTTGCTCATATACTTCAGCAGGGTAGAGCAGGCCACTGGGACAACAGAAAGCCAGAAATCTGGGAAGACTTTGCCTTCTCCTATACTCTACACACCTATCACCATCAAAAGACACGGGCCTCTGGACATCTGTCATATATCTGGACATCTATTTTTGTGTCTATCATATACATAAAATTACATTCAAATATTTCTGTGAACATTGCATAGTCCACTACTTCACCTTTAGGAAGTGGCAGATCTGATTTCCTGTGCAATATTTGTACAGGTCCTCTGAGCCATGTGCCGATATAACCTAAGTCTGCTGCTTCGTCCAGAGTCCACGATGGATGGCAGAACTAGAGAATGGTTATTTGCTTTTACCATTATTATTCAGATCATGCTATTAAGAGCATACCTTCCCCCTGCTGATCTAAGCACAGAATTACAAATCCTAACAGGCTTTTCCACAGTATTCCTCACTGTTTCGTGGCAGTCCTCCAGCATATCATGAACATACTTAAAATACTTGCAACATGCCTATTCATCTCTCAGTGCCACACGACTTCATGGCTGGCTGCTGTGCCTCTTGGCAGAAGCAGTCTCTGCCTTACCTGTGTGCTCCCAGGGTCTCCTTGGCACTGGCAGCCTTCTCTCTGTTTAGTTCTCTGAATAGTTTCAGTAAAGGATCAGACACCCCTGCCCTAAGGCAAAGGTAGAAACATGCCTCTGATGACGGGAAACAGGGAAAGCAGGACTGCCCTTTTTGGGAGCAGTTGTATTTGCTTACAAACATCCTATCAGACCAAACCCTGAGTTCAGTGACAGTGCCCAAGTACTTGGGATATATTTTGCGAAATCAATAATGCAGGATAAATTCAAACTATATTTTATAGAGATTTTAAATAGGGCTTTTTGAGCTCTACTAGAATGCGAAGTGTTTAACTGGTTAAAACACCTCAACAAGTCCTACATCCAAAACTTCAGTTCCACTTCTAAATGGTTAACAAGCTTTATCTCTCTAGAGGTCAGCACAGTACCAGAAAAAAAGTAAAAACAAAACAAAACTAAACTTATTGAATGGAGTTTTACATTTCCTCTGGAACTTCCGAAAAAGAAATAAAGGAATTCATAATTTTCCAGAAGAGACAGGATTCACAGTATTTTAAGCACGTAAAGTAATTGATGCTGTCCAGAAAATGGCAGAACTCAGGGAATTTTCTGGAGTGCAGGTGACACCTAGGTATGGTACTTAGTTCCTACTCAAGAGGTTGCTAACAAATTATAACAGATGTGGCCAGGACTGCCAAGTTTGAACCTAAGTGTCAGGCTGAGCCATGACACATGCACTCACTGTGTTACCTAAAGCATAATCCTTATAAACAGCTTTAGACTGGCTTCTATGTTCATGTGACCCAGTCTAACTGAATGTTGGTAGAGCAAATGCAAACAGTTTGGTCTTCCATTAAGGCAATCACATACCCAGATGCAAAATCCAGGACTCTGAGACTTCATACAAATCTGACAGTCCTTGGGGAATTTGGGTTTGCTGAAAAATATATATAAATATTATAATCTGTGACAGATATAATCTTGCTCCATATTTTCCACTTTATTTAAAAGGAAAGCTACCTATTTTGTTCAGTCCCACAGTCTGGCATTTACAAAGATAAAAGCTTTCAGCATGAGCAAACTGCAAAACATATTTGAAAATAAATTCTTAATGACAATTGGCATTAAACAATTTATTTTCAAATACATTTTGCAGGCTGTTCACGCTGAAGCATGCTTTTATCTTCTGAACTGGATGCTGCTGGCCTGAGCAGAGATTAAGTTTTCTCTTAACTCTTTCAGTACCTCACAAAGAGCAGATTTCATCAAGATTTTCTTACAAAGTACTTACACCTGCATTAGATGAACATGGCATTACAGCCCCAAGATAAGAAGCAGATAACCACAACTCTGCTAGCCAATCATCTGACATCTACTTCTAACTCAAAGAATATTTCTTCTTTAATACAGTCCCTTTTTTTTCTCTCCACAGAAATCCTGGCTTCTGTGCTAACAGCACCTTTTTGGTTGGCCATAAATCACAGCAGCTTCACCTACTAAGTCGCAGGCATGCTTCGCAAGACCAGAATTTCCCGTCTCCCAGGTGGGAGCCAGCATCTTGTGTTACAAATAGCTCCTTTGTTGACAAGGGAATGGCAAGCTCTGCCTCCATTTCTGGTATCCCTTCTGCTTTGCATGCCTCAATCTTCATTGCAACTAAGGTGCTTTTAAAGTCACAAAATAAAGCCGGATCACTGCTCAACAGTGCAGTCCACCCTCCACAGCTCTGCCCTGCTACAGTCATTACTATCCTTTCCCTTTGGATATTCACACAGCTGCACCATGAACCAGGACAGGAAAAAAATCCAGCAGAAATCACCCTTTCTGTTTCCAGCAAAATAGCTCCCCTGTATAGCCAGACAACTGTCGAAGAGGCAAGCTGAGAGGGCGGAAACAAGGCTCGGGGATGTGCTGGAATCTATGTCAATTTATGTTGCATTTAAGAAGTAAACACCGACTAAAACAGAGGTATAATGGAAACTTCAATATCAAATTCTAGGAGCCTAAAGGAAGTTGGGAGGCATATACATTACCCAGTAGTATGAACCACCTAAGGGCTGCACCGTGGTGCCAAGCTGACCATTATTTCCATTGCTGGCTTCATGCTGCTATATAGGGAAACAAACGTAACCAAACAATGGAGAACAGGAAGGGCCTAGAGACAGACAGACCCTTCTAGATGCCACTGGAATTTAGATCAGGCTGTAGAATGTAATCCTGCCTCTCTGAAAACTCCATTTCTATTTCTCTGTGGGCAGAATGAAGAGAAATGGAAATCATCTGAATACAGGATATAAGTAGTAAAAATTACAAGAGAAATTCTGAAACATGCATTTTTGCCCAGCTTGCTCTGTCTCAGGAAGGAGACAGGCAAAGAGAAAGTTGGAAGAGTTATTTTGGATCACTGCATCTAGCCCCCAGTTATTCCCATCAGATCACATAATCTCTTTCCATTTGACTGGCTAAACATCCTTCATACCCATCCAGTTCACACAGACAAACAGCACATACCATAACTGCAAACTGAGTTGAATCCATGAATATCCAAGCCCACATCTAAGAGAATAATCAGAATGCTAAGGAAAGCTCTTGCTTGATCCAACAGCTGCTGTGTTCAAGGGCTGTTGATGTGGAAAACTTATCAAGAGTGATGACAATGAAGCTATGAAGTCAGAGCAAAGGCACATACCAAACAGGTATTCACAGAGAATCAAAAGAGCTGGATGAACCCAATTTACTGGTGTGACATTAACCTGAAGAGGAACATTCCAGAAGGAGAGGAAGATGACTTCTTCACTCATATAAGATTAAAAAAGGCAGAAGATATGAGCTCTAGCACTCCTCACAGCTGCTCTTATTGAAGTTGATAACACGTCTTTGACTAGCTTGAGAAATACTGAATCCTAAAGAAGAAAAAACAATTCATAACAGGACATGCTTCCCTGGTACAAGAAAGATGCTCATGAAATCCATGACTTTATTATGATGCTCACAAACCATTTTTAAAGCACTCTCCCATTTTCTCAAGAACCTGCTGAAAATGGGATACTACAGTAAACACCCTTGACAAAGCAGGTGAGCTCTGGTATCTGTGCTGCTCTGGCACTTGTTTTTCCATAGATCTTTACCTACACAAAGCACTCTATTTCAGAAAAGCTCCCACAGGCAATGGGAAGCCATGACATATGGAGTCAAATATGCTGGTTGGTAAACCACAGTTTCCAGCAGTTGAGCAGGGTCACATTATCTCTGAGTAAGCATCTTTGCCCTCTGGCAGAAAGCTGAGAGGCTGAAGTTTTACAGATAAGAAAATGGCAAAGTTCAGGTGAGCTCCTTCCCTCCTGACCTCTTTCAGATGACCCTCCATGGAAGGGAGACTAAAGCTGTCTTATGAAATAGTGACAAACATGCATTAGGAAAGAATGGCAGGAGAAAGAGCTGCAGAAAGGAAAGACTGGATGATGTGGACATAAAAGGACATGGAACAAGAATACAAAGTCGAAAATATTGTCTTGATAAAAGCAAGCCTGCATCTCCTGCTAAACAAACTAGCAGATGAATGTATCAGCTAATCCCATTTGTCTGTCTTTTCTCAGCAGAACACCACTACAAACTGCACATCTGCTTTGCTGGCTCATACATTCCTGCCTAGTCTCAAATGTCAATCCCTGTCACTGTCAGTAGCTATGGACAAGGCTGGGGTGGCATGAGAATTTCCATTAAAATCAACAAGGCTTGGGGGGAAGCCCAAAGTGCACTTCTGAGCTGTAACACCACAATCCACACCCTGTCTGGGGCTGCCAAGTCCACTAGTGCCAGAATTTGCATGGGGGCTCTTCTGAGACAGCTCTACTGTGTCTGGCCCAAAACTGCTACCACCGCATCAGCTCCATTTGGACTAATTACTGCTAATTTATTCTTACATAGAGAAAAAGTAACTACAACCCACCATTTCAATTTATGTCTTTCAAGAGAGTGCTGGAGCTACCAGATGAGATCAGCTGAGGTGACCAGCAGCCACTGACATACTCTGTTCTTGGCCATGTGTTTCCACTGTTTCTCTGTATCACCTCCACTGTTCACTTGACCTCTACTGGGGTATCTCAATTCTTCAGTATAGTAGGAAAAGGAAGTTTTCTGGCACATCAGCAAGTTGAATCAGCATGCCAGAAAGCAGTTAAGCACCACTGGTACCAGAAGAGAAACCACAGGGACAAAGCAGAAGAGAAGAGAAGAGAGAATCAAAACTTCCTGGGTGGTATTTCTGCTTTGTTAGTTCAGCTGGTTGAGTAATCTTTTATCACTTTGTCCAGGCTCAATCCATTGAAGTCATATTACAGTCTGATTTAAGTTGTGGCAAATTCCATCTCTCAAAATTAAACAGGAGCTTCTGTAAAGGCTTTTATATCAGTTCATATGCAAGAATTCAAATCTACATCCAAATTTACATGGCCAAAATTAGAGCACCCTCAATAAAGAACAGGAAAAGTAAAGATTTAAGTGCTCTGTCTTTTCTTCACTCCTTCAGTTGGTACAACTAACAGGATGTCAAAATGAAGTGCTTAAGCAGTGTGGAAACTTTCTACAGAGGAACCAAGGGCTGCACAGCTTCAGAGAGCTCCCAGTTTACCATGTTCTTATAAACCGAAGGACTTAGCAGACAAGACAAGATATAAACTGTCTCCTCAGTCCTCACAGCTTTAGAGGAGGTGCCTCTTATTCATCTACAGTATTTTCATTACATTCACTTAATAACATTATACTAGGTTACATTACCTAATGACTACCTGAGTGTTAAATAGAGAGCACAATTCTCTGTGGAAGTTGCATGAACCACTCCTAGGAGATGACCATTTAAGCAAAACAGAATCAGATAGTTCTCTTCAGCACAAAGAAGTGGCCTAAAGCTGCCTTACTCGAGCAGCTGGATATTCTTCTTACATAGTGAACCTGATTTAGTCAGTCAAGCATCAGAGTCAGCTCTGAAATGTTTTTAGAAATTAAGACACATAAAACAGGTGACTTCTGACAGCTTTTCGGCAAAGATCAACTCTCCACCTTATTATTCATCACACATAATGGATCAGTTTCTCAAACATCATTCATTTTTCCATCATTAGCTTATGGAAAGCACTGTCATCAGATTTAATAAGGCAAAATACATAACAGGATTCCAAAAGCACCTAATGTTACTGTAGACAATGAGACAACCCAAATAACACTCAGAGTGAGCAGAAACAAACATGAGGTTTATGCTTCCTAAGCACATAATTAATGACAGCAAGAAAGAAGGGATCTCTGTGAGAAAATTGTCCAGTAAGAGTTTACAAAATGGCTTCTTCACACCCCTTCTGATAAAAGTGGTTCTCAGCTTTGTGCAGGGCTCAAGTGAGGACAGCAGGACCTGTTTCAACTTCACCATTCCTGAGTTATGCTACCAGCCTACAAAGAGCACACACCCAAAACACCAATTCCTTCTGACCTACCAAAGGTATCTTAACTTTCCATAACATCTTTCTCTCTCTCTCTCTCTTGACCTCCTCCACCTCCTCTTCATGGCTCCTCCTCCCCCACCCCCATCTCTGGAAAACCTGAAATAAATACTTCATTTTGAGATGTCCCTGAGAGGCTGCAGGTTATCATTCAGTCAGTCTTGTAGTCTTGTCTGTGCCTCAGTATCCCCAGCTATGAAGTGATAAAAACTTACTTACCTTTAGAAACTACACTGGACTTCCGGGGCAAAAGAAAAGTGTCTGTACTCCAAGAAGTGCTGAAAGTCTGGCCTGAATCACAAAACCTGAATTAAAAAAAATTATTTCAAACCATTGTATTTATAGCTTCTGATATGCAACTTAGCCTACCCTTATCCATACGCAAAAGATCTATATTTTTTCTCAGATTCTTCAGAAAATGCCAAAATTTGTCTTATTGACAAACCAAAACAAACAATCAAATAATCATATCCAAAAAGCCTTCTGAAACATTGAACACTAAGCAAAGTACAAAAAACTTTTCTTTTTTCTCCTGCGGAATTTGACTAGAATCTTTGACTTTCCTTTTCTCTCAAGCTAATCTCCATGAAAAAGAAGAGAACTCTTTGCAAAACAAAAATTAAGTACCTGAAGGGACAATATTTTCCCAAAACACGAATAGTTATATCTGCCACGAGATGCCCTAGGCATCACCTCACCAGAAAAGAATGCACTTGTCTTGGCATCCTTCACCTTTCCAGAATGTCCAGTCCTTGCTGCTAACAAAAAAAAGTAGCTTGTTTTTAAAACAGTAGTGTCTATCTAGTGTTGTGCAATCTAATCTCACAGCTCCTTAGCACTGAGTCTGCTTCTCTAAATTAAACAATTTTCCAAATGACCTCCTTTGGTAAGATGCAAAAATAAAAACAACCAAAAAATCAAAACTAACCCTAAAACACAACATTATAAGAATTTGCTTACTGTTCAAACAGCAATTTTTTTTTTCAGTGTCCTGCACCTGTTTCAGAGACTCAAATTAGAGCCAAGATCCTTCCCTCCCCTACAGTAGTCCAACAAAGGATACTGTTTAACATAACCCAGTCTAACCAAGGATTCACCTAACCTAGTGCCCTATTTGCAAAAGTGGCCCTGAGTTGATGCCCAGAGAAAAGTAAGAATTTAGAGAAAGTCTTTATATTTTATGCACATAAACACATGTAATATGTCAGCCCCCAACTAATATTCTCTCACTTTCCAGCTATTTATGAAGGTTTCCAAAAGCCATACTTGACATAAGGATAAGAGGATAAGGATGGGAGGATAAGAGACAACAAGCATAAGTTGAAACAAGGAATGTTCAGATGGAACATAAGGAAGCACTTTTTCACTATGAGGACTGTCAAGAATAGGAGCAAGTTGCCCAGAGAGGTTAAGCAGAGACTGTCCTTGGAGGCTTTCAGAACCAGACTGAATAAAGCTCTGAACAAGATGGTATGAGCCAGGTGACCCTGCTTTCAGTGGGATATCAGACTAGAGATCCCCTGCAATTCCTTCCAAGCTGAATTAGTCTAAGATCCTATTCTCTATCTGAGGAACTTTTGGTCTGGATGTGGCTTCCATGTCCCAAGTTATTTACCCACAGTTTTGTATGCAGTTTTCTCCCGAGCCTGTGCAAACTTCTGACAACTAGTTCCTCCACCACCTGACAACGTCCCTCGCTTTGATCCTAGCTTCACTGAGCTTCATTTCACAACTCTGGCTTGCTTTCAAGTGGAAGAAATATAAAAAACATCTGCAAGGGAAGAAAGGAAGTAAGTTTTTAAAAATTATTTTAGTATCCTTTATTCACAATATTCTTTGGACATGAAAACACTTTTATTAAATACCCTGCACTGTACTTCTGAATTTGGAGGTGAGCGGGAAGGGTAGCTTCATATCACATCCAGTTACCATCACCTGCTGTCAAAACTTCCCAGCACTCTGCTTGCCTTCACAGCACACCTTTGGAGTTCTTGCACTCAATCATTACAATGCAATACAAGTTCCTACATCCAGCCATTGCACAGGCACAGAAGCATATGAAGGAAGAATTGCTTATTCCACACCTGCTGGAGTCCCAGTTGCCAGTCTCCATGTCACCCAAGGTACCTGGACCACACGGGTACTGAGAACAAGTGAAGCTATCCCTCCACAGAAGTGGTTTGACACAGTGGCATCACAACCTGTCGTACTCCAGTATCAGCAGAGAGTTTCAGTCACAGTCAGGTTTCTATCGGATATCCTTCAAAACTCTAATTCAGTTAAGGTGGAGTTCACTCCTATTGCCCAGACTAAAGACAAGTGGACAATTGCACAGCTTTCCATCTTCTGCACATGAGTGAGGCAGACACGGTGCATGAACAGTTTGTACAAACTGCCCTTTTGTAACCAGAATGCTACAAATGCTGTAACCTTCCTGCATTTTAACAATGAGACCAAGTATCTTCTACCACCTCACAGAGGAAGGTGGTGATCCATCTCCATATTTGCTTCTTCCTAGGAGTCCAATATCAGTCTGGACAGTTGAGACTCAAAAGACAACAAGGCTAAGAGGAACCATTAGATAGTCATACCTAGTGTTTTTCTAATCCACCAGGTTTTTCCATGCTGCTCAGTTCCCTCATGGTAAATCCAGTGATTAGTACCTAAATCATTAATTCTGCTTTGGCACCAAGCCACAGTGTCTGGCTATGCCTCCATCCATGCCATTAATGACTGCTTTAGGACCTAGCTTTTTGGGGTTTTTTCCCCCCTTTATGAAATGACAAAGCATAACTCACTCCTGTATCCTTCTTTTTGATAAAATAAACAAACCTGACATCTGAAAAGACTTGTCCCTTCATAGGGAGGATTTTTTTCAACATTTATGGTTTATTTCTTTACCCTCTCTAGCTTGGTTATATTGTGTAATGGATGTTAATATTTGGCCTGAGGGCCACATTTGAGAATCTGGGGACAGGAACAGTTGGAGCAAGATGCAGGTGCAGCCTTCACTACTTAAGTATGGTTTTTATTCCTTTATGCTGTACATGTAACTTGCTTTGTTGGCCAGAGAGCATTAAAAAAATTGTAGCTAAAAGCAATAAACCTGTAACACACCTCTGTCCTCACCATCACTTATTCCACAGGATTCTCATCTCATCTCATCATGCCTTAGTGATGTTAACTGTTTTACCTTCAGATCACTGAAGATACTGAATAGTGACAGGCTCTGTACTAATTCTAAAAAACCCCAAAACTTCAAACAGTTAGAAATCCTACTCTAAATGCATCCCTTTGTTACTACTTTTTGAGATTTACCCTTAACAATATGACTGGGAATAGTAAAAAAACAGCAAAACGAACTTTGTCTCCAGACAAACAACTAACCTGAAACCCTGCATTAAAAAGCTTAAATTCACTGCTTCAAATTTTTAGAAATTATAACAATGAAACGAACAAAAGAACCTGGGAAGAGCAAGATGAGCAACTGTGCTCAATAAGCCTCATTAAAAGGGAAGATAAATATTTCAAAACTAAATTAGAGACCCACTGAGGGAGTAACAGGGCAATTCCTCTTTCTTTGTACAACAGTAACTCATTAGGAGTAACAATTTCTGCAATATATTTATTTACACTGCCTTCACAACTAGCAGGCCCACTACCTCATGAAAACTGTGTAGGAAAAACATTTTCAAGAATGAAACACAAGAACTCTTGGTCTATACTGAGAAATCTTGCTCACTGCAGATAGTTATCTGCAGATTTCTGACCTGTGCATCATATTGTTACCTTATAGGTGAGTCGGCAACAAATTCTTCCATACTGAAGAAAACTTCTTCCACATTTGAAAAAAAGATGATGTTACACATCAATATTCAGTTGAAACCAGTAACACACGAGAAATCTACTGCAGCAGCCATATACTAGGTGTTCATGGGCATCAGAATTTCTTTTTCTTTTCAAGAAAAAATAAAATCCTTCTGTTGCAGCATACAAAGCTTGATTAGAAGAATAATGCCTCAGGCAAACCCTAGAGGTAGAAGCAACTTAAAAGAAACACTGCACTGAAAAACTAAGTTGATGCAATATTAAACAAGTGAAATCAGGGAAACAGGGTGGGGGGAAATCTTAGAGAGTCGGATTCTGAATTCTTTTACGTTGATTTGACATTAACCTAATTCTGCTAATTACTGCAGATTTGCTAGTTGCAGCAATTGCACCACTTACTCATATGAGTGTAATATACAGAACCGGGGCCACAGTTCTCTATCTGCAACACAGAGAGCTGCTCCCACAGCCCTGAGGCCCACTACTCTCTCAGCAGACCCCAAAACATAACCTACCTGGTTACAATTGGTAACCAGGGGGACTGCACTGCATGAACACAATCAGAGCAACCTCTCTGCATCAGAAACGGCCCTTGGAACAACAACTGTGCTTCACTGATTAAAATGCACACAGGAGACAGGTTCTCCTTAGACTTGTCTGGTGCTGTCCAAACCTTTCAAGTGCATCATTATGGGACTGAGATATCACAGGCTGAACAACACACACACAAACACACAAATTTTCAACAATGAAAAAGGAAGTCTTCCCAATGAAATGCTTGACCAAAACATCACAGTTCTTCCACAGTTATTATTTCCTTACAACACAGAAGCCAGGTGGACAATTTTTAGTCACACCTCACCTTTCATCTGTTACCCACAAGGAATATTCAATCTGTCAAGTGTCATATCAAAGGATTTTTGAAGATCCTCATTCAAAACCAACAGGATCAATTGCCTGGAGAAACCAGCATTGCCAGAGGCACACAGTGACATCACTATCAGTGCTACTGCAGTTTGGGCCACCACTGTCCCACCTCTCTGCTCCCAAAGTCCTTTACTGCTTGCAGCAAAGGTTATCTCACCCTGAAGCAAAGGGCAGGAATTGCCTGATTACAGTCTCTGACAGATCCTACATTTGTTTTGAGAATGTAATTTGATGTTGGTTTTGTAACCTGTTATTTTCAGGCAGATGTCAAAGCGTGCGGATGTACGAGCTTGCCTTTAAATACCCAGGGCTTTCCGTCTGCCACACATTTCAAGTTTTGCTCCAAAGGCTTGCTCTTTACGTGGAATTTAGGTGACCATGCTGAAAAATATGACAATCCTTTCAGCACTGCTGATTCTGATCCTGGTTGATCAACTAAAGGCACAAGGTGAGTCAACAATATATTGGCAAATCCACCTCTGTCAATTTAAGTAAGATTCATATTCATATTGTACTTACTCCTAGAGTTACTTTTCACCTCCTCCCTAAACTCGTACTAGGGATCTCTGATCCATAAAAAGAACTAAGCACATTTTTGGATATCCCTAGAAATAACTTTTCAAACCATGCTCCACATCCAGTAAATTCCTTTCACTTTATCTGTAGGTACCCCTGTTACCCCAGTGCTTGAGGCAACAAGCGTGGAGCAAAGCAGAGATCCCAGCACGCAACCAAGCACAGAGCTGCCCCCAGACTACAGCGGAGACTCGCATAAGGAGAATGGCACAGAGCCAGCTGGGAACAATGGAGTGCAAGAGGGTGAACAGACCACCTGGGAGCTGAGTGGAGAGTCAAGTACTGACACTACCCCTAAGCCGAGTGTGGAGCCAAGCCAAGAACCAACCCAGGAGTCATCCACTGAAATGCCCGGTAAGATCCATTTTGTCTTTGATTGCCCACATTATTGATATCTCAGTTTTGTTACTCCAATGCTTCCACCTTTCCTGCACTAAGGCAGCAGGTTGAATCAAAACGCTGCTTTTCCTTGTAGTCTGTTTTTGGCAGGATACATGGCATGCCAGATATCTAGCCTCTCCTCATTCCAAAACCATAAATAAATTGCTGCAACTGAGAGGAAGATGACACTCCTTAAGGCAAACTGTGTTATTATGGATGAGTGCATTTTACAACTGTGTGTGAAGCAAAGAGGTCAGACTTCCCCTGACCTGGAAGAGGTTTCTCGTGTGGATATAGTTAATGCTGGTTTATAATATACATTTCTAATGCGGGAAAAAAAACACAAACCAAACCACACCAAAATTGAAAACATATTTATATGGTCCATTTTCATTGTTATGAAGGCCTGTGGTACGTCTGAGTGACATTTCACTCTGGTGAACACCAACTCCATAAAGATGGGCCAAATTAATCCCTACAGAAGAAAGACATGAGGAGGATTATGGTACCTACACAGTATAAACTTCTGTGGCCTGTAATTCCGTATTTCTCATCACCACACTGAGCTGCTTTATCATGTACTCAGTCTCATTAATAAATAAAGGGGCACAGCTTCATTATCAGATGTTAATTATTTTGGGGATTTTTTGGGGGTTTTCTTATTTTGTTGGTTTGAAGTTTGTTTTGAGGTCTTTTTATTATATTATTTCATATTACATATTTCATTATATGTGAAGATCCCCCACCTTCTGTAAGACATTGCAAGTGAGGGTCATTTCAATGTATACAATGGAATAATGAAGGTATTAGGAGGGGTTTTTTTAGCTTATTCTTTACAATAGTTTACGTAGGAACAATCTTAATTTCCGTGCCATTCATAGAGAACAACCTGCAAAGCCCCAAAGTCACAGTTCTGAGCAGTGTAGTAGTTTGACATTCACTCTCTTTGTTTTTGCTCTAGCGTAAATTGCAACATTAAAACTTGATGAAAAAGCAACACCCACTTACCTAGAGAGAACACTTGCGTACCAAGAACACGTGAGGCTCGTGTTGCAAGCTCGATGGCAGAGCCGTTCCCAGAACTACGTCTTGCAGGAAAACTGTTACCACAGCCTTCAGTTCCAGAACCCCATCTAATTCTTGCTTACTTTACCAGATTAATTAGGTAACAGTTGACCTGTGCTGTTTTGCTTGCATAATAACCTGAAATAAAGAATGTCATTGCAAGTACATGTTTCATCATTATTGTAAATCCTTTCCTTGGTCCACTTCAACAAAAAAGATTAAAAAGATTTTAGGGTATTTTTTTTGTGTCTCCTCTCAAACATATTTTATACAACTGATGCTTGTGTTTTCTTATTTTATTTCCGTTATGACCAAGCCTGCTTGCAGTTTGCAGGAACTAGAAGCAGGATTTTGAAAGCATTTTCAGACAGGCTCCAGCTGACTTCAGCAGAATGCTTTACATCTGCTGAAAGTATCCTCAGATGACAAGGACAGTTTGAAACACAAACCACTATTTAGCCCATTAACTTTTAAACAAACTACAAACATGCAAAAACTATCTCTGAGTGTTTTCATGGCTTGCAGGTACAATGGCAAATAAATCATTGATCTACAGGTTTTGTCAGCCAGAACAACAGCAAGTAAAGAACATACGCAGAAACATGAATGTATTAAAAACTTAACTTACTGATTTGTTTCTCATATAATATCCAAGTGCTTCCTACTGCCTGGCATCAATTACAGCATTCTTTGTTTGCTATTCTTACTGTTGGAGCAAAGAGAGCAGGCTGAGTTCTGCACAGAACAGAGATGTTTCCTCTCCTCAGAGACCATACAGAAAGAATCAAAAATAAATTAAAAGTGTCAGAAGAAAAAGGTTCCCTAAAACAATTTAGGAATCCATCTTTTCCAAGGAACTTCATGCTGAAAATTTCCACTAAAAAAAAAAAACTCAAACAAAATCCACAGCAGCAAGTGAGACATCCCCGTATCCTCTAGTGCTTGGTATAACGTAGACAAAGCAGTTGTGTGATGTGGGAAGAAATGAAAAGCAGTCTTGGATTTCCATTTTTTAAACTTAATTTCAGACATAATTTTCCATCTTCTAATTACTCATTTGCAAAGTCATAAATTAGTGAAGTTCAACACCTAATCCATTATCTGTGATACTAAGTAAAAGATATCTAAATGCACCAAACCAGAACACTGGTTTAGATGAATAGATCACCAATATATTCAAAGTCAATATAAAAGCCACCAAATATTACAATCAAACTACATTTTGTTTGAAGCCAACATTCTTTCATCTTATAAAACAATCTTTAGAGTCTGTCAACAGTACACTTCTGTTTGACTGATAAGCAAAAAAAAAACCATGAAAAAAAACAAAGACCATCTACATTCTGAGATTTTCATTGCAAGATGAAGCAGAGAGACAGAAAATAACGATAAAACCCTCAAGTTGCCCGGTGGCATGCAGAAAGGGTTTACTATTCCTAAAATATTTCCTATATGATTGGCAGAAATTAGTAAAAGAAAGAAAATTGATTCAATAACAAATACCGTGTTGATTGAAAAAGACTGGTAATGAAGAAAATCACCACACGATGGCCCCAGATACAGAGGATTTTATCAGAGTGTACTTACTGGTCACACAAAAACAAGTCAGCCAGCTCTGTAGCAGCTGCAGCGAAGGAATACAGCAAGCAGGTCAGCCAGTTCTGATTCCGGGAATACCGAGGTCATTTGCTTTTCACTGCTTTCCCTGGGCCACCTACCGTGTTAAAATGCAGGCTGCTGCCCTCTCACCTGTGGCTTGGAGAAACTTCTTTAGAGGGTGCCCAAGAGGATATTCAAGATTGCTGAATGCAATACAACGAAGAAAATGATGAAAACACACTTCTTTAGAGTCACAGCAAAGAAGTGGAATGAAGCAGCTGTCTCCCATTTACTCATTCAAAGCCCTCATCAGGGTAAAAAGGCTGTGGGCAAATTAATTTAAATGCAAAAGATTAAAAGGCCATCATGAATTGCCACGCACAAGTGCACTGTAACCATGCACCCAGCTTTGATTATATCCTGTAATACTGTATAACAGATTAATCAGTGATAAATCACTGACAAGGAGGGGGCATTGCCGGGAGCATCCAAGGGAGATTTAAGCACCTCCAAGGAGCACAAGGGGCTGTTTGCACCGGCAGGGTGCAAAGGTAAGGCACAAAACTTAAGGAGTGAGTCATCACCCATCAAACTAGGAGAGGATTAACTATGGCTTCAACTCAGACAAAAGCCACTAGGAAAAGAAACTTGATGATCCAGATGGACCTCAGACAACTGGAGCTAACTGGAGCAGCCCAACCTGTTGCACAAATAAAGAAATTAACAACTAGTTCAAACAAGAAAAGGTGGCAGGTGATAGCAGGGGGTGATTCCACTTTATGAGGTACAGAGGCTCTCACCTGTTGGCCTGACCCACTCTCAAGGGAGGTGTGCAGCCTTCCAGGAGCCTGGATCTGGGACGTTACTGAGAAGCTCCCAAGCCTACACAAACACAGACTATTATCCACTATTAGCGTTCCATGTGGGAGCCAGTGATACAGCTGGCACCAGTCTGGGAAGCATTAAGAGGGACTAAAGAGCCCTGGGAGAGATGGTAAAGGGCCCTGGAGTTCAAGTAGTTTTTTCATGAATCCTCCAGGTCAAAGGAGAGGGACTCAAAATATCCAGATGAATCTGGCAGGGCAACAGCTGGCTAGAGCAATGGTGCCCTAGTCAGGGTTTTGGTTACTCAGACTCATGGGACTTGCTTTGCCAAGCCTGGTTTACTGGGGGATAATGGGATCCATTTGACAAAAAAGGGAAAAAGGATCTTTGGTGCCATACTGGACCTTGTGCTCACCAAGACAAAGGAGATGGTGGGAATGTAGTGCTTCAAGGCAGCCTTGGCTGCAGTGACCAGGAGATGGTGCTTATGATCCTGAGGACAGTGAGGGGGGCAGGCAGCAAGCTCACTGCCCTGGGCTGTGCACAAAGCAAACTTTGGCCTCTTCAAGGACCTGTTTGGGAGAGTCGCATTGGATAGAGCCCTGGAAGGCAGAGAGGTTCAAGAATGCTGGCTGAATTTCAAGGATCACCTCCTCCAAGCTCAGGAGCAAGGTATCTCAACAAAGGGGAGATTGAGCAAAAATGCCAGGAGGCCTCTATGAATGGATAAGGAGCTGCTGTGCAAACTCAAAACAAAAAAAGAAGCTTTCAGAATGTGGAAATGAGGACAGAACACCTAAAATGAAGAGGAAAATTGTACCGGAAGCTAGGGACAAGAGAAGCCAAGGCCCAGTTAGAACTGTGTCTGGCCAGGGATATTAAGGATAACAGGAAGGACTTCTATAGATACAAGCAAGCAAGCAAAAGAAAGACCAGGGTAATGTCAGCCCTCTCCAGGACAGGGGAGACCCGACTACCCTGGACAAAGAGAAGGCTGGGGTTCTCAACAACTTCTGTGCCTCTGTCTTCAATGGCAAGTGCTCCAGCCATGCCACCCAAGTCAAGAAGGGCAGATGGATGGACTGGGAGGATGAAGATCCTGAGCCCCCTGTAGGAGAGGATCAGGTTCGAGACCATCTAAGGAACCTGAATGTGCATTGGGTCCATGGGACCCAATGAGGTTCATCTGTGGGTCCTGAGGGAGCTGGCAGATGAAGTTACTTAGCCACTATCCATCATTTTGAAAAATCATGGCAGTCAGGTGAAGTCCCTGATGACCGGAAAAAGGGAAATATAATTCCCATTTCTAAAAAGGGGAAAGCAGAAGATCCAGGGAATTACAGACCAGTCAGTTTCACCTCTGGGCCAGGCAAGGTCTCAGAGCAGACTCTACTGGAAGCTATGCTAAGGTACCTGGCTAACAAAGAGGTGACTGGTAACACCCAAAATGGTTTTACAAGGGGACAATCATGCCTGACAAATCTGGTGTCCTTCTGTGACACAGCTACAATGTTGGTGGACAGGGGCAGAGCAACTGACATTGTCTAGCTGGACTTAATGCAAAGTGTTTCACACTTCTGCACAACATCCTTGTCTCCAGATTGGAGAGACAGGGATTTGATGGGTGGACCACTTGGTGGATAAAGAATGGGCTGCATGGTCACACACAAAGAGCTGTGGTCAATGGCTCCACATGGAGATCAGTGATGAGTGGTGCTCCTCAGAGACTGGTACTGAGGCTGATTCTATTCAACATCTTTGTTGGCAATGTGGACAGGGGGACCAAGTGCACCCTCAGCAGATTTACTGACAACACCAAGCTCTGTGGTGCAGTTGACACAATGGGGGGAAGGGATAATACCATCCAGGGGCCGATGCAAACCTCATGAAGTTCAACAAAACAAAGAGCAAGGTCCTACACCCAGGTCATGGCAATCCCAGACACACCAATGGGGTGGGCAGAGAAGTGATTGAGAGCAGCCCTGAGGAGAAAGATTTGGGGCTGACAGGTGATGAAAAACTCCACATGAGCCAGTTGTGGGTGCTCACAGCCCAGAAAGCCAATTGAATCCTGGGCTGCATCACAAGGAGCGAGGCCAGCAGGTCAAAGGAGGTGATTCTGCCCCTCTACTGTGCTCACGTGAGATCCCACCTGGAGTACTGTGCACAGTTCTGGTGTCCCCAACATAAGGAGGACATGGAACTGTTGGAGCAAGTCCAGAGGAGGGCCATAAAGTTTGTAAGAGGATTGGAGCACCTTCCCTATGAACACAGGCTGAGAAAGTTGGGGCTGTTCAGCCTGGAGAAGAGAAGGTTGCATGGAGACCTCATGGCAAATTTCCAGTATCTGAAAGGGACCTAGAGGGAAGCTGGAGAGGGACTCTTCATCAGGAACTGTAGTGACAGGACAAGGAGCAATGAGTACAAATTGAAAGAGGGGAGATTTGGGTTAAATATTAGGAAGAAATTTTTTACTGCAAGTGTGGTGAGACACTGGACAAGGAGCAATGGGTACAAATTGAAAGAGGGGAGATTTGGGTTAAATATTAGGAAGAAATTTTTTACTGCAAGTGTGGTGAGACACTGGAACAGGGTGTCCAAGGAAGCTGTGGATGCCCCAACCCTGGCAGTGTTCAAGGCCAGGCTGGACAAGGCCTTGAGCAAACTGGTCTAGTGGGAGGTGTCCCTGCCCATGACGGGCAGGCTTGGTTCTAGATGATCTTTAAGGTCCACTCCAACCCCTTAACAATTTGTGATTCTATGAAATAGCTGTCTTTTGGAACCTCAACTTTTACAGCTCTGAGCTGCTAACAAAAAGAACCCCTCTCTCTCAAGTTATTTGTTCATAAATTATTAACTAGGAGGTTTCCTGTACCCTTTTTCAGGACATGTGATGCAGAACAGAAACACAGCTTTGAAACACACAGTTCTTTTTCTCTGACAGATGGCCTCTCCAACCCCTATTCCCACACCTACTGCAGAGGAAAGACATCACACAGGTGTCCAGAGTAAGAGCTCTCATGGCAGAAATGAAAGGCACTTTCGTTCCAGCTGTTTGTTAACACTTCACAGACATCTCTGGTTGTGCTCTGGTAAATCCATCACACCATGGTAAATTACTACCTCCCTAAGCTCCTGCATGGTGAAACTTGTGCTGTTAACTATGAAGGCAGACTTGCATTTCTGCAGCACAGACAACATATTATTGATACTGTTTCATTGTGTTGGTCCTCCTTTCCCTTCAGAAGAACTTTCAAGAAAATTAATGGATACAGTGGGAGATGAATCCTGCCATGAGGTTTCATTACATTGTGTTAGACTAGCTTCTAATAAGCTAGATGTTTTGTTAGAACTCACCAAAGAGGAACTGTGGAACTGGCAGGTAGTACACTGGATGCCAAAGCAGCAAAACCCAAAATCCAGTTCCACCCATCTTAATTAAACTTCATTAACTACTTCAGGGACCCAGAGCACATGGGGAGCATAGAGAGCAGACTGCCCTCCACATTGCTAAAAGTTTCGGGTAAAGCTATGCAGCATGTAGTTACTGGTGACAACTCCTAACATTTTACTCTACATAGAGTAAGAATCCCACCCATAAGAAGTACTTTCTGCCCCTTGGAGCTCAGCTTACTCAGCTGGACAAGGCATACAGAGTGGCTTGCTGGCATTCCAGTATCTCTGCATCCCTGCTGGGGAGGAGAAATGGGCTGAGCCTACGGCTAAGGCCAGCACTGCAGATACATTGTACTGTAGGGAGAAATTTAGGCTGGAGTGGAAAGAGGCAAGAGAATGTTATTTGCTTGAACTATATGCTGCATAATAATGCAATTGTGTTGAACAACAGCCTATAAAATATTCAGTGGGTATCTCTTTCACTGACCTGATAAAAATGTATAGCTCAGGGCCTAGAGCTTCACTCTGACATCTCAAAATTTTCCACTAGGAAAGTGATGAAAATTAATACCGAACAGCAAGTGCTTGCTGCCACTACAGCATTTGGAAAAAAAGACATGAGGAAGACTCCTACAATGGCAAATCTCTCCTAGGCAAAGAAAAAAAAAAAATAAGAAGAAATTGTTGTTTATTCTACACTTTGAATAAGAAGATCAACTACACCACCAGCAAAAAGGCTTCTCTCTACTACAGAGCAAACTAGGATTAAAGAACATACCCTGCAAATCTCCTCCTCAATCATGCCAACACTGAAGCACCTCACTGAGGCTTTGTTTCAGGTAATCCACATGCAACAAAGCCAGACGCACCATGAGTCCTCAGCAAAGAGCACACTAATATCAAAAACTACCTGGGTGCTGGCTCAGTTTAGGATTCTGTTATCTGAAGCCTTGAGTTGGGCTTTACAATCAGCAAGATTTTGCATTTGGACAAAGGCTACAAGAAAAGTGGTTTTGCCTCCTTGGTCTGCTACGACTGGTTGTCCAGTTTAGCCTGAGCCACAACATATTAATGCAAATAAACTCTAATTTCAACTCATTTTTCCAGGAATTTTAAAGCCGTTGCCCAATTCAGTCTAACCATGGTATACATATAGAGGTTCCTTTCAGTAAGGCAACGAAGGCTTAAGTTGGGCTCCATTCATGGCTACTGGTCACCCGAAACATCACACTCCCAAAAAGGCACAGGTCTTTGCACAAGGTCCCTCTGAATCAACCAAAAAATAAGTTGAATAGAATAGGGGAAAGAAAGAGTTAAGTACCCCAGAAATCAAGCCCAAAGTTCATCTAAGATGATGAATTCTACCTCTCTGAAGAGGACAAAAATGAGAAGGGCACATCAACTGTGCTTTAACTGAACTTTTTAATGGGGATGGATACAATTAATACATTGTAAGCCAGTTAACAATTTTCATTGAATTCTTATTACTTTAGTGAATAAATTAATGGTCAGCTGGACGAAAGATAACCCCGAGGAAGGAGTAAAGATATTAAAAATCCCTTGAGGAGCTCTTCCACTGCTAGTTGCTGTCATCATTGATACCCACCCAAAACTGTATTGCTATGATTCTTCTGTTTCTCCAAATGCCTCCCACTGCAGTACCTGCAGTATTTCCATTACTAACTCATTTAATGACTTATAGTCCATTATCAGATGGGCAGCTCTTTGGTAAAGGCGTGGCAAAAGATTCTTTGCTTTCTGTCAATGCTCGTGGCTGATGGACAAAAACACTGAACCTGACACCTTGGTTTGCTGCTGCCCTCACAAAGCCACTATTTGCGGTCATGGTGACGGCTTTTAAAGTGTCTCCTGTCCCAAAAATGGTTAGAGAGCGGCTGTTGATTTTTGAACTAGCCACTAGTCCTAAGGCACGGTCAGATGGCTGATCCGGCACCACGTTAATTCTTTTAACAAGCAATGCAGCTCGCTCCTTCTCCCCAGGTCCGCCCAGCGTTTCCAAGATGGATTGAAAATCTCTGACAGCAGATTCACAGGCAAAGAGCTCTTTTCCCTCCATGAACTCCTTCAGCTGAGGCAGGACTCTCTCCCTTCTTTCTTGGGCAGCTTGCTCTGTCAGCACTTTTTCTTTGAAGACAAAGTAGCAGCCACCATAGCTCAGCGCAGAGACGTAGGTTATTAAGGTAGTGATGTCCAAATTAACTCTATTGCAGACGTTTACTTTGATCTGGGTAGGGAAAGCAATGCTGGCCACTAAATTCTCCCGATCTACTCTGGTCACCTGCAGGAGTTCAGGGCCTTCTTCATCGGATTCACTGGTGTTAAGATGCTCGTTTTCCACAGACGGCTCTACCAGTGAGTTCACAGCAACAATGTCTCCTCTCACAGATATTCCCATCTCCTTCAGCCTCTCTGCCATAGGACTGGACACGCTGTTGTAGAATGCAAAGATGATGTGGGGATTGCTGTACTCCACTGGCTGCTGATGGCTTGCTTGCAGGAAGTCCTCTGCCTGCTCAATGACACTTTTGTCACCATACTGGCCTCTTCCCAGCCAGATGTTATGCAGGGCCTCAGCTTTACGACCAATGGCCTTCACCCACGTGTGACCTCCGTTTGCAACAACATCTACCACCAGTGTCTGTTTGTCTCCAAACCTGTCCTCATAAGCAAAGACATGGAGGACACTGACAACGTCCTCCAGGTCCTCTGCTGACTGAATAATGGCTTGGAGGTGAGTAAGGTTTGTACTCTGCAGATGGGATTCTTTAATGGCCACCTTCCCTGCCTCCACCTTGTGTAGGAAGTTTAGCTCAGCCTTCAGTTTGCTACATAGCTTTGCCCCACCTTCTATTCTCCTTTTCTGGGACTTGGAAAGGGCTTCCGCTCTCTTAATCAAGTCTTTGGCAACAGCAATTCTTTCACAAAGCAGCGACTGCACAGACATGTTGGAAACATTATTCCTGTCAAGTGAGAACAAAGGAGAAGATTGTTATTGCATGGCCAAGAACAAAGACAGTCAAAAGAGTTCTGTCTAACAGTATACACTCAAGCCTTGCAGTAGACTTAGTGCAACAGCTATTGTAAAGCACAAGCAACTGGAACCTCAACACAAAGTCCCAGTGATGAGCTAAATTTCTTTCCTTCACCTTTAGAGATCCAACCCACAGCCTCAGAAGATCCCAGTTCTCAGCTAGGAAGAACAGCAGCACTCAGTCTCCACACAGACCTCGCAAGTTTGTTGTTTCCCCCCAACCACCACATAAGAGCCCTTTGCTTGGCCAGTCACTGAGATGGATGTTAACTCTCACAGATCATTTGCAAAAGCTGCCATCCAGAGCAAAATTAGAAATACAGTTCATGCCATAAGTAAATCTCGCCTCTCCCTCTCATCACACTTAGTATTAAAATTAAAAGTTACCCACCATGCTTAACAGATACCCAGCTTTCCAACTTGCACTGTTCAACTTAGTGGATGAACCCCTCAAGAGGGTGGTGAAGCACTGGGACAGGTTGCCCAGAGAAATTGTGGATGCCCCATCCCTGGAAATGGTCAAGGTCAGGTTGGATGGGGCTTGGAGCAACTTGGTCTAGTAAAAGGCCCCATAGTAAAAAGTGTCCCAGCCCGCAGCAAGGGAGTTGGAACTAGATGATCTTTAATGTCCCTTCCAACCCAAACCACTGTGTGGTTCTATTACACAGCCTCATGACAGACAATGAGTCACAATTCTAGTGTCAGGACAATCTCGAAATTGCTGTTTTCTAATTCTACTACAAGACTTACTGGGTTGTATCTGATAAATCTATCCTTTCACATCTGTATTAGTCCTTTAGTAGGCCTTCCTTGAGTAAAGTACGATAGGAATTCCTTCACTGAATATCTGCTGTCTTTGAAAAATGTAGGATTCATACTATACCGAACAATAGCATATTTAAGACAGTAACCACTATGAATAGTGAAATGAATCAATTTTGACTCCCAACTACAAGTATAAACATTGTAATTTTTCCTATAATTCTTAACTAACCTGCCTGTTGAAGTAAACTGGCATTAAAGGACAAGATAAATGAAACTCCAGCTGAAAAGGAGCAACAGGACACAGCCTGGTCCTACAACAGGCTCTGCCAGTGCAACTCAGGGGACTGCCTTCAAACAGTGGGAACCTCCCCAGTCCCATGTCCAAGTGGAAACACTGCCAGCATTAACTGCTACTGGCCTGGTCCACACCCAGTATCATCAACATCTCCTCCTGCTTCTTCACGGCCAAGAATCCTGATGCCTTCTGACACGAACTACTAACTCTCTTCAGGGTCCCAGGAGCCCAGAGGAACCAGCCTTTCCCCCTCGAAGTCTTCGCCACTGCCACAAGCTTATCCTTACATGTAATGATGCAATGAGTAAAACCTCAGGATTAGTAATGGGGCACCTCTCCCCACAGCAGCTACAACACATACACACACACGTACACGTACACGTACACATACACATAGGCTTCAAGACAGAGCGTAAATCAAGGGTTGCAGTGACAATATAACCACAGACGCCACAACTTTTTCAGGACAACGACTGGGCGGTGGTGCCACTATCAACTAACCACAAGGTCACAGACAGGCCCTTGCCTTCGCCCCGGGGCCCGCTCTCCCCAGGGCGGGCACCGGCGGCACCGGCGGCCCCTCCCGCCCGCGGCCCGGCCCCGTCCCCCGCCGCTCCGCCATCACGTGTCCGCCGCGCCGGGGAGGCCGCGCCGCCATCTCGGGTGAGGGCACGGCGCCCTCAGCGCTCGCCCCCAGCCCGGCCCGGCCCCCCGGCCGCCCCCCGGCCGCCCCCCGGCCTCGCCCTCCGCCCACACGCCAGCCCCGGCGGAGTGGGCGGGTGCGGGACTCCGGCCCTTGCCCCTCCCGTTCTCCCTGTCCCCCATTCACTGCCAGGACGCGATGTGCCCGGTCCCGCCTCGCCTCTCCGGGGGCTGCCGGCCCCGCTCCCTCACCCGGGGCCGCCGTCTTTCTGCAGCCCCCGCAGCCCGTACTCACAGCGCGGCGGCCACGGCCCTCGCCCCGGGCCGGCGTGGCGTGGCGTGGCTCGGCCCAGCCCGGCACCTCCCCCGGGGCCGCCGGGCGG
Organism: Monarcha castaneiventris obscurior; assembly: GCA_026261815.1. Lineage (NCBI taxonomy): Eukaryota > Metazoa > Chordata > Aves > Passeriformes > Monarchidae > Monarcha > Monarcha castaneiventris. Next base: position 50,183,831 of record JAMPIT010000230.1, on the reverse strand, counting down.
GGACAGCCGCCCCCCCGCCTCGCTCCGCCGCCGCAGCCCGCCCGGCCTGGCTGTGCTCCCCGGCGTGCCCGCGGGTTATCGCGAAAACCCTTCACGGGCGAAATGCATGACATCAGGTCAGACGCAATCACAGAATAATACTCTGAGTTGGAAGGAACTCACAAGGATCGTTGCAACCAACTCCTGGCCTTGCCCAGGACAACCGCAAGAGTAACACTATGTGGCAGAGAGTATTGCCTAAATACCTCTTGAACTGTGTCAGGCTTGGGGCTGTGACCACTGCTCTGGGGAGCCTGTTCCAGTGCCCAGCCACCCTTCACCCTTCAAAGGGTGAAGAACCTTTTTCTAATATCCAACCCAAACCTCTCCTGACAGCTTCAGGCCAGTCCCTTGGGTCCTGTCACTGGGCACCACAGAGAAGAGATCAGTGCCCGCCCCTCCTCCTCCCCTCATGAGCTCTCCCCTTAGTCTCCTCCAGGCTGAACAGACCAAGTGACGGTCCTCATACAGCTTCCCCTCAAGGCCCTTCGCCATCTTTGTTGTCCCCCCTTTGGATGGTCTCTAGTAGCTTTGTATCTTTCTTATATTGTGGCACCCAAAACTGCACACAACATTCAATGTGAGGCTGCAATAGCCAGGCGTACAGTGGGAACAGACAGGCCAGAGACAAGTTAGCTTTGGACTTTTAATTTCATTGGAGAAGCAACAGCCACGGCTCCATGCATGTTGAATCCGGGCACGTTTGGACAAAAGAAATGGGCTGTACTAAACCATTCTGTGAAAATGTGAGCAAGTGTCCCCAATATTTGCACCAAGTTGCTGCCTGCCTCGATCCAGCAGACATAGCTGTGGTCTCATTCCTCTCCATACAGCAATACTCCCAAACAGCGGTGGGAGAGATTTGGCTTCTGATTGCTGGTTTTTGCAGGGAGAGAAGATCTCTGCTTGTCTGAATGGTTTCACAGGATCTGGAAAGTAATAGTAAGCCAAAGCAAGTTGTAAGGAGCTTACTGCACCTCTAGCTTCTTTACTGTGGGTGACAGCACATGGAAACAGGCTGCCTAGAGAGGTTGTGGAGTCTTCCTCACTGGAGCTATTCAGAACCAGAACCATCTGGACAATCCTGTGCCCTGTGCTCCAAGATGATCCTGCCTGAGCGGGGAGGTTGGACCAGATGAGCCATTATGGGCCCTGTCAACCTGACCCATTCTGTGATTCTGTGACTTAAAGTAGTAACTTCCTGAAATGATAACACTGTTCTCAGATCCCGATCCTAGTAGTTAAATAAAGCCCAATTCTCATAGGAGTCACACTATCCTGAGGACCTTGGAGGAGATCCTCTTCCAGGATAAGCAAATCAACATTACATGCTTCAAGTGACCAGTGTCTTTTTCTTCTTTCAGATGATTGCATTAGTAGGAACAAATTAAATGACACAAAGTCATAATTCACAGTGAGCTGAAGTAATCAAGCCTGCAATTTGTAATTTCTCATAAAGGAACAGTGTTTGTCTTACTGCACCTTGACCCCTTTATGCAGTTTTTACAAAATATATAAAAAAAGCTTATCTCACGTAACTAAAGGGTGCACTTTTTGAAAATTACCACAATCACCATATAATTTGCTAGTCCATTGCACTAGTATCTCTCACTCCTGAAGTGATTTAAGAAATACATCTTCAAGTTAAAATTACTATTTCCTTAAATTTTATAAAGATTTTAAATGGAAAAATATGTTAACTTAATTTTCTGCAGTTTAAGGACTTCCCTTTAAAAACTATGTAAAATTTAGCTACTATTCTAGACATGCAGTTAAAAAAAAGAACCCTGCACTTAAAATCAGACCACCTTCCCCATCAGAACAGCGTAATACCAAGGTCTATCTGACTACACTAAGGAAAGTATCTAATACTTTAAATAAACCCAGAATTCAAAATATTATGCGTATTATTCCCAAATTACACCAAGTGCCACAAACTCTGTTTCACTTCAGGGTTTAAGTATTACCAGGGAGCTTTGGGACTCAGTTCTTAACAGTGTAAAAACAGTCACCAGCTTGGCTCATCGAAGTGAAAACCCCTGGCAATAGACCATGGAGGCCTACTCATCTCCTTTAACACAAAACAAGGAACAGTTTACCATGGTTTGAAACTTGCTTTGGTTTCAACTGCCCTTCATAGGTTCATCATGCCCTTCTTTGTTCATCAATTGTTTCTAGAGAGACAACTAAACCACTGCAGTTCATTTCTGAAGTACCTAAACGCATATTTCCATGCAGAAAACTCTTAAATATTTACATAGCATTAAAAAATTATATGTGCCTAAATATTCTAAATCAAAGATGCAGCAATATAAAGCCTTCAGTTTCGGATCCGAGTTGTTTTATCTTCTCTAGAATAAGAATCAGAGTACGGTCTGGTTTTCAGAGTAAAATACTCAAGAAGTGATCTGGCAGAACTCTTAAATGAACCATTTGGACAGAGCTTTTATTTCTGACATTAGGAAATAAAACTTCATTTATGGCATGCTTCAAAAATTCTTATTTACCTGATGATAACATAAACCATCAGAAGACACACATTGGAAAGCACAGGTCAATCAGCTTATACACTACTTTCTACTCATATTTTGTATTTCCTTCATTAGTTGTGGCTGGCTGATGTGTGACCTGCCAGGCTGCTCCCCATCATCCTTAGCCTTATGTACAAGCAGAGTGACCCAGCTATTGCTCTCACTTCACTATCAACATTTTAACAATCAGATTGCTTTAAAAAATATAAAATCTGAAAACAGTAACTTAAATGGCTGCAGACCAGATTACTTCTGCTGGGGGGGAAAAAAAAGCATATTTATACTTGGTTTTTTGTGGTAAATGTAGTTTTTATGACTTGAACGACTCTACACGTGTAACAAATGTATTGATACATACACCTCCACACAATGGTATCTGTAAAAAGTTATGAAGCACAAATTAAATGCTCTTTTCATTACATCTTTAGAATTATCTTGCAAGTTGGAAAATACTTTAGCACAATTCAAGGGATAAAGTAATTACATTACATACTCCCATTCTGTTTTGTAACTCCCATTGATTTTTATTGATGGCAATAAATGCATTTAGTTTGCAGTAAAGAGTTACTACTTCTACTTTCTCTAACAATATTTCAAGGTTGAAAAAGTGCAATTTCTAGGGCCAAAAAAATAACTCAAGTGAAACAAGTTCTTGTGACACGAAGACCAGGAGGGTGAAAAGCAGAGAGGCTAAAGCAGATCACAGATCCCTGAAATGGAAGACTTTTCTGCCCCTTTGTTAAAGTACATGATCTTTTACACCAGATAAAACCATTTCTAGAAGTTCATTAACATTTAAACAATATTCCAAAGTGAAAAAATTATCCCAGATCTAAATTTTTTAAAAGAAGGTCAAACGTAAGTTCATCATGGCTGTATGTGAAAAACTGTTTCCTCAACAATAAGGATATGGAAATCTAAGCTTTATGTGGATAAACAAGCTAGGATTAAAAAGACACACAGACACCTTCCCCCAAAACAGTGGCCTTTGATTTTATTCTTTAGCCTTTTTCAAGCTGTCACTATAACTTTACATTTTGTACAGTATTTTGTGTATCAAGGGAAAGAATTATCTTTAACAAGATTCCATGTATTACAATATCAAGGACCGTTGTATTTGCACCCATGATGTTTAAAAAATCTCTCAGACAAACCATGTAGAAATAAGTATGCAAAAACTGCAAAGAAAAACATTTAAGTAGCCAAAATTAAAAAGACCTTTGTGTGAACCACACAGTCTAGCTCAGTTTCTACTAGGCTATTGCAGCCAAGTAGTCCTTAACCTCAGTGGGAGTGAGCCTCCTAAAACCAGCTTCATTACAGATGCCAACTTCAATGTTGTCTTCTGTCATTTGCCCTTCAAAGCTCTCCTATTAAAAAAAAACACAGTTAAGTCAATCACATCAATGAAGACATGAGAAACTTATTTCTTAAATATTTTGCTAACCTTTAGTGTTAAGATAGCTGTATGAATGGCATCTTCAAGCTCCAAATCTTCATTGTACCTGTAAACAGACATTCATTTATTTCAGCATAGGACAAAGACCTTTACGAATTTTAGTAATCCTGGAGTCTCTAAAAACCCCAAAACTACTAAAAGCTTTCTGTTTCTCATACAAATATTATTTGTAAGCACTGCAACATTAATAGTCAAAATTATTATTTGTAAAAAAAGAATCGCTATTTTTCCTACTGACTGCAAATGTGCTGAATATAGTCTTTATTGCACTCAAGTAATTCTACATAAATGCAAAAGCTGGAGTTTAAATAAATCAAACTTCCTGTGCATGTGTAAATAAGTACACTGGAAACATTACACCTTAAGTATTTTAAAACTTTGTTCTGACAATTTCGTAAGTGTGCATTTTTTAAAATCTGGCTGTTTTATATGGAACCTGAACAGAACACAGTATCCCTCAGAGAAGTATCAAATACATTACCTTTTCTCAAGAAATGTTTTCCCATTGACGTAATTTTTTCCCATTGCTGTTGCTTTCCATGCAAAATAAGCTCCCTGTAAAAGCAACAATCTATTGATTGAACTGTTTTGTGTAACTTAGTGAAACACTATGTATTCAATTACTTGGTAAAAAAGTACAGAAGCAATTATGAAAATACTGAGTGTTCTGAGACTGCAGGAGACAATTTTGGATCATATTCAGACTAATTTTATATGGGAACATATGCTGTGAAACATACAAAATGTGCCCTATGTACAAAATGTGCATAGGGCTCCACCTATTTTCATCCTCGCACTAATTTGAAAGATGAATTTAGTAAGTCATTAGCATAGTTTTGATTTGGGATTCCTTGAACAGAAATAGTACATCTGCCTTTGAGAAAGTGTACACTCAAATCCTTACTGAGGCTCACTCCACATATTCTTCTTTTTGAAGATAAAGTAATTTAAGTGACTTGTTGCAAATCAGCCATCTGATCTATGTTCACTACTACCAGGATATTTAGTCATCACTTCTACTCCCTCCTCCGCCATGTACAAGATCAACAGTTCTATGCCTCAATCAAACTGCCTTAAACAAGGCATCTGCGTTTTGCTTTTTACCCTGGAGCATCGGGTAGTCATTCAAACTGCTGAAAGTTGCTGTCATGACTACAATGACCTCATTTTTTCATCTGAAGCACTGCACCTCACATGTGCATCAAAGGGTAGTTTTTCTGAAGTGTACTGCAAACCCAGCAAATAAACTCATTTAAATTAACCACTGTCATTAAATACCAAAGCATGTGCATTACATTTCACAATGCAACAGGTTTTGGCTTAATTTCCATCCAGTCTGGAGCAGGATAAACAGTCAACTTCTTTCTTCCTAGTAGCTGTTGCAGAACACTGCTTTTGTTGGCACTATCAACTAGGTGGAAAGGTAAGAAAAGGGATGACGTCCCTCAGAAACAGATGCCAGCCCTCAAGCAGTACAGGAACATGTGAGCACAGAATAGTGCAGGCTTGCTCCAAGCACCTACTGAAATGACTTCTGAAGTTATGTTAAGGTATCTTCCATTCTAGCTCTGTATTATTATTTGTCCCTTCTCGGTTTCCTACAATTATTCTCATCACAGAAAGTATTTCATGAGCACATGCAAAGTTTCACATGTTTTATCAAAGCAGCAGAACTTACAAGTGTAAGATACTTACAGATGGATCTGACTGAAATAAATACGGCCGCCCTTCGTTCCAGCCGCATATTAGCAGTGATACACCAAAGGGACGAACACCACTACAGGCAAACAAAAAATAATAAATTATCCAGTGAAAGTCAAAGGTGACTAACTATTTTGGATGTGTTTGCCTTCTCCCCAGACCAGGGCTGCGATGAGGAATGACGAATAAACCAACAGAACAAAAGCAAAACTGTCCTGCCTTGGCTGACATGTTTGTGTGCAAGATATGGAGACCCATTCTCACCCACTGCCAGTCAGTGCTCCTCCCACTGGCCCACTTTCTGTGCACATTCTCCACTGAAAAACTGCCTTTTCCACAAGAACCCCAATCACTGGGTAGCTGTTACTCATTACATTTAAACAACAGAATCTTTCTAAGCAACTCTGCAATTTCAGCACGTACCCAGACTGCGTGTACTCCTGCATCACAGAAGCAATTCTCTGTACTAGCTGAGCTGTTGGAATGGGCTCATGATAAACCAAGTAATACTGCTGGGCCAGCTTCCGAGCTCTGTGCACAAGTACTCTGAAAACAAAGACAAAAGTACTATGCCAAAAAGATTCCAACTACAACTGAAAACTCATAATAATAAATATCCGGTCAGGAGTTGTACATCTGGCATAACATCAATGTAAGAATACAGACTGTGCTGAGTTATCTTTATCAACCAAGTAATTGCTGAAATATTTAAAGTGAAAGTAAGGTAGAATTATACTGCTTTCATTCTTTAGATACAAGGTAATTTGACAAGTTAATGAATATATTAAGAAAAACTTCAAGTTAATGTCATTTACAGTGCAATACAATACAGTATTATGACATACACTTAAAAAGAAACAGCCAATTGCTACCTGTTACTTAAATGAATATGCATCTAAATGGTGATCAAACAAAAATTGTATGAATATACATCTAAATGGTGATCAAAAAAAATGTTTTAATACCTGTAATCTGGACCCATACCACTGTACACTAAACCTATATGTTTGGTAATTGGTTCTACTTTGTGGACACTTCTTTCATCATACAGGATGGATTTCTGCTTCTTCTCAGTTGCCAACACCACTCCATTTGCAGCTGGAAAGGAACAAAAAATTTCTTTAAATATTAAACTAAAATTAGCAGTCAAAACACAGAACAATCTTATTAAACTGTAAAAATTTTCTTCCTCTCTTTTTAAAAGCTGTTCAAGCTTACAACTATGGTAAAGAGAGATACTTTGATGAATACACCCAACACATTGTTTCTTTTTTTAAATAACCATACAGCTCCCATAATCCCATTCTAAAGATTCTGAATAACATTAATAATTGAGCAATCTACATAACTTTTTACATCTACTTCTACCAACTGAATGTCTCCAAAATCACTCAAAAAAGAACAGGAAACATTAAACCTATTAAACATGTGAAAATCCACTGAAAGAGTAACAAAATATGTAACAGAAAAAGATAAAGAAGGATCCAATATAAAGGACCCAGTACATGATCCAAATTGGTTTAGTTCTCTCAAAAAATAGTCAAAATCCCAAACCCTTCACTAAAGTATTTTCAGGACATACCTTTAATCCCAACTGATGGAGCTCCTGCAGCTACTGCAGCCAAAGCATATTCAATCTGAACAAGCTTTCCAGAAGGACTAAAAAGAAGATGCAAAATAAAGATTTCCACTCAGTGGGAAAAATCTTCGGGGTGTATCATGACTTTCTATTGAAATTACACTGTATATATGTTTCTAAAAGCTTTCAAGACACTGCTGATGTTCCCTGCTGAAAGGAACCAGCAAAACTCAGCTATGCTTTTTGACTGACAAGCACATGGTCAGTGGCACAAGACAGCAACAACTCCCGTTCCATTCCCAGGTATTCCTGCATTTTGTTTTAACGATCCACATTATTCTGGTAATGGATGCAGAATCCTCAGAGCAGAGCTGCAGGTGTCAAACAAAATAAGTTACAAAGTAACTTATTCAGAAGGAGGGGGAGGGAGGAGGAGGGGTCCATTCTCCATCCCCAGGAAAAAGGACACCAGAGACAGCCACTCACTGGGCAAGTGATTGTGCAAGTGGATCCATTCTCTAGGCTGTATTTCAGACACTGCTGCTTTAATAGTTGCAGAAGTAAAATGGGGTATTATGTAACTCAGTGCTTAGATGAAGACAACAAAGCAAGCAATAATCAATCAGTGTAGTCATTTATACACCGAGGAAACAGGGTATAAGGGTGACAAAAGTAGTAACTCTGGCTTTTCCACTACAAAATATAACAAATCAGAACAATCATTCCAAGCACGTAGTGCTTCTGTAAAATGCAAAAAGTTTGTAACTCCCTTAGGAAACCATTTCCAAAAGCTAATAAAGAATGCAATCTACTTGAGCAGAGCAAGCATATTGGGCTGCTTCCATCCACTAAGAATATTCTTTTCATCATTTTAGGTTGCAAACTGCTTCATTTGCTCAACTGCAACAAGCCTTCAGCAATTCCTTCTGCAATTACACAGCATGACTCTCCTCTGAGAATAAGGGGGCACTTCAACACAAGCAGCATAACTATCCTTATGTCCAGTTTTTCTTTTTTATATATGCAACATAGGTCTTAATACCTTAATAGTTTCATTTAAAAAAAAAATGGAAAGTAATTTCCTTTACTCTGAATTAATCTTCAGTCGAGGTATTAGAGCAACACCCCAGTAGTGCTCACTCCAATAGCATATTTACTCTGTGCATGTCATCATTCCACATTCAGGTTGTGCACAACACCAAGTGCAAGGAGAGCAGCGACTGCCAAGTGTAGCAGGAAGGAACACAAACTATTTTAAAACTCATCTGCTTCACTCATTCCCACATCTGCAAAGCTTGTTCTGAAGCAAGCTCTCAGAACACCACAGCTCAGCTGCCATCACACATCTTCAGTTAGCTAAGAACCAGAGAATTATTCCCCAGCCTATAGTGTGCGTGTGTGTGGTGATCCCGAGTTTGTTAAACCAAACACTCGCTGTAGGGCACTACCAATGTCGAGACAGACCTTAACTTGGTCCTACAGCGGCTCTGTCTCACAGCAACGAGGAGACACAAGCGGCGCCCGCACTGGGGCCCGAGGTCAGCGGCAGACACCAGGTGGAACCCAGGACTCTCCCCGCAACCCCCGCTGCCCTTCAGAAAGCCTCTGGACAGCTGCGTATCCCCCTCGGGCGCCCGAGCCCCGCCGCTCTCCCCACGCCCGTCACTCCCGTCCAGGTCCAGCCCCCGCTGCCCCCAAAGCTCGCAGGCCCGATGACTCTGCAAAGAGCCCCCTCGGTCCTGCCTCGCCGCCACGGGCAGGCCGCTCCGCTCAGGCTGCGCGCCGTCCTCCCGGTGGCCCGGCAGCCCGCCCGCCTCTGCCCCCGGGCCCACAGCAGCCCCTGCCCCAGTACCTGAAGGTGGTGAGGGAGAAGCTGTAGCCGCGCTCCGCCATTTTGGCACCAGCCCCTGCACTCCCCGCGCCGGCCCCTCAGCGCAGGCGCGGACGCCGCTCCCGCTCCCAGCGCGAAGGCGCAGCGAGCGCGCTGATTGGCGGGGTGGCGGCGTGTGCCTGAGCATGCCGGGATGCGGTTGGCGGAGAGGCGTGCCGTGAGGCATGCTGGGAGTTGGAGTCCTCCATCTGCCGCCCGCCGCCCCGCCCTCCTGGTAGCGAGAGCGATGCTGGGACTTGAAGTCCTGTTCTTGCGTCCTTGCGATGCCGTGAGAGGCTGAGGGCACTCGGTTTCCCAGAAGGCTCAGCGACAGGCGCACCGCCCCCGAGGCTCGGCAGGGCCGCGTGGGGCTATGGCGCTGCTGATACTGGTCCGCTCTCCGCTGCCGCGGCTTCGCGCTCTGCTCCAGCGCTGCTGGGAGCGGCTGGAGCGCGGCCTCCGGCCGGGTGTCCTCGGGGGACAGGGCCCACCCTGGGGTAGGTCCCGGCTTCTTCTCAGTCCAGCTGAAGGAACTGGACGCGTTCCTGTGTCATCTGCCTTGGGAAGGGATTGGAGTAGGTGATCTCAGAGGTGCCTTCCAACGCCATCGGGTCTGTGATTCTGTGAGAGGTCGGCGTCGGGGCTGAGGGACTCGCTTCACCTGTGAGGGACCGAGGCAGGAGGGCGCTGGGGCAGGAGGGTGCGGCCCTGGGGTCAGCGAGGGAGCGGGGCGCGGCTCTGACCTTGCTCCGGGGGTGACGGCAGTACCCGTGTTGTGTTTCCTCGGCCGCGGGTAAAATGCGGCTTGGCTGTAAGGAATGTCTTTCTCACAGAATCACAGAATGTGCTTATTTGGTAGGAGTACGCAACGATTATCAAGTCCAACTCAGCCCTGCTGGGACAGTCCCAAGAGTCACACCATGTACCTGAGAGCGTTGTCCAAATGCTTCCTGAACTCTGTGACCACTTCCCTAGGGAGCATGTTCCAGGGCCCAACCACCCTCTGGGTGAAGAACTTTTTCCTAATGTCTGATCTAAACCTCCTTTGACTCAGCTTCATGCCATTCTCAAGTCCTGTCACCCCAGAGAAGAGATCACTGCCTCCCCCTCTGCTTCCCCTCATGAGGAAGGTGTAGACTCTGATGAGGTCTCCCCTCATCTCCTCCAGGCTGAACAGACCAAGTAACCTCAGCTGCTCCTTGTGTGGCTTCCCCTCCAGGCCCTTCGCCATCCTCATGGCCCTCCTTTGAATGCTGTATAAGAGCTTTATATCATATGAATACTGCTGGCAGTATTCAAGGGGAGGCTGCGCCAGTGCAGAGTGGGACAATCACCCCCCGTGTTGTTCTTTCTCCTGCAGGAGCAGCACTAGCTGTGCAGGGTCCAGCTCTTGTTCCACAAGGGACAAATGATGGCGGTGAGAGCAGCGCCGAGGCGCCGAGCCTGCTGGAGAGCGTCCTGTGGATGGCGGCGCCCAAGCAAAGGCGTACCATCGAGGTGAACCGCAGCCGGCGGAGGCACCCCAGCAAGCACATAGAGATGAAGGTAATCAGCTGAGCCCTTGTTTGGGAGAGCCACTGCAGAGGGAAGTGCTGACTGTAAAAGCTCTCTGGACTTTGCTTATAAATAAATAAGCTTAAAAGATACTATGATCTTTAAAATCCTTTGTAACAGGTGCATTCATCATGTGTGACAGTAGTCTGAGCTTAAATAAACAGTGGCACTTGAGGTGCAAGCCAACAAAATGTGAATTTTGGCTGAACAGATAATGTGAATGGAAAAGACCTACATTTTCTGTGCATCTAATTGAGTCCATAGGTCTTTAGTCTTCCAAACATAAATAGGCATTATGACTTAGATACTGAATTTATAGGCTGTTCTTAGTAGTAACCATTGACATAGCAACACATTACCAAAAAATTATGTAGAAGAATACATTTTGAAATGGTAGTTGAGTTTCTCTGCTATTTCATTCAACGTTTTTATTTGTAGTCATTCCATTTCATTTTTTGCTGCTGTTCAAATGACAAAATTTCCTGTTTTCCGCTGTCATTTTAGAGGAACATAGATGTTTGTCCTGAGTGTGGAAACTTGAAGCAGAAACACGTCCTTTGTGGCTATTGTTATGCAAAGGTCAAAGAAGAAACTCGACTGGTACGGATGGAAATACATAAGAAGGAAGGAGGACCATTTAATGCTCCAACTGTGGAGACTGTTGTCCTTTATGAAGGAGAAAAACCCACAGAAAAAGATGCAGGCAAGCGGATCATTGAAAGAGCCAGGAAGCGTCCATCTTGGTTTGTTCAAAATTGATGCTGTAGGATTAATGGTAGCAAAAGCAGTTGCTGCAGGAAGAGAATTCATGATTTTCAAGAATGTTTTTCTCGTTCACTCAGTATGAACAGAACTGCTCTGAACTTTTGGGAAGCCTGCTTGAATTCTGTGTTGTACCATATGATTTTACAGTCAAGTGGTGTTTCTCTAGCAGGCAGTGGGAAATGCTTCTCGGTGATACATCATAGCAGTCAACAAACAGCGTACAGTACACTGAACAATTTGTATGCTAATGTTCTATGCTGGTTTTGTAAATAACATCTTTCAAACAAAGCGAAAACATTCACAGATGTACAATAAAGTGTTAAGTGTCCAAGGGAAATCTGTTTTCTGGTTTTGGCTGCTGCCCTTATGGAGGGGAAAAAAATGTTGAAAAGTGATGTTGATTAGAAACAAAGGATATTTACAAGGAAAGATGCAATTATTTGGTTATTTCCTTTGTGTGGATCTCTCCACAATGCTGCTGTTTGAGATAATTGGTGATAGTCCTGGGTTTGAGCAAGATAGTGGTTGCCACACATTTTTTCTGCACTGGACGAAAGCTGAGTGTTCCTTACTATTGTCAGTATACAAGATAATTTTCTATCTTAAAGGGATGTGGAAAGCCTGGTTTTCCTCCCTCAAAATACGCTTGGTTTTTTGAGTAAAAAACAAATTGAAATGTAATGACTGTAGATCTGTAAATGTGACAGGGGTCAAAGCTGGCTCTTTGCAGCCACTGCTGTTCAGTAGTCTGGGTGGTCAGTGTGTGCTTGGAAAACCATGAACGGCCACAGTGCCTTCGGCTGGAGTCCTGGGCAGAGAGGGGGCAGCTCTGCCTCCACTCTCCGCTGGTGCCCTTCAGAAGTGCAGTTGCAGCACCTCCCTGGATTTTCACTTTGGTTTTAGCCACACGGCAGCATCACTGCATTAGGGATTTAAGTCTGTTTTCAGTTTCTGTTTGGGATTTCAGTATACACATGGTGCTCTTTGATATTGTGGCTCAGCCACCCTAGTAGCTATTTGCTGCCAAAAAATGCAAACCTGCCCCAACCTTGTCTGGGTGGTTCCTCTATTTCCTTGGCGTTTGAGTGTATGTGCTCCTTTGCTTCCTGTTTCGGGGAGCTGTGCTGGCTTAGAACTGTTCCCTGGCTTTCTACAGCATGTTTTTTTGGTGGGCATCTCCCTGTAGGGATCTTCTGTCAGGATGAGGAAAGTGGCAGTGTGGACTGTAGGAGTATGGAAGTGGAGGACACAGGACCACACTTTCTGCAATAGGCATCATTGGTAGTTGCTGAGCTCGTTATGCCTGCTTAAGGAGTGGGCTGGAATGCTTCACTTCTGCTTTCCTTGCTCTGGATCCCATGCTTTGAAGCCTAACTGGTAGTAACAGATGTTAGTGGAGATAATGCATTTCCTCCATAAATAATGGGAGCAAGGGAATAATGGAAGCTGGTAAGAAAATTGATGCTATTCCATTGACAGTATCCAAGCAAACAACGTAAGTCCTTTTGATTTGTCCGAAGAGGATTTAGTCCAGTCCTGCCTATTTTTTGCTTGTTCAGAAGGGAAGCCAATAAAAGGTGTCCAGCAGGATGTGGAGTGGAAAGCTAACTTTTGACGGACCTGCATGGGATATTAGAGGTGAGATTAGCCCAGCAGTAAGGCAGAGGCACACACATGCCTTTCCCACAGGGCAGTGTATTTTAGAGACAGGTGAGGGTCTTTTTATTTGTCCACATATGGGACCAATTACACCTTGCCAATTGCACTTAGTTGCTTTTTAGATACTAATATTTGGCAGTTCTATAGGAAAAAAGCTGAAAAAAATCATCAATCACTTCCTCCAAGATCAAGGTCAGTGAATCCTTACAGGTAAGAAATCAAGCAAAGGGGCAAGACACCTGCATGGATGAGCAAGGATCTTCTGGCAAAACATAAAGAGAAGGAAGTTTATGGAAGCTTGTGGAAAAAGGGGCAGGGTTCTTGGACACTTGGGAGGGATATAGGAATGTTTTACAAGTATGCAGGAACGTGATCTGGAAGGCTAAGGTCCATTTGGAATTAAATCTGGCAAGGGAGGTCAAGGACAACAACAGGGCCTCCCTCCAGTACAACAGTAGCAACAGGAAGATTTGAGAAAATATGGGCCCACTGCTGATGGTGACAAAGGATCCAGAGAATGCGGTTAGGGAAGGTCTCTTTTTGCTTCAGTCTTTATTGCTGAGGCAGCCCTCAGGAAGCTGTGACTATGTAGAGAAGTGAGAAAGTCTGGAGAAAAGATTCTGTGTTGAGGAGAATCATCTTGGAGCTGTGGGTGTCAAGGCCTTGATGGGATGCACCCTCAAGTGCTGAGGGAGCTGGGAGATGTTATTAGTAAGATCATGGAGAGATACATGAGAACTTGAACTTCAAAAAGAGCAAGAATCCAGGGAACTACAAGCCAGTTAAGCTCACCTTAATCCCTGGAAAGGTGATGGAATGGCCTGGTTGTCACCTCTAAGTACGCAGACAAGAAGGTTATGAGAAGTGGTCAACATGGATCTACCAAGGGAAAATCATGCTTGACCAACCATCCTTGTATGATGGAATGACTGGCTGGGTGGATGAGGGAAGAGCAGTGGATAATGTCTACCCTGACTTCAGCAAGGCTTTTGACGCTGGCTTCCACAAAATTCCCATAGGCCAGAGCTGGCTGAATGGCCGATCCCAGAGCACTGCGATCATCATCCCAGAGTGCAGCTGGAGGCCTGTAGTTGAAGGTGTTTCCCAAGGGTCAGCAGGGGGTCCAGTCTTGTTCAACAAAGATCATTCAGGGACTGAAGGACAGGCTGAGGGAGCTGGGCCTGTTCAGCCTCGAGAAGAGATGGCAGAGGGGATCTTAGCAATGCATAAAATGCTCTAAGGGAACCTGCTTCAGCAGGGGGTTTGAACTAGATGGTCTCCAAAGGTCCCTTCCAACCCCAGCCATTCTGTGATTCATTTCATAGACACACAGTTTATGCTGGTTCTGCATTTATGCAATCCAGACAAGAGGAGATGCTTGTCAATGTTTCATAGTCATTTCTGAGTAATGTGAGGGGAAAGTCATTTGGTATTCATGGTGTCTAAAGGAAAAATTAGAAGCAACTGATAAATATTGAAGATTTGTATATGTAACTGATGTTAATTTTCCATAGAAGAAATTCTCTTCAGTGGGAGTCAGAGCAGTCTTGTTTGAATGACTTTTCCTTCAAAAGAAGAGCAAAGCTCATTTTCATAGCTTCATTGTGTTAACCCTGACAATGTAAAGCTCCATTACTTTCAAATCAAATTGTAAAAAAAAAAATTCCTCTAAAATATGTAGCCTGGTCTGTTATTTGAAATAAGCCCTGTCTATATGCAATTTTGGAAGAAATATAAACTGCAATAGTGGTAATATAGAAACACACACTTTTAGAAACAGTGTAAATTAAAATTAACAAAAGGCAAGCTGGTTGTTGCAAGTGCTGTACTTAAGAATCCATTTGCAAACAAAAATTTTAGGCACCAGTAATTTCATTTTGGTTCTTTGGGTACCTGCTAGAAGTTGAAATAGACATTTTTTTGCCTGAAAATTTTATATTATTAAATACATTTGATATTTGAGTACATTTTTTTTTCTATAAGGATTTTATGTAAAAATTAATTTATTTTACATTTTAGAAAGATCCATAAAGATGACGTAATGTCCTGAAATACAAGGATGCAGGTTGCTAAACAATTTTGTGTATTACTAAGATCTGCGGACACAGAGGCAATCTCTGGCAGTGATCAATTACAATATCCTTAGAGGCTGATAAAGCAAGTTCCTCCTTAATCACCGCTTTAGTAAGGAAACGTTAATAAAATGTTTCTGCACAGAGAGTCTTCATCTGTGCTGTTGAAGATACTGTGCCATTTGATGTAAGATACCCTCCTTCAAAGCACTAGGTGGCAGAGCAGTGCAGGTTTCGGGCAGGTGCAAAACAAAAGCCCGGGATTTCAAGTGAGCTAGAAACAGTGTCAGATTCAAAGAATTTGCCCCTGTGTGAGTAGAACATCTGCGAAAAGACTGAAGTTGAAGAATACGAAGAAAAATACAATAATTCTTATGAGAAATAAATTAATGTATTGCAATTAATTGTTCCAGCTAGATTTGATTGAATCTATATGGAAAACTAATACACTGGCTTTTGTGTATATTTATGCACATCTGCTCTTTGCTGGGTGAATTATTTGAAATTGTGGTTCTACGTATCATTTCTCCTTAATTACAGATGGCTTTTCATGTTGTTTTCCATGCCTAATATATTCAGCTGGTTGACATTTTATTTATGCAGCTACAAAGTCCCAAAAATAATAGGTCTGATGGCATTCCAGTGAATTTCAAGGTATAACTGTCTTGAATTCATAGAACCGTAAGGATCTATTTGTAACAGCAGACAGGAACTGGAAAGAAAAGGAAACCAGTGTGGTGTTTAAAAAAATGTGAGTTGCTCAGAAGGGAAATAGAATATTTTGTGCCCCATCAAAGTTCTGAAATGTTTTAGAAGCACAGGAGTGATAAAGGATCCTGTGTCTTTAGAACTTGTGAACAGTGGCATATAATTCAAGGGAAAACTTGGTCCAATGTACTGAAACCCTGGGCTTATGGATGTATGCAGGTATATATACTTTTAATGCAGGGCATGTACTGGGAAACTACTGCTGGATACCAAACAGAGTTGGTTTACAGCTGAAAACTAAGATTGCCTTTGATTAATGTAGTAAATTGACTCTAATCAGTTGATGCCTTTCAAACGTCCTATATTTCAGTTTCAGTTCCTTTATTTTCCTCACTGGTTGAGGACAATACGCATACTTAGAAGAAAGTTTGTGGGATTTGTTTTATATTTTGAAGTGCTGGATAAACATATGAAAAAGAAACCTGAAACTGGAGCAGAAGACCCAAAACAAAGCTTTTGTCAACATACAAAATTTGGCAGGGAGTTCTCTGGAGGGTCACTGCTGAATCCTGTGGTTTTTTTAATTTTTTTTTTTTTTTAATAAAGGAAATTTCCTGGTTCTAAGATGATGGGTCAAAAGTGAAGAAGCAAAGATTTGGAAAAGCACTCAGCAGAAATCCAGTCCTAGCTCATAATTTTCTAGTGTGTTCTACCTTTCAAACCAATCCTAAGATTTGAAAAGTTGGGATATACTTATCCAAATACACAGGTATCTGACTGTTTCCTTTGGTTTCTTCAAAGGGTACAGACTCTTCTCTATACAAGATGATTCTGATGGAGTTGTTCTCACTAAACAATCGTACAGAAATGTTCTGACATGTCCTAGATGTAAGACGGATTAACACTTTATGTGTCCTAAATTTGGAATCAGCTCACCAAGGTTCAAGAGGAATAGGCCCCATAAATGCAGCGTGTCATGGGGTAGGAAGGAAAATTAGCTCCTACTTAATGGGGCTGCCAGCTCTTACATCCATTCCCAAGGTATACTAAAGCTGTTTCTATTCCCAGCCCCATCAGCTTGTCTATCACTGTGGCTTACAGCTCTGCTTTCCATTGTGCTCTAGCTCTAGAGCACTTTATGTGACATCCTCTCAGTGGAACTAAGGATTTTGAACAGCCTGTTGGGAAGATATATATTTCATTTTATAATCTGGGATTGCTATTAAATACAAAGAATAGAGGTTTTGAAAGGGCTATACGGAATAGCTTAAGGTTCAAAATTGACAAGCCAGTCCTGTAGGAGAGGTTTGTTCTAAACGTACTGGGTTTGGAAGTTCCTACTCATTCATCTTTTGACAGTTCCTACTCGGTCATAGTCAGATCAAGTAGAGCATCTAAGGTATTTTGAATAACATCAGGAGTCTGGTCAATTATAGATATCTTACATAATTCTGTCTCTCTTAAACAGAATAAATTCTGATCTTCAAGAAGCCTTTGATTTCCATAGGATTTCTTTTAAATGAAATTGTAATTCCAAGTGACTGAGAGGCAGGCTATAAAACATGAAGCTGTTGGTTACAAAGTCAATTAATGAGATCATGATATCTCTATTTTTGAATTTCCGATTTTTTAAATGGAAGTCAAGGAAATAAAAATTAAGCCTGTCCATTTCCAACACCCTTCATGATACATCACTTGAGCCCAAGGGTCCAGGTCTGCCATAGTCCTCTGGATAAAGTCATTTGTGAAAAAAGAATGTAATCTTTTAGGAGTTTGGGAGAATGCTCACACATTTCAATTTCTATTGCCCCAAATGAATACTTCTCAGGTATCTTTGTCCAGCACAGAGCAGATTACCACAGAGTTACTATGGAAAAGGAACAGAGGAAGGGTTAAAGACCAAGAAGGTCATTGGCAAGTATGTAGAAGTAAGAGGCATCCAGTGTCTGTGTGTGTAATACAAGGAGTACAACAGGAGCTGCTGCAAGAAATGCAACCGAGAAACTGCCAAGTGCTTGTGTGTGTGGCACAAATACCACACCCCCACACATCACTTGGGTAGGAGCAAGTTATGTTGGAAGCTAAGTGGCACGATTACTACATGACAGGTGGCAAACTGAAGTGCCAAAAGAGCAAGTGAATTCCTCAAAATTGCTCCCTCCATTGGTGGCAGGGGCAGGAACTGGACCTATTTGCCGTTTATCAGCCTGCTGTGTTCTCTGCTGTCACAGGTGAGGGAATAATGACAATTATCACTTGTGGTGTCTGTTAAAGTGGCCAGGTTTGTGTTCTGATCAAGTAAATGACTGCAAAGATACCATATATGAAAACATTTGATGGGACAGAGGCTCATGAGGGCCTTTATCCAGAGCTCTTCAGATAAACTGGAAATCTGGTTTATTATTAAAACATGCCCCCTTTATTGATTCTTTTTTCTTCTTTCACTTGAAAACAGGAGGAAAAACAGTAGGATTTTTGCAGGAAGCTTCCAAGGATCAAACCAAATCACTTCTCATCTGCAGAAACAGTGTCTTATGCTAAAAGAAAAGCCATTCTGTGCAGTGAGGTTATTTATAAAAGTATGACTCAGCTGGACAACAATGGCAGAATCTGTCCCCAAGAATTTTTAATGTATAAATCTAAAAATAAGTGTAATCCTAGAAGAAAAAGACTTCTTCTCCATAGATTAGACTATTTGGGCTCAAAAATAAGGTGCCTTCATTATCTGCTATAAGGAAGACATTCTCTCTAATAGGAAAAAGAAAACCAAAAAAAGCAGCACAAACAATACAAGCTATTAAATTGTTAGGAAGAGAAATCCCAAGAACATAAGATCCAGAGATCATTCACAAGCAAAACCAGCAGTACCAATGTGCAAAGAATTGGTTTAGATCATTTCTCAATTTTTTTTTCCTGTGAGACACTTCATACCGAAAAATATGAAGGAAGAGAATTTGCAATAATTTCTTCCATTTTCTTTCTGATCAAAGAGTTGTACTTCGTTTTCAAGCCACCAGAGTGTATCTTCCTCATCTTGCTGATTTGGCTGATACAAATTCGACAGGCAACCAATTGAGAATAGTCAGTTTTGATCAAAAGTAATTTAATTCTTTTCAGTTTATTGATGTTATAATAACCATGCTTGCAATGGCTGTATCATCCCAAGAGCATAAACACTGGCTTGTTAATATGATTTTCAAGAATTCTATCTGTATCAGGAACATAGCACTTGAAGCAGCAAAAAAAAAAAAGCCTCCATAACCTTTGACAGACCTTATAGTTACATTTGGGTCTGACAATATGAAGGAGAATCTGAGACTTTAAGCAAGATTCCTTTCTTTTCAAAGATAAAGCTGAAATGAAAAAGTGATGACCAGGGCTAAATATGTTTCTCTGAGTTTGCCCAGCCTGTATCTTTCATCAAAAAGATGAAAGTTACTTGCTGAATTTAAAGCTGTAGAGAGCATTGTCAGGCAGGCTGCTTTTTGTGAATTCTGCATCTGTATCCCAAGAGAATTTCTCTTACATATTCTCTGTTGATCATGCTTAGAAGTAGCTCTCCTTAAAAGAGCAAGGAGCAGAAAAAGCTGTGAGAAAAATGTGAGTTACAAGGCCCCTACTTCAAGAGTAAAATCCATAGTTACTTTGGCCAAGTAATAGGGATCTGAATTTCATCATTCAGAATCTTCCCCTAAGTCTCAGAGGAGTAGTCATGGTAAATAATAACTATCTGACTTTCTTAGGTTCTGAAGAGGCAGGAGGGAGCAGAGGCACTAACTTTGAGGCTTATGGCTGCTGCAAGAACTGCCTTCTATTGTCTTCCATGGCCTCTTCATGCTTTGCTTTCCCAGACTCCATACATGAGGCAATTCTTACTGCAATGCTTGAATATTTAGACATTTGCATTGTAATTTGTAATTTGGCCATGGTGGACGTCCCTTAGCTGCTTACCCCCCTGCCAAAATACGCATACCTTTGGCATGTCTTGTGATTTCCCAACCTAATCACTTACTTTCCCCATTTGAAATTTTAAGAAAACACTAACTATTCAGCACCTTTCTTAAAAAAGATCTTATAATATATACAGACTGACATTCCTAGTATCCTACTCCTATTTTCTGTGTATGACCTTAGGGCTTATTTCACCTTTGGTAAACTATTGATCTAAGCATTGTACATGGGGAAAAGCATGGTTCCATATTTCCAGCCAGCTACTGCTGAGCTCTGCAGTAGTCCCTCTGGATTTTGCAAAAAATGAATTCATGCAGGGCAGTAGTAAAGCACTGTGCTCAGTCTTCCTCTATTTTTTTGTTTGAAATCCTGGACTGGCACAATTCCTGACTCTTCCTCAGTCTTTTCCAGCAAAGCAAAATCCTGAGCCAAAGCCCCAGAACTGGTCAACAGCTCAATGCAAGTTACTTTCAGCTTTCAGTCCCTGAGACAGTCAATAAACATGGAGGACTCCCTGTACCTTGTTGACTTCTTCTTTCCAGTTTGTATTTTCCCTTAAAGAAAAGCACATTGTGCTTCTGTGGCATTCAGCCCCTACAAAAGACAGCTTTGTGTCTGTACAGCTCCAGTGGCAGCAATACGTAACACTAACAACAATGAAGAGTCCGTGCTGAGAAGGATCCTTCATTTGGTCACCAGAGATGTGAATCCATTTTTTTCTATTTCTGATCAGCTTGAAAGACACTGGCAACATGTAGAAGAAGAGGTCTGATGCTTCACTCATTATGCTGAGACTAATACGGCTTTATATCTTATTTTAGCTACAGAGGAAGTCCCAAGGCCATGGGGGATTATCAGAAAAGCAGCAATATGGAAATGTGTATGGAGGGGGAAGGGGATTGAACAGCTGGAGAGCCCTCAGTGCTGGTGCTCTATAGGGAAAGCAGAGATCTCATCATAAGTGCCAGGGTTATGCTGTAAGCACACTAATCTCATAGGGTCATGCAAAGACAGCATGGATTGTTAGTTGTGGACCACCAACAGTTATGGATTTTATACCCTGTAGTGACCATCATGGTTTTGATTCCCTTGCCATGTAGTGTATCTGGCTGCTATACCTTTCAACTAATTTATGCACTGCTTTTCTCGAAGCCAGCAGAAAGCCACATTTTGTAACTAATTAATTTTTAATATTGTATCTGTGTATGAGAAGTGGTTTAATTAGCCCATCACTTTTCTTGAGGGGTAAGGTTTTTTCCCTGCTACTTATTCACACATATTCCATATATTCTTCTAAGCAGCAGAAAATTTCTTAATATTTTAAGAACCGTTATTGGCTAAACAAGTTCTCTAACAGCGAAATTAATTACTTCATTGCCTTGTTCAGAAATCCTTTTCAAGTGGATGACCTTGTCACAAGTTAATAACTAGAAATGTGGATCACTATGGGAAGCATATATGCAAATTCAGCAGTTGAAAGAAAGCTGCCATAAGGCTAGTTAATTATGTCATTAAAAAGTGCCTTTTTACTTTCTCTCTGCCATTTCATGTATAATCCCAAATCCATTCTCTCTCTTGCTTTCCACATTCCTTTGTCTTGGTGAAGCTATCCACTTTGTTTCGCTATAGCCACATCTCTGACTGATCTGTTGTATCATAGAATGGTTTGGGTTGGAAGGGACCTTAAAGATCATCTAGTTCCACCCCCCTGCCATGGGCAGGGACACCTTCTTCCCATATTTTCTTCCAAGGATTGTGGTGGTTGGACTGGATGATCTCCAGAGGTCACTTCCAACCCTAACAATTCTGTGATCTATCTTTTTCATTGTTAGCTATTGTACAAAACCCTTATCTTTACCCCCACTAAAGTCTGAGATAGCTTATGTTCTTCCCTAGCTCCTGAAAACAAATACTTCCTTCTTCTGATGTCTTGCTTTAAAATGTGTTTGGGACCTGGTATATCCACTCAGTTTACTGGGGAAGCCACAAGGATGAACAAGAGCTTTGTTTAAGAAAGGTGATGCAAAGTGGTATTAAGGAAGAAAAGCAAGAAGACAGAAAGAAAGGGAAGCAGGGAGGGAAGAAGGCAGGTCCTGTGTGCTTGGAGATGTGAGATAAGGCTCAGATGGAGAATTGCTCCAGGACTCACTCTCCCAGATGATGTGTGTGCAGCCGCAGCTGCATTCCTAGAGTGCTCCACCTCACATGCTCAGTTGTGGGGTTTTCCACTCTGCTAATTAATAATTCAAATAGGGAGACTGAGCAACCATTGACTGATTTATTGAAGGTGTAATTAAACTGGCAAGAGTTGAGGGAGCATTTGAACATTTTCTTAGCAAAAATAAAGGGTTTCCAATGAAACAAAATGTCACAGGTAAATTCAGTTACTACGCTGAACTTCTCCCCCTCCCTCTGGTACACAGCTGAGCCAGTAGTTGTGAATACTGGTTGTGAGTTTTCAGGAAAACCACCCAGCTGTTTGGAAGGTGGCCAACTTCTGACACTACAGGGAAAAATGAGCTCTCATCTTCCACTTCTTTATCTTCTGTAGTAGCAGTGGTGAGCTCCTGTTTAAAGGCGAGGTCACGCACCTACATACAGGTCTGTGTAGATATTGAGCTATTCCATGCAAAAATTTAGCAGCCTTCGCACTGCAAAAATTAATACAAGCTGTGAAATTGCTTCCTGGTTGCCTGGAGTTCCTCTGAGGCAGCGATAAGGAGCTCACAATTTTGTCCTATATGTAGCAGAGTTCTTAAGGGTTGTGACAAAGATATAACTCAGTAAAATTAGACCTGATAATGAAGCAAAGGTTATTTTAGGTGGGCTTCCTCTTTGAAAGACTTTGGCTAATCTTGGCTGTCTTGCTGTAACCTAAGAAGGCATAATCCAGCTGTAGAAATCAGGTTTGACAGGATTTTATTTAGCTGAGGAAATGCTTGCATTAATTCTGGGATTTAATCATTCCACAGCTGAGAGCTGTGGTTGTGAAGAAGTTGTGATGGGTGTCTCTATCAAGTTATTTCAGCTCCTATGGGACAAAACCTGAACCTAAAAAATGCATCTTTTCCTTCTTTGCGTTCTTACCTTTGAGTTTATGACTGTAGTTAATGGGAGATGCCATTTCCCAGGGAATATTTTTTTCCCTCCAACTTCAAATTTTGCTCCTTATCTGGTTTTAGTTGGATCTTTTTGGGTTTGCTATCCTTTTTCCTCTGGAGAAGAAGAAAGACTGTATTAATAAGGTAGAGTTGGTATAACCTTCCCTTCAAAAGCATTGGGTTGGAGCAGCAAAACAGGGACCATCCGTTTTGCCTCTAGCACAGAAGTTGCCTTTGCCCTGCAAGTCTGATTGAAGCAGTGTCCAAGCAGCCTTGGATGCAGTGTCAGAGTGTGGCTGCTCCAAGTCACAGTCTAGCTCCTAGATTTATTTAATAGCCAGAGAAACCGCTATGCTGGGGGGAATTCCAGGAGAAACCTGTAGCCATGAGAGGAAGCCAAAAGTGAAAAGGCATGGAGAAGTTGAGAGAATTTAATGAAACAAAATACTTTGGAATTTTAAAAAAAAAATACTGTGTAAGCACTTTAAAATAAAAAGGAATTTATCTCCAGAAGCATAGGCTGCTTTGAAAATTTCACTTATATTCTCCAGTCTTATTTTTCATTTTTTTATTTGTTCTGACTTAGCTTTTTTTTTGAACACTTAATGACAACTAAGCACCCAGCAGATTGTTTCTGTGTAGTCCAGATCCTCTTGGGAAAATTGTGACGTTAATTTATGGAGCAATTATCCTATGACCTGAGATATGCTAGTAATACAGTTGGATAATGAACAAAAAAGTGTTTCCAGAGACAGTTAAAAGGTAGGTGAAATACGGTTTATTTTGTGATTGCATGAGTTGTTGAGGAATAGGAGAGGTGGCATAAAGAGAAGTTAAGCTCCACCCCCCTGCCCCAGGTACATAAATGCAAACATCGTATTGTCTGTGCCAGCACGGGTTCTGAGCACTTCTTTAAGTGGAGAATGAAGTGGAAATGTGAGACTCGTATGAGATTCTTTAGGTGATTTCTGACCAATTGGCAGAGATAAAATTGACTTTGCAGCAGAAATACGACTCACAAAAATCTTGAAAGCAAATATTCTCAGTGCTTCAGGCAATTATACAGGATTCCCAAATAAACTGTAGTATTTCTTCAATTCACTCTCTTCCAGAAGTCTCCTTTCCTGCTTCTTTTGTGTTGAGCTTATGGTCTTTATCTCTCCAGCTTGAGATAAACCAGAGGCAAAAAGCATTTACACAAGGCACTGTACTTTGTTACATTTCAGCTAATTACTGTACCACCGACCTTCCCCTCAAAACGAGACTAGACTAAACTTCTCCAGTAACATCATGTATGAGTGCGTATTGAGCCAGCTGCCAGATATATTGGAGGTCACAAAGGCTGCCAGACTTGTGAGGAAAGCAAGCACTGGGAATAAGAAAACTTGTGTTGAATCATGAGGAATGGGTAAGCCAAAAAAAAGAATGCTGAATGAAACAGGGAAGATGAACACAGAGGAGCTGTGGCTGATATTGGTAGAGACCCAAGTCACTTCCTACTGAGCTGGACTCACATCCCACATCCTTACTGGTGTGTGACAGTGGAGGCTGGGAAGGTTCCCTTCTGCTGTCATTGAGGCTGGGATGCAGGCACCTCTAGCATAGTTGCCAAACTGTGCTCGGGCAAATTTTGCAGGAGACCTGAAGCGTCTTGAAAGAGACATTTACAAGAAGCAGCAGCTCACACTGAGAGAAAAACTCGGCAGAAGGGAGAGGTGCTGTTCTCCGCAGAGGCACATCACACCAGCAGCACCTCTCCCACTGAGTTTTTGTCAGCATGGTGATTTGGGAAATAAATACATGGTCTGACACACCAACCCTGCAAGTTGCTGAACCCTTGATGAAACTGTTGCCAGCTGTAATAAGAAAATGCAACAATTGTGCAGTCACAGCTCCAGATCGCACTGCGTGTCTTCTGATCTCTCATGCTGTGCCTCCAAGATGGAGAGCTCTGTCTAGCACAAAGTCTGCCAGCAGGCTTCCGGCTGCTTTCTCTTCTTGCAGACGCTTAGGCAGGCACTTACGCTGACACTGGCAGGTTTTCAGCTTGGTTTCTCCTTAGTCCCTCGGCCCACTTCTCCTTTGGGCAGAAAAAGCTAATAATTGTATCTGGTTTTATAGGTTGTACTGCTTGATGCCAGCTTTTGTCTCCATCTCTCCCAGTGTCTCCTGAGTGCTAGATTTGCATCCTGCAGACCATGGAATGAGTAGGACGCAGTGGGGACGACTACCTCAAGTGAGAAAGAGCAGTCCCTTGACTTCTCCCACAGGCATGAGAGAGGCTTGAGAGACGTCCATTCCAGTGACCTCTTAGAAAACAAACAAGAAAGCGTGTTTGGATGAGTGGGAACTTCTAACCTGAAGCTACAAATTAATGTCTGAGAGTTTGAGGGTACTCTCTGTGTCCCACAGTGGAAACAAAAGAAAGAGGAGCAGATCCCCACAGCCAAGGTGAATTTCACTTCCCCTAGAAACCAGTTGCTCAGGACAAAGATAGTGACATTCACTTTACAACTGTTCTCACCTTCAATCAGACAGGAAAGCAGACTGTTTTAATTTCATTTCAGATATCCAGGGTGGTCTTTCGGCTGTGTCTGTCTTGTGGCTGTTTCCAAACATATTCATTTAAACTAAACTTTATTTTCCTAGAGGAAATAATCCAAAAGAAATAATTTTCCTCTTCTTCCTCTCACTCTTATCCTGCTCATTGAAGATATATGATGTGCGAGGATTATAGAACATCCATCTCTGCTCCCCCCAGTGTTACAAAAATGTTTTCAAGTCTTAGGTCCCTACTGAGGTTTCATTCTATTTTTTAAAAAGTGGAAAAAAGGAAAAACAAAATGTAGCTTCCAGCCAGCCCTCTTTCAATATGACAGGGTAGATCTCTTATCCCTTATCTGGATTCAGTGAACTTTTTCCCACAGGTACTAGCATCATGACAACTCAGAAATGTAAAATCAAAACAACTAAGCAAATTAGCTGTGCAGTTTGCATGAATATTTTATCTTCTTTGGAAGATGGATGAAGATGTTGGGGAAGAGAAGCTAAGGGACAAAAAAGAAAAAGACAAGGTTAGGGTTAGTTAGGGTTAGGTTTATGGTTGGGTTAAGGGTTAGGGTTTGGGTTAGGGCTTAGGTTAGCATTCAGTTTATGTCTAGTGAGTCAGTGAGTCAGCGAGTCAGCAGGTCATTGATTAAGTCATCAACAAATGACATTTTTCTCTTGGATCATTTTTTGTCAGATTTTCAGAAACTTGTTGAATAATGTGTTCATCTGAATGTCTAGTTTAACAGTTTATTGTGCTGTGTTGTATGATGGGGATACAAATATTTTTTTTGTAATGAAATCCAGAATAATATATGCATGTGGGTTAATTATGGGATTTTTTGAGGTCTTCTATACTGCTGTTTCACATTTATCCCAGCAAAGTACAAAGTACTGTTGCAGGCTTGTCCCTTGTGGTCTTGGTAACATCCTAAAGTTAAGTAAGTCTCAGGCAGAGCCTGGAATGGTGAGAATCAACTTCATCTTCAAGGCAGTCATGCAGGCAGCTGCCTGTGCACTGAGGCCACCAGCCGAAGCACCAGGTAGTGTTCATTTAGGTTATAGCAGAAGATCTGCATGGAAATAAATGGGGACCTCTTCTTCCTTGCATCTTAACCCCCTGCAAGTGGTTGACTTGTGTCTGAAGCAGCTGGATGCATTTGTGGTGACTTCCAAGGGAGGTGAGCATATCGATGGCAGTGTGTGCTACCACAACAGAGGGAAATCCCATTCTGGGCTCGGGAAGCTGTGGGTAACCATCAAGAGGAAAGCCTTTTGCTGGTGGATAGAGCTGCCAAGCATTAGGATTTATCAATAGAGGTGAGCTGCTTATCACAAATGCTCCAGGGAGGACAGAAGAGAGGCCAGGTTAAGCCAAAATTGTGACATTTCAATTTTCAATTCCTACAGCTGCTCAAAAATTTGGTATGGCAGTCTACAAGGGCAACCCACAGGGTTTAGGTTTTTTCTAAAGGGGTTTTTGTAGTAAGACTTCAAACTCAGAACACCCCAAAATAATTAACTATATGCATAGATATTAAATTTTTGAGGATTATGTGTTTACTTGTGTGGAGGCTAAACAGAACGGGTTCCCAGGACAGCTAATTTCCTATAATAGCATTATTTACAATAAAAGTGCAGATAATTCCTGAGACAATGAAGCATTTGCTGTTGCCTGAAAAGAGTGTTGTAAAAGGGCATAGGCAGCAGGGCATTATTAAGTGTGGCGCTCCTAAAAAGGTCTGCATTGACAAGTTACCTGCTTCTGGATATGCAGATTTTTCCAGGTGTTCCTGATTTTTGTTTTGGTCTTGCATTTTTTAAAGACTTGCCCTAGAATGGCAGAGAAGTCAACCCAAACCTGTCTGTATTCAGCTGGGAGAGATGGGGGGAGCTGCTGACAAAGGGCTTTGCACTTGGGGTCATTCAGTTTGGAGAAGAAAAGGATCTGGGGGCACTGGCTTGGGGCCTTTCCATATATGAAGGATGCTCACAAGAAAAATGGCAAGAGACTTTTTACCAAGGCCTGTAGGGACAGGACAAGAAGCAATGGTTTTAAACTGAATGAGGGTAGATTTAGACTGGACATAAGGAAAAAATATTTCACAGTGAGGGTAGTGAGACACTGAAACAGGTTGCTCAAATACACTGTGAATGCCCCATTCCTGGAAGTGTTCAAGGACAGGCTGGATGGGAATTTGAGCAATCTGGTCCAGTGGGTGGAATCCCTGGCCATGGCAGGAGGGTTGGACTAGATGACATTTAAAGGTCCCTTCCAACCCAAATCATTCTGTGGTTTTGAGATTTTGCTCCTACCCCTGTGGAACATTTTTCTTCTCTCACCAGGGGCATTTTCCTGTACAGCTGAATAACAGAACTTGTAAAAATGTATGTGCTTACTGGAAATAATACAAAGTCATCTTTGGACAGCCCTGTTATCCGATCCTTAGGTACCTTTTTGCACAGGCTCCCTGATGCTAAAGGAAATGTAAATTTGGTGGGTTGCAGCTGCCTGAGGATGACTCCAGCTGAGGAGGATCCTCATATAGTACACATTAGAGCAGCTGTAGTGGCTCCTGTGCCAGTGCTGTGTGGGGTTTCTGGATGGCATGTGCTACAAATAGCCTGAAAAAAATCAGAAAAAAGTGAGTAGTGATATAAGGAAAGACACTGTTATATTTTCTAGACTTGATGTGGGTACCTAGGGCTGTGCCATGCTCCTGAACAGTCTAGGCTTTCATGTGTTGCTCCCTGGGAGTTCCCAGCCTTCAACTCTCCAGCAGAGCAGGTGAGGGGACTACCAGCCGGCTTTTCTTTCAGCATTCTACAGAGGACAAGTGCTCCCAGCTCCTTGCCGGAGCTCGGGGCCACGCTGCTGAGGGGCTGCCAGGCCCACAAGGGACTCCCGTCAACATCAGGCACTGTTTTCCACAGTGCATGAAGCAAATAGAAAGCATCACTCTTTGGAAAACTGTCCTGAAGAAAACAATTTATCCAATCATTCTTAGCATCGCAATCTCGGAAGGCAGTCTTTGCTGGAACGAAGAAAGAGGCATTCATTTAATAAATTATGAGAAGCTGCCTGACTCAATGCACAGCTTCTTAATAGTACTTGGCAGTGCTACTGCTTGTGATGATATCCTTAATGCATTTGCTACTGAATAAGTAATAGATTTTCCCAGTGTGATTACATATTCTGCTCAACTCATTTTTCTTGAATATTCAGGCATTCTGTTTCAGATACTAGGATTATTTTGTTGAAATGAACAATCTTGTAGCCTGTATTTCTTTTTGGTTTCTATTAATTGCCATGGTGTTATTTGTTTGAAAGAAGAAAATTTGATCCCCAAACCCAAGAAACATTTGCCTAATGCTAAGCACAAGCAAAGTCACATTTCATAAGATCCTTACATTATACACTGATATTTGTATATATTCAGGGGCCATGCTGGATTCTTGAACATTAGGCTCACTTATTTATAAGGGTCTTTTTTTTATTCTTGGATCTGGTTTTTTTATGTGGAGACAGTTCTGCTTGACTGTGTACTACAGAGGAAATTTTGATCCTTGTACAAATTAGGATTGTAGCATCTGTTTTCTCTTCTTTGCTGTAAACAACCAGTTCTGCTTGAGCATAAGTGTGGAGTCTGCTCTCTGAGCCAGCTTCACTCCAGTAGCTGGCCAGAGGAGGAATCAGCATTGCACCTTCCTCTGGTAGCCAACAGGTTGTTAGCTACTGCTTCCTCCTGCACAGGAGACCTCAGCTCAAAACTTTCCTCTATCTAAAATACCTGATCTATATCTCCCAAATCCCAAGACACTGCACTGATTCCTGGAGCCTTCCAGGAGAGCATCCTAAGCCACTGAGCAGAAGGAAGTGCTGGTGGTACCTGCACACTTCCGTGGCAGCACAAGGGGATTGGAGCATGGAGAGCACACCCTCTGGTTTAAGCCTGGCACGTGAAATTGGTAGACTGACGCTATTTTGTCGCTCGTGATGGGCCCTGGACGTGCACCAGACACCTTGTGGCTTGGGGCTGTGGCCTTTGGGCAGTGGTGCAAACACCTGAGCAGTGGGGACACGAGAAGGCTTCCGAGCCATTGCTGAATGCACCAGCTTGGTGCTGGAAGCAGCCTGGACGTGTTACTGGGGCATTTTACCCTGCTTCTTTTTGGCCTTCTGGAGCTGGCCTAGAAATCCCCACACTTTGCTGTCCAACCTCTATCTCCAGACTTCCTTACTTACAGATAGCCATTATAAACAGCATATGGCTATCTATAACATACCTCTACGTATTATAATGTACCTATATAATGTAACTATAATGTACCATTACACACCTACAAGGTTAGTTGTCACTTGAGGGGGGGCTTTGTGAATGTCAGTGACGTCTCAGCAGTGCATCTAAGTACCCAGAGCCCCTTGGAAAGCCAGGTTTCTTGCTTCTAAGCACCTTTTAATGTACAGAATGCTCTTCAAGTGGTAAATATAGTTATTTGCACTGTATAAACAAGAAGTTTAGTGGCTGCCAAAGTCAGCTTTAAGAGTCAGGAAAGTTTTGGTCCCTTGTGTAAAACCACAGACAAAACTACTCCTTTTGATTCTGTGCTCTTGTATTGCTCTTTTATGTTGGAGCTGACTGATGCCTACAAGGAAATGCTTCAGCTGTCTTGGGCTCTAAGAGCTAGCAAGGGAGATGCTCACATTCACATAAATGTGCATCCCGTTTGCCTTCTGTTGAATAATTTAAATCTGTGCTATTTATGGAAGCTGTCAGCATGCTTTGCTCTGCTGCTTTGACAGGGGAAGCAAAGGAATCTGAGTGAAGTGGCCAACTAAGAGTTAAAATTTGTTATTAATAGTTGCACCGCACTCAGTTGCGTTTTGCTGAGTATTTGGCAGTCCTCAGAGATATTACCTGTTACTATAAATAAACTGTAACTGTGTTTCATTTCTCTGGCAAATGAGCCATTTCTTATTTTACTTTTAAAATCTGTATTGTTAAGGCTTGTGTGTGTGTATTTGGGCTCTCAGCACAGACAGCTTTTACACTAGGCTCATGTTGCTGTTCCTCCATGTGGTATTTGTACTCAGAGATGGATTTCACATAGTAATGCTGAAAGCTCCCACGCACCACAGAGAAATTGGGACTGGACTGCTGCTGAGCTGACAGGCAGACCTGGTGCTGCTCAGAAGCTGGTAAGCAGAGGAGGGTTGGGAAATGGTTGGTGTGTTATTTCAGTGACTCCAGGTCCTCTATGCTCTGGTTCACAATCACTTTCCTAGTCCTGAAACCATCATCTGAGATAAAGGTTGGCTTAGGGTTGATATAGAGCCTTACCTTTCAAGCATTCCTGCTGCTGTGCAGTCACAGAACCATGCAGAGGAACAGATCTGGCTGAAAAATATCCAGGGGAGGGGAAAAATTAAAGAGAGATCTCAATGTATGATGCAGAAATCATTCCCAGCACAAGAATGCATGCAAAAAAAAAGGTAGGGGACAGGATGAAACTACCTTTTTTTGGTGATGGCAGTCAGCATTAAGCCAGTTTAAAGTGGTTATGGAAATGATCCACCGAGAGATGATAAAGGGGTCTTTTACAGTGCCCCTATAGGTAAGAGTATGCTTAAGTGTTTTCTTTTTTACTAATAATAGCATACTTGCCATTAAAAAAAAAATCAATAATTTATCTGGAAATACTTCACAGGGAGAAGAATGCCTTCCTATATATAGACATAATGATATCTCTACACCCATATATATCACTAACTGTGTGCAATAATCATCAAGTAGTCTTGCCAAAGTATTAGTGTTTTGCAAAGATTAATGAATTACTTTCTGTGAGTATTCAATATCTCAGTTCTACAGAGAGAGCAACTGAGCTTGCAGAGGAGATGTTTAAGAGCCTCACCCAAGACAACTGAGTCAGAGAATATTCTTCACTAAATTCTCTGGGCTTGCCTGAGGCTAAGTAAGTCAACAGAAGAGCAAAGGACTGACTGAACTGTCCAGATTTCCTACTTCTATTTTCTTATCCCTGGGCACCTTCTTTCTGAGTGTGCCATTAGTAGAATGATGGTGATACTGTGGCTATTACTTCTGGTGAAGGTCATCTTAGCTTCTTAATAAAGTTTTTTTTTCCCCTCCTTTTTCAAAAGGCACATAGCAATAATAACTTTTCCCTGGGATAAAATTCAGTCTGAGAACAGTTACAACAACCTTAAATTAGCATACTCATTTCTTCCTAAGTTAAAGAATGCCAAAAAAGCACTTTTGTGGTTTCACATTATGCGCTTAGCCCTTCTCTCAAATAACATAAAGTGGCTTTGAAAATGTAATTGATAGCATGAACTCAGCTTTTCTAGTATTGAAATAGTGCAGCCTACAAGTGAATCAAGAAGGAACATTTCCTGCTGGGAAAACACCCCACTCTTGAGGCGAAGGCGCTCATGGACCACAGTGTAGGGCTCACCAGGCAGCATTAAACAACCACTGCAGCACGTTCCTGTTAAAACTTTCAGTCCTGCCTGTGGCATTTACTGTGCTGGGAAGGGTGTTTGTGAGCAGTTCCCAGCCCATCAGTTTGCAGAAGCCACTGGCTTCCACACTTGGATTTGAAGAGGGTAAGCACAGGCGTTAGGACTGCGATGTGGCCAAGGGCCGGGGCTGTCACAGCAGTGCTTAGGGTCACTGTGTGTAGCACTTACACACCTTAGTGTTCCATATTGTGCAGTTGCAGTTGCTCTCCTCAGCACCTATGCAAGTATCTCTGCAGTTTGGGGAACATTTTTTACAGTCAGTTCACACAAATGCTGTCTTACCTCTTTTATGGGATCCCCACTCTTAGCCTAGGAAAGAGAATTTGCTTACAAAATAAATAACTAACTTAAAGGCAAAGAGCAGAACAATGCAAATGGGAGGTTTTACTCGCTTTTGCCCACCAAGCTATTGCTCTGTAACGGTGAGACAAGGAACTGGAAGACCAGGCTGTTCAGCTTTCTTCCTGACTCTTCCAGTGGCAATTTCAGTAACCTTTCGGGACCCCCTGTGGTTTCTAAACCTGTATTCCTGGTCTAACAGGAGCTGTCAGGCCTTACTGACATGGAAGAAACAGTTCCTATGTGTTTTAGTAGGTGGTGGAGCAGCAAACTACCTAGGCTGGGTAGGTAGTCAGATTCTTTCATTTCTGAATTTCAAGCCGAAGACAGAAAGCAGGACACCAAGTTTCATGCCTACCCACAGATGCAGGCACTTAATTTCCATCAGCTAAATTAAAGAAAAAAAATCTTGGAGATTTTATATACTTTTTAGTAAAAAAGAAGAGAAAAAATATTTCAAACACAGGGGGAGATGAGGAATTTAATCATGTGAATCCAGGATGCGACATGTTCGATCTCATAGAAACTGGTATTGTCTCATGTCTTCAGGGGCCGTGCTTCTGATTTATTCTGGCAGAACAGTCAGAGTATAAAAAAGTCCCTAATTTGGGGGTTTGGCTTACTCACTGTGACTTCAGGGGGCAGAATGTGCCATGTGGTAATTGATAACTTAATTTGCACTGTACCATTTTTCAGTGCTATGACAATTTTAAAAAGTGTATGCCTTATGTATACCTTCACAGCTTCAATTTCAAGCTTTAGTGTAACTAGAATGACCCTCACAGCTGCGTTTTTGTAGAACAGTTGAGAGTCCCTGAGATGGAAATACTAGGAAAGTTTGGCTTTTTAAGCAGCGACAGGAAGTAACTGGTGCCTAAGAGAAGCTTCTGGGTTTCTTGCTGTCATTTGGCATATCCAGTGCAGAGTGATCACTTCTCATATGGACCAGGTATGCAAGTCAGCTCAGTATAGAGAGAAATGAAATAAGGACATGGCTTATGTGACTATAGAGAGAAATGAAAAACGACATCCTCTTAGCTCTCAGCAAAGCCTGTGGGTACAGGTGCAGTAATGATCAAGAGTGATGAAACTCGGAGTAATAAAGTGAGGTGGGGGGGGAAACAACAAAAGAGGTGACAGACCTAGGACAAAATAAGCTCTTGGTTTGGGAGAAGCAAACAATTTGGCAAGAAGGATGCTGTGGTAAATAGAGAGAGGGAGTGGGGCAGGGAGGGTGAAGGGGGACCCAGACCCTGGCTCCCCAGTGTTGTATCCTCCCAGTTCTCTTTTTCTCCATTTCATTGATCCACCTGAATAAAAAGAAGTGAAAATTAAGCTTTCCAGCCCCTTTCACACAGGGATCTGCTTTTTTTTGTTCAGCACTGGGGATAATAGGTGTTGAAGAGTCTGTTAACAACTGAGATTTGTGCACCTAATTACTTCTGCATTGAACTAAGTGTTTGCCCACAGTGTGGGTGCCCCCTCAGTCCGCTTTTTAATTAAAACTCATGCTCTTTGTGTTCGTGTGCTTTTGTGAGCCCTTCCCCCTGCTCCCCCAACCTTCTACTCTCCAAATTCTGCTTCATTCGTATAAAACAAGAGCTCAGGAAGCAGTGACACCAAGCACATTAAGTGCTGACATGTCGTAGCTCCCTGGGGAGCACAGATGGGGGCTTCAGCTGCAGCAGGTGCTGAGAAGACAGATCCCAACTCATCCAGAGAATTATTGTGCATCATCTGTATGGGCCTATTGTTTAGATGCATCCAGCTCGGTCACACGCTACGCGGGGCAGCGGTGATGCCGAGGGGGGCTAATTCAATCACTGTTTTTAATTTAGGAAATGAAAAGGATGTTCTCCCATCACTCCCTTCCCAGAATGCAGCACATACGGATTTCACGACAGACTTCACAGTCAGGCTGTGTTTGCAGAAGTGGGGGGAGAAGCGGGCGACGAGCTGATCACTATGCTTACAAATATATTTTTTGCCCTCTTTCTAAGGCAGCTCTGTTCATTTTGTTGTGGCTAAAGAAAAGGGTCAGGCACTAAGGTTTAAACTACTGCTCCACAAGCTGTAATCCAAACTGCATTTTTGGATGTGTTAATGAAATGCTGTGTTGCACGTGGTGCTGGCCAGCCATCGTGTGCTAGGCACAGCAAACTGTAGAGATGGAATTTTTCAGCTCTAACTGACAGAATTCCTTGGACAAATTTTGCAAATAGTCTGTACTGTGAGTCCTGTAGTGCTCAGGGCATCTAGGGATGTCACAGTTAGGCTCCTGGCCCTAAGCAAACTGCCCTGGTTTGAATGAGAGGTTCTCTGATCAGCTTTTTTACTGTCTGTGATGTAGTGTGGTCATGGCAAATTTATATGTGAAATAAGAACAGAAGAATCAACCCATCCATCTGCATCTTGGGAGATGCACATGAACTCTATGCTTTTGAAGAGCCTCACAGCAGCAAAGGTTTCCATCCGCTCAGTGGCCAAATGCTGAGGGGACAATAGAAAACAGGGCTTCTAAGCAGACTTCACCTTCCAGACTCTTACTGATACAGACTGGAAAAGAAAGCCAAATAGGTTATATTGCCTTGTTGCAACCTTTTTTGTGTGAGATGAGGGAAAGAAGGTTAAAATATTTCAGGCTTATACTTTATTATATTCTCCATATTCTTTACTGTTTATTACATACTTTAGATTCTTTGTTTATATTATATAATATATACTTTATTAGGTACCTCAAGTAGTTACATTTATTAGAAGCTGCAGGAGAAAATACTGTCAATAAAGAACTTTTTTTTTTCCATAAAGTACATTATTGTGAATCTGCTGTTTGTGAATTTCTGTCTTCACTTTTCATTCAGGAATCCTAGTATCAAAGTGATACTTAAAGAAATTGCAACACAAATCTTGCTGCATGAGATACAAACACTGGAAGAGTGGAGACCTTAGTAAATCAGTGCTTCTGAAAAAATATCTTTAACTTAGCATCTCCACACTCTGATATGAAACTGGAATGTAGTTAGCTTATATGGCAGGGCTGTGACAGAGAAAAGAGAAGTGTAAACTGCCTGAGTATTAGGCTGTTCTATATAGTTTTTAGAATAGTGTTTTAGAGAGTTTACTTAATCTTGTCACTCTTTTATAACCCTGGGCTGCTATTCTTTTATGAGTTTGTGGCATCAAAGTAATGGTACTTGAGCCTTCCACTTCCCACTGGCATTGCTCTAATTACAGATGTTAGAGCATTTGGGGAAGAAAGGGGAGAGGAAGGAAAGGGGGAAGAATTATGTGACTTAGCTAAATTTATGCCACGAGCACTTGTGGCCCTGTAGTTTTCTGCTCAGCTCTGGAGGAGGGAGGCGTGTTAGCCTGGGGTGGGGAGGAGGTCCCCTGCTTCTCTGCTGCCCAGCCCTTCCCATCCTCTGCCAGGACACAGCCCTCCTTGAGTGCATGACCTGAACAGCAGGAGCCAAAAGAAGCTGCCCTAATGTTGTGTTCAGTTTCAGGATGACACCAGCACCAGCCAAGTTCCATGGTCCTGACTTGGGCCCAGCACAGCTGAAGCAGTTCTCCTCCTTTCTGCCCTTCCCTTTATGATACAGAAGTAATGCTTTTCTCTGCGAACCCCTTTGGGATGGAGATGGGATTTGGACATTTCCTTGGACACCAGAAGTGGGCCATCTAGACAAGCCAGCATAAAATTTGTACCCATGTGACTCCCAGCAGGGACATTTTGCTTCTGTTGGGTGAGGTGTGGCTGCAGGGCTGCCGATATTCCTGGCAAACATTCCTGTTATTTACAGACATTAAAGCCATGAAAGATGGCATTGTTTTCTGAGCTCACCACTTGGGTACATCTTTCTCCACCAAAGGATTCACGGGCTGTTCACAGAAAGTGTGCCTGCAGCTTGCCAGCTGCAAGAAGGACTTCTGTTCCTAGCAGGAGGAAACCTTGGTCCCACTGGTTTTTTAAGCAAAGTGATGTAGGCTTGTATTTCCAGCACTGCTGCTGCTTTTTAAATCACCTCCTGCAGCTGGCTTCATCACAATACAGTGTGACTTATGCACTTCCAGGTTAAATACAGTATTTAAATACTCTCCCATTTAAACACAGAATGTCCATAAATAGTTGAATTTGGAGGGTATCTCCACAAATAATCAAATGAAAGTTTCAAAATCTTACTCTAATCCAGAAGTGTAATTCCCTACATGTGTTTGCACTGCTCATCTCTGTTTTTCCCTTCACAGCTGAAGCCTCACTGTCATTAGTACTCTGTGTTGTCATGTTACCTGATCATGTCTGGAGTAGGTATAAATCAATATTGATGAATCTGTGCTCCGTGGAATACTCTTAAAAGATTTGGCTGATGGTAATTCCCTGATTTTTAAGACTGTCTCAGTCTGTTGAAGTTCATTGCAGAGTCATGCGTCCCACTGGAAAAATTTCAAGAGGCTTTCTATATCCTTAATAACTTGTATTATGGTGCAAAATCTGGGCACTGTTTTACACTGATGAGTCCCAGAGTTACTGGAATTGTAAGTCTGCATTGTGAGTAGACAGAGACTGGGTCAGAGATTTGTACCAGAAAGTTATACCTGGGTAAAATCTTCTGAAGAAGGCATGGAAAACTGATTTACTCCTTTCAATGCTGTGGCACAACTCATGCCCTAATTACAATGCAAGAGGAACTAAGTTTTATGTGAAATATTTCAGGAACTAGATGGTCTATGCAGAGGAGGTGCTTCTTCTCCTAAATCACTACATAGTAGCAAACATACTTGAGTACAACTCCACAAAAATCAAGGTCAGCCAAAAGATATTAAAAATTTTAAAAATCATTGGTGGTTTAAGACGGTTGATGAGCTTACTGGGCTAATGCCAATTGCAGAGTTATGGAGATTTTGAGGAAGGATCTAAAAATTATAAAAAGGGAGTAGCATTCTTTGGTTTTTTTCTAAAGTAGAGAAAGCTTTCTTCTTAATGATTATCTTCTGCCTTTGGTCCCCTGTGGAGCAAAGGATAAGGAGGGTGCAACAAGTGTAACTGGATATATACATATCTTTATTTTGAGCAGACTGTGCAATTGTGCAAACTGTGTGCATTTGTTTTGAGAGTCATAAGTTTTTTCTTGGGGATGGAATGGAACAATATGCAGCAAGGAGGAAGGTAATCAGTGGGATTAAATCCCCATACTTTTTCAGGAACAATTTATGCTCTGGTTAATCCCTTGTAGATAAAAAAATATGGATCTTTTGACTGTGATGAAAGGCAGAGAGCATTGAGAGTAAGAGAGGCAAAAGCAAGTATCTCCTGTGTTTTTACCCTTGCTGGCATGTTATCCTGCAACAAGGAACTTTGTGAGGCAGAAGGTTATTCCAAATAGCTCAATTAGCTATGTGTAATGAAAATACAGTATGTACCACCAGCTTAAATGTACTATTGTGTAACAGTGCAGTACCACAAAATTTGTGGTTTGTATAGCAGTTGTTAATATCCCCCTTGAAAACCTCATACCAGATGACTGTAACACAGGAATAAAAGAGCTCTCACTCAAGGGTCTGGCAAACTGTTGATTTCCTTGTACATATTTGTAACCAAAGCCTCTAAACATTTTAAGAAAGCCCTAACAAAATCTTTGTAATGAGAAGTGTATGTTTCACCAGGGACTGTATTTATTGTGACGGTGTGAACTGCCCAGGCACTTGCCAGGAAGAAATAAAGCACAGTTAAGATTTTTTCACGTGCTTGAGAGTGACTGTCCAGAAGACCTGTTCTTAGAGAGCAAACCCAACTGAAGCAAAGCCCTGTGGCCTGGCTGGGGAGCCAGTGCCATCTCTCCAAGTGGCTGACTACAGTTCATCATTATCTCACTTCAGAAATTACCTAAGAAGATTCAAAGTTGTGGCCATCTTTAATAAGGGAGGGAGTTAATTTTAGTTTTTAGTTTGCATTAGTATGCTGAAGCACTGCTTTCAAAAATAAGTGAAAGGCAAAAATAAATTTGGAGACCAGTCAATAACTAATCCTCTGCTTTTATTGCTGAAAAATATCTTGTCTACAAGGGAGACAAGTCAGGACAAAATTAATGAAGCTATCTAAAGACAAGTGTTCATAAAGGAGGCATCAGGATAATCTGATTAAATGACTTTGGTTATTTTGTATAGCCTCAGGACTTGAATTCTTGATTATGAATGGCATCAGGAGGATTTGAAAGGATTGAATTTTCTTACTTCAGATTAGTTTGAGATATTTATGAAGGGTTTAGGCAAACTACTGGTTCTTTTAGCACAATGTTACTAATGAGAGGCAGGCACAAAAACAAGAGTGAGTATTTTCTGTTCCTCAGAGAGATTTCTAACACACTATGCCTCTGTGAGCCACACATCCATGTATGGTGTGCATCCTTCCAAGAATACCTCATTGAAGGCCAGGTATAAATCACACTTGCTTGGGAAGACAAGGAGATACATTTCGCTGGCTTTTATTGAGAAAACAAGCAATTCCTGTTGGCCGCAGAATTCACTGCCTTCAAGTTCTCTTTCCTCTCCTCCCATTCCAGTAATGCCATCTTATTCCCTGTGTCCCATCAGGAGCCATGGGACACCTGCAGTCTCTGTGTTGCCCCTCCTGTGTCCTGCACCCACTTCCCTGGGAGGGAAGGACAGACACACTTTCCACTTTCTGCTTAGCATGTCACTAATTTTGTTTTTTCAGCTCTAACCTGATGCTGATACTTTTTCATATACTTTTTTTTAAGATTTAATTGCCTTGAAAATACATGTTCCTCAGGGCCAACAGTTCAGAGGCTGATAATGAGGAATGGATACTGTCAGTACAACCTGAATGCCTGCTGGCTGTTGACTGTCACCTAGAAGATAATCTTTGTCTGACAGGGATGTGGAAGGTGTTAAAGCTGGCAGAGCATTGTAACACATGGTGCTGAGAACTACAGGGATGAAACTCTTAGCCCACCTGCTTCTTTGTGCAGATTGCAGCATAATAGGATTTATTCTACATGAGCCCTTGTAGAAAAATAAATCAGAGGCATCTTTTATTTAAGCTTCCTGGAAATGTTTGGCTGGGGAGCAGCATATTCTCCAAGTTGAGAAATTGCCCAAATTTATCTGTGCTACCGAGCTCTGTTATCTGAAAATTTGAAATATCATTCATTTTTCTTCTATGCTAGTCAGGGAGTGTGAGGGTTTTGTTTAAATCTGGTCTGTCCTTAAAGCATTTGTACCCTCAAGCTTCTATCTGATGCATTTTGTTGGAGTATGTCTTTATTAAAACCTCAAATGCTCTGAAGGGAACAAACAGTGACAGCAAGGTCATATTATGTAAAGTTGCTCAAAGTGAATACAAAATAGGGTGAAAAATTCATAACATGAATGGACTTGGGACAAAATAGGCTACTAGTTAGGTGGTCTCAGAGTTTCTAGAGTGATGATGTAGGGCCTAAAGATGGCATAAGATTTTTGTCTTTTTTTCCCATGGAAGTACCAGAGTTTTTAGCGATGAAGAAATCAAATACACTTGAAACCAAGATGCAGTAAAACACACTGCACTCCTGGCAGAAGTCATCATATGTCAGCCATATGACTGCAGATTGTGTGCATGACCACACATTCTGGTTTTTAAACATGAGTTGTCTGGCCCCTTTTTCTTCAGGAATCATCATAACTTGAAGGGGAATTCTCTTGCACTGGAAAAATGATGGGCTTGCTATGTAAGTGGATTAGCTGGAGTTAAACTTACATATAAATGTAACATGAAAGCCTCCTAATTCTTCCAGATGGAGGGACAGTAGTTTTAATGGGCTGGACTTGTCATTGCAATAAATCATTTGACCAGACTTCAGCAAAACATTGTGCTGTGGCTGAAATTACCGAGTTTGCAGAAATAGTTTCAATAATAATCACATTTCTCCCCCATCAGATCAAGAGCATTCAGTAGACTCCATGCCATCACATATGAATGAACCACTTGTCTGTTTAAGAAGTAACATATAAAAAGGTTTTGTGGAGTGAGAAGTGTAGTTAAAGAACAGTTGATATGAGGTAGGAAAAGTGGTTCATTGACTTCTCCAATGCAAGTTTTGTGGTTCATTGTGCTGTTAAACTGTAGGGGGAAAAAACTTCTTAAAAAGGCACTGCAAACTGAAATACAAGTGGCATATGGAATACCTAAGTGGACATACTGGGCATATCATGTCGGCAAGTGGTGCTGAAAGATGGAAAAAGATCAGCTACAACTCCTGATACAATAAATCTCCACATTGATCAGTGTTCAGCTGGGGCTGGCGTTGCAGCTCTGTTGCCAATCCTTTACCATAAAACTAGCAGTATGGCAAGAAAAATGGGTGTATTCCTGTGAGTTCTGATTGCTGTAGTACCTAGAAATCAAAATGTGGGACTTTCTATATTTAGCTCTCAATATGTAATGTAAGATAGCCCTTTTCTCTAATAATTTACTATATGAACATGGTAGACCTTGAAAATGGAGGAACATAGCTGCAGAGTCCTAATGTGCTGTCAAAGCATTATCTTTCAGGGTCACCATAAACTGGTGATACTGTAGCAAAACCAGACCCAAACTATGCTCTGTGGGAATGCTGCAAGCATTTTGGCCAGCTGCAGCAATCCTGACTTCTGAAGCAGGGAAGTGATATTTGCCAGGAGGTGGCACATCCTTCACTGTCCCTGAAAATCCATCCAAACTCAGTTAAATTATGAGCAGTGGAAACCCAATGACTTTTTGAGACCTCTCATTCCCATTTCCATTAGCCCAGTTTCAGTGTTTACTGGTCCAGCCTCCTTCCCCTGCCTCCACCAAACCACTGCAGCCACACAGCTCTGCTGTGCTTTCTGGATTAAGCCCGTGCAGCACAGTCCAGTTTTCCCTGCTGCTTCCAACAGTGGTTTCTCTTTCCTAGCCTTCACTTAACTCCTTGGTAAATCCTCTAGGATGATACTCAGGCAGCTTGGCTGTGTTCTGGGGCACTGCATGCTTAGTTAGGAGTGTAATTTTTAGCAATCTGAATTTCTGAAATGTTATTCTCTCTTTGTCTGAAACCTGGCCAGGTTCTCTTCTTTGCCTGACTGGGAAGCCACCTCTGCCAAACTTCAATCTTTTCTTTCAAAATAGCAAGTCACCTTAGCATTTCAAAGAAAAAAAAAGATTCCTCTAGTGCCTAAGCCAGTATTTTTTCTAGTATTTTATTTAGAAACAGCTGAACCATTTTCACTGATTTTTTTTCTTTTTTAATTAAAGATAACCAGCCTGAGGCAAACATTCAGCACAGGCAGTACTAGTCCAATGGATAACATTTGGCTAAGCCAGAAGCAACTGTGTCCTATAGTGCAAAGTGTCAGTCAACCTTACTGGCCAATGCTAGAAGCTTTTTATAAAAGAACAGGCTTGAAGAAACATAAATTTCCATGTCATACAGTTGTACAAAGAAGGAGAGATGAACATTATGCCAGATGAACTGAAAAAATAAATTAAAAGCTGAAAAACTGTGATGTTTTATGTCTGCTTTGTTCTTATTTTATAGAGGCAGCTTGAAATTTCAAAGCTATCCTGTCTGAGACTTCTTAAAATCTTTTTATTTCCTGAGGCAATTTAGCTACCGAAACAGTGTGAGGTGCTGTGAATGCTCATGACTTTCAAGAAAATAAGACGTTGTCCAGTTTCAGGTTTTAATTAGATAAATTACTTTGTTCCCTTTACTTAGCCACTTGTATGAAAACCCACATATTTGGCTAGCAGGTTAATAACACTTCCAGTGTTTGCAGCACGATCCTTCATGGTGTGTAGTGGCCTTTGTGATTTCATTCTCTCCTCCCTTCATTTTATAAGAAGCCTTGCAAGAGGAGCAGGCAATTGGCACATCATACCTTTCAATATATTAGACTTTTTTTCAAAACACAGCTGTGTTTTGAAACACCTTCCTAGCCCTGACTGGGGGAATTCATCTTTCTCCTGCCTGAAATACTCTTCTCACCTGGATCATCCACATGACCCTTAGTAATTACAACGATGGAAGCTTTCATTGAATACACACACGAGAGTCTGATAATCTAATTAGAGATGATGCATTTTACTAGATCAGTTTTGTGCACAGCTACTAAACTCCTTGCAAAGTCATTATTTGCTTCAATAGAGCCTCTCCTCCCCCATCCCCATCCCAGTGCAACATTCCCTGTTACAGAGGCCAGTGCCTTTGTACCCAAATCTACAATTCCCACCAATTTGG
Source organism: Monarcha castaneiventris obscurior (assembly GCA_026261815.1). NCBI lineage: Eukaryota > Metazoa > Chordata > Aves > Passeriformes > Monarchidae > Monarcha > Monarcha castaneiventris. The sequence continues at coordinate 50,141,159 of JAMPIT010000230.1, read as the reverse complement.
GCCATGTCCTTTTAAATAAATGACCAGATCCTTGGTCATGCAAACCAACAATCCTGACCAGCTGTCCTAAATTTTGCTGTTGTGGCCATAAAGCTGCAGTTTGTGTGTGGCCATAAATCTGTATAATATTAACAGCCCTGAGGACTCTGATGGGTGACAGGGGTGGCTTCTGCCATTGCCTTCGGTGTTCAAAAGTTTGTCTGCTTTTTGCTCCTGCCACAACTGTGCCCCTTGGACTAATAACTGTGTGACTTCCTCCTTCATAACCCACCTCTTTTACATCTTTAGACCATCAGTTTTGCCATGATGGGTGTTGTGACCAGACATGTGTTACTATTGCTGCCTTCCCCTGTGCCACAGCTTGATGACACAGCCTCAAAACACAATTGATGTGGAGAACACGGTCCAAAAGCATCTTGGCCAATCTTTGCTATCATGGTCCCAGAGACTCACAAATGGCTTTTCATCTTCATCTACTCCTCCCCAAAAGCAGTTCATTCTGATTCAGCACTGGCAGTTTAAATCACAGATGGTGTTTTTAAACCACCTGTTTAAATACAGCTTTGGCAAGCCTCCCCCTTTTCCTGGAAGCCATGTTATTTATGTAGTGTCAAGTTCCCTCTCCCCAACCCCAGTCATGTAAGCTCAGACCAGCCAGTAGTTCTCTCCTGGCTCCTTCTCCCTGGGACTTTAGTTCCAACATGTGCAAAAATCCCTGTCCCCTTCCCCAAAAAGTGAATCAGGGAAGTGCCATCCTTGTAGTACAGCTGTGGTTTTGAGAGAGAGAGAGAGAGCTCACATCTGGCTTGTCCCAGTACACACAGAAAATCTATGGGCCAAGAACTGCCTTAGCCCAGGCCCAGGCCAGTGGCATATTTACAAAGTTGAACTTTCTACGTTTCTATGAATCTGAATTTAGATAAATGGAGCACCAATACTGATGCTTTACAACATTGGGTCTGCCTTCACTCTAATTTGCATCCTTATTTTAAAGCCTGACACTACTGGCTTAAACTGGACCTGATGCACAATTTCTTCCTTCTTCTTCTCTCCCAGCTGGTATTTCTGGACACCTGGTTTCACAGCAATTCTCAGTTTAAACCACGACAAAGACACTCTAAAATTAGCATCTTTTTTAGGACCTAATCCAGCAATCAGTTGCTTGCAGGTGTACTGCTTAATACCTTGACAAGTCTCATTTCAGGAAAAAACCCCCACCACCTGCAAATGTCTTATAATGCCATTTTTTCTGGTGACTCAAAGTGTCAGTCATCTTTGAGTGTACAGTCACTAATAAGAGACAATGTTTTCCTTTTAAAGCACCTGAAATACATTATTGCCTCATTTCTGGTTGGAAGGTGGGCTGCTGTCAGCTCTCATTTGTTATACTGTAAAGCTGGTGAAATTAAGCACGGTATTGCAAATGCACTCGCAACAAAGATACCTTGCCTGGTATATTCATTGCCTCCCTATATGTGGATGTGTATTCATGCCCAGTCCATCCCTTCAAGCCCTATGCATCATGCAAAATGAAAGCCTGTGTCACCAAAATAACCTGCTATAAATACAGAGCATGTGACAGCAGCCAGTTTGGAGAAGTGTGTGTGGCCTCTCTGCTGTTTTCTCACCAGTTCTGTCCCTGCGATGCTTTTCATGTAAAATGTGCTCTTATCTGTCACAGCCTGCACATCACTCTTCTGTTCATAAATTCTGCATGGGCGGCTTCCCTGCTAATGAGAATTCATGTTTATGTTCCAAAGTAGTGCCAGTGGTTAAACACATGGATGTTGAGATGTGTCTGAGTGCATTCTCAGAAAATGAGCTGGATGTAACTCAAGAGCATATATGGTACAACATGTGTCTGCTCAGCGTCAAGCTCATGCAGGCGCAGTGAAGAGACCACTTGGCCAGGGTGAGCAATTCCAAAGCACAATGCCAGACTCCCACTCCCCTTTGGTCTGTGAGTCACTGTCTGGTAACGACCAGCGGGGTTGAGCCGTAGACGCTCAAGCCCCCAGGGCTGCAGACTGGCATCTGGAGCTGCCCCGGGGGAACAACCAGCTATCCCAACCTCCCTCCACAGCTCCAGTGACCTCTGCTGGGGCACGCTGTTTGTTCAGGTCATAAGGATGCAGCCTGGTCACTGCAGCTCATGGTCTTTGCAGCTTCTGTAGCAACAGATGGAAAAATGGTTTTATTTCAGAGCTTTTCTCTCAGACAGAAACCATTCTTCATAAGCTTTTGTTAAGCTTTTTTTGCCCCCCAATTCCAATTGTTCCTTGCACAGAAATTAAATAGTCAAAGCAGTTGTATGTATTTAACAGTAATCTCAAATGAAAGAAGTTCTTTGCTTTTCATTCCTGTGCAAGAAATGGATGTATGGAACCTTCCACATTCCTCATCTCAGCCTCTTTCCCTCACCCATGCATTTTTCTTGCCTTTTGCGTGATATGAACAATGAAAAGAGAGGCAGAAAGGGAAAAACATCTTCAAAATCCTTTATTAAAAGTACCTGAATCTACAAAATTGAAATTTTGACTTAATGAGCTTTACACAGGATAACAGAATATTAAGTTTGGTCTTCAAGGTTGCCATTTTGAATGGAGCTCATGATGTTGTGAGTTAAAAAAATTTGATACCTGACCACTACAGGAGGAATTGAAGACTTCTTGTTTCCAGTGGTAAAATACTTCTCCAAAATGTGCACCGCAAAAATTTTGTATGTAGCAGCCTCAGAGGACAGGAATTGGTGGGGCATGAAGACAGTTGTTATGGATAGCCTAGTAAGATTTGTGTTTGGGAGATATGACTGACTATGCTGTACTTTATATGGGGAGTAATTGAGCAACCTCTGGTCTCCAGGAATGTGAATGGATATTTTTATGGATATTCTGATCATTCCCAGGAGACAAAGATGGAAATGGACTTGGCATTTTGATTAAAAAAAAGCAATATGAGAATCCTTGGCATTCAGAGGACACTGCTGAATGATCTTATGTTTACCCTTATCACTCAGGCTCTGTGGGGGCCACAACTTTCTCGGCAGAGTGAAGGCTAAGAGCACAGGCCATGAACTTGTAGGTGGCAGCTCTAAAGCACACAGACACTTTGCAGGTACGTGTGCCTCAGGGTACTGCCGATGGCTGAAAACAAACTTACTCCAGCTTCATGGAGAGAAGGCAGGAGAAATCCCTCTCTGCTTTTTCACAAAAAAATGGCAACGTTCCCACTGATTATATTTATATAGAAACCATCTTCCAGACTCCGGAGAACAGAACAGACGCTTCCTTCACACCTTTCTTTCTGGCTGTTTTCCTGATAACCTCTGCCTCAGCATAAAGGCAAACACAAATGCATAGCAATTCCACATGAATTGATGGAAGTCCCCTTTGAAATGCATTGGTCACCAAGTAAAACACTGCATGAGGCATTTCGTTCCTACATGGAAAACTGTTGTGCTGCTGAACAGGGAATGTGAGACTTCTACAGGGTCTTTCATTGGAGGAAATTACTAACACCCTATGCTTTGGAATTTACTGATTTCATATGTATTGTATAATTCTGTATGATTTTTAATAAATAATAAGTACCTAATTATCTTATTCCCACATACCATTAGTGGTGACAGGGTCTGCAGTATTAAATGCATTTATCCATGTACGTGCACGTACATTCTTGTTTTACGGGTGGACACAGTTGTTCTCACAGCCAGTTGCCATGGCATTGCATTCCTAGATTAATAACGTAGGTTAATCGGTTGAGGAATGTAACTGCACGTGCTCGCGGTTACAAATAAAACGTTTATACATTGGACTTGAATTGAAAACAATAATTTGCCATTTTCTGGCCTTTTGCCAGAGAACTTAAAAACCTTTGTGTTTTTTAGAAAGCATTTTAGGTAGGGTCCAATAAGCACAAAAAAACCCCTACAGTGAGGATTGCAGTGGCACCTTCAGATAGGAAGATGCAAGTGTAGTTATGAATTGGTGGGGGAGGAGACGAAGGCAAGGCCTAGGTGATTTTCTTGGAATTCCATTTGCTTGAAATTCCATAGCAAACTTTATTTTGGAGGTGAAAATAGAAGACGTCTGCCACCCAGACTGAAACCTCCAAGTCCATCATTTTCTTTCTGAATTAAATACACTACTAATTTATCCCCAAGCTAAGATGTTTCTGTCTTTAGTTGAAACAGGCAGCCCTATAGAAAGGGGAAAACCAGTCTTCACTGTTTCCCTTGAAGGCTGAAGAGAAATGGGTTCACCTGATAAGCATAAATTCACTTCTGTGACTGATTCATAAAACTTTGTGCTATATATTGCTTTGATCTTGAAAAGCAGAGGGTAAACACACAAGCGTTTCTGCTGCAATTAACGTGGCTGAATTCAAGATTAATTGGTTGGGCCAAAAGAACTTACTAGGCCACAAAGTATCCAAAAATGTCTTATCTGTATATTTGAAATTTAAATTCTGCATCTTGTTTACGTTTTAACACTTTCAGAGGCAGTGTCACTTCAGTCTTGAGAAGTTCAACGGAATTACATTGGTTTTTTTCTAAGCATTAGGCAAATATTTCTGAGTCATTGGATGTCTTTAGCCAGCTTGAAAAGTTAAGATACTTTTAGAACAATCTTATGCAGGTTATTTTTGGATTTCTGCATTTAAGTCAGCTGTAGATTTAGACATGTATAATTGGAAAGCATTAAAAATATTACTTTTATTTTATTTTTCTATGTGTTATAAGCAGCAAACTTTAGTTTTGGATCCATGATTCTTCAGAGCTTTATGATGACCCCCCCGATGGACAATTTTCATTACATTTTCCATCCCATAAGCATTAAATGTGCCCTTTTTCCTGAAGTGCCATCTCCTTCACTCCCCAAAATAACTACCTGGGAAAAACTCAGAGAGGACAGCGGTGATAATGAATGTGCTCAACATGTCTTGGAACATTTGCCTTGCAGGATTGTGTTCATAATAAACAGCAGCCTTGGTTTGAAGAAGGAGTAAAGTCTCTCAGCAGCTTGGACAGTGTCTGCTCCATCACTTTTCTCTCCTGATACTGGCCCACAGAACCATCCCTATTTCTACCTCTGTATCTATTAAACAGCTTTTCAACTGATTATAGCCCTAATTTAGCAGAGGATTTGATGGCTCCATGATTTGATGGCTTCTGCAGGTGCTTAGGTTGTATGTGCACAGATTTTCTGCCCATCACTAATTTTTATGAAATATCAATTTAATAAAAATAGTTATCAAAAATGAGATGATCAACAAAATACTTCCTCCTTCTTTCATTTTAAGAAGACTGTTTTGATGTGGCGTGTCTCAGAGCATCAGAGGGTTGTATTTCTGGCAGCTTACTCATAAATGCACAACAGATGAGCGTGAGCTGTCAGTGAAATAACCACCTGGTAGGTTGTTCAGAGCTAAGTGTTGAGGGTTAATGTCTACAGCCCAGGCACCTGTCACAGAGGACATTCAGCTCCACAGGGATGGTACCACCTTACTGGTTTGCAGTAAATAAAGAAGACTCTCCTAAACTTCTCATTCTCTTCTCCTCTGCATCACTCACCCTGTAACTCACCTAAACCTGCAGCAGTAATGGTAGCTACTTTCTTCTACAGGGAAATGTGGTTTAAACTTCAAGCAGTTTACAAAAGAGAAAAACATAATTTTAAATACCTAAGACATTCTTGAGAATAAATTCTTTTAAAATCTTTTCTATTGAAAACGAACATTTTGTATAGCATAGTGCTCCTCGAAGGGACATAAAGAGATAATGTGAAGATCATTTAGATGGGAGATATTCAATGTGTATGTGTTGTAAAACTGTGAAAAATGAAAATACATTAATAAAAGATAATGGAGATTGAGATTATGTAAGATTTCTTAATCCTGAAGCAGATTTTCAAAGAGCGTAAAGAAACACTGGTGTCTGAACATATGCACGATGAAAAAAAAAGCATGTGTAAGATCTGCTTATGGTCCTTTTTTCTTGGCTGTTCTTGGCAGATACAAAAATGCCATAATTTTGGCTTTTGAACTTCTAATGCATTAGACATGAATGAAAAAACCACTCCACATACCTGGTAAGTCTTTGTGTGCCTGCGCTTAGCTGCTGATGGCCACACCAATGTGAGCAGCTTTACAGCACTGCGGTGCTATTAATAATTTTATGTAGTGGGTTTCCTAGAGAAGACCCCAGTAACCAGGAAAGACAACAAGGTCAGAAGCTTGGGTGGGACTTCTTGTAAGGAAGGAGTACTCCTTTTTGCACAGGGCTGAGTGTTTGGGGGAAGCAAGGAGTGTAATGTGATATTTTGTGTGATGCTTGGTGGTGTGTTTGACCGCGATTTGTAAATTACAGGGTTTGGGCTCCAGTCTGCACTCCAGTTGGAGACTGCATGTCCTCAGCAGGGCAGTTATTTTGCAACCTGTGGTGAAAAGGAAAGCATTCAGCAGACTGTTTGCTGGGACTGAGGTGGAAAACAGGCTGACCCAGGAAAAAGGATGAAAACCCAAGAAGCCCAAGAGCAAATGAGAGCTGTGGGGGAATGGAAGGACTTGTTCTTTTTCTTGTGCCTACCTTCAAAGACATGGGAAACCCATGGAGGGATGATAATCACTCCTAAAATAGCACTGAAGAAGCCTGGAGTGCTGCAGGGACAACAGAAATGGCTGGGAGCTGAGGCTGTAGGTGTTTCATTGCTTTTGAAGGGGGCTATCTGTGGATTAAATCCTCAGCTGGAAGAGGAGATGTGAAAACTGAGAGGGGAGGCCTTGTGTGTTCACGCTGGTACCTGGAGGAGAGGGTGGGCTGCCTACATAAGCCAAAACTGGTAAAAGCCTGGATAATACAGCGAAGAGACTGATCTGTGGAAACAAGGATTGAAAGAAATAGGCAAAGGGAGAGAAAGGTTTGTGGGTGAGAAAGAGAGATGTGGCACAGGCTTTCTCCAGGGCAAAGCCTAAAGCTAAACTTAAAGTTTTCAAGTAAGGAGGTATGATATACGCATGTATGCATTGCATCCTGGGAATTGCATGGCCCCCAAACTTGTCTCTTCCTTTGCTGCAGGAAAATTGCTGCTGGGACAGAGATTAATAGCAACAGTTCCTCAGATTGTGCTATCTATAGCAGAGCTCAAAAATGTCTCCTTCCTACACCTCTGCCTGCCAGCCAGACACATCATTTCCACCAAAACAGTGACAATACAGAGTGGATTAGCACAGTGAGGGGAAAAGATAGTACGGCCTTTACGTGTGCTCCAGTCTGATCTGCTCTCTGCCACATCACTCCTGTCCCCACTGCATCCCTTGCTGCCAGGCCCACAGCATTTTGGAGCTCCAAAGAGCCGGATGCAGGGCTAGGAGTAAGGTCTGCTGCTGGTGGAGACTTGCAAACATCCTGCCAGAAAAGGTCCCTCTCAGTCAGATCTGTCCCATGGCCAGAAAATGGAAAGGGATAGCCAGGAACCCATTTTGTCAAAGATCGTCAGTTAGCCAAGGAAGCGAAGAATTCAGTACAAAGGAAAGTAAAACAATCCGGAATTTGTGTATTAAAAAAAGGGTCTGAGATCTTTATTATTCAGGATATTGGTGTGATTTCAATAGACAGCCTTATCAAAATAAAAGCTCGGTGCTCAGTAGTGACTAAACCAGCAAAATCCAAATGTTTTTGAATTACCAATAAAGCTTGGAGAACAAAACACCAGGTTAAAATTATCTTCTGTAGAAATTTGTAATATCTGTCTCCAGAATATTATGTGAAGAATATTATAATATCATGTGTATAATATCATACTCTTCACATAATATTATGTGAAAAATATTATAATATCATGTGTATAATATCATACTCTTCACATAATATTATGTGAAGAATATTATAATATATAATATATTATAAAATAATTATAATAATGTGAAGAATATTATATTATCTCCTCTCCTTCCTCTACCTCAGGAGGATATATAGAATTAGAGAGATCAGTGAGAAAGACAATCACACAGTTTCCAGTGGAAGAAAAAATGGGTAGACTAGGAGTCTTTAGTAATTAGGAGAAATTACAACAAAGATCCATACTCTAACAAGAAGCAGCAAAACACAGAGCAGGAAATTAGGTCTGACTGTAGGCGAGGCCCAGAAGGCACTGATTAGTATAAATGGTCCTGGAGAGCCCCACATGAGCTTCCTGCAAATCCTCTGTCCATTGGCCCAGGAGCTCTATTTAGGCCCAAGGGGGTATTATTTCCCCCTTGCCTTGAGGGTGGTGTTTCTGGGTGTAGACTGTCTCCATATTTTTGGTAGCTTGTCTACAGTCCTGTCTTTGGCCGTCTGTTCTGGATAGAGCTAGGATCTACATGGAAGCCCTATTTTCTGCTTCTCCTGGATGCTGGACTTGGTTCATCATTTTTACCTTGTCTTTTCTGTTAGTGGATCCTGTCACCAGCCTGTCTTTGCTCACTATGTTTGTCCTCAGCTCCAGGCTCATCCTCCTGCATGAATCAGCCTAATTATTGCTGCTCACTGGACCTGGGAAGTGGAATTAGTAGTCTGGAGATATGTGACCACATACTTATCTGGTTCTTGGGTTTATCCATGGTTGTGTACACCTGTGAGCTGTTAGTCAGGATGCTGGCAGAGATGAATGCTTGGTGTGGGTATTTCAGCAACCATTTGATCAAGGACTCTTGCATTTTGAAGCTTTCTAAGCTTTACCTCAAGTCTCTATTTAAGTAAGTAAATAGTATGCATTTTAACTTACTTGTTTCGGTGCAGTGCATCTATCAGCTTATTTGAGAAAGTAACTTATTTATGTCAGAACAAATCTTCTGAAGTCTTACTATGCTTCTGACTTTGGGCTGGTTTTTGAAGTACGTAGTTTTTCAAGGTGTTCATCTCTTCTCCATTTACCTCTTCCCCTAATACTTGAGAAACATCTGACCAATGTAACCAAACTTAGCAGACAAATAACAGCTTCAGAGGCAAGTTCCTACAAGCTCTTTGTGAATTACCAAACCTAGCTAAGTGGCAGGCCAGATGAAATGGGTTTTGAATGAGTAGTATGTGGAGCAGAACTGCACAAATGAACTGTTGGGTTCTGGTCCTTCTTTGGTCTGCTTCTAAGCATGTGGAAATGCTGGTTTGTGTAACTTCACTGGAGCTGCTTGTTAAGAGAAATGTCTTGTTTATTGCTAGACTAGAATAAATATAGATGTAAGTATTTTAAAAACAGTAACGTAGTAAGTTCTAATGCTTACTGTGAGCTACTTAACTGACACTGAATACCTATTAGTTGGTTTCATGCATTTTAACTTCTGGATGTCATATTTTTGAGATGTCTCAGTCAAATTTTATTTCTGTGCATTTTAATTGCAACTTCCTGCCAAAATAGATTTTTTTTTTCTTCCTTGGGTACAAAGGCAGGAAGGAAGGAGTTTATCAACTTAAACATTCTCTTTCAATGTAATAAAATGGTGTAAATGCTCCTTTTTTTTGTTTGTTTGTTTTATTCAAAAGTCAAGTGTGTCTCAAGAAATAAAATTTTTCTTGACGAGGATAACGAAGTGTGATGCCCAATCATGGGAAGAGTTAGTACACCAGGATGTGTGTTGTGCACTAGGATGACTGAATCCCCCAAGCTATTGACCAAAACCAAGTAGAAAGAACAGCTACAATAACGATTGCTTGCCTCAGGATCATTAGGAGAAAAATGGCTTTGTTTTCAGAGCTGTGATAATCTACATAAGCATCTCAGTTGAGTTGTATAACCTCAGTTTTTTGTGTTCTAAGTTGCTTTAGATATCGAGCATCTATTTAGTAGCTTTCTAATATATTCTATTCTGAAAGGTCTTAGAAGATTTTTGAGTGATTGCTTTGCCTTCTTTGAACCTACAGACTGCATTTTAAAGTAGGAGAGTGAAAATGTGATGTGTGGTTTTTTAACTCCCCAATTTAACCCAAATGAAATAAAAAGTTTGCCTTATTAAAAGGATGCAGAGTTAGACATTCCCAAAAGAGTGTGTGTTTTCTTGTTCTTGGGGTTTTAGAAGTTGAATTCTTGAGGGAGGGAACACTACAGTCAAGTTCATTTCCCAAGAGACCAAATGCTGCTGTATCTTACGCATTTTTCTTAAGAGTTTAAAGCACCAGCTGTCTTCAATTTTTTTTGCCACTCGAGCTAATGATAAGTAGTTTAACTAAAGTGATGAATAATTCACACTGTTTTTCAGAAAGCCTATAGTTATTTCATGAATTTCTGGATTTATTAATTTCATAGTTGCTTCTTCTGCTTCAAGTACTAATTTAAAAGAACTACAATTAAAGTGGGACACTGGACTAGCCTGCTGTCTTTGGAATTCAGTCGAGAAACCTGTCATCTTTAAGAACAAACTTGGGAAATAACTATTGTGAAAGATAATCCAATGCAAGGCTTTCTCAATATAACACAGTGAAAGGAGATATAAATAAAAATTAATCTAAAAGAATCAGGCTTGATTACTTCGAAAAGATCACGTTAACGTTTCAAAATAATTTCCACTTCATCTGTCAGAAGAAGGCAACAGTGTCTCCTGCATTGATGTCAGCTTCTGAAGAGACTACAAAACACTAAATGTCTCTAGATCATCTTTTCTCAAACACCAAGCACTGCTCAGGCTGCAGTAAACTCCATAATTTGAATACTGAAATGAAATCTGAAACCTTTTAAGGATCTGGTTTGATGCCCTTGAGACATGTGGGAACTCCACTGGAGACCACACTACAGGCAAAGCTGGCCTACAAGAATTGTTTTTCCATCTTACATAGTCTTATTTTCTAAGCTTTCCTGAGTGATTTAACATTTATCCCTTTCTTGCAAGGAGGAAAAAATTAGTTCCTTGCTCCATAGGTGCATTGTAAAAGCTGAATTTTGTCAAAGAGTTACAAGTATGAAGATGCTTTTTAAATTGACGTACAATAAGGAGGCAGCTCTGTTCACAGAGTTTAAGTAAGCATTTTCTGGGTTTTTTCAGAACTGTTACCTGTTGCTCAGTACTTTCTAGGAGTGCATGGTTCTATTCTTGTTAGAAAGGGATTTCAAATCAAATCTCACTTTCCTCATGAGTGTAATTGGGCATGAAAAGACAATAAGTGAATTGTCTGAGGTCATGCAGAAAGTCTGATGGCCAAGAAGAGTTCTGACTTCAGTCTTCTGTCCCAAGATGAATAGTTTGTTCTTTCTCCACAGAAACAAGAAACAGAACATTTAGATCACCGAGAAACAGGAGCAAGTCCAGGAATTTTTCCCTGCCCCTATTTTCCTAAAGGTAGTAAAGTGGATTGTGGGGTTGCATTTTCTCTGTAACATAACATTTGTAGGCTAATCCTGCAAATGCTTACTGACATGAGCAGGCCACAATCACATCATTCAAATATTGTCTATAAATGAGGAGATTTGTATGTTATAGATATCATAGAATGACCTTGGATGAAAGGAACCTTAAAGATCATCTAGTTCCAACATCACTGCCATGGGCAGGGACACCTTCCACTAGACCAGGCTGCTGAAAGCCATATCCAACCTGGCCTTGAACACATCCAGGGATAGGGCATCCACAGCTTCTCTGAAAAATCTGTTCAAGTGCCTCACCACTCTCACAGGGAAGAATTTCTTCCTAATGTCCAATCTAAACCTGCTCTCTTCTAGTCTGAATCCATTCCCCCCTGTCCTGTCACCACATGCGCTTTTAAAAAGTCCATCTTTCTTGTAGGTTTCCTTCAGGTGCTGGAAGGCAGAAATTAGGTCACCTCAAAGCCTTCTCTTCTCCAGGCTAAACAAATCCAATTCTCTCAGCCTTTCCTCACAGGAGATGTGCTTCATCCTTCTGATCCTTTTGTTGGCCTCCTCTGGACTCACTCCAGCCAGTCCATGTCCTTCCTGTGCTGGGACCCCAGTGCTGGGTACAGCATTCCAGGTGGGGTCTCACCAGAGAGGAGCAGAGGGGCAGAATCCCCTCCCTCACCCTGCTGCCCATGCTGCTTTGGATGCAGCCCAGGACACCTTTGGCTCTCTGGGCTGTGAGTGCCCATGGCTGGGTCATGTCCAGCCTCTCAGCCACCAGCACCCTCAGGTCCTCCTGGGCAGGGCTGCTCTCAATCTGCTCATCCCCCAGACTGTGCTGATACTGGGGGTTGTCCCAACCCAGGTGCAGCACCCTGCACTTGGTCTTGTTAAACCTCACAAGATTCTCATGGGCCTATTTAAGAGCCTGTCCAGACTCCTCTGGATGGCATCCTGTTATTCAGGTGTGTCAAGTGAAATTGTGACCAACTGTAGACTTTGCTCTTCTTTTAGCATGCCTGGGCCACTGTGGATCTGAAAACAAGAGATAGTGGCATCTAGGTGGTATAGCAGGAATGATTTGGGCAAGGAACTGATTTATATTTATGTTAATATCAGGATTTTGCATTTGCTCGTGGCAGGACCATGGTGGTGCAGCTGGGGAGGCCGCTGCAGGACATCCCTAGATCTCTGTGCAGCTTTTTATTTTCCCACTGCTTTTCCTTTTAAAGTGATTGCTGCTTCTCTTCAGGAGAGGAGCTCCAGGAAATTCAGTGTGGTTATATCAGGTAAAGGACTTTGCAGGATGGGCCTCCAGTGCCTGAAACTGAGCTCCTGTTGAACTACACCAGGCATGAACCCCCTCAGTAACTTGGCACTTGATATGCCACTGGCTGTTTATTGGCACAAGATATGCTTTCCCCCCTCTGGCTTCATTCAAGTCAAACAAGTTTTAGGTGTATAATTTCTAAAAGAGCCTTTGAAAACTTACGAGGACTTTATGATGATAAACTGGGCAGGAGTCATGGGCTGACTGGGTCTCTGCTTTTTTTTTTCTGATTAAATACAAGTATAATGCCTCTAGTTGAGAAGGAAGGGGAACATTTACAGGCAATCTAATTAACACCAAAAGTCTCACCAGCAGTAGTATCTCCATCTTCATTTCAGACAGTACATGGATAATCATATTTCAATGTCACTGCTAAATGAAACATTCGTGAAAACTGAGGCAGCCACAAATCATGAGTGAGTTAAAAAATACACATAACTTCCCCCTTTCTTGTTTGATTTTGGTTTTCAGACCAAATCATGCTCATTTGGCTTGTTCTGCCTTCCCTTCCTTGCAAATAAGGGCAAAAAAATTCCCTTAAATAAGAAAAACCATTGACATTTTCACACCAAGAGCTGAAATTGTAATAAAAACTACAAATATGAGAGACTGAAAAATGTGAGAGCTGGGAACACAGGTCTCAGTGCCCATCTAAGTTCCTATCTACTGATTCAAGTCTAGGATGAGCAAGCTGTGCAGGTTATTCAGCATTGATACGGACTGCTTGGTACAGGGCAGGACTAGTCTTTCCTAGACTTCTGTGTCTGCAAAATTCCACAGAAATGTAGAAGTCTCATATCTGGGCTGAAGGAAAGCAGTGTATTTTTTTCAGCTGCCTTTGAAATACATATGTAGGAGTTGCACTTGGTAGGCTTTTTAAATAGATCTTAAATCTACTTAAATGCAAGCTGCAAGGAGGTTTAGAAGCGATTTTTATAATAAGCTTTTTTATTAATGTCTTATAAGCTGTCTGCCAGCCAGTCACATACAGTTGTGGAGCAGAGGAGAGGCTTTGAGGCTGCTGGCACTCTTGACACATCTGCCTCTGCTGGGCCATGGGAGACACTGTTGTCTGGATGGAAAGCTAAGCTTTAAGAAATGATGATTCAAATGCCTCTGGGGCTTCACGTACCTAAATACTTCTGTTCCTTTTCTTTTAGTTGTCCATTCAGGTATTTCCTAAGTTTATACTGTGTTCCCAGGACCTGGCTTTTATTCTTAAAGACTTCTGTCCATCATTAGTGCCTGTTATACTTGCAGTTAAAAACTACTCTAAAATAAATTCATGTGCATGGATAATTTATAATTATCTAAATTTTCAGAACTGAACTCTTAATTCTTAAATCTTGACAGTATTTGTGAATGTTTCATTTGGAAATACTTGGATCTTCTATTTTATTTAAATAGGCAATAATCCCCACTCTTTTTCTGTGAGCCCTTTGATATCTGACTAAACTTTCTGGACTCCTTTTGAATCAAAATGTACACTTTTAATCTCTAAAATGCAGCAAGCTACACAAAGGTATTTGTTTTTCTTCTCCCACTTCTGCCTGTGAGCAACCTGGCCTCATGCCCCTAAGTAAATTGGGATGCAGTCTGCACATTTGTTCCACACCCACTGTTACAACAATCGGAAGGCTTTGGTCATTATTTTATAAGATCATTTTCAGTCAGTTTGATGAATCCTAATGTTTTTTCCACAGAAGAAATAAAACCCGGAGGATATTAACCTTGATCTTTAATTCACATCCCTTTAAAAGGGAAAAGGAACATCATTCGTTCCTCCTCTTGAGCACAGAAGCCTTTGCTAGCCTGGTAGGCTGGATGGTGACTTTTAGTGACAGACTGGGGTTTACTGCCTGTGCGAGGCAGGCAGATTGCCACCTCCTGTTTGTGTGCTGGCCACAAAGATGAACAGTAGGAGATTGTTCATCTTTGACTTCCAGCTTGGTAATTATGCACCATATTGTTTTCCTTTGGCCAGGGATTAAGGACTAGTCTCAAGAATGCTCCTGGCCGGGAAGCAACATGTGTTAGAATGGCAAAGAAGCAGTTTTTTATGAACTTTCTTATCGGAATTGCCGTTCTGATGACAAAAACGAGTAAATATTCCATGTGTTGGCAGCATATGTACAGTGCACAACTCAAAAAAAGGCTGAGAAGATTTCATACCAAGCAGAAGGAGTGAGGAGGAACAGTTCTCTAGGGCTTCCAACAAGATCTTACTCCTTTTGTCTACTGTGGGCAAGTGGCATGCATTGGAGGAAGGGAGTCACAAAATACTGGAGTGCATTTTAAAGCCCTGAAATGGGACCCAGCATGTGTCAGGCACAGGAAAGGCTGTGCTGCAGCAGTTAATGACTGCCACCATGGTCAGTAGCTGGGACTACTGAAAATCAAAATGCACCAGTCCGCAGGTACCCGGTCGGATGTGTTAAGTGTACAGCTGAGCCCGGAGTCCTGCAACTTGGGAGCCTTCTCACCCTGACTGGTTGGCATCTCCTGGATAATCACAGCCACAACTCCCTCTAAAAGCTTTCCCCCCATCTTCCTCTTATGAAGGGTAGGGAGAGGTACTTGTAGTAGGGAAATACAAATGAGAAGTCATGACTAATTTCTTGGATATGACACCCACTGAGAAGGAAGTTTGGGCTCCCATCCCTTCTCCCAAAGCTAAATTTGTGCTTATTTGGCACTAAAATATTAATTGACTAAAGCAGAGTCCTGGCTGAGGCTACAGCACAGGTCTCCTCAAGCTCAGTGCTCTCACTGCACTGCTGCTGGCTCCTTACTGGCCCAGGGACTGTGCTCTCCTCTGCATGACAGGCCAGTTTTGGCCTTGGTTGCTGAGCATCTGATGTGCCTTGTTTGATTGGGTCCTAAATGTTTTGAATTGCCAGGAAGCCTCACAGTTCCTTCACTGCCTGTAATCCAGTGCTATCACTGTAGAGTTTTTGCTGCACCCTGTTACTGCAGGTAAAGCAGCATCACAGCCAAAGTGTATAAATACAACTGCACTGAAGCGAAGTGACTATCGTGAGTCATAGCCACACAAGGTGTACCGAGGTCTGGCTTTAAAGGAGAGATCTATCGTGGGTGTGCATCTAAAAAAAATCCTTTTTTTACTTTCACTAGCCTTCATGATCAGCTTTAACTGCACCACTTAAATGAGGCAGTAGTAAAGGAAGGTAAAATCTGAGCTAGTCCTTAGTCCTAGGAGGCATCCAAGGGAATTTGCTGATAAAGAAAGTGTAGCAGTGCTGGGCCATCTTTCCACCTTCC
This sequence comes from Monarcha castaneiventris obscurior, assembly GCA_026261815.1. Classification (NCBI taxonomy): domain Eukaryota; kingdom Metazoa; phylum Chordata; class Aves; order Passeriformes; family Monarchidae; genus Monarcha; species Monarcha castaneiventris. The sequence goes on along the minus strand of JAMPIT010000230.1, from coordinate 50,125,226 downwards.
TGCTGAGCTGTGTTTTGGTTTACAGCCTGAGTTGCCAAGACCTCTTGTTGACCTGTAGGCTCCAGCTGTTCTGACTTGAGTAATTTAAATTATTGATGTATGAATTAGAAAGAAAATACCTGAATCTAAAACTCTGACCCTATTTAAATTTTTAATTAGAAAAAAAATTACAGGTAGAAGAGAAAAAACACTTGAAATGTACCATACTAAAGAGCTTTTGGGAAGGCATTACCAATATCTGGTAAGTAACAGCCCTACAGAGAAGCTAGTACCATTTGTCAAACTGGTTGGTAATACTTGGTAATGCCTGCTCTGGACTGGTTACTGTTAATGTTTCTTGCCAGGGTTCATAAAGAGATTGCATGCCACAAATTGGTCAATTTGGCTGTATAAAATCTTATGTTATTTGGGTAAGATTAAATGAAAACCAAATGTTATAAATATACTGGTTGGGCAGGGGGCTTATGTTTATCTCCTAGAGGACAAATCCTTGGGCCTTCTGGGTTATATTTGCGATTTGAAAGAAAACTGTTTTATGATACAGAAGTAATTAGATGACTTCCAAAGTTACTCCGATCTGGATAAAGGGATTTAAATAAATTTATTTATTTATGCAATAAATAAGCTAAAATAACTTTAAATCTGAAAATGTTAATTTACTTTTTTTTTAAGAAAAAAAATGGTTTAGCATATCTCTTTACATTATGAAAGACAAGAAAGGAACTGCCAGTTTCTCAGGTCCTCAAAATGATTTACCACACTAAGACTGAGTTTTACTTGGTTTGTGTTGTTTTGCAACTACAGGCTTCTTTCCAATAGCAAGAGCTCACATTCCCTTTTAAGTGAATAAGATGTTTCCTACTACCTCATGACTTCAGGAAACAAACTTGTGGAAGGGCCAAAACTCTTGAGTCATGTGAGAAATATAGGCAGCTGGGAAAGGACAGTAACTAGTAGAAGCAGTAATGAAGAAACTCACCCTGAAACTCATGTTAAAATCACCAGGACTTGGAAACAAAGCCTCTTCTCCTGCTGGGGTTTGCTGCTGCCTTGGAGACAGGAGCTCTCTCTGGCTGCAGCCTTTAGGTCTAGGAGATCATTAATACATGTCCTTCTCCCCTCTTCTGCCTGTTCTCATGAAACCTTTGGCAATGTAACATCCTCAAAATTGGCCAATACTTCTTATTTTTTTGGTTGTTGTTTTGGTTTGGGTTTAATTTTCTAATTGCTGATTCAAAATTAGGAAAGTAGATAAGGCTTTCTGATAAAAAACAGCATGCTCTTTTTAACTGGAGACAATCACAAGCTCTTAAATAATGCATGCTAAGAGCTACACTTGGTAAATCTCTATAGAGGGCTCTTTGAGATATCCATTCTCTTAGGTAAAACAGATGGTATTTCTAAATGTACTGATTGCCAATAATGTAACCCTTAGAATAAATCCATGTTCAGGTTTAAGTCACACAGCAAGCTTAGAGATACTGTAAGTTGGGGTGCTGTTTTTTTCCCTGGCACCGAACCACTTTAGGACTTCATATATGTCCAAGGCTGAAGGGAATGTCATGCTGAAACATCCAAAGCTTATTCAGGTGCTTCAGTATAATTTACATAGTAAATCTAGTTCAAGTTTTGCTACATTTTGAAGGAGTCTTTCTAAACTGTAAGACTCGTATTAAAACAAATTGGCAACTTAATCATTTTTAGTAGCACTCTTATGAAGATTGTTCTCCTGTGGTTAATCTAACTGCCTTTTGAAGGCTGCAAAGCTGTCCTCAAGAGAACTTTAAAATGCAATTTATTTCTTTTGCTATATCACTTGAGAGTATGTGTATTAATTTCTTCTTATTGCTTAAAATGTCATTTAAAGATGTGTAAATTAGTCTTAAAATGCAGAAAATAAAAATCTTGCTTGTTCCAGTGAAAAAGGTAAAACTTGGTCTCTTGGCCATGTAGTTCAGCAAAGACAGCAGGATCAGGCGCAGGCTCCGGTAGCCCCTAAACTGGAAGCTGGTGGAAGTGAAGGGATTATCCTAGGAAGGTATGGCTGTGTGCCTGCCAGGGTCTCTGGCTTCTTGACAGGAATCAGTTATCAGAGGGTGGTCGTTGGATTAGATGACCCTGATCTAACCTGAGAGAGCAGGCACAGACCAGGGGACCTCTCTGAACAAACTGATGAAAGTAATGGAGACCTAAGAGCTGATGGTGGGCAGGGTATGAAGAAAGTTCAGTAAGTTGAATGCAAGCTCTGGCTGCTGTTATCACAAGAGCTTCTGCTTCTTTCTGCAAGCCTTGTTCTACAAGGACTTCTCAGTGAGGCCAGAGCAGCTGTTATGGTGGCAAGGGTGCGTCTGCCATTCAAGCATGTCAAAATATAGGATGCCCTTCCAAAGGATGCTGAGAAACTGGGAGATGGGAAAAGAACAATGGGAGTGACAGAAGGGCTAGAAAGTAAGATTTATAGTGAGAGTCCTGGATCTTTGCCTCTTGAGCTTAGCAAATGCTATCAGGGACCAAAACTAGAGTTAGAGGACTCATGTCCAGCAAAAAAGACCGTAAGAAATATCAGCAGTAACACTAAAGCTGCATCAATTCTGATTCTGAATACTGATACTAACTTGTTGTGAAATCTGTTGGGCATCTTTAAGCCAGGGATGAATGCTTCTCTGAAAGATTAAACTCTAATTTGAATAGATGGGCAACAAAGCTGTGAAGGGGCTGGAGTCTGATGAGGAGTGGCTGAGGGAACTGGGGTTGTTTAGCCTGGAGAAAAGGAGGCTCAGGAGAGACCTTAGCACTTTCTGTAAGTTCCTGAAAGGAGGTTGCAGCAAGCTGGGGGTCGGTCTCTTCTCCCAGATAACAAGTGACAGGATGAGAGGAAATGGCCTCAGGTTGCACCAGAGAGGCCTATATTGGATATTAGGAAGTTTTTTTTCATGGGAGGGGTTGTAAAGCATTGGAATAGACTGCTCAGGGAAGCTGTGGAGCTACTATCCCTGGAATTGTTAAGAAAACATGTGGATATGGTACCTGATGTGGTTTAATGGTGGTGCTGGATTGGTAGTTGGACTTGATGATCTTAAAGTCCTTTTCTACCCTTAATGATTCTATGAACATGAAATAATTCAGTGAAGTCCTGTGACCTGTTACACAGAAGATGAGACGCTGCAACGTAGAGGCACAGCTCTGCACATGTAGACTTGACTGACAACATGAATAGTCCTCACCTGTTTTCATAAATTGAATTACTTTAAGCTGCCTTCAGCACTACTGATGGAAGATGGACAAGGAACTGGTACTACTCAGAGCAGCTGAAAGCAGTCTGAAAGGGTATTAGTTCTCGTCTGCCTGTCTTACCCATGCTGCACAGTGGCAGCAACTCAGCTTTTAGTGGAAGCTGGACCTCCTACTGAGCTCCCTTTTCATGGTTCCTCCTATGCTATGATGGCACACCAAAATCACACCACAGTAGGGTACAGTGCTGGGGATTATGATCAGGCATAAAAATACTGATAGTTGTCAGTATTGGACTTACTGGGATAGAAAAGAAAATGGGATAAGAGCAAGAAATCCCTACAGTGTATGTAACGTAAGAAAAGTAAGCTCCCAGTAATTACTGCTCAGGTATTACTCTGGAGACTTCTCTGGGAGTGTCAGGAGTGGTTAAAAATCAAATAAAGTGTTAGAAATCTGTAGGAAAGGAGTTGTGAGCAAATCAAGCAGATGTCGTCATGCCATTAGATAAACTGTGGTGTGCCCACAGGCTGTGGGCAGATCTGCAGAACTCTCTCCTCTGAGGAGACAGTTGTGAAAAAGGTGGGGGGAAGTCTCCTCAGAATATCCTGCTGTTTGCATTCAAGAGGTGCAATTTGAGAGTCTTCAGTTTTCCCTCAAGCTGAAGGAAGGATGCAGTACAGTCTTAGTCATGGATGATTGGAGAGTCAGCAGTGAATGTCTGCTCATGAGGCTCTTCTGTTGCCTCAAAAAAGAAAAATACTTTTCCAGGGAGGGCACAGAGAAGTGGCAGAACTCATTAGCAGAGGATGTTGTAGAGGCCAGAAGTACAGAAAAGCTGAGGGAAAAGAGTAAAAGACCAGCTGCAGATGTTGAATATAATGGTGTCAACACAGATATATTTTTTTAGCTCCAGAAGTCCTTAAGTTCTTTACTGCCTGGGGGGCACACTAGGGAAAGGATTACACTGTATTTGCCATGTTTCTTTTAATTTTTCCCTAAGCAAGAATCTTAAGAGGCAGGTATGGAGAGGGAGAACTCCATACCACCCTTGCTAACTCCCAGTGAAAAGAAATCTGTTGGGAGAAGTAAAAGCAGGGGGAAGGTAGCGCAGTGAAGTGAGGGGAGCTATGGGTAGGGGAGGTAACGTGATTATCAGGGCACAGGGAAAGCAGTGGAAGATACTTCCTTTAGACCTCACAGCAAGGTTTTATCTGTGTCCCTGCTGAGCATCTGCCACTGCTGGAAAAAGAGGATACAGGTGGAGGTTTGACCCAGTCCGATTGTCCTCAGGATCTTAGCAGCACAGCTGTGCTCCCAGCATACCTGGGTGATGCCAGACATGTAGAATAGCTTCTACCAGTGGAAGAAGCTGCAGTGGACCACCCTTGTAGAGATGCAGTAGGAATTATTTCAGCAAAAGGGTGAGAACCAGAAATCCTCATGTTTAAATGGGATACATATTTCTCAAATATTTCTTCTGCTAAGACAAACCACCTCCTGAACAACCGTTTTGGGTTTTTTCTTTTCACATGTCACTTACAAATGGAATAGTTCTTGAAAATTGATTTGATTTGCATTGCCTCTAATGCTATGTATGCAAATCATGCATTCATAGTCTCCATCCAAAGTGAAATCCCCCTCCTTGGTATCCTTCCATTTAAATAAAATCCAAAAGGATGGATCCTTAGCTAATAATGATAATTAATTCCATTAATGAATCAGTTGCAGAACTGGTCCAAAATGCACAGAGCATCAGGGTAACTTTCTATGTGATTTGTCTGGATTTCTCACTTAGGTTTCTCACCTTACCAAATTTCTCCTGTTTTTTAAATGCTTTGTTCTCTGATAGTATTGGCAGCTCCTTGTCTTTTCCTCACATGACTGGGTCAGTCTAGTCATTCCCCATCTTTGCTGATCTAAATAGTCGCTCTGCTGTAAATTTGCATTATTATTTTGACATTTAGAATGAAGGAAGTTATTCCTAGCAAAGGAAAATGCACCTTCTCTCACCTGGCGGAGAAATAAGTTTGAAGGGTTTTTGGTTTCTGTAAGCAGCAGTTTAAATTCTGGTTATACTGTATTTATGTTGCAGAGAAAGAAGCTGTCTGTTCCTGCCCAAAAAAGGGACTTTTTCTATTCTGCTTGGCCTGGTGATTAAGTCCCTCTATATACTAAAAAAGGACAAGATTTGCTGCAAAAATGATATCTGGAGCAGCCTATCCCATTACTTTGTTCCCCCTCATGACAGCAAATGTCAGACTAAATCTCTTTTCCTTTCACATGAAACCACTTCTGGCACAAAAGTTCCAGAAACCAATTGCATAAGTGTCCATTAAAACCCTTTCTTTTTATTAATCAACCTCTTTTACCTAAAAGCTGAATTAGAGTTCTTGAGCTGCTAAGGGAAAAAAAAAAAAAATAAACCACAGGGGAATCTCACAGCTACTGTCATTGCTGTGAAAGCCACAAAAAAGGTCAGTGGCTTGCATTGTTGTACTGCTCCTCCAGGAAACAATGCTTTTGGGGATGCATATGTTTAGACATGACCAGAAACAAAACCTTGTGCTGCAAAAGAAAACGAGATTGATGTAATGAGTGACAAAATGGTAGTCAAACTAATGTGCTTATTTAACCTTGCATTTGTATGCCCATTAAACACAACACTTAAATGCTGCTATACATTTTTAATCAGTGGTGAAATCTAGGTGTATGAATCTGTCCCACGTTAATTAAATGTTTTGTTAAAATTCACTGGGCTGGTCCTTAGCTTCTACAAATCTGCCACAGGTAATGTAGGGTAATGGTAGGCTAATGGAGGTGAGACTCTGATCTAATTATCTAAACCAGGCTTTTCCACCTAAGCTATGTATGTGATGCCAACAAAGGAACTGCCTAACCCCACCTTTCCATGCAGCTAAGTAAGCAGAATGATTTTTTTTTAGTACCAGCAGTATGCTTAAAGAGATATCTGCAAGACCGATTAGAGGCAATGGAGTAGCATTGCAAAGCTATCAGTAATAGATAGCAGTACAGTTGAATGACAAGAATAAAAGTTGTCTAAAGAAGGAAATCATATGATGTATCATCAGCAAGTTTTTAAGATGGTGGGTGGTTCTTTCAGATGGCTTCTGTGTTTTGCATTCAGTGTAAGGGATCCTTTGGAGTCCTCACAGAGGGAATTCAAAAACACTAGCAATAGCTGAAAAGCGGAGTCTTGGCTTAATGTACAACGATTTGACAAGATATTTTAAAAAACCCAAAAACCAACAAAAAAACCCCCACAACCCCCAAAACAACACACAAACCCTTTGTAAATTATGTTGCAATGACAAGATATTGCTCTTCAGCTAGCTAATGCCATTTAAAAACATGGAATGCCAGTTCCATCAGAGTCACAACATGCCACATCTATCAAGAAGCTGGAGCAGGGTTTCTACCTGATGTTTCTACCAGGAACAGTCTAAAGGGTTAGAGCACCACACATTGCTTTTTACTGCCAGTTCAACAGAATACTTACCTAATGTAAGTACAGACATATCCAAGGGAGGTCCAGTGTCAATTTTAGAGATTGTACATATTACTCATGTAGTTGACTACGAGGAGGTATAAACACAGTTTCTAAAATAATCATCTTTCCAAAGAGGGATGGGAAGCATCCTCTGTTTCTGAAAGATAGCTAAGACTGCAGAGGGCCAGGCTGCATCTTACTGCTGTGAAAACGGTGTATCCTGGAGCCAATGGTCTGGCTCAAAGGTGTGATAAGAACTTGTGACTCGTTACAGCAGCTCTTGTCAAAGTAGATTACTTGTGGCTCTTTCATGTTGGTACACCTGCTGTAGGCAGTGAGTGGGCAAAATTCATTTGAACTGCTGTAGGGAACAATAAACCTTGTAGTGTTAAAGCTGTATCCAGATTTATTCAGGCATAAACTAGAGCAGAGCCTCAAAAGCTGTTGCCTGTTCAGGTCTCTATCAATTCTTCACTTAATGCAGTAGTATGGAGCCCGTAATCCCATCCCCACCTTCAAGAAGGCTGCATACATTTTGTTTTTGTGGTGATTCAGAGGGAGCCTTTCCACCATGTAAAGGATAGTGTGGTTCCCACACTCGTCAGTCCAGGGGAGGTCTTGTGCAGAAGCCTGGTGTCCAATGTGTCACTGCTGGGGATGAGCTGTGGCGTTTCATAAAAAGGTTCTGAGACTGTCAAAGACCCGAGGCTTTCGGGATTTCTGTGCTCTGAATGTGGTGGTAGAAGCTCTCTGTGCTTCTAGGTCTCACTGATTGAAGTAACCCATGTCCCTTTACACCCCAGGCTTTTGTTTGTACCACTTCATTTTGAGATGATATGGGTAAAGGGAATCAAGTTTGTCACATTATCAAGAAACTTCTGATGATGGAATAAATAGATCAGAAATAAAAGGCTGCGACTATGGAAGTATCTGGCTTCTCATGATTCTTTCCTATAAGACTTTGAGAAGAGAGGGTTTGGCTCACAAAGAGCACTATTCTTTCAACTCTGTATCTATAGTAGCTGCTACATATAACCCATCTACCCTATGCCTACAGTTGTGCTGTATCCTGGAATAATGCTTTACCTTCTCATGCATCCTTATGCTGGCATAAATTATTTTTAATTGAAAATGTTTTTAGCCTTTGAAAAATATTTCAGTACCCCCAGAAGGATGAGGAGATACTCAAGTAGCATTTTTATAATCCTTTTGTTGCATACTAATACAAGCATTTTTTATGGACTATGAAAGTGTTTGAAGAAAGTAACATAAGCATACAAAAACTAGTGCCCAAATCTGGAATGCCTCAGCTCGAAGTAAGGGCAAAAGTTGCCTGGTGCATTCATATCGGACACTGCTGTGACTGAGCATCCCTAACACCGTGCCCCAACTTTGCTGGACTCGTATGGCTGAATGAAGTCTATGCCTAAACTAGATTACACTATAGGACAATCCACCTGCTTAGTCCTCTACAGACAGACTGATATCTGCTTTACCTGTGCTCTAAACCACCTGGACACTGATGCAAGGCCTCTGTGATTCCAAAGGCTCCTTGCATGGCATCACCAGGGCTTGTGTTGCTCTGGCTTAGAGCTGGGATGGAGCAAGGACAGGTCTGGGCAGTCCTGCTCCTCTGATGAGCCCCCTGCCACACTTTAAAAAGGGCAAAACTGAGCAGGGGAAGGGTGAATCCAAATCTGTGCTCTGTGTTCCACAGAGATACTCTGTCTGCTGTGGTAATTCAAAGAAGCTGCTGACATCCTCGGTTGTTTAGCTTGCATATGAAGTACTGGCCATGGGGGTTCTCTCAGTGCCCTCAAACTCTGTAGGGCCAAGCATGTGGCAGACTGTACTCTCAAGTATGTTAGTCTCCTTTTAAAGGGGGAAGGACAAGATAAAAGAAAATTCTGTTGGTTTGATGTTTTTTGGGTTTTTTTCCTGAAAACCTAATCCCATCCTATTCAGACATTATCTTAAGTCTTTGAGAATGACATGGAAGGAGACTCATGGAAAATATTTTTAAAATAAATCCTGAGGGTTTTTTTTCCTAGCTGATAATCACCGAAACTACTGAACGGTTTTAAATTGTCAGTGTAAATGAGCTGAGTGCCTTGTAAGTTATGACAAATGTATTACAAAGTAGTCTTATGAGCCATTATTGTTACATGTCAGTACTGTGACTGGAGGAAGGAAATTGCATTTCCATCAAATAAGGCAATGGAAGGGCAAAAATATCTTGTTATGCCTTGGATAATCTAGTGAGACAGCTAACAAATACTGATGGGATTCTGATACACATCCTTCACTAGCAGAGTTAAAGAATTGTAATTTTAAATTGATTCACATAGACAATCACATTAGGACAACTTAAAAACTTCTAAAGAGGCTTCCCTACTAGTTATAACCTGAAAAACGAATGCAAACCTGAAATAGTTTTTTCCAATATGTTATCCATTTCTATTGTATCTTCCAGTTCCAGCTACTGTAGTTCAGTGAATACATACTGGGCTAAATCCCTCTCACTTTAATTACACCTGATTGTCCAGGAATTACCACTGATGTCCAGGAAGGACTTGTCCCACTAAACTGGTAAAATATTTGCTTTGCTTTCAAAATTTGATGTCATCTTGCAATACTATGTTGCAAGCCAGAATTAACCAACGAATCTCCAAATTAAGAGACACAGAAAGAACATGCTAAAGGAAGAGGAGAAAGAAACCTACTTATGTCTGCCTTTTTTGTAACTTGAAAAGAAAGGGCAATGTTTTCACCAATTTTCAGCTGTCTGACTTAAAATGCTATCAGAGGAAAATTAAATCTCTCTCAGAGGAATTAAAGAATTGGAATCACTTGGCTCTTGTTCCAACTTCTTTGCCAACTTTTGGCATGACCTGGGCTATTGCATGTGCCCCAGCAGAGTCACTTACAGGAAGGATAGTTAAACTGTCTGAGATGTGAACCAAACTTCACATCATCATTGTTTGCCCTCACTTCACAGCTATCCATTATCTTAAGGCTTCGTGGGCTGGCTAGCACACTGTTCTCAATTTTTGGTCCTGCTTATCCAGTTGGAACAAACTTGTACAAACTTGTAACTTTGTATTAAAAAAATGCTCACCTACTTCACCCTAGAGAGCTATTGAAATATTAAAATACTACCATTACATTTTCAGGACATTCTGTTCAACATAACGAATATCAAAACAACAAGAGGAAAGTTTTGGACATAGAGGATACCCAGTCTGTAAATTTTGTGATAAGAAAAGGGCTAAAAGCTTGTGAGAGAGTGTCAGGAAGGTCTAAGTGATTAGAAAACCTTGCTCATGCATCAGCACAAGTCAGACAGCATTGTGACAAAGTTTTACTTGGTTTGGAGAATGGCAGAATGTGGTGCTGGGGAGACAGAGCTTCCTGCAGTCAGACGTGTGGTGTGCCAGGCTCAAGTCACCTGCCTGCATATTGCTCTAATGCCATTCTGGCAGGGAAATACAGGTTCCTGATGTGGTTGACTGGATTCTTAAAGCTCAACCCCACCCTGACTGGCTGACAGGATGATAAGAGCAGGTGTTCCCAAGCAACTTTATTCTTACTTACCCTCAGCCTTCATCCTGAAATGCCAATCTAATGACCAAGAGATAGAATTATTAAATTCTACAATGATGTTAGTAGGTTTCCCCATTTGTTTGTTCCTATTGAGACTTACATCTCCATGATTCCTGGAAGGCGACAAATTGTGACAGATTTTTGCTCATATTCCTCTGAGCCATATCTCCTAATTGAGGGATAGATTCAAGTAAATTGTGAAAGGACATGATTTTTCCCTTGTAGTAGTCTTTTTGCTCTTCCTTTTTTCTCTGAATCTGGGACACCTGTGGATATAACATAGTAGAAGAGACCTAACACTTCAAGGAGGGGAAGTTTGAAGCTCTTTCATTATTCAGTCGTTATAAAGATTGAAGTGTGGAACAGGCCTCTGTGGAGAAGATGTTTTAAAATGGCCAAGGAAAAAAAAAGCTGCTTCAGAAGCAGACCAAAGGTGGTGGAAATGCAAGGCTAATGGGAAAGGGATGGCAGGGCTTTCCAATGTGAGGGTGTTCACCTTGAGATATTGTAAAGAGAGGAGATTCTTATTAAGTTGGCACTTCAGGAAAATCAGTAATTTCAAGCATTTTCAGGAAAGCCCACTGAAACGCTGGTTGCTTGTAGGAATCTTGAGAGTTTGGAAGTTCTTAGATTCAAGGTTTTACTTCTGGCATATTTATACTAAACTCTGACACAAATGTAAGGATAAAGGAAATTGGGACAGGTACATAACTTACATTGCCTTAACAGGGAGCTTATTGTTAGTGGTGACAGAGTCCCACTGTTCTGCCATACCCTTTCGCTATACCAGCACTCTTCAAATACTCCAATGGATTTAAAAGCGTAACTAGCTATTTATGGGATGTACTGCTTCTGTCCCACCAGATGTCAGATTGATCAAATAGCTGACTGTTGTATATCTGGATATGCTTTTAAGTCACAAATGATCAGAAAACATAGATAGGGTGTACAGCACCTGGGATTTGCTGCAACCTGCTGTTACAAGGCCTCTGCTCTCTCTCACATACGTGCAGCTGAGTACAATTTGTTTGAAAGCTGCTTCTTGCAGAACTCAAGGCCATATGAAATGTGATAACTTCAGAGTATGGACTAACATGCATTTTTCTGTCTTGGGTTTCTGGACTGGTTTTGACCAAGATCTCAGCTTCTGCTTTAGGCTTTCCATTTAAATTTTACGTGTATTTGAAAGAATTATGCCTTTCAGTGCTAATAAACCATTCCCATTTTCCACCTGAGTTTCCAAACTCTTTTTGCATTCCAGAACTCTTCTAATTTCTCATTTTCATGTGGTAATTTTTCCTACGCTACAGCTACGAAATGTTCACTTGGGGCAGTCTGAACATATATGCTATTTACAGGGAATGGATCCATGGAGAGACTGCTCAGGAGGGAAATAGAGTAGATGCAGGACTGCAGCAAAGCTGTTATTTTGCTCAAATTGAGTCCCAGTGACACTCTTTCAGTATTTCACAACAAATGCCTTAAAGCACTACGATACCAGAGGAATCTCTAGTGCACCCAGCAGTGTGTATCACTGCTGAGTCAGAGGACTCAATGACAGTAACATCCACTAAGTATTTCCGTGTACTTTTATCTGTTGACTGATTGCTTCTTGACCCCACCTAAGGTTGGTATAAAAGTATGCTGTCTTTCCAGGCAGTGAATAGTGCCCCTTGAGCACCTTTCTCATTCAGCCTAAGCTGTGGCTGTTGCTGCTCTGTAGCTATGACTTTCAAAACCCAGGGAAAGACTATGAACACTGTATTCTTCTCTAAATAACCTTTCCTTGCTCACACAAATTGTTTGGCTCTTGAGTCCATGATAAAAAAGATTGCCAAAATAGAACAAATTTTTTTAACCAAAGGATTGCTCTGAACTTTGAAAAATAACATCCAATTCTTGTTATAAGACATCTATTTCCCAAGTTATCCTACTGTCACTGACTTTGCACAATAGCCATATATCACACCATCTCTCTCTTTTTACAAAGAGAGAAACTGCTAGTTTGGTTTAATTTCAGTTTTCTAGAGCAGCTCAAGTACAAGAACTGTATGCATATGGAAGTAGGAAATGGCAGTGGCATCCTCTACTGTGATCTGGAATTTGTCAATAAATGAAATATCAAGACAGAATTCAAGTGTACTGAAAGAGACTGAAATAGGAGCTGTAGCCATGATGTGAAATAATGAAGGAAATAATACAAAGAGGATCAATAATCAGGAAAATATTAATAGTCAAGAAATATCAGTATTTTATATTTTGCTTTTATAGCATATGTTTAGATGTAGTACTTCTGGCCTGGCTATTTGCATACACTTAAAAAAAAAGCTTTGGTAAAATAATAATTGAGCCACTGAACAGTAAGTTTATCCCAAACTTAGATATTTTCTTTAGGGTCAAAGAAAGTTTTCAAATTGTTTAAATACTTCCAATTTCCCTACTTTATTACCACATCTCTTTATAGTGGATTGAGTGTTGAAACAAAGGTTAAAATAATCCCATGGCACAATCCAAAATGTACATCCTAACCCAAAGTAAAAGTAGTGTTGAGCCATGAAAAAGTTAACCTTGTAAAAGCTAGTCCTGAATCTAAAGTTTGGTCACTTCCATACCTTTATTTTATGATATACTTTAAAACACTTTTAGGAAAGGATTAGAAAAAAATGTACTTCAGAGAAAACACTTCCAAATATCTCCTGTGGATTAATCATAAAATAGGACACTTCCTGATTAGGAAAGTATTATGAGACATAACAGATTGGGTTGTAATGACAACAATGGATTACACAGAATGGCTCTGTTTAGGAAGAACATGTACATAAAATAATTCTGGTGCAGTAAACAGCACTTCCAAGTATTTTAGATATCCGTGGACGTATTCCAAATGATCCTTGGAAGTCTGGGTCTATCATATCTTTGCTGTAAAGCTTGTCCTTTTAGAAATTCTTCAGGATTTTGTCTGAGACAGGGATTCAGCAGTGAAAAGAAAGGCAAGAATATGATTTTTTAATTTTTTTTTTTTTAGTTATCCTGTTTAAAAATGTTTTCTTCTGTACACTTTTAGAGGAACATGAGGAAAGCATCCCTGGGTAGGTCCTTGGAATTCTTTTGTATATTCTCCATGAAACCTTATAGGAATATCTAAAGGAAGAAGAGAATTATTCCAAACCCCATGTACACGCAGGAGGGATGCATATCCTTGCAGAGACTGGCTGGAAGGGGAATAAGCACACCTATGGTACAGACCAGCATCTTTATACAAGCATAAATGATCTATGAAATTGCATCACTGGGTCATGAAGTGCAATGATCTGCACTGCATGTGGCATTTATCCTGTTTGCTTGGTTATTTTCGGTTATCTGCTCCTGACAATAGTCAGAAAGAAAATACTTGACTAGCTGGCCTTTGGTCTGTTCCTCTCTGGCTGTATTTTCCATATGGATGATAATGACAAATAACTGCTGAGCAGAAGTATCAACATCATGACTTAAAAAAAGAAACCTCAAAAACACAAAAGTTCAAAGGGAATGAATGCTCTGTCACTGATATGTTGCATTTTCCTAAGCAGTCATGCTTCTGACTCCTATCTGGTAATTACACACTCAACAGAAGACAGCAAAATTCTCCCATTACTTCACTTGCCTACCTCAGTGAAGTTGTACTAGTTGTCCTCTCTGTCCAATATAATACTCTGGAAACTTTCAGAATGAAGATTTCTACATCAGTGACTCTCCTGCTTGTATCCAGATTTGAGGTTTTTTAGGTTTATAGCTCTATCATTGGAAGGAGCTCAAATACTACAATTAAAAAACAAGGGTTGCATAGCTCAGTCTCTATTCTTCACCTCTCCCTGAAAAAGTTTTATGTACTCTCTTTTCTTGTTGTCTAATACAGCTGGGCATATCTGGGATAACTTAAATCAAGGGGGTTTAAGCTAGTGAAATCAGAATTACTGAGTTAACTGACAAGAGTTAACTGCCTTTGGAGAACTGAGAAATTTGGTAATGCTTATTTTTCAGTTGCAACTCTGCTTGTGCCTGTCACTTGTTTTCTTCTTCAAGGTACTTGGAAATATTAGAGGTCATGAAGCAATCTTGCTGTGGTATTTCAAGAATTTTTACCTGAAGAATACTGCAAATTAAAAATCTTCAGTATATAATAATCTGCTTCTGTATTATGTCAACACTGATTTAATAATAAAGAATTAGACTTAAGTTTGGCTTCAGTCTGAAAATAATTTGTTATTTTCAGACCTTGGGAAGCAAAGTCTGCTGCACAAAACTAATTACACTGGTTACTTTAATACCCTTGGAAAAAAGTTAATTTCCTGTGCTCTTGTGCACCTCAATCTGTCCTGTCTGTCCAAACACTTCCATGATCCCTGCTACTCATAACATGTATCTGACCTGACATTCTCACAACCCTTTTTGTTTCATTGCTTAGTGACATTTCCCTGGGTAAAGCAATGTTTTTCCTTTCACACCTAATGAACAGACACAGCAGGTAAACTGATTTACCCAAGGCTGTGTGGAAGTTTCACAGAGCCAGGACCTGGCTCCAAGTACCCAGAGCTGCTGCACTGTCACTAGACATCAGTTGTCATCTGCTTGCATTATCTTCTAGCATATTCCAGCAATGGGGGAAATGATCACTTTTCCTATGGGACCAAAAGTATAGTGTAGAAAGCAAATTCTATTACTGATTCTGGGTACCGGGAAAAAATACCCATTACGGGATTTTGCAAGGACCCTTCTTTCCCTTTCTGTATTCCTGATTGTATTTAGCTTGCTTGCTTTGACTTAGACTAGGTATTGTAAGTCACATTTTGGATAAAACCAGAAAATTATGAGGAAACATTTTTATCAAATGATAAATCTGAGACAGGGATAATTGGATCCACAGTTTATTTTTTATAAAGCATCAGATTTATTGAACTATGGAGTGTGAAAGTTTAACTCAATTTTCCTTCCACAGCATGGAACCTTGTACTGCAGAAGCTATTTTAAAATAATACAATTTTAAACAGTATGAGTACAGTAAAACTAAAAATATCACCACACTATTTAAAGTAGCTGTATGGAAAAAATAACTCCTGTCCTGAGGCTCTTGCACTATATACCCAGAGATGCCTGAACATCAGGCAGGGTGTCTCAGCTAGGTTTAGGAGTAAAAGGGATGTTGCATTATTAATTTTATTTTTGGTAGTGAGTTATTTTTGGTAGTAGTCATTTTCAAACAGAAATGTTGCAGATTTCTGTAGGTCAGTCAGACTTAATACTCGATCAGCTCTGCAAAAAGAAAAAAAGAAAGAAAAAAAAATTGCCAGTGGCATCCAGTTTATCAGGACAAGTTGTGTTCCATTAGATGCCCCAGGCTTCCCAGGAGTGGAAATTTGCACTAGCAGCCCAGAATGTGAAAGCTTATAAACTGAGGAAAACTTCTGCAGAAGAACAGTGCTCTAGGCCAACAGGATGCAGCTGAAAAACTGTAGGATAAGTTCTTGCCATATTAAACCACAGCTGAGAACGTGTGCCACCTGACACCCTGGAGAGTTTTGATATGGGACAAAGGTTAGCGAGTCCTTGAAGTCCACAAGGAATTCTGGTCTACAGTTATCCAGACAGCTCTGAGTAACAGTGGTGGAGATTATATTTGCTCTTTTCTTTAAATACTTTGATTATATATGCAACAGTACCTGTTGTCAGATGTGTACAAGCTCTATGGAAAATCATTGGATTATAGTGAAGCCAGACATCCTCCTTTCAGCTACTTCCTCAGACCTGCTCTGAAGTACAAAGCCTCAGAGATATTAATCACAGGGAAATTAAATTTTTGTAGACTTTTAAAAAAGCATTAAAAAACATTTAACACATGTTACAGTTATTTTATCTCAAATATTAAAACTGAAACCAGCAAGTTTGTTAGTTGGCTGGGAAGTGCAAGAGCACATAGAATGGGCGCTTATGTAGGATTAAGAGTCTATTCATCTGTGTGTATCTCAAAAAAATGTAGTGCTGAACTTTGATACTGATACTTTCATAATAATTACTGGCAGACTCTGGTCTCAGTAATTAATTATTCTGGATATAAAGCAGTGGGATATATCTGATTTTAGCCCTACAAGAAAAAAGCTTTTTCCAACTGCAGGTTAAAATGTTTTAAAAACTGGGAGATATCAAAGGCAGAAGAACACTCTAAAGAGTGTGCACATACGGAGGGTGTTCAAAGCCTCTTACAACATTCTTCTTGCTTATGTGTCAACTGTCCTCTATCACTTCTGGATCAAGCCTTCTTTTCCCACCAGATGTCATTTTCACCATGGATTCAGACCCTGCTCCTGGAACTTGCTCTTGTCCATTCTGTAAAGCCTCTTCTGTTGGCAGGAAAATGCAAGCACTCTGTAACGTCAGTCTTACAGAAAGAATCACTGCAATGCAATTTCCTCCTTGCACACAAATGAACAGTGGTGGGAGAGAGCGGATGCAATACAGACCATTCCTTCCCTTTATGCAATGAAACAAAGAGGGAATCCAGGGACAGGAACACCTGGGAACAGCCCCTTTAAAACGGCACAGCACAGAAGACCACTATTTTATAATGTCTGATGACTCCTTGCAGGTGTCCTGGTAGTTTGCAGAGGCATTGGTACACCACTTGTACTGATTTACAGGGCTCAGAAATCAATCTTAAGTGCTTGCCCTGTACACACTGCTCACAGGGGACTTCAGCTGCTGCTCTGCATGACCTGTCCATAATTCTATCCCTGCTTCTTCTGTTTCAAACTGTGTATGGACAAGCTCTAGGATGTAACGTGCAGCTCCAGCTTTCTCAATAGAACAGTGTGTAGTCATTCACATCTGCTAACAGTGTCAAAACAGTTTTTATTGCTTTTTACTCCTGTTAAGCTTTGCAGAGACAATACAGCTGAATTGCAAGGCTGGTGCGTTATTAACAGCACATTTGCTGAGTTCCCCATAGAGAATATTCTCTGTTAGTATTGTGTAAGCCAAATATGCAGCCTTGCTTATCCCCTAATGCTGCATTGAATGTAGGGCTGCTGGGTGAGGAGCAGCTCAGAGTTTACCTTGGATGTGAACTGGAGCCATGAACATGGACTTTCTTAATGCCTTGCTTCAGAGAACAGATAGGATTAAAGAGGCTCATCATAAATACAGAAGGAAATCCCAGGTGTGACTCAAGTTACACAGAACTGCTGAAGCCTAAATTTTGCTGCTGCTTCACATGTACTCACGAGAAGACAGGATTTGTTCTGCGTTTGTGTACATGGAGCAGACCTGATGCGTCTCTCATATTGATGTATTTTTCAGTGGTACATAACATAAATATTTATTTTATGTAGGAATATAGCTTTGCTATGTTTTCTAGTCATTAGCTGAGACAGCTAATGGTAATGTCGTTTAAGACAAATTGTTGGAAGCAAAGGATTTAGCTGTACTTCTCACTGAGCCTAAAAACATTGCTTGTGGGGGTTTTTCAGGCTGACCTTTAAGTTTAAAACTGCTGAAATGATTACTGGGGCTGATGAACCTTCCTGGTGTAATTAATGCAACTTACAAGAAAAGGGAGTTATGCATGAAAACTTCAAGGACTTCTCTGCAGCAAGAATTCCTTGAATATGTATGAGTTGGTTGTAAGTAGAGACCAGAAACTGTGTGAGCATTTAAAGGCAGAGGATGGTGCTCTGTAAACCTAGTAGATGCCAAAGAGCCGCTGCAAGCTGTTACATCTAAGTTTTGTAGACCTGGCCCTCAGTCTTCCTAGCTGAGTGCCATCATAGTCATGTCACTTGTGCTTCAAAGGCAGAAGTAAGGCAAATTATGCATATGGAGTAGTCATTTCTCAGTATCCAGCAGGCACAGTGATGTGGTGGCATAATTTCAAGTTTGTGAACATGATTTTAGATGGAGTTGAGGACTAAAAGGATTTGCAATGTCTGCAGAGACCTTGGTAAGAAGACCTTGGAGCTGAAATGCTAATAGAAAAGAGAAGCATCTATAAGCAAAGCTTTCATGATGAGCTAGAAAAACTGGCAGAGCAAGGGCAAGAGCAAGATGTGCAAGAGCAGAGCTGGAGGAGCAGGCGGGGCTCAAACAAGGGTGCAAGGTTCAACCAGGAGAGCAGGTAGCACTTGTGGGCAGGAGCAGCTGCTAATGCTGCAGGGACAGCAACAGCTTGGATAAAGCCTTATCCTCCTCTGCCGATGACAAAGCCCTGGGCCCTGCTGACTGCAAACTGAAAAGGGATTGATAATAAAGAAGATGAGAAAACAGCCTACACCAAGGTGCTAGGGAAGAAAGTTGTAAGCTATTACAATGCAACTTTTTTTTTCTCTTATTGCTCTCCTTTTTATCCCATTCATTAAAGTAATTTATTAAGAAAATTGATACAGTTTTGTGTGTGGAAAAATTAGGTATTTGAACACTATTTAGTTTAATTTTTCCCAGTTTTAGTGTGGGGATTCAAGTTGATGTTTTATTACTGGCCACTGAAGTTTAAACCTGACATGGCTGATATCAACCAAAGCCTGTCAGAAATGTTGTAGAAGGCTGTGTATGATCTCAGGACATCTGTCCTGAATGGTTACAACATGTCACGGTAGGTTCTTTTGGCCGCAATTGGAAGGGATATGCTATTTAAGTGAATATCCACTTCTTTTCCCTTCTATTAGTAGGATATATTGACAGATGAGAGAAGACAGTGGCAACTGAACCCATGCCAGACTTATCTCTACAGTATTTGCATGGGGAGGTGGATCTGACATTACAGAATGACTGAGGGTGGCTGTGAATCTGTGCTTACTATAGCTGTATTCATAAAATTTTGATTTTATAGATTTGTAAAAATAACATAGATCTTCACCCCATATGAAATGGAGTGTTCATGCTGTTGGTTGTTTGGACTCTTGAGAAGCATTTCCTGCAAAAAAAACCCAAAAACCCCACAAACCTGAAAATCTCAGAACAAAACAACTGATAGTTATGAAGCACTGTGACAGTCAAACAACAAGAGCAGAAAAAATGTTTAGAAGAGACATATGGCTTACCATGCTGGCCCATTTTTGGTTGATCTTTTTCCAATCCTTCTGCTCTCTCAATATAACCTCTCTCTCAGTCCCTCCTTTATTCCATAAGCCCATCTGCCTTCATCTGTTAATTCAGCCCTCTGTTACTACGGAATTGTTTATCAGCCAAATGAATGTGGACGATGAGCTCTTCTATTCACTCTAACCTAGTTAAAACAGGCCTGCTACTCAGTGGTGGGCCAGTGTTGAGAAAAATGTAAATAATTAATGATAAGTCTGGAAATCCTTGAGAGGGAGGCCAGAACAACTGAGCATTTGGCATCTTCAAAAAAATGTTCAAGGCCTGGATGCAGGCAGGAATAATCTCATCTTCAGCACCCTTCTGGGTAAAGAGTGATTTTTGGCTCAGTGTGCTTTCACAAGGTAAGAGGAACATCCCTGTTTGTCTTGGGCTTGATCCTCTTCCAGTTCAGTCTGGGAGAGATTTATGAGATGTCTGACCTGATCCAACAGGCTTAACTACTCATGAAAGGTGAAATTTCAACTTTTTTCTCCTCCTTGGAAAGCACTGCTTGTCCACATGCTTTCACCTCTCTGTAGTGTACCAGTGGGAGCTGTTGGTCTGACTCCTGTTCAGCTAGTGGAAAATTAATCCAGTAAACAGTGGGTACTGAAAGACCTAGGGAAAGCCTCAGCAAGAAGGTATGGGACAACCAGATCAGAAATTGGATGCAGAGCAAAACCAGAAGCAACCCCTTTCTGCAAGGATTCATTTATCCCTTTTGAATACCCACTCTCATCAAAACAAAAACCTCTCTGGCTGTGTTCTAGCACAATGCTAAGGCATGTATCTAAACACATTGACAGTCGCTGGTCCGGAATTTAGCACTGTGGCCTGTGTGAAAGGTAAACTTGGTTAACTTCATCAAAACTAGTCCTCCTGGGAGAGTACCTTCAAAACCCATTCCTGTAACTACAGATTTTTTCAGTTTGCCCTTCAGAGGAGGTCTCCATTTGAGATTAAAACTAAATATATTTTAATTAAGCCAAATCACTGTGGTGCTATGACTCTCCAGGAGTCTCTTCTCTTCTGGCTTAAGTGCTGTAGTTATGATGTAGGGCCAACTTTTTTCATAGACAATTACGCAACTATCCCCCTCTTCTAGCAGGGATTTCTAAGAAGATAAGACTTGCATATATACTCTGAGTGTCCAACTTTATGCAATCCATGCAATCTTTAAACTGGTTGAGACCTCTGATACATATTAGATGAGGGAATCTCAAGTATAGAGAGTTCTTTTATGTCAGCCAGGTAGAGGAGAAGGCACTCTGATAAAGGGTATTCCCACCCCCACTTTCCTGGTGTGGGAAAAAAAGCTGTAATGTGAAATCACCATTCACTGAAGATATATCAAAGAAGCTACAGGAACACTCATCTAAATAATTTCATTGGTGGCAGAACAACTTGTGGGCTCAATCTTTGTGTCATCGAACGTGCTTTATGAACTTTTTGCGTTAAGTAGAGCCTTAGTTGTAAAAATAATTGGTCTCTTAGTAGCATTATCATAGGCTTTATGCAGGAAAAATATGCAGTGTGTTTGCCCACGTAGAATAATGTTTCATAATCACTGATTCTCTTCTGTCAGTGATGCTAATATTTAACCTCCTTCTGTTTTAAAGCTGGTTATCATTTGCTCCAGAAAGAGAATCAAGGTAGAGGAAAATGAACTTAACAGGGGCAAATGTCAAACTAGTGTATATCTACATGTAAAACAATTAGGTGGAACTGCAAAAATCAGGCCATGCAAATGATTGCAGCAGAGGGGCTAGAATTCTTTTGATCAAGTTGGTTAAACGCTCCAGTAATTCCGATCTTCTGTAAAGAAACTTCTCTGTATATCCAGGATAAAACAGGGATGGAGTTAGAGCTGTTGCATAGCACACTGTCTGCTCCTCTGAGGAAGAATGTTTACAGGGGGTGCAGTCCTGCTGGGACAAAAATCACTTTTACACCTGCCCCATATAATTCCCCAACAATTATAATCTTTGGTCAATTTGTCTACGAGACCGTCCAGCATGGCCTCCCCAAATGTTCAGATCTGGGCTGCCAGAAAGGAAGGGAGTTTACAGTGACAAAGAAAAAGGCAGCTCCTGCCCAAGAGCTGCTGAAAGAAAGCACTCTGTTAAGGCCTGAAGCCTGAGCACCTACACCACACAAGTACCTCCTGCTATGCGTAAGTGTGGCATCAGCTGAGGTATGAGCAATCCCATCCATGTAAGCCGAAATACAGTAAAAATATTAGACAGCATCAGCCAAGAGCCTCTTTAAAGACAGTCTTTATGTGTCTGTAACAGAATTGAGAGTCCCAACAGAAAGAATAATCCAAAGTCAAAAGCCACAGAAGACAGGTCTGAGAATATCACTTGGACAAAATGAGCCTAGCATCAAGAAATGCTGCCCTACATCATCTGAGTGGCAGTTTCTTTATCAGGCAAAAATTGTGTTTATTGCTAAAATTTAGTGAATACTAAGTTGCAGAAAAGAGATGTACTTACATCTAGCTCAGCTGGAGATGAATCCAGCATAAAAACTTAGTATACATCCAAATGTACATGTGAACTGTTAAATTACCATATTCTGTCAAGGTGGTGGATTCCCACTTATCAATCATCCAGTCTTTATTTATTCAAAGGCCACCCAGAGCCAGTGGCAGGATAATGGTTGTCCTCCTATGTTTGACTGATTCAAAGGGCAATATAAAGCTTAAGCAGCTTGAAGTTACTCTTGGACTTCATACAGCTTTAAGGCAGGAGCACGCCCAGTCAGTGATTGAGAGACTCACCATTTCTTCTTTCAGAAAAGCTCTCTTGGGGAAAGTCTGGGTCTGTTTGTACCTGCCCCCCTACAAATGCAAGGTATGAGTATATTCTGTGAGAGCCTTACTCAGTCCTACCATCATCACCCAGATCAGCACAAGTCTTGAAGAGAAGGACATCAGTGGGGGTTTTTGTTTTTTTTTTTATTGGCTGTATCACAAGAACTAACACAGCTGTCTGCTTCTCCAGATCAAGGTGTGCCTGACATTTTTAAGAACAACTAAAATTTCCCATTTTTTCCATTTATTTGATCAAAGCACTTAAAAATAGCTACAAAGTATACTATACCAAGTAGACATTCCTCCAATATATACCAGGCGTGAGCCACCAGAATGACAGATTTTGGAAATGCAATGGAATCTGTCCTGTGCCAACTCAAGAGTGTGTCTACGTACCTCATAAGTATTTGGTAGGGAAAGATGTGCTTGCTTCATCTTGCTTTTTCCACACCCTCCCCAAGACAAATTTTTCTTGCTTTCATTTCCTGCTTCTGCAGGACTACTCTCTGCCTGTCAAAATGCTGCACAATTTCCTACAAAACAGACATGCATCTTGGTCACTTGCTGCCTCAATCATCTTCATCTTATACTGCCTGCAGACCTGTCCCGAGGCATGAATAGGGCTTAGCTTCTGTCTGAAAAGACACCAGGAGTTGTCAACAAGCCTGTGGGACAGCAGAATGTTCTGTTTTGCTTAGTCTGTGGGAGGCTGGGGAGTGTATAAAAGGTAGGCATATGAAATTCAGAGGTTTGTTTATTATATAGATAAGAATCTGAACTGCCAAAGTTTAGTCTAATTTTAAAGCTCCTTATGCATTATGTAACTCTCCTCCTTTTCAGTAAAATGCAAAGTTACAATGCAAACCACTTCATTTCCAATATGTATAGTTTCATTCTTTTGAGGAACAGCAGGGCAGAATGTCCTCTTCAAAGCCTGGTTCATTTACTGAACCAGTTGCCACACTAATCTTCTGCTCAGTATTTGAGTGTATGTCTACTGGAAGTGAGTATACATTTTACCTCTTGATATTAATTTTCATCTCTGGTTTTACTCAAATTCCAGCAGGAGACAATTTTTAATTTCCTTCTTTTATAGGAGATTTGGGATGTTCTTATCAGTCTTAAAGAAAAGCAGGGTGGTAGCTCATGAAGAGGAAAGCCTATTCTTTGCCCCCCTAAAGGGGCTCCTCTCCCCAGGTCCATAGCGCATGACAAGGTCTTGCGCTTCATAGCTCATGGCCCTGAATCGTGTTCATGGTGGTTCTGACTCCTTATTGCACACCCATAATGTTAAGCTGCCTCTAAAATTCATCATCAAGCTTGAAATTTGAGCTGCTGGATTTAGACTGTTTTTAGAACATGCACATTTATCAGGTTTTCCTGGTTTTGCTAACTTACTGTTTTTGATAAAATCAACATATGTGTCCACATGTCTCATTTTAATACATGATGTAGGATTACACCAGTAACCCACAAGAGCAGAAGGAGCTGGGTAAAAGCTCTGAGGGGGCAATGAATCAAGAGTGAGAAGGCTTGGACCAGTTCTCTAGTCTCTTCCAGAAAATTACTGTCTGACCTTAGGGGAAACGTCACCTTTTCATTCCTCTGACTCCCTCCCTCATCTCTATTTTTTTCCCTTTTCTATTTAGACTTTCAAAGTGCAAAGGCAGAAGCACATGCCTACTATAGACAGTTCCAGTGTAAATGTTGATATACAGATTTAAAATAAGGAGACAAATATCCATCTGGAGGTCTCCTGTAGGTATTTGTCATCATGGTCCACTGCAATCTATGATAAGTGGATGGCTTTGCCAGATGAGGAGAGCCAGTGTGCTTGCCCAAACATCACCTGAATTTCTCAAACACCTGCAGAAAAGTGCCCTGAGATGGACATTTGCTCATGTGGCCTTCAGGACCTGGGATGACTTTTGATTTGCCTTGCTCCTGGGGAAGAGCTGGAGCTGCTTTGTGATGATGGGCACCTCTTTCTTCCCACTCTTAATGCACAGAGCATTAGCCCACTTACTGGTATCGTGTGTGGGTAATTCTGACTATTGATATATTTCTTCTTTCACTAATGTTATAAAATATCAAGCCATTCTCCTCCTCAAATCCAACTTGATTTTTCTTCTGAAGTTTCTGCTTATACAGGATTCTAGTTTCTCCTGTTTCACCTCCTTAAGAAAGGAAATGAGATGAAATTAGAGGCCACAACATGTCTGAAAGTATTTTGGAGCGAATTGATTAGCAAATTAAAATAAGTATTTCTTGCACCAATACGAAGCAAAGTAAGCGTTAGATCCAAATGAATTTGTATGAGGGGAGATTGCAAAGAAGGTTTTAGAAACAAACTTAGCTTCATTTGTGGAGTTACAGGACACACTTGTGGCTTTTATCAACATGATTTGCATTAAGATACAACTTAAGGCCCAGAAGACTCTTGAAAAATTGATATATTTAGTTGTGGGTGGGTGTGAATCCACTCCAACAGGATGGTTTAAAAAAAGTGCTATTCAAAAAACCCTTTTATTTAGAAAAATAAGGTGAGGGAGTAAATTGGCCTTTGCAGGATTTTTCTGTCTTTTCCCTCTGCCAGCTGACAAGAAGAGCTGTTCTTCAGCCCTTTTGGCCAGCGGATGCAGACCCAGCAAGTTGCTGCTGGAAGCTGTTGTTCCCTGCAATCCCAGCAGCTCGTGGTCTATTTTCAGTGAGCCGGTTTGCAAGACCTGTGGGAGGAATTAGCGTAGAGCACCTCTGTCCCCATCCTGAACTGCATTTTGAAACTTGCTCTTTTCGCAGCTGTGGTACTGTGACTTTCTTTGTCCAGGGGTTCAAGTCATAAAGCCCTGTCCAGGAGGAGAGGCTGGAGATGACGGTGGTGAAGGGTGCATATTCCCTAGGAGAGAAGACACAGCTGCTAGAGCCGTAGTGCCGCCCAAGCTCTTGTTTAGGTGAGCGGGGAAAAGGCTTTAATGACCACCGCGGAGGCTCTGGCACTGGTCAGCTGTTGGTGTGAGGGCAGCAGCCCCGACTTCAAGGGGCAAAGAGGAGAGAACAGGTTGAATTTTTTCCGCCTCCATGCCCGATGTGGGGTGAGCTGGGTTGTGTGCGGTGATGTCCCCGCGGGATCAGGCGGGGAGAGCCGGGATGCGGCGCGGGGAAGGACGGTGCTGGAGGAGCGGGCGGGCGGCCTGGGACAGCGCCGGGCGGGCGGCGGCGGCGGCAGCGCTGAGGGGCGGGCCGGGCCGGGCCGGCGGCGCTGCCGGGCGCCCGCCGCGGCGTGTGGGTGGCTCCAGGCGGCCGGTGCCCAGCGACAGGCGGCGAGGTGGGAGGAGGCTGGCGGGGCGGAGGAAGAGGAGGAGGAGGAGGAGGGAGCGCAGCGGTGCTGCGGGGCGTATCAGCCGGTGCTGGACTATGGTGCGGCTCGGCGGGGGCTGACACGCCGGCAGCCCGCCCGCCCGCCCGCCCTCCTTGCCGGCTGACAGGCACGTGTGGGATGTGAGACCTGCCCTCGCCGGGGGAGCATGAGCTGTGCCCAGGCCGGCATTGTCCAGGTACGCGGGGCTGCTGCCGCCCGGCCCCGGGTGAGGGTGGTGGGGCCGGGGCGGGGGCGGGTGGCGTCGGCTCCCGGCGGAGAAGTGCGAGGCGGGATGGAGCTGGTAGCGGCCTCGGCTCCGGGAAAGGCCCTTCCCGGGGCGGGCAGCCCCCGCCCGGCCGGCGGGATGCGGTGGCGGGTCGTGGGTGTGCGCTGTCACTGTGCCCGGCTGCGCGGTGCTGCCTTTGTGCCTCGGAGCTCCGTGCGGGATGGGACCCCCGGCCGTGCCCGGGAGCGCTGCCCGGGGCGGGGGGCGGCGGTGTGGCGGGGTCGCTCTCCGAGGAGCCCATCGGGCCCCGGTGGGTTACGGGCTGAGCCGTCGGCCTGTCGGCTGAATTCCACTAGCGAGCAAATAGTGTAGAATTGTGATGAGCGACGTGCCGGCAGGGATTGACATCATTTGGGGATGTGGATGCACGCAGGAGGTGATGAAGAGTCCCGTGCCGAATTTTTGGTGGTTATGTCCCTTCCTTGTAAAAGCAGAAGCCCCCAGTATTGGTTCTTGGCTCCCTGACAATGCAGCAAAATTTAAAGCACGAACTGCCTTTTTCCCCCCCTGCTCTGTTGCTGTAAACCAATCTTGTGACTTCATATTTTGGTTATTACCTTGTGTTATTATGTAACTGCATTTTTTTGTTAGCAATTAAATAAAATAACTTATAAGTATGTTAAGAACATTGCACTAGCCTGTAGCATTGTCAAATGCTGCGTTTCTCATTTTGCAGCCTGCATTGATAATGGGTTTGTACTGACACGGGCAGTACAATTCATTTTGTTCTCTCTTGCATCGTTTCCCGTGTGTTTCTCTGTAGTTGCAGAAGAAATTACTCGGCCTGGGTTTAGATTTTTGCATCCTGCTGTCCTGCTGTTTGGAGCTGCAGTAGTGCCTTTTTTTTTTTTTTTTTTTTTTTTATGCTGCACTCAGCAGAAGTGCGTAGTGAGACTGTACGACAGTCAGTCAGGCTGTGCTCCTGTCCCTGTGTTTACCAGCACCACTGTCGCGGTCCGTGGGGCACCGAGCCCTGTCCGAGCAGGGCAGCAATTAGGGGCAGGGTGCTGCTGTGCCAGTGGTGCCACATAGCAGGTGGTCAGCTGTGCCTTTCTGATTAGTGCTCATGTGAGGATTGCAGTTATTACAGTAATTCATTTTAGCTTGGGGATTCATTTCGAAAATTTGGATTTTCCACTAAGAAGGGATTATCATTTCTCTGTGTAGTATGTGTGTTTTGTGAAGAAGTGGAGTATGGTTTGTATCCTGGCTGCTCTCTCTGCTTCCCTTCTGTCTCTCTCTGAAGTGCACACCCAATTTGGACAACACAGGTGCAATGTTGATTTTCATGCTGGAAGCAGAAGTAGATGTAAAAGGCAGCACACGCTTAGTCAACCCACAACACTCATCCTGTCAATGCAGTCTCAGTCTAGTACAGGGGAAAAAGAGTATGTGTTCGTACAGGGGAAATGTGTGGTCCGTTTACTTGTTTGTTTCAGGAGGGTGAGCAGGGAGTTAGCTCAGAACAAAGAGTGGTTGGTCAGATGGCCAGCATTTGTGAGCAGCAAGCAGTATGTGAATTAAGGGTGGATGGCATGTTTTGTCACTTGTGTGATACTATTGCTGATGAGTTTCTGACTAATGTGACCTGAGATTTGGGCTCCTAAACTTTTAGTATCAGTCAGCTACTCATTTGAAACCAGAGCAGGCCAGAGCATGAACTGATCCACTCAGTGACTTTAGCAGGAACTATCAATATCTGAACGGGACGGTGATTTATTTGAAAGCAAACTGTGTACACATGCTCAGAACATCCCAAAGAATTGATCCCAAATCCATATGCTCAGTATTTTAAGTGCATTCTAATAAACAATATAGTACTTACTGTTTTCCAATAAATAACTGGCTAAGACTTGTTACTAAAGTGCATTTTTCAATGGCTTTGTGTTTCATGTACATGGCATGCGATCTAGCGTCCTTTGCCATTGTGGGATAATCCCTGTGAAGCTTTGTGGAGTTTTGCATGTGCTGTGTCTGATGCTAAGTAGCATTCATTCAAGGTAGTGCTAAATGCTTCTCCTTGTCTCCTTACAAACAAAACACTCTTCTTACAAACAATTCAGTGACTTGGAAAAATAGTGAGAGTGAAATTTTGCTTATTGGCTGCCTTTTGAAATAGTGCAAAAGATGCGGCCGTGGTATTGTGGGGAGGATTCAAGTTGTGAGAGTGATGGTGTTGAACAGTTGGTGTTGGGTCAGGAGCTGTTCTAACAGAGAGGATAGGTTGCCTGTGTTTTAAAGCTGTTGGATCTGCCTTGTGGATACAGGCATTACGATTTGCCCCTGTGGTTTCACCTCTGAAAGATGCTTATAAAAAATACCCAGCAAAACAATCTCCTCATTTCCACACTAGTTAAACATGTTGCAAAGTTCAAAGAGAACGGCTTTTAGTAATTAAAAAAACCAGTTATTCTAAAGTATCTTAGTTTGGGATGATAGATTTTGCCAGAGAACGTAGCTTGTCTTCACTATGACTTTTGATCTTTCTAAATATCTCTATGGTTCTATCTCTTTAACTATATAGTTTCCTCCAGAGTTAGGGGTACCCACAAGGCCTGGCTTCAGCATGTATAAATCATAGCCTTTGTGGGCCTCTAGAGACAGGGAGGAGAACTCAAGCTTTAAACAAGTGCTCTGGCTCACTCTCCCTGCTGTTCTGTGGAAGGGGTGCTTGCCAGTGTAAGCCGAAGTTATGCCTTTGTGAATACTGCCCCAAACAGCTCAGCTGGGTATCTGGATACACATGTGGCTTGCATGAGTGGATCATGCCTGCAGCTGCCACAGCCTTCCAGCAGATACAGCTATGAACCATGATTGCACTGGGAGTCACCATCACCTCAGATGCTCCCCTGCCTCCAGTGGCACCTGTGCTGCCGGGAATGTTGCTGTAGCGTTGGCCGTTTCCCTTAGATTGGCTTGCAGTAGCTGGAGGATGATCCTGCCCTGGGTTTGTGTATCTGCCTATTAGCAGGAAAAGGAATTGTGACGCCCCCTTTTCTTCAGGATGTCTGTTGTTTGTTTACGCTCAGCGGCTTTCTCGGTTTTGGCAATAAGGAGATGAGTCAGTTTTGCTTCTGTTTAAGGCTTTTTTTACCCATTTCTCCTGTAACATTTTATGTGCTGTTGTGATTCTGCAATGGCTGAATGGCAAATACTGCAGTCGTTTGGTTTAATTCCTTAGAAGTATATTTCTATTGGCTATTAGATATCATGACCATTAATTCTAATAAATTTTAAAACAGACTAGATCTTATGTACTTCCATATTTGTCCTAAAACACAGCAATACTTTGTTTTCTACTGGTAATCTCAGAAGAGTGGGGGTCGTGCAACTCAGGAAAAAAAAAGTGCAGCCAGTAGTGAAGGGCAAGATAAGATGCCACCTACTCTAGTTGATGTTTTCCAGCTGAGATTTGAGGCCAGCAAGATGCTTAGAATTAATTAAGAAGAAATGGCAAGGTTCTTTGATGCAAGAATCCCAGGGTCATTTTCCTTACAGTTAATGAATGGTGGCTAGGCAGCTGTATAATGGGCTTGTGAGTCAGTCTTGGCCTTTTTTGATCAGCTGTGTCTGGCTAGGGTATCCCGTCGTTAGCTCGGAAGTAGGAAGTTTAGGTTCTTCAGGCAGGGCTCCTTAGGAGGTGCTGGGACTGTCCCTTGGCAAGATGATGTCCTCAATCTCAGACGTTTGTGGAAAATGGACCAGAAAGACTGGTCCGAACTACAGGCGAAAAGGGCTGTTGTTCCAGGCAGCAGACTGCTGGGGGCAAGAGGCTGGCTGTGGACTGCTTCTGCTTTTGCAGCAGGGAGGAGTTGGGCTGAAGCGGGGCAGCAGCTGAGCCCGAAGCGGGGCTCCCTTGCTGCAGTACCTGTTGCAGCTCCCGTTTGCCCTCTCCCTCCAGTGCCGGCAGCAACAGAAACCACTGTCAGCTCCTCGGGACTCTCCTTCCCCCAGCTCTTCACTTAGAATCTCACCCTCCTTTTCCATGAGTTCAAACAGCCTTAGCTTGATCCCAGCTCCTCATCCTTTTGTCCAGAACACTGCTTATAATGCAGATAAACTGTGAGATGGCTTGGGGGCTGGGGTGGAGTGATTTGGGAAGTCGTTTCTTTTAGATCTTATAACAGGGGGAAACCCTGGTGCTTGTGTTTGAAATATCGAAGTCGGTGATCAGCGCCGTGTTCCCCAGGGAATCGCTGTGCTCCATTGTATTGCAAAGTTCTCTGAGGACGCAGCAGTGCAGGCAGCGTTCCCTTGCTGCAGAGCAGAAGGTCTGTGGGAGAGAGCGTGTGCACAGCAGTCAGGAAGCCTATTATTGAGACCTACGCTGAGGTTTCATTTATGCATGTAGCAAAACAGGCTCGCTCTTTCACACTTTCCAGATATTTTTATATTTCTATGCAGATGCTTGTAGAACACCAACATTTGTTTGGTTTCAAGCCTGAATTAAGATTCCCAACCAATGTCTGGAGGCAAAATCAAAAGGCAAGTATTTCTCCCAGAATTAAAATCCATTTAAATTTGAGAGCTGTTAACCCATTAAATAGCAGTGGAGTATAGAATATCTTTTGGACTGAATCACTTGTGTTTAAAATGGAACAGGCTCTAAAAATAAATGGCTAATTGCTTCAGTGTAGTCAATATGGAATTTAGAGATGACTGACAGAATGATTTGTCATCCATCTCCATAGCAGGAGTCATCTGGGAAGTCTGTGATGTTAAAAGCATTTGTTTCTATTACCACCTTTTAAGTAGTTCTGTTAATGAACTCTTGAACACCAGGACTGAAATATGTCTTGTGGTATAATTAATTTTTCCATTTCATAGGAAAACGTGTGCCATGTGCACCTTCAATTCCCAAATCAGGTTCATCAGGTCCTGAAATGTGTGGTTCAGCAGGCCTGGTTTTTTAAAGGAAGCAGGAGCATGCTGCACTTCTGGTGCCAACAAAATGGTTTCACACGTCTCTATGTAAAATTTAGGATGGCATCCTGCAGGCTGGGGAAGATCTGATGTTGTGCTACCCACTGTTTTCTTTTTACAGAGAGGAGGACTGGTTTGGAGTAACTCTCTGAAACATGTGTAAGCAGAAGAGGTGGAGCAGGAAATTGTCTGCTTTTCCCAAGTGAAGAAGGAAAGCAAGAAATGGGGGGAAATACTTGATGAGATGGTCAAACAAGTCATTCTTTGCTGTGTGCTGGTGAAATGCCTGAGTGCTGGTTGTACGGAGCAGAGATGGGTCAAGGAGCTGTTTGTTCTCTGGATCTTAGGAGTTGCCGTGACTTTTCTTCCTCCCCAAAACAAACTATCCTGCCAAAGTCTGTCTCTTTGGCAGAATATACACTACATGTTGTACAGACTTTGCTAAACTAGGTAAGAAGCAATGAAGTTGGGGATAATCCAGCTTTGCTTGTGAACTGCATGCCTGTTACGAGGCTCTTCCTGAACAGTTTGAACTGCAGTCCTTCCAGCTGGATTAAGTGACTCAGGTGTGTGGGGCTACCTGTCTGGGCACTCTTACAAGTGCTTGACAAACTAGGGGGATGAATGGGATCATGTGATGTCCCAGGCTGGGCAACTTGCTGCTTTTCTTTTGAAATCTGGGCCCTTTCAAGACTGATAGTGTCATTAAAGTAGGAGGTACTGTCTTATTCCAATGTCTTAATGCAGCCTCAGGAAAATTTAAATTTAGAATTTACATTTTAATGCAGAACATCCATCAAGTATTGGGTTATTTGTCATTTTTCTTTAAGGATGTGTTAAAAAAAGCTATGCGAGAGGCCCTAGGATTTTTGATTTAAAAAAAGATATATTCTTTTCTTCATTGAGGTATGTTTCATGTGGAACTGCATGGTTGCCTTAAAAAGACAAAGAAAATACTGGATTTACTCTCCAAAGCGGGATCTTGATTTAAGTAGCAAAGTTTAGTTGCCACATGCTTAACGTGAAAAGTGGGGCAAGCAGATGAAATATTTAATCTTGGAGTCAGATCACGCGTTTCCAAGATGATGCTGTTTGAGACTCATGAAATGCCCAGTAGCCATTAGGTTGTCTCTGTCCTTGGTTACAGGCCCATGAAAGCTGTGTAGAGATTAGGAGTAAGGTCTTTCCATGAACTCTTAAGTTGCCTAATTTGATTGCACCATGCTCTCAAGTGGTAGTCAATGTGAGGTCAATACAATGATTCAGAAACATTACATACATACCCTGAGTCACAGGCAAGACATGATGCTGAGATAAAGTGTTGCTGAGTTTGGTTTAAGAATGAGCAATGCTCCTTCTAAAGTTATTTTTGAACTTTTCTTGATGATGGGCAGTGCTGCAAGGCCTCTGGTGATTTTTAGGTTTTTTAATTTTTTTTTTTTTTACAGAATTGAGCGTCATAGGGAAGCTGGCTGTGTCCTGTGCCAGTGTGAAGCACTGATATTTTTTTTTCTCATTACTCAAGCAACAGGCTAAAGCAGAAACAGCCGTGGAAGTTACTACCCAGACCAGGTATTAAGGACTAATGAGCTGAACTGTATTTTCTCCTCCACTTCTTAGGCTAGAAAATTATTCCAGTAGAGAAACACATGGTCCTGTGCTAAAACTCCTTTCCGAAACTGAACACTTCAGTGGTTTATAAGAGTCAGGCTATCTGGTTTACCTTCCTTTTTGTTTCCACTTCTTAATGTTCCTTAAGGATTTTGCTCTGTGTGTGAAATTACCCATTTTTTATGTGAACAAAGCTCCCATTAAAGAATAAGATTTCTCACCAGACTGAAGGCAGCAGTTCTTATGTTGGTCAGGAGACTTCATCCTGGTTAGAACATTACCCACTCTTGAAATCTGTCTTTGCATTATTCTTTCATACTACTCAGAACTGTCACTCTCAAAGAATCCTCTTTGCAGATTTTCAAAGACTCCCTCTCTGCACATGTATTTTCATTCTCTTTGATAGTCTGTTCTCCCCTTCAACCTTCCTTCTACTCAAGAACCAAGTGATTACTATTCTTTGCATTGCAGTTTGTTACACAGGTAGTTTGGTCATGCAATTTCATGTTTCAGACAATTAAAAAATGTTTAATAACTCAGACTAATTCTCCATACCCAATAACGTGAGGTAGGCTAAAACCTTAGTATCTGTATTTGAGCTATTATGTTAGGGCATTTAATTAAAAACATGTATCACCTAATTGTGTCAGAGTTCTTAAAAATCGGTATCTTTTGCATGGTGCAGAAGAGGGCACTTGCTTATCATGAAGTGCTTTTGCTTAGGACAATTTACAAATTAGGTTTTACTGTTGCTGGGGAGGGAGTGAAAAAGTTTGGGATGTAGGAACAAAATCACAAACAAATTGCAGCAAAACTGTAGCAAATGTCTGGTAAAGTGTTCTGGGTGCCTCTGTGTGTTCAACTTCCCAGTTGAGTTACTGAAATTTGTCTAGAGGTGGATCCTACAGTAGGGTGGAAGCAGACAGCGTCTTCTAGAAGAGGGATCTAAGGAGCAGCTGCTTGACTTGCTTGCTGGAGCCACACTGTAATTTTTTTTTTGATGTGTCAGCTGTATTGTCTTATCCATCTTGGAAGATCATCAGAAGCCCAGGGAAGTTGCCGCGGAACTTCTAGAAAGGGGCAGGCTGCCCTCATGTCCCCTTTCCTTTCCATGTATGTCTGCCTGGACCTGTCTGCAAAGGTGACTTTTGAAGTTTGGAATAGGGGTAGTGGCTCAGGCCAGGCTCCCTGCAGGGGTGTTTCAACCCTGCACCATCACCATCTTTGAAAAAACCCCTAAAAAATGTCTAAGGCTTTGGGTGGAAATGAGTAACAACTTTCCAAAAGATAGTACAGAAAGAAGTTGCTTGATTACAGCAAAAGGATGATGTAGGGCTGCGGGGGAGAGGTTGTGTGTTTAAACCTCTGTTTGGAATGGGAATAGAAATCTTTCAGGTAGAGCCTCTGCTTCTGTAAAATATCTTGGTTGCCTAGTTCATATCAGAATGATTTTCTAATGGTTATAAAATGTGGATTTTGTGCACGTGTGTATGAATTATTTGTTGGTACAATATGATTCTGAGGTTTGGTCTCCAAGTTAAATATATGCCTGGTTTGACCTATTTTTTCCCAACCTAATTCTGCCAGTGCTGTGTGTGCACACGTGATGTTTCCTGCTGAGGGAGTCCCGCTGACCTTAGAGACAAGACACCTTAGAAAAGCTGATGCGTAAGTGGCGGTGGTGGTAGTGGTAGCAGGCTCAGGATTTGCATGAGATGGGCTGTCAAGCTGGCTGAGCAAGGGGAAGATGTGAAATAGGGTGTTTGAGGAGGAGTCTGATTTAACACCGTATTATCTGGCAGCTCAGGAAGGGTCACTGTGAATAATATGCTTGGCTGACTTGTGACCTTCTCGCAATAGGTCTGAGAGATGGACAGGACATCAATCTATTTGATGGCCTTCTAATAACTCACTGAAAACCCAGTTCATCTGCTTTAGCTACCTGGACCAAAAAGGATATAAATGCAGCATTGCTAATCCAAATAATCCTTGTGGGACCATGAGAGGGGACATCCACATGCTGAAATGAAAAGTGATAAGAGGGCCTTAAGCAAATGAAGATCTAAGCTGCTAAGTCTACACGGCATGTTGTGAGCTTACTAGCTTATATCCAGGACACTATAGCCATGTTTCGTGCAGTGCTGCACCAAAAAGAGAGGCATGACAGATTATCTTGAGTTGGCTGCGTGTGACTGGTTTATGTGCAGTGCTCTGCTGTCCCCAGGGTTTTTATTCCCAGTGTAATGAGGGCAAAAAGTAGCTTGCTGCATCTCTGCCCCCTCAGCATCATTGTGCCCTGGGTTAGGTGCAAAGTTGGTTAAGGGTGCCTGAAGGGAGGCAGGTCCTCAGAAGCAAGAGCTCCAGAACTGATGTGTTGGGTAAGGCCTGGTGCTCAGGGAGGAGCTGCCCTTCCCAGGAAGGGTGTTACTATTTCTCTTGTACCCGATCTAGATCAGACCTAGATCTGTGACTTCCCAGGAATGTGTCCTAACAGGCAGGGAGCTTCTCTAAGTGTGTGTGAGTATGGGACATGCTTTACACCCAGCTGGCCAAAGTCGTTATGTTCCACATGGAAGATTTGAGGATTCATGGAGCCAGAGAGCAAGAGGGAGCATAATTCTGTGTTAATGGGTAGAGGGGGAGTTTATGTGCCTTTGCCAAGAGCTGGTTCCCGTGTTTGATTTGCAGCATAGCACGTGGGTTGTCAG
This sequence comes from Monarcha castaneiventris obscurior, assembly GCA_026261815.1. NCBI lineage: Eukaryota > Metazoa > Chordata > Aves > Passeriformes > Monarchidae > Monarcha > Monarcha castaneiventris. The sequence continues at coordinate 50,090,075 of JAMPIT010000230.1, read as the reverse complement.
GACTGGTGTTTCTGAGACACACAGGAACAGAACACTAGGTTCCTGAATCCTGTTATGCTGAGAGCAGGACTGAGTAGCAGTGAGTACCATTTTCAACTTCAATGCCTAAATTTTGCGTAAGCCCCATTCTTTTGATCTGGCCCAGAATATCTGTGTTCAGTCTTAGTCTTCTGAACTGTTTTTATTCATGCCTCAGTGATGCATCCATTGGGAATTTGCATGTTCATTTGGCTTGTTTTATGCAGTAGTTTTTTCAGTGGAATCCTGGTAGCTAATGGTGAATATGAAAGCTTTCAAATACAAATTCCCATGTAATATGATACTGATATAATTCAGTCAGAGCTTTGATAAGCTGCAGATCATATGTGGTAACCAGTTCTTCAAGCATCAGAGGACCTTGGATCAGAAAGGACCTTGGATCTAGAAAGTTGTTGGGCTCACCTTTGAGTTTGAGTGAGAAGATTAAGGTGAGAGATTATTGAGAAATGCTTTCCAGGCAAAAACATTGTCTTTCCATAACCACTTTCCTTGATTCTCTGTTCATGGATTCTGATGGATGGTAGAATGGGAGTGAGACTTTGTAGCTGCAGGGGTCTCAGTTGGACTTAATGCGAACTGAGGATTTATCATTAGAGAAACATAGTTAAAACTGCAATTCATGATAAATGAAGAGAAAAAAGTTTGCTCCCTCTTGGAGCTTTTAGGGTTTTTTGTTTGTTTGTTTCCCCACACACACATTTTTTAAAGAAAGCAGGAGGTAAAAAACTTTTTCAGCCTAAGTCAGCAGGCAAAATCTGCATCTGCTGGAGGTAGCAAGTCTTCTGTGTAATGAACCATTTTTATGTAATTGCTGTGGAGGAAAAAAATAGTCCTGTTTTAGAGCAGAGAGGGCTGGCATTGAGAAGACTTTTTCAGAGACTGCTAACCAATTGTGATGTTCCTCCTCTTGCCACGGTTCACATTCCTGCAGTGCTCTCCTGCCAGGCTTACCCAGCTTCAGGTGTGGTTCAGGAGCTTGGACCAGCCCTTGGCAGCCCTGCTGAATGCTGAGTCACAGGGAAGAGATGGAGACACAAGTAGTACTCAGATCTGTGCAGCACTGGTGGATTATTTGCTGTAAACTTGAGACCCCCACAAATCACAAGCACATCATCAGTTGTTGATCAAGACTGGTGTTATAATTATGATGCTCATTTTCTGATAGATGGCTGCTTGGGTAAAGAGCTGAATTTGTCACCATGTGAGCTGCCCTGAGGCTACCAAGCCTCTTAAGCCCCCCCCCCAAAAAATTCCATGTATTTTTATTTGCATATACTTTTTGGGAATATATGTCATTTATGTGTAGACATTTAATCATCCTTGTTTTGTTGACTCTTTTCTTTGGAGTCTCTCAGTCCCAGTGAAGACAGGTGACCTGGCAGGAGCAAATCCAATGCACTGTGAACATACAGCATAATTATCTTCTTGAAGTAGTTCTGGAGCATGCATGTGTGGGAGGAGGGGAGGCATATTGAGTAGTGGAGCTGCATGAAAATTTGCCAGTGGAACAGTTTTCTGTCAAAAAAAATGCTGTTTTAAACAGAATCAAAATGTTCCTCATGAGAACGTGTTTGTACTGCAGCTGGCAACTGTTCAGAGGACCTGGAGCCCTGCAGCCTTGTTTAATGATCAGATCCAGTTGGGAGAGATCAGACATGGAGGTGTGGCAAGGTGGTGGTTGTTGTTATGCTTCAGCTGTAAAGAAAACTTCAAAATGCTTCGATTTCCCACAGTGCAGAGAATGAGACTTGACTTACTCTGCCATTTCTTAATACAGCCCTTTCTTAAAAATTATCTCCCATCTCCAGCTCACATCATTAAAGTGCTGTACTATTGTATTTACTTCATGGAAGCCTGGGGCCCATCTCACTGCTTACGCCAAGTTCATTTAAGTCACTGATCTTGCACTAGGGATGTATTTGGCCCATGATGCCTTAAAATAATTGTGGAAACATTCACTGCATATTTATGTGGGACAGAGACCACACAGATTTCTCAGTTTGCAGTTTTCTAACACTTGTGCATTGGAAAACAAAAACACAGCAGTGAGGGGAAACCCATCCCCCAAACATACACAGTTGCTTTTTGGCTTGACAAGATCACCTTGAACAGGATCCCTGCTCCCTTCTTAAATTCAATTCTCCCACTTTAGATTCAAACGTTATGCTAGCAAGTTTCTCCTTTTTCCCCTCCTGACACTGCTGGGAGCAATTTGTTTTCTTCTCATCTCTACTTCCTTCCACCTCACACACTTTTTTTACAGTTGTTGGAGTCTGTTTTGGGTTTCAAGCATCTGGTGCAAACTAAGCATAGTGCTGCTGTTTGGGCCCTCCTGGTTTCAGTGGTATTGGGACCTTCTTATTTTTGTTTGCAAAATATGTTTTGACACAATGGGGCTGTCTTAGGGTATAGCAAAGGCAAGCTCTCTCACCAGATTGTTCCAAAGTGGTCCTCATCAAGGAGACAAATGTCCCATTTTAGCTTCACTTCTCTTGGGGCAGTCAAACCAGTCATCAGCGCAACGGAGAGAAAAACGATGGCTTCAATTAACATCTTACCATTTTGTGGTCATTTGTCTTACTCCTTCAAAGACCTTCACTCTTTGCCTTGTGGGTTGCTCTGGTATGTTGAAGACCATCCTGCAGGTGTTTAGTCTGGCAAAACATGAATGTGGAAAATGCATTTTTTTAGTGTGAACACTTGACAGTGCATTTGTTTGACAGTTGAGCAGTTCCTTGTTCAGAGCGTGCTGCACAACAACAGCGGTTTGTCATCTCCTAAGTAAGATGAAGAAAGAGACAGTTAATGGATTTTTTTAATATCCTGAGATTATTTCTGATTCTGTTTAGTTAATAAATTTCTTGTGCTTGTTTCTTAGCACTTGTCTTGCATCTTGTATATACAATTACCTTTCAGTCTTCCCCTGGTCTGGCACCTCTTCTGCTGGATGGTGGATTGGAGGATATCTCTGCTGTGCCACTGGTTCCCTGGTCAAGATACTCTCATAGCAGGAGGCAGAACTAATCTTGAAGTGCTCTATTAGCTGGACAAAACTTGAAGGTGTCAAACTTTTTGTCTGTCAATGGATAAAGCAAAAATGAATTAGCAGAAGCTTTATCACTGTGCTTAGTCTTTTTCTAGGCTGAGTACGGATAGCCAAGTATATATGTGAAAAATATTTTGAAAAGTCCTTTCCCTTTCCTTAGAGGTGTTCTGCTGTCTGTGGACGAAAATGGGAGTCTTTCAGAGATCCTCATCATGCTCTGCCCCAAATACTTAGCCATTTTCAGTTTATTGACCCAAAATTTTCAGGTACTAAATGCTCTTCTAGCCGGGATGTGATCTCCCATAGGAATGTCAAATCTGCCATTCAATTATCTATTGCAACCTGCATTCTTCAGGCCTCACAGTTGTTTGGGTTTTTTTTTCTTTCTTAGCTTTTCTTATTTTTTTTTCTTAAAGGGCATTTTCTGTATTCCAGTCTGTGCCCATTGCCTCTGGTCCTATCACTGGTCACCACTGAGAAGAGCCCCTCTCAGTCTGCCTCACTCCATCCCACCAGCTCTTTATGCACATTGATAAGATCCCCTTTGAGCCTTTTCTTCTCCAGGCTAAATAATCCCAGTGCATCCTTCTGCTTCTCTAGCCACTCTTTTCTGCATGTTAGTCATTCCCTTGGGTCAGAACATGCATTTGTGTGCCTGCATGGAGAGCTGTGTCAGGGAAGTGACCCGGGTTGGAAGTAACCAGTTATTTTATGCTGTGTGCTTTTAACCCAGAATGAGGCCTGCTCAGCTGTTCCATGAAGGCTTATGGCAATGCAAGCAAACACCCAGCAAAGACTGGGAATAAGAAGTGGGAGGATGGTAAGGTGTTTCTCCTTGTGGAAGTGTCTGTTTATGTTGGCCTTAAGTGTTTGTGACAGTCGTCACCTGTGTGGACTGTGAACAGATGAGAAGGCCTAGGGGTAAAAATCTTTGGTCTAGACTTACTAAGGCAATGAAGATGGTGTTTTGCAGGGATTTTTGTCTGCTGTGAGAAAAACCATTTTTCTATATTATTGCTTTACCCTGACCCCAACCATTTGCTGCTCAGTAACTTTCTGAATTGTTTGTGTTTCTGTGGATTTAGTACCTTTCAACAGATATCTGCTCCATGAAATCTCCTCTTTGAACCTATCTACACTTTCATTGTTTTTGAAAATTAATTTCATAGTGTTGCATTAAGAACCACTTCGTTTAGGATTCTGTGAACCTGACTCCTACTCCTCTCTCCCCTCTCTCCCCTCTCTGCCCTCTCTCCCCTCTCTCGAGAGTGTGTGAACCTCTGTCATCTCTTCCCTCAGTTGTCTTTTGTCCTTCCCTGAATCTTCTCTTAATCTTCTCTTCTGCCTTCATCTTTGGTACCTGCATACCATCCTGCTCCTGATTTGTCACCATTATACTGTGCACTCCTATTTTTCGGATACTCCTTTCACATTAAATCCCAGACCAATTGTCTTCTAACTCCAACCCCATAATGTGCAGCTTTGCATCTTTTGTTTTAGCTCTGGGTGTCTTATGTGGTCCTGTTCCACTGCTATCTGATTTGGATGCAATCCAGTTTCTTGTATGTGACCCCCTTCTCTCCTTCGTCTCCTCTCACCACCAGTATTTTGTTGTAGTAGGGACTTAGTTGTAGTATTTGATTTTTTAATTTTTTTTTTTTTTTAATTAGACCAAATTCACTTCTGTTCTTGCATTATTGTGGAACATAATTTTCTCTTTGTCTTTGTTGCAAAAAATCTTTGTCCATGATTTAGAAATTTTTCTCCTTTTGTATGGTAATCTTAATGTCATCAGCTTTCTGCAAGTTAAAACTGTGCTATGAGGGCATTTTTCTCCTCTGTTTCATTTTATTTGAATCCCAGGTCAATTTCTTTTGTCTATTAATCTTATCTGCATGAATCTGGTAAATGCTGCTTATTCTTAAATACACATTCTTGTGCCCTCTGTCTCCTCTTTTGCTAGATAATTAACATTACTGAAGTACTTTCCTTTTGCAACAAAGTATGGTAACTCACTTCAAGCTGCTTCCTGTACTCATTGAGCCAGTGGTAAGAGACTGCCCAAGCGGTTTGTTACTTTGTTCCTTCAGATCCTTCCCTTTGCTGCTACAAAATGTCCATTGCAATAATATCGGTGAAATCCTGCTATGTGTTCATCTTGTCTGTATGAAGTTATTGGGGTTTGGGTTGGGTATTGGGGTACAGATGCTGGATGATTCACTGCTCAGTGCTGTACCTTGTATTTCACATAATTGTGTCTGATAGTGGCCATTTGTGAGACAGTTGCTTCTGATGTTTCTGACATTTTTTACTTTGCTGTATTAGTAGGTGAAATATTTAAATCTTCCAAAACGCAGAAGACCTCAATGAGTTCTGCTTGGGATTTTCATGCAGTTTGCTTATTGGGATCATTGTGTTTCTTAGAGGATACTAGGGTTTCCTGTTTATTTCAGTGGGTGTTCTGGGGATCTTTCTCCCCTTGCTGTATTAAATGTATCTCACCTTACTTTAGCTGTCTAGAATTGAGCACTTTTGTGCCAGTGGAATAACTGAGTTCTTAGTAGTGGGGAGAGGCGCTTGGGATGAACCATTCTGTATTTTAAGATAAGTTGTAATTTCCTGTGTCTCTCTCAATGAAGCCTCAATGCAAATTTAAGCAAAACAGCTAGAGCTGGATGATGTAAATCTCTACTATAGGGTTGTTTGTGTCAATACAAGACTGGAATTTCTGGTCAGTATTTCTGTAGTAGTTCATATTAGCATTTCCTTGAAGTGTATGTTGCTCACATCATTTGTGTCTGTCTTCCTGGAGAGTTTAGTTTTGCTTTAACAGAGGGGCTCGATGTCATCATGTTCAGTGGAAGGTGTCACAAGCAGTAATGGTTGATTCATAATCACCCGCACATAACTATGTAGAGCAATGTACTTTTGGAAAGTGCAAAGGGTAATCGCATATCCAGACAATAATTCTGTCTGTAAGTGTTGAAAACTCAGGAGTTGGACTCCCTGCCAGTGGAGGAATTTTCAAGGCTTTTGATGTGGAGACTTTCCTCTATGACATCAGGGTGCTTACAGGGTTCAAGACTTCCAGTACGTGCAGGTTGGAGATGTACTGCTGGAAAGGAAAGCTGAGATTTTTTTTTCCTTGACCCTGTGACTACAGATACTACAAATATTAGGAAAACCCTTGGTTTTTATTAGACTCACAAAAGTGCTGCTCTCACTAGAAGGCAGTTAGATTTGGGTGTCTTTCTGCCCAATTGCAAACAAATGCTAAAAGTTTGAGATCACAAGAAACTACAGGTTTTTCGTATTGATTTGGGGTGGTTTTGACTTGGCTATGCTTCACTTTTTCCTTTATATTCTCCTAAGCCTTGTTATGTGGCCTTTTAGATGTTGTTTATTTAACAAACATGAATGTTACCCACTTAAAAAGAAAAATCCTGTCATCTTCTCTGGGGGTTAATCAAGGGAGAAACTTTCTACCCCTTGAAAGCAGGGTGAGACTGTCTCTGTTCTGAAATATTAAATAATCAAAGGGAAATTATACTCTCTGATGATACCTCAGGGAAGATTTAATTAAGAAAATGAATTGCTTTAAGAGTGACCTGTTGTGGACTGCCAAAAAGCCAACAGACGAGGGAGACATTTGTTAGCAGTGTGTGCCCATTGGTAAGAACTTGTGCAGTGTACCAAGCCTGTGAGATATGAAGCACAACAAAATATCTGAAAGCAATGTTTAACTGTCTGATTGGTGAAGGTCAGCACTGGGGGGGGCACATCTAGGCTGTGAAGTGGCTCCCAGGTTCTGGGAATCAGGGCTGGTCATGGCACATGTGTCTGCTATGCCTCACTTAGACTACATACTAATGAGTTGCCTGCAGTTCAGAGATACCATTTCCAACCTTCCCTGGCTAAAAGGGAGCATGGCATCAGCCGTGCCAGCCTCTTGTGGAGTTGTACTTGGAGCACAGTGGGTAAGTCCACTGAGGCTTCAGCAGATTTCTCTTGCTTTAAATCAATGTGGTTAATTTTTCATGCTTGCTGGCCAGAAGCACTTTGGCGCTGGCTGAACCCTGGAGGTGCAAGGGCAGTGAACTGGTTGGCAGAAGGTCAGCTGAGGGGTGCAGACATATGTGGGATGGCAGATTTTAGGGAAGCAGCAAAAGGTCTGTCTCTTGGGCCAGGTCTACTAGAGGTATGAAAAGAAAGTGGCTCACTTCACCCCTTGGTGCTACCAGGTTTTGTAGAGCTCAGAGCCTGCATTGGGGAAGAGTGCATCCATGTTCTGCTCTTCCCTCTACAGGTGAGGATTGTCTCTGGATTCACAGATGAGGATTGAATTGGGAAGCTCTGGAAATAGCAAATTAACTGAGGAGGAGGGAATATAGGGAACTTAACACTTGATCCTTTACTCCCATAGGCAATGCTTTTGAAATACATTTGACTCATGGGGTCTTGAACAAACCAGGGGCTGACATTTAACAAGTAAAGGCTGCAAGGATGGGTCTGATGTCTGTAATAACACATGTGATTTTGTAAGTCAGCAGTCATCCCTCTGCCAGGGCTGAGCGGTTTCTCCTTTGCCCTGTGCACTGTCTGAATCCCCAGAGGTCTCTCTCAGCCTGCTCTCTGGCAATTACAGAGGCATTCCCTTGCTCTCACCATTAGCGTAATGGCTTGTGAGAACATCACTTATCCCTTTGCTCTTGAGTGACTACTGTTTCCATAATCTCTTTTGCATTAAACTAATGGATCACTTGTGTATGCAATTCTTCTCCCCTTCCTCATATGGTGAGCAGAGTACCTGTCATTGCTTTTGCCCCATTTGTCATTTATTGCAGATGAAAATACAAAGAGAATTTGACAAGAAATTGGAGCAACTGTCATATCTTGTTGTGTCTTACTAAAAGTATGCAAATAATAGAAAATGCCAGCTGAAAAAAGAAATACATTGCCATATTCAATTATTCCACTGCTATGTGTAATTCTTCAGTTGCAAGAAAGCAGATTCTCATCGCAAGCAGTCATTATACCTGCATTTTATTTATTTATCTTTCAGTTAGAAGTGATGTTTAAAGTAGCTACTTGATAAAATGGAGTAGTGACCATTTCCAAGCCATCCCTTACGGAAGAGGAAGAAAAATTTTGTTTACAGATACAGTACCTCTTCCACTGTCTTTTATTTCAAAGTAACAACAATTTTAAAGATCTGCTTCATTTTCCCTGCTTTTACAACATCACACCTGTATTGCTCTCTTAATTGTTAGGAAGTTTTTCATAATGTCTAAGCTGACTCTTGCTGTGGTGTAATCAGTCCCACCCACTGTGGGCCCAAGAAAAAATATTCTTTCTTCTTCACAGAAGCATCTTAAATACTGAGCAGTGTCACTTGCACTGTTCTTCCCACTGCATCTTCCATCTTTTTTCCACATTTTTGCTAGCTAGTCCCAGTTATATGTATATCTTTATGGGTTGTGTTTTCCTGAATTTTGCTGTTTCCAGTGGCTCTTTGGACCTGCTCCAGTTGGCTCATTTTTTTCTTCAAATGCAGCACCGAGGCAAGGATGTAGCACTGGAGCTGAAGCTTTGCTGATGCCCAGTAGAGTGGAAGGACAAGTCCATGTGCTCTGTGGGGCACAGTCGTGTTTATCTGCTCCAGCCTGCTTGTTTGCCTTGTGCTCAATAGCTTGACTCTGACTCCTGTTCAGATTGTCATCCCCTCCTACCAATGGATTCTCTCTGAGTACTCTTACCTGATGTGCTGGCTTTGGCTGGGGTGGAGTTAATTTTCTTCACAGTAGCTGGTGTGGGGCTGTATTTTGGATTTTTGCTGAAAACAGTGTTGATAATATAGAGATGTTTTAGCTACTGCTGAGTGGGGCCTGCACAGCCTCAAGGCCTTTTCTGCTTCTTGTACCACCCCTGCAGTGGGGATGCTGGATGTGCACAAGGAGTTGGGAAGGGACATAGCCAGGACAGCTGACCCCAGCTGAGTACAGGAATATCCCAGATGATATGGCATCATGCTCAGTATGTAAAGCTGGGGAAAGAAGAAGGAATGGGTGGATTTTCAGAGTGATGGTGTTTGTCTTCCCAAGTAACTCTTCCACCTGATGGGGCTGGCCCTGCTCTCCTGGAGATGGCTGAACACCAGCATGCCCATGGGAAACAGTGAATTAATTTCCTTGTTTGGCTTGTGAGTGCAGCTGCTGCTTTCTCTATTAAACTTGTCATTTCAATGCACGAGTTTTCTAGCCTTTACTCTTCTGATTCTCTGCCCGATCCCACTCTGGGGGGAGTGATGGAGTGGCTGCACAGGGCTTGGTTGCCAGCTGGGGCTAAGTTCTCCTTACTGTATTTATGCACTGTGTACAGCTGTGTTTCATTCCTGGTTTTTCCAATTGCTCCACTTTGCCCCAACAATACTGGATTTGAATCCTGTCCTTCACACTTCTGGTCTTTCTTTGTTCCATTTGGTGTACAGACTTAATAAGTTGACTCTTTCTTGTCACTTAGAGATGTAGCAGGACTAGCCCATGGAATTTGTCCAGGTCTGTACTAATCATTCATGTAGAACCAGTGATAACTGGTAGATCCAGCGTGAATGAACTTTATCTAGATCATTTTCCAAATCTTCTTGAAAAAATGTTTTAAAAATAATTTTTAAAAAATGTGAAAGTATATAAAAAACTTTAAATACAGTCAAGGTATAAAGTATTTGTGCTTTTTCCTGAGCTGCAAAAACTGTTACTTTGTTGCATAAGAAAATTAAATTAGTTTGAGGTGTTTTTTCTTGGTGAATCTGTTTCTTGTTAATTCCTGTAACCAGTATCTTGATGCTGCTTTTGGATTTGTCCCACTCAAAGAGCTCTTGGGATCTCTCGTCAGAGTAAATGCCTGCAAGAGGGATTGTAGTCCAGACTTACTCTTCTTTGTCTAGACTTTGCAGTCTCTGAGGCAGGCTGCATAAATTCAATGTCAAGGGAATAAAAAAATCAGATGTGCTTTTATTTTCCTCTCCCTGGGGACTATTGCAAGATCCAGAAAGTTAATAAACTGGCCAGGTGCACAGTGTGCCAGCTGGTCCTAAGATCTGTGCAGCAGTTGCCAGCTATAAAGAGTATTTGGTATCATTACTTGGAATATTTTCTGTATCATTTAGATTGTACCCAAGTAGAATAAACACTCCAGATGAACAGAATCTCCTTTTCCCCTGATACCTTATGCATTTGTAGCCAAATAACAGAATCACTGGAGGTCATCTATTCCAACCTTCCTGCCTAGGCAGGGTCCCCTAGAGTATGTTACTCTGGGTTGTGTCCAGACAGCTTTTGAATATCTCCAGGGAAGGAGACTCCACAACCTCTCTGGGCAATCTGTTCTAGTGCTCAGTCACTCACACAGTGAAGTTGTTCCTCATGTTCAGGTGGAATTTCCTGTACATTAGTTTCTGCCTGTTGTCTCTTGTCCTGTTGCTTGGCCAGAAGAGTCTGGCCCCATTCTCTTGACACCCTCCCTTCAGATACTTACAGACACTGATAAAGTTCCCTCTCAGTTGTCTCTTCTCAAGGCTGAACTGGCCCAGCTTCCTCAACCTGTCCTCAAAAATGAAGGAGCCTTTCCCCAAATGCATTAGATAGGAAGAAAGTGGGATCCAATATATAGCATAAACTTTGATTGATTCATGGTATGCTTAAGCATATGAAATTACTGTAGGTTTATGATCTGTTTTTTCACATATTGTGTGTGTGGGGGAAAAAGTCTTCAGGGATGAGAAGGTTACAGTGTTTTCTAGGTAACTGTTCATAGTAAGAAAGTAGGTGTGTGAGAAAGAAACAGAATTTAACTTGTAGCATCTCAGTGAGTAAGGTGTCTTAGTACAGATGTTTTGCAGGGCTTCTGCCTATCCCAATCAAGCTGGATGTTAGATCCCAGCTGTTTTCAGAGAGCAGGAGCAGTGTAAGATATTAATCCATTTTCAAGGTGTATTTTTAAAAGACTTTATGTGGGCTGAATCTATGAATCTTAAAATTTATTCTCATCTAAAATACTATATTTACTGAATGTCATTCCATCTAAAAGACACATTATTTACTAAAAATTAATTTATCACTGTGTAGTTGTGGAAGGCTTCTACCAGTCTTCCTCCTTGTTTTGCACAGAGCAGCTTCGCTGCCATATTCAGTTTGTTTCTTGCTGGCACTCTGAAAATAGCGTTACATGCCTCACCACTTGATTTGTCAGATATGGGGCAGGTTTCTGCCTGCATGCTAACACTAAGTATAGAAGTATACTAGTTTTCTAGTAGATACCTAGTTTTGTGAAAAGCACGTTGAAATACCTTCCGCATGTAAGAAAACGTGATCCTCTTAAGATTTTAGAGGAGGGTGTCCTGTGTGGAGTTATAGCAGGATGAGTTTTGGGCATTTTGATATCTGTAATGATTTTCTCAGACAAATCCTTTGGACTGATGGATCTGCAAAGTTTTCCTTGCTGTAAAGCTTTTATCAATAGTTTAGTTTTGTTTTTTTTTCCTGAAGTCCATCAGCATGGGGAAGAAGACATGTTTGTTCATGATTTTAGTGCTCATTTCCCCTTCTTTCACAGAAAATGACTGGTTGAATTTTAAATTCATAGTCTTAGTTTGTACTCAAAATGCATTTATGGGTTACCAACATCATTATGTTTCTGTGTTATAAAATCTGCAAATCCTCAATGCTTGGTGCAGAGACATCAAGTGTGGAGAACTGATATAATTTGGAGATGCAATGTATCTTGCATAAAGCATATAGATATTTTATTTGTCAAGATCTAGCATTAACTCACGAAGGGGTTGCTCTTCATGGTGGGTCTTTGAACATTAATTTATATGTTTCCTTATTCTGAGAGTTTATTACCAGTAATTGAAGTAGCTTCATGAACCAGGCGAACTTACTTAGTCCCTGATCTGGCAAAGATTTAGAGATATCTTTAATTTCAAAGCAGGATGACTGTGCACACTGATTAGAGAAACTCTGCTTAAAATTTGTTTGAATGGGCTAAAGCAGAGTTTGGGTCAATTGGGTTTTGCTCAGGGAGCCTGAATGCTTAGGATTTGGCTACTGGGAGGATTTAAGATACCTCATAACCTTTAAGTAATTTACTGGTGACTTTTAGTTATAACTTCTTCTTTTCATTTAAAAAATCCAAAAAGAACAAGTATTGAAGTTTTAAAGTGTAGGGAAATGAATGCAAGATTTTGTACCTACCATTCACTTTAAAAAAATGTCCAGATGTTTTTTTTTACTTATTTTCTTTAGAATGGACTTTGGTTTCTTAATCTCCTCTAGGTCTTAATCTATATATGTGTTTCATGAATCATTGATTAATTTATCTTATTAAAAGACATGCATTTTATGAAGCTTCTGCAGTTACTAATTTTTTCCTTCCTTCTGTGCTTCTTGAAAATACTTGACTTGGGAAAATTCTTGAGCAAGGTTTTTTGGTATCTAGATAGTTTAAAAATGAATCTTAGACTTTGTACATATGTTGTTCAACACTTTGAAGCCCTGAACTATGCGGGTTCTGAGAACACTGTTAAAAAAGTGGCATCTCAGAAAACATTGTGTGAAGTATTAGTTAATGTTGATGGTTTAAAAGTGACCTTGATTTTTGTCACTTCTCTTGTTAGGTTTGCTAATATTTCAAAACACTTGTTTTTTCAAGGAAGGATTTCTCCTCCTTGCCTTCTCTTCCTCTTTTCTTGAATCTGCGGTGAAGATGTGAAGCTGGATTTGACATGATCTCCATGGCAGCACACATTAGTTTCCATGGCAACACATTTCACAAACAGCTCTACAACTTTACTACAGTGTCAAACAAAAGAAGAAGCCCGACTGTTGGAGCAGGCTGTGATCAAGGTTAAATTTAAAAAGAGGGGAAAGGGAGGAAACAGTGGAAGAGGCTGGGTGAGATAATGACTTCTTCCAGTTTGTCCTTTTAAAAATTTTGCTCCAGGATAAGCACAACATTTAAAATAACCCCCTGAATTCTCCAGTCCATAATTACCATGCTATCCAGCTGCATTCCCTCACATGAGTAGGTAAGTGATGGGCTGTCACAAGTCTTTTGTCCCAAGATACTTCTTTAGCCTGGTTTCAGAAGGAAATGAGGCTTACAGATTAACAATCCTCAGATCCAGTTGTCTCTTTGTCTCTCTCCTATTGGTACCTCATAGCTTTTGCCCCCATTGATCAGATTATTTGAATCTGACAGAGGGGTCAAAGTTGAGGAGGTAATTAAGTTCCTCTAGGTGTTGTGAAAAGCTGCTCCCTGTTCAGTCCCTGGAAGGAGGCTTTGTGCACTGAGAATTGAAGAATTGCAGGCATCTAAGCTAGATGGATTTAATAAACAATGTATAAAGAGTCTTTTGATGGTCTGAAGTCAGGAACAGGTTTAAGCACATGTTTAGTGTCTGTTTTTTTCATGAGATGCTTTTCTAAACCTTGGAGACAGGATACTATGAGGCTGATTCTCTTAGAAACAGTTAAGGTCACTTCTCTTTCAGGGTACTGGGAAGGCACGAGGGAAAATATGGAAGGGACTGCAAGGTGTGAAAGCAGCTTTCAGTTTTACTTTTATTTCAGACTGAATATAATCCATTCTTCAGGTTTGCACAATGCAGGCAATAGGCTTGTTGCATTGTGTTTGTGTCAGGAACCTAAACTACTGCTGGCAACCAAATGTGAAAATAGAAGCTTGAGTTGGGTGTCAGAGGACTTGTACTGAGAGGGTTTGGGAGAGTGGGCAAGGATATATTGGTATTCTCAGGGGTCTGCTCCATTGTTTGGGCTGTGCACATCTCCCATTTCTGAGAGATGCAGTTCCATGTGCATGAGAGAGATTGCATTTATGTCATTGGAAAGGTGGTGGTGTTTTAGTAGAATCTATTTTTCAGCTGTGTTAGAGATGATGTTAAAAAAAAAGAAAAGAATGCAAAAATAGCTCAAAGATTTATATTGACCCTGGTTTAGAAATGCAAGGCTACCACATTATTCTTGTCACTTCAGAGTGGTTCCCATCAAACTTAGTATGGCGTGCTATCGTGCATGCAAGCTTTTATGGGAAGATGGGTTTTTATTTTCTGGTTTTTATTTAAAAACATTATAGAGGTGACTATACAGGGCTAAATGCAGGAGGGAATTCATAAGTATCAAAGATATCTTTTGATTAAAAGAAATACACATAGCTCACACTGCATTGCTGCAGTTGATGGTGTGGCAGGTGGAAGGCAGCGTTAGTCTGGGGACTTGCCAGGGTAGAGGCAGGTTCTGGAGTCATGGCTTCAGGCTGGGGACATTGCCCTGCTTGGGGAATAGGATCCAGCTCCAGAGAGTCCTAGAAGACTGGATGTTTTAATACGTTACTGTTCAAAGTTGACTTACCCACTGCAGACTTCTGTTTACCATACAAAATATTCAAGTGGTTTTTTTCAGAAGGAAAGGAAAACAGTTGTCTCATAGAATTGGGTTTTTTTCTGCTGACTCTTGGAATTTATCCTGGTGGAAATGGTCTGTTGAACAGAGTTGAATGAAATAGTCAAAGATGTACATAGTGATGACTTATTGCCTACTTTTCCATTTTAGCTGATTACTATTGTTTTAAAGTGACTAGAGAATTTTTTAAGGATCTTGGTTTCCATAAATCTCCTCAGAAGCTAGTTCTTAGGGGCCTTCGTGTTTTGAAAGTTTTAGTCCTTTGAAGTTTCTGGTGAAACAAAAATGCGTGCAAAGGCTACCTGTATTGAAAGGCTTGCTTATAGCAGTGTTAGCTCTATAACCAGCCGATGCTATACTTCTGTTTTTGATTACTACTAACCTTCCAAAATATCAACATTGATTTTTATTCTTTTTCTGTAGCTCATGTGCCATCTCAAAGTATTTGGGAGTGTTGATTGGAAAATCCAGACAATCTTATATTTAACACTCTTTTGTGGTGTTTATGTTGTGCCCTGCTTAGACATCCCAGGGGGCTTAGTCCTTTCCACACTGAACCCAGAGAATCCATCTTTGGTTGATTCCTTCTTAGTTTTCAGCCTCCTTCCTTGTCCTTAACATTTGCCATACCCAGTCAGTAATTCTCAAGCTTGAATTAGATGTGCAGTGTTGGTCAAGGTCATCCATCCATCTAAAGAGTCTTAGCTGCTTTCCTGTCCCAATGAAGAGCAGCTTCTCCAGCTGTTGTCTTCCATGTTTTTAAGCCCCTATTCAAAGACCTCTGATGCAGGAAAGGTTCAGCGAGGCAGGACAACCTAGGCTCATATCTGCTGGTTTTTGGTATATTTGAGCAGGAGAGGATGGATGTGGAATGTTTGCCAGTATTATGATTTCAATGCGTACTTCCAATACCTTTCTGTAAACTGGGGTAATGTGTTTCTTTCCTCTGGTTGTCTTCAGTGTTAAAATTGCAATGTGGGCTCACTGCTGGAGGAACTACCAACATACCCATCTGAATAAAAGCTGTGAATCTTGTTCCATGGGTTATAAAAATAAACTTGTTTCATTGAGCTTTCATGTATCAAGAGATTTGCAAATGTAAAAATGCAATATAAAGGGAAGGGATTTTGAATAATTCCTTAATCTGGTTTTCAGTGGTCAGGATGTTCAGCTGCATTTTTTGTCTTCTCCCTAATCACTTTCATATTAAAGATTAATTGCATATCATAGAGAATCCTTGATTAAGCCAATGAAAAGTGAGAGCATAGATCTGTTCATTAGAGGCAGTGTGAGGAATAATAATGAGCAACTGCCAGGCTTCCTTGTCTGCCTTACAATAGACGCATAGAGGACATGAATTTCTGTGATGCTTCATTTGCTGTTATTAAACAAAAATAATTTACAATTTTACCAAGAAGCTTCCTTATTAGCAAAACAGAATAAATTACTGTGCTCCATACACCTTCTGGGGTGTAAGTTTAACAGGAAAAGGAGTTAATATTTTCCGAGCGTGTTTTGCCTCTTACTCCAGGAGAATCCAACACGGTGATTTATGAAAGTGTTTTGATTTTAGGCTTTGCCATTTTGACTAGGACTTTCTCTTCAGCTACATGCCTGTACCCCTTTGCAATGGGTTGTTTGGGGTTTTTTTGCCCTAAGTTCTGGGATACTGCACGTGATGCACGTACCACACCTGTAAAGCTGCAGAAATTGCTCCCCATTGCATGAGAACATAAATGTGTGTATGACTTTGCCCCCAAGTGAACAAATATGTTAATAGAGAGTCGTCTCTGCTGTCCTCTCTAGATAAGGAATGTCAAAAGAATAGGATGTAACAAGGGCAGTGTCAGGACATATGGCAACAGTGTGGACTATACATGCTAAAATTAAATTAGAGTCACTTTATAATACCAAATGAAGCAGTTTGAGAATGAGACTTGTGAGACAAAATTATCATTGAAGGCACACCTTTGTTTATAACAGGTGCTAGTACTGTAGCTGTTAAGATTCCCGTTCAGCAGCAGCTTGTGGCTTTTTTTACTGGGAGGGAATGGTTTTTTCCTACTAGTACACTGAATGAATTTGTCCTGAATCTGTGAGCAAGCATCAGGAGGCTGTAGTCATACACAGCATTGTTCATCACCTGTAGCAGTGATTCTGAAACTTCTTGGAAATAGATGACTGTCAAACCTGAATTTCTCGTGGACCATTTTCGATTCTTCTCAGATTTTTAGACTATGAGTGAATTAAGCCAGTCTCATCCTCCTGCTGCCCGTCACTGTAGAAATGTAGTTTGGGGACCACTAGCAAAGTGTCATCTTAATCTTGAGTGAACTACAAAATAAAAGGCCTCTGGGTTGGCTTTTCTATTCCAATGGATTTGTTTTTTTCCTGCCTAAGGCTTAGAGTTTCAACAAGTAGAACAGAAATGTCTGATACTGAAAAGACAGCTGAGTTACTCCTCCTTCAAAGGCCTATACAATCAAGTCACTGCAGCGTGGGAAGTCTTGTCCCGAGATTCATCTGATGCCAATTCTGCACGCCTGCCCAATTATGAGCCCTAGACTCAATTGTTTTGCATATGTTGTAGGCAGGATAATTAGTTATGTGTCAGAATATATGATGGTGGTCAGGTGCTACGAAATATTCACAGAGTTGGAGTCCTTCACTTATATGTTAGGTGGGCAGCAAAGCTAAATTTGTGATTGAGACGATGAATTATCCCTAGGAAATAAGTAGCAACTGCCACAGCAGTTCCAGACCTCTGGAAACAGGGCTGTTTCATGATTCAGGAGAGATGTGATCGTTGGTGATGAGACAATGCACTTGCTTTCTTTGGTTCTCAAACAGCTTGCTACTCAACAGGTTACTGAGTTATCTGTGTTAACTTACCTTCTTTTGCTATCATTGGACCTTATAGATCCCTTTTTAATGCTTTTATTTTTCTGCTTCTCCTTCCTGCCTTTTTGAACTAACACAAGTAGTTACACCAAAGGGAATAGCTAACCTATTTAACTTGAATTTCTCATGAAGCCTCATATTCTCATGAAGGCAGCATATTCTAATCTCCTTCATCTTCCAGAACGTCTGCACTATATTGAAAAACATTATGGAAAATGAACCTCAGTCTTGGTAAAAACTTAAACACAGATGTTGGCAATAATAAACTTTCCAATTTAATTTATCTCTACTGAAAAATTTTAATCAAATTGAATTGTGTGTATGGCACAAGACAAGTTGGTACAGGCCTTGTGTGTATGTGTATTTAATTGAAATGTGTGGTTTTAGGTTTAGATTTTTGTGATATAGACCAAAGAGATCCCTTGAATTTTAAAGTTTGCTTCCTTTTTTATTCACTAACAGTGGTGGGTCCCAAAACATGTTGGATTTACTTCATTTGCTTTCTGAAGGTTTCTAAAATAGGTACTGTGATTGTCACTTCATAAATTTTTTGCCAATACAGCCTTAAAGGCATTGTTGTTCTTAACCAGTGATGGAATCTCTGAACAGTGATATTGTGTAGAGAAGGTTTTGAAAGTATGGGAAAATTCAGTGTTGAGAGATGACAGCCAGGGAACTCAGTTGGTGATTAAGGTTTTGTACACTATATTGCCTCAGCAGAAACTGGTTTGTGAAGATACAAGAGTTAGGTCCTGTCTGACTCTTCCAGGTGCTGTTGGCAAGGACAGTGGCATACTTGGTGCTGCAGAAGTCCTGAGGAAATGGCACATGCTCAGGTGGTGAAACTGCTCAAAATCCTGCCCACCACAGCAGATACAGGTCTGGTAGTACTGAGCAATGTGAAGTGTGCCCTTCAGTCTTGTAGCTGGAGGTGGTGGTGTATTTCATTTATGTTCTGCTGCTGTGGGGTTTTGGGTATCCTCTGTGCCCTAAGTTAACTAAAAAGATAAAGAAAAACCTCAAGTAACTAAATCCCTGCAGGCAATCCCAAAGACTGATACATCAGTGTAAAATGAGTAAATGGTGCAGGAGCTTGCCTGGGTGTTGCAGGGGTTTGAGTTGTTCAAACCCCATTTACAGCAGTACGAGAAGAACTGCAGAGGTATAGCCACTGTGTATATTCTGTACTGGTTTCATCGGAGGAGCTCAAGGAATTAGATACATTTATTTTTTATGAGTCTGTTTTCATTTTACTGCAGAAAAAAAAAATAAAATGAGGCTTTGATGGGTGGAGAGGTGAATCTGGTCATCTTCTGGTCTAGAAAACTTCCACCATTCTTTGACTGTGCATGGCAGATAATATAATTCTGTGAAAGGTTGAATTTTACACAGCTCTTTGCGTGAGAAGGGATGAATAGGCTTGGAAAGAGGTGGGAAAGGACTGGATAGCCCTTCTTAATGTGGGTTTTCTGCTGTTTTCAGAAAATCGTCTGCATGGTAGAGATTATTTCAGCTGCTGTACCTTGCTGTAGCTTTGTGCACTGCTGCTCATGCTCTTAAACTAATGGGTTGTTTTCCACTCATATTCTTGCCTTTTCTGTTTCCCTGGGTAAGGCTTTGGGCAGGTTCTGAGGCAGAGTTTCTGATCATGAGCTGAAATTTGCCACAGGAAATTTGGAGGATCTAAGTAGTTTTCTGACTTCTTGTCCTGTACAGAAAGCCTGGGGCCACTGCTCCTGTCTTCCTCAAATGAGCTCTGGACTCATTCCCCCCATTCTTCAAGGAAAACATGTTTAACATTAACCAGTGAAACTGGATTTATTATTGTTTATACAACCTAGACCATATTCTGTTTTCCTTGACTTGCCCATGATGTTATGCTAGAGTGAGGCATTATAGTAGCATCTACTGTTTATTTTCTTGAGTTTCTTTCCCTTGGACCAGCCCAGAACATACAGCTTGTTTTGTTTTGTTCAGGCTATCCACATCTAATGAAAATCTGAATTCATTCTACCTTTTAGTGTTTGACAGTGATTTCTTTTTTAGCCACGGGAATGCACAATGAGAGCTTTTCTCTATGACTGAAAACGTAACAGAGTTTTCACAGGTACACACTGCAACATGGCCAGAGCAGGAGGACAGTCCTTTCTGGAGGGCACCAAACATGACTCTCTCCACCCCCTTGTTCAGATTCTCATTCTATTCACTCAAAAAAGGTGTAAGAGACCATTTCAAAATTAAAGAGAGATGAGAGATAACAAATGACAGGGAGGCAAAATAAGGGAAGAGGTTAGCAAGGTTGTATAGATTATCTGCATGCAATCATTAATTTAGGAGTAAAGATACAGAATTTTCATTTGAGTTTATTTTTCAGAAAATTTTGTAGCTCTTAACATATTCTTCAAGGAGATTTCTGGAGGGCAGGGGGAATACTGTTATTTCTGACCTGCTTTAGTTTGCTTCATCCAGGTCAAAACATTTTGACCTCAGCCTTAAGCAGAGCCTGTTTTATTGTGTATGTTTCTTGGGCATATTGCTTATATGGTACCCTATGGAGAACAGAAAATAGAACCTTTTGCATTTAAGGAAATCAACAAATCCAGAAATTTGCATCAGTTAGTTGTAAAAGAGCTTACTGATGTGTTGTGCAGGCCACTAATACAAGTTATATTATGTATTGGAGCCCTGGAGAGGTTCAGGAAAACTACAGAAGGGATCTGTTTTGTAGATATTGAAGAAGGGGGAATGGTACAACCCAGCTACTTGTTTGTCCATTACCTGTTATTTATGCCAAGGAGAAATTATGGGATGTGATTTATGCATCTTAAGGAAGGGTAGCATAAGGAAAGCTAGCCCATGTGGGATTTGATGCTTACAAAAAAATTAATGTCAAATTGGGCTTTGTTTGTTGTTAAGAAAAGTTACGCAATTGATTTAATACACCAAGACTACTGTGAGGCATTTCTCTTGCTGCTGTACAACATTTTGATTGAGACACTAGGTTGATACAGAATCAATGTGACACATTAAATACATAAAAACTGTATAACTGAGGTCTCCGAATGTAATGGTAAATAGGAAAAAAACATTGCTGACGTAAAGAAGGCTTCCACTTCTTTCTGCGTTGTATCTTCTTGTTGTGGCCATGGGGCAGGAAAGTTTTTGAAAGAATTTAGAGAAGGAGGAGGAGTTCGCAGTGGGGACTGATGACCTGGAGATGCTGGGCCCATTTAACGTGTTGATACACTTACCTTATCAAAGAGAACTGGAGTGATGTCTTGATCATGGTCTCAGTACATACAGAGGAAATAGAAAGTCGAAATCTGAAACAAAGGTATAACACACTGAAGACATATTGGAACAGGTATTTTCATTTATGCTGTAAGTAACAATTTTAATGATTCCTCAAAAGTTTGCATGGCTTTTGCCACATCTAAAATTTTAGTCCTCCTGTATGTTTTTCTAAAATGTACACTCGGGGAGGTGTACAGAAATTAATTCCAAAAAACTCCCTGCCTTCCCTTTTGGTGAGAGAAGCTGACCCCGTTTCTCCCAGTGAGCCTTGAGTTCTTGCCTGAACTACTTCCCAATACATCACCCATTCTCCTTGTATGCTGAGTGCAGTGAGATGTGAAGTGGCTGGGAAGATCAGCCCTTTGGGGGAGAATAAGGTCAGGAGATGCTATTGGGAGGCTTTGCGGCATCGTATGTGGCCTCGGGGCCAGTCTAGACCCAGTTCAATTTAATGTCAAACCAGTTTAAATTAAGACTTTGCTATTTAGTCCATAATGCTAAGGCATTGAGCTAGGGAACAGTGGAATACTTAGTACCTAAAACAGTACTTTCTAAATGCTTTATTCTGTTAAAAATGCTGATATTTTGAGTTTTTACCCGCATTAGAGATGAAAGCAAATGACAAAACTGAGATGTTCTGAGGAGTGGTAGTCCTGTGTGTTACTCACTTTTACAGAAAAGGTTGCCTTAACAGCTAGAATCACTCTTTTATAATCCTTGTGAAGACAGTTGAGCTTCTATGTGTGTTTAAATTTTATACTTCAGTTATGCTACTTAAAATTCAAGCATATACTTAATCACAGTACTGAATTGGGCTTGATTTCAGAAAATGAGCTGCTACCCTGTTTGTGCACATGCAAGTCTGATGAGGAGCAGCTGAGGGAGCTGGGGTTCTTTAGCCTGGAGAAAAGGCAACTCGGGAGAGCTTATCACTCTCTACAACTTCCTGAAAAGAGGGTGTAGCAAAGAAGGGAGGGGGGTGTGGTGGGGGTGGGGGTGTCAGTATATTTTCCCAAGTAATAACTGACAGGGTGAGAGGAAATGGCCTTAAGATGTATCAAGGGAGGTTTTGATGGGATATCAGGAAAATTTTTTTCACTGAAAGTGTGGTCAAGCTTTGAAACAGGCTGCCCAGGGAAATGGTGGAACTGCCTTCCCTGGAGGTATTTAAAAGATGGGTGGATGTGGCACTTAGGGACATGATTTGGTGGTGGACTTGACTGCGCTAAGTTAATGATTTGACTCGATGTTCTTAGAGGTCTTTTTAAACCTAAATGATTGTGTGAGCCTACATGAGAGAAGGCTGAGAGGACAGGTGAGAAAGTGGCAGACTGAGAAGAGAGCACAGCATGAGTGAGACAGTGAAGTCCCAATGAGTGTGAGATGACACTGAAAGCAAAAGGGTACAGAAGGGTGGGTACCTCAGCAGGCTGAGACAGTCCTTTCATTGTGTAAGGTAGGAAGAGTGCTGGCTGTCCCTGGAGGGGAATAAGGGAGCCTGTGCTCTCCAGAGGTTGTTGAGTGTAATGTCCTGGGTAGTGGCCAGGGATGGTGCCCAGGGGCGCAGCTGAAGGTGTCCTTGTCTCAGCAGCCAGGGTTGCAGGGTTGAGCTCCCATTGGGTTGTTGTCCTAAACCAGCATCATACGTGAGCTGGGCTCCAAATGGGAGGTGTAATGCACCAGGATCAGCAGGTTAAAAAGGCACCAGTTGGTGCCAGTGAATTGGTGATAGCTTACATAATACTTCTTCATGGACACTTTAATATTTAATGTTTGCTATAGCATAAACGGAGCTTGCAGGCAGCTGTACATAAGCTGTGCATGAATTTTTAAGAAGGGGAAAAATTTTGGGAGGCAGGAATGTCACAGAAGCTTCCTAATTGGCACATACCCCAATAGAAACCAAAATGTGAAAATTAAGTTACTGCCCTAATTATCAGAGGCTCCTAGGAATACATTGTGCTGGGAGATATTCCTTTTTCATTTCATGCACTGCTTTAAAAATAAGCACTGTGCAGAGCTTAACAAGGCTTTTAATTAAAAGGCTGTGCCCACACAGTAACTTTTCACTGTGGCACTGGCTGATGAAGGGAGCTGCAAGGGGTGAAAACACTTTTTTGTGTCCACAAAAGATGGAGCTAATAATCCATTGATAACCAGCGGCACTC
This sequence comes from Monarcha castaneiventris obscurior, assembly GCA_026261815.1. NCBI lineage: Eukaryota > Metazoa > Chordata > Aves > Passeriformes > Monarchidae > Monarcha > Monarcha castaneiventris. The sequence continues at coordinate 50,067,150 of JAMPIT010000230.1, read as the reverse complement.
AAATGGCTTTGCCACGGTGACATGAGGCCTGATCCTGACTGGCAGCAGTGTGCGTGGTAGGTTTCTTGCAGGGATGAACATTTCTGTGTGCTTCTGGCCAGGAGCTGCCTTTGCCCGCCTGCTCCACTGCAACTGTGCAGCAAAGATGTTCACCTCCCTTAGTCCTGAATGCCAGGCTGCACTGAGCTCTGATGACAGCTCTACCCCCAGCCCACACCGGAAGGTAAAAGTTGTAATCATTTAAGCCATTTAAGGTTTGTAAGATGTGAAAGAAGACAGATCAGTTGTAGTGGTGGACAAGCATGGCAGTGTATTATGCACATGGACAGTATCACAGCAAAGTAATAAATAATAGAAGCATGTGTCAGCAGTGTATGAATTCTGCTGTTAGTAACTCAGATGTTTCTCTTAATTTTCAGAATTTGCCATTTAGAGGCAAGGATGTGCCTTGTATTAAGGTAGAGTACATAACTCTAATAAAGGAGTAGCTTTTCTATTGGCACTGTCATGTAAAAACCCAATTGCAATATGCCCTGTTCTGCTGAGTTTTTGAGTATCCAGTACAAACAATGCTTTTCAGAGTAGGGTCTTGGATGACTGGCTTAAGAGCACTGTCACTCATATCAGGGACATTTTATACATTTACTTCTCTGGGAGGTGATTTTGGTAAAATGCCGAGTGCTTTTTGAAAAAATGTGTTTAAATGGGACAACAAATACATATTTCTGTATGTATTCTTATAATGTGTGAATGCAGAATAGCTGTATACTAGAGCTGCTGAAAACCAAGGATTTCAGGGTCCTATTTACAGGCAGAGATGCCTGGCTATGTTATCAAAATTAATACATTTTCAATTTATTTCTTGATTTGCCAAAAAATACTTCACAGCATTAAAGCTGGAAAGACCTAGCAAGTTTAGTTTGCTTTCATGAGTCCAACCTACTTTAGTTGAAGATTAGAGCAATTTAAAACCCTCTGTATGATAAGAAGTTTGAGTAAGTTTAATAACAGATATGGTGTGTAGTAGTGAAGTTCTTTGTGGAAGCATGAGAGCAGCTGTATTGGATCAGATGGAAAGGTCCCCCTTGTGCAGTTCCTGCCTCATGAGCCAGTAACATATGTTTTACTTAATGAAAGGTAAGAACATCCCAGACTTTCTAATGGTCCTTTGCCAGTACTCTCCCAGCTTGCAGTACTCTTGGCTCAGGAGCTTCAAGTGTATATAGTCTAGTAATTCTTAAGGGATTTTTATTAATTTATTAAAATATAATTGCATTTCTCCCTTTAAATTTCTTAAGTCTTTTCCTCTTCTTGCCACCAAATTTCTCAAAAAAATTAAGTTTCCATCCTGAGGGATGTCTCTCTGAAACTGCAATTTCAGACTGCCAGAGAGATGTGATGCTGTGATAGTGCTGCTGCATGCTCCAATTTGAACAGCTGTGATGTGCTGGTTTTGGGGAAAAAAAAAAAGTTTCAATTAGTTTGGGATATTTCTTTGGAAGAATGAAAACAGTAACAGAAAACTTAATATATTCACCCAAGTTGTCCAAATCTCTATAAATGGTATGAACAAAACCACTCTAAGTAATCAAGGATAGAGCAATCTCCTTAATCTGGTTACAGTACACTCTAATTGAGTAGGTAATCAACCTGAAACATCTTGCCCTGAGCATGAGTCTCAGACTCTCACCGAGTGTAAATGTCACACAGAGAGTCTTGTAACACTGTAGGCAGTACTTCTATAGAATTTGTTCTTCCAGTTTGGCAGCATCTGACACAGAGCTCTTTGCGCACAAATTTGTGCTTGTGCCTTATCATTTTGAATGTAATAATGCTTGGGGTGCCCAGACAACTTTTCCCTCTCTTCCCCTTCCTGAGAAAGTCTTTTGAGCCTATATGAAGGCAGGAAAAATTTATCTCGTGAAGAGGCTGGCAAAGATCCATGGAAGATGAGATAGCTGTGTAAATGTATGACTGTTACCTGGAGGCAAAGAAGAACGCCACATTCGGTTTATGAGGTGTAACAAATATAGCTGTTAGACATTCATATGCCTCTCCAGGTTATCACTAGAAAGTATCTGATTTTGTTGGAATCAAAATTTCATCCGCTGACTTTTGGATTTAGGAAAGATTGTTCCATCAATGATATTTGTTAAATGATAATCTAGGAGTCCAATTATTTCTTAAGACAAGCACTTAGAGAAGTTTTGTTCTTCAGAGTAGAATAAATACAGTAAAATACTGCTTTTGATAGCACATGGATTAAGCACATGGTTTTTGTGCACCAGATATTAATATCATAATAGTCCCACTGTTGTCCTGTCCCACAAGTTTCTCTTCCTTTTAAATCTGAATTTATGCCCTATGCCCTCCCTGCTTAATGACAGACAGCCTCTTGAATGGCAGAGCACAGGATTCACCTCCCCACAGCTATGACTGCTATAGTTTGCAGTGAAGCCTTGCCTCTAATAGGTGTGCAGGCTGCATTGGGACCCACACGGATGGTCTGGTGTACCTTAAGCCCTGTTGTCAAATGGTAATACTTGGGAATGTGGGTTGTCCTAATGTATTGTGACCTGGGATACACTCTCCTAATGAGCTGAAGGGCTGGAAATGTCAGGCATGTGAGTTTATGTAGCAGCTTTGTCATCGTCTTGAGGGCTCTGGCTGGCTTTGCAATTGTATTTTAGAGAACAGAGCAAAGCTTTCTCTAATAGAAGAATGACCTTTCCCCTTGCAGTGGGGAGCGAAGGAGTTCTCATGCTGGAAGTTGAAAGGACTTACGATTTCCTGCATTCCAACAGTAAAAGGGAAGCTGTGAATCACTGTGGGGCACCACCAAGTTTTTCTGGATAAAGATGTTCCACCTGAGGTCTCTTGTTCACAAAGATCAGTGTTATTTGCACAGCATCAAAATTGAGTTAGTCCACTGCAGTGAGACAAGAGCAGACTGTAATATAAAGATTTTTTTCTTCTACAAGTACTAGAAATAACATTGGCTATGATGATAGAGACTGCCAATGTTTAAAAGCACTGTATTTCAGACCTGTGTTCACTGCATTGCCTAGGCTTTTGGCTTCCCCATAATTATTACCCACACAATATTTGGCAACCAAGCTTCTCATTTGCATGGTTTTTCTGTGTATTTTAAAGGTTCTGTTTTGATATTATTAACAAATATTTTCTTTTAAAATAACAAATAAAGACATCCAGTGGTGTTTGAAATAGATTTAAAGAAAGAACAGGCAAGGTAAATCTGTCCTGGGGGTGACTCAAGGTGCAAGTTGGAGATCTTTCCAGTATTTTTTCCCTGTGCTGGGAGAAGTGAAATTTGCAGATATTGTCTTGCCTGATCTAGATGCTGGTTTGCCGCTAACATGGAAGTCAGACACCTGGAAAATGAGGGTTAAACAACAACCCAAACCAAAAAGGGTAAGAATTCTCCTGTAACGTTTAGAATGATGTAGGGATTCCAGTGTGGTACTTGATGCCTTAGGAGGAAATGTGAGTCAGTACAACAAGACAAGGGGCAGATTCATTTTCTCAAGATTCAGATATTAATCAGCAAATTAATTTAAGGTTGTGCAATCAAAGCCTTAAACTTATTTTCCTGGCTACTCACGTGTATATGCCATGTGACAAAAAGGCAGTGTATTTGGGTTCTGTTACTGAATATTGAATGTTAGCAAATGTCTCTGTTACTACTGAGAAAATTAAAATAAGAAGTCATACAATAGATACAAATGCAACAAGCATCTTGAAAACCATCAGGAGAGCCAGTGATTGTGCTACTAAGTGAGAAAACATGAGGAGTAGATATTAGTATGTAAAACCCTAATCTCACAACTGAGGTACGTAAATGCACTTGATGCACAAAATTACAGTGTTTATAAGCGTCAAAAAACCTAATTTGGCTGTGTTTGGGTTAACTCTGTACATAATTAAGTGCCACTTAGGCCTTACTGAGATGTGGGTGGAATATTGCAAACCTTGTTTGATTTGGGATCATGAACTTGAATTTACCAAGTCCAGTTGGTCATAGAGTCATTGCCAAGACTTGACAGAAACTGGTGTCTCCTGTTGTGCTTACGTTTTGCCCATTAAATTCTTTTCTGTGTGAAAAACAAAGTGTTAACACAGTCATGTTAGTGAAAACAGGCATAATTCCCGGTGTGAACCAATAGAAGAATTTTTAAAGTGAATTATTCTCTCATGTTTAGCATTACCCCTAGCTGAGGAGCAGCTCTTTGGCTATCATCTGTTCAAGTAAAGCCTCATGTATGTTTTCATTTGTGGTGTTCATATTCATGGCAGGTTTGAGGTGTTCTGATGACAGATGGGTTTACAAGAATAAAGTGGATTCTTGCCTTGTTGAAAAGACAGAGCTGCTTCGGGGTTACACTCGAAATGGGTATTTGCCTTTGATCTGTGTGCATGACGTCTGCTGACATTAGTATATATCTAATGCAAGGTTCAGGGTAGATGTATCAACATGCCAAATGTTCATAACTGGCCTATCCAGATAATTGATTTTTTAAAAAATATATGTCAAATGAGTTGAATAACAAAATAAAAAATAAAGAGTTTTTCCCCTTTTCTCTAAAAAACACTTTTCACTCAGTTTAAACTAAAACATATAACACTGTTTTCAGCAGCTTCTTGGAAAACAAAGGAAGGAAATTCCTGTGTTCACAAAATCACCAATGGTCATGGCCCCTTTTTTCTTGGGATTTTATTGTTTTATGTTGTCACCTAGAAAGTGGAAACTTGCATTTGCTTCCCCTGTTTCCTGAGGGCTTATTTAATTTTGTATGTCCCATTAGTCACTTTAACCACAATGCTGAAAACTAATCTGGAGCTGAGGAGTCTTCATAAACCCCTCTGTTTAAATTTTATATAAATAACTAAAACAGGATTGCAACAGAAACAGAGAATGAAGGGTTGGCAAGTGAGCATCCTTACAGGTGATGCTGAGAGCCAGACTCAGGCTCTTGGTTTTTTTCTTTCTATTGATGTTTAGGTATTTTATCTATAGTGGAATAGCTTCACCTAGAGCTGCTGAGAGAGCCTCACTGGTAGCTGTCCTGCAGTAGGAAGTGTAGAAATTGGTGGCTGAATCTCCACTTGAGCAGAGGAGGGAACTGAACTCAAGCCTGAAAAGCAAATTCGCCAGAGCTAGAGAGCTGTTGGGCGAACTGAAGACACCCACCAGCAGCAGTTCTGTGAGTCAGGGTCTCCTCTTACATTCCCACAGAGTGCTGCTGAAATGATGGGGGTCAGATTCACATTGTGCTGGGGAATGTACATTTTGGATACATTCTTCAAAGGAGCTGCTGCTGGAGTTGAGGCCAATCACCTTGTGTTCACTGCTCTTCTAAGCAAACATGTTATGTTAGTAATATAGTTGTGCTTTTAGCAGCAAAAGGGATATTATTTGCTTTTTAATAACAACATGGGTTGAACCAGCAGGCCCTGAGAGTTGCTAAGAGAACATACAAGTTACAGTGAAACTTTGTTTTGGTAGTTAAAAAGGAAGTAATGGAGAGGTCTTCCCAAAATGAAACATGAAGTTTTAAGACCAGTAGGGATGTGAACATCCAGTTTAACCTTCTATGTAAGTCATAGCCCTCCAGTGCCTACTCTAGTCTGCCCTTTATCAGGCTTGGTTATTTGTTGTGGTCTATGCTGCTTCATTTTCTAAACATGTTGATTGCTGTTCAGGCTGGTTACACTCAGAGCCACAAGTGTCTTTGCTGGCTGTGCTTTAGTAACCAAAGGGATTTGTAGTCTAAATTTGATTGCTCAGCTGAGGGCTGAGGTCTTTCCTCTGAAATACCAGGGTAATGAAATGGCTGTTCAACATCCTCATGCTGTGGATGTGATGCCTTTGGAGAAGACAGCCCTTCATGCTCTTGTGAAGGGAGAAAAATGTTGCCTCCTTCACTGCAGCAAGAGAACAACCAGATAAACAACATTTTTTAGCTAGTGGATGGTTTCTAAGTTAGAGCTGGTGTATTGTACAGTCCTGTTAGTAAGCAGGAGGTCATTGGTACAAGCAGCTGTCTCCATGCAGAAGGCTGTAGTCCTGTTTGGTTTTTTAATTAAATAAGCTGCTCCATGCCCTACCAGCAGACAATGAGACATTGTGAAATTTTGGCAAGTCAGTCCTGTTTGAAACAAGACAAAACAGCAAAGGATAAATTCCATAAACAGTTACCACAACATCACTGTTCTTAATTATGTTTTCTTTCTACTTCTATTACCATTTGCTCAGTAAAAAACCTCTTTCCCATGGTTGTGTGTCCATGCTGGTGTCACTCCAGTTTGGTGCTCCTGTATGATTAAGAGGCTCCATGTATCTGGTGGCTGAGAGTGATGTTTGAATGTTCTAATGACCTCAGCTATTCAGGCTTAAAATGTTTTTTTTTTTTTGTATTTATATTTGCTCAGGCTTGTAGGTTCATTTTAAGCAGAACATCAAGAAATCAGTGATGAAAATGACCCAACAGATTATCTCACCCATCTCAAAGTCAGGCCAGGAAGCTTCTCTACTATTGCCTTCTCATTAAAGCACTTTTCATAGTGCTTTATCCAGCTTGAAAGAGCTGAGTTGTTGGATATTATGTGTACCATTTACTTTCCATCTGAAGTACTAACTTCCCCATGTGAATTTTATTGGAGGTGGATCCAAAGACCATGGATCAAGGCTTTTACTGCTGTTGCTTTCAAGGGACTTTAGGTGAGGCTCCCTGAGACTCTTGAGTTGGACACCTAAGTGTGTGTAAGTGACACTCCTAGCACCTGAGTAGCTCCTCTGATAGAAAGCTCTGACCGTCACAAGGGCGCAAGGATTTAGGATTTCTGAGAAACTTGACATTGATGTGAGCGAGCTTACCATTAAGTCTGAGTTTGTGCACTTCACAGCATCAGCACCCTGAGGCGCAGGGCGCCTCTTGGTTACATACAGCTGCAGACTCAAGAAATCCATTTGCAGCCCCTCAGCTGGATTCATAATAAGGATGTTAAATAAAACTGAATACCCCTCCTTTTGGCAACCCTGAGGACAGTCTCTCACAAATGTGTTCACATAACATTGACTGCTTCAAAACCATCCCGAATGGCTTGTTCTTTTTTAATGAACTTTGCTGAATTCTTGATTGGTTGCTTGGTTTTTGTTTATTTGTTGTTCTCAGTTTGTTTGGGATTTTTTTTGTTGTTGAGTCCCTGTGTTTTCTCCTTACAACATTTCTTTTGTGTGGGAACTTTATAATTCCTTGCAAAGTGAGGTCATGCTTGTTGGGGCATCTTTCTTGTAAAATGCAGGATGCACAGCTTCAATTAATGAAGGCAATTTGTCCTTTTCAAAAATATCCCAGCAAGCAAAGTTATGCAGAGGACACAGTTGATCATTGGAACACTATTTTTCTTACATTGCATCATTACATAGTGTAAGGTGATGGTCAAAACATCTGTTGTGTGAGGTGTGAGAGCAGAAAGCAGACAGCTATTTTCTATTCACCTTACAAATTTTCTTTGTGCTATTGCTTGAAGATAGGCTTTTAGGATTGTTTTGGGGGCATTTGGACATCAGTGAAAGCAGAATGGGGAAATAAACTGTGACGGCCAACATAGCCAGCCAAGGTCACTTGGAAACCAACACCTACTGAAACAACTGAGACCAGTTGACTGGCTGCTGTCATTCTTTTCTCAGAGGACTGACTTACCTCTAGTAATCACCAGTATTTCTACAGAAAGAAATTGAGTGGGAAATTAATTTTGATCTCTTATTGAGAGATCCTGCAGTCTTTTTTGTGAAGTTCTGGCTTCTGGGGTTTACTCCCAAGTAAATCTTTGTTATTTCACTGTTCAGAGCTCCAATGTGTTTTGGCCTTGGCAGGGATATTTTCTAGAGGTACCAAATTCAATTTTTACAAGGGCTTACCTCAGTGGGATGAAACTTGTCTTATGTCAGGATTGATCATTACATTTTCAATGACTGCGATCTTGCTTTACATGTATTTTAAATCTGGACTTAGGTTTTGCTTCCCAGACTTTTCAGGCAGAGTTCCAGTGTGTCTCTGCAGAATCCCACCATTGATTCAGTAATGTCTCTTTAAAAATTTGCATTATTCTTGTAAACTTGTTTATTTTATTACCAATAATCTTGGTATTTCTCTTTCAAGTTGTATGGTCCTTAGGATACTAACTGCTCCTTTAACTGTGCATGTGTCAGTATCCCGCCCTTTCCTTCCCTTGAGTGGAAGGAAAAAATAGAGAATGAAGTCCAAATGGGAGAAGCTTTACATCATTACTTCCTTTGAGCGTCCAAAAGGTGCCACATGACCTCAGATGTTAGCAAGACCCTTTATACTTTTTCATATTCTGCCTTCATGCTGGGAAGACTCTCCCTGGCTGAAACAAAAGCACTACAAATCTGTCTCCCATCCTCTTTCATGTTTCTCCTTGCCATGTGGCATACCCCAAAATAATCAGTAATTAATCTGTAGTTGCCATGGTTTGTCTCACTGTCAGTGCTTCACTGTCCCTTTGTGTTTCTCACAGGCTTGTTGAGACTGGAATTGGTCTTCTGTTCTGTGTTTGCACATTGTGTTGGGACACATGTCCTGATTTAATGGTAGATTTGTGCAGGGTTGGCCAGCTGGTGCTCCGAGATGCATGCAGCAGGAGCAGCAGGAGGCTGGGCTGGCTCAGGCTGCTGATTGTACCCAGCTTCATCCTCTAATGAAGATACTTTTGCAAAATTACTGCTTGCTCCCATCTACAGCCTACTCCAGAGCTGAGCTGGTCTCGGAGCTGCCTCTTGGCTTTTTTGGATGTTAGAGTTTAAGTTCTCAGTCGTGCAAAGCCTGTGATGGTGGCTCATGAGATCAGCTCGAGCTGCAGCCATCCCAGTGATAATGGTGCATGAGTAGCTGAATTCAACTGGCCTGTGGCAGGTGTGAAGGTAAACCTCAGGTGCTGTGCAGAACCAGAGCCTTGGAGTGCATTTCAGCAAAGACTAGTTAAACTTGTTGAGCTTGCAAACTAAAAGGGTTAAACCAGATGAGTTGATGCAGACCATGGGGAATTAAATTACCCATGTCCAAGGTCAGATAATAAACCATGATTCTCTGCTGCCTAAAGCATGGAGGCTTGGAGGCTTCTACGCTCAGTACTGTAGCATGACTTTGTCTTTATCCTGATTTCTGCTTATGTCGTGGTTCAGAACTGCTTCATGCAGCACCTCAAAGCACCTCTATATTTTTAAATATCAAGAAACTGCACATCTGTCTTCCAAGGACCTTTGAAGGGGCCTAATTATGGGGAGGCCAGGCCCTTTGCTTTTCTAGTGTTTTTGTTTTTCAGTGACCTGTTTAGTCAGAGAAATCTCTAATCATGAGACTAGAAATAGATTTGGGTAAGAAAACTTACTTGGACAAAAGAAATCCCTCTTAATGAATTGGAGCTACTGTGCACCCCAGGTTCATGGCACTAAAGGAAATAAGTGGCAAAAATAAGCCTGACTTCATATTTGAGGTCAGAGGGAGGAATCTAGGGGTTTGTTCCTATGTGTTCCTGGGGAAGAAACTGAACCCAGAAGGAATGGTTTCTAAGTGCTTGAGGTCTAGACCTCAAACTCATTTGTTTAGTTTAAGCAAGGTTCTAGTTAAAACATTTTTTACTGTTCCAGTGTAACAAGATACCTGCAACGTCTTCACCCTTCAATGTCTTTATCCTTCATCCTTTAATACTGATGTTGTGCTCAGTGATGGCGTTTGTAGTTTTACTCCTGCTGTGTCAGTTCCTTGCAGTCTTCACTGCTCTTCAGAGAAAAAATGTATTCTTAGAGAGCTGCTAGAGTGCTGCTGTTTGCATTTGTTTTGTTGGATCATAGTGAAGTGCTGTAATAATCCTTAAAGGAGGTGATTGCTATCACTTGTACAGTCAGTACAGAGTTGAACACCTCCAAGTCTCTACTTCTACAACTCATTCCTCTGAAGTAAGAGGAATTGGTGTGCACAGCTTCAGAAATTAAGACATCATCACAGTTCAAATAGTACTTCTTTTCCTTGGAGGATCTTAACTAGGTCTTTCAGTGTTGGGATGGGGATTAAAGGATTGACATAGAAAACACCTACTTTCTTCTCAGAATAAGGTGTGAATTTTAGAGGCAAGAAGAGAGCAGAGGTAGTAAATGTTGCCACTCAGTCCTACTTAGATAATGAACCACAGTACAGCAGTCTTCTGTCATGTTCAAGCTGTACTTTCTGAGTGGAAGTCTAAAGGATATAGTCTTAAGCTGGTGAGGAGGTAGGAGAGGTGTTGCAGCCTACTGTTATAGTGCTTGTTCCTTGGATCCTTTAAAGTTGCTCTGAAAACAACTTTTCCAATGAAGAAAGCAGGAAGGGATATGGTTACAGAAAGGTGCAGAGCATATCTCATCTTTTCTTCTGCAGGCTTCTTAGACTTGAGAAGAGATCTGGGCAAATGCTGGTACAGTGTGAGGCTTGGGTTCTAGTCATCTTTTCTCACCAGCCAGCTGATCTGGCTGGCCATGGGGTGCAGAGAACATGATCCTCTCTGGAATGTGGGGAAAAATAACAGGGTTCTCTGTTCCACATGTGCCCAGAGCTGCTACCTTTCTTAGGCATGTTTGTCAGAGGTCACACTGGAGTTACATGCTGGAGTTACAGTTCTTGGAGCACAGACATAGTTTGGGTAGTTTCACACTGTATGGGTAGGGAGGAAAGAAAAACAACAGGGATCGCTAAAGGGGACAAATAGCTCCTTTCTTTTGTATCACTTACTAAATAATTGCCTGGATCCCAACATGAATATCTTTCAAATCCAAATTCAAAATAAAACCTAGGTTTGTCTTTTCCTACTGCTATTTCTTCCGCCTCCATGATTTGTGGGAGGCACTTAAAAAAGGCTCACATTAGCATTCTCAAATTACTTTTTTTGCCCCCTGTTATGACAATTCCTCAACATAATGACTTGTCTGTGACATTCAGAGTTAATTCTTTGGTGAGGTTTGCACAAAAATATTTTATTGTTGTGGAAGGTGAGTTCAGTGTCTGAAGTAATATAATCAGGGAAGTTCTCTCTCGTTCAGAGACTGAATTAAATTTTGCCTAGCCTTAGGCTGTCTACTTTCAGCTCTGTCTTTTAGAGCTCAGTTACCAGTTAAATAATTCCCTTATTCCCACTATCTGATGAGGACAGCAATCTGCACCAGGTGTTTTTTCAGTCTGAGAAAACAGTGTGGGCAAAATCACTGTTTGGATTGATGGGTGCTGTGAGTAAAAATGAAAAAAACTGAACCCAAGCCACTGTGCTGTATTTTGAAGCCAGTAGAAATTGAGCAGTGTCATAAGGCACACACTGTTTCTATAGGCCCCAAGTTGTTAGTTTGCTTGTTTTATTTCTGAAGGCTTTAAATCAACCTTGAAGACATGTAGCCCCTTGCTTTTGGATGGCCCATAAAGCTGTCTTGGCTGCATGCCTGGGGCTGGAGTAAAGCTAAAGGTGCTTGATGCCACACACTGCAACTCCAGGCTTCAGTGATTCTGTAAGGATGCCACATTAATAACTTTAGCAGGAGTGGTATCTTAATCAGCACTCAGATCTCCCACATTTACTGTGAGATACTGAGAGCTGTTTCTTCAGTATCCTGGGGCTGCTTTTTAACCAGCCCTCCTTGCTGGGTTAGGGTCAGGGTCAGCTTGCAAAGCCTCCTATTTTCTGTCTTAGTCCAATGCCATTGTGGTAGCAACAAACAGGAGGGTCCTGAGTGCCAGGATGTCATCCTGAGTGCCATTACATGGCACATGCAGGACAATCAGGGGATCAAGCCCAGCCTACATGGACTTATGAAAGGCAGGTCCTGCTTGATCGACCTGACTTCCTTCTATGACCAAGTGACCCACTTAGTAGATGAGGGAAAGGCTGTGGATATATACTTGCTAGACTTCAGTAAAGCATTTGACACAGTCTCCCACAGCATCCTGTTAGAAAAACTGGATGCTCACGGCTTGGATGGGTGGATTCCCTGGTAGGTAGAAACCTGGCTGGATGGCCAGGCCTGGAGAGCTGTGGTGAATGGGACTAAATCCACCTGGTGGTGGGTCACTAGCAGTGTTCCCCAGGGCTCAGTTTTGGGGCTGCTCCCTGTTTAACATCTTTATTGGTGATCTGGACCTGGGGATTCAGGGCACCCTCGGTAAATCTGCAGAAAACACCAAGGTGGGTGGGAGTGTTGATCTGCTCAAGAGTAGGAAGGCTCTGCAGAGAAACCTGGACAGGCTCAATCGGTGGGCTGAGGACAACAGCGTGAGCACAAAGAGGAACTGCAGTGTCCTGCACTTGGGTCCCAGCAACCCCATGCAGCCCTACAAGCCTGGGGAGGAGAGGCTCAAGAGTTGTTCAGCAGAAAGGGGCCTGGGGGTGCTGGTTAACAGTTGGCTCAATATGAGCCAGCAGTGTGCCCAGGTGGCCAAGAAGATCAATGGCATCCTGGCCTCTGTGAAGAGCAGTGCAGCCAGCAGGACCAGGGCAGTGATCACCCTCCTGTACTCAGCACTGGTGAGGCCACACCTCGAGTGCTGTGCTCAGTTCTGGGCCTCTCACTCTAGAAAGGACATTGAGATGGTGGAGCGTGTCCAAGGAAGGGCAGCAAGGCTTGTGAAAGGTCTGGAAAACCTGTCTTATGAGGAATGGCTGAGGGGGCTGGGGTTGTTTATTCTCCAGAAGGGCGGGCTCAGGAGGGACCTCATAGCTCTCTACAACTACCTGAAAGGAGGCTGTAGTGAGGTGGGGACTGGTCTCTTCTGCTGTGCCTGCAGTGAGAGGACCAGAGGAAATGGCCTTAAGCTGAGACAGGGGAGATTCAGATTAGGTACTAGGAAAAAAAAATTAGTGTTAGGGTGGTCAGGCATTGGAATAGGTTGCCCAGGGAGGTGGTGGAGTCACCATCTCTGGAGATGTCTAAGAGGTGTCTGGATCTGGATGATGTGGTTTAGTGGTTTAGGGGTTATGGCAGAGCTGGGTTGACAATCAGCCTTGATGATCTTAAAGGTATCTTCCATGCTTGATGATTCTGAGTCCATGAAAAGCAAGTCAGAAGGTTTTTTCACTCCTCATTCACATCTTTCTAAATTGTGGGTACTATTGCTTTGGAATTGCCTTGCAGAACTTCGAGAAATTTGTAAAATCACCAGCTTGTATTTTCACTTTTGGGCTACTCCAGCTTTCCATGGAGATATGCAAATTGCTGCCGTATGTTTTAAAGAAAAGAAGGATAGCAATGAAGCTAGTTGTGTTTTATGTGTGTGTTTTATGTGTTTTATGTGTGTGAGAATTTTTTGGTGTCTGCAAGTTGTAATTTTAGAAAAAGGAGAGCTCAGTATTTGTAACAACTGACATTTAAATTGGTGGTAACCCAATTTATCGAATCAGCTTTAGACACAGGGCCAAATTAATTTCTACAACTTCATTAATCTCACAGCAGTTACAAGGAGATACCCTTGCCTTCTTTTCTTTTTGACCATTGCATTTTAATTTTTAACTTGTCTGTGTTGTGGTTTGTAAAAGAGAAATTTATTCAGTTTGTGTTATTCTGTACACACAGGAAGTTTTTGGGAACTTGGTAGCCTCTATCTCAGGAAACAGACTTGTGGAAATCCTGGTCCCATTTTACATGGGACAATTGGCTGCCTTTCCCTTCACAAATGGTGGTTCTTAAACCACCATAGGTAGAGACTGGTTTAGTCAGAGACTATTTAGAAGGTGAGCATTTTAGTTAGGAACTTTGGCAAGAGCTGCCAGCCCAAGTGCATTCTCCAGATCTGCTTGAGAAGCAAGAAAAGGTCTGGCACACAAAACAGAAAAACCCAAACATGAATGAAATTCAACATGAAATGAAATGAAACAAGCCCTAGATGAATACCTTACACTAAGAGAGGAGGCTTCCTGTAGAAGTCAAGTGCCTTTGTGTTGTTGCATAACAGGAGAGATGATGGTCTGGCAGCTGCTGCTGATCAGAAGGCTGCCTTCAGTCCTGAAGAATCTCTAGGAAAACTGTGCACCTCCTCCACATGCTTTGTGCTCAATTCATAAAACAGCTGGTAGATGGGATGCATTATTTATAGGGCTTCTCTGTAGCACTATGACTCTTCAGTAGGCAGAATGTAGACAGTTCATTGCAGGGCATGTTGGCTCTGGCTCAGTGTGATGTTAACCATTTCTACCTGATGTGTAGTAACTTGGACAGTAGGCCGAGGACTGTACCATGTAATATGTTTTGTAAGATCCATTTAATATCAAGAAGGAGGAAGCATTAAGATTTTATAAAAAAAATAAGCTATTTCCCCAGTCCCTGGTGAATGATTGGTGGCTGTCAAGGCATTTGTAGGTGATGTTTCAAGGAGAATCTGTTTACTTAGTGGATTATGCCAAGACATAATTAGGAAATTTCTGTATCTGAGTTGGGATCTACCAGTAGTAAGTTTTCAGAGTATCTTGCTTTGCTGTAGATCATAATAGTGCACAACATATAAAGATCTGTCATGGCTTCAGTTAGCCAGTTGTGAAATAGAGTGGATTCTCACAGGGAATACTGTGAACTGTAATCCACTTTGTTTATTGGCACAGCAAGAGCGAACAGGGGTGAGATGTGAAGTGATAACTGTGTGATGGCATAATTAAAGCTGTACATTAGTGGTGGTTGACTACTAAGTGATCAGAAGACATTCTGGGGTAAGCATGGGGAAGCAACCATTTTTCATCATTATTGGCTTACAGCACTTATGAATAAAAGACCTTTTCAGAAGAATATGAGTCAATGTCTTGAAAACACTTTGAAGTTTCCTTGATTCCAAATATAAAAATACTTAGAGGATCACAAAAATTTCCATGACTCACATGACCAGATGATTTTTTTTTTCCCAAGGAGAATTGTGGACTTATGTCACAATTTATCACATAATCTTCTGAATGTATGTTGGATTTTGACAGGCTTTCTGTTACTATCTTCAGCAGTCAGAGCTCTCCTAATTCAGAGGGTAGAAATATTTCAAAAGATATGGAAGATGGCTTTAAAGCAAAGGCAGGGAATCAATGCTTTAGTGGCAAGGGGTCTATTTCTGAGTGCTTGCATAATGTCACATGGTGTGCAACAGGATGCTGTACTTCACCATTTACAAAGTAAGGATAATGAATATTTCCATTTTCTCGCTTTTCCTTTTAAGCCATTTTGAACAGTTACTTTTCTCCTCCCCTGTGTTATTTTAACTGCAGCTACAATGGGGTCTTGATCCCATCCATTGCTTCTGGTACTGCTACAGTATGCTGGTTTTGAAATTAAGGAGCCCAAGATTATCAGAAGCCCAAGATAAATCTGATAGGAAGCCTTTCCAGTTTTCCTCAGACCCTTTTCATTCTTAAACCTGGTTCATATAGGGACACATATTTCTTAAAATACAGCTACTGGTGGGGAAAATGCAAAATATGCATAATGAGCAAGTTTGGATACTTTTTGCCATAAGGGCTCTTTTTGATCTCTGTATACGAAATGAATCTTTTAGAATTTCACTGCTTATAGCTATTCATAATAAATAAATGAATAATTTAAACTGTTATTAGGAAAAACCATGGACTTGTAGCCTTTGGAAAATGTAGTCCTCACTTCACTTTCTGCTGGAGTGGAACATGTGTATAAGTATGAAGGGTCTGATTAGGGTTCTTGATTGCATCACTGCTAACTGGATGCAATTGCTTTGATTTCACATCCACGGGTGGATGTAAAAAACAGGTGGGACAAAGTTGATACCATGGCCAGTAGTTTTCTTCAGTTTAAGTAAATGTTTTTGTAATGTGTTTACTGAAGAAGAAAGCATTCTAGTAACTGGATGTGTGATCTCTGTAATTATTTTATTAAAACTTTCCATTGTAGCAATGTTTTGGAAACCTTTGGAATTGCTGAGGGAAAGGGCGTTTTTGCGAATGACAAATACCTTAAGGTTTTCTGCATGCCCCATTCAGTCTCCCCTGGATGTGCTCACATTATTCCTTTGCTGTGAGCTGGAAAGGGGGCAGCCAAGGCAGCTCCATGTGAGCTGGGGTGTGGTTCTGCATCCATGCAGCACACAAGCATTTCTTTCTCTGCAAGTTCCTCCCTTGCATCTTGGTATCTTTTATCTCTAATTCTTTATTGCTGATCCCAAATGCTTAAAAACTAATCAAGAACCAGAAGCCAAGAAACTGAGTTATGAAAAAAGGGTTTGTGGAAAGGAAAACCTTTTTTAAATTTGTCTTGTGACTTTCAGGCCTTTAAGGCCTAAGGTTGACCCTTTTCAGATACTCTGAAAAATGAAAGCTAGAAACTCATGATATAGAAAGGAACAATTTTTACTTGTTCATACAGCTCCAGGGTTGGGAGTTTTAAGAATACCGAATATTGTAAAAGCTGCAATTAAATCCTAGTTACTAACTCTATTTATCCCCACATCCCAAACCCCCTTGAACATGTTGAAATTAGATAACAGTCTGTGGGGGTTTCTTGTCGAATATTTACAATAATTTTGCTTACAACTCAGATATTTTCCTTTATTGCCTCCAAATAATACTTAAAGAGCATATTTCCACTACACTGGAAAACACCATGTTGTCTGGAGAAACTGACAGATGTAACCTATCAGTCAAGGCAAGGTGAAATGTTCCGATGTGTTTGGCAAAGGAAAATGCATCATTTAAAGTCATTTAAAGAGCAGTACCATAAATACATCTCACTTTAGGCTTGTCTCATTGTATGCAGTGCTTTTTATTTTTAAAAAATCAATCTTTGGAAATATGTCATATATAAATTATGCTGACAAATAAGAATAAATATACACATGCATACACATATGGTACACATGTTTTTATTTATAAAAATTAAATCAAGAGTTATGCAACATGGTAATATAAATACTTTTAATTTCAGAATGACTTACTGCTGGACTCTGTTACCTTAAAAAGGCCAAAATGTAGAGTGATTCTTCCAGCACAGATTTTCCTAAATCCTTATAAGTAACAAACTCTAACAAGTGATATTGATTGTATTTTAAAATACCAGCTTGATTACAAACACACATATAATTTCTTTGCCTAGCTTTGTTAGTTTTATTCCTGTAGTTATGAATGTGCCATAATTTGATGAATTGAAATCTCTACATCTTTGGTTTTGGTAAGGTAATATTCACCTCTGTTAACGGAATATAAAGTATGTCAGCACATTTCAAAGTGTGTTCTGATCATGGTTGACAGGAATGAAGAATAGTGAAACAGGCAGGGGAAATTCCAGGTTATTTTGCAGCTTGCATGCAGAATCAGTAGCCCTGGGAAGCCTTTTTCATGTGAGGTTATTTCAAAACTGTTCCCTATACATGTCTCTTGTCACATACAAGAGCTGTTTCTATCTGAGTTAAAGTCAAGAACAAACTGACTTAACTGACAACCAGTCTTTGGAGTCTATTTTACAATTTAATATTCCAAGTATGTTACTTAAAAAAAAAAATTAACTTTCCAAGGGTTTTTTTTCCAGCCGGAGTATTTGCTTCTGTAAAGTGAATTTTTAAAAAACAAATCTCACACCTTCCAAAATACATTATTCCCTTAAGAATCTCTCATAGCTTAAACAATACCCCTTTTTCCTTTTAAATAAGGGTGACACAAAGGGTAAATCAGTGTGGCAGCTGTATGGAAAAATCAGGCTGTCTTAGTCTGCAGCGATCCTGGTTCCAGGGTACTTCTGTGCTAATTGCATGCTTGATGATGATTTTGCATGATTTCTATATGGTCATGTTACAAAATGTAATATTCCAAGCACATGGATCTGGCATATGTTTAATCAATGTTTACTACTTTATTTTGGACAGGAGACAAATTTATCATGAAAATTACCTGGAGAGAAATAATTCCACTCTGTTTTTTCACCATCACAACTTGCCTAACCTCTGTTTCTTGATTTTCTTAATGCAAGTTAGGTCTTAGATTATGATTCATAGTTCACTTTTGGTTCACTGGGCTTGCTTGTTTGGCATTTTGCTTCAAAACTGAGAAGCCAAGTATTAGTTCCTGAGAGGCATTTTGGGTTTTGTGCATTAAAGCACGAAACTCAGATCTACCTGATAGAAAACATTGTGCTTAACAGCATTCACATCCTGCTGATTCTTTTTAATGGATGACATTATGCTTATATGCCACAATATAAGATGCATATTAGTAGAAATTAAATAGTGGGAGGAAATTAACTGGGGGATCTGGGAAAGGAAAAAACCCAGCAGTCAGCTGTAAAATAGTAGTTTTATGTTGAAAGCTGGTTTTTTAGTCACAGAAACAGCAATTAATTTCTCTAACATTACCTTAGTTTCTTCCTCTTTTTGTGTGGCTTATGACTACATTACTGTGTTGTTGTTTTTTTAACACCAGTCTTCAAGTTAAATCTGATCACTGGAATTCTGCTAGGGAATTACTTTGGGATCTAAAGCAGTGTGTAAATTATGCATGCATGAGCACAAGAAATAATTTTGTGTTCATAACAGCCGATTGTACACTCAGACAAATGTTTGCATACGTAGTCACCCATTTGGACCTGGGCCCAAACTAAATTAGAATTAATACCATGGACTAGTTCCAGGATTTAGTTTTCAAGTCTGTTTATAATGATGCAATATACATTAAAAATACTCACTTCTGCAGACTGCCTTCTGCAGATGCTGTTCTGGCTGCAAACTGGTGTAGCTGCAACAATCGGGCACCATCAGGTGAACAGGCACAGTGGAGATAAGGGGCTGCTACATCGGGTAGAACTGTCATCGACTCAAATCTGGTGCATGTGTAGTGTTAAGAAACAGGCTAGGCTGTGTAAGAAGCTGCAGATAAGACTGCCCCAAGCATCTCTTCTTTTTCAAGCTTCTCTTCTCCACACTGCTTGAGCAGTGGTTGTGCAAATGAGGAGATGGGCTATTTCCAGGAGACAGCCACTTCAGTTCAAACCCTGAGACGATAGCACGCCTTGTAAGAGTAGTAATAGCTGCCAGCCATTGAGGGCCCCAGGGGATGAGATCTTGACTTGCTGCATGACATTCGAGAGGCCTGCCTGATGTTCTGT
Source organism: Monarcha castaneiventris obscurior (assembly GCA_026261815.1). NCBI lineage: Eukaryota > Metazoa > Chordata > Aves > Passeriformes > Monarchidae > Monarcha > Monarcha castaneiventris. The sequence continues at coordinate 50,048,000 of JAMPIT010000230.1, read as the reverse complement.
GTCAAGTTGAATGCCCAGGCTTGAAGTGCAGTGCTGGAGGGAGTAGGGGCAAAAAACTTGTCTCTTGATTTAAATTTGATATTGCATCATTCTCATACTGAGCATCTTCTGCAGCTGGGCACCCCAGACTGTCTAGTGGACAAGGGGTTAGACAGTTTTTCATCTGCTGCACTGTCCCTCCCTCCATGCTCCCTTTCTACACAGTGATTGCTACAGGACCTAGGCTCCTAAAAAAGCCCAGCATAGTGCTGTCTGCCATCCCCTATTCCCACCAGAGTTACCCATCCCTTAACGGATCCACACTGATCTTAGAGGATTATCTACTGTGTTCTCCTGAGTGGTGAGAACAAACTGAGACTCATACATACCCAGTGTGGTCTCCTGTCACAGGCCACAGGAACAATGAGCAGAACCCTCTGTCTGGCCCCATTGTTTGTGTTCAGACAGTGATGTGGGCTCTAGAGAGGGAGTTAGTTTTAGTTTTAACAAACCTGGTGATTAGGCTCAGACTAGCCTAAACAAGACAGTGATGTAATTTCATTTTCTATTACTGGAAGGCAGTTCCAACCATGTACCATTTCAGAGGTTTTAAATGTCAGAAGAGGAAAGAACACACTTACTGTACCATATTATCTTATTTAGGACAGCTAAGGAGTACCAAAAGAATAGAAGAATAAACCATAGCAAGGAAATGATTGTGCCTAATAAGTTGTATGAAGAAAAAGGGAGTTAACTTGTTGTTTTGAATCAAGGGAATGAGAATTGTTGCTCTGATTTTTATTTTTTATCATGCACTAATTGATGTTCTTTAGGGTCAGATGACTCTCTGGTGTGAAATCTTGGCATCAGATGGAATACTGATACTTTAATTTTAGCCACAAACATAATACTGAAATGAGTGTACTGGAGGGTTTTTAAAATCAGATTGTTTAAGTAAGATAGTTGTCCATACATTGTCTTCAATTATGAATAAGCCAAACATAAAGCTTTGTATGCCTATGGCATCCAATAAAGATATTGTAATAGTAGTCTGTTGTTTAAACTGTAGACACAGTCAAATCTGTGTGATGAGGCAAACATGAGATGATGGCTTGTTTGCTGACTATCACTGCTTATTTAATTGATTCTTTTTTTTGGAGGGGGGGGTATGTCATGGAGGAATCTCATTTTCAAGGTAACAGAGCAATACTGTAAATAAGTAGGATGTCTAACAGGGCTTATCAACCTGTATTTTTGGGATCATGTCCATGCAACTGAGGTGGAATGATTTGAGGCATAGCCTGAGGCAAGCAGAGAGAAGGTACTGCACAGGAAAATGAGTCTTTTAAGTCTCTAAGCACCAAGAGTAGAGGACAGGGACATGAGCAGGGAGAGGTTGTGCATGAGAGTGCACATGCCAGTTAGGAACAAACTACGCAGAGAACTAAATACTAATTTAATGATACAAGGGAGATTCTTTAGTTCAGGGATCGCTAGACACTGAAAACGTGTACACAAAAAGATGTTCAAATTCAAAACTTAACTCTCCTTTATTCTTAAGGGGAACTTCTTCACCTGGAGTGGTAATTTCACCTGACAATGTTGTTGTTTAGGAGCTGGTAAGAATTCCTTCTCTCTCTTATTGGTTTCAAAATTCTCCTGTCTGAAAAGATGCATTTTTTTCCTGCTTTGCCCAAGTCTTTTAGGTTGTTCTAAAACTGAGATTTATACTCTTGAAATTCTCACCTCAGCTGCAGTCAGTTCAGGGACCTTGATGAACTCTCAGAGAACCTGTAGTCCACAGGGGTCATATGAACTACAGGTTTCTAGGAAAATCTTACTGACTTCTTTGTGGCACTGCAGGTTTTTTATACAGAGAAGTGATTTTCCACAGAAGAGGAAATAAATCAGTTTCTCAGGGGAAAAAATGCATATTTTCTAAATTTTTTAGGTAAGAATGTCCTTTAAATTCTCAGGGTTACAGAAATTATGAAATGTAGTCAGGTAAATAACTTGAAGTTGTTGTGGAAGACATTATGCTCAGAAGTTATTTTGACTTAGTCCCTCATGGGAAATAAGAGTCAGGAAGGCAGAGATAGAAACATTCTTTTATCTTTGATACCTATATTTCTGAGAAAATTTTAGTCACTTAATTTCAATTCTTAAAAGAAAAATATTAACTGCTGTCACACATAGGCAAGTAGGACCTTGCTTTGATTTATTTTTGTTATAATTTAATCTATTGCCCCTCTTTATAGGGTAAAATTAATAGGGGAGCAAGGTATTATTAATGGGGCTAATATTTCACTATCTAGAACTTAAATAACAAATTATAATCCTCCCCAGCAGTAAAGGAGTTTCACCCTATCATTTCCTAGGTCTTATTAAAAATAAAAGGACATAATCACTTGCAAGTAACTTTTTTTTCATCCAGGTCATCTGTTGAAGACTGACTGAGATACTCGAAGAGAGGATGGAACATTGCTGGTCTGACTCTATTGGGCTGGGAATTACTTAGGTGGCCCATATTTGAAAATGTGTTTCATCTTGCTCTTTCCATTTGGAAGATGGTGCATAGCAAGTAGTGGGAAGCTGGAGGTCTAGGTAGGACTCACTGGGCTGTTGTACCTGTGGGCAGATTTCTGTGACAGTGGTCTGACATGTCCTCAAGTCTGTCTGCTTGAGATATAACTCTTGCCTTCTTCAGTGGCCTTTCATAAAGTCTAGTGGCATCTCTTATCTTCCTGATTATTTATCCTATTTATCACGTTTACCAAGTATAAAGATTTCTTCCTTATAGCCGTCTTGAAATGTCATGAAAATGGACAGCTGGATACATAATTAGTGATTAGTAGTATCCAGTAATCATCATGGCTTTACATTTCATCTGTGTAGAAAATTTCAGCTTGTCTAGATACTTGTTAGCTTGCTTGTAACTTCAGAGATGGCACTGGTTATCTACTTTTAGGCTTCCCAGGAATAAGCCCGTTGAGACTTGCTGCTGGTGTTCTCCAAGAGCTTTCATACCAAGTGAGCTGGAGCTATCAAGTTAGCAGAAATAATGCTTCTGATTTGGGATTGTTTTTGTCAGGGTGGAAAAAAAAATAATCTCTTCCTTTTTCTGTCTTTGAATATTGCTTTGAAAAAAGTGAGTGGTGCAATCCTAAATACAACTACTAGAAGCTGTTGTGTTAACCTTTGCCTGAATGTTTTTGGGAAAGCAAATAAAAGTCTAGTGTTTCACAGCCTGGCAGAGAGATGCAAAATCCATTTATATAGTAGACCCACCTCTCAAACATCTCTTTCCCATAACTTCCATGTTTAGTAAGCCATTGAAATCCAGCATTTAATAAGGTAATACATGCATGACAGTGGCACAGATAATGCCAGTTTGTTGTTTTATAGCATCTGTGTAAAAAGGATGAAAATGGGGTGCAGGACAGTTTCATCAAAATAATAAGGATGCTGAATCTTGTCTGCTGCCTGAATAGCTGTTAGGAGGGGTAGTGTTGTGGCCGTGTAGCCCTGGCGACTTTTGGTGGTGGTTTAGAAACAGAAGTGAAAGGGTCTGGTGTTTATCATTTACAATAAATGCTTGTTATTGCTGGGTGTACTCCTTGTTTTCCCTCCACCCCCCCTGTTTTTGTGCCAATTAAATGTAAGTTGTGGTTTGCAGATACTGATCATTGCACTGGGCAATTGGGGGAAGATGTTGCTGGTGCTGCTAATAGATAGTTGGATGTCTCTGTGTCACAATTCATCAGATAAGTTGAGGAGATTGCCAGCTCCAGAGAGGTCCAGCAGCACTTTGTTATACTTGAAACATGCTGCTTTGCAGACAAAGGCTTTAGTGGTTTGTTGCAGTCAGAGGGGAGTAATGGCATTTAGGCAGTGCTAAACAAAGTTTTCTGTTTTGTACCTTTTCCTGCTGTAGGTCTAATAGCTTTAACATGCTGCTGGATACAGAATGCCATAATAGTTTATGGCATGACTGTCATATGTGATATGTCATATGATATGTCATATGTGTCGTTTGTTCAAGTCATCTCTATTCCCCCATCTCTTTCTGCCCCAGCCAAATGATGATTCTAAATAGACCCTAAAAATGCATTTGCAACTATAGGGTTATAGAAACAGGGTAAGGGATACATATGCTGACTATTCACTCATGCCTGTTACTTTAGATGTTCTGGTTTCCTTGTGCTCAACATTTACAGCCCGTTCAGTGATAAACTTCATTTGGTAAGCATTAATTCATTTGCAGATGTTAGTGTTCCTCTGATCTTCTCGGACTGCAGACCAGATCCAAGTTTATTTCATAAGTGGCTGATGGACTGTGTTATACTATTTTTTCTACTTAAGTCAATGTACTGCCAAGCATCCACATCACTAGGAAAATCACGATTGTCAGGGAGAAACTGAAGATTTGAAGCCAGTCCCTTCAACCAGTTGTCGATTATAGTATGTTGGAGCCAGTGGAGCGATGAGAAATTACTCCATCTGAGGACGTGGTGGTACACACAGTTCCACCTCATCAAAAAGCAAAATGTTTTCTACTCAGGCCAGTGCTGAGTCCCAGTGGCACGACTCTAGAAGGAGTTTGGCAGCTGCTGTTCCTGCAGCTGTCCCAGAACTTAGAGAAGTCTTTTGAGCCCAGTGGTTGAACTGCTGATGCCTGTGCTGATGCATGAAATCTATCAATAAGGAAAAAAGTGAAACAAGTAATCAAAAATATCTATGGACCATTTCTCCTGGAAAATGTCATTTCTAACCAAACCACTAGGTAAAGATGGGCATACAAATCATTTCAGCACATATAAAAAGTGGATAACTAATGTTGGTGATACAAAAAAAATATGAACCCTAACTGAGACCTTTCCTATTATTATTAGTGCAGTAATACCAACTTACTTTAGCTTTCATTGTGTACTGTCAGTAGCTGTAGCGTTACATATACATCCAAGGGTATTGGTGAATAACCTGACAAAATCCAGAGATGGAAGAAGAGGTTGTAGAGAAGCCTAATTTCCCAGAGGCTTGCCAAAGGTAGAAGAAATTTGACTCTTTCAGAACTTGATCCCTCCACTGAGGGTAGGAAGTGATGCTGGAGATAATTAGTTGAGTGGGCTCTGCAGGAGAAGCTTTTGGGAGCTGTCCAGCTTGTTATCCAGGGTCTCTTTCCCCAGGGCTTCAGTTATTGTAATATCCTGTGTAGGAATGGACAAGTCTCACTTTCTCTCTAGCTACGGTACTGCTGGAAGCATCCTCTGCTTACAGAGAATGTTCCTCCAACTGTATTTTTCTCTCTCTATGCTCCTTTTTTACTTTGTTGGCTTCTGCTTCTGCACAGTATATCAAACAGCTGCTCATCTTCAGAGGAATTCATGACTTGGAGATACCCTTTCGACCATCTTTCCTTCCAGAGCAAGAATTCAGCTCCACCTTTGGTCAGTCCTCATTGCCAACATCCCCAGAAAGTTTGTCGCCGTTTTCAGTTAATCTTCACAGGCTCTTCTTTTCTGTCCTTCCCGCTTGTTAGGCAAAGAAAATACCTTAACATCTTGTTCTGTCTTTAAAACTCCTGCTTTCTGCAAGTGAAGGAAATTTGATAAACAGTAAGACTGTCCTGAGAGCACAACTTACTACAGTAGTGAATATTGTCTCATTTTCTCTTCAGTCTCTCAAGGTCTTAGTGGGTGTGTGTGAGGTGTCATCTTGTTGGGGGCAGAAATAATGGGATTTATTCTATGCTTATGTCTCCTTGCTTCATGAAGGATGTTGGTTCATCATCTTAATGTGTCAGCATTTCTTCACAGAATGGCTTGGGTTGGAAGGGACATTTAAAGATCATCTGGTCCAACCCCCAAATAATGTTCATAATATAGCATTCATAATAATGTCAGCTCTTTGTTATTAAAATTACTTGGCTGAACAGGGAACTCAACTTGGAAGTCAGGAGGAAAAATAAATCATATGTTCTTTGGAGGTCAGGCTTTGCAGGTAGATTACAGGTGGTCGATGCTTCAAGCCTGTGACTGTTTTTTGATGCATTGGGATAATGCCCTTAATACAATGCTTAAATTTTTGATAAGAACTGAAGTAGCCAGACAGTTCAACTATGTGATTATTGTAGATCCCTTCCAGATAAACTATTCCTTCCCTTCTTTTGTGCTTCTTCCTACTGCCTACTTAACCTGCCAGTACATACTGAGGTTATCTCTGATGACATTTCTTCCCAGCCCTGCACTAACAAAATGAATTGAATATCCATAACTGTGCCTAGACATTGGCTCTGTCACCCCAAGATACTGGGATCATTTGCACTAATGTATAAAAAGTACGTGTGATGTGTGGTTTTTGAAAGTGTTCTCTTTTCATCCAGCTGAGATAGGTTTTCACAGGATGGCAAAGCCCCACATCTCTGACATTAGTGAGGCCTGGAGATCAAGCCCTCAGTCTGATGCAGGATGTGCTTCTCATCTAAATGGTTTCAAATACTTTGGAGGTGTCAATTTCCCTGTAGTTTTTATTTCTACTCCTTGTACTCATTTTCAGAAATACCTTAAACTTTTTTCCTTCTATAAACATACTAAAACACAAGAGCCTGAGAACAGCAGCACTATCTCACAGGGGAGGTCCATCTGGCCCAATACTCTGTCTCCAAAGTGTCCAACCACCAGTGTCTGAAGAAGAGCACATGAGCACTGAAGCCTAGTCCTGCCAGGACCCTGGGGGTGCTCACAGGCCTCAGTGTCTGGGACTGGCCTCCCCTGGAACCCCCACCCTCACCATCTCCTGCCAAGGGCCCAGGGGACATGTCCCAGCTCCACCTAGAACCTTCAGTCCCTGCCTGAGCCCTGCTGTAGGTGTGCCCATCTCTGTCCCTGTCTCCTGGGTGGGCCTGGGACCTGCACTGCAGAGCTGCTCTCCGGGGTGGAGCCCTCAGACCTGGGTCAAACCTTGTCATGCAGAGCTCTGGGTTTACCGTGGCATAACTGCTCTATCTCCTGTGCTCACCGTAAGTTAAGTAACACAGAAGCTGTTATTTGCCTGCCATGACAGGGACTTTTCAGCTCCAAAAACTTAAGAGGACACATAGCACAAAGTTTACAACTGAAAATAGAATTTTCTTGTTGTTTTTCTGAACCTGGTTCAGAGCCGATGCTCAAAGCCATTACCACAATGAGCATGTGTAGCCAGGAGCAGGTTGATGTGTTCTTCAGTTTAGCCTGAAAATACATCCTTTGCAGTCTGGCAAAGGCACGTGACAGAGCTACAGAAAATAGCAGCAGGAATGCATGCCAAGCAGCTCCTGTTTCCTGAAGAGAATGTGAAGAATGATCAGGACCAACCACACACAAAAGAAAAAGAAGAGGAGGTGTGCCTTACTGTGGTGAATTTCTGAAGTATGACACATATTGATGCCAAGCACACTTTTTGCCTTCCAAATCTCACTCTGTTGCTATGCTTCTTGTCCTCACCGGTGGTCAGGCTCAGTGCTGCAGAGGAAGGCAAACACCCCCGGGGACCAGTGCCAATCTACCTCGGGGGAAAATTCCTCCCTGACCTGGGTGGGGGCAATCAGCTATTCCCTGAGCACATGAGCAAGACATAGCTCCTCCTCTCACAGGCTGATCACACCTCCCAGGAGATGCCCAAGCCCTAATCTGCCCTACCTAGAGTCATTTTAGGAGCTTCTAAGACTGATCACATGCCCCTGGACTGATCTGCCTTGAGAGCAAGAATCCCTCCTGCACCAGTGAGTGATTCAAAATCCTGGGAGTCCTGAAAACATCTCTGCACCTCTTTTCTTATGGCTGCTGCCCCTGGCTCCACAAGGAATGAGGACAGGGAGCTCTGCAGTGCTCCTCAAGAAGGCATTTACTTGGTCTGGTCACAGCTGTGTGGCTGAAAAAGATTTTCATCCCTCCAATGAGCTCTGAAGGTGGCCTTGAAGCAGAGAAGCTCCACCAGCCTTGTCCAGCACCTGGTCTCCTTTTGTCAGCCCCCTCCAAGTAATTTCACCAGCTCCTCAGGGACTTCCTCCTGAATGTCTTTGGGCTGGCCCTGGGCCAGTTCTGGCAGCAGGACACAGGAGGATGCTCCCTTTTATTCTGCCCCAGGGCACTGTGAGTGCTGCACTGCTGGGTGGTGACACTCTGACATGGGGGTGATGGGACCCACCACGTGCAGCATCATCCTCCACCCAGCATCCTTCATAGGAAGGCTTTTGGGTGCTGGCCTCAAGGCACTCTCTGTGCCCAAGATGCCCAGGGTGCTGTCCTTGCCCTTGGTGACCATGCACTGGTCTGCTGGGCATCTCCCACATATTCTCTGCCACTCAGCTCCCAAGGACCAACCTCGTGCTGTTACTCCTCTCCCCAGCCGTGGCAGAACCCAACCCCGCAGCCCAGAGACCACCCCTATCAGCTGTCTCCCCTGTGCCAGAGCTAATGTCTGTGAGGTCCTGCAGGGAGGAGGACCGGGGACTTGATCTATCTGGATACAAATCCTTTTCCTGGGGCATAAGGGGGCCGATTTCAGCAACTGCAACCTGGAGAAAAGCCGAAGTGAAACCAGAGCCAGAGGCTGAGATGGACAGAGCCAGCAAATCACCATGGAAGTAATACAGACTTTGAGAAACCAATAAGTGGAGGTGACATTGGTGTGGTGGAAAGGTTGGTTACTTTTGGACACAGAACATTTGGATCTGTGCCCAATGCACAGTCAGGCAAATAAGAACTCTTCCAAACTGAGAAAACAGCTCATTGCTGCTTTCACTGTCACGTCCCCTTGTTCCAGTGAAACCAAGCTGTGTGAATCCTCTACTAAATATACACACTGGCTGTGTTTATATGGGATACAAAACACACTTCAGCCATGGGTAAAATATTCATAGCTCATTTATCACTTTGTCTTTTCTGAAAGTTATTTATGAGAGAAGACTTCAGTTGGTCTTGAAATGCACTACCAGCTTGTTTTCAAGCATAATGCAAACCTAAAATTTTAGCTCATGTAATTCCATGTTGTATGAGATGTACAGATTTCTTTTTCTCAAAGTCCTCTGGACAGGAGCACCAATGGCAGATTTGTCTCTAGCCTTGCTCTGCCTGCTGATCTCTCTAATCACTTTTGGACACATGCAAGGGCCTGTCCTGTCACCATGAGCTTCCATCAAAATGCTGAGATTCTGTAACTGAGTGGATACAGTCTGGCAGCTTTCTGTACTCATTGCACCAATTTTGCAAACTGCCTACCAGGTGTGTGCTAGAAGACTGTTGTTCATAGTTTCTTTTACTAATTAGAAAACCATTCTTTTGTATTTGAATGATGTCATGAGTCACACTGGCAGTCTCATGTGGTTCCAGGTGGGCATATAAGAAGCAAATTCTTCAGTCCTTCTTGGCATCTCTCCTCCAGGCACGTAGGGCCTCTAAAGAGCGGCAGTTGCCTTTCAGTGTCAGATGCCCACTTGTCCAGCCACCTCCTTATCAATGTCAGCAACAACCTTCCTTTTGGTTGTTCTGCATGGCTGCAGAATTCATTTAAAAGTTCATCAGCAAGCTTTATTCACGCTCCTGGAGAGTAAAGTGTATCCCCACAGACAGCAGGGACATGAACTGCATTGCACTGGCCCAGCAGGCTTTGGTCTCTTGTAGTTTCTCAGTGCCTGGCCTGGTTGGGCACTTTCTCCTATGAAACTTCCCAATAGAAGCTCAGTTAATGCCAGCCATGGATGTTTTCTCTATTAAGTAGCAGACACCAGTTCTGGAAGGGGCGGGACTGACACCACCAGCCCTGTGTTCAGAGCCCACCCATGCACCTTGACCATAGCTCAGCTGGCTGGCAGAGGCTGGATCTGGTTGTGACTGCGTGGAGCTGGACTCCAGCAGGTTCCACCACTCATGGGTGGAAGCCCCCTTAACACATCTCTCAGGCTCCACACTTTGCTGTCATGAAGCGTAGGAAACAGGGAAGTTCATGGTCAGATCTTTTGAATTTAGATTGCAAAAAAACATCATTCAAGAATGTAGATTTCCTTGTCTACATCATATTCTGGATTTCATGGCACCCATGAGGAAGAAAAGCTCTGTCTCATGGCATAGTTCTACAGCCCCCATCTTCCCCACCAGCTGAGGCCAGGAGAGAAGACCATTACTATCAGATGGACTTCAAAACTGGGCTGCAAATTGAGAACAGTGTGGTAAATTTGCAAATTAGCAAATGGAAGATCCACCTGAAAATGGCATGAAGATGTTGCTATCTTTTTAATTTGCCTTTGGTGTGAAACAATCAGACTTTTAATTTTATATTAATGTGTACAAGATTTTGTTCCTTTACTTGAAAAAGCTGGAGTGCTTTCCACAACAGATGTAACTCTGATTTTGAGCCAGATTTTAGAGCAACTGAGGTTTGTCTCTGGGCAATTAAAATCCTCAATTAGCATATTAATTATTTTTCTAATGATATTGCATTCTTTTTGTCTTCTGAAGGGAAAAGAAAATGTTTAATTTGTATACTGGTTTGTGAGTTATTTAGCTAACTTACACATGAGAATTTGCTAGTATTTATCTTGCAGTCACAAAGCCATGCTTTTATTTTAAGGGATTTTATCTATTTCCTGCTCTAGTAGCTTCAGCTGGCAGGTGTAATTACCAAACCTGAAAAATGCAGGAGTTTCTCTTACATGTTTGTATTTGTTGAGATAGAAGGAACAAACACTTCTAACATAAATAACGGGCGCTACCTCTCTTTCTCTGATCTTTGTAAAAACTGAAAAACCTTTCAAATATCAATCTGTGGAGGTTTAAAACAAAAGTAATTCTGATCTCTTCGATGGTGTTCCAATCACTTCAATGCAAAGACAGTGCTTAAACTGTGCAGAAGGTTAATTGAGGCTGACGGTGGCAGGGGCAAACGAAGAAGGGAAGCAACAGAGGAACAGAAAAGCATATCCGCTGGACAAACATACCTACTCTTGTGTCATTGTTAACACAATTGTTTATTGACAGAAAAGCATGTTCTGTGTTCTGCTAGCACATCTGTGTGTGGAGCTCCATCTCAGTCTGAAGTGGCTCAGGAGTTTGGGCAGATGTCTGTTCTCAAATGTCACATCAGCCCCTCTTGCAAGTGGTGTCATATACTGAGCACAAGTATTTGCTGTCTCTGGAAACAGACTGTTGAGCACTGAACGAAACAATATTTCAAGCTTGAATAGGTTTTCTTGCTTTTACTAGCCTGTACTGCACATCATGGCTGCAGACCTGTTGGGCTAATTGCTATACAAACTACCCCATAGGTTAAGAGGAAGCAGTATAGGAAGCACAGGCTGCAGCCAGAGGCCAGGATACAGTAGAAATGTAAACATGTACACGCAGATTTGTGCACATGTATGTAGAGATTTTAAAAAGATACTGATTTTAGCTGTTTGCATTGCAGCTTTACTGTGATGAGGGATTTCTTTGCAAAAAGTGTTCTTGAGTAAGGGATTTGAAACAAGATGGCCACTACCAGCAGGATATGGGTCTTAAGATTGCTTCAGGCAGGACATGGCGTGCATAAAGATTATGTTAATATACATGTATGATAAACTGAAAAAACCAAAGGTATACAGAGACTACTTAAAAGGCCGGATAGGGGGGTCAAGCGAGAGCTGCAGAGACCAGCAGCAGCTTCCGTAGGGAGGGGGACAAACCTGAAGGAAATGAAAAGTGGAGGGGGAGAAGGGAAAGATGGAATAATAGCAGAAACTAAGGAGATGGATAAGAAAACTGAAGAGAAAGGGATTGAGGCACAGCTGGGCTTGTCAGGGCTGAATAGCAAACAAGAAACCTTAATGTTAAGTGACAGGTGATGAAAGAGAAGGTGTTAGGCAAGGTGAGAGAGGTAAAAACAGAAATTGGGGGGTAGTAAACATTAATTGAATCAACTTCAATTCGCTTCATTTTCCGAAGGAGAAATAGTTTAAGAAAACGCCACTGCTGAGTGGACTCTTCTCCCTACTTTTCTCCAGGATCATGGTAATCTCATACAGAGATCTAAGAAGAAACTACTCATCCTCTGAGCAGGGCTGATTTTGTTGACAAACTCTTGCTCCCAGACAGAAAATTAATGCGTACGCAGGCTGTGAGTATTCTTAACACAAGCAGCACAACTCCTGTATTCCTTAGTCTGTTTCTCTCACCTCTTCATCATACAGGTTCTAAACATAATACTTCTAATTTTCCTGGCCCTTGAGATTATATGTTTGCATATGTATTTATTGAAATAAGTGCTGTTTAGACTTTCATTGCAATAGCACCTGGCAGACCCAGTCATGGACCAAGACGTTTAAATGCTGTACGAGAGCCATGTGAAACCTGAAGTGCCAGGAAACGTGCAATCTGACTGTAAAGGCAGGAGTTCATAGGTGACCAGAGACAGCCAACAAGGAAATCCAGAAAACAGTGTTCGTCTAGGAATGATAGTCTTCTGATCACAGGCTCTCCAATTTACCTGAAGTGCACTTCAATTATAATTATGATTCTGAAGCACGTCATTTAGTATAAATGTACCCCTGAGTAAATCTACCCATGTGTAAGATAGCATTTTTCCTATCTATTGTTGTTGAAGTCTGAATGCATACAGGCACACGTGCCACTTGTCCTGGAGCAGGAGGTGAATGCAGCACAGGGGGACAGAGCCCCGGCCACAGTGTGGCACTGGAGCTTTGCTGCCCATGGGGTGTTCCTGGCTAGCTGGGGTGATCGCAGCTGGGCTTTCTGTCAGGTTTGCTATAAACCCTGAAAAACGTCATTCTTTCTGGATTAAATGTGTGAAAGGATCACAACACATTCTGTCTCTGTGCAAAAATGCTTTCTGTGACTCAGTATAGGTTTTGCATGATATGTGAGCCAGGCCGTTTAGGTAGATAAGCACATCAGTTTATTTTTGCTTCCCATTCACAAACTGAATGACTTGAATTGAAGTCTGTAATGCTGAAATGCTTTGACAAAGGAGTGAAAAATTTATTGCAATACCTTGGAGTTGTGTTGTCTGGCACAGCAGGAGGCAGATGGGGTACAAGTCTGGAAGCTCTTCCTCCTTTCAGAGTGGTCTTGCAGCATCTCTGCTCTGCATAACCTGCTGGTGTGTTGTGGATGGCTCTGAAGGCAGGAGTGAAGCTGTGGGGTTTTCACATTGCTTGAGAGAATGAAACTTTCTGTGAAAGCTGCATTAGAACTGGCTTAGGAGGAGACCTTTGCCTGTGCTTTTATCCCAAATCACAAAAAGTAGAGAATGGAATGTCTCCACTACATGCAGCATAATGTAGTTTATTACTTTTTGTTATGTGCAACGCTATTAAGTCTGAAACCAGCTTCTGTGTGGCTGTAGAAAATTCACGGTGACTGGTTGTGAGAAGAGGATTTACAGTTCAGCTGTTTGGAAGAGTTTTTGCTGTGTGTGCTTCTAACAGACAGCTGAAAAAAGTGTGGATTAACTTCTCTGAGATTGCCTTTAAAGATGATGTGGCTCCTTGCCCAGCTTTGGGATCACCCTGCTTTCTTTCCAGTGTAAATACGCTTTTTCAATAAAAGCAAAGGGCCGCCAGACTATAGGCAGTTGGTAAATTTGGGACTAAAATGGATTATGTCCATGAGATTTAGTGCCTTGTGACAGGCAGAGGGAGATGACAAAGCAATGTGTACTTTTATTTTGTTTAATTTCATGGCTATTACATGTTTTGAAAGTTTTTTAATAACAGGGGAGTATAATCAAACAGCATTGTTTTGTTTTATAAATATTTTTTTTCAGCTGAACATTTCTGAACTGTTGAGCATCTTCCTAAATCCAAAGCTTTTGGTTCTCTTCTTCATTTTTGAGGTGTCAATGAATTGACAATTTTAGTAGTGGTGTTGATCATGTTGTTTTAAGGCTTCTCAGCTGTCACTGAGTGCACAGCAGAAACTGATGGTGGGGATGAGTAGTACGGTGGGCTAGCAGTCTCCAGAGGTGTGTGGCTTGAGGAGATGGGGGTATCAAACTGTCTTCGTTGCTGAGGGGCTTTCCCTACTAGTGCTGTTGAGAAGCTCTAAAGTGTTGGCATGCCCTGGTCAAAAGAGAGAAGGAATGGGCTGAAGCATAGGCATCGTAAATGTTGCTGGTGTGGCTGAATTGTCATTGTCGTTCGGTTTTTTAATTGTATTTTAAGGTTTTATTACTGCATGTTTGAAGAGCCTTCTGTCCTTTCTGATTAGCTCTTCCTGATTCAGACTTAAGTTTCTCTCTTTGTTTCCATGTTTCTCTCTGTAGTTTTGTAACATGTGGATGCTTTAAAACTGTTTGAGGCTGAATAGAGAAGCAAAATCTTGTTCACGGTATTTTGTGGTCTAATCTTGGGCTATTCAAACTATGTATTGGACTATCCAAACTGAATATCTGGTCGGCTCCAGTATGGTACACTGAAATTTACTTCCTTTGTGGCTGGTCCCTGCAGTATCCATATTTGTCAATAAACTGGTAGGAAGAGGAAATGTTGGTCAGTTGGCACCCATCTAAGCTCATTCAATGTGAGGATTTTGCAATGAAACTGAAGATCCGCTGTAGGCATCTTTTGCTTTATTTCAGTTTCTTCCTAAGTTAAATGGATATTATGCTTAATCTTACACAGTCAGAAAAGTTTATTGTACTTAACATCATTCTTTTTTAAACACATGTATTTCAGCATTGAAGTGCATGACAACATCCAGCTCTACTGGTACATAATGCAGTACACTGTTAACATGGGTAAGATACACTCGGTACTGAACAGTGGAACAAATCAATTAATAAAATATTGTCAAAGACAGACAGGCTTTGGTGGAAAAAACAATATTTTTAAATGTCGCTTATGTTGGTTATGGGATACATGCTGAGTTAACCTCATTGGACTTTTCCCCAGGAATTGATGCGCTTACAATTGGCGGGTCATTATGCTGCTCCACCTGTGTAGTGTTAAGGTCAGTGTGTTTTTCTGATTATAAAAACCATCCATACCATTCCATTATAAATTCACTACCATTCATATAATGGAATGTGCCAAAGCTCGGAGCTCGTTGCAGCTGCCCCCGGTCCGTGTTTAAGATCAAACAAAGTGGTTCAGGTAATTTGAGCACCTTTTCAAGAACACACCCAATCAAGCTTCATTTGAAGTGATCTTCCATTGTTTATGTTTTGTTTTCTTTTTTTGTAACCTGCTAGGCATCCATCTGATGTCAGTGTTGGGTTTGTTTTGTGTGGCTGGCCCAAGAATTCTTACTGAATCAAGACGTGGTGATTATACGATCCTAGCAAGGAGGTCCTGGGAGCAGCAGGCAACTGTAACACTGCAGTTGCACGTATCCATGCCTAGGCAAAGCACAGAATGCATCAACCACTCACCTTCACAAGGCATTTCCTGAAACTTGCAGCTTCTAACTGTGAATTAATTCTGAGTCATCACGACACACAAATCAGCCATCACGGTAGACACTAATGTTTGAGATGCAGGGATGTATGACTATGGCACTAATCACTGACTAGAGGAACCTGTGAGATTATGTGCATGCGTAACACACTGCTGCTGTATGCATCTTCCTGCACAGCTTAGTCTTCTGAATTGTTATGTGTTATCAAAGAGAGCCAGAATGTGCATTGAAGCTTATCTAGTGTTATTTCTGTCACTGAAATGTTGATATGGTTGGGGCTTTTGTTTGAGTGTTTGCTTCTACATTTTCCTTTCTTATTAATCATCCAAATAACTTGAATTATGTGTAGAGGAAGAGTTCAGTGAACAGCCACGTATGTCATAGGTCATTATGTTCTTCCAGTTTCATGAGGACATATCCTTTCTGTTCAAAGTTCTGCACTTCATAGTAGCCAGTGAGAGCCTCAGGCACGAGCAGTTCTGCTGGGGAGGCGTTTGAGCCTCTGTGCAAATTAAGCAGTGCTGTAATTGCTGAGGAAATACATGAAGACTCTTGACGATGACAACTGAGAATCTTTGTGGACGTGTCCAATAGCACGCCTTCTTTCACCTCTGTCTAGCTGCAAGCTCAGTGGTATTCCACACGCATATAGACTCACAGAATGTGATGAAGAATCACAGAAAGACTTTGGTGAAGAGTAATCTTTGAATGTCCTAGTTTATGAAAACTGTTCACAAGCTGACATTTCATATGACAATTGAATTTTGCAGCTATTTCATCAGGTAAGTACCTTATCAGAAGTATTTGGCGGTTTCTTTTATTACTCTGAAAAAAAAGAAAACCAACAAACTGAATGAAATATCCCCCCCAAAGATGATGCAGGTCATGGGAGGATTGCATGTTTTTTCTCAAGTGAAAAGACCTAAAAGGAAGGGCATGTTTAATAGCAGAAGTGGTATGAAAAAGACTGAGAATAGGGTTTGTTTAAGTAAAGGAGAGTGCATAATACCTGTTTAACTTATGAACAAAATCGTATTTTACTTGGGCATCAGAAGGATGTATTTGCAGCATTTTCAAATTCATCTGTGGTGATTTTCCTGAGTTTTAAATGAATGGATCTCTCACTGCTAGCTGAGTGTCTTAACAAATCTGGAGCCTTACATACAACACCAGAGGAGATCCTGGAGGTTGTTAAATACATCCCACCAAGAATCCTGCCAGGAATAGGTAGCTGATGCAACAGCAGGAAAAAAACAAATTACTTGCTGCAGCATATTCAACTGACTGGGATGCTTTATCTCCTCAAGGTGCTCTTGTGGTTAAGACAAAGGAGTCTTGGTCCTCAGTCTATGTGGACAGCTGTATTCTGCTGTACCAAAGTGATGCAAATCACATGTCACAAAGTGCTATTAGATATATCACCTATCTTTTACTGACAAAATTCCTTAACTGCAGCTTTGGTTCAGTTTCTACCACTCCTCTCTGTGTATGGAGGAAAATAAGCAAAACATTTCCTAAACTGAAAAAAGTCTTTCCTCAGTTCCTTGCCCCTCCTCCCCTCTCCTCATCCTGTGTGGAAAGCATGTGGAACTAAGTTTGTAACAAAATTTCCATCTGGACACTGTTTTCTCCTTTATTGCCATTATGAGAAAAAAAATTAGTTTCCGTTTCAATCTCAGTATGGATTACTTCAGGGAAATCAAACCAGATGCACAATTTAGTGTAGGGCAATGAGCAGTAGGTACCTGCAAGGGCATTTACTTGTCGTCCAGATAAGGCTTTTGAGTTGCAATGTAGGCACTGGAGATAAGTGCCAGTATTTCTAAGCAGTTTGAAGACTTGATGAGCACAAGGAGTGTAGGACCTTTCCAAATCCTTGGGGAGGTCTGAGCACTATTTAGGAGTGTTTAAGTATCTAATTTCCTTTCTTAAATTAGTTTCGCTACACATGCCCTGTATAGTCAACAGAGTGAAGTCACACTTCTCTTGGTATTTCAAGGCACCCTTTTCTCTCCCTTAACTGTATAACCAATACAGAAAAGTTACCCTCAGTCAAGTGCTCAAATCTCCAGGCTGTAAAACCTGGAAGGAAAATACAGAAACATGGCCAAAAAAATAATGTTATTGCACAATCAAAATAAGGTCCCAGTTACAAAAGGTGTTAGCACTCTAGTATATGGTAGCTCCTCTGCAAGTAATTTCTGCCTTTGAAAAGGTCTTCTCTAGATGAGACGCTAAACAGCTTATTAACCTTCTGCTTTGGATTTAGTCCTTCGTTAGGGAAGAGGGCTGATATTGATCCACCACTTAAAAAAATTATCTCCTATGTGAGCTTTACATTATGTTTAGTCTCTCATGGGCCACTATAGCATGTGTGCTTTTTGTAGTATGCTGTGTATTTACTTTAAGACACACAGCAATACTGTATTCTTTAATTAGAGTTTATCAGATGTGGAGTTCATACTTTCAATGAAAAGAGTTATTTATGGGAAAAAGATCTATTGGTGTTCCTATGCCAAATGTTGTTACTGTACAGTTGTTACCTGTTGTTACTGTTACAGTTGTTGGGGTTTATTTAGAACTCAGGACAGAAACTTTGCAGATATCCTTTTGCAGTGTAATTCTTGAGCAAAAATAAACAACAACAAATAACCTATAGGAATGATTTTTTATAAAACAGTACACGTTGGTAGAACCTATACTGAAAGCTATATCCTGGACAAAAGCATTTCCCCGTATCCAAAATAAAGCATTTTGCAATCCCTTTGCTTTAAGCTGTGCCTTATGTACTTGCATTGCCTTTTTTGGTGCTATATTATAACCAAAATATGTAAAGAATGTGCTTTGAACTCTGCAACTATTCTTGTATGTTTGTCCGATAGGCAGAAGAGCCAACAGATCCACCAAAATCCATTTGGGTGCAAAAGGGATGGTGGTTAGCCAGCCTGCAAGCATGAAGGAAACCCCGGCTCTTCCTGTAGCGTCTGAGCTGTGTGCTGGTGTCTCAGCCATGGCAGCAAGATATGGGAGAGTGGTTAGAGGAGAGGTGGAGCTGTGAACCAGAGCCCTTGCTTTCCTAATGTCTTTTTAATTAGAGTACATAAATATTGGCTGGGATGGCACTTACATCTTAATGGGGAAATTAAGAAACAGATTATTTTTTGGCACAATTCCCTCTTCCTGTTTACATGGGTCCCTACTTCCAGCACCAGTTTAATTGAAGGAACAATTCTCTGTGTTTGTTTATTATCTGCCAGACATGTAAGGGAATGACAATACATTTTGAAAAACACAAGGGTGCTTAAGGGCACCACCAGAAATTAAGACATGCTTTAAAAAAACGGCACAACTGACCAATATTATCATCCAGGTTATTAGGAAGGGAGCACTTAAAAGGAAGTGATTTGATTATGATTGCCATTCTGCCCACTATATCTCCTAAGTGAAAGGTTGTGAAGATGGTGCTTTCCATCTAACTTCAGGTATTTAGGGGAACAGGAGTATGGGACAGAAGTTGTTTCAAGGTCTGTTGAATTTAACAGACCTTGAAACAACCTAGGCCTCATCTTCCATCACATCCAAGACATCCAAGATGAGGCCTAGGCTGAATTCACTTTTGCACTGATCCATACCTATGTGCACAAGCCATTGTCCATACTGGATAAAATTGATGACTTTGGAAATGATGTATGCCTTTGGCGTTTTGAAGCCACTTTAAAATTTCTGGTTGCTGTACTGGCTGTTGTCAGCTAAAAAACTCATGGACTTTTTAAAAATAAGAAATAAAAGGTTTTATAATTTCTTTCAGTAAAATGTAAATATGCTTATAACTTTCAGGTTTTCTATACTGGGAACCTACATTGCTTCCATAGTGTTTTGCAGCTTTGCTCTTGCATGATGTATGGATATACTTTGGTTTTGACATGCACAAATATTTTGATTTTACTGGGAAATTCAAATATGTTCTCAAAATGTGGCCCATCTCTTTAAAGCAGAGAAACTGGCTGAAAAAATCCATTATTTTTTGAGCCCCTATATGATAAAAGTCTAATTAAAGTCAATTAATGCTTAATTTTATTAATATTAAACCATTTACAGAACTAGTTGCATAGTGTAAAAAATTATTCTACAATACACCAAGAAAGCTCTGTCAAATACATTATCTCTGACTCTTTATGTGAATGTATACTTTAATGGAATTGGGAATTTAAAAATGAAAAATATAAATGAGATTTTTTTGTACTTTGCATTTTAAATTAGTCCATTTTTCCTGACACTGAGTTTTCACCTCTATTAATTTCTTTGCTTCTTGAAGAAAAATTATACACTTGATGCCACATTTAACGTGGGAGAAAAAATTCACACCAGTTTTACTAGTAAGCTGGAAATCTGTCAGAAAATCCATACAGAAAATATAAGCATATTTTGTTTAATTTGTAACTAAATTTTTTCACCAGGATTAGAACACACTGAACTCTGTATGACAAAATACTAATTAGGAAGAAGGGAGCTGGAAAGGGAGTAGTATTGGATTGCATATTTGATCAGGTCCTGTTCCCACTAAAGTCCCTTTGATTTGATTTATGTGTTTCTAATGTCCTTTGAAATACCGTAACACCTATTTCTGCAGGCCTCTACACAGGAGGAAATTCCCTCGTGTGAGTAATCAATTCAGTTGGTGGAGGCTATGTATAATTTTTTTTATAGCCTATCTCCCTGGGCTGATCAGACTTCTGGTTGCCCTTTCTGTCTTGTCAGTCTCTTACCTAATTACTTCTGAAGCCATTGGCTAATTTCAAGTGAAAGAGAAAGGAGTCTTTCAGATAATTACGTTTCTACAGGCCTCGGGGGCTGGGAAGAGGAGGGAGACCCAAGGTTGGGACTGGGGGAAAGACAGGTAGAGCCATTTGTCACCTGCTTAAGCAGCTGGGAGAATCTCTGGGATTGTCATTACCTTTGCCTTAGGTAGGTTTTTTGCATTGAAATGGACAGAAAAAAGCTAGGACTTTAATGAAGGTTTGGTGATGATGAAGGATAGAGCTCTGCAGGAAAACAGCATTAATTCCACTGCTAACAGGGCTGTTTGTTTTTATTTCCAGGAATGCTTTCAGACTCAGACCTGAATGTCTTTAATGCAAACATTTAGCTTCTGGTTAAAGGTTAGAAAAATACAGCAATCAAGTTAATTTATCACTAATATTGAGAGAAAAAGTACCAGAAACATTAGTATGTGGCTTTTAAGCTAATGTGTTGCAAGTGATAAATTTGTTAAATTAGTGTCTTTGTCTGTTTGCAGGCCTTACACTGTGGTGGGCTGACCCTGACTGGACACCAGGTGCCCACCAGAGTCTCTCTATCATTCCCATCCTCAATTGGACAAGGGGAGAGAAAATGTAACAAAAGGCTCTGTTGTTGAGATAAGAATGGGGAGAGATCACTCAGCCATTACTGTCAAGGGAAAATCAGATTTGACTCAGAGAAATTAAATTATTAGCAATCAAGTCGGGTAATGAGAAATAAAACCAAACTGTTTAAAAACACCTTCTCATCTGGGGTTGTGGCCAGTTCCTCACATGTTTTTACTTCTACTCCTTCCTCCCCGCGGGGAGGACTCCTTACCTTGCTCCAGCAAGGGCTGTCCTGTGAGGTCCCTCCCACAGAAGACAATCCTCCAAACTTTTCCAGTGTAAGTTCTTCCCATTGTCTGCAGTTCACACACTTCCCAGCATGGGTCCCTTTCACTGGGTGCAGTCTGTCAGGATCAGGCTGCTCCAGTGTGGGTCCCTTCCACTGCTCCAGTGTGGGTTCCCTGCAGGGTCACAGGTCCTGCCAGCAAACCTGCTCCAGTGGTGGGCTCTTCTCTCCATAGGTCTGCAGTTCCTTCCAGGAGCCTGTTCCAGTGTGGGCTTCCCAGGGGGTCACAGCCTCCTTCAGGCATTCACCTGCTTTGGCTTGGGGTCCTCCTTGGGCTGCAGGTGGATCTCTGCTTCACTGTGGGCTTCCAAGGGCTTCTGGGACACAGCTGCCTCACCATGGTCTGACTCCTGGGCTTCAGGGGAATCTCTGCTCCAATGCTTGAAGCACGTCCTTCCCCTTCTTCACTGATCTTGGTGTTTGCATAGTTGTTTGACACTTTTTTTCACCCCTCTTGTTGTTTTGTCTTGTGCTGAAACTTTTTACCCATCTTAAAAATGTTATCCCAGAGGTGCTACCACCATCATTGATGGGCTTGGCCTTGGCCAGAGATGGACCCCTCTTGGAGCCAGCTGGCACTGTCTCCTGGACATAGGGGAAGCCTCTGGCAGCTGCTCCCAGAAGTTGCCCCTGTAGCCCCCTGCTACCAAAACTTGGTCGCACAAACCCAACGTATACACAGAAATGAATTCCTGCACTGCTTTGGAACCCCTAATGGAAATGCCTGTTCAAAAATTAAGTTTTAATGTCACTGACATTCCAGTTTTGCTGTCTAGGGTTAAGTAGCATTTCATCTGGTGAGTAATAACATCAATTTAAAGTAGCATATGTGGACCAAAGCATATTTCTTTAATTTGTGCACAAAATCAGACAGCAGGAAGTTCTTGTCGTCCTTAGGAGAGCAGAACTGAGTCCCATGACAAGACATCCAAGCAGGCCATGGCTGCTTGCGTAGCCACAGCCTTGTTGCAGGGTGATGTGCATGTCTGGGTCTTGCTTCCAGAATGCAGGTTTAAGGCCTGCAGAACTGAACAGTTTTCCAACTTGCTTACTTGTGCAGCCGTCTATAAATACTAATTAATGAAACTGTAGATTTTCATTGCAATGCCCTAAAACCTAATCCTTGATGAATTTAGGATACTTCCTTGACAGAGGATTTGTTACCAGAAAAATAGGTTAAAAAAATTTCTCCTTTGAGCCTTACTTTAAGTGCAATTTTAAAAACTGTAATTACTTTTCTTCTGTGACAATTCAATGGCAGCAAAAAAGTGTTTAGTCTAACTAATGGTCCTCATTAAAATTAAATGAAACTATGATTTGAACCTTCATTCAGAGCCATTCTCATGCTTTTGTCTGTGAAAGAGTGACATGGAGTATTTCCCATCACTTTTGCAGATGTTCTTCTTTGAAAACTCTAACAAGACCTTTTGAACACAGGACTAGAAATGTTTTTGAACTGGAGCAGAAGAGGAAAAAAGTAAATTAAAACCTTGTGCAGTAATGTGAGCAGATATACAGGCCTCTACATATGATTGTGTGATACCCCATAGTAATATTTAGTTATTCTGCTGGAGGTGTACTGACAACCAACTCAGTATAAGTGGAGTTGAGAAATCATACAGGCACCACCGGACTTGCCCATCTCTATGTGCAACTCCAGGATTTTTTGGAGATGGTAGTCACAGGGTTTGTCTCTCTTCTGTGTTTATATTTGTTTGGTGGAGCCCAGACGAGTTTGCTCTTCTTCATCTTCTTGAACTAGACTGCTTCAGTTGTTATGGGTGGTTTCTGCTTTGAAAATCTGCTTTATGCCTCTAATTGTTTTCCAGGGGGAAGCTACCAGGCTGCGTTTCATCTAGCCTTGGCTAGCATTTCCCCAGGAAACCTTAGATTTGTAGCTCAGCATTGTCTTACGGTGATCCAGATGAAAACAGAGTCCCTGAATGCAGCCTCTGTTCTCTCATGTAGGAGTTTTTTGGGCCCTAGATAAAGCCACCACATGTTCTTTTTTGTAAAATCTGAATCTTGTTCCTCAACTATAGATTGTAATACCAGAAGTACGACTTTTCCCTAGGCATAGTTTTCCCAGTTTCTTTGCTTTCTTATGAATACAATTATAGTAGCAGCTTACTATGATTTATACAATCAAAACATAAACAACTTTTAATAAAGATGAAACAGTAAATAGCAGTCTGGTTTGAAGATACTTATCTGAGGCTAGTTTTACCTGTCCAGGAACAGTGACATCTCAGCCTTTAAACTATGCCTCGTGGGTTCAAAAGCACTAGTATTAAATTTTTAATTATATCAGAATTATTTTCAAGAATAAACTATTGGATCTGTGCCATTAGTTAGCATAAGTCAGTTTTTCTTTACTGTTCTTCAGTGCAAATTAGGGACTCTTGATCATCAAAATGTTGGTCATAATAGATTTTTCTTTAGAAACAACAAACTTCAGATATTTTGTTGTCACGGTCTCCCCAAAAGTGTACATGTATGAGGAGACAATCTTTTGAGAACAAGCATACTTCAATATGGAATTCAAACTCTTAGTACTTGCAAGAAATTTTCATTCTGTCATTTTCACTAACATCCAGTGACATGAGACAGAAAATGTGCAGTAATGATGACTATGCTTCAGTGTTTCATGTTCCAGTTTTCTTTAGAAAAAATGAAAAATGTGTTGGTTTCTGTTATTATAGTTGCATAAGAAAAAAGTCATTCAGATATCATAGCCTAAAACTAATTGTATCTTAAATTAATCCTAACCCATCAAATTACATGTTTGTTTTTGGATTTTGAGATCTCATTGTAAGAGTAGTTGCTGTAATCTGTATTCCAAAATGCAGCTTGCTGCTCTACATGTTTGTCTGATGTCTTTTCCAGAAGAATAGGTTGTCCATGGATAAAAATGTTTGAAGTGTTTTAGTTACGATATGAACTCTATTTTCTAGGTCTGGATTATTCCTTGTTAGCTGCAGCTGTTGACAGCTATATGGGTTTTTCTTTGCTTTACAAAGTCACTTTGTTCCACATTGAAATCAAGGGGAGTTTTGCCTTTAATTTTATCATAAGCAGGATCAAGCACACTCAACTGGATGGTATTTCTGTATTTGTCTGGAGGTAATATGGTAATAACAAGAGCTCTGTAGCCAATTAATTTTAAAATGTCAGGGAATATTCTAGGCCTCACTGAAAGGGAGACGATGGAACTGAGGGCATGCTCTGAAGCTGGCGTCTGGTTGAAAGACTGGTTTATTGCAATGGTTTGTTGTTGTTCGTAGATCAAAGGAGTGGTTGATACAGGCATTAATACTCCACAGACTGCTAATGGTACCTACCTGCCTCACTGCCTGAGGAGGCTAAGAGACTGACACTTCAAAACACTTACACTCTTAAAGAAATACAGATGGAGGTAAGAAGCATGACAGAGTCTAGCAGCAGCAAATGAAATAGGACATTTTTAATGTTCTCTTTGCTATGGAGTCGAGGTCAGCCACCATGGGCAGCTGGAAAGAACCATGAGTGAAAAGAGCCTCCTTCCAGCCCTCCTGGATTTTGTATGTTTATTGTCCCCACAGATTAATCCAGTGCCTTTCTTGTAGCTGGTACAGCAAATGATGCCGTGTGCCCTCTCCCTTCCTACCTACAAGTGTTGGGGAGGATCATATCGACAAGTCAGAAAGATAAGATAGGCCTTGAGAATAAAAAAGGGATGGGGAGGAGAAGAAGGGCACCTGGAATATGGCTATGGCATGGGCTGTGATGTGAGGGATGTGGCACAGAGGAACAGGGTCATTGCCAACAGCTTGGAATAGAGGGAGGTAGGAGGGAAAGTGCACACTGCTCTTTCAGGGGATGGCACTCACAGAGTCAACAGAAATTTTACAGGTCGTGGTGATAAATGTCTTGTGGTGTGGGTATGGATCCACCTGTGCTGCACATTAGTGTCTGGGCAAAAAGGGAAGTGTGGGTGGTGGGAATGCTACATGCATAGATCTGCAGGATAAATCCTTTGATACGTACGCACATGAACCTTTTGTTTGCAAAGATTTATACTTGTGTCTGAAGGGAGGTTAAAAACCTCTCTTGATATCTGAGCTCAGTTGCTTTCTGTTGCCTTTTTTTTTTGTGTATGTTTTATACATAATAAGCTATGCCTGACGCCTGTGTAATAAATTATACAGGTGTTTTCTTCTTCTGTCTGGTAGCAATATACACTGCAGACATCACACAAGGCTTGTTTTCTAGCAAAACAGTTGTCTTAGTGGAAGGTATAATGCATTGTTCATGGTAGACTATTGTAGGATTTTTATAACTCTTACATAGCATAAGAAATTAAGAGTGCTTTCTGCAAATAAAAGACTCCTCTAGTCACTGAACTTTGGGGAAAAGATATGGGAAATGTTGGACTGCTTCTGAGCAGTGACTGAGAAATTACTATACCTGACAGTTCCGGGAAACAGTGTACATTACTGGATATCTTTCTGCAACTCATATTTACGCCACATCATTTCATTGTTAGTCTCTTAAATTGTGCAGAATGTCTTCACAGCTTTTCCTGTAAACCTCTGCTACATTTACTGGTATTACATTTCTTAAGAGATCTGTACATAGAGTACATACACTATACTAAGTATTTTATTTTCTGTGCTCTGACATTCTCCAGATGTACCCTCTAATTTGCAATTTTATAGTTGTCTAGAAAGTCAGAGTATTCTTAGATAACCAGGTAGTAGTTTAGTATGTGTTTTTTAATTTCCCTTATGATTCTATTTTACGTCCATTAATGTACTTAGAATACACATTTTCTGCCGTCCTCAGTAGTGTTTTGCCCACTTACCTTTATATAATACAAAATTTTACAGCTTGAGATGTCTGACTCCTTCCTACCTAACCTAACATGCCTGACCTAAGATCCCAACAGTCACTGACTCCTTAAAAAGGGATAGAGAGGTGGAGCTGAATTCTGTCTGGGAAAGCCTAACCTGGGTCTCAGTTGTTTTCAAGAGGAGCCTGTCCCTTCCCTCTGAGTACTCAGGGAGTCTTGCATTCCTAAATTGGGTGGCTCAAGTACTCAGAACTTCAGTTGAATGAATCTGGACCTCTGCAGACATTGATCCTTTTCATACAAAGTACTTGAAGAACCGAAGCCACTGGTTATAAAAATCCATTAGGTAAGAGAGGACTGTTACTATGTGCTGTGCAGAACCTGAAACAGGACATCCAGCATGGTCAGGGCTTCTCAGTAGGAGCATCAGTGGATCACCTCACAGAAGAGCAGCAATGTTTTTAGCCTGTAACAGCGAAGAGCATCCCTTGTTCTTGACCTCCTCCTTTCTGAAAGCCCCTTGGATTAAGTGCTGTTCCTGGGAGGCCAGCAGAGTCCAGCTTTGCAGTGGACCTCATAAATGTGGTGATGATTCCTGAAGAGACCAGTGTGGGGCCAGGTTTTTGGAGACAATCCTCTTCTTAGAGTGGTGCTTCTTTACTTTAAAAGGTGGATGAAACCAATACTAGTGCCTGGTACAGAATGTTTGGGTTTCTTCCTGCCATGATTGTTGTCCATAAATATTGTCTTTCCTTGGGTTTAAAATGATGAAGAATGGAGGTTTTTAGTCTTTGGCACCACAGTCACTAGGACTTGTGTATTTGTGAATCTGGTGTAGTCCACACTGGCCTTTGTGGGCATGAGGATGCTCAGTAGGAGGCATATGTTGTGCTATGTACAAATGCTTCATCTTGAGCCTGTTGAGAGGTAGTCACTGTCCTTCCTTTGTCTGGTGCTGCTGCAGACTTCTCTGCCTGCTTCTGGTGTTTAAAACCAACCAAGTAAAAAATACAAATTTCCTATTATGTGCCTCATAAAGCACGAACAAAGGTGAGCATTGTGGACTTTGGAGTATTTGATAGTAGCATATGAGTAGATCCTAAGCTTATTTATTTAATTTTGTAGTGTGGAAAGAACAGAGTGAAGCTGTGTAATGTTATCTTGATTAAAGATAGTATCATGTTGACCCTTTACTGATTTCCTTACAATGATATTTTTGAGATTTTATATTCAGGCCATATTGCATATTTTCCTGCTGTTGTGTGCCTGAATATGTCCTTTAAAAATGTTGGCAGTGTTTGTAGATCTTTTTTCTGTAACGGGTAAGTCTGATGGCTGTTTCTCATCCCCTGCTGTGCCAAACTGCTGAGACAAGACTGTTTTTACTGCTACTGATTTAACAGAAAATAAGAAATTAATTTTGTACTTAGTTGCATTCCATTGCAGAAAGTTCCTAGTACTTTATGTAGTGAACTGTGAGTGCATTATTACTGATTCAATGCAAATGTCTTGAATGTAAGATTGTTAATTGCTCTTAGTAAGACATAAAAGTGGAGAAATTTGGAGTGAGCTCATGTAATACTGGTAAAATGTCTTTTTTGTTGCAGTTTTTTTTTCAGAAAATTGTTTGGTTTATGTACTTAGAGGAGTAAAAATCTTAATGTGATGTGTGTGTCTTTTAGCACACTCTCTTGGGTTCATCAGACATTAGTCTTTTGTAGTACTTTCAGAAAGAGAAGAAAAAAAGCATTATTAATTTTCTTCCTTTTTCTGAACCCCAAGAATTTCCCTTCAATCATTGCCCCATATTCCAGCTTCTATCTTCTTGTCCCCAGGAGATTGTTTAAGTGCTCTCAGAAAATATGGACTGCTCTTTATTGTGCTTTTGCTCTGTAGATGGTAAGAGTACCCTGTGCTGCCACTTTTTCTGCCTTACGACTAATAGGCCTGCATCAGGAATCAATCCCACCCGCCAGCACCAAACCTTGCTGGGTTGACCTTGAGGCCAGCTCTTTCATTCTGATTCTAATTTTTGCACTGATTTGCACATCACTGAAGCAAAGTTAAATGTAAGAGGATACATTAACATAGCAAGTACAGCTGGACTGGAAATGCACAAAGGTCACAAAATGGAAAAATGAACTGCCTAATAACATCCACTTGCCCTGCTGCCAATGTGTAATGGTTTTGATTTCCGATTAGTGGTCATTATAGGCATAAATATATATATGTATTGTGCCATAGATGTGCAATATTGAGACAAATGCTCTTAAAGTTCTGTAGTGTTTCTATGGCATGCACTCCTCTGAAATGTTTTCAGCCTTCCCAAGAGCAGCAGTTTCATCTATGTACTCTGTAATATCTTGTAGGGAAACGGGTGTCAGTAGACCGTGTAAGCCTGCCACTCCCTTGGGCTATTAATGATTCATTTGGAGCACTAAGAAGCCATTCCTGTGCCTCTAAAATAAATGGACCAATGCTACGAAGTTCTCTGTGCTCTCCAAATCCTTTGGATTCATGGTATTCTCCAATCCCTAGCTTCATGACTTTCATGTTGGGTTTTATGTTTATGGCAAGTCAGATACCGGATGGTATGGAGAGGACTTTGCATAGCATTTTTCACTCTAAGCCCTTGTTTACTGGATTTGGCTGTCGTATAAGCTATGCTTTAAAAATCCTTTCTTTTTCTAAGCATTATATTAACAATTCTTCCAAAATTCAAATATCCAAAGGGATTTTTTCTCACAGGATGATAAATAGCTGAGATAGGTGGCAGTAGGTTGGTGGGAGGTGGTTATGATAGCTGAAGCTGTAGCCTTGCTTACAGCTGATTTTTGAACTGGGTTCCTTCTTACCTCTGCATTGCCTTGCATTTTGTATAGTCAATCATACTGTGCCCGCAGTGATGGAAAATGCAAATGTTCTCTTGGCTAAAATTTGCTGTGCAGGTACCATGTGCTGAGGACTGTCCCCAGGCAGAAAGGAGGAAGTCAGAGTATTTCATTTATTTACCTTTTCCTGCCTCAGAGTTTGACAGAGGGATAGTGTAGCTTCCCTGAAAGTGGCTGAGTGGTGGCAGCTAAGGGGCCCTCAGGGCTGTGGGTGGGGAGAGCAGATGGGGAAAAGATGCCTCCACAGCAGGCCTGCGGTGGAGGTGAAGATGAGAAGGTTCCTGGGAAGAGCAAGAAGCAGATCCTGCAGTAAGTACTCAGGGCTATGGAAAGTGAGAGAGTTTGCTCTGAGGAAAGACTTCACATTGCTGAGTTGAGAGCAAGGCTGGAGGGGAAAGTCCTGCCCTGTAGGAGCAGCAGCAAGATTCATTATCATACTTTTCTGCTTTCACCCAGTTCTTTTACTCTTCCGTGCAACAGAGGTGAGTTTCCTCTACTTCAGAATTTATCCAATTAAAATTTAAGCTCTAATAAAACAGTTTTACATGCTGGAAGCCCTTTCAGCAGCCTCATCTTCAAGTTAGGGGTCTGCCTCAACGTTCTGGCTTGCAGATTCCCATCACATCATCTTTTGATGACTGTAGGCACTGTTGTTTTCCTGCTTGTCTTTCTAGCCCAGCCTCAGGATTTTGCCCTGGGTATTCGAACCTGGATTATGAGTAAGTTTTTAAAATCTTTTTAGGTTGTCTCTCATCCAGCCAACCAAATCTTTCATACAGGCTGTTACCACCGTACTTACTGTTCTGCTAGTACAATATCCTTGTTGACACACATGGTCTTGCCTTCTTGAAAGCTAGTCCAAAGAGTTCTGCTGAGATAATTTATCGCTTTCTCCAGACTGCCCTAAGTTTTTACTTTTAAATCTGTCTTAGCTCCTTCTTGTCTTTAAAAAACACATGAGCCTTGCAAATGACAGCTAAAAGCTTATCAGAAGAGCCTTAATTTCTGGTGGAGCAACCAAGAGACGGACTCCACACCTGATTTCCCTATGATATCAGACTTGACTACTGGCATATTAAATTTTCAGATGGATAAATGTGCTGTGTCCCAAGCTTCCCATCAGAGAAAGCTATCTCACTGTCTTTCTCAGTACTTGCCTTTGAAATTTGGGTTGCAATGATGCTTGCAGACATCTGAGTGACTACTCTGAGCCCACTGTCATGGTGGCTAATATTGTCACCTTGTTCTCTTTGATTTCTTCATCTGCCAGGGCTCCAGTGATGGGTTGTGTTTCAGTCATATTCTGTCTTTGGTAGGAGCAATTAAAGTCCATTGTACCACCATCCTGACCTGCACAAATCCATCTTCCAGCAATCAGAGGTAAATGGTATCAGTCCAAGTTTCTGGAAGACAACTCTTAATTGTCTGAATAGAGAACAGAGCTGGATCCTTGCAGATCTTTAGCTGAGATCTATCTCTTTTTGCTAAAGCATCATGGACGTTTCTAGCATGATTTGAAATAATCCCCCCCCAAAAAAAAAAAAAAGAAAACAAAAGAGAAATCCCTAACATTAAGCCCTACCGACTTTCAGGGGAAGCTTCCATGGCAGCTCTAAATCCTGTGGTGAAATTCAGCTACCAATAATGGTATGAAGCCTCTCAGGCAGAGGATTCTTCTTGTCCCAAAAAGGGAGACCGTTGTACCATTGATGGTACATTTTTTCAGGTGGTGAGGGAAAAGGCACTGGGGGCAACAGCTCTCTGCTTTCCCAATGCCAAACAGCAATTGGGAAAGGGGAGAGGTGTGAGTGAGAAACAGAGAGAATGTGGGAAGAAACTGTGAATTTTTTTTTTCTTGGTATTTACTGATTACAGGTTTTCTATGTGTATATTTTTGAAGTCAGTTTTCTCTAGAATCGGATCTCATCTGCCATTTGCTTTAGGCTGCTCCTTCCTACTTTCCCTGTTAGTGATTGCAGTTGGATTTATATAGGAGGAAAAAAAAATATTCCATTAATTTTGGTGGTGTTTGTTTGCATTAGATGGACTAAGTGAGATGAGTAAGAGGCAAAGCGCCTCTTATCTGCTCACAGATAATCCTCCAAATATCTGATTTTAGGTAGGACTTTCCTGTAGCTGGTAGATCTTTGGAGACAAAGATTTCCAGAGCTCTTTGAAAATCAGTGGTGAGGGGAGTGAGTGGGAAAGTGAAGCCTGGGGGTCATTTTGTCTAGAGAGTCCCTGGGTGGAAACTCCCCTGGAAGGACTGACTGTAGAAGCAGCTGTAGAATGACTCTTTTGAGCTAGGAATGAAGAGTTTTTTGTTGACAACCAACATTTGGCCTTTCTTTGTTCTTGCTTCGTAAATTACACTCTATTTTAGAAATGAGTGTTTAGTGTAGTGTGTGTAGTGTACACACCTCTGCAAGAGGATTGAGTAAATATTAATCTCACACCCCTAAAAAAGATACAATTTTTAAAATATATTATGTATCCATGATGGATCAGGTTGCTTTCAGAAGACATCAAGAGAATGTTGCAGTTTTTTAAGCTGTCTCACCATGACTGGGACTCTATCACCAGGGCTTTGGGGCTTTAGATAGTTACATGGAAAACATGAAAATCTGGTAATAAAATGTGGAATAACTATTTTACCTAACCTCTTTTCTACTTACTCATACAGCCGTGCTTGTATTTTGACGCCTTCATTTAATCCATATAATTATGTACGACTGTTGTTTCATTCATCTGGGGTTTTTTTCAGTTTGGGATTTTCTGAAATACAAGAGACTTGGATTTGTGGAGAATTTGGCCTTCTGGGTTGCTTTAAAATTACGCTATTTGTTCCATCAACATACAGGAAAACAGGAACTTACAGAATTAAAACACAGTGACAAATATACCATTTTCATTAAAACTGCTTAAAGTCATGCTGAAACTGAAAAAAAAAATGCTTAAGTCTAATTTAATTTTAAGGTATGCAGTTAATTAATACTCTACATCCATTAACATTCAAAAATGAAAGTATCTGCAGAACCGCTACTCCCTAGAGTAATTTGTCACCAGAAATAAAACGTCTGCCTTTGAACTGAAGTAGCTTTTGGGTAGCGCTGTGAGCAAAGGAACCCATGTTAATGATACAGACTAATCCAGAAGAGTGAACTTCAAGTTCATTACATTGATATCTCACAATTATAAAACCAATTCTAGTTATGTCAGATACTGTCATGACAGCAAATGCCTTCTTTGCTAAGTGACAGAAACTACCAACAATTTTAAATTCTGACTATAGTGTGATAGTTTGTGTGCCCGCTTGTGCATCCTAGATTAGAAAATGTTCACAGCATG
Organism: Monarcha castaneiventris obscurior; assembly: GCA_026261815.1. Taxonomy (NCBI): domain Eukaryota; kingdom Metazoa; phylum Chordata; class Aves; order Passeriformes; family Monarchidae; genus Monarcha; species Monarcha castaneiventris. The sequence continues at coordinate 50,015,832 of JAMPIT010000230.1, read as the reverse complement.
TTTCTTGATAAAAAAATATGCATTTTCTGTTTACATGGTATTTTGGTCTTTATACTGTGAAGTGAACTCTCTTTCCAAACAGAGAATAAATGTACGAAAAGAAGTAGCAAAAAAAAAGACATGAGATGCACAGTAAATGCAACACCACCTCTCCTCTCCTCTCCTCTCCTCTCCTCTCCTCTCCTCTCCTCTCCTCTCCTCTCCTCTCCTCTCCTCTCCTCTCCTCTCCTCTCCTATCCTCTCCTCTCCTCTCCTCTCCTCTCCTCTCCTCTCCTCTCCTCTCCTCTCCTCTCCTCTCCTCTCCTCTCATCTCCTCTCCTCTCCTCTCCTCTCCTCTCCTCTCCTCTCCTCTCCTCTCCTCTCCTCTCCTCTCCTCTCCTCTCCTCTCCTCTCCTCTCCTCTCCTCTCCTCTCCTCTCCTCTCCTCTCCTCTCCTCTCCTCTCCTCTCCTCTCCTCTCCCCTTCCCCTTCCCCTTCCCCTTCCCCTTCCCCTTCCACTTCCCCTTCCCCTTCCCCTTGAAAATATACCTTTTGCATTGTTAACTTCAGTCTTGCAGCACGTACTATAAGGTGTGGCATTCCCACAAGGGCTATTTTTGCTTATAAACCCTGTTTAATGCAGTGAGTGAGGATTTGGGTCAGCGGATTGCAAGCATTGTCGGGCAGTGTTTGCAAAGTGACAGCATATTCTAGGGGTGCAAAAATGCCAGCTGAATTTTTTTGGTCTCTGTACAGTTTTTGTGCAACAGAATCTTAAGATACAATAACAGGTCACTTAATTATTCCCCCCAAAACAGTATTAATAAAGAAAATATTTGGGTTTTTTTCAGGACTTACTGTTCTTCTGTGCTACCATAGCCTTAATAAAGCCAGTGTTAAATAACTGCTTGGCTGGACAAAGGAGCTATGATTTTCTGCCGCTTAATTTGTTTGAGTTCAAAAGGACGATTTGACTTCTGATCATGTGAAAAGCATTTCATAGCATACTGGAAAGCTGTCTGGTTTTGTATCTAACACACTTGACAGCATGGTTGGCAACAGACGGATAATGGAAGGCTAATGAATAATGAAAAGCTGAGTGATTGAAATAGCAGAGCTGCAGGGAGAGAAGAGGGAAAGCTGGGAAGGAAAATGGCAAAACAAGCAGTACAGAAGTCAGGAATAACCAGTATTTTGATCAGTATCAGACAATGTCTTCACATCAGAATTTAACCCAGTCATAACTTAAGCATTCTCCATCTGCCAGCTCACAAAAGCTCTTAACTTGTGCACCAGGACACATTTTGTACAAGTCACTCAGCTTGCCTTGAGGAAGGGTAGGTTGAAATTAAAATATTTTTTTAACTGCTAGAATGATGACTACTCTGCAGTAACCTTCTCAATTGCCATTAATTGTCTGGTGCATTCATAAATTCCTACCTGAGTGGGGAGTGCTTAGTATCTCACAATCTGCTGCAAAAAACAGATCAGAGCTATAGCCTTGGAAGCTATCAGCTGTACAGAGGGGCATTGCAACACTTACTTTGTATTTATACTTCTGTGAAGACATCTCTAATTTTGTAGCAGTGTTAACTCAGTTTTCATGGCACTCACTCTTCAGATACCCAGCAGGGAGGAACAGCTCTTACTCACTGCTCACTGGTCCCTCCAGGTGGAATATGGTCTCTAGGGTGACTGTGCCTTAAGGGTTCCTGTGCAAATGTAACAGGAATTACTGGGGCTAACACTTAACTCCAGGTCTCAAAAGTGAGCAGATGGTCTTGTGACATTAAAAGAGGGTGGTTCTCGGGCAATTCGATAGTGACGATGTTTGTGTCTGGGTATGTGGCATGGAGGAAGCCAGCTCCTATTAACTTCCTCATGCCAAGCTCAGTTGTGGCTGAGCTTGGTGGTGCAAGGCTTGCTCTTACACTTGTTTTCATGGTAAGAGTTACAGAGTAAGAGTTGAGTTAGCACTGTTCCTGCTGCCTCTTTTCGTGTCTCTTTTTTGCAATAACAAATGGAAAAAGATCTGCTACTTTCTTTCTATGACTTATTACTTTTCCTGAACTCTGCTATCACTGAAAAATTAATAACACCGTAAATACCATCCTTTTTTTTTTTCACAGAATCTGTACCAAAACAGGTTCCTGGGCCTGGCAGCCATGGCATCTCCATCTAGGAACTCACAAAATCGGCGCCGGTGCAAAGAGCCTCTCAGATACAGCTATAACCCTGACCAGTTCCATAACATGGACATCAGGAACAATTCCCATGAGACGGTCACCATTCCTAGGTCTACCAGTGACACAGACCTTGTCACTTCAGACAGCCGGTCCACCCTGATGGTCAGCAGCTCCTACTACTCCATTGGGCATTCACAGGACCTAGTGATATACTGGGATATAAAAGAGGAAGTGGATGCAGGGGACTGGATTGGCATGTATCTCATAGGTAAGTCCCTGTTACCCCTTCCCCTCTGGGTTTCTTGCTGCTTTTCTTAGTTGCAGGCATTAGGGTAATGTGGGCTAATGGTAGTAAGTGAGCTGATACAGCTCCCTTAAATGTAGTCTTCAGGTGGGTTTATATGTGACAAGAATTTTTTCTGCTCGTGAATTACTGGTTGCAGTCCTTGCGCTCACTTTTTCTTCAGGAAAGATACAAGAAGGCTTTCTGTTGGTGGTTTCTTGACATTTCAAGATAAATTCATTTTAAAGCCATTTGGATGTTGGGAAAATACCTCCTGTATCAAGGCAGTATAATATTTTCAGGGCTTCCTCTTGAGAGTCCTTGAGTAATCTGTGACGGATGAGACGCTTTACAAGTCAAGAATATGAATCATTTAAAAACCTTGTGAGATTGCCTTTTTCTCTATAGCCACAGGATATTTTGATATGAACAATAATTATAGACTGAGACAGTCTGAACATGTCCCAGAAAGTTTTGCTTTTTTTTTTCCTTTTATTGTGTATTGGAAGCTATATTGAGCCATGTACATTAGCATATTTTTGGCAACTCCATCTAATAAATCCAGCCCCACATAAGAGTAATAAGAAATGGTTTCAATCCGCTTTTACCTGATTGTTTCACTTCAGTATAAAATTAGCTTTTCTTAACCTGGTTTGGTTCCTATGGAAATAGTCCTGCTGCTGAGACTGGATTTTATGTTAACTCATTGCTCTCTGGTTAATTTTGAACACGTTGGATCAGTTTCACACATATTTCTCTGTGTATTAGGGGTCTTAAAAATGTGAAGTTCTTACATGTTTCTTGAAAACCAGTGACTTTGTAAAGAACTGGTGCCCCCACAAAGGGAAATGTTGGTAAATCACTTTCGTTGTCTATTTGTAAGGTCTGCCTAGCACTAAGCAGATATTTTAGTTGTAATAGCACTGTTTCATCTTGCCCAGACAGATAAAACATATGATGTTGTGAGATGAGCTTTTGGAGCAGGCATGGGGGACATCGTAGGCAGCCACAGTGTTACTTAAGTGCTTTAGTGGATAAAACCAAATGGCTTGGCTTCATATACTGAAGATATTGGGAACACAGATGTTGTTGGGTGACATAGGGGATATGTGAGGAAAGTACTAGATAACAGGTCTGAGCATGTAGGAGAAATATGGTGGCAAGGTGTTACGCATTGGAAAATAAGTTCAGGGTATTGGAGAGACTGTAAAAAGGGATACACAAGGGTGGCTATTTAGGACATGGAGGAAAAGAAGTGGAGATTACAATAAGCCAGTAACCTCATAAAATGTTCTGCTTTGAAAATACAATAGGCTTCTGAAATGTAAATTTTTTAGGAAAGAAACAGAGACTGGGTTTAAAACAGATGCCTTGAAATCAGTTTGGTTTCTTGGCCTTAACAGAAAATTACTTATGTTTACAGCTAGGTTTGAAGTGGAGTGTTTTGCTGGAATAGATGACAAGACACAGCAGCCCCCGTACTGGGCACTAAGAAATTCTGTATGCCTGCTCTGCAGTAGTGCAGGCAACTCGTGAATTGTTGCCTCAGTGAATAGAGGTAAAGCATTCCTTCTGGTGGTCTGAAGTCAACAGAAAGTGCATAGGGCTGTTTCATGTTGGCTGAACTTGTTCAGCCAGGTTTCACAGCTTGGGCATTGCATCCAGGGCTGTGAAGACACGCTCTAATTTTTTTTTTTTTTTTTTTTTTTTTTTTGATAGGCAACATGAATACATAGAAATTTAACTGGAAAAAATAAAAATACACCCTGGTACTCCTGCTTAATTTACCATATCAAACAAGATACATTGCCCCAGACACCCCAGTAAATTACAGGTGCAAATTTTGAAGTGTATCCTTGATCCTGCTGGCTGAATGCCTGTTGTTTATGACAATAGTCAATGGCTTGTTCTAAGGAACGCCGCTGCCAAATGAAAAATAAATGGTGTGTCCAGTTCCCAAGAAACCAATAGCTGATCCTTGATGTCTTTGAAGGCTTTTTTTCTCCACTCTCTCAGGTTCCTACTCTAAATAACTGAGGAAACAGCAGACAACAGCATCTCTCATTCCCTTTTTTCTCTTCCCTTCCCCTCTTCCCACTTCCCCTGCCCCCCCCCCCGTAAACCTCACGTAAGATGAGTTTTAGTTTTGGTTCCCTTTAAAGAACATGGAAGACTGTGAAGATCATTTGGGTTTTAATGTTTGTTTGACATGGAAAACACTCAGCATCTATGAAGGTAACTGGAACTGTGGCTGTATCCACATTTACAAAGTAGGTTGAACTGGTAGGAAGGGGCCTGTAGAAGCAAACATCTGATGAAGGCGTTTTGGGAGCTCGATTTAGAACAGTTTCAGTCTGGGTGTTCATTCAGTTCAAACTGAATGCCCTTGAGTTGCTGTAGTGCATCTTTCAGTTTAGTTTCATCAGGACAGAATCGAGTTTGTGTGGCTGTATGACAGCACAGTCTCATGGTGACAAAGTAGGGACAGTTGTGGAAGGGTCAGTACAAAGCACCCTTCTGACCTGAAATAAAACACTGATGCCTTCTGTTTGTGACCAGTTCGTAGGGGCAGGAGATCCAGACATCCCTAATGGCTTAGATTTGTGTCTGCATTTGCACAGATTTGGTGAGTCTGCACTCCTGTTTAGAGAGGGAATGTTCCTAGCCTTGTGGGTATGACCTTCACAATGTAAACTGATCTATATGTTTTGAATTAGCAGCCAGACTGGAACAAGAGAACCAAAGAAACTATGAGCTTTTCCCACTCTGCTCAGGAGAGGATTAGTGTTGAAGCCTATTATTATCATTTGTATGGCAACTCTGTTAACTGTTGCAATGCTGCTGGTCTAGTGTTTGTCTCAATCCAGCTTGTGGATACAGCCCAAACCTTTCCTGTGATTGCTTGGGTTGGTGAAATTGGAGCTGAAAGGTTTGAATGTAGTATTGTGGAGAGTCATGAGAACTGGGAAATTATTTTCATCCCTAGGATATCAGGCAGTGTGTTGTGGATTTTCTTTAAGCCTTGGTGTTGGGAGCATTGGAGTTGGTATTTGTTATTTGTCTTGTGGGAGTATCCCAGGAAAGGGCTATGCAGAAACAGAACAGAAGGCAGTTCTCACATTGTAGGAGTTTAATCGTTGCCATTGTATTATTCTAGGAAATATCTCCAAATAATTTTGTATGAGTGTTGGTTTTGAAATGCATAAAACTTACTCTGTTTTCACCACCCCTGCCATCACTAAAAATTTGATGATACCCAATAAACTGCAGACTTAAGAGTAATGGTATTCTAGGTCTATAGAAATAGAGATGATATAAAGGGCTTCCAAAAAAAAAAAAAAAAAGAAATCATGTGTCTCATTTGTTTTCATACTGTGGGACATTTTGGAGTGCTAGTCAAAGGTTAAAGTGGCCTGAAAGGGGAGTTGAGGGAGTCCTCCCTGTGTGGAAATTGTGTCTGCTGTCTCCTCTGGTGAATAGCCACAGCTCCGTTTATCACAAGATATCTGTTCTTCTCCCGTTCAATCCATTTATGCATTCCTTAGGGTGGCCAGCTGGGAAACAAAACAGTCTTTGCAGATGCAGGTAAGAGCTGGATTTAGTACTGGTTATTAGAAGTTATTAGGATTTGCTCATGGTCTCAGGAAATGGACTAAGTAGACAGTCAGTCTCTCATAAAACAGTGTAGAAAATGGTGGTCGTGTGTCTCATGACAAAAAATAGTATCCACCCTGCAGCTTCCCTAAAACATCCATGCACACGTACATGATTTTCATGAAGGGCCATAGAAAAACTCCCTGGTTGAAGGGAGAATAGTAAATGTTGACTCTCTTAAAATATAGATGTTATTACTTCAGCACATTTTAAGATTAGCTGTGGAAAGACGACAAAAAAATATGTAAATTGGGAAAACAAGCATTTCTTAAGACATACTGTGCCTTCAGGAACAGGAATTACATTTCATTCCTGCTAAGCTTGAACTCTAGAAATGCTCTAACTTCTCCTCATATATACAATCTATCAGCTCTGAGCAATGCAGAGGAACCTCCATATTCTCTAACAACTCATCTGAAATGTGCGTTTGTCTTCCCTCAAGAGAATTACAGTATTATGAACATTCAGCAGTTTTTCAGAAACAGACCCACAATCAAAAATATGTGTAAACACTCAAAAAGAGTTCTCTAAGAAATTTGAACATAACGAAGCTCTGTTTCTATTTTAAAGTCTCTGGAATTTAAGTTTTCTATGCAGAAAAGCTATTTGTAAAGGAAAGGCCCATTGGGGAAAACATGAAACTAAAACAAAGTTATGAATAATGAAGAAAGGGTATATTTTTTTAAGTAAGGACTCTCATTTAATGGCTACTGTGAGGCAGCTGGAATATTTGCAGTTATTTATCTCAAGGCTTTCTCCTTCTCTCTTATCTCATTTGCTATTGCTATTTGCTACAGTATGAAGCCCCTTTAGATAAATTAATATGGACTGCTGGCAGCTGCCTGTAGATAAAGAGCTATCTTATAATTACTGCAGTGGCATTTTAGCTGCTACTAGATTTCACTTCTGTCATCACCTCTGTATCTGATGTAAAGGAACTAATGAGAAATGTTTAAAGCAGACTTTTGAAAAAATCATTTGCTCCAGTGTCTGTGTACACTGATGTTAGGTTTTTATCGGGGCTAACATTATACTTTTCTTACACATATGAAGTTGGCTTTCTTTCTTTCAACATTTCTTTACATGAAAGCAAAACATTACTAAAGGCTATTTATTAAAAATGTCTTCGTACACAAATCTTGGAGGGTCCAATTTCCTGCCCATATCTGGCTTTTTCCAGAGTAGTTCCTCTCAAATTTATATAAGTAGAAATGTCTTCACGTGATTAGTGACTGAAGTTTAGCTTTAAAACTTTTTTCCTCCTCTGTTTCATCTTGTTGTGTTATTTCTGCCCCAAAAAGGCAATTCACCACAACCCGACCAATCTAATAACTATTGGTTAATAGACATTTAAGTGTTTGTTTAAACACTCTCTGGGTTTATTTTGGGTTTAGATGGCCTGTGTTGCTGTTTTGCCCACTGAGACAAGTGGAAAAATGTACATTTTTCCTGCCATCAGACTTGGACCAGAACTTGTCTGTGCAGTTATTTTACCAAACATCGAATAGATACAAGCAGAAGGTGTGTCAATGTTGCCAGCAGAGATGTAAAATGTTAGAAACAGCAATGTGCATATAAGGCTGGGGTTGTGGGTGTCTTTGTTACGGGTCTAATCCCTGACTAAGGCTCTCTCTCCATGTTTGGATGGTTGGTCCACCTCTCTGCTTCAGATACAGCCATCTGTAAAACAAAACTCTTCACAATGTGCCTGCTTAGAGTGAATTTTGTTGATATTTGGATTTGTTGTGTCCTGGGATTATCCATTTTTCCAATCCTTTCATGGCCTTTGGAAGAGAATCTCACTGTGGTCTTAGGGCTTCTCCTCAGTAGGTCATCTTGTAGTTGGGTCTCTCACCACGCTGGGGGTGGCAACCATGTCTGGCTCTGATTAACTCAGCAAGTAAAGCTTTGTTGGGCATCTGCAATTCTGCTCCCTCTGTGAAACATCAACAGAGGTGCCCAGTGGCCAGGCAGCTTTTACGAGGCGCAGCACTATTTATTTCAGGAACAAAAACTGTCAGAGGAGCAGGTATCACAGGCCTTTGGCAGGTATATTACTGCAGAGATATCAGTTCTTTGTTCCAACCTGGCTTGCCTTCACCTGGCTGCTCTTTGATCCAGTGAGAGTGATTTAGCAGGCTGAGTCACTTTTTGCCTTTCCCAGTTCTGTATCTGGTGAACCACTTCAGGCAGACAAAACCTGGATATGCTGTTTTACAGACCCACCAAGTGTGACATGAACACAGTTACCTTTTGCATCTGATTCACCCCTTTACAAGCAGATGCAGTCAACATTTGAATGCAAAGGTCTCTGAATATTCCCAACACGTGTGGCTTCCGACATACTTTCCCTTTCAGTGCTTCCAAGGTTCAGCTGTCATTTGTGTTAATGTTGGCAGTAGCAATGCACCAGAAAGCTTTTGCGGAGTGGTTAGTGTAGTAGTGGTGTGCTTTTGGTCTTTTAGGGAACTCATAGTAAAGAAGCCTGCAGACTGCCAGTTCTTTTCCTCAAATATATTTAATATGTGGAAGAGGTGTTTACTGTGTGCCAGAGGATTCCCATTTTCATGTATTACTTCTCCATAAAATAACACCTCTTATGAAAATATTTCTAGCTGAACGGGTAGAAAAGAGTTTTCCACTGCAACTATTCATGCTGAATATCAGGAGAGGGAAATAATGCAGACAGGGAGTACTGCATTCTCATGCCTTCTCAGTGATTTCTAGGGTCCTTATGCCCATGGATAAAACTGCCTCTGTGCTGTGCAAGGATGGCCAATATTGCTGAATAGCCCAGACTTACCCAGAAGTCAGTAATGATCACCTACTAAAATCTTTCTGAATAAATCTCTTAGTGGGGGATATTGGTGCACCAAATCCCAGGTTTTGGCCTCAATCCTTCAAAAGAAGCATATTCCATGCAGCGAGCTCAGACCATTGACTGGATAAAATCAATCATGGTGCAGACAGTGGACGGAACAAATATAAAATTCTTGGCAGGATAAGGCTTAAAGCAGAAAGATTTGTTTTGGAGAGGTTGTCAAGCCAGCCATGTGGATTTTGAAGGTTCAGCATATGTTTTTCTTCTCTTAGTTTTCTGGTGTAGAACTAAATCCTTCCCATTCCTTAGTGTTTATAACACTTACATTGCACTGCTTATAACACTGGAATATTCCCATGCTGCCTTCCACAACTACTGTAATGACTGTATATGCATTTAGCTGTAATGACTGTATATGTATTTTGTAATCTTGCTCATCCATTGATCTCTCCAGCCCTAAAGACATTTTTTTCTTCACTGGAAATCTTTCATTTTGTAATAAGTTTAGTTTATACCTGAATACCATTTTTCAGATAAAATCAATCCAGATTCTCAAGAGATTCTTTGCACTGTGGTGCTTCAGTGTATACATCTGAGTTGTGTTTGGATTTATTGTTTTTTACTGCTTTAGCAGATCACAAGCTCCTGTCTAATTTACTGTCTGCTGTTATGTCTTTTAACATTTCTGTAAATACATTTTTCAAATACTGCAAATTATTTCCCCCCCCATTTAATGAACATTGTTAACCTGGAAAAATGTCATCCTTGTTCACATTTCAGATCTTCCAATGTCCCTTTATATCTTGTCTTCATACTGCCTTGGGCCTGCAGCATCTCTTATTTTAAAATTTTCTTGCAGATTTCATGGGTGCGCTGCTTTGTCCTAATCCTCATTTTCCAAATTGCACTGTAGTAAATGGGGAGGCTTCCACTGTGAGAACTTTGAAACTGTTGCTATATTAAAAACAAGCAAACAAAATTCTTCCATGTTGTACCTTACCACACATCGAATATCTTCAATTTTTCAGTATCCTTGTTTGGATTCTTTCCTCCCATCTTCAGTTCTGTGTGCAAACTGGATGTCATTACTTGTGAGTAAGTTGGTGCAATGCATAGCTGAAGTAGAGCTGTTGCTGTACTAAGACCCAAATGTGGTCCCCATGCTGCAGGGTTAAGAATAAATCTGGAAGTGCAGGAGCTTTAAAGGAGGAGCCTGTAGCTGGGATGGGCATAGCTGAAGTAACACTAGCAGCTGTGTGGTGCTATCACACTTCTAAGGGTATGCAGAGCCAAATGACACCACTATTATTGGATAGATGCCCATCCCGCTGCAACCTAACATCTGCTGTGGGGGTTTCAGCCCCCACAAGTTTTTAATGCTGAGCTTTCTTCATTCTTTCTGCCTTTTCAGCAGAAGATTTGTGGTTACAAGAGAGAAATGGATGAGTGGTGGGTTGTTCCGGAGCACAGCTCCCAAACACCTCAAGGACACCATAGAAGAATAGAGTCCATTGCCATTAGCTCTGCTTTTCCCAGAGGTTCCACTGTTGCAGGGAAGGAGAGGGAAGTCCCTTGAGTGGCAGAGCTCAAACTCTCAGTGTGGTTAGCTCAAGTGCAAGTGAGGAAGAACTGGATCCACAGTTCATCCAGAGCCTTCTGAAAACCCAAAGGCTTATCATTGCCAAGATTTAATAGGATCTCTGTAATGGCCAGTCATTTGTGTTTTTAATTGTTGTTGGTGTCATGAAAGATGAGAATGTTACCTCCCAGAAATAATTTGGAGACTGCTGGAGTGGTAAAGGGTGATAAGCGGCTCTGAAAGTAAGCTATATATTCAAAGATAGGAGTGTTTTGCTGAAAGTGGAGACCCCTTGATTTTGGGAATGGCTGACATGTCATTTGGGTTTAATGTGTTAATTCTTTCTGCTTCAGTTTTGAAATCCACCATGCCTGCCTTTCTATGTGCCTGGAGCAGTTTTACTTATGGCCACCATCTTCTGCCCTCAATGACCAAGAATTGTTCTAACTTTGCCAACTCGCTCCCCGTTTTATTATAGTTTATCTCCCTACTTTCCTTTTGTCTTTCTCTTGCCATGTCTTCCTCATGCGGCTCTTCTCCACTCATTGTTCACATTTCTCCCTCCCAGTTTTTTTTCCTTTAGCTGGGCAAGGGGCTAATTCTTGTGGGATTAAAATGGAACCACTGATGTACTTGAAAAAAGTATATGCAAAACTCTTAGATCAAGAATTGAGCTTGCAGCGCCAGTGAAGCATTAGGCCCTTGTTTTCCAGAACTTTTCTCCCTAAGAAATTACAGAAGGAGGGATGCTACCTGTAAATTGCAGTCAGTTAATTGCCTGCAGCAGAAATTGGCAAATGAATTAACAGTGAAGTTTCAATCCACACTAGAACTTAATATGTAGCAGCTGAAGTCAATGGAAACGTTCCTAACTATTATTTGTGATTTTTTAAAATGTGGAATCTCTGTAAATGAGAAATTGGGTTCTGCATCTTCAGCATATATTTCTCATTAATAGCTTCTCTTCTGCAGAATGATGACTGCTTGCATTGTACAGCTCTTTGGAAGCACAGCTTCCAAGGGCTGCGTTTTGCAATGCTAAAGGATTGCAAAAAGAAAACACTTTCATGGCCTGATACAAATCACAACAAGCTCCACTTGTGAATTGCATAGGCTGTGTCATCATTTTGTTTTCTTCTTCAAGTGATAGATTGGGTGGCAAGAGAATAAACATTAGAAATAAGAAGCTTATTTATGGCTTACCCCTCCTATTATTATTCTGCAAGATTATTTTATTTTATTGATACTTTATGAAGGGTCTGGAACACATGTCCTGTGAAGGGCAGCTGAGGGGAAAGCTGGGGATGTTTAGCGTGGAGGAGGCTTAGGGAAGACTTTATCACTCTCTCTAACTATGTGGAAGGAGGTTGTAGCCAGGTGGGGACCAGCCTCTTCTCCCAGGCAACCAGCCATAGGATGAGAGAACATAGTCCCAAGCTGTGCCAGGGGAGGTGTAGGTTGGACATTAGGAGGAATTTTCTCACAGAAAGGGTGATTAGAGAGACTGCCCAGGGAGCTGGTGGAGTCTCTGTCCCTGGAGGTGCTTAAGGAAAGACTGGACGTGGCACTCAGTGCCATGGTCTAGTTGGCAAGGTGGTGTTCGGTCACAGGTTGGACTCAGTGATCTCAGAGGTCTTTTCCCACCTAATTGGTTCTGTGATTTACAGAATCTCTTTCCTGCAGCTTTCCATGCTAGCTGCAAAACAGATCAACCAGAGCTCGGCCTCTTCATACAGAAAATTATTTTTAAAAGCATTTTGCTAGCTATTGTCATATGTCATAATACAGACATACATATTGACCAAAAACACTTTTAAATTTCAAACTAATGCAGATTTATTTAGCTGAAGACTATAAGTCCTTCTGTAATTTCAGAAGTACAGCATTTCCTTTTCAGAAGGGATCAAGACATGAAGTGTAGCTCTTATTTTTGTGCCATAATTTCATTATGTTTATAGGAAGCAAGTGTTGAAGTGCGTAGTGTTAAATCGAATTAGTGATGGATAAGAGACTGGAATACTGTACCAAGTTCAATAACCTATCTGACATTGTATTCCTGTCTCATGTTAATTATTTGTTTCTTTCAAAGTAGCACATGTTATTCTAAATTTTGTAGTTGTTAGTCTTTGAGAATGTGAAAAGATAGGCTGGTCATATGCATCAGCAAATTACTATTTGAGAAAGGGAGTTAGTTTTTCATTTCTCCCTCCTAAGTAAAACCAAAAATGTCACTCAGCTATTTGTAATTTAAACTCCATCAATCCTTCTGAGGAAGATATATTGACTATCTGTTTGCTTCCCTGTGGGAATTTCAGGCAAACTTTCAAATACCGAGGTCCTGTCTGTTTAGTGTAGGCTGCTGACAGCACTTGAAGTCCCCATTAGATTGTTCACAGATCTTTTTCAGAAGTGGTCTTTATCAACATTTTCCCTTATTCCTCTGAAGAACAGTGTGCTTTTTGTCAATTGCATACTGTCTTTCATCTGAAAGATAACTTTCTTTGGTGGCCATGGTTCTTTATCTCTCTCTAGTGCTTGTGAAGTATATTGGGATGCTCACATGGAAGTGACAGCACAGAATATTTTTAGCAGTAAAAGGCTGTGCTTGGCAGTGTCTGGTTTGGTGAGGAGAAGGAGTCCATCAGAATTGCTGCTGGTTCCCAAAGAACTTGCTGTCATTTGCTTCTAGCATGCCTTGGTCCCTCTGACTGCTATTTGGATCTGGGCTGCCTGGCTCCTGGTCGTGCATCACCTTCCCTGTTTCTTCTAGGGCCCGTGGGACGTCTGTGGGAGCTGCTGCTCCTATCCCAGTGAAGCCTTGCGGGTCTGCAGCCACCTCCCCTCTCCAGCAAGAAGCAGCCGGCGCTTCTGCATGCCCAAGGGCAGTGGGAGCAGAGAGCAACGTCTGCTGGCTCCCAGTCTTAGACACCCTCACTATCCCCAGCTCCAGCTCCAGGAGAAACTAATGATGTTCAAAGTGCAGCACATCCCAAATACTCTCCCATTTTACACTTTCCTTAATTAGTTAGCTGTCTACTGTCCAGGGAAATGAAGCCGCCGACCTGAGAGCAATTGCAAAGTGTTTGCTTTTTGGCCAAGCAGGACCAAACCCAAGCTATGCAGAGGAAGCAAATAGCTAGTTTAAAGGTTAATCGCATTTCAAAAATAGAGGGAGGGAGATGCATTACAATGCTTCATTGGAAAAATGTCAAAAGGCATTAGCTGCTGCCTGAAATATGAAAGGGAACAACATTAACTCTGCTCTTCATTTGTGTGGAGGTGAAACGAAGTATTTCACCGTTTACCTTTGGGAATTAAGATGCAACATGTTTTAAAGGTCAGTTCCTTTGTTATAGGGATTCTCAGTGGAAACAGGAAATAAAATTTATTTTCCTTTGCACATACTCTTTCCCTTTAGCATACCATACCATCTATTCGCTTACCTGTGGCATGAATGTTGGTAAATATATGTACATACATATGCATGTAGTGCACTAAACAGTGTTGCATTTCACATGCACATATTTTCTTTGTCAATGTGCTACATACATAATGTGCGTGTTCAGGGAATGAACATTCAGTATGCCTAGAACAGTATTCCTTGCCAATTAAAACAGGTCGACCAGGCATATTCATACATTCCAGCCTCCTGACGAGTTTCAATTACTGCTATTTTTAACTTGCCAGAGGATATTTCTTTCTTATCTTTCACCTTCCAAAAATACATACCTTCAAAAACTGAAAGAGCAAGACTTCAGTTTTGGACCTGGACGTCCAAAAGATAAAATTTCTAGAGATAAAATTTGTCTGGCTTAAAAATCCTAATGAACATAAATTTATACTAGTCTAAAAATAATTTTTATTTCTTTGGAATTAGGGAAGTACTTCTTTCAAAAGAGACAGGGTTAAAACTGACTGTGAGAACAATCTATGTATTGGATTTCTAAATCATGACATTTGTAAATACATTTTATATACAAATTGGTTTTATACTTAAAGATTGCGCTGCTCCTGTTTGGGTGCCCTGCATATTGCAGAGCTCCATAAGCTCATATTAAATTATCCTTTCTGCTGCCTGAGCCTGTATTTCATCAGTGGCCACGGTCCATAAACTGTGTGCACATGACTAGCTCCATGTATGTATCCCTTCCCTGGGGACCTGCTTTTCTCTGGATGCTTCCCACACGCTCCTGTCTCTTGCCTCCATGGTAGGAGGCAGTGTGCAGGTGTTACGCAGTGGGAGCAGCTTGTTCCAGATTTCCTGTGGTCTCACCTGTCAGCTGTAACCATAGACTGGCTTGCTTATCCTTCCCTTCCCGTGGTCTTCTACCTTGGACATGCAGATGGATAGTGGTCCTTTTTCTCAGCCTGGCTTTCCAGGCTTCCTACACTTTTTCAACAAAAAGGAGGAAAGGGTTTTCTGGAGTCAGCCCCACTGGCTCAGCTTGCAATAGGGATGTGATTTAGTTTGGGTATGGGCATATGTCAACATCTCTGTCAAATTAGAGGGGCTGTGTGTGGCAGAGTTCATGCTGCCTTTGTGCCAGCTGCAGGAAGCAGCTACAGTGGAAGTACCAGCTGGTCCCCACAGATACTGCCTATGAGCACAGTATTTTAAAGCTGATTCTGGGATCTCCTGTGCCACTAATCTCTGGCCTAAAATGCCTGCAATTTCTTAAGCGAGGCCATCCGGTCCAGCTCAGCTAAGCGTCCTTAAGCAAGTGTGGTATTTTATAAACAGTATATCTTGAGGGACAGTAATTGCCCATGCATCATAATAGCATGGCAGGTGTTGGAGCATCTCCAGCAGCTTACAGAAACTAAATATGACAAATAACCATCTCAAGTGAAGAAGCCAGTGAGCAGCATGCCGGAGCTGAGGGATACTTTCTGTGCCCCTTCAGGATAAGAGCCAGGCCGGGTTCCCAGGCTCCAGCTCAGTGCAACATTTCAGTATGTGCTCACCTTTAAGTATAAAGTGTTTTGCCTGCCAAAGCAAAAGGGACAGGTTTAAGTCTTCTCACAAGTGTATGATGTTCCTATTTCCACATAATGATGTCTATGATCCTTGATAATCTGTATCCAGGATGGTCCTTTACTAGAGGTATTCATAAGTAAACCAGAGCTCTGAGAGTAACAGTTGTATACTTAGCTACTTTCTTTAGATATATATAATTTGGAATTTAAAAGAAGACACAACCAACTATAAAGTACAAAGTGAGAACAGAAATCCTACCAGAGGACTTTGCTGTTGAAGGATTACAGCAGAGATGTACTTCAAAACAGAGAATGAAACCCAGCTGGTGAAATAATTCCTGACAATTAGCAAGTCAGCAAAGGGAAAATCTGTTGTAGATAGCATTGCTATTTATAATTATCCATTGCAATTGTTAATGACCTCATTAGAAGGATTTCTGTTGTAAATCCCTCAAGAGAGTAACACCAAAGAGTTCAGTGTGGGTACTCGCTCACCTTCCTCCTTGGAGAGCATGACTATGTAAAGCCAATGGGACAATATTGACATCTGTTTGCTGCTTTCTTCTTTCAGTGGAAGTGTAGTTTCCTTCAACTTAGTCTCCTTTGTTAAACTATTGTGATAGTCTTTGGGTTTCTCAGCTTTGTCTGTTGGGCTGCCTCATCTGTTCTGCTGTTGGTCACACCATCAGTGTGTCCTCAGGCACAGTGTCCCTTGCTGTGTGGCATTACCTTCATTTTCTTCTAGAAACAAAGCCAATTATTCACAGTGTTTGCGACTGATGTATTCTAATGTCAGATTGAGTGGTTCACATTTTTTTCTCACTTTTTAGTGCAACTAATAATTAACATAATTGTCCTCAGAACCGAGTCTCAGCACCCACCCATGACTATTTCCATAGCAAGGCTGAGTTGGTTAAAGCACATTTGTACAAATCTCTGTTTAAATTAAAACTGTTGTTTTCACTAAAAGGAAAAGCCCAGGAGGTTGCTGGCTGGTCTCTGCAGGTAGGGATTGTGGCTTTTTGCTTTGTCAGGGCACAGATGTGAAATCCATTTCATCCCACTGAGGCTGGAGCAATGAGGCCATGGCCCAGCCCATCCTGGGTTGTTGCTTCAGCTGCTTCGGCTGAACTTTTAAATAATATAAATGAATGATAAATCTGATTTCTCAGCATGTCATGCCAAGGTCTCTAGTAGCTCTAGTATGTTCTGTGAAGCCAAAGGTGTATTTTTAGCCTGACTCTCTGCTGTGCATGTTGTCATAACAGGCATTTACTGAAACCAGTCTTCTTTGTTTATAGATGAGGTCTTGTCAGAAAACTTTTTGGACTACAAGAACCGTGGTGTCAATGGCTCTCACCGTGGTCAAATTATCTGGAAGATTGATGCCAGCTCTTATTTTGTGGAGCGTAAGTATTTTTCCAATTCTGCTATGATTTAATTGAGTCATTGCAGAATGACTATTCAGCTGTTAGTGTTGTTTTTAGGATGTTCTTATACCCAGTATGTCCCTTAGGAAGGGCAAAAAATGTTATCAAAATCTTTAAATGTTTTGATAGAAACTGAAATGCTTGGTGGAATAGTAACCCACAGTTTCTGCAAACAAATTTTGTGGGCATTGACTTAATTACTTTGTTTTTAATACAGTTATGAATATGTGTTTTACTCAATTTGCTGTTGTTTGGACTATATCATTAGTAATGAGATGCATTAACTTTAATATGGTTTTAAGGAAAACAGGAAGTCAGGGGCATAATATCATTCCAGGAAGAGTCACACTGGCTTTTAACTGGAAAACTCCATGGTGCATCTAGCTTCTAACAGATTCAGGTGAATTCAGAAGTAGAAAGGGTTGAGTTCTGATTATCATCTACATTAGTAAAAGTATAACTATATGTAGTTGCAGCAAGGTACACTAATTTCAAATTAATTGTTCCTCATTACATTAATATATTACCCAGGGCATTTGATGCAATGCAGTGTAACTCTTTTCCACCCTCTTAGCAGTGAAAATACAGAAACACTGAATTTGCTTCTGCAAAGTAGTAGGTTCCTTATACAACAAGTTAATATTTCCAGCCCTGACTGTCCCATCTTCCTGACCATTCAAATCCTTCCTCTTTTCAAAGATTTACCGTGTGTTAGTGTAAATGCAATTCATGATCATCTTTGGATGGAAATATGGTACTCAAAATACTGGACTGAAATCTATAGCAAAACATCTGTGGTGAAAGAGCCACATAAATCCTTAAGGAGGAGTTAAGCATGAAGAAGAGTAGCATGAAGCAATTTCAGTTATACAATTGAACTGCATATTTCCAGTGATCTGCCTTAGCCTCCTGGACAAAATTCAGAACTTTGGTAAAAGCATTGACAGGTATATCTATCTAAGACTGTCTAAGTTTGAGAGCAGTCAAAGGAATCTTTGATATAACCTGTATTTTAAAGGATTTGTAAAGGACACAAGTTATACTTGTCCAATCTATGACTTTGATCTTACATATCAGCAGGGGTGCTACATGCAAACATTTTACAGATGCTCAGTCCTAGAAGCAGGTTCTCTCTTTGCAGTATGAAGTATTGCTGATGGTCTGTAATTCCTAGTGTCAAACTGAGAATGTTGTTCTAAAGAATTTAGGGAGCTGCTGAAATGTCTACAAGACATACAGGATGTTTATATTTTGTGTTTTGAAAAATAAATGGATGGGAAATGGTTTAACATATAAGAAGGGTGGGGTTTTTTCAGTTATCCTGATTTTGGAGCAGAAATTCATTACATGATCTAACCTTTAAAGCAGGCTCTAATTTGCAGAGGCTTTGAGCCATGGTTACAAATTCATGAGACTGATCATACTTTCTTTTAGCTGTTAAAGAACTGTGGGAAGGAGATATAAAATCCCCGACTGGATTTTTGAAGAGACTTTAGTACCTTGGATTATTGAGGAAGGGCGGAAGTGTGATGAGACTGCTGGTAGCTTCCTCGCCTAATCCATAATACAAAACAAAGAGGCAACATGAGAAATGCTTAGGAGAAAGCCTCTTTAGGTGGGCCACTTTTCATTAAAGGCTCAACTGCACAATGAATTATGTCATCTTAACAGGTTGCCCCCATTAGCTGAGACACAGTAGCTGTTAATTGATTGCATGTACATTCTTCACTTGCCCTACTGTAAGAAAATGCCAATTAGCATAGCCATCCTTCATTGAAGCTTGGAACTAAGTTGTACTACACCATAGCTGGGCAGCCCACGCTTGGTGAGTTGCTGCCTCTTGGTAATTTGTTATGCTGCTGCCATTAGGTTGTGAACGTCAGCCCTGAGATTATGTATCAGTGTGCTCATCAAGGACAAATCATTGCCCTGTCCAGAATTAAAATAGGAGAAAAAGAAGTAGGCAATAGTAAATAACAGCAACTGCACTTGAGCCACTTGACTACTCAAGTGGGAAGCCAAAGCACTGAAGAATGTTGATGTAGGTCGGTTTTATATATCTAAAGGCATATTTAAGGATTCCTGCCCATTGCTGAGGCTTACATATGAAAGCACACAGCTTTGCAGTTGATTAAATGTTATGTTAAAAACTGCAGTGTCTGAACATCTTGTGTATTTTCTTTCCAAAGAAAACGGTGTGAACCATCTTCCTTCAGACTTTTAGTTTTTGGATGGAGATCACATCTCCCTTTTATGTTGCATAGCATAACATTTGCAGGGATCAGAGAGATACTGATCATCAAAATAAAACTCAGCTAAGAAACGTAATTTAGGTGTGGTAATTTATTTTTAAGGTATCCGTATTTTTTTCCCATACATTGCTATAATTCCCTTAATTTATTATTGATTGGAATCTTCCTGATTATAGCAATAATTCTCAATAAAACAGAGTAGGTCACTTACGAAGGCAGCTCTTAATTTCTGCTTTTGCTTTTCCTGTAACTGTTTGTACTTTGGTATCTTTTTACCACGAGTCAATATTGACTATCAACTACACATTGCTTCAGAAAATATTATGGTATAAATTGCAATGTTTGTCCTGGAGCTAGGGTAAAGGGGAGATTAATATATGGCCAGACAAAGAATCAGCCTTACCTAGACAATTTATCAAGAATTTCAGGCACCCCATGCAGATTGGTTTGTACCTGGCCTTTATATTATTAGGTTAAATATTTTTGGTGGTGCTATTGTATGAGGCTCATTGTAGGGGGACCATGGGAATTATCCTGGCCAACCTCAGAGGCCAAATTTTTTCTATTGTCAACAGTTAGACTGTAGGACTTCCCACAGGTTGTTTTAGTATCACATTTAAGGAAATTACCCTTATGGTCTGACCAGCCAGCCATCTGACATAACCAGCTTAAAAATACATCTTTGAGCCTTTTTTTATTAAAGAGCTTTGTGGGGCAACTTGAAAAACCAGAGGTATTAGAGACTAGCTGATTTGCAACAGTGAAATTCCCATTAATATAAAATAATATAATTAATAAAATCCATAACATTCCACAGTTATTTATCCTTTCTTTCCTGCATTTTTGGAAAGTTAACAAGCAAATGAAATATGATGCTCTAACTATGTAACCTGTAGTCATTATACATAAACCCCCTCTTCAGGTACTTAACAGATTGCTGCCATCTTATCACTGTAAGTAGTATCTTGCATGCAATGGGCAGGGACCTGGAATAGGAATGAGTGGAGGGAAAAGCATCTGAAAGTTATTTTCTTCATGCAAGCAGATTATCACAATGACATCTATCAAACACTGTTGATAATGATAATTACTGTCCAAACTGATGATAATCAGTTGTAATGATAATTACTGGCCAAACCCACCAACCTACAGGATCACAGTAGAGAGAAATCATGCACATGGGCAGAAGAAACTAGTAATATATTGTGAGAGATTTGTAAAAATGCATCAGGAGCGGAGAGCACAAAGGAAGATGTGGAAAGAAATTTCAACCATT
The DNA here is from genome assembly GCA_026261815.1 of Monarcha castaneiventris obscurior. NCBI lineage: Eukaryota > Metazoa > Chordata > Aves > Passeriformes > Monarchidae > Monarcha > Monarcha castaneiventris. The sequence goes on along the minus strand of JAMPIT010000230.1, from coordinate 49,995,396 downwards.
TTCTGCCTTAATTGCACTTCTTTTATAAAACTGAAATTCTGCAATTTCAGATGCTGCTCTGTTGTTGAAGCTATACTTTCATGGTATTCTCAGTGGATTGCCCAATCAGTCTTTAAGGGTTCTTTTTTCGGTTATATTTAAAATCTCATCAGATAAGAAAATGCTTTTTGTGAGTTTAGTGACAAAGCAAAATAGTTTACTCTTTTTGGAATGTGTTTCTGTGCTTCGGGAGTATTTGGGCAAAATACATGTTGCTTTTGAATTTGCTGATAGTCTGAGTTAAGACCGTCTACAGAGCCCTGTCAGTTTTCAAAACACAGATAATTTCTTAACACGTACCCATGCAGCATTTTCAGATACCGCAGATGGTTAAAGTTTGCATTTGTTTTAGCGATCTACTTTTTCACCTTGAAAAGGACTAATGCCCTTCCCAGAGAAGGGTATGCCTTTCCACTTTGCATGTCACAAACTTGCAACATAATGTTGCCAGATAGATGCCTAATTGGTTTTAGCCAGAGAGGGAATTGCTTCCTAATGCCAGCAGAACAGAACTCATCTCCTATTAATACTCAGCAAACAAAAAGCCCTAACAGCTGCAGAGGCAATGTTGTACTACAGCCAGTTTTGCATTTCTGCAGAAGTCTGGCAACTTGGGTTTTTTCTGTCAGTGATAAACAGTAACCACCCACTGTGGCCACGAACTGGTCAGAGTTTGAGGGGAGGAAGGAGGAGGGAAGAGAGGCTCTATGCCACTAGGGCTGCGTACTTTGTGTTAAGGCTTGAAGGGCACTGCAGTGAAAAAACCAGCCTGTAATGGGTTTTCCAAGAAAGGAGAAATGCTCTGCTGCACTGCAATTTCTGGCACGCTTTTTGGCTTACCCAGCAATACAGAGAGAGGGTATCCATGAGACCATTTCTCTGAGGTGCGGTGCAGCAGCATCTGGTAAACATTGTATCAAGCTAGCACATCCTTACAATGATGAGTAAAGTTTTGACATTATTCAGAATTGCACCTGAGATAGCCAAATAGCTGGGACCCCTCCTAACCTACAGGCCTCTCTAAAGGTTGTTTATTACCTGACAGCTAAGAACCACTTCCAAGGGTAACCAGTCATCTGTGTGGTATTTGTATGTGAAAACTTATGCAGCTGTTGTTTGGTTAAATTTGTTGCTGTTGTTGTGGCTCAGTATTTAATAACAAAGATGGATGACAGGCCCTTGCAGAAAACAGAAATAATAGTTATTTATTCCTATTGGCTAGAAGGGAAATAAAGGTAAAAAAAGGTGCAGCTAAAGTCAGAGATCGGGAAGAACCTGGTACATGTTCAGATAGGAGATATATATTCTATGTTATGGTCAATATATGCTGTATATGTGTGCATTTATGGAGTACGTACGGAAATGTCCCCAAACTGGCAATCAGCCCTTTCATCTGGGGCCCTCTCTAGAAAATATATCTTTAGGAAGCTAATATAAAGGCTGCCTTCAAAGTATAAATTATTGAAGTATGTTCTAGCCTTGAATATTTCCAAATAAATGAGGCACATTCATATCAATAAAAGCTTTAATGAAGCTAGAGTATTTAAAAATTTGTCCTTTTTTTGGACAGATTGTTGACAAGTCCAGCCCACTAAAATAATTTCCTGTCACCATTTTCATTACTACAATGTCTCTCAAATCATATACTCTTCACTTCATGAAAGAGTACATGAGAAGAAAAAATACAGATAAGGCTGTTGAAGTCCATCCTGATAAAACTTTTATCATGACCTACAGTCATGCTGCATGACTTTAACCTTCATGGGTCCACAGATGGTAAAAGCTGGTGTAACACAGAAACATCTTCAACAGTGTGAAGACTATTTAGACACAGAATGGTTAAAGGTGTCAGGGAAAAAACCAGATATGAAGCAGTAAGAGAGACATATGCCCCTAAAGGTGCATCTCTTGCTTGCCTCTCCTCCGAGGAAGACATGCCATTGTTTTAGGGTTCTTTCTCTTCATCTCCTTGCACATGTATTAGTCCTGTTGATGCTGTTTGGTTGTCTTGCACCCTACACGCAGTTTTAAAATTCCTTGTTCTTTTCCTCAGCCTTTTATCCTGATAGTAGTTTAATACTCCATACTTACGCCAAGCTAGGCTTTGAGAAGATGAGCACTTTGGGAAGTCTGAAACCAGATGTTGAAGTTCCTTAAGAACCTCGTGCTTGGGATCCTTTGGTCAGCCCTTTAATCTTTGCCTTTTTTGCATTTTTTGTTAGTTTTCCTCTTAAACATCTTTCTGTGCCCAGACTGTAGGCAGCAGCCAATCATGAATGGAAACATGGGTTAATCCACACAAGGCATTAGACATCCATTTCTCAGCTTCTGGCATGGTTGCACTGTGGTAGCTTAACCAAGAGACTTGTCTGCAGGTCAGGTTTTTCTCTGTCTTTCTCTCCCTTTCCACAACTTGTTTTGACACTTGGACATATTTTGTTTGTAGTGTGGAGATCATGGCTGTTTGTGTTTTTGTTCGCACACCGGGAAGGAGATGTCTGTGTTGCAGCATCTCTGCTTGGTTACACCATCCTGGGGCACCTCACTGGTCCCCACACAACCTGCCCCACGCTTTTCATGGCAGTGCTTAAAGAAATTACAAGGACTTTGCTTGTGCAAAGCTAAGACTGAAGTGAAAGTTTTGATAGGTTGGTAATAGGAGTTTCAGAAAGCTCTCTCAAGATGAACTGGAAAGCTTTGAATAAGAAATAATGCCTGATTTTAGGCACTGATGTCAGAGGAAGTCATTCTTCACTAAGCCCTGGTTCCCTGTCACAGAGACCACAGCTTACGTGGACTCTTCTCAGCCATTTAAACAAGCATAGACATTGTATTAATGCTTTGGAGGCTGGACATCATGTAATTCCCAAAGAAGTGGTCAAGGAGATGCAGTAACATTTAACTGAAGTTTTAGTTCAGGTCTGGGGCAATCTAACTGTAGGTGCCAAACATTAAAAGTATGGGTTCACATATGTGTTCATTTTGGTCTTCCAGCAGTGTCCTCAGCCACATTGTATTTGCTTTAAATTCAGAACTCCTGCACATGCAATGTGTTTTGTGCTTCACCTTTGGTATCCCCCAGTGCCCCACTGAGCATATCATGCACTTGAGGAAATGAGAGATTCCTGAAACCCCATAGTGCAGCTGTATTTTTCCCATCTAACCTAGTGTTTGATAAGTGCATGAACAGATACCTATTGTTTTGCTGCTTTGAACTTTGGATGGGCAGTATTCTGCACAACGGGTGCTGAAGTCACATGATTTATTATAATGGATCACTATAACTTAGATAGTGTTATTTTGTCATTGATAATCTTTCTACTATTGACAGTAAAAGATTACAGTGTCACCTCCAACTCACAAATCAGTTAGTCTTTGCCACTGTTAAATGCTTCTGGAAAGTTTTTTCAGATAATGCTGTCTAGGGATTTGGTGGAATTGTGCTGGAAGATAGATCTCCTCTCTTTGCTCCACTGCACCCTGTGTTCTCCCCTTGGCTACTTCATTGGGTACGTTTTTGAAGCTGCTGCAAGCCAAGTGAGACGCCACTAAATTCTGTAAGAATTGCTTGCATGCAGCCCATGTCCCATCCATCAGCCACAGAACCCTTTGTGGACCACCACATACAGATTGCCTGGTGCAGGCTTTGGCCCATGTGGTTTTATTTTTGTGGAAAAACAGAAAACAAATGCAATGGAATTGTCAAGCAGCTGTAATTGGAAGGGTATCAGCACAGGCATCAAAAGGCTATACTTACTCCAAAAGGGTGGTAAGGTACTGAGCTTTGTTTCAGTTTTCTTCATACATAAATCAGAATATAAAAGTACTGCATTCAATAGATCAGTGTTAATAATTTACCATTCCTAATTTTGGAGAATTTTACAGTTGTGGTATTTTTGGTAATCCTGTTAAAGCATACCGTGAAAATAATGGATCAAAACAGAACTGGAAGCATATGTATTAAAGATAAAATTTTTCCCAGTTTATGGAGGCAGTGAGTTTGCTTCACATCTTCATGCTTTCTTTTAGAAAAGCTCTTATATATCTCTCTGCAGTAGTGAAGCATCTCAAGGGCTCTTCTTAGATGTCCAGCAGGACACAGGAAAATCTCAGTATAAAGGGAGATAAATCCCTTCACCTAATTCAGAAATTTGTTTGTTAGCCTGCTATCTTATTGTCTGATTTCAGGTAGACATTCTGTTTCTTATGCCTTCTGGTAGTTATGGCAGTATTTATTCAACTCATACAACAGTGTTTGCATAGTTTTATTAGACAGACAAAACTTATTTGACCTTCCATGAGGAAGGCAGAATTATATCTGTGGTGTAGTGCTGTAGTAACTCATCCTGCTTCTGAAATAGTGGACCTATGATGCAGGAAACCTTTTGAAAACTGGTTTTTCTCATTAACTAGACAGTAAATCTAGCCCTGTTGTTACCTTACTCCTGGTCCAAGGTTTCCTGCTATAGGGACTGCCGGATGTCAAGAACACCATCTATATCCAGAACAGACTTCTCAAAGAATGGAAGGGATTAATTCAGCAGGAATGAATTACAGTCTCCCTGCAGGGTTCAAACACTTCTGCCCAGCAGAAATATCTTTCTGCAAGGTCTTTGATATTGGTAATAGGGCCTCAGACAAATAGTGTTTTCTATTTTCAAAGTCTTCTCCAACCCTTTCAATACTTCACATGTTCACTTTACCCACTCAGTAGCAGGTATAATTTCCTCCCATATCTCAGTGCTAATAGCTTTTTACAATTAAAAACAAAGCAAAACAAAAAAAACACTACCAACCTCAAAATAGATAGTTTTGCTGTAATTGTTTACTTAATAAAATTTACATAAGGATGTTTCTTTCTGTCTTTCCCCTTTCATTGAATTATCTATGTTAATTTCATTATGTATTTTCTCATTCAATGTTGTCCTGCCTGTGGATATTTTTCCAAGTCTCCTTCACCAAAATTATTCACTGCAACAGTGAGACTTCTAAGAGTAGACAGCAGTGTTTATTCCAGACCCTTCCTTTTCCCAAGCAGCAGAGCTTGTGTACCTGGCAGGTACTTGGTAACTTCTGAAGTAGTAGGAAGCAGAGATGTGGGGAAGTGACCTGTTTACTCACCTGGGGTGAGCTGTCACAGCTCACTTGTAGCTCTAGACTCACTCCTGAGATTAAGAGCTACAGGCCTGATTGCTTCTCACTCTGGGGCCTTTTTAAGGCAGCTTTCTATTATTGGACTGCATATAATACTGATAATGTTGCTTCCTCTTAGTGGCCCCTTCACACTGTAAGACAGATATTCATACCATTGTTCAATTATATTGGGTTGTCTGGTCAGAGCAGGTTGCTCTAGATCCTGTCTGACCCCAAATGTAAATGTGTCTTGGGTCCCAAATATAAAAGGGGAAAAAGCCATATTTAATTTTCAAATATGATCTTCCTTAATGCCTCTCAGTTTTGGTTTTTTTCCTGACCCTTTTTTTTTTTTCCATGTCTGGGATACTTTACAAGTTCAACAATGATTTCCTTTCATTGGAAGACCCAAAGAGGAAATATTTTTAAAAAACTTAAAATGGCATATTTTTTAAAAGAAAATCATTTACACCATGAGAAACAATATTGATTTTGATTATGAAGTACATTGCTGCAATGTTCCAAACATGAGGTGTAGCTGGGGTTAGAAATAAGATGAGCAATGCATGTGTATCAGAATTTGAGCTGTGAATGTGGTTGTTGGATTTGCAAACAGTGTTCCCTCAGACACAGACTTCTGGATGGCAGAAGTACAAAACCAGCAAAGTAGAGAGTGCAAACACAAGGGTGAAAAAGGACTCAGAATAAATGTGCAATATTTTGATGTAGATGAGCACCAGAGAGCTTTCCCAAGCAGCTCCTGGGCAAGAGCTCTAGGCTTCTGAGGGTCCCACTCAGCAGGAAGACTCTGGGAGGGGAAGCAGCTTTTGGTGCAGTCCACATCTCTTGAACACCTCTCTCTCCTGTCTCTGGCTTTAAAAAAATCAATCTACAAACAGAAAAGGTCCTTAACACTTCCATTGTCTAACACAGGTTTTACAGGCATGTGAATGCAGTTTTACTTCTCTTTTTCTACTCCGTTAAAGTAAACCTACATTTGGAACACATCAAGGTTTATCATGGGCTTGTAGAGATTTCAGTCCTGGTTTGCTTCCTAATAACTTGCTTTTTCTGCAAGCTGCTGAGCAGTACTTCCTGAGAGTAAAATATCACTTTATAATCTGGCAGCCCTGGGTTACTCCAGAGGTGCTTGGGAAGTCACAAAAACTGGCATGTGAATAATCTCCCCGGATTGCCAGGCAACACTTGGACAGCAGATTTACCAAAAGTGATATGCCTTCAAAAGTGAATTCAAAAGTGAATTAGATTAGTCTGCCTGCTTGATTGCTAGACAAGATCTAAGGATGAAATCATATATTTAAAACAGAATACAAGTGCATTGGTAAAATTTTGTTTTACAAGAAGGAATTCTTGCCTCCTGGGGTCCATTAGCTAACATTTATTTTTTTCCTTTGAACCTCCACGGTCTGTGTTAGCCTAGAGACCTCCAAGAAGTGTCTTTTTCTTGTTCCTGTTGATAAAGGTGTTTGCCTGAAGTGGAATGAGCCAGCCATGCTCCCTTAGAAAACACTAAAAAAATATATTTTTTCTTTTTGGTTTGTCACTGTGGTACCTTATGGTCTTTGGGAGAGAAAAAACTCCTTCCCTCCACTTGCTAGGATTTTTTGATTTACATATAAGTGATGTTTGTAATTAGCATGCATCTGGATTCAGGCTTTCAAATGTTTTCCTGTTTACAGGATATTATGATAAGCTTTATGAGCTTCCTGTGAGGAATCTTAAATCTTCATGGCTAGTAATACAGCCACCATTTTCTTTTCCCTCTGTGAGCTGCATGGTCTATGCATGGCATGCCACAAAAAATGAGTAATATATTTTGATTCCAGTAAACTGTGACTTGATCCTTAATTTTCTTCTTTTCCCTTTATATTTTGGAGAACTCACCATGTACCTGTTTTGTATTAAGGTGAAAATGTAAAAGAAAAGATATATAGTGATAAGTTGGATTGTTCAGGGACAGCCACAGCAGAGTCATCTGTGGTGCTTAAGATGGTTGTCTGTCTTGGCACTCAGTCAGAAGTCATCTCTCACCACCACACCATTTTTGGAGTGGCTGATTTGTAATCAGTTTTAATTACTGGATTACTTGCACCAGCCCTGGTAGTTCAGATCATCTCTTGGTGCTGTTCCTGAAGGCCCTGGTGTGTTAGGCTAGCTAATGCAAGCAAGCATTTGTGGCTGAATCAGCTGACATTACATAGAAACTTAAAATGTGTAGGGTGCAGTTGTGAGAAAGCCTCTGACTTGGGGTTTTTGTTTATCGCTTTCTGGTGCAGAGGGAATTTTCATGTAGGTTCATGCTGCTTTTCCATTGAAATTTTTCTTTAATGTTTGAGGGAAAGAGAATGGAACTTAGCCAGGAGGCATCTCAACTGCAAGTATGTTGATTTCCTTTGCCAAAGAGTAGGAGGCAATGGAGCAGATCAACCAAATTTCCCATGATTTCTACCTCAGAAAGGTAGAGTGTTCATAGGCAGAGTAAATTCAAACTAAAATCTTAATTTAAAGCCTTAGCCTGGAAACTCATGCCAGTTTTCAGCTGTGTTGCAAAAGATGGTCCTTCTTCAAAAATGTTGACAAGGGTGTCAGAACTGTTTGTAAAGTCCCCCTTGTACTCACTCAGTGGCAGAGCAAAGCTCTTTTATCCCTAGTGGGCTGTGCTTTGTGTGTCATACAACGCAACACAGGGATTAAACCAGTGTTGGTTTGTGCAACATGTGTCTTTCAACAGGTGTGAGCAGCCATCCAGAAGGGGCTTCCAGATGTTATCTAGAACATCTCTTTCAAAAAGATCCCATCTCTAGTTGTATCAGAAGCACTTAGCAACGCTCAGAACAGTGAGAAGTGTGACAATGCACAAATGTAATAATGTGCACCCATGTCTTTCAGTGGGATTTGAGCTAATTCACGTTATATTGCAACTACAGCAGACTTAAGAAAAACACAAATTAAACAGGAAAAGGCACTTGGTCTTGCAGAGCAGCTCTGTGGACAGCAGGATCTAAACTCCTCCAGAACACAGAGACTGAAATCCTGTCCTGCTGCAGTCAAGAGAGCTGTTAATTTAAACAACATAAGGATTTCAGACACAAATGTCAGAATTTGCTGGTTTTTAATTATTAACTCTTTCCCCAGTATATATTTATAGAAAAGCATGAAAATTTAATATAGTCCCCTTTTTCTCTCTGCATTTTTACAAGAAGAAAAAGTAACAAATTGCTACTGGAATGAAATTTTTTATGGTAGTTTAAGGCCAGCACATGGGTGTCTTCTAACTGAGGTGTGAAACCATGAAAACTGGGTTAATAATGAACCCCCTCACACAGCCTTAACAGTAGCTAGCAGGCACCTCTGTAATTACTTCTTCTCTATCAAGTGTGCTGAGCTTCTACAACAAATAAAAAAATCTCATATTGTGCTTTCTTCTATTAGAAAATGACTCAGTGAAAGCCTTATATATATAATATGTCTAAAGATAAAAGTTTCTGCTTCTGAACTAGCCCGTCTACATTTTGTTCAGTTTGGAAAATAGAATCTGGTTTTGCTTTAGCAGATCTATTTCTTTTTCTAAATTTCATTAATGTGTTGCATTTGAGATGCAGTGAAATGCCAATTAATACTTCTGTGACATGCATAAATTATTTGTTTAGCTGTTCTATGCATGTAATGTGCTGTGGAACATAAATCCAGTTGGTAGTGCATTTAGCAAATCTTTTTTCTTTGCCTGGATATTTTCAAACAGAAAGATTGCAGGAGCTTTAGAAATATTATGGAGAAAGGCAGCAGGACTGACATGTGGATGTGCAAGGGACAGATTACAGCTGAGATGTCTGTTTCTTTTTGAAAGAAAATGAGAAGAGGTAAGTGTGGTCTCTGTCCACTGAGATCCCACTGAGTGGGAGTTTTGCTGTTGGCTTTAACAAGATGAATCAGACTTTTGACAGCTAGTGAGGAAGAGGCATGTGGTCTAGATGCTGGGAAATATTTAAAAGGATAAAAATTTGTAAGCAGTTTTTGTCAAGCAGTGAACTAAAAGTTACTTAGTCCTTCAAAACACTTTAATTTTAGAAACCACGTCTTGTCAAGACTGACATAAAGACTCCTGCATGCTGGCAGCTGACTCAAAGTAGCATCTGCCAGCCTTCTCTTAGGTCATGACTGTCAATTTATGGTAGGTGTATTCTCCAAGCCAGCAGAGAGGTGGAAAAATGAACCATCAAAACTGTGAAACAACTATACTGGAAATACATCTACCTCTTTTGGAATAGTAGCGGGGCACTCAGCAGTTGGATGTCCACAACAGCACTATACAGATGGACAATGAACATGCACATATGTATGCTTCCTTTGTCAGACCAAATTGACATGGTAAAAATTCACATTTTATGCTGGTCTTTTGCTTGGAGGTAAGTTTGTTCATCTTCAGAGCCTACTTTAGTTTTCAGTTTTCTTTAGTTGGAATGTAAGTGTGCTAGTAAAGGATTTCTAATTGAAAACTGAGAGGCTGAGTATTTTTTGTGCATGAACGAGGATGGATCCATTAGTTTATATGAGATGATGTCAGTTCACAGGAAGTAAGAGTTCAAGTGTTTGGTTTTCAGACTAGAAATTCCCAGAGGTATTGGGGGAAAAAAAACAAACCTACAAGGCAATCTGTAGCAAACCCATCCTGGAATCATTATCTCTTCTCTTTAAAATTAAAAACTCAAACCCAGAGGACAGCTTGTTTGTTGGAACCCTGGGTTCAGAAAATTTAGATTGTTCCTCTCCGGTGGTCTCAAAACTTCATTCTTGGCTCTGTTTAATACCCTTTCTTTTTCTGCTCTCAGTACTGCCAAAAAAGACATGTTTGCTGGTGCTAATTAGTAAGAGTAATACTTGCATTTCCAATATGTTTTTTGTAGATTCTGTTTTGACCTGGCGAGTGAACTACAAAATGTTACTTGCAAGTACTTTGTATGACCTTCTTGGCATTGTGAGTTGTGTTTTAAAACAAACTGCAGAATCATGGATGGGATGTGGCCTGGCTGTGTTTTTGAGCATCTTGACAAATAAGACTGGTTTCAAGAGACAACTACAGCTACAATTCCCCTGATGGTGAAACCCTGGCCAAAGATATAAAGGAGCTGTTTGGTTACTGCAACTGCAGCACCTTGGGTAGAAAGAGCAGACCAAGCTGGTGTAGCAGTGCATCTATTACTGTTATCATTGCATTAGTTGTCCGTGACCATTTGCTCTCGTTCCATAGTATTTTCCCTCTGTGTGTTGGCTGTAAGCACCTGCAGCCAGCCAGTTAGACCCATAACTTCCAGTCTCACTTTCCATTCCTTCCTTTTTCCTGTGTCATTCCTGGGCAAGGTGCCTAATACAGTCTGAATTGTCCAAATGCCTTGCTCTCTCAGTGGGATTTGTAATACCAGGAGTGACAGGGTTACAGCCCAGAAGTTTTTAACGTACAAACCTGTTGGTGACTTAAAGGAAAATAGGTGTAAGGCAGATTTGAACAAACAAATACTTTAAAAGAAATTGGGAATGTAATTTTCAATTTTAGTGTGGCCTGAGTGATTACAGCTTAAGTAATAAGTAGACCTAAATCCTGCGATGACCCGCTCAATCCAATCCAATCCAATGCAATCCAATCCAATGCAATCCAATCCAATCTAGTCCAATCCCTTCAGATCAGTAGAGAAGTGTGTATGTAGTGCCTCACCTCTAGAGAGGCAGACTGACTACCTGCACCATATCCCTTTTGGGAATTCATCTGTTACTGAGCCGCTGCTTTCGCAGGTGCTAACACACTTCCTAGGACCTCTACTGAACGTGGCTGTGAGCATTGCTTTGCAGCAGAGAATACTATCCTCCCATCCCTGAAGGACTGCCATGTTGTTATGAAAACTGGCTTATGGAAAGACTAGAAAACACTCATATTCTTCTCTCCTTGGTCTGAATTTCCAGAAGTGTAATTTCCTTCATGTTATAGAGGAGGAAATTATGTTGGGAAAGAGTAAGACTACTACAGGAAGTCAGCGGCAGAGGTTTGAATAGAGCCTGGATTTCCTGGTGTGGGAGCATCTCATCTGAATGCTCAGTGTGTTTCTGCCAAAGATGGCAAAGTGGTGGCCCAGATTCTGCAGGACACTTGGAGTCTTCAGCCCTATCTCAGGCACAGGAAGCTGACACCTGCCCTACAGACCACAAGGAAAACACAGAGCATTTTCCTTTTTCAGTGTTGCTGCGTATAGAGTATAAAATCTCTCACTTAGGGGTCAACAGAAGACATGACTTTCACTGTCAAGATTAGGACTAAGTGTCATATTTTTATGTAATAACTGGCAAATTAGGGGGAAAATGTATATAAAATACACTTAGGTATAAATTAGCAACAGTGCAAGTTACAAATATGCAGGTCATTCAAAGGAAACAGTCCAGAATCATCTTTTCTATTACTATTTCTATTACTATTACTTCCTTTTTTCCGATGTCCTTTGCCTCAGCTTTGGATTTTGTCAAGGTACTCTAAAAGCTCATTTCTGAAAAAATGTGTTTTAAAAATAGTCTAGGTTATCTGCAGTCTGGACTATATAGTCATCCCACCACGTGTTGTCATATAACAGCTGTTGAATCTTGCTCAGCCTATTGATGATTTGCACTGGGGTTTCCTTTTCACAGTGCAGCAAATCCCTTGGAAGTTAAGCATGCTGTGGTTGGAGACCTTAGCCTTTACTATAAAAAAATTAATAATGTTTCCCATCTGCCACCTATGTGACTGCAGCAATTGCAGCTTGGATGGGCTTGAGTGGGACGGGAGGTGCTGCTTCTGGGATGGCAGCTCTAAAGGCTTGCAGGTGTTGTCAGCCCTGCCAATGCAGCGCACATCTGCAGCTCGCTCTGCAGGGACCCTGCACCTTCAGCAGTGAAGTGCAGAGTCAGAGGGAATGCGCCAGCCAGCGGGCACACACCTTCAGGGGACGGACAGGCTGGCATCTGTGTATGCTCTTGTGATCATTAGGAACTAACAGTGAATTGGAGACCATTTTTTGCAATCTCCCCTGTACTTCTTGATATATTTTACCAGGGAGGAAATCTTTCCGAGTCTGCATGCAGTATCTTGTCTGTGTTGCTTAGGATTCTTTGTCCCCTTGCTAAAATGTTTCAATTTCCATTCCTTGTTACTCCAGTATGTGTTAGAAGATAGTAATTTTTTTAACCTGCACAAATGCAGCATCTATTTCATAGTAACTTCCCCTACAGTTCCCTATTTTTATTGCACTTGAAAACAAATATATTCATCCAATGTGCTCAGCATTAGGTTCACTGGTCTTTTTACAGTCAGGGCATTTTACCTTGCCCTTCAACCTACTGTAACCCATTTGTAGCCCCATCTTTTTATTTGTATCAAGTGAGATACTTTTGGAATTGCTGGACTTTAAAACATCACGTTTCATTTTGTGACTACAGCAATTTTCTTCCCTAATTATTAGATTGCAAATGAATGGTGAAGAGAAGTTGGTACTTTAGAAAAGAAAAGAAAAAAAAGATGATGAAATAGGAGATTGCAGAGGGAGCTCTAAATTGAGAAGTAATAACAAGTATAATACCTCTTTCCAAGCAGCCTTTTGATCTTTTCCTTCTTGATAATTTGTGCTTTGTCTTATAAATTCCCAGGGAAATTAACAATAGGCACAGTAGCAGTGGCACCTAATCAAAATGCCCTTGTGAAAAGGAGTTTTCTGAATGGGTGAGCAGCCACACGTGGGCCATCTCAAGCAGTGGTATGTGGGAGAGGAGCTCTGGTGGCACTGTTTTAAAGAAATAAGGCCATGTTTTCATCCACTATACCTAGATGCAGCACAGCGTTTGCAAAAGCATCACACTGACTGGTTTTTTACCAGCCAGTGCCATGGCTCACAAGGCTCTGTGAGAACCAAAGGATGTGACCATGATTTCTCTACAAGTGGCTTCTCAGCAAATGGAAGGAAGATAGGCCCTGTTGTCATAAAGCAAAGCATTTGTAAGGCTAAAAGGAGAAGAGAGGGAAAAACCTCATACCTCAGCAGCATAGCTGGCATGAAGCTTTTCTTCATGGCTCATGAGTCTGAGTGGGTGAACTCAATTAATTATAAATGCTTCAGCTGTGTAAACAGGAGAACGACTCTGTGTTGTGAAGACACAGAAGTCTCTTTTCTTCTGTTTAATTAATGCTTACAAGACCTACGCAGGTAAGTCTTTGGTGTACTAAGAAAAAACCTCAAAGCACGCTGTTTTTCAGAACAACTGAACTTTGGGAAATTTTGGTCATTGGGTAATTACAGTGCAGGGCTGTTAATCTCACCCTGTATTTAATAAAGTAAGAAGTATTTAGTGTTAGAATTAAATATTGTTCGCTGCTGTTCATTTCCCTTCTGCAAAGAAGGGAAAAAGTAATGTGTAAAGGAACAAAATGTTTTTGAGGTGATGAAACCTGGAACTGGTGTGCCAAAGATGTCAAGCTCCACTGCACTGTTATCATGCTGTGACTGATATCAGTAGAGTTACAGTGCCAAAACACAGGTGCAACTGTCCTCATTTTCTCTTCACATCGTGTAAACCTGTTACATGCTTTGCAAATAAGACCAGATAATTCCAGGATGAAGGCAGTTGTGCATACCTCCCCTTGGGTTGCTTTGTTGTGCATTTCCTTTAATGCCTCAGTCTGAACTACTGGCCTTAATTTTGGTCCTCCATATTTTAAAAATTAGTCTCTTCCAAAACTGTCTGCAGGTAGTTCTGCTCTGAGTTAGAGTGCAGAAAGGGAAGAGTATGAATAGTCATACTTGCCATCACATCCTTTTTGGTATACATAAACCATTACTGCCTAAGAGAGTATCACAATATCTCTTCTTATTCTTCTCTGTGAGCTCTTATTTCAATCAAAAGGAGAGTTTTGATGACTTCTTTCACTTGTGTGTTTGTACTATGGCAGCAATGAATAGTCTTTGCTGTATGATGCATAATTCCCTTAGTCACTCAAAATTAGCTCTTTAATTTGATGATTAGAAGTAGCAGCAGTGAACAATAACGTGCTTAGTGTAGTGGGTAACTGAAACCATTTGAGCATGAGAAAGCTGCTTCTACAAGCATTTTGAATGTTCATTCCACCATCTTCTTAAATTGACCGTTTTTTACTTCATTTTCGTGGAAATATTAGGCTAAAAATATATTTAGATATGAGTAGAGACAAGGAATGTGTGCATATTGAATTGTGATAAGGGTATTAAAATAGAAAAGCCGCCCTTACCATGGTATTGCAAGCAATGGTGCTAAGGCCTTGGATTTTCTTTTACATCCAAGTGCAAAGGATTTTTTCTGGGTAACATTCACATCTTGTTGCTCAAGCACTTGACTGCAAGATTCTCTTTGTGTACTGCTTGGCACATGCTTGACTGACTGTAATAGCTCCCAATCAGAGAGAACGCTGAGTTTTAATATTGCATGGTCTGGCTGCTAAAAACATAAACTGTTGTTCTAAGGCATTCTTGCAGTGACTGAGCAGATCTGAGAAATGTGAATAGATACAGCTTCTGATTGGCAGAGCTGGCAGAGTAAGGAGAAAGGACATAAAGTGTAAGAGGAGCTGGGGGAATGGTGAGCACCGGGATGGTTTGTTTTGGCACTGGTCTTCAAAGGTAACTTTCTTGGGAGTAAAAAAGAGAGACTGACTCAAGGGAATGTTCTGCTTCTAAGGTGAAATTCAGTTGTGCTTCTCAGACTGTGATTAAAGACCAGATCAACAAGTGCTGTAGCAGGTGCTACTAATGTAAATGAAAACGTGAATCGTCCCTGATTTCCTCCCTCATTGGCCGGATTCGGAGTTGCAAGGTATCCCTTTTCATGTTGTCCTCCTCTCACCACAAAGCAAGCACTGGGTAAAGTTACAGTTTATGCCTTCCTAAATACTAGCTGTTGATCATGAAGCCGTTGTGATTTTCTGCTTCTATAAATCCAAAGGTACAGCCATGTGTTGACATCAAGGAGAATGAAAACATGTTGAGATGGAGAGGGCTGTGTTTCAGGCACTTGGCTTCTGAAGTTCATGCATTATCTCTTGCTCAAGGCTGTGCCTGAAGGCATCATCCAGTCATATGTATTTAATTAAGACTTTTAACTACAATTGTCCTGATAAAAGCAAAGAGCTGATGGTTCACAGACATCTGCTTTATGAGGCAGTTAACTTAAGGCAGACATAATACCTGGAAGCCTAAAGGATATGTTGCAAAAGGAGCAATTGATAAGAGCTTGCTTCATCTGGGACACCCCAGTGGCTGTATATCCAAGTGAAGAGAGGAGAGAGGTCCCCAGCTCTGCCCATCCCTCCTCTTTTGTGGAGCTGTACGTTACTGTACAGAGTTTGTACCTTTGTCATCTCTGAGTCACCTTCACAGTGCCTCTGAGGACACTCAGAATGAAGCTCAGGGGTGTCAGTGTTTCTGTACGCTCATTTTCTGCCTGTTTATCTTGGTTTAATATAGATTGGTGTAACTGAAAACACAGACATTATATTTCCAGTTCAAATTATTTTCCTGAATATGTCAATGACTCTAATGTAGCGAAGGGGCCCCTACTACAGTAGTAGTAGTGCATGGGAGGCAGAAAGGGCTCATTTCCCATGTACTGAAGGTGTAGAGATTTTTTGTCTACTACTCAATTTTGATAAAGAACTGTTGAATCCATTGTAACCAAGATGATGAGCCGTTTTAAAACAAAAGTGTTGTTTAAGACCTTCGTCTAATTGTTGCATTTCAGAAGTAATTTTAGATCATCTCCCTCAAATAAAATGAACCATGTGTTAGGTTTTGCCTGCGGTCTTAATTTTCATGCAACGTGCATGAGTGCTAAGGACCAGAGAGCAAACTGTAGGCATGTTTTTCAGTTAATATGCACTCAACTATCACACAGTTAAAATACTTTGATGATCGCAACTTTTTCTCAAATAAATTGCTTGCTTGCTAATGCTTATGATGAAAAGTCATCCTTAAGCTGATTTACATAAAAACATTAGACGCCTGTAGGCTCCAGAATTTCATTAAAGTCTCAGTCTTAGTTCAGCCCTTGTAATTTGTTGTTTGCAATGACTAAAATGTCTCTCTCAAACAGCCTTTCCTTCTCCTGATGAAAGGCAGGTAAGTTGTTACAACCCTCCCATTCCCAACTTTCTTTCACCCAGACTGGTGCCTATCAGTCCTTTCTTTACAACAGTCTATAAAGGCAGAGCACATAGATATCACTGTTGGGTTAACTGTAAATAAAAAGATGAAATTCTTGCCTGTTCTGGGCTGAATCCTGCTGTCTTGCTGAATATGGAAGAAATAGTTCTGTTGGTTCAAATGGGATGAGAGATGACTCAGTGCCAGCAGTGGTAGGGCTGTATCCTTTTCTGCCCCCAGCCCCCTCCCCCACTCCCCACCTAAAGATAATTTTAGGAGGAAAATTATTATGAAATTATTATTTTCAAGATCGTGAACTGTCTGAGCAAACCAAACTTCAAGTTCACTACTCTCATTACACAATCAAATTTAAGAACTGGGGTTGTAGTTGCAGAACATGTGCCAACACAAACTGCAGGTTCTTTTCCCAGTTACAAAAGGGCTAAGACAACTTTTTATTATAGACATTTAGCATCTTTAACTACTGTGTGGGCACTGGCATCCTTCCACTGACCTTTTCTGTGATGGCTATCTGCAGAAGTTTTGACTTGATCTACTCTGCCTCACTTGACCTACCTTGACTCCAGTTGTCCATCTAAATTCCAGATTTACTGGGCACTTTGTTGGTACAGACTGTCTGTGATGAACTGGACTATCATGAAGGATGCTGGACAGCTGCAGAGTTTAATGTATTCCAACTCCTGGCTGTCTGGAGAGAATTTTAGCCAGCAGACTGACCTTAGATCCCATTGCCATCTCCCTGTAGTTGCTTAATTGGGAGCTTGAATACCAGAGCCCTTGTACATGCATTGTGTTCCCACCTTGAAGGCAGTTGGCCATGCTCATTTGTTCTAGCAAGACTGAAACAGTGCTCTGCTGCCTGCTCCCCCCAGATCCTTCTCTTCTCAAGCCTATGACCACCACAAATCACAGTTTTTTTTCTTCACCATTTTACCTGGTTTTGTCCCCACTCCTGTTTCCCCACCCTATGCTTGTAATATCCCCAGCCTCCCCTGTCTTTTCCTTTGAGAGGGGCAAATTGGCTGTGGATTCATATTCTCCTCTTTCATGCCACTTGGATACTGGGGAGATACCCAGAGATGCAATCTTCCTGCTTCCAGACATGGCACAGTCAGGAGAAACTTAGGTCTGTATTGCAGAAAAAGCCTGCCAGTTTGGAACATGCTCAGCACAGCTAGGATTTCCTGGGCATTTAGATGGTAAAATCAAAGATATCTCAAACGAGCATATCAAACTGAATTTTTTAGAGAGGCTTATAAGTTAGATGAATTTTAATGTACTTTTACAGGAACACAGGGAGATATGGAGCAGAAGTCACTATATTAAGCACATATTAACTTGGGGGGTAAAAAAAAAAGGTCTTCAGAAATTTTTCATGGGTAAAAACATCATGGTTTTTCCTTACCCTCAGCTACAAATTTCTGGATGAAATTTTCTTGCTGTGCCTTTCTGTAGATCTGAGGCGGACATCCAGCACACAAAATTTTATTCCAAATGTATGTATATTTGAAAATGTAGAAGCGTCTGAAAACAAGGTTTATAATGAAAAATGTCAAACAGCTTTCGTAATCAGCAATGCTGGATGTACTGCCTGTATGGAGAAATACATAAAAGTGCTGAAATGTATAAGCACACATCCATTCCAGCTGCTAGCATTCTTCAGTAATGAGTCTTGCCAATAGGACAGCTTTTATGAGGGTAGCACATAAGCAGCAGCCTACTGAAATTAGATCTATACGTTTTCCCTGAACAGCAGTTTACAGAGCCACTTTGTTGTATCTGTCCTGCAGAACAGACTCGTAGATGCCCTTATTTTCATAAGGCAAACATGGTGGGATTTTGTCTTGTGCTCAGGAGTCCACAGCTGAAAACCTTCGCAGTGCAGCCATGGGTAAGCAGATACAAGTCACTCCATATGAACAGCATAGTCATAGAGGTGGATTATACAAAGCTAGACTCAAAATCAATACAGTATGGAACATGGAACACTGAGGGCTCAAACAAGTGAAGTCTGAAGGACAGAGGAGTTTGGACCACTGAATATGAAGATTTGTGACTACACATTAGTTATTATTGTACTAATTTCCCCTACTACTCTTGTCGTGGCAGGTAGCTGCTGAATGAGATTATCAAGCAAAGGAAATAAAAGTGAAAGTCAATAAGGGAGAGTATCTGCATATCAACAGAACAAAGAATCAATGATATAATAAATGCTAATAATCAGCTCTCCTGCTATAAAGGAGATAACTCCGGCCCTCACATGCAACCCTTGGGAAGGAACATCTGTGCAACAACTTCTGAAGATAAAAAAAAAATTACTACTAAGATCATCTGATTTGTTCTTCAAATATCAGTTACAACTACAAATACTGAAATATATTATTGGTGCAGAATTATGGTTATTTGAATGTTCTAACTGCATATTTCTGTATCTTGACAAGTGTGGATTTTTGCCTTTTGCCTTAAGTTAAAACTTGATTAGAAATTTTCTGAGTGTTCTACTGCTTGTTTTTGAGCTGTTAGAGCTTCCTTGCAAATGTTTGTGCCTCAAATTGCTGATGTGTACTGGTCAGCCTTAATTCTAGCTCCAGATACTTCTTTCTTTCTTGCTGGGAAAAACTATAGTTATCTGAAAGGTGAGACTTCAAAATCTCAAGTCTTGCCATTTCTCCAAAGACGCCTGTTAAGTGTTTGTGCATATTTCAGAGCAGAGCAAGGAAAAAGTCATCAGAAAATTGGAAATTCTGCAACAGGGATTAAAGAAACACATCTGTTTAGGCCTTGTTTGGTTACTAAACTGGTAGTTGTCTAAAAACTGAGGTGCTTACGGAAAGCCGTAGGTGGTTATGATACTAAACAAATTCTGTGAGCAGATGCAGTTTACAGCTTGAGGAAATACACGGTCCATAGGCAGCTGAGTAGCAAACTAGCTTGATGCTGCAGTGTCACCATTGCATGTTGGAGACAGCCAATGCCTGGAACAGGCAGTTTTTCTGACAGAGCACCAGAAATAAGAGCCATTGTTTGCATGGAGCAGCAGCAGGCCTACATGATGAAAATAAACAGTACCATGTATCAACATTGTAAATACAAATTAGATCTGCCAGTAATACCCTTACCTTTTATCTTCATTACGAGTATTAATTCTTTGCTGACAGGGCAGGTATATCATGCGAAACTACCTAAATTTATCTAAAAACTATTGATGCTTAGGGAAAAGCTCATGCTGATGCAGGAACGCTGGGTTTCACCTCTCTGTCTTTCACAATTTACTTGCTCTCTACACTTCCAGTGATATTCATAAAGAGGAGATGGGCACTGGAGGCAACAGCAGGTGGAGAAGGAAGGTCAGGCATGAGAGGTGGACATGACATGCACACCAGGTTTCACAGGTAGCTGCTGATACAGCTTATACACTATGCTGCTCCATGCTGGCTGAAGGTCTCTGTGACTCTTTCTTCAAGTTTGACTTTCTTGCTCTTTCCCTGTCTGCCTTTCCTTGCTTCATTTCCTTTTCCCAAGTTTCTTCTCTTTTAGTCTCTTTCAGTGTTGTTTACACAGTTGCAGTCTCTCCGCTTTCTCCCTGTCCCATTCTGTGCAGTGATTTTGTTATAATCTCAATCCTCTCCTCCCCTCAAGGACATTGCTTACTCACTCAATTCTGCATACACACTGCCTTTAATCTCTCTCTGTTTTGGCTTCCCATTGTAATTCCTTGTCCTGTTTTTTTCATATGCCTCTCCCAGTTTCCCCACTGTATTCAAACAGTTCTCCCCCTCCATTGACTCATAGTCTTCACTTTGACACAAGCTGTCTCCACTTCTAGAGATCACCATGGCTACTTTAATTCAGGGTGGTTCCACAGAGATTTGATTGTAGCACAGCATCATATATTTGTCTATTCCACTTCTGGCTCCTCTCTAGGGAAAACTTTATGACTCATAACTTAATTGCTTTGCTGTCTGATTTGGTTCACTTGGTTCCCAACCACTTACCAGAGAGAGCTACCTTTTCATTACTGGTTTTGACACCTTTCATTTTTTATGCACAGTATTTGCCCAAAAGAGCAACAACAGGTCTTTTAGTAATAGACTGAATTGATCAAGAATGACTCCCTTTTTAAGACTGGTATTACTTCCCTGAGAGGTTTTTACAGCACTGAGAAATGCCTAGCTAATGCCTAGTCACCTCAGCTATTTAACTGAAACAAAAAGTGTCATGGGAATAAATCACAACAAGCTTGTGGAAGTGTCCCAGGTGCATCTCACACTCCTATCAAACACCAGCTAACTCTTCCTGGCTCCCCCAAAGAATGTAATTTAGTCTTCCTTGAAATACTCGTTAGGGTGTTCTGGGGGATTTTTTTAGTTCAACAAGGGAAACTGCGTAACCTTGGCAGAGCTTTTTTTCTGTATTTGAAAGAATAAATCCACCTTTAAGTGAAAACTAAGCCTCTAAGGTCAGGTTGATCAGGTCCTTAGTAAGCAAGGAACAGAGAATTAATTATAAGAGCAAGTGAACTTTTGAGAAGACATTTAGAGCAGTTTTGACAACTCTTAAGGAATGAGGAAGATGAGTAGGAATGGACATATTTTAAAGGGAAAGGGTATCAAATAAACCAACAGGACTAATAACACTGACAGAAAAGTGGCTGGATAATGGGAACTAGGAGACCTCTTGGAGACTTTCAACCTTCAATACCTCCAGCTGCAATTCATCAGCAGACCCTACTAGATTTTATCTCCTCTCACTTCAGTTTCGTAAGTAGTAGAGTGTTTTCAAGGGCTGGGTGGTTGCAGAGGCAGTGTAAACTATTGCCTGAGTAATGTTCAGCTGGTAAATTAATGTTCTGGTAATTTGCAAAACTGATTTGGTAACTAAGATAACTCAGGGCTTTGATAGTGAAATCATTTTTGTGAAATTAACTTTTTTTTCTTGTGAGAGGGATGAAGCCCCATGGCAGAGTTTCTCTGGCAAAAGTCAAACTTCTCAGCGCTTTCCTCTGGATAAAGAGTGGTTTCCGTGGTGTCCAGGGATGAAGTACATCCTAGTTCCTCTCCCTTCCTCATAACTTGTGTGGCCCACACAGGCATTTGGTGCAAGGAAGAAAACAGAATAACCCCTGCTGTTTCCTGGTTCTGATTATCTTACATTGCTGTGCCTTGAGGGCCTTCCTTTGGGGCACCTGTATTTTTTTGTGCACCTGTAATAGTTGCAGTGGTGAATCTGAGCATACAGCTGGGGATCTTCTTTTTCATACCATTGCAGCAGAAAGCTATAACACAGTCATGGTATAATGGAGTCATGGTTCAACCTCAGCCAGCAGCCAAGCCCCACACAGCCACTCGCTTACTCCCCCACCAGTGGAATCAGGAAGAAAACCGGAAGGGTAAAAGCCATAAAACTAGTGGGCTGAGATAAAGACAGTTTAATACAGAAAGCAAAAGCTGTGCGCACAAACAAAGCCAAACATGGAATTCTATCACCACCTTCCCATGGGCAGGCAGGTGTTCAGCCATCTCCAGGAGAGCAGGGCCCCATCACGTGCAATGGACTGCTTGGGAAGACAAATGCCATCACTGCAAACATCCCCCCTTTCGTCCTTCTTCCCCTAACTTTATATACTGAGTGTCAGTCATGTGGTCTGGAATATCCCTTTGGTCAGTTTGGGTCACCTGTCCCGGAGTCCCGGATGTGTCTCCTCCCCGTTTTCTATGCACCCCCAGTCTCCTCCTCAACATGGCAGTATGAAAAGCAGAAAAGGCTTTGGCTCTGTATGAGCCCTGCTCAGCAACAACAAAAACATCTCTGTATTATCAACCATGTGTTCAGCACAAATCCAAAACATAGCCCCATACCAGCCACTGTGAAGAAAATTAACTCTACTCCAGGCAAAAGTGGCACAAATGGAGATACCAAGCCTGGTGTAAAGGGACTACAATACTGTTTTGTTCTTGATCCATGTGAATTGCTGAGTAGTTTGGTAGTTACCATGGGCATGATGAGCATCTTTAGGCATCTCATGAAAGATTTCATCTCTTGGAAGATTCATCTCTTGGAAGATTTACCAGTTTCCCTGATATTTTTGCTAATTGAAAGAGGAATTTAGCTTCATTACTTCCTGACTTTAACATCATAACTTCATTACTGGATCCAGGGACCTCTAAATAATTAGAGATTAAATAACAGTGACACACATTTATTTATAACTGGGGATTAAGGTGACAACACCTGCTCCTGACCTGTGCACTGTGCCATGCAGCTAGGGCAGCAGGACAGAGTTAAATGGTCTCCTTTATTTCAGAACAAGCTAATCTACAAGACTACAATCCAAACAGTCTTTGTAAGTACATATCATTTACAAATTCCAGCTGGATAATATTCAGGTTAATTTATATCACTGCCTTACCAATACTTCCAGTGCTTCTGTTCATCTACAGAGGCAGTGGTACCAAGTCCACGGGTTTCTACCTGTGTTTTAGAAATGCCTCAGAAGTGATTCAGGAATAAGAGTAATCTTCAGATGGATTAAAATGTTAGGACCCTGTTGCAGTGAAAAACATGGCACCAATAATGTTATTTGGAAAGAATGGCTTATGGTCAAAAAATGGCCAGTTAGGGTCCTAGTGGCATTTTTACACATCAAGAAACTATATGTAATTTTGCAAGCTTTATACTTGCTAAAGTTTCATCTCTCCATTGAAAATAGACATTTGCATAATATTTTCAATCTTAAAACAACATAAGCAAAAGGGGGAGGGAGGAATCTAGAAAAAAGAAAATGTTCCTCTGATGCTTTTATAGCAGTTTTTCAACCTACGAAGGACTTCATAAGACATTTTCTCTCAGATCTGTTCTCTGAATGAAACCTTTGATGTTCATTAATCACCACCTCTACCACTGCTTGATGAATGGCTCCAGCTCTGCCACTGTTTTGGATTGGGTGCGACACTTGCATCTCTCTTGAGTTGCTTTCTTGCCAGTTTGCACCTGTATGTGGGCAGTTTGGTTGCAACTTAAATTAGAAATAGTAGTGTGAAACTGAGAGGAACTTGTAATACCCAGATGGTTCTTTCCAAATACACATTCAGTCATTTAGTCTTGAAAAGTCCTTTGTCCTTGAAAGTGGGACTAATGTCAAGATTAACTACACAAGGATATATTATTCTCTCCTTCTGTTCTCTCTAATACTTTAATTTAATGGATTATTTTAAAATTTTCCCAGTGCACGTGGTAACTGATTTCCTGCTTGTCAACCTACGACAAGATTTCCTGCTGTGGGGTCTGAACATTGTCATACAAGTTAATACCTGAAGTCATGTTTTATTAACTACAGAAGTTAATACTTTTTTTAATTCTTCTCTTTATTCTAGCTCTCAATGTTCCATGCAAACTGTAGCTAAAAATCTCCAGGGGAGAGGAAAATTAAGATTTGAATAATTGGTGAGAACTGCATGTTTTAGCTATTGTGATATCCTCAGCTTTTGCTGTCCTCTCAGCGAGTAAATGAGTTAGCTGCTGAGCTGTTAAAAGTCCTGTAGAGAAAATTACAACGTGAAAATGCAATCTGGACTTGCAGTTTTTCTGTCCCACAGGCTCATCCAGCTTTTTTTGCTGCCAAAAGGAAACAACTGCTGCTCCCAGGTGCAACGACAGGGTCGCTTGCTCAGCTGCACTGACACCTCAAGTAAATCTCTTGAACTTGCAGAATTTCATTTGAGGGTGTAGTTATAAATTCAACCCCAGGATGGGCCCCACAGCCCCTCGTGGAGGTGGTGAAGGGCTCTGTAGCCTATTCCAATTCTTATGGAGTTCTGTGAAGTAAATGGGACACATGCACACAGTGTGGATATAGGGAGAGGCTGTATTTTCACTGTATGCTCAGATATGTGCACTTGATTGTCTGATGAAGAGCAGGCTCTGGGGATGGAATATATGGTGACAGATAAAGTGCACTGGCATGTGCTTCTCATCGATGGATTGTGCATTCCTGCAGCACCCCTCAGGTTAGAGGACTGGGAAGCCACTGAAAATGAGTAGTGCTTGAACTACTTGGGAACATCACCTCTTTCCTTTTCATTTCCCGATGACATGTTAAAGTTGGGAAGGCTTTACTCTTACAAAATTATTTTGTCTTTCAAAAAATATCAGGATTTCTTTTTCCACCTATGTTCCTATGTAGATATCAGGGTAAGCAATTCAGGCCTGCAGTTTTGAGGGTCTCCACCACTTTTCATGTCCCAAGTTTTGCTTCCACCTGGAGCACTACGCGGTTGTTTCTTGGATCTACAAAGAGCAGATCACAGCACCATAATCTATAGCTGAAGTCTCAGCTCTTAACATTACATAAGCTTTTGTCACAGCTGCAGTGATTTGTCTAATTTTGTTACTGATATTAAAACTGCAATGCAATTTATTTGTTAAAACACGTAATTGGCATTGTTTAATTGTTTTCATACATGGGCACTGTACTTACAGTTACCATCGTTGTGGCTCTGCTGGCAAAGGCTGGTGTTTTCCCTGAGCTACAGCAGCAGCTGCAAAGTGAGGTGTTAAGGAAAATCTTGGTTATGAAAAGCCCCTTCAAGTATGTTATGGAACAGATGAACATTTCCATGTCATTATCCAGTTAAAACTAGATGTGAAAGCTGCTTTTATTTAAACAGGCATTTTTCAGATCCTGCAAACATACCTGTTACATATGTAATGCTGCATAATTACTGTGTCCCAACAGTGCATAGGCACATACCAGGCCAGTTCACATCTAGTTTACTGTGGAAGAAAACTCTTGCATGCCAGCAGGCAGGCCAGAATGAGCTCTAGCAGGTCACCAGTTCCAGGCAAGTAGGCAAATAGCAGCACTTCACATCTGTAGTCACAGACCAACACAGAAGCTGGCTAGAACTGTCTTTCCTTCTTGTAGCAGACAAGAAAGTGGGTTGTGAGGGGGCTGATTAAGAAGAAGCTGTTTTCAATTCTGTGCCTTGGTACAGTTATTGAGATGAGTTCCCCTCAATGTTATTTATTTGAATGTCAATGCATGTGGCAAAAAGCAGTGCTATGAGTGTCAAAAATCATGACCTTTCCTGTGTTCCTCACCTAATTCAAATCTTTAGAAGTCAGTGGAAATACACTAAGGCAGGGTCTGGTGGTACTCTGCTGTACCTGAAAAATGCTTTAATGTAGTAACTGGGAGAGCAGTTAATCTGTGGAGATCTACATCCTTGCCCTGACAAAGGCCAGAACAAATTGGCATAGTGAAACTGTGAAGCTGTCAATGAGCAGCTATGCAATCTTGTCCTAAGGAAGTTCCTCAATTTCTCTGCACATTAGTCCTTGCTATGTTTGAACTGGGAAGATTTATACGTCCCTACTTTTTTTCTTCCTAAAGGATGCTAAACAGGTGGTCTAAGGTCTGTCTGTGGTAACTTCTGCTCAGAAAAGGTTTGGATTTTAACTGTTTTAAATCCATGAACCAAACTCTAAATTCACCCTGGCAAAGGGGAAGATCAGAGGCAGGAGGTATCCTGTTGTGCCAGCCAGACAGAATGAACCATTTGCAATTTAACTGCTTGCCAGCCTCATGCCTGTGAGCTGCAGCTGATCATGCAGCTTATCCCTGGCAGTTTTCCTAATCTTAAATACCTCTTTTGGTTTTTTTTTTAGCTGAAACAAAGATCTGCTTCAAGTACTACCATGGCGTGAGTGGGGCACTGCGAGCCACAACTCCGAGTGTCACAGTGAAAAACAATGCAGCTCCTGTAAGTTATGCTGACATTTTATTTTTTTCATGTATGTTCCGTTGTCATTGTGCTATGCCTTGCTTTCCCTGCCTGCTTTATATACCTCTACATCAAAACTGAACATGATATTTGCTCTCCATTGTATTGTGGTACAGAGAAATGGGCAGTCGTTCCGTGAAGGTGTGGGTTTGTATGCCAAGAGAATGTAGATTCAGCTCTGAATCTGTCACAGAAAACCTCTCTGATTTGGGGCAAGTACCACATCCTAGCTGTATCCTCTTCTGTAAAGTTGTCTTCTCTCTGCTGGGTGCTGTGAGATTTGGGTGATTTCCCTAGAGGATTTGGGATCCTTGGGCAATAAATACAGTAAGTGTCCAGAAAGGGAAAAGATTTTCCTCTTTTAAGGTGCTTTTTTCAAAATGAGTATTTTCACAGCAGTGCCTCTGAGTTCCAGGAACAAGCACACTGTGACATGCTCCCATCAGTGGTAAGAAGTGGGCACGCAGGACCTGATCTATCAAGGGACTGAACATCATTTTTGACAGACTGAGGCTTCACTGAGAGCAGTTTTGATTTGCTAGAGCCTAGCAAAGCTCTGTGGCTTAGATAGCTCTAAAAAGCTATATATCTTCTCTGGTATTGGGAAATTTTATCACCCCGAGAGTGAAACATCTTTTGAAGCCCACAAAGAGACTTGATGACCTCCAAAGCTTGTCTGGCCTTGCTGACAGTGTTTCACTGCCTGCCAGGCTTGGCAGAGACTTGCATGAACTGAAGAGTTGTATTCCAACCGGCACAAGAAAAGGACGAGTTCAGATAACGTTTAGTCTGGAAGATGGATTCAGAAAAGAACAGGAAAGAACTGTCTTACCTGTGGGTGTATGTAGGTTTCAGTGGACATCAGCAAAGCTTAATTTTTTGGCCTTTTTTTGGTGTAGTTTGATTTTGTTGCTTTTGTTGTTGTTGCTTTTTTTGATATGGGTTTTTGATTGGTTTTTTTCCCAGTTCCAAGTTAATATTTCTAGAAAGGCTGAAAAGTCTCCCATGCTGTGTGTTGGCTATATCTGATTCCACCAGGGCCAGAAAGGATTCATTTTTTCACCCTTGAGCCATGAAAAGATTTTTGGTGGTTTCTCTTTGCCTTCTTTTTGATGCACAACATAGCTGCAAACTAGATGCTGGGTAGGGGCTGCTGGCACATCCTTTAGGAATAAAAGGCATTCATGTCTCGTACCTTTCTGAGGTGCTCATGGTGAAGCTCTTCATCAGTTTTAGAGCCTGGAGAGTTTCCTTCAGCTGTCTTCAGAAGAGCATTAGGATGTGGCCTTGGATATCTTCATAGCAAGGGATGCTGAAAAGTTCTTTTTAGCCTGTAATGGGTCACATCTTGTTGCCCCAGGACTTGTTGCTGATTTCCCAGTTGTTAAAATTTGGTGGCATAATCCCTGTCTTCTCTGAATGGTAAGCCAGCCAACCAAGGCAATAAATACCAGTAGGCTGAGAGATTAGAATTTTTTTTGCATTATTCCCATCCGTGTTTTAGACCTGAGTTGGAACCAATTACACAAAGTTTGCAGGTCTGGTATGGAAGGGTTACTCTTTCCCTATTTAGTATCAGCAGTATGTGTGAAATTAGTAGAAGAATATCTGAGGTCCTGTGCCTTTGTAATATGCAAATAGGTAATCTCTCTACGTTCTTCATCTGAGACATTTACATACACATTTATGGGGAAATAAAACAGCCATTCACTCTTAGCTAAGGCAGGACTTGTGTTTAAAAGAAAATCCTCTTCATGCAGTACTCGTGGTCTTCATAGAAATCAGATGAGAACTGCCTATTATGACCTTTACTTGAGTATACTGTACATGCCTGAAAACCAAAATATGATTAAAAGTGATACCAGATAATGGTTCTCTGTTTGAGGGCCAAACAAGAGTCCTTGAAAATAGTATTCTTTTTCTGTAATCTTTTAATTTTTCCTGCCTTTCTGGGTTTCAAAATAGCCCGTGTGGGTTTTTTGCAGACCTGAGAGGCCAGCAGTGTTGTAGGTGCAGCATCTTTTTGCCTGTTTTCTTCTTCCTTGTTTTGCTGCATTACTTAGTTGGTGCATTGTAAGGCAAACACTAAGTGAAGACAACAAAAGCAATGGAATGGCAGCAAAGGTTATGCAATATGAACTTGGATGGACACTTCTGTATGAGTGCAAAGAGGAGGAAAAAATGCTATAGATTTGAAAACTCCTTCAGAGTTTGGAGAAGAATACTGGGCAGACTCTTGCCTGTGTGAAGGCTTTCAGCTAAGTATGATCCTCCAGATTCTAGTCCCAGCTGACACCATCAGATGGCTTTCTCCATCTGGCTCTCTGCAGTACATGTCCAACCTTTATTACTGAAGTATTTGAATTTTTCACAGCATCCTGCACCATTGACAAGTGGTGTTACTCTCACTGCACAGGTGGGGAAGAGGATAACAAGGAATCTGCCCAGCCCTAATCTTTTCTTGGTTCTTGTGGGCCTCTGCACTGGCTGCTGCTGGGGGTTGGATGTTACCGTGCAAAGTGCAGACATTATCTCTAGAACTGCAAACACTCAGCTTTTGACTGTGATTTCACTATTTTGCGCAGTTAAGGGCCGTGACAATCCAGCACCATGCCTGTACCTCATCTGAGGTCTCTGACACTTCTTACCCTAGTGAGACTTGACACATGGGGCCCTTCTTGATGGAAGGGGATGCATCAAATTCTGCAGTTGATTTCATTGCTCCAGTGGTTCAGAGCACTGCCCCAGGGTGCCAGGCATGGTGTTTCTTACAGTGCCAACAAAAACTGTGGTCTTCTGACTGCTGTGGCCTGGGTGCAGAGAGGGCCTCTGCTGCTCAGAGGAAGCTTTCTTCAGATCCTGGGACAGCTTCCTGCACATCCTTTCTGCTGAAAGAAGCGATCCTGTGGTCTGTGCTTAGAAATTTACCCTCTATTGCAGCCAGTAGGAGTTCAGCAGTGTCTGATGGACCTAAGTGTGTAAGAAAAACAAGCTTTACAGGAAGATAATCCCATTAAGGATCCTGCTGTGGGTGTAGAGGCTGAAGTTTTTTGAAACCAAAGAGAGTTGTGCCATTGTAGTGACCATGTCACAAATTCACTGACTGTTAGGCTGTCAGTAGGAGAACAGAGGGAAGGAGGCTTTGTGTTTTTGACACAAGCAAACCTTTTTGTTTGGCACAGCTTAGGAAAAAGATCCAGAGCATGTGTCCTCTGAGTAGCATTTGGGGACAGGTGACCTTCTGGGGACAGTGTTTTTACTGCTAGCACTAACTCATCTGCAGCTGATGCCAGAGCCACCCAAGTGGGTTCTGTCCAAGCCTCCAAGCACGTGGCAGCCTCTGCATCAGGGGCAGCAGCTGGCATATTGGCTGCTTGGTGTGTGTCCTGTCAATGAGTCTGAAAACTGATAACCAGCAGTATCTTAACACCACAATTTAGAACAACAACAAAAAAAAAAACCCCTCCATTGTCTGTCTGACTGCAGTTTGCTGCAATTGAAAAGGGAAAAGAAGCTGGAAGTAGTCATGCTGGGGGCTGTAAGCGGTTGCCATTCTTGTTCACGCGCTGCTGAGACCGTCTTTAACTGGCAGTTGAAAGGAATCCTGCTTCCAAAGGGGAAAAAAAGCCGCTGTGTAAGTTGGATGTCTTTGTATAGCACCAGTGGTGCTTTAGGCTGAGTAGCATCTCGCGTTTCTTGTCTTATGAATGTTCTGCTCCATTTGAGTTTATCTCCTTTCGCTGTAACCCAGTTATTAGAGCAGCCTTGCCTGCTGATTAGGATGCCCTGCAGTTCGTTTGTTGGTGAAAAGTCCTGTCACATTTTATTGCCTGTGAATCATCAAGCTTGAATATCTGGAAACGAAAGGCTGTGCACTTTGGCCAATTCCTACATGGCAAGAGCTTAAATGTGAATTTGGGTCAGCACATAGGCCTGGGGGTAATGACAGTAAAAAAGAGCACCTGCAATTCTGGAAAAAATGAAAAGGAACATCCTGGCTGGCTCCTTTTTTTCTGGACTAGTGGAAAGCAGTGTTGCTTATGTACAGGAATTTATACTACTAAAGCATAAACATTACTATGGTATGGATGAGCAGACAGTTTTCTTGGTAGAAAATAATGTTTTCACATCTGGAATGTTCCTGTATTTGTTACTCTTTATTTATTCATAATATTGTCACCACTGATTCAGCTTTACATCAGACACTGTTGTAGGAAGAAATACAGGTTACAGCAATTAATTCTAGCAATAGGGAAGTGCTATCTTCTTAATATAAAAATTATTTAACCTGAACATGGTTTTCTTGCAGTAAAATAAAGCTGGCATGAGAACAACATGTAGAAGAAAGAAGAACAACCTTTCTCCCTAAGAGTTTATAGCCTAAAAAGATAAATTGGATACATCAACATTAAAAGGCATTAAGTGGAGAATCAATGCTTTAGCCTCAGGACAAATGTCTTCACTAAATTGGGAGCATTCACTCACTGTGTATTAGATGCAAAGAACCTCAGCTGACTGAACCTCTGGAGCTTTCATGCCACTGTTTCTGTCTCACAGATCGTGGTGGGACTCGTCAGATACACTTAGCATTGTGGGAAAAGCTGTGTGAGTTGGAGCTGATTATTGAAAGAGACCTTGTCTGTGTTGAGTTTGTGTGGAAGTGCTGCCTCAGCTGGGTTTCCCACAGCAGGAATTACTGCTTGATAAGCTGCTGCCATTTGGTGGTGACTGATCGTTCCTGAGGACTTCCTGCTGTAAATATTTGCATTACGTGCTGTCACGTCAGAGCGTGGGCTGCCGAGGAGTGTTTGATAATGAAGGATTCTGCTTCATTTCCATGTATGTGCTGCAAGATGGGATTTTATGAGAGTGTGTATGTACAAGCAGCTGTATCTCTCATTCTGTTGGAAGGCTGGATTTTAAAATCTCACCTGTGTCTTCTTTTTCACTTCATGTCTGATTCTGTGATAAGTAAGTTTTAAAACTGTCAATGTTTCTAGGACATTGCTATGAAACAAATGTAACAGTCTGATTTTGAGGGTGTAGGTATAATCGTACTTCAACAAACAGCAAATAAAGAGGGAACAGAAAATTCTAGTGGCTTCTGCACTGTTCAGCAATTGAGGTTAAAAAAAAGTTTATGGAAAACACAACATCAGGCTGCTGCAATTAATCACAGCAAAGAATGCAAGCCAGGTACATCTTTAACAAGTGTAAGCGGTGTACCTTGAAAGGCTCAGCATTTCCAGGATGGGAAGCAGCACTTCTCTGGAAGCTCTGAGTATGCTTAGGTGACTGAGTATTTGTCAAAAGTGAGCAAGAGAATCCCCCTTCCTTATTTTGAGCTGAGAAGTAGCCAGAGCTCCCCCAGCTGAAGCTGCCTTCCAATACAAGGCAAGGAGCAGCACTGTCAGTACCACAAATGTTCTGTATGTCTCCCCCTCTTACCTGTGAAGGAGATTAAGTCATTCAGGAATGAAAAAAATCAAGCCAAAATGAGCAGGGGAAATGACTGGAAACATTCACTCAGCTGGAAGGAAGCAGTCAAATACAAAGTTCTCTCTGCCAGCATATGGTCCCTTTCCAATGTAAAAGGGCACCTAGCAGAAAATATATCTGATAAGAAACAATTGCTGAAAGAGAGTGGATTCCCTGGTTAACCATTTGAGATGAGTAATTCTGATCCATAAACTGTGGAAGGAAAGTGACCTGCGTGGGTTTCTCATCTGTCAGAACTACCTGCACATTTTGGGTTGTCCCTGATGCAGGATTTCTTTCACAACAGCAGCAGTGCTGTCCACATCCTGCCTGCCTTATGTGCTTATACATTGCCACTGGTTTAGGCTAACATCATGAAGTGGTATAACATGAAGACACCAGTCTTTGAATCCAAAGAAATTATTACACTGACTGGGGAGTTGCTTTAGCATTTGAACAGACAGTTCTGTATGTCCTTGGTTTTCCGTAGGCATTCAAGGAGCAATTTTGTCATTGTGTGCAAAAGAACATTATGGTGCCTGCAGTTAGGAAGGTGTCATAGCTCACAGAAGCTGATCAGAGAAATTTTGTAGTGCCTCTGAGAAGGGAATTGACAAAGATTTTATGTGCATAGAGAACACTAGCACTTTCATGTTACACAGTTCTGTCTGCACTCACTGTATACTTGCTTTGAAATGTTCCAGAGAATGGATACACCAGCCATTTCAGCAGCTACAGCTAACATGCATTCAGAGGGAAGGACGGGTTTCCTGGCCGAATTTGACCCTGCTAGCTATATAATATAAGGGAATGACTTTTGGTATCAGAACAACCCTCAGCATGCTTCTTACATCTGAAAAATGTCATTATTTTTTTTCACTTCCATGTTGTTCCATTATAAACCCACAGTAGTGTTTTATAGCCTGATTTGGTCATACACAGTTCATGTTCAAGCATACTGACTCCCATGAGCAGCCTCTTAATACTTGCACAGTTGAGCCCTTAGTTCAGTGTAATTACATTTTTGGTTATGCTTTTCTATATCCTAATTATCACTGATTCAAAGAATTCGAAGGTTAATGACATGTCCAAATTAATTCTTATTGCCACCTCAGTAACACAGGCTCTTTTTCAGTATCCAGTTATATAAAGACTATTGTATTTACACTGCAATTACCCTGTCATGTTGTGAGCACTTCATTTATATGAATTAGTGGAGTTGGAAAGCGTAACCAGGATGTAATTGGTCCTCTGACTGCAGCATAACTAGAGTCCCTGTGTTATAAATAATAACATTTTTCTTCCTTCTATTTTCCCTACTCTCATTTTAAATTGGGATGGTTAAGATTTTCTTTAAATATTAAGAAAACTTATTTGTAATGAAGGTCTCTTCTGAGTGCAGTACAATAATACTTGCTTTTACAGTTCTGATTTAGTAAAGGTCAGGTGGAGCATGTGAAACCCCACTGACTTTACTGGAAATGTTTAATTATTTTCTTTCTAATTGGCAATATCTTTCAAAACAGAATAGAACTGGCAAGTAGGGTCACTTGCATTTTCATTATGACAGATTTCAGATATATCAGTGGCTAAAGTAAGAAATTATCCAGGTCCATGCTCCTGGTGGCTTTTTTCTCTATCTTGTTATCGACTTTTCAGCTTGGTGTGGTTGAAACTCCTATTACCACTCATTCATAGATTTACACCCTTTTTGAGAGGTAAGTGTTCATAATTTATTACCTAACTAGCACAAATTGAGCAAGGGAGGTACAAACAATTTTCTTTGTGAACATTGATTTCCTGAGCAGCAGCCCATAACTCTCAACATGCAGGTATGCGCGTATTTATTATTCCACCTCAGGAGGAATGCCTCTGTTTTCCAGCACCCAGCTATTTGCATATTTAAATGTTATTTAATTTTGCAGTGTTCATAATTTCCTGATCTATCCATATGAAAGACAAGTTATTTGATCATCTTAATGGAATTTCAAATACAAGCACCTAAAATTAGTCTTGGCATCAAAAACCAGAATGGATTGTAAAAAACTTTACGCAACAAATGCTCCCAAAATACTTCTCAGTGTTTTTTCTGTCCAAATCCACATGCATATTTCATACAGATCTTTAAGGAGTGAACATCTAGGAGAGAAGGGGAAGAGCCTCTTGCATGGTGTGTGTGGGGCAGCAGATGAGCAGGGGTCAGTGCTGCACTTCTCTGGAATGCGGTGCTGTCGCTGAGGAGGCACTGGCCATGCTGCCTGGGAACAATCAGCATGGAGTTCTGTGTCAACCAGCAGCTCTGCACATATTGCTGCTGCATTGGCACCCCTTTTGCATCCTGTGCTGAATCCAGGTAGTATATGAGAGCATGAAAGAACTACACCTATATATCAAATGTATCCCTGGCAGAGTATCAGGTGCTTGAAGCAGGGAAAAGCTGTGTGCCTGTACAGACAGGGTGGCTGGGGCAGGTGTCCTGGTCAGTGCACTGAAGAGTGGAATGATCTGAAGTGGAAGGTGTGGGGGTCCTGACACTGTCATCTTTAGTCCTCTTTTACCACTGCAGGCATGCTTAAATTCCTGGCAGCTTCACACATGATGCACTGCTGTAGGCATAGCTGCAATGGATTTAAAGAGGAAAGAGGTGACATAAGAGAAAGCTGGCATCTTTTAAATTATTAACTAAAATAATTCTGTAAGTGTTCATCCATCAGACTTTTTCCTATTGTGGTAGTCCAAATGTGCAGTTCTGCAGATTTAAAGCAGAGTGGGACAGAACAAAAACCAGGGTTAATGCTACCATTGGCAGATTCCATTAAATTGTTGTCCATTTCTTGCCCTTTCATGGACTCTAATTAAGCAGCACTAATTGTGGAGCTGCTGAACCATCCCTAAGTACCACTGGCCACAGCCTAGTCTTAGTCTTCACTTTGCAGGTCAGTTGCACCAATTTTGGGCTTCTCCCTCTTGCCCTAATTTCTTTGTACATGTTGTTTCAAAAAAACCACTTGGGTCAAATTTAAACTTACTGGTCATCTGATCCTGTATGAACTTCTAAGTGTAGATTTAGAATGATTTAATTTGTAGACTTGCAATACAGCACAGAGCTGAAGTGAAAAAATAAAAAGTATGACAGATGGGAACTGGAGTGATTTTATTTCAGCAACACCAAGAAGACCATTACACAAGCCATTTATTTGTTAATGGGTTCAATAAGAGCCTGGTATTTCCCAGACACTTGCTTTTGGAATGTCTCTTGTTATGGTCACATAATAGCCATAGTAATATCTGCACATCATATTGCTCCCTTCTGTGGTTTAGTAAATTATGGAGAGATCAGCAACTGTTCAGCACACTGCCGTGGTACAATTATACTTG
The DNA here is from genome assembly GCA_026261815.1 of Monarcha castaneiventris obscurior. Lineage (NCBI taxonomy): Eukaryota > Metazoa > Chordata > Aves > Passeriformes > Monarchidae > Monarcha > Monarcha castaneiventris. The sequence continues at coordinate 49,960,361 of JAMPIT010000230.1, read as the reverse complement.
CTTTGGCCTTTTATATTCTTAGATACTCTCTCCTGCATCTGGTCAGATTAATGAAAAACAGTACAGTTCCTGACATTACACAGTGGGTCTGAGGGCAGGTATTTTAGTTTTTGAAGGGGGAAGGAAAGAAGGATTTAGACCTATGGAGTACTTCAGAGCTGAATGTGATAGAGCACTGACTGAAGGAAGCACCTCCTGCTTCCTCCCTTCTAGGAGTTACTTGCTGTGATAGGGCATTAATCTGATTGTGGGTGAGCACTAGATAAATTACCAGGGGTAGTTTAGACTACATGACACAGCTTTCCAGCGTGTTTCAGTTTGAAAGTTGCAAAAAAATTTGCTTTGCTGTTGCTTTACAAGATAGGTTATTTCTACCCTTTCTCCCTGCATTTGCCAGTTTGATTTGTTATTGCCAATTTTGTACACACTGATTTAAATCTCACTGGACACACTAGAGGCCTGATAATGAATTAAAAAAGAGAACATTGTGTTCTACCCATTTTTCCTGTGTGTTTGACTATTATTTAGTGAAAGCACTATTTATACTTGGCACAATCTTAATTAAAAAAAATACACTTTTCAATCAGGAAAAAAGAAACAGAATGTTGCCACAATTAATCCAGTATCCAGCTGGTCCAACACCAGAGACCATGGAAGCTATAAGAATCCTGCATGGGCATGAAATCCTCTAGGTCAAATTTGGTATGTCTGCAGTACTGCCTGATGGGGCATAGAGAGGTAAAGACCAGGGTCTGGGGTTCTGTGTTCCATTTTCTTTCCAGGACTGCTTATCCACATCATGACTTGCTCTAGTGTTTTCACTAGCTGTCCTTTCCTGCTGTGCACTGGACCCACATAGAGAGGCAGCTGTTGGAAAAGCTTGGGTCCCTGTTCTAAGTGGGAGGCTTGATGACTGCAAGTCATTGCAGCAGGAAAGTAATTTTGAGTGTGTCAGGAAAGTAATTTTGAGTGTGTCAGTTGTAAGCTTTCTGTGTCCCCACAGGGTCAAATTTTTCCCTTTAGTTAGGCTTTGTAAGTAAAAAAAAACACCTTTGCTTTCTTCAGTTTTTGCATTTACCTTTGTTCAATTTTGTTGTCTTCTCCCATGTTCCAGGATTAGCAAACATGGAGACAAGAAGCTGCTGATCTCTCCCATCTCTGTATCAGTTAGCACTGCTTCCAGCTTTAGCATGTTTCCTTTTACTGAAGTTCTTCTAAGGTACTTTAAAAGCGTGTGTATCAGGTGACGCGTGATTCTGATCTGCATCTTCTCTTGCACAATTTTTAATACAGAATTAAATTCTTGTTGAAGGCATAAACAGACGTTTTCAGAAGAATTTCTGATAATCTCTGCTACTCATGAGTTGAAGAGCTTTGTGTGTTTATATAGAAATATGGGGAGAAGAAATTCTGAGTGTGGATAACAACCTCATGGTTTTGTGTAGAAGTCATTTCCAGTCATGTTTCTGGGAGGATATTGTCCTTTCATCAAGACAAGAAGCCTGTGTTCTGGTTATAGCTAAAATCATGCTGACACTTTCTCAAGACTGTCTGACTTAATGTATGAATTCTAATTGTTCATATTCTAATTTCTTAATGATGACCCATCTTTAGTACCTGCAATTTCAAGCTAATTTTTCCCTTTTTTAATGTCTTGTTTAGCTTTGTTAAATAGCACTGCCAATGGTCATCTTTATATTTCACCTCAGATGTGGGTGGCGCTGTTTTATTTCCTGGGTATGTGCTAAGAATTAATGTTTTCCAAAAGGGTTAGAAATTCTCAAATGCAAGTTGTTATCATAGACTTTAATCTGCTATTAATTCCTATTAGTTGATGAGACAAAGGAAGAGACTTACTATTAAGTATTAGCTATGCTGAAAAGCACAGTGGTCAGGTTTCTGACTGACGTGTCCATTCAGGAAAACTGGCATACTGAGCCATGCTGATTATTTAGAACAAAGAAGAAATTACTCATGTTGAAGAAGGAAGGCAAATATTAGCTGAGAGACAGCTGTTTGTGTGGATAAGCCTTCTTAAGATGTTGAATAAATTTTAAAAGGTGTTCAGGGAAAAACATGAACTCACTGCTTATCCGAAGCAGTGAATAAAATCCCAAATGGCTCTTTAAGAGCTTGCAGGCAAGCCTCAATGAGGCAAAATAAGTAGATGGAGCTGGGAAGTGAAGGCACTTGTTTTGTAAAATACTTATGATACTTCTGTAACAATACAAAAATAGGACATCAGGAAAACAAGGTAAATACAGCAGAATTACTGTCTTATGGTTTTACTTTTAAAATATCTGTGATGTTTGTAAAACAATGTTAGGATGTCAGAGGCTCATCTTATTTCTTGATGGTCTTTAGTTTAACAGTATCCACTGCTGTGTCTCAAACATACTGCCAAGTGAAAAGGGAAGAGGAAGGCTAATCTGCAGGGAGAGATGATAACAAAGGTGTGGCTATGGGTTTTAAATCTCTTAGAGTAGATTATGGTAACCTGAAAGCCAGATCCACTGAAACAATATGGATCTTTCTGCCTATTCAGCTGGTCTTTCTCTCAAAGCCTGGGTGAACTACTGCACAAATACAGGCTAAATGCAAGTTTTTTACATTGTGTTTCTTTGCGTGGCTATTTTAAATCACTTACTGCTATAAGGCATGTCACTGTGGACAGCTGCTTTGGGGTATAATGCGAAGTTCAATTAAATTGGTTTTGGTGGTTGTTTTGGTTGTGGTTTTTTGTTTATTTTCTTTTCTTTCAGAAAAGAGCATGGGGACTTAGCTGTGGTTTCTGTCTGAGGTCTCCTGATGCACTGACCAAGCTGCCCATGCTCTGTGTTGCAGTCAGAGCTGTAGCCGGCAGGTTTTCAGATGGGAGGGAAATGTTTAGGACACACAGATGAGAAATGAGCTAAACATGAAAGTGGTGGATTTGCTGTGCAAAAGCAAAGTACAATTTTACAAAGCTTTGATGCATAGTTGACAATACTGATAAATTCTTGGGTAGGTGTACAGATTACAAAGTCTCTGAACAACCCACAAATGTAACAGATTTTAGTGGAATAGCATATTCCTAAGCTAAAGGATGCTGTGTTGTTCCCTGTGGCCAGCTGGAAAGCTGGCACAGTGGGAGGAAAGCTGGGAGATAGGTACAAGACCTCTTCTTGTGTCCATGCATCTGTATCACATGTGTCTGAATACAAGCCAAGGTATGAAGTTAAGCTGAGATGGGCAGTGGTGTGCCCAGTCTCTCACTCAGCAATTTTCAGCAAATTTCAGCAGCTGTCATTTACCAACATGCCTGTTTTCAAGCACTGCATGGATTTCTTCACATCAGAGCAGCAGCCAGATAAACAGCCAGACATGCAGAGGGAGAGAAGGAGGTCATAAAATTTGTTACAGCCAGACCTGTAGCCTGCAATGAACCTGTCTGTGTGTAGCTCTGCAGTGAAGTTTCATATCTACTACAGCTGATAGATGCCAGCAGTTTAGTCCTGATTGGATTTTTAGTAACCAAGGACTTTCCAGCAGCCAGTGTAATGGATAAAAATAATTTTGTTTTCTTGAAATATCTTTCCTTTGTTTTCTTGTCTGCTTTCCTTAGTCCTGGAAAGAAGAGGGGCTGGTAGAAAAATCTGGGGAGAGAAGAACATTATTGTAGTTTTACAATGCATAATCCTTTATGAAAATAGCCAGTACTTAAGATCTCGTCTGAAATAACTCATACCCTCAGATAACCTAAAATCAGCAGGCATGACTGAGGAAATGACTATGAGGTAAAGCTGCACATATTTATAACTGGTGGATTTGTAGGCAATTTTGAATGTTTGTGGAAAAAAATTGCAGGTTGTTTCAGTAGAAATACTTTAAGTAGGTGATAGAAAGGAGCAGGTGGTGACTGAAAGCCTGAAGGTTTTTCAACATCCAAACAGACACCAAGGCCTGCAGGTATCTGCCCTATGAGTGTAGTGTACATGGATGTCCATGTGCACGTGCATGCAAGCCCTATCATGATCATGCCATCCTTTGTTTTATCTGTATGTTGAGTATATCTTGGATTGCCTGTACTTAACTTCACACAAAATCTGTGTGCTCCAAAAATACATTTATAATGTTGCATTGGGAAAAAGTTATGATGGGAGACAGCTAAAAAAAGAAAGATGCATTAAAATTTATATATCAAGAGGCAGACTTTATGCTTCACAGTTATCTTTTAGGTTTGCATTTCCTGATATCTTGGAGCTTGATAGGATAATCATGTTCCCTTAACATAGTTTTGTTGATGGAATAAAGTTATATAATATTACATACTTTTCTAAAGCATTTTTTTCCTATAACTATTACTTGGACCTCTTTTGTTCTCAGGCTTTACTACAAGTAAAAACCAATGTAGGTCAGTATGTTATGTATCAGCAGATGTGCTTAAGAATATTTCTTTAATAGAATTGTGAACACTTCGTTCATTTTTAATCCTTGAATTTCTTGAGAAACATTTTTCCATTTCCATTAAATATCTGAGGTCTTTTTTCCATGGCTGGCTAGCTGAATTCTCAGGCAAGCTTGTTTCCATCTGTACTGAAGGCATTCAGCACTTCCCTACTCAGTATCTCCACTTTAAAAGGAGGCTTAAATTCTTACATCTGTGAAGTCTGATGGAAAGCAACTAAATTGTTCTTACACACTTCCCTTTTTAACTGAACCAGTCTGATTTTTATTTACACTGAGGCAGCTTTTGCCCTTATGCCTATGTGGTAGGACTTCATGGTGAACATAAGTTTAAACCACATTAATGAGACCACATGTTGATACTCTTAGCAAAGGACCACCAGCACTGCTCATAATCCCGAACTAACCCTGGGTAATTGTTAAAACTTCAGTTCACAAAATGCATAATGGACTATATCTCAGGTACCAACACACTTGTGGCTTTTGACTGGCAGACTGCAGCTGTACCAGGACTGTGATTCCAGAGGTGAAGTACTAAAGGGCAACCAAGGGCTGTTACCATACAGCTGATTCAGCTGTGTGGGAATATTTAAAACGCAATACCAGAAAAGTCTGGAGGTGCCACTGTTGTCAGGAAACCCTGGTTTTTAAAGCAGCCTCTTTATTTCTCTCATTTTTCCTCAGAGGATCTCACGTACCTTTCAAACATAGGAAAGTTTGAAAGCGGCTGCTGTCAGGTTGGAGTTCTAAGAAAGCTGTAGTGATCACTGTTGAGGTATTGGGATTTTTCTGGTGTTTGGCTTGGGTGTTTTGAGATGTATCTGAAAGGGACGAAGGGAATTTTTTAGGATGTAAACATCAGGAATTTTAGAAATTAATTTCTTGCTTTGCTCCACTGCTTTTTCCTTTGTTTTCCACTTTTCTTCTATAGACCCTTGCCTTTTTTCCTCTTTTCTGGTTCCACTTTTTCCTTTTTTAGTATATTTCTTTCACCCTTTTTTTGGCTTCTTCCTTTCAAGGTTTTGAAGAGCTTCTGGATTAGGAGAGGTCTAGACCGCCTCAAAAGCATGCTGAGCTCTGACCACAACCAGCCTTTAGGACCACTTGGCTGCCTCTCAGACAGGTGGCTGATAACTGTGAGCCTCACAGTGCGGTGGTCAGGGCTGGCAGGAGCACCCAGGCATGTGAGACATCTCCTCCTTTGCCATGGGGCTGAGCTGTGGCTATGTCAGGCTTACCTTACAGGTCCGCTGGAGTTAATGATTTCTCTGAAGTGACAGCACTCCTGCATTTTGACACCATTTCCCCCTCCTGTTGTATTTAATGACTTTATGTTCAGAAGTCTTGCATCCAATATGCACCAGGCCAAATCCTTCACAAGGCTTTTGGTGGAGACCAAATTGCTGTCATTAATTCATCTGTTACTGGAGATCAGATTTTGTAAAAGCTGCTTCTCCCCAGAAGTCATTGCCACGCCTTACGTTTGCTGTAGAGCCCCACCACAGTCATTTTCAGGATGAGTCTGGCCTGTGTTTTCTTCATCCTTAAGACTGGACTTTACATACAAGGAGTGGCAGAGATAGAGCTGGATTGATTTATTCAGTCTTAAGGGAAGTCTTATGTGGAGCGTTACTGATGCCTTTAACTACCTAATGGGATATTGTAGGGAAGGAGGCAGACTCTACTCAGCACAGCAGGTTGTAGACACAAGTTGCAAGAAGAGATATTCTGATTAGGCTTCAGGAATATCTTTTTTCTCAAGGCGGTAGTCGAACACTAGAATGGGTTGCCCAGAGTGCTTGTGGATCTCCATCCTTGGAGATACTCAGAACTGAACTGGACAGGGCCCTGAGTAGTCTGCTCTAAGTTTGACCTGTTTTGACTGTTTTGAAAGGTCAGGTGACTTCAGGAGATCTCTTCCAGCATTCTATGATTCTATGGCAGTTTGATTACAATCAGTACTCCCACAAGCCCACTTCACTGGAGAAGGCTGTTGACTTTTTAAAGTCTGCTTTTCAGCAATCTAAGAAAAACAAAACATCAAGGGCTGTAGACAGCAGAAGCCAGTTGGAAAACAAAGGCTATTTTTAAATAGAAAATATTAAAACAAAACAACCACAAAACCAGACAAATAGCAAAACAAGCAAGCAAAAAAACCCCAAACCCATGGGGTTACTAAGGTGAGATAAGCAGTTTCTGCTGAGTCTAAGGGATCTGCTAAAAGGAGAAACACTGAGTGTAAGTGAGGCTGCATTAACTGACTGTAAATACTGTAAAAGGAGATTTTTTTTTTCTTCTCAGCTTTGTCCTTTCTGTGACGACATAACTAGAAAAATGCTCTGTGTAGTGAAATGTTTTATTAGGAATTCATCAAGTTCGAGGGACATTTGAGGTAGCACAGATATTTCTCTACTTTTAAATTCAGCTTATAAATCTACAGTCGCCTAATTTCTGCCCAGAGTAGGACCCAAGGTTGAAAGTAAAGTGTCTGTAACTCACTTCTGGAAATAATGGTATTCATAGTTGAACTGGTATTTGAGGCATTCATTTAGAAGAATGGGCATTGTTTGCTGCCTAGCTGCTTCTTTTATGGTGCAAAGGGTCATTGACTCAGTTCCCTTGTCCACACGATCTGACAGCATGACTAATGCTCTGAGCCCTTCTTCAAACACAGCTTAGCTGAAAGATAGGGTTCTCTCCCTCCCGTGTCAGCATTACTCATCTCTTCACTGTCCCATCCAAACTATGTTACAAGAGTGAGGAGTTTCTGAAGGTGTAGTGAAGTAAAATGTCTGCTGCTTAGATGTAGTCCAGCCATCAAGTCAGAAAGAGCAACCCAAAGCCTACCACATGCATGTGTGATCGTCTCTAAGTATCTGAAAATCTAAGACTTTGTTTAAATTAAGTTTCAAAGAGTGATGGAAGATCAGAATCTCTAATAAAAGCCTTCCCTCTGCTGCCAAAGGATAACTGAAGTTTATTAGGCACAGCTGTTGATACAATTAAAAAGCTGAATTTAATCAATATTTGGAAGAAAAAGATACTGGACTCTGTGGGAGATACTGATTTCTTGCCTCAGTCCTTGATTTTGTTTTAATTGCAAGTGTTTGCTCCTAACATCCTTATTTGAGTTCTGGTTATGCTGAAAGAGCATTCTACACACACAGGATTGGTCGGGGAATATGAAATAGCTTCATGCCAACATGGAAACCTCCATACACTTGGTAGGTACTCTCACTGGATGTCCTCTTGTTGTAAGCCTGTTGATAGTTCTTCTAGAGGACTTCACTGATACCAAGCAGGAGGTTTTTTCCAGTATTTTTGTTTGGCTGCCACAGTTTGTTATCTAGAATCTTGTGAAAGAATTTATAACATTTTCGGGGGGGGGGGAGGGGGAGGGGAAATTTATTCACTTCCTTGCTACCTTTTTAAGGGGTTTCGAGGACAAAAGTTTTGGAATGAAAAGCTTCTGTCTTCTGGGAATAAATGAAGTAATAAATAAACACTGCTGCAGGATGGGGCAAAAAGTGTTTTCTGCAGAGAGAGGGCAATTGTCACATGCCCACAAAAGGCAAATTCTCCACTTAATTAGGGAATGGTGTTGAGAAGGTGTTGTATTACAAGGTTAGAATGCTGCTGACAGTGGCACATGGGGAAGCCTCTGTGTGTGTGTGTGTGGTCACAGTCCTTCAGGGACGTGAGCTGGCGGCAGAGCGCCCAGCAGGAGTTAGGCTGCTGCCGGAGAAGCTGGCAGCTGTTTGGAAGCACCTGATAGAAAAATACCATGGTGCCAGCACAATGGCTTAACAAGCTAACAGGATAAGTGGAATATATTGCATTCAAGAGCTGGATAATTCTGTTAGCAGAGTGGGGGTTGCAGCTGAAGCACTGCCACTAATTAGGGGTAGATTTTCAAAGTGGTGCCTGGGATTATAGACATAATTCTGTCAGTGGCAGGCAGGGAGCTCAAATCTATGTTTGTTCCTTTCAGAATTCGCCCCTTGCATCCCAGAGCAGCTTCTTCACTGGAGAAGCCAAGTGATGGTATAAAAGGAGACACTCAGTCTGTGTTTACTTAGTCAATTTTTTTTTTACAAAACAATTTATTTTTAATTCAGCACCTGGGAGGAAATGGGAATATTCACCCATTTGCAGATCTACTGAGGAATTCCCTCTCTAAAGAAGATGGTAGAACATGAAGTGTGAACTCAAGATGATGTCTGATATTCTCTTACTGTGATAAGGTGCTTCACTGCTGCACTGTAGAAAATGTAAGCCTTTTTCCACTTGTTTTGGAAAGTTCACCTAATGTTAAGCATTCAGTGAAGTCAAAAATGCAACAGTTAAAGCCAACAGAAATAGGTTATGGGCGAATAAATTTTTGAGGACTGTTCTGGACTCCTGTACCATGTACACACTGGTCTATTAAAACAGTAGCTCCAAGCTGGTTTAAACTGAAATCAGCAAGGCTGTTAACCTTACATACTTTGCTTTAAATCTGCTGGCAAGTTCAATAGTCTTGAAAAGCAGAGAACAGAGAACTAGAGCTTGAAGCAAGGATAGTGCAGGCAGTGACTGGATAGCCAGTCTTATGCACTGCAACACCACATCTTTAGCTCTGACACATCTAGCAATACCTTTTCTGTTTGCTGATGCACAGTTTGGGACTAAGTTGAGGCTATTTTTCACCTTTGATTTGAATCAAGCACAGGTTGCAGCCTTCCCTTTTTGCAGTGCTCTAATCTACTGCCTTTCATCCTCAGAGCCAGTGTGTACAAACAGAAAGTATTTTTCTGCTTTATGTTTGTGGTTTCCAGTCTTCTTTCATTGTAGACTTCCATCTTGATTATAGTCTGGATAGTACTGCTTGGAAGTGTGAGCCCTTCTGAATACTTTGATATGTTCCTAGATCTACTTTTTAAAATAAAAGCTCTTGTGAATAGATAGTATTGCCCAGGCTAGAACTTTGCCAGTTTACAGTACCTGACTGTTAAATCTGTGTTAGATATTACTGTAGTTACAATCTGTGCCGTCAGTGTAAAATATTCTAGGTTTTAATTAGCATCTTGTAAAATTGGAACTTGATTATATTGAGCATTAGGTCATGCCCATGATGGTCACCGTCATATAAAGTCAATGAAAGCAAACAGGTAGTGCAGCACTGATTTTAGTATCATTGCAATTTCCTTTGTTTAAATGGAAGAAATACTGGCCTATGTGAGGTAATTTATATTAGTTAAATGTTGCCAATTTTTTTGCAGCAGAAGCTACTGATACAGAAGTGCTTTGGCTGCCAGTGAAGAATAAGATTACTTAATCTACGTGTTTCTTTTACTTATGGGAAAAGAAAATTCTCTTAACTTTGTTGAATCTCTTCATCTGAGCACAGTGGCAAAAATGTCCTCTTCCTTCTGGCGGAGGAAGGAATTCCTCTTCCTTCTGGAGAGGATGAGTGCTACAGAACACTAAGACATAAGAGTGTTTTCCTGTGCGTTGTGTGGGAAAAGGAGTAAGTGCTTGTATTTGTCAGCTGTGCATGTCTAGCTGTGGTAGATGCATGTAATAAAATCATATTTATCCTGTTTTGTATCAGCAGGACTTTAAGAATAGTTAAGTTGTGCTGCACAATAGACAAACATGCTAGAAGGAATTTAATGCTGCAAAGGATGGTTTGCCAGCATGCTGCACTATTACTGGTCACTGTGGTGTCCAAAAGCAGATCTTCTAGTACAGCACAGTTACAACAATTAGTTTGTTCCAGATCTGTATTCACACTGTACCTGTGTCCAAAAGTACTTACCTCAGCATAACCTAGAGCAACAGGGAGGCTGAATAGGGGCAGCCTAAGTGTGCCCTGTAAGCCACTTGATTTTCAGGGGCAAGAGTATTGTCCTTGTTACTCTTCCATGTATTTAGGTAGACTAGTGATAGGAAAGGTATCTTAGGAGATGTTTTTAATTAGTTGTGAGAGTCTCTGTTTCTGGCTTTCTGCTTAGATAAATTTTTAGTGATGTGCTTGGAATTTTGCCTCAGCAAGAACTGATGGACTGTAATACTCTGGAATTTCTCAAGATGACTTTTTTTTTCATAACACATACTGTGGCTAAAGAGGAAGGGAGTCTCAAGGGCACCCTTTGCTAGCATGAAACCTGCCTCCGTTCTCATTCAGGGTCACATAACTTCCTTCTAGCATTTGCAGGAACTACTCACAAGGAAAAGTGATTCCAGGACAAGACTGTTATTTTTAGCTTTCAGTCATCTCCTTCAGTTTTCTTTTTCTCTGCACTGAAAAAATGAGAAGCACTACCAAAGCTATACCATTTCCTGAGGTCAGCAAGTCCCAACAGGCTTCAGTCTGGCCTCAAGTACCTTCCCATGTTTCACATTTAGCCATCCCAGTCAGATGCTGGTAGTCATCTTTTGCCTTGCTTCAGAGGCTGGGAAACTATCACAGACCAAAGGATTTTGCAGTGTGTGTTTACTGGAGAATATTTTAAAGGAAGAACTGATGCTTCTCTGTTTAAATGTATGTGCTCCCATCAGTGGCAATGATGCTGGCTCCAATTGCATGGAAGGAAATCAAAAGGAGGTTTGAACATAGTTCAGAAAGCCTTTGGTTTTTGGAGAGAGATTCAGCTAGGCTTGTTGCAGCTCGTGTCCCATCTTCGTGTCTCGATATAGCAGAAGCATGTAGTAAAAGCATATTAATTCTGTTTTGTATCAGCAGGACTTGTAAAATAATTAGGCTGGGTTTCACAATGTGCAAAAATGGCATTATAAACTAAAAATATCAAGCTAATTCAGGCTGAGCTCTCACTTCAAGGGCATAAAAAAGCACAGAAGTTATTGAAAAATCACATTTGTTCCTTTTCATGTGAAGGACTTCAAGCCCATAGGATGTCAAGTGATGAGATGAATGTTGTCTGTCTGTCAACTAACGGTGTTTTAAGCGACAGTTGAGAAGATAGAGGAGTTTTTACCTCCTGATGACTAAATTCAAGGTTTACTTAGAGTGACAAAACTCCCAATGTAATTATATTGCAGCTACTAAAACCAGTCTGGATTTTCTTCATGATTAATGGCAAGCAGGAACAGTATGACCTGTGCATGTCCCAGGCCTCAAGATACTATGAAGCCCAGTTGATATGGTGGCTGGTGAGCACTGGTGACCACTCACCCTCTTTTGCTCTGCCCTGCATCAAGTGCAGCCTTGTCCTCATTACTGGGGACAGCCTGGTACTGCATTAGAAAGCAGTGAATCCAAACTGCAGAAAACAGCTCTTCTTATTTTCAGAAAATCAGACTTAATGTTGGGAGATTTGTCTCCCTTCCTTCCCTGCTGTTCCTTCTGACTTCTTGAAATGCCAATATTAAAATATTATCACTTTCATGGCCTTCCTATTACCCTTCCCATTCCTTGAGAGAGGATGTTTGCCTGCTCCCGAGCCTGCTCTGCCATATGCCCTGGCATGCCTAAGGACCCGTGTCACGGATGAGAAGGTTCTGTGTATGTATGAGGAGAGTGGCAGACCAGTGCCTTCAGACCACTGGAGGATGAGGAGCACAAGTCTGTGATGGTAGAGCTACACAGGAGGTTCAGTTGTATGAAGTCTTTAATGGTGCATCCCAGGTCTCAAACCCAAGGAAAAAAGCCTCTCTCCTTCAGCCTTTCTGCCATGCATTCCCTTTCTCATCCACCTGGCCAGGAAGGAAATCGGAAAAACTTCCAGCAAGTGTTTCATTTTGCTAAGGTTAAGTGCTAGGCATTCTCAAAATGGCTGACATGCTGATGAAGTGCTGCAGCTCAGAGAATTATGTAGGGGTCAGCTACTGAGGATGGAACTCGTTTGCACAGCAGGGCTGGCTTTTAGTACCCCTGATTGCATGGCTGAGTGGTGAGCACTTGACAGGACGCTGTGGGGTGCCCCTGCTTCACAGAACAGATGGACCCTTCAGGAGCAAATAAATTTATTTTGTTGTTGTTTCAGTTATGGGACTGGATGTGTTATTACTCTCCTCATATAATGGCAAGCTTTGCCTTGCAAGTTTGACCATGCTGAGGATGCTTTGCCTGTATCAGGATTTATGACAAAACTCCATTATAACTGTCTCAATACAGTTTCACTAATGTAGATATGGTCCCTGAAGGGTCATTTAATAGCAACATATTTTTAAGCTTTGAACAGGTTTGCAGGACCCCATCAGATCTACCCCAGTTTGTTCAACGTGTAGTCTGCTGAAATATTCATACTGGCATGATGTATGACATATGTGGCAGGTCTGAAAAAACCCCAGAGTAATGTTGAAGGACTGGAAAAAAGCACATTTTCCAAATGTGCACATATCTAGATTGGTTGGCCCAGTTACTATCCTGGGCAAAATCATTAAAAGACCATAAAAGTAAGCATTAAATGACAATGTGTAATTAATATCTGGCAGTGACATCGTATGAAAAATACATGTTGACAAGGAAATGTCATTGTTTCTTGATGGGATGACAACTTTGGCTGGTAAAGGTTGCTGAGTTCTTGTCATAAAATTCCCATAGACACATATATTCTGAATTCTCTATCCAGAAAGCAGTGGTGGCTTCAATAAATACATTGAAACCTACTTTGCTGATAAGGCCAATAGTGCAATAGGCAACTAATTAGCTGTGATCCAATAGGGATGTTTCTACTGGAATTTGTTCAGTACCTTTTATCCCATTTAGATAGTCTGAAAGAAACAAAATGGTTATGACTGAAAGTCAGGTCCAGCAGAAGCCATTATTTTATAAGGATGTCTAAACTCAATCCATATATTTCTGATCTAGGCCTCATCTGTGTCTGGTTGTTTAATCCCTGCTAGCTGGGCTACAGTACCCACTTGCCCATGTTTTGCACTATCATCTGCGGGCAGAGAGCAGCTTGTTTTCTAAGTTAAGCTTGACTACACAATATTTAATCTACCGAGCAATGAGTCACAGCTGAGTGGGACTTTAGTTACTGTTTCCCATCAGAAATTGGAACTTCACTGCATAAATGCTGTTTTTCTTTTTTGGCTGAAAGCTGAATGGCAAGAGTGACATGGAGCTGCTGCTTCCTGGGGGCAGAGCAGCACTTGGTTTGACTCCAAAGTCGGTGGGAAGCAGTACTAGTAGCACCACCTCCCTGCTGAACTTGGAGACTGACACCCGATGGCATCTCCTCTGCCCTGCTCAGGGACTCCACATGAAAACTGCTGGTGGTGGGTTTCTCCTAATGCCCCAGACCCTGGCCTGTAGGTGTTCTTGCTTCCCAGTTCTGATCACAGCCAGAAGGCAGCTTGGGGCCTAATTGGCACAACAGCAGCTCACCAATAAACTTGCTGAACCAAGGACTGACATTAAAAACTGAACTGTGGAGTACAAAGAGGAATTAATAGATTTTTAGGGTTTTTTTTCCAGCTCACCCTCAGTGCATATTGTTACCAAAATTCACAGTAGGTTTTTGTGCAAGGTACTAGTAATCTCTCAGAAGTCTTTCTCAAAGGTATAAACTTTCTGGAACAAGGTTTTCCACACAAGTTATAAAGATGGAAGTTGTTTCAAGAGGTGATGGCCACATCCCCATCCTTATGTACTACTTTTATCTCCTGATTAATAAGTAGTTCCTTTTTGGGTGAAGAACTGCTATATTCAAATTACAGTAGTATTTTTGCATCATTCAGATTTTTTAAGGGAAGGCTTCCAGGAAGGGATGACTTAGGCCATTAATGGTTAAATGGTTACCTAGATAAAAACATGATTTTGATCTCTAGTCATATAATCGATTCTTAGTTGTAAAACTAAGAATCTGTAAAAAAGGCAGTTACTAAGCAATTACTCTGTTCAAGAGTTGTTGGAGACTGCTCTTTCTCATAATTCTTTATCTTCCAGCAGATTTTTAAAAGCATCACCAATGAAGACTCAATCCAGGGACAAGGAAGTCGGAGACTGATAAGTTTTTCATTGTCAGGTAAGTCACTGCTGATATGAAATTTTTAGCCCAAAGAGTTGGGGACTGAAGTTACTAGAACCTTAAATGTACATGTGTGTGTAAGTATATGTATGTATATATTTATGCATGGGTTTTCTCTTGCTCTAGAAGTGATGCTGAGACAGAGAAGAAATATCTATGATTATTGTCACACTCTTTTCCTTCAATGAGAGTTACATGCTGCAGTGTCTTGTTCAAGAAGAGTTTTGGGGCCGTATTAGGTTTTTCTGTTTACAATTAAATATGTAGGTCAGGGAAAGCAAAGGCATGTGCTTTACTTACAGAGCAAAATGTGATCTGTAGTAGTACTCTGTTCCTTGGAAAGCACGTTCCACAGTCATGGTCTGGACCTGAGGCAGATCCATGTGCTGTGGTGCAGAAGCTTTCTCTGTATTGCTCAAAAGTGACTCTCAGACTTCTTTAGCCAGAAGATCGCTCTCACTTCTCTGCATTTCATGAAGAATGCTCAGCCTCATTTCTTGGCATGTCACTGCAGGTTTTAAAGGCTTAATATGTTTCCATGTAACAGCTATGAACCATTTGATCTGGCTTTGGTAAGAACAATCTGTAAATCATGTCTGTAGACAGAAACCAGTTTGTCAAAAGAGAGTGGTATGAGCATGGCTCTCATTTTGGAGTTTTATGCTTGCTGGTTGGTTTCCATATTTTTTTAGCTCTTGGAAGACAAAGATGGTTGACTTGACTTGGAAATTCTTTGAGCAAGTAGTACAGAGTAAAAAAGTTACCCTAGTTCAAAAGTTTTACAGGCATAGGCTTTTAAGTTTAAAGTCCTACTCTTGGACAAGCATCTCATTATATGATTTGTTTTGGCCATATGATTTATTTCAAGCTTCCCTTTGTTAAGCATACATGTCAGTGCTTTTCCAAATCAGGTAGCCAGTGTGGTTCTTGAGAGGTTGTGTATGATACATGGCAAATCAGACTGCAATTGGGTAGGGCGTTTTTAACACATGACTACTTCTGCCAAGTTGCACACTGGACATCCACCCATCAGTTGATAAAACCACAGGTTTAGCTCAACAGAAATAAAGAAGTAGATTTAATATTTTTTAGTGTCAATAAATAATCTTACACAGAAAATTTGGCCCAGAACTAGTTACAGTTTTTCATTCCCTCAGATTCTTTGTAAGCCAAGAGGTGTCAAGAGTAGTAATTTGTGAGACTACTAAATAATGTGGTCTCAGTGGGCCCTTTTATAAACTAGAGTATCTAATTTACAGCTTGATTTAAAATATATAAAGACTACACCTCATAATACATTTGGGATATCTTATTCCAGTGATAAACAAGCAATTAATCTGCATATATATCACATCCATATTAACAACATCATCGCAGCCAGGTATTTGAAAGGCTTTGATAACTAATTTGGCAATAATTTCATCAAAAATCTAAGTTACCAAAATAGTTCCATTTCAGTCTTTCCAAAATTAACAGATTAACACATCACAAGGATTTATTTATTACCTTCTTAGTCAACACCACAACAAAATGTTGTCTCTCTCAAAGCCAAATTATTGCTAATCATATATCTATTATGCTAGCTAATAAAATGCAAATCAAGGCAGACCTCCCAGAGGCATTGGAAGGAACTGGGATTCCCTTCCATTTGCATTGCTATCTCAGCAGTAATCTCTATTGTCACAAGTCCTTTTGCCTCATACAGAGTTTTCCTTTTCAATATCTGTATTTTGGTATACTGTCATCTTCAGTCATTATTAACTAAAAATGACTGTATTAGTTAATACAGACATTACTTAAAAGTTAGATTTCCAAATTATGGGTGATTTAGTTGCAGCTAAAAAAAAAAAGTGGCAGGCCATTAGTGTGACTGGAGCCCATTGCACCAACACAGAGCTATCATGCCCTAAGCAGCCTGTCATCTAGAGAATGCAAGAGGAGCTATGCCTTCTGCCATGTAATTTTTTAAAAAGAAAAAGTCAGTAGAATGGGAGAGAAAAATCTCAAAGCAGGCCAAATCCCAATAAATGCTGAACAACATGAGTGCATCTCAGCTGACTTGTATTGCTTTCTCTACTGCTGAGACAGTCCAGTGACTGTTATGTTAAAATGAACTGTGTAGAAACAGGGTTTTTTTTCTAAAAAGCTGTTGACAAAGTGCTTTATTCTTTCTGTAGTTTATTGAGTATTTGGTTGGAAAAAATCCACCTGGTTTCACTGGAGGGTTTTTTTGAGAAAAGATTTCTGGATTGAATAAAAATGTCAAACAATGAAGATGGTGTAAAATGATCCTTCAAGGCACAAGAAGGTGGCTAGCTTCTTGAGAATGGAAATAGCAGAGAGTTTGCTCTATGTCACTCAGAGGGTTTTTTACTTCATGTTTGCTTCCTTGAAGACTGGAAGTTGGTTCTGTGTAAGACTGGTTCAGATTAATAGGTTCACTGGCAACACTGATCTCAAAGAAGATCATTTCCCATGATTAAGCTTCTTAATAATTTTTTATGATGACTGTATTATTATAGCTTTCATTATTTAAAATACCAAGAGAAATATTTTAAGCCTAATTTAGCTAGACTGAAAAAAGCCTTTAAGTAAAGATCTGCAGTCCACTTCGCATTTACTTTCCAAACTTACTCTTCCAGTCTTACCAGTGAATGTCACACTTCCAATAAGGTGGCTGAAAAGCATCAGAGCTTTCTTGCATGAAGTACAGTAGGAAAAAATGTGCTAAGCTTCCCAAGATACACCAGCTACTTCACTGCAGGTTCATGGCTTAGTAGCAGTATAATGCATTTGCTGAGAGCCCTTAAAACCAGTCTTGTTGGCTGGTATATTTAGAAAGTGTTATCATGAGGTTTGCATAATATGCCTCCTAGCTCTATGTTCCATCAAATAACTTTTTTCAGGTTTTAATATTTCACATATCTCATGTGTTTGCACACTTTATTTATAAGTGTTCTTGGGGAACAAATGGCCAGAAAATCTGAATATTTCACAAACATTCAGGCATTTGTCTTCATCACACCTCTCTGAGAATGTTAGTTGCTTTTGTGTGGCTTTCAGACCAGGTATTCAGGTAAATCGGTTACCTGATATTACCTGGTATTACATAAACAGTTGTCAGTTTATAGAAGTTAGAGCATAAATCACAACTGAAAATAGTATAAGGTCATTATGACAGGAGTTGGTAGCATGAAATGCTTGTTCAGAATGCAGATATATAATGCACTTTATTTTCCAACATTTTTTTTAAGTCCTAGTTGACTGACTTTATAACTACTAATCCCATTACTTTTTCTTACTTGTAAGATCTTGTGTCAAGGTGAGGTGGCTTTTTAGCACCTCCAGTACACCTTGTGCCTACAAAGTACTGCCATGCTCTAGACTAACGGTTTGAAAGGCCTCAGAAGGCTTTGAATTCAAGTACTCTGTTATCCTATTTAACACAGGACACCTTGTCCCATGGTGGTGAGCTTTATGTGAGTGGCCCAGAAGTATCTCACAGACAGGTGTGTAGTCAGGATCTGAGGATACTGAGATGGTACTTTGCTCCAGTGGTTAATCACTTGCAGTGATAAAAACACCCCCTTGCTGTGATAAGCTGTTCACGTTAATGGTTCAGACTTTTTCTGTGTTTTCCTTCTTGATGAAGATGATTTAAAAGGTAGCCCGTCCCTCTGACATTTTGGAATAATTAATTCCACTACTCCTTTTCATTTATCAATGCACCTATTTTCTTCCTAATACCTCTGCTGCCCTTCTTTTACATTAATGGGAAATCCTTTTGTTTTTCTTTGAAGCATTTACAGCTAGAAAAAGATATTTTCTTCTTTTTTTCACTGTCTTTAATATTTTGCCTGAGAGTCCTGTGACAGAAGCATTCTGGTTTATCTAATCTATTTAGTCTTTTTTTTTATATCTCAGACCTTAAAATACCTCCTTGTGCAACTACACTAGCCCTTTTTTTCTGCATTTTATTTTAAAAGAGAAGTGAAGTCTGTCTATATGTCTGTAGATTTCTAAGAGCAGAAAGAAGCACTTTATTTAACCTCTTGCATATCATCAGTTACAGAGTCTCATTCGGTAGCTGATGAAGTCAGTCATCTGTTGCACTTTGCATAGTATCTGTCTCAATTCCACTGCATTAGTTTGCTGTGTTGGATTTTAAGACTTCCTATCATTGCACATTACTGTTTGATTTCTAAAATTCCTTAAAATTTGCTTCTTGAAATCTAATTAATAGCAGATGCAATACCTCTGCAAATCCATGCTTGCTTCCTTCCAATAAATGTTGCTATCATATGCTGCTGCATGAGTCAAATTGGCATTTCAATGAATGCAGTATTCCTGTGCTCTTACTATTGAAGTGTTGATCCACTGATTGTAACTAAAAGAGCTTGTATTGCTTTAAAAGCACATGGCTGAGAGGCAGTACCTATGTGCCTCCTGTTGAATCTTGAGCAAGCAGTTTTGTTGTTCCTTCTTTTTAAGCCATTCCTGTGTCTTAGGTAGCTCAGCTCTGTAGATGAACTGCTGCCCTCTAAGATAGGTTCTGCTTGTTCTGTCCAAGGTCTGCAAAAGAAACACTCTACAAAAGAAACAGTGACATATCAGCACCCTGGAAATTACCTTCCCTCATTGGTAGTCAGTCCAGATACCAGTCCTGTTCAAGTATATTTTTTCAGTGTCAGAACCCAAGTTGATAGGTCTTCAGGAATTCACAAAGGAAATCTGAAAGGAAATGCTGGAGCTGTCCATTGACATCCTAATTAGCAACTCTCTTGTGGTGATGGATTATGAAGATGGTTTATTGTGCTTTGATACATGAACTATCAGGATCTCAATAAGATGATACTATTTTGTACTTACTGCCATTAATGAACAGTTCATAGAATAAATTCCGTTTTGATATTCCTCAGGCTAGATCACAATCTAAATTGACTGTGATCATTGCAGTAACACTGGGGTTTTTCCAGTGTCCTGTTAAATTCATTAGTTCTGCTTTTAGGTGTGTTCTGGGCAAGTTTGGCCTCACCTAAGATGTCTTCATTTTCTCAAGGGGTCAGATGGCTCATGAGGAATATGTCTCATTTCCTGGTCCTGAGAGCATGAGGCTAGTATGCTAAATATGAACAATGTGAATTCAGTGGGTTGACCATAGAATTTCTTAGGGTTAGTAACTTCTGCCATAAGTGCCAGTGTAGATACCTGCAAGACATGAATTGTCATCACTTGGATGGTGCTTGGGAACACAAAGGACATTCAGTACTTGGCATTTGTTGGAAGGAATTTGCCATCTGTTTAAGAATATCAGTATCAGTTTCTCAAAACTAGTAGCTCTGCTACTTACTAGTCTTTGACCCTTCTTTTGGGTTGTAGACTCTGGATACTTCAGTGACATGGAATATGCACCATCAAGTGACTAGATGGACTGAGTCTTCTTGAGATACAACTACAAACAGCCCAGAATAGCCTTGTGTGTTATTTCTAGGAAAATTCTATTGGCAAAGTCTTCTCATCCCTTGGGGAGAACAGCTTCCAGCTCCCTTAACTTACTTCTGACATACAAATGACCAAAGTAAATGTAATTAATTTAGAAAACAGACTGCTCCGGAGTCTGGTTTTCTATCTGATTCTCCATCCTTTTCTGTCATGCTCCTATATGGAGCATGGGTCTGGTCAAATACCTTGCTATGTCTGCAGGGAATTGAAATAACATCTTTATGGTAGTTTTGCTCTTCATTACTGTCAGAGAATCTCCTTCCTGAGCGTGACAAAACATGACTCTTCCCTGAAAGCTTAATGACTTGTATTGAGGCAAAATCAAACACTGTAGAACACAGATGTGTTCTAGCTGTGTTGTTGGAATTGACATCCCTGCCTGGCTCCAATAAATCCACTGGTTCACTGCGAAAATAGAGTCTCCATCACTATCCAGTCACCAGTGCCCCAAAGTTTATGATGCTGCATGGCAAACATTTGCCAAATAGTCCTTTATAAAGCAGACCGGGAAGTCTACGGCACACCTTAGGGATAGAGGGTACCTGCATGCAAGTGACCGAGTGTAAAACTTCCTTAGGTCACCCAGGCACCTGGGGATCAGCATATATGGAAAGAAAGCTCCGAAGTTGGAACAAATTCATAAGTCACTTGGGGACAACAGCAGGCAGCAGTTAGTACAAGACATTTTTCTCCAATGAAGAGAGCCTAGCTGAAAGAGGATGCATGTACTTAGAAGTAGTGCAAGTCTGTGGCAGTGAAAGGCTGTAATTACTCTGTCTTTACCTGGATTCCTTCCTTCTGTCATCTGTCATGAGAGATGGCCTGACATTATTAAACCGTTAGATGTATATAACCTCTTCCACACTAAAGTGTGAAATGAGAAACTGACATATGGTATATTAATAACTTTTTTTTTAAGAGACTGGATGAAAATACACCTTTGCAAACCAAAGGTCTGTTATTTTGTAGCATTTCCTCATATGCCTCCAACAAATGCGCTATAAAACTACTGTGTACGGCATGGTATGTCCCAGCCTTCTGGAATTAATTCATTCAAAGATTTAAATTTAGTTTGCTTCAGACCTTCACTTAAAAGTTTAGTATCTTCTGAACCTTTTTTCTGAAGATGATAGAGAAAAATATTTGTATTTGGGAACGCAGAATAGCTGGTATTTTTCTGTTGGGGAGTCACGCAGGACTGGTAAGAGTTACAACAACAGGTTACAGCAGATAGGTACAAGACCTACAGATAGGTTTTGCTTCAAATTAAATGAAATTCTGGTTATCTGCAGATATCCATGTAGCTTAATTAAGAGCTTTTTCAGTTTTGATGCTCTATTTTTCTCACTGATGAGAATTTGTGGTGAGATACACAATTGGGATATTTGTGCTTTGGAAAGCTATTTCTGCGAACCCTGTTCATACTTCAGACAATAAAACTGAAGTTTCTAACTGAATTTTTAAAAAAATTTGTTGTGTTATGTAATTTCAGCAAGAAAATTACACAAATAAAATTTTATGCTATGTGCTTAGCTAAATTACTTTTTTTTCCTCATCCAAATACAAAAATGAGACTATTAACTGAGATTAGGAGTACCTTCATCTTCATGGCTGTTCTCTAATTCCCATAACTAGAAAGAGGCTGGTAGGTCATCATAAATTTATTTTCTTTATGATACATGATATATAAGTATACATAATTGAGTGCTAGGTATTTTCTATCAGTAGACAATTTCTTTACTCAGTGGTACCCAAAGATAGCATGGTCTCTCTTTGAAGGAAAAAAAACATTCAGAAACATACACAGCAATGGATATTTCAGTTTCAGACTCTTTTGAGGAAATACCAGAGAGAAAGAAAATAAGATCCCAGAGGTCTTTCTCTCCTCTCATATTTGTTAGCAGCCTGAACTGGCCTGCTGGCCCTTATCATTCATACTCTTTTTTCAATCTTGGTTTCTATTTCTTGAATGCATTTCTAACAGTACCACTTCCAAAGCAAAAGAGTTTGCCATATAGGATTTCAGCAGGGCTGTTAGATGAGATACATGCTGGTTACACAGAGATTGTGCACTCAGAAAACAAAAAAGGGGGAAAAAATAAGTGTTATCTGTTTGAAGCAGATAATTTTCTTTGTGTGGTAGCATTGCTAGGACCATGGCAATACATACTTTCAGCAAAGTACTTTCAAATAAGCTCTTAGTAGTGATGTCGTCTTTTTTTTTTTTCTTTTGTTAATTGTTAGAGAATGTCTCAAGAATGAGATTCTTAAAATACAGTCTGTTTCACGACCATCTGTCCAACAGCTTTTGAATATGTGCAATATGAATTGTATGGTGGAACAGATGATTAAAACCAATGTAAAGAAAAGCAATTCTTTTTAACTTGCACATTTTATGGTGTTGGCTATTACCATATGTTAAGGAAGAAACATATAACTGGGTTTGATATAGCTATTTTCTGGAAAAAATACTGATGATGGTGTGCAATGTGTAGAATTTTCAGATTCATCCAAAATATCTGCCTTGAGGGTTTTTCATGGTCTCCCACAACCTGCCAGAATAATCGGGTTTTTAATAAGAAGAGAATTAGAAGACCGTGAAAATTAATGTTTTCAAAAACTGCCTAAAAGAAAATATATGTGTTTAAATTGAATGTTTAGGTATGCATCTAAGCAGTTTTGGAAACCATCTTGTCTAATACTTTTTATCTCTTCAATACAGCATGAGAAAATAGGCAGAATGCAGTACAGTGCTTATAGCCTGATGTGAAATAAATCTTTAAACAGAGGAGAATCTCCATGCAAAGAGTGGTGGAAAATAAATTAGCTACTGAACTCGCTAATAGGAGTAAATGCTTATATGTTCCAAAGAAAGCTTAGAAATGGATCTGAAAGTAGAGAAGACCAGAAGGTTCAGTCTGTGTCTGTTGAGCCAAAATTAATGATATACCAGCAGATTAGTTTGCATTTCATTGGCTCCACAGGGACAGATCATAATGGCCATTGTGTCTTTCTTCAGAATGTTATGGGGAAATTTTCAAATAAGTGCCGTGGCATTTTTTGTGTGTAAAACACGTATTATGCTCCCTGGGAGTTCTGCAGCTGTAAAGCCCTGCTTAAAAATTGGACATTATAGACAAGTTTTCCAAAGGTGAAGTTAACCCATGCAGGGAAGAAAATGATTTAAAGTGGGAAAAAATGTGAAATGACTTTTCATGTACAAAAATGTGGTGTAAAAGCTAGGATTTGTAGAGTGGTAAAATTGATACCTAGGAAAAATTATATCCATTGGGTACCAAATGCCATGACTTTGTCATTAAATTACTGGATCTCTTTTTCAGAGTAGTCCTTCTACTACAGTCAGGCTGAGCAAGTGCTCAGCTTATTAGGAAAATTAGTAGATCACTTGAAGTTGCATAAATATTGATTTAGAAGCTGAATCAATCTGCACAATCAGGCTGTAAATTTGCAGTTTCATTATATAATAATTTGTAAATCCTAAATCACAAGATCATTTTGGTTTGGCATTACATTGCCTCACAATAAACACAGTGAGTTTTTTCACATTCCTGCCATATTATTTGAGTTCCTTACCAGTTCCCTATATACCATTCGTAGCATCCCAAACAGATGCCTGGAATGTGAATAATAATCAGGTTCTTCACCTTCTTTCAGATTTCCAGGCTTTTGGTCTGAAGAAAGGGATGTTCTTCAATCCAGATCCTTATCTGAAGATTTCCATCCAGCCTGGAAAACATAGCATCTTCCCAGCACTTCCTCATCATGGACAAGAGAAAAGATCTAAGATCATGTGTAACACTGTTAACCCAATCTGGCAGGGAGAGGTAAGCAGTTTGAGAGTTAAGCTGAGACGTTTCTTAAAACATGGACATTACTCTAGTACTATCCCTGTCTTTTTCTTTTTTTTAAATTCTGTTCTTGGCTAAATAGTTGTTGACCTAACTGTGCTTGATGTATTTCATGACTGCTTGTCTCAGTACAAAAAGCTTAATTAGCTATGAAGATGAGTGATACATTAAAACTTGCAGTATACTTTCAGTATAGGTTGTACTTCATTGGTGTAATTTATGAAGTTGTTAATTATTGAAGGCAGGCATAAAACAGAATTGAAAAATAAACTCACATAGCATGAAAGGCTGCTGCTACGTTGTCATAGTGTTCTTACACAGAGAGGAGAAATTATATAAAGCAGAACAAGTACAGCATGCAAATAAAGAGAAGTGATGTGATTGAAAAGCATCAGTGGCAATATAAATCAAAGGCAACTTTGGCACGTTTGGCCATCACCTTGAAGAAATAGTCTCTAGTCCGCTTCTTTTTGTTGGAAGGGCTTGTACGTATTAATGAGATCTGAGAGTTCAATTGCTGCCTGCTGTTTTTAAATTACATGCAAAATGGCAATAGGCAGCAAAGAATAAGGAATCTCTTTGGAATTAAAGGAGCCTGACATACTGGGTGTGATTTACTGGTGTGCTCTTTTACAACAGTATCTCCACTGCAGGAAAGAGTAAAAGTAAATAAATACACTGCATAGACTTAGTCAGATTAAAACACAAATTGTAAAGTAGCTTAGGGATAATTAGGTGAAACTCTATAGACATGGAAATGTGAGTGGGCAAAAAGCAGAAATGGCACTGAATGATCTGGAGAAACTGTACCACATCAGGTTATGTGACAGGTGGGAGAGGTTGTATGACTGGGGAAACAACCTTGAAACTAGTCAGAGAAAAATGCCTTCTAGCAGGACTTAATTGAGGACACTGTTATGAGGCATCCACCTAGTCATAACTACCCTGCGCAGCCACGCATCCATCAGATGTATCTGCTTGAGAGGTCCCAGGTCCAGCTGAAGACATGGTCAAGCTAGAACTGGCATGTGAGATCAGGCAGTTGGCAGAGACCTTTCAGTGGAGTGCATAAGACACAGACCTAGAAGGGAGCAGGTATGAAGGGGTAACTTGCTCTGTGTGTGTGTGTGTGTGTGTGTGATGCTCAGTACATAGGAATGTGGCCCTGATAAAATGTCACGGGTGTCTTCTCCTCAAGCCATGCCAAATGGATGAGTTTGTGGGCTGACATTCCTTTTCCAAGTGGAGTTTGGCAGCGAGAAAAGGAGAAACAATGAAATGGCCTAATTATGGACATGGGAAAGCAAAAGAGCACAGCTGGCTTCCAGCTTTGCTGTTCAGCCCCCAGGTTCTCCTGATCGCGTGCAAGCATGCTGCTTCTCCCTTTCTGTTGTTAGGCTCTGAGTGGCAAAGAAGTGTAAAAGAGCCAAGCCATGGTTCAGCATGTTCGTTCTCCTTCTGCCTTCTCTGGGGCATTTAACTGCGTGGATTTGTGCTGAAGTCTGTGCAATCAGCCTGTGTGAACTCTGGTTTGTCACTGAAAGCTGCATTGGTTTCTGCTGCACAGAAGACCATAGGCCTGATTTCCTGCAACTTTGTCCCTTCATGGGACAAGGGGAGAGGGAAGACTGAAAACTGTTGCTGAATCATGGTGGTAGCCATTCTTCTGTCCACCCTTTTCATTTATGGATGTGAATATATGAAGTGACAAAGTACTGAGGACTCGTAGCCATTTCATTAAGAGTATCAGTCACAAGTTGTTTTCGCAAAAAACAAATTTTAGGCAATGTATTATTTCAGCGGGGTCATTCTTTTCTTTGATTCTCTGTCACTCCATGTGAATAGAAAGCAGATGTTCCTTTTTTTTCAATTGAATGACCTATCTGATTTGTATTGGATGCTAAAGCTGAAAAAAATCTGGAATAGGGAAATAAAATTTTTGAAATATCTGCGGATGAGGATCTTTATATATGTTCTTGATTACCCTTGAGCAAATTCAGAAGTGAGAGAGTCAATTCAGTTTTGTAGGGCTTTAGCACCAAAAGTCCTACAGACTAAAAAGATTACTGATTTATTTATATTAATTTGTTCTGGTATTCTTCATTATATACTTACCATGCTGTTCTGTTTGTATGGTAACCACCTGCATTATATGAACACTCTGGGAGCACCGTGGTACCTCAGGCAAATGTTCATCTGTCTCATGTAATATTGATGATCATCTTCATTTCATAGGCTGTTCAAATGCTGTTCAGCACAAGTTATCCTGACTTAAAGCTATTCTTTCACTGCTCTGATTTGCAGTACTTTGTACAAGGGGACATAAGGAAATGGAAATGTCTTATAGATGAGGAGTAGCAAGTGACAATCTGACACTTGGCAGCAGGGATCTCTGTAGAGGTGAAAGAGCCCTCACACTGAGAATTTTTCACTGAGACAAGTTAAAGCCCAGGTGCTATCTTCCCCTGATAGAGAGACATCATTTTGAACATGTTTCTGTATGTTTTCATATGCTCTTCAGAAACATCTGTAACGTTAAATAAGTGAGTGCCTGGAAACCACATGGCACTGGACAGCTTGACTCTACAGTCCCGGGTTAGGTAGGTATTGCCCTGCCAGTCCAGACAGTTGCAAAAGCACAAAGGGTAAATAGTCCTATCATGCTGATTGGAGGTAAAATGCAAAGAAAATCTCAGAAGGAACTGCCCATTTCCCAAATCTTGTGTACATGTAGTAGAATTGAGAAGGGTGGATGCTTATCATCTAGTATAGATAGTAGAAAAATAATGACACTATTCCCATATTGTTTCATATTGAAAAAATGTGTCTGCCATCACATTGTTTGGAAAAAGCTTCCTAAAAAGATTTACTTTTTCAAAAATCAGTGAAGTGATACACAGTTCAGACAAGTAATAGATCACAGGAACAAAGCAAAGTGGTTTAAAATGTAGTTCGCATACCTCCAACTGGATAGGAAATTCAGTGGTTTGGCAGATAAAGCACTTCAGGTTTCTGGACTTTACCTTAGACATATTTATGGTATTTCTTTTGTATCTATGTGTTGCAATCCGGTTTAAACCCAGAAGAGCAAAGAAAATTAAGTCTCTTTGTATAAAATGGAAAGAACTTTGAAGGTTCAATATATACCCAAGAACGAGATTAAAACCAAATGAGGTTTGTTGGTGGTGCCAAAAAAAATTATTAATAGTAAAAGAGGCAAAGAGAAAGAAAGAGAAAAGAAGGAAAGAAATAGAGAAAGAAGGGGTGGGTGGGAGGTGGGGGCACAGGGAGAGGGCGACAGGGATTAGGTGGAAGAACATCACCCATCCAGGAGTCCCAGTGACGTCTCGTTGCTCCCCTCCATCTGGGCTGTTGCTGGGGAGGGTCCCCATCGCCACCTCTGCCACAGCCGAGGAGTTCAGAATCCCATGGGTTAATGCACGCTTTGGGCAGGTGGGAACACCCACGTGTCTCCCCTGCATGGGGCCAGTTTGACTCTGTCCCTTGCAAGACTCTGGATTTGTTGCATCATCTCTGGTGCAGGGTCTGGGGACCCCTTTTTGGGGGGCCTTTGATGGGCCGTGTCACCCCCTCTGTCCTTCACATGGATGTGGCTTTTTCCCGGGTGAAGGGCCCTCAGCTGGGCTCCTCTGCACGGTGGAGGATGGGCGGTCACTGCCTCTCACCAGAGGCTTTTCCAACACCCAAAGCCTCTCTGCTCCCACCCTTTGGTGCAGGGTCTGTGGAGCCTGGCAGCTGATAGCCCTGGGGCTGTGAGCGCCACTGCTGAGGTATTAAGCCTGTGCTTTGTGAATGTCCCCAGCCCTGAGTTGTTACTTGATCTTATGTTCATCAGCAAGCGGTGTAGGGCCTCTCAGAGCCTCATTCAGGGTGTGGTAGTCTTCTCTGCAGCTTTTGCAATACAGTTTTAAAAGTCTTTCATGAAAATGTTTAAGTCATAAACGGTAATATTTCAGTCTCTGACACTGTGGCAGCTTGAGCAGACCGTTTCGTCAGTTTTTGTTTCATTTACTGGTGAGTGGAAAGAGAATGCTGGGGAATGGCCAGTGAGATGACTATAAAAATTGGTTGATGCAACCACTCAGCATATTTTAAGTAGTAGGAAGTGTCATCTGTTAAATGACGCATTGAATTTCAACTCCATTAATCTAACTCTGGAGGAGTAGATTGCCTTAAAGTGGGAGCCCACTACTAGGTTAAAAACAATCTCAACTTCCTGCAGAAACTCCTTGTTTCTTTGCTTCAGCTTTTGCAAATACTGTTAAATTGTAGTTGAGACAAAAGAGTGTTTGGGATAGCTGCCTTATCACTCTGAAGACAGCCACATTTCACTGGTGAATTAATTGATGCGAATAAGCAGAGAGCAAGAGCACTTAACAAATAGCAGTTAGTATGACAGATCTGATACACATATTTACAGTATTTTCAGCTGTGTAACTCATACTTTCTGCACTTCAGATAACTCACAACCTTTCAAAAATATTTCACTTGAATAATTTCTCACAGAAGCTGTCTCTTGAGATTACCAACGTAAAATCAGAAGAAGGAAGCACTCAGGGGCTTGAATGCCAGCGGGAGGTGGTTTGGGGAGAGAAGGCTTCTGTAGTGCAGGCCATCCTCAGTGATAGAAGCACTGGGTTTGGATGCTGCTTGCAGGAATGCCAAGGTGCAACTGACTGTCTGAGTACTGGTCTGTGACTGCTTTTCTTAATGCAGAGTTGTAACTTGAGCACTGATTCTGTGATCCTGAATGCTGAACTGATGTGTGATAGATCACTCAGCAGTTCTGGGACTGAAGAGCACTTTGCCAAAGTAGCCAGGTCAGGCAATAAGGGGTTTACATTAACTCTCTGTGTCTCTATAGGTTTTATGTTGGCTGATACAACTGGTGCTACCTGATGTAGCACAAACCTAGAGTCATACAAGCAGGGGATACTTGAGCAAAGCTGAGTCTTTCCAGAACAGAATAAACCCATTGAAGGTATTTTAATAATTTGAATCAACAGTATGAATTTAAACTAAAGTGTGGGTTATATTTGATCTGATTTTGATCTATTATTCAGAACAGTAGAACGCTGACAATCCTACCATGGCCTCACAGAATCATTCTGTAATTTCAACAGAAGTCCAAAACAAAAGCAACAGAAACATCACATTGATTGAGCTCCTTATTGTTTAACCTGGATAAGCTTTTCCCCCTTCTACTGGCAAATGCAAAAGTATATGCTGCAGAACCTTGGAGGCCTTCACACCTAAGCATAAAAACAATATATAGGTGAAGTGAAATCCTGATCCTGAATTTAGTTTGAGTTTCACCAAAGGTGTCATCAGGACTGAGTAAAACCTTGCAGTAGTAGCTTCACTGTATAACATTTCTACACACATGTCCAGGTGAAGAGTAAAACATTGTTTGACTACACAGACAAGCTGTAACTTTACAGCTACAGATTTTAATATCTGTTGATGATTGAAGTGTGAAAGCCCAAGACAACTTTAGCTTCTTCAGAAATGAGTTATGGTGTGAAAAATCATCTAGATTTTTTTTTTAAAGATATTATTCTTCTAGAACTGCATTTTAATTGCAACTTCTGTACCAGAAGACTGTCAGTCTTGCTAGCATTGTATGCTCGTGCTGATAAGTGTCTTCAAATATTTTCAGTCTTTGCTGTGCTAATAAATTCATAGACAATTCTGAGATGAATCTGTGGGAGAAATCTAGAAAGCAAATTTGCCGAGGGCCTTATCCGACTTTGAAGGAGTTCAGTGGAAAGGACTGAATCAGACTTTAGAACATCAAAACGTATTTATGTGCACCCCTTTTATGGTAGGGGAAAAACCCCAACAATTGTGCCATGCCAGAATAAAGAACCGCATTGGATTTGGCCCCCTGCAATCCCTGCCGCGTTCCAGCAGTCTCTCAGTGTAGGCATAGGCGTGTCCCCACCCTTGGCAACAGTGGAGCTCTGCCTTTGGCACTACTCACTCTGCAGTATTTTGTCTTGTCACTAAAGAGTACTGTAGAAAGCTTAACAAACTGGAATTCTTGGTGAGCTTATCCAGCTGTTGGTGTAAGTAGTGTTACATGGGAAGGTAGTGACATATAGAGGAGGTTTTTGAATGGAGAACAGAGTAATGCAGACGGAGAGTGGCGTGTGCATTAAGACTGTAATTGTTTCACTGGAGTATTTGAAACAAAACCCACTAATGAAATATTCAGCTGAAAGAATAAATTTATCTTCATCTATCAAATGTAATTCATAGCCTTTTACGATTTACTTCTGCTTGTATCATCCCTGTACATGATGGATATCACAAATAAATTTTATTTTTATTTCTATTGCTTATTCAACTCCAGTTTGAGATCCCAATTCTTCCTGTCACCAGTGTTTAATTTATCTACCTTTATTATACTGTCTACCAGTTATTACACTGACTTTACACTGACTGTTTTTAGAGAATTTGACTTGCCCATAACTTGTCTAATTGGTGCTAATGGACATACTCTGTTCATTCTGACAACTTTCTTGATAGTGCTATTGAGTCACTGGGATCCATCTGTATTCAGGGATGCAAACAACTTTGGTAAAAATAAAACATGGAAATGAATCATCACCAGTAGCTGGCTTTCTATGAAAACTATTCCAAGCTCTGGAAGTGGTTCTGTTATCTTATAAATGGATACAGATGCATTCTGCCAGGTCAGCATTAGCATGAGCCTTTGTTCTTTACCTTTTATGTCATGCATTAAGGTCCCCCCAAGATCTGTTCATGTTAATTAAATTAATCATCTGTGTCTGTAAAACCATTGCGGGGTCTGGAAGCAAATAGCCACTGAAAAGTAGGTTACTCTCTGAAACTCCTTCAGTGGTGTTTACTACAGTGTTTACAGATCGTGCTTGACGATGCCAGCAGTAATGTAAAATCAGATTTACAGTTAGATCATTGAGATGGTGTGAGAGTATGAATGTCTCAGCTGATTCTAGGTAGCTTTGATTCTGTCTCTTGTGAGAGTGAATCTGCAGGAGGCAGCTGTGTAAAATCTGTGTGAATGAGAGGAGAATCTTATTACTGACCAGAGCCCAAATTGATGATACACTGTTTAACCCAAGAAGACTTAATATGTTGCTATGATTTTCTTCATCATGCCACTTTTGCTTTTTCCTCTCCCTCCATTTCTGTATTTCAATGGATATAATTAATTGTAGCTTGTTGATTTTTGGTGCCTGAGAAAATATCAGCTAAAGCTTTTCCATTGGCAGGGGCATTTTAAGGATGAGCCTCTTACAGATTGTCCAGTGTC
Organism: Monarcha castaneiventris obscurior; assembly: GCA_026261815.1. Classification (NCBI taxonomy): domain Eukaryota; kingdom Metazoa; phylum Chordata; class Aves; order Passeriformes; family Monarchidae; genus Monarcha; species Monarcha castaneiventris. Next base: position 49,929,243 of record JAMPIT010000230.1, on the reverse strand, counting down.
CAATAAGATGTTATAATGCTGCAGCTCTTCTCTTAGTGAGGAATTAAAAGGATCTCTCTCTCCTGTCCTACTCCCTCTTTGCATTAAAATTGTGGGAACAAAGCAGTCATTGCATCTCTCACCACTGCAACAAGTGGGACAGGCACTGACAAATGGCTGAAGTAGGGAAAGTAGAGAGATGTAATGACTTTGCATCTAGAGTAAGTGTTTCCTCCTAGTCATCATAATTCCAGAGAGATGCAATCACACCCTAAAAAGGAAATAATTGAAGAAGACACTGGGAAAATAATACACATACTAACTTGTTCTGTTGAATATGGTTCTTAACAATTCATTGGTTCCATCTATAATAGTATTTGTGTTCTGTTCAAGAGATCTGTTTCAAAGCAAGTCTCCTGCTCTCCCCACTAAATACACCACTCGACAGTCCTGAAGTGCATGAACTCAGTTACTGTCAGCAGAAGGGAAGTGAACAGATGTGCTCCAGGAGCGCACCGAGCACTTCTCAGACAATAAAATGGAGTTCAATCCAGGGCCCCAGCCTGGAGTCACATCATGGTAAAACCCTTGCAATATGTCTGGATGTGGCAGTCAGGTGCACAGCACCAGCTGCTTTGCTCTCCAGATCCACTCACATTGTCCCATAAATGTTCCTCATGCAGACATGGCCAAGATATTCCAGAGGTTAGGAAACATCAGCCTCCACAAGGCCTCATTTCTGCAGCTCACAAGTGCTATTTTTCCCCAGTGTACCAGGTATCTTCAGTCATTCCTTGTGTTCAGACTTTCTAATTGTAACTTATTTTTAGGAATACACCTGACAGACAACCGTTTCCTCTAACAGTCCTAATACATTTCTGGAGGAGAATAAAAAGGTTTTCCCTTCTGGATGTCTGTACTCTTTTCTGGGATTCTTCCAGCTGCAAGGGCAGCTGGTTCACTACCTTGTCCTTTCAGTGGAGGACCTCCTCATCTTTCCTATAAAGGAGAGCCCTTGCATTCATAGCTGGTAAGGATCAGATACCATAGTGACAAGATGGGGTCAGAGGCTCTTTCTAGGGCAGGCCTTCCGTGAGGAACAGGTTATTCCTAATGGCATTTCATTCTTCTGAGGCAATCTGCCATCTCCTCTCTGGAGTGTGCTGTGTCAAGTATCATCTCAAGTTCTAGGAGTCGTTTTGCACCAAGCTGGGTGATATACAGGGCAATGTGCTAATGCAACACTATAGGCACTATAGGTAATTACTGGCTTGGGCTAATCAGAGAATAGAGATTTAACTTCTTGTTTGTTACCTGTTTATCCACTGACTGCTGTAGATCATATATGAATTTGGGGTCTGCCCATTACTTGCAAGAGTTTTGTTCCCTAAATTTTTATATAATGCATTTTACCTGAATTTTGGTTGTGGATCAAGTGAAAACAAGTTCTAGTAATTAATTAAATAAATTGTTGTGAATTGTTTTTTATAGGTATCCTGTTGTCTGCTGTTATCCAAATGAACACATAATCAGTCATTAGACAAAGTTTTCTTCTTGGACTTTAGATTTGAAACTGTAGCTGTTCTGATAGATGAGTTAGCACCTGTGTTGAAATCCATTACTTCCTTTGAGATTTTTTTAATTCAAGTAAAAGAAAGGCTCAGGCAGAGTCACAAGCCACTTACATGAAGCCATTGTCGGACCTCTGAACAGCTGGAGAGGCTAAAGCTTTGGAACAAGTTAAGTCATGACAGCAGAATTTTAAAACTGCCATTAAAACTGAAATTATACTTTCACTTTGTTTTTTGACTGGGAAAAAAAAGCCCATTTATGTATACTTCAGTATACTCTTCTACAGTGTAAAATTTAGTTTAATGTCTTTGGATTCCAGCAGGTTCCATGAAGTTCTTGACCGGTCTTGCAGGGTTTGAACTAGTGGTTGTGATTCAAAGAACTTAAACTTTTGTGGGGAAAAATGAAAACAACCAATGAACCAGCCCACAAAGTGAACTGTGGCCCCAGTGAAAATATACAGAGTAAAGATTGCTGGTTTAGATTGTGAAAGAAAATATCCAGTAGTCAATGCTACCTGAAAAAGATAAAAGAATCTGGCTTGAATTAATGACTGTCAAAAAAATCAGAAGTCTTTTAAAAATAATATACTTGGGCTCCTTGTGCTAAAGTTTTTGTATTCTTGTTTTTCCTCTGCAACTGTGAGTGTTACACTTTTTTTAATGTGAAAGCTGAACTTCTGAGTTAATTCTGTAACACTAGGAGTTGTAATAATAAGAAAAGTTCCAAATAACAGAAGACTTACAGTAAAAATTTTAATAGTAACATCAAAATATGTCAGCAGACTTGTTCTTAAAATGCAGATCTTTTGCTTATCAATGGTGAAATTTCTGAGCATGTGTTAGAAGCCACATCAAACTTCCCTCCTCCTGAAGACAGTTGATTTTTATCTCTGTTGTGATTTTGCAGCCTCCTTTTTCTCACCCCTCCTTGGGATGGATTATTAATCACAACATCTCTGAGTGTGAACCCAAGGGTACTTCAGCATCTATAATCAGTGTCTTTTTGTTTGGTTGGGTTTTTGTTTGTTTGTTTGGGGTTTAGGGGGTTTGATGAGGTTGTTTTGTTTTCCTTTGTTTGGGATTTTGGGTTTGATTTTTTTTTTTTTTTTAACATATATGAAGCTTATGCTGTCATTTTCACAAACTGGCCATTACTGTGTGATAATTTGCAAATATTAATCAAGGAAAGAATTTAATTCATTCTATCAGTAATATATTACTACTAAGGTTAGTTATGTTGGATAAAACCATGAAACAGAGTCCTTTCTCTTCCAGATAGACATGATAGTAAAGGCCAAGGCTTTGAACAGTGGAAGTGCAATCAATATTTTGTGGCTGAGGTACAGGGTCTGGCACTTATCAGAAAAGATGGTGAAGGAAGAGAGGGAAACTAGGATTTGATGGTGATTTGCTTCCACATCCAAAGATTGCATTCCAATCATTAAATATCACAAGAAGCAAGTTTTTAAAAGTGATGGGTAGTTTTTGAAAATGTGTTTGTAAGTCTCTGAGTTCTCAAACCAAGGTGTTTCACTGGGATCCATTTTTTCAGAGGGCTAGAGACCCATTTGTTCTACAAACAAGGATTCCTTTTGGCTTTTCAGTGTGAATGGCTTGAGCCTGAGGCACCTGCAGTCAGAGATTGCCTTAGAAAAATCTTGCCCAATAAGAATTAAGCTAGATGAGAGCAACAGCAGGAGCAAGTGCTTAGATAATGGAAAACTGAATTATGTAAAATTATCACTGTTATACAAACTGTGTCCAAACCCATTTCAGTGAGTTCACTTTTGATCTTGAACCACAGCTGCCTCCAAATGGCAAAGCCTTTTAGCTCTGCCACAGGACACTTCAGCTCTTAAAGGCTTAATTGTGTTTCCAAAATGCCGCTGATTTTATGCATGAGAACATCCTCCTAGAGGAAACATTTGGGAACTGTGATCATGGACCAGGGCTTGGTCCCAGAGCAGTCTTAGTATCCCAAAATGCAACAGGTTGGCAGGTGATGGAATCAGAACACAATTGGATTTTACAATTTGTATGGAACATCCTGGTGTTTGTATGCCTTGAAGCACAGCTGTTCAAGGAAAAGGGACATTTTCTTTGTCTGATTCCAATACATCTTGCTCCTTGGGCTCTCTGCTCGGGTCCTAATTATTACTCTGGAAAAGGTCAATATGTTTCCTGTGCAAGGAAGGAGCTGTCAGACTTGATTCCATGTGATACTATGAAAATAAATTTCCATGCAGATTCTGATTTGCTTCAGAGTTGCAAGGCGATGTATTATTGACATCAGATCATTAAACCCATTTACTTTTACATTAAACCTATTTTACTTTTCACTTGTGGACAGTTCGCTCTTTACCTGTGTATGTGCATGCTGCACCTCACAGAGACTTTTAAAATACAGGAGTCAGCAGCACGATAATGGAGAATTCATTAATTCATACATAATTGCTCTATGTTACAATAATTCATTTAAAAGTTAATTCCCCTCTTCTGCTTTCAAGTGTCATGAAGTGGCTGTTACTCAAGATTTTAGCAGGTGAAACAGTAGTAGTAAGACAACTTATTTTTAAGGCAACTTTTGGTATACATGGGGAATTCAGGTTCTCTTGTTTGGTACATTTATCTTAATTGGTAGCCTGTTGAAAAGATGTAGAAGAAAACAAGAAGAAAATAACACTTTAGCTCTAGTTTGAATTATACTTCTCTGATTATTTGCATTTTTGCAGGATGTGATTAACAGAATATCCCACTCATGTTGGTTTCACTTGAAGCTGTTTAAACTAAGCATCTCTGAATTAGATCATGATTCAATAGAGCAAGTGATTTAGGGCTTTAACTCCAGGCCTTGATGGCCCAGAGAATGATCCTATTGTGAAGACTGGGTTTGGCAGGGGGAAACCTAGAAAAATCCTTTCATCCATCTCAATATTCACTTACTACAGAAGTTGTCTTCCAGATCAATACTGACCTCTCAGTTAGGTGAACAGTGGTTTGACAGTTTTCCTACTACTGCGCACCACAGCACAAATGTGCTTTTTTGATTGATGATATTCTAGTAGTAGCGGATGTTTGGAAAAATTATTGTGACCTGTATCACCAGCCCCACGCCTGTACTGAATTTAGCCAGTCTTGGAGAAAGCAAGGCCAAGCTACCTAATATATTTGCTTTTTACTACTATTTTTAAATTGAGCTTTGGGACATCTAGACATCTCCAGGTGCCCTAATGCTACCATGCTTGTTCCTGTAACCTAAAATATTACTCTCCTTGTTCCTATCCCAGATTTGCATGCACACAGTCTATAAAAGCTTACTGAAACATTGCTTACAAATAAATCAATGTTCTTATGACCAGACCAGCTGAGACAGCAGTCAACACATTTCAATGCACTTGGTGACAGGAGTAGTTTTAGATGGTGCTGTTCCTATTTTTCCCAGTATTGTTTATGACAGTAGCCTGTGCCATGGCTTGCCTTCTGGTTGAGTTCATTGTGGGACTGTGGCATTAACCAAGTTAAGAGACTGATCCAGATAAATAATATTTTCAGAGTTCTTCCTTTTTGAGCTGGGGCAGAGATGAACAAGAAATGGAGATACTTCAGAACAATCTGAAAAGAGTGATCATGTATCCTTCACCTCACTAGATCCTCACTTCTCTGTGCTGAGGTGTGCCTCACAGCTGAAGTACTCTGTTTTGCTGTGGCCCAGCCACCAGTTTATTGTTCTGTACCCTTCCTTTCTTTCAGCAATTCAGCTTTGTCTCCCTGCCCACGGATGTCCTGGAAATAGAAGTTAAAGACAAGTTTGCAAAGAGCCGACCGATCATCAAACGTTTTCTGGGAAAACTCTCTATGCCGGTTCAGCGCCTCTTGGAAAGACATGCCATAGGGTAAATTTTGCTGCTTACATTATTAAACTAGTGTTTTGCTGTTCTGAAGTCCCTGGTGATATATCATTATTGTGATATAATGATGCTGAGGGGAAGTTACTAAACTGAGAGTTGTCTGATAAACGGTGTTGGTCTTAATTAGAATTTATAGGGCTATGGGCCAGACAGAATTCCCTCTATAACCCTATGCATGGCATTTAGAAAAGTGAGAGCTGGCATTTAGGAAATAAGACTTTTTTGTGTATCATGGCTGCAAATTTGGAGAGTGCAATATTTTCAATTTGAATATTCTTTTAATGTTATCAGCAGGCTGTTTTCATGTTTCAGGAAATTACTATGGGCTAAAATCATGCCAGATCTGTTCCTCCTCTTTTTAACTTCTGGAAAGCGGAAATATTATAAAAATATGTATGTGGCATGTTGTAACTAATGCTTTCTGACCCTACCCTGCTGCCAAGGAACAACCTTGAGCTCACAAGTGCTGCCCTGCTTCCCCATTGCATAAAAGTCCTGGGAAAGTGTATGCTGCCAAAATAACACAAACCAATTTAAGGGAGATGGATAGTAATCAGACAAAGCCAAAAAGTTGGCTCTAAGCCTGTAATGTTCAGACCTTGAAGAGCAAGGGAGAAAAAGAATCATCTTCTGAGGAAAGCACACGCAATGCAGTTTCCAAGAAGGCATTTCTGAAAATTGGATCTCAATTCAGCAGAACAGCGGGAAGATGAGCTTGTTGGAAGTGTTCTTGAACAGCTGGTTCAGAAACTGGCTGTGATATTGACAGCTGAATCTACCAGAAGGGAGTCAGATAACTCCCTGTTTCTCAAGTAGAGAAGATAGAGTAGCTTTTTAGAAACCAGATGGATAAGAACAGCTTGGGGAAGGTAGAACCCTCTAACTGGTATCACTGGCTTTCCTCTGTATGAGAAGATTTCTCATCATCTTCTGAATATAACTTCCTATTTTACTTCCTTATTGTAAACACTGTCTATCTGAGGATATACTTTGCCAAGAGCAGTGCCTCCTACCTGCACTAGATCTGGCTCAGTTTTAATACCATAGTGGCATTTAAATCTCAGGCAAGCTCAGTGAGAAGTATGCACACAAGTTGAGAGAGGTCATATGCAAATCTTGAGGTCTTCTCATTTATGTGAGTTTCTGATGCATGTGAAACTGTGCTAGCAAGTATATTTGGCCCAACTGGAAGTGAACTATGTTTGTTCAAAAGGTGTATAAATATTACTATTTAGTGAACTCGTTACACTCAAGAAATGCTTTGCAAAGATTGATTCAGCCTCATTGTGGGCAGCTGGGAAGTTAATCTCTTCTATAGTTTCATTCTGTTCTGAGGGGTGGATGAAGTGTGGCAAAGGGAGGGACCTGCACAAGGACAGAATGGAGTCATTGATCAACCTTGTCAGGAAGGTGTTCTCCTGATATTTCAGCTTCATAGAGGTAAGAGGGGTGGAAAGAGATGAAGAGCAGTCACTCAGCCAGTTTAGAGAGAGAAGGTGGTATGCGGGGACTGGCCTGCACAGTGTTTTGTAAACAAGAAGAGGAAAGCTGAATTTTATGCACATGGTGAAGGGAAGAAAGTACAGAAATGTGAGGTTTTACGGAAAGGTAGATGGTCAGATCTGCAGAGAAGCAAAGTCTTGTTACAATAGCTGAAGTGGGAGTTGTTTGCTTCCCATGTCGATATTGTCATACCCATATTGCAGAAGTTTCATTCCCACCATTCTCTCTATATTTATACATATGTGCTCGTGTATCCCAGCAGCCTGTCTTACTCACTTACTCAGCTGTTCCATTGTAATTGAAGACATTGTCCTCTCCTCTGCCATTCGTTCTCTTGTATGCAAGTCAACATGCCCTCATGGCTGGGATGAATAGCCTTTATGTATTTTATTATGTATTTTTGTAGGACACAGAAGATTTACCTATGCACAGTAGACATAGGGTAGGTTATAGTCTATTGTGACAATATTTGTTTTCTTTCAGGGACAGGGTTGTAAGCTACACTCTGGGTCGCAGACTTCCTACAGATCATGTCAGTGGCCAGCTGCAGTTCCGATTTGAGATAACTTCTTCCATCCATCCAGGTAATTCTCAGTCTTAACCCATCATTTATCTAGATTTCTAGAATTTTTTTTTTTTGTTTGCATTCTTTCTCTTCAGAAATCTTAATTCATTCCTGGCTGCTCTGGAACTTTAGGTACAGTCATGAGCAAAGGGAGTGCATAAAGTCCCCCATCACAGGATGCATTGAGTCACAATTTCTTCCCTGTTTCCCCTTAGGATAGAGCTACTGGTGTCTCATATTCCCCTGTTCTTGGCTGCGCCAAATACTCTACCACATCACTGGGAGAAAAGAGAGTGGGAAACTAAAGTCTCATCTGCTTCTCTATGACCTGCCCTAGTGAAAGTGCTATATGGGCTGTGATTTGTAGTCAGCTGCATTTGAACACTTCATAAGTAAATATGGAGAATGTAATAGTAAAGATGATTAGAAAATTTCTCAAATTGATTATTTTTAATGAAAAAATAATAAGTAAAACAAAAAATAATTCCATGTTCCACTTCTTCCCTCCCTTTTGGTTTGGTTTTGGTTCATGTTCTCTTGTAGTTATTTGGAAGTGATTGTCATGATGGTCTAAGGCTGAACATTGGTTTTTGTGTCACAATCTCAATAGCATTTCTCAGGGACTTTTTGCCTCAGGGGTTCTCTGAGCCCTCTGCTACACTTTGTCAAGCAAACAGCAGCTGCATTAGTGGCTAGAAATCATTGCTTTTCACTTGCTGGAAAACCCTGATTTCTGTCTTTTGATTATTTGGATGGCATGAAAGAGCCCTGGTTGGTTGACATCTGAGAGGAGGTGGTACAGATGAGGATCACATCAAGGGATATTTTGGGGGAAGTTTTCACCTTTCAGGGGTGGCAAACACGGTTTTTTATATTCTCTGTTGTGGAGTCTTGCCAGCTTATGTGTGACAAGAAGAATGTCATTAAAATCTCAGGGAAGACTTCCCATATTCCTATAATATTTCCTCTGATGCCAGTTTGGCTCAAAGAGGAGTTTCAAGAAGGTGTTACCTTCAGGTTATGCTGCAAGGAGGCAGGGTGCTGCATACAGGTTACCATCATGAGTAAACCCATGATTTAATCCATTGTGCAAAGACTGCCTAGCAAAAAACCTCAGCACTTCTTGATAGTTGTTCAGTTTCCCACTCATTTCACACTGTATTTTATGCTTTTAATTTTCTCAGATTGCTGTGGAAGCTTGTGCCCCCACAGCCAGCCCTCTGGTTCAGTCAATGCTTGTTGTTAAAAGAGTAAGTAATTTCTTTTCCTGTCTCATACAGATGATGAAGAGGTCTCCATTAGTGCAGATCCTGAGCCAGCTGACCTCCCGGAAAGCCCTGTGAACAACCCCACAGAGGAAAACCTCGGTGAGCCTCCATGCATCAACACAGTGACCTCAGAAAGTGCAGCTCCAGAACAGCTAAATGGATACAGTGTGAACAGTGTCGATAGCCCAGGGGCTGTCAAACCACCTGGGGAAGTCAACCAGAACAGCTTAAATGAAGAGCTAGCAGGAGATGGGGAGGTTGATGCGGTGCCAGTTCCTGAGCCCTTGGAATCCATCCCAGGAGAAGTGCTGCCTTCTTTGAGTGCTACGGACCTCATGGAGCAGTTGGATCTGATGGCTTGCATGTCTCCTCCTGAGACTGAAGTTAGGGAAAATAACAAAGTCAATTCTGGTATGCAGGGAGATGGTGGAGTCTTGACCAGCATAGAAACAGTAGATATTGATGAGGTGAGTGCAGATGTGCATGCTGGCAAAGACCTAGAGAAGAGTCAGGAAGAAGAAGAAGAAGGGGCTTCAGCCCAGGAGGAGGAAGACAACAAGCTACAACTGAGGACCACAGCAAAGAGGAAAAACAGGCCGTGCTCCCTGCCTGTGTCTGAACTTGAGACAGTCATAGCTTCAGCTTGCGGTGAGCCAGAGACCCCTCGCACACACTACATACGGATCCACAACCTGCTCCACAGCCTGCCCTCAGCACAGATGAGCAGCGATGGGGAGGAAGAGCAAGATGGTGGCAATGGCAGGGAGAACGATGAGGAGTCTACTGTCAAGGAGGTGCTGGATAAGGAGGTGGTCAGTGAGAGTGAGACCGTGGCAGCAGAGCCTCCTCTGGAAAACGAGGCTGAAGAGAACTTCAGCCAGAGTACGGTGCCTCCTGGGACCTTGGATGAGCAACTCTCTGACTTGAATGATGGGCTGTTGGATGGGGAAGCCCCCAGGACAGGAAGTGAGAGCGAGTCGAGCTCCAGGCCCAATGGTGACAACGAATGTGAGGCGTGCGACACCTCTTGCTACAGCCCCTCTTGCTACAGCACCTCCTGCTACAGCACCTCCTGCTACAGCACTTCGTGCTACAGCACCTCCTGCTACGACAGTAACAATCGCTTCTCCAGCCACACGCGCTTCTCCTCCGTCGACAGCGCAAAGATTTCTGAGAGCACGGTCTTCTCCTCACAGGATGATGATGAGGAGGAGAACAGTGCTTTTGAGTCAGTGCCAGATTCAGTGCAGAGCCCTGAGCTGGACAGGGAGCAAGTGGATGGCTCCTCCCAGTGGCCAGATGAACTAGTAGCTCATGGTGGGAATCCACAGAGAGCCCCAGAGGGTCTAGACACCCCAGTAGCAGGTCCGAGCAGCAGAAGAGAAGGTTAGATTCTGAGAACTGATGCGCTGGGCAGTGCTGATTATCTAGATGTCACAGAAGGCATCAGATAATTGAGGTTTCAGATAGCTCATGGTTTATTTCTTACGAACTCTGGGGCTGTGAGCTGGGCCAGATATCAGGGAGGGTTGGATAATTGAGCCTGTCCTTAAAAATACCAGCAAAACCAACTAAATCAGGTGGGGATCCCTATATATGGATTACTGTAGAAATACATGCATCGTTATAAAATCAAGATGTAAAAAACTGTAGTTATGTAGCAGATCAGCATTATCACATCCACCGACTCATTCCTTTTTTCCTGGGTTTTTCCATATCACATATCTGATGTGCCGCCATGTCTCTGATAGCCAGTGAGAGGACCAGCTTGTGCTTGTCAAAGGGCAGATATGCCAATTTGCACCAGATAAAGGTCTGGGCCAGTTTCTGTAAATGTTTGTTAGCCATACATAATCATAAGCTCTTACAAACACAGTTTTCAAGCCCTGTTTGTTCCGATTCCCCAAGTGTCAAACAAATGTGCCTCAGATGTCACAGATCATAGGGCAACTCAGCAGAGATTTTTTTTTTTTCTTAGATACTTTGGAAATCTAACCATATTAAATGAAATTCTCATCTCCCTATCCTTCCCTAGAGATACAATATACTTTAATTTTTTTTTTGTCTTTGTAATTTAGGTACTATTTTTTCCAATTCCTTCAAAGTTACATTAAGTCCTTCCCTTTGGTAACTCCTTTCATGTTGTATGCAGTTACATGGAGAAGGGGAGATGATCACTCCTCTCTTCTTCAGCTAGTGTGTTATTTTTCTCCAGCTGAAGTAAGGGCTCAGCTGCAGGAGTATGCAGCAAGGTCAAGAGGTAGTCTTTGCATTCCCTAATTCTGAGTCATCTGCCTCCCTCTATAAGTGTCACCAAATTAAAATGGCAGCAAAGGGATAACCTGTTGGGTATCACTGTGGAACTCCAATTAAAGCATTTGTCTACATTTTCCTTTTCCATTCCCAATTTATTTACTCGCACCTTCCTTTGCCACAGACCCCACCCCTGCAGAAGAACAGGTGTAAGGGTGCCCTTACACACCAGCCCGTGTAAATATTTTGTAGACAGCTGGGACTAGGGAATTATTGAGTCTGTAGAGCAGAATCTAGCACAAATAATTAAGTTTTCAGAAGTACGCAGGCATAGAAACCCAGCTTCCTTTCTTGCAGGCAAGAGCCTTTGCTTGTGAACAGCATTTACGTGCAAGTATACCTAAAGGGGCACGAGCAGGTGTATGTGTGAGACCATGCTTATGGATTTGGTGGTTGTTTTGGGCTGTGTGAGCTTTTGATAGGGGATGTGGTGGGAGAGGGTGTCTTCTGCATATGGATTCAGAGCAGCACCAAGACTTGAGCCTCCGTAAAGGGCACTGCAGTGTCCGTGGTGTCTTTGCCTTGTTTAGCTGAGCATGTCTGAAGGGCAGCCCAGCTCTTGGCAGTCCCTTGGTGTCACCGGGGGTGTCCCACTCAATGTGCAAGTTGCTTCATGACTTGGCAGCTGTTACAAATACAGTAGATGGGGTCACCTCCACCCACTCCAGGTGACTGACACTACCATGCTTCCGCTGGCTTGGCGTAACTATCTTGACTAGGGGAGAGTCAATTGTGGTGAGGTAAGTAAAGAAACATAGACGGGTGATCTGGTAGTCGATGCTACAACACCTGTAGTAACAGCACAGTTTTTAAGGCTGTGAGAGATGGACTTTTAGCACTGAGTCATAAACTTATGTAACTCTGCTGTCTGTTCAAAACATGCAGCAGATACATCTGTGAGATACGCCTGTACACAAGTGGTTTAATGAAGACATTTAACAGGCCATACAGTATCAGCAGAGCACCTAAAAGAGGGACTATTTTTGTCTAAGTGATTTTTCTCATTTCTGGGTGGTGTGAGGTTTTTTTACAGTTTTATACAAAATTGGCTTCTGCCTTCTAGCTGTTGGTTGTTTTAAGAAAAAAATACATAGTTAATTCATAGTTAATTTTTTTGGTAACTTTTTTTTTTACATCTGATTGGTATATGTTTGGGGTTTTTTACAAAATGTTCATTCTTAGGCTGTTAAGATTCTAACATTAAAGAGAGCTAAACCTGCTAGTGCACAGTGAGTTTGTCTTAGCATTCCCAACATCACCAGAACCATTCAGCTTACTTTATCTTTTTTCCTAAGCTACATCTTTCTGATGCATATAAATACTATGTTTATGCAATTTGGATTGTATCTGTATTAACAAGCCTTCCTGGAGCTGGAGGCTATAGTCAAAAACTGTTACCACACAATATGAAAATATGTCCATTAGTAGGATAAATAGTCCTGGTTTCGTAAGATTTTAAAGACAAGCCAAGAAGGAATCTTTGTTCTGGAACCTGTGAAGTTTTAGCATGTTAAGTCGAAGATAAGGAATGCTTTTTCATCCCTACTAGAACTTCTTAGGTTCTTAAAGGATTCTATAAACATTGACTTGATCTTAAGTTACTTGTTCCTCTCAACAGAACATGAGTTTGGACATTTACTTAGGTTTCATTTATTTCATATTTAGATATGGCAGGGCAGTTGGAACTAGATGATCTTTAAGGTCCATTCCAACCCAAGCCATTCTGTGATTCTATATATGGACACATATACAATGTTAGTGTTTTAAAACTTCCTCTGCGCTGTCTTCTGTGTGACTTTCTTTCTTCTTCTTCTTCTTCTTCTTCTTCTTCTTCGTCTTTCCCTCTTCTCTTTCTCAGGTCTTCCTTCCTTATCTCAGATCCTGACTATATCTGACTATCTTTTGTCCTTCTCTTCTACCACCTGTCTTCTACCTGTTTCTGGTCCTTCTCTCATTCTCTCTCCTTCAACCCAAGATGTACTCTTTGAATTTTGAAAAATACCTATAGAAGGGCATGATCTTCTGTTTTGCAGGGCCTGCAAAATCCTGCCATTACAGTCCACAGAGGCAGCCACTGATCTTTTTGAAAAGCAGAGAAAGATCCAAGGCAGCTTTTAGCCTCGTATTCCACTAATGGGATGAATTAAAAGTTGGAACCAGGATTTTGCATGTTCCTGCCAGTTGCTGCAGAAGCTTGGCTATGGTTGCACATGAACAGTGTTTCTCAGAGATTAAGCCTGATTCTTCTATCGCTTACACTTGTGTGTCTTTGAGTCCAGAATCTGGCCCATAATAGTTTAACATTGACTCAAGAGATTTGACGGCATTATTTTAATACTTCTTTGCCATATGAGTTGCTATTAAAATAGTGCCTGGAAGTAGGAATACCCAGATGCTAGTACATCAGGTTAACCTATTTTTAAAATAATCACTTGTTTTACAGTAGCACATTATTTGAACCACATTGTGAAAACAGTGAATGACTGTCAATGTCTTGAATATCTTGTCCGTAGGTGATTGTCCTTTACTCCATAATTCTCAGCCAGTCAGCCAGCTTCCTTCTCTGAGGCCTGACCATCATCACTACCCAACTATCGATGAGCCTCTTCCACCAAGTAAGCTTTAGTTTTTTATTTTATTGCATTTTTTCAGCTTTTCCTGTTAAATCAAACAGTCTAGAGGTCAGTATGTCTTTCTGAAGAACCCCATTTGTTCTGTATATACATTCTCCAGAACCCAAGCAATATACCTTTTTGTTCCCCTTATTTGATCCTGACTTCAAGTGTTGTCATGTTATTTTGGACAAGCTCCATAACGTCCTTCTCTGCCTTGGTCCGTCTTCTTCCCTGAAATGAAAATATTATTCCCTGTTCCCAGTGTGTTCAGACTTGAATGATTGGGATCTGTCAGTTGTTCTAGAAGCCTTACTGTAAGGCTTTCTGGGTGGTGTATCAGCAAAGTACTCTGATTTTTCTGTAACGTTTGTCTCCAGGTTTTCTGTAACCAGCTTCAAAGATGGTTTGGGATGGCAGTCCCTGTGGTCTGTCAGGTCTGCATGCAGGTCCAGCAGCAGCCCTTTCACAGTGAGGATGCTCCTGGGACAGACATGTCCAAATCTGAACCAAACCAGCAGAAGTTGGGAAAAGGCAGCTCATGTACAATGGTCTTGTTTTACTGTCTTTGGGTTCAATAATCAGTGAATTTTATGTTCATTATGAACTCTAGTGGAGTCTACACTTGCAGTGAATAAAAATGAGAGGGTTTTAAATAGCATGATTGATTAGCAGCCTGATAATACGGGATTGTTACCACCGAAGCAACTGCTGGAGTTGTTTTTACAAGCCTTTTCCTTGTGTATTCCCGGAGGATTACCCTGCTTTTTGCACTGGCTTTCGGTGCCCAGCAGAGCGCACTCTATGCCCTGCAACTTGCGGCTCATCACCTTTCAATTGAGCACAGGATTTCACAGCCTGAAATGTGCCTCACAATAACAACCAGGCGTACAAACAATGCACTCTATTTTCTTCAAAGCCCAAGACGGGAACACACTTATTTGGCCTATGGTGCCCTTGACAAATAATTCATCATTTGCCAACCATGCTGTCAGTATTCCCTGAGCCAAAAATAGCCCTGATGCTGGCGTCAGCTGCACAGTAGCATGAATGATTCAAATGCCTTTAGCCCAATGAAGTCCCACTGTGGCTTGCCAGTGAATGATGAAATGGGAACGGTTACCTCTGTAACAGGGAAATATTTCTCTTCCTCCCACTCTTACCACAACACTTTGTGGATCGGGCACATTCCCTGTTAGATGACTTAATGATAGCACACTGACACCAGCTCGGGTAAACAGAATATACTGTGAATCTATTCTATATTCTTCCATCACCAATTTAATACATTTTTCCTCTTTCTTATAGTTATCCTCAAAAGGCAAGTATTTCTACCACTGGTTTTCACAAGTGCTTTCACAATAGGGTGTAAGGACATGAAGTACAATACGTGATGACAAAGTACAGAAGTGATATCTCTTTGTAGGATTTTGTTTCAGCATTAGCATATAACATTTTTACAATAAAGGCTGACACCGTGGGCTTAAATATATTAATCTTAATAGGAATATACTGTACTAAGTTAATTTTGAGTGGGAAAAAAAGTTGAGTTGAATAATATCACTTAGGAAACTGGTTTCCAAAAACTCTCCATGGAATTTTACTGTAATTTCAAAATGAGAACCATAGCCTTAATCTAGAATTTTTTCTTCTCCTTAAATTCAGTATCACTATCTCAGTGCCTTTAATAACTCTTAATCCTAGATAAATAGTTCTTCAATCATATGAAAGGAAGAAACTTTATATTTTAAGCCCTAGTTTTATGATCAAAGCTGGCTTACTTCTCACGTGCAGTGTTAGCTTCCATCTATAAGTAGAGGTGAAGGTAATCTGCCAGTGTGACTGATTTTATTTAGCTCATGAAGAATCTTCTGGAGTCTTCTTTCTCTTTTGAATAGTTCTCTGAATAGCTTGATTTCATCATAACCCCACAACAGCTGGTCTCAGGGAGGAAATTTAATTTCAGACTGTTTTATTTGGGAAAATAAAGTAGAACAGATTCATTATATATGTAGGAGTTTCATAATGACCAGTCTGAATACTAAGTCCAATTTGAGATTAACAGAAGATTTGCAGTGTTTGCACTGCCTCATGATATCATTCCCAGTCACCCCTTATTATGCCTGTGTTTGGAAACCATGCAGAACTGAAGCCAAGAAAAATACATGTGCCCAGTTCAGAGCTGCTCTTAGCTGAAGGTGTGGCTGAGCTTGGAAAGGAAAAGGCAATGTATTTTCTTTGCCCTGATGGTCCTGCCAGAAAAAGTTGCATCTTCTGATACAAATCAGAGTAGTTTCAGAGGCTGCTGTGAAATATGACTTGGCTGACGGAGGGGGATCACTGGAGAACAGAACCAGTACTGTCACATCCCTAGCCCATGCTCTAGCATGCTCTTACTGTGAAGGTTAGATAGAAGTTAGTCTTTGTAGTAGTCACAGTCTTATTTTACTGGGAAAACTTAACAAAAGACCCTGAGGAAACTTGGCTGCTTCTTAGATCACCTTTGCCCCTGAAGTAGCATGAAGGGATTTGAGCACAGCTTGGAAGCAGAGTTCTGCCTGTCTGTTCACCTGTCAGTCTGTTTGTCTTGCTGTGCAGGTATCCATCCATCTGTCCATAAATCTGGTATCATATGCAGGCAGCTTCAGTGACTTGTGAGACTTACAGGTTGTCTTATGGGAAGGTAGAAAGTACACCTGCTACCTGCATACAACAGAAGTTGTACCTGCCACCCTCTGACAGCTTTCCCAGGTGACCAGAAGAAGAGTTACTCAGCTGACTAGAAATGCTATTTCAAGGAGCATGAGATACACAGTTCCTACTATTTTAGCATGCCAGTGTCAGCCCGTGGTGTCAGGTGGACATACCCATAAAGCAGTGAATAAAGCAACGCTCGCTGACAGGTGTGGTTCATGTCTGTACATACTGCTGCTTATGTCTGACACATCTGACAGAAACAGCCTTCCTGAAGTTGTACTCCAGTCTGACCTGATGTTTTCACTGTGATCTCCAAGTTCTGGACAAGCTTCCTTACTCCTAGGTTTCCAAATATTGTGCTTAAAAGCTTAGGAACTCTTAAGTTGTATTTAATTAGACAGTGCAAAATATCCTGTAAAGCTGGTAGTGCACAGGGCTGCATTATAAAACCTTGTTTGGCTGTGTAACTGGATATATTTATTCTTGCTAAGTGTCCATCAGCAGGCTTTAGACCAATATGACCAGTCTTCTGTAGGCTGTCTAGAGTGTGGTTCTACAGCACTGCCTACAAGCTTCTAATTCTCCATCAACCATTCTTAACTTGTTATGAGGTACAGCAATACTGTGGAGTGAGGGCTAGGATTCGTCCTTTGCCAGAAAACAGCAAGGAAAATGAAGATCTTCATTATATTGAGCTGGATCGTCTTACCTTTGATCTGGCCAAGGTTATTTCCTTGAGGATATTGCAGCTAATGCATAGCTCCAGAAGGGCCATTCCCCACCCACAGTGGTACACCTGCCACCAGTGCCAGCGTGCTCAGCAAGGCTCTGGCCTTCGACCTGCCATGTGTCAGTCTGATTAACCTCAATGTGCATATGTTGATGTGCTTTTTTTCACTGTCTTATGTTTTAGACATGGTTTTTCACAAAGCTGTGATCTTGTTCTTGAAACAGCTACCACATCCTTGGGAAACTTTACCTGGTGGAGGAAGAGAGAGTCCTCTCCTTAAATTATGTAGTGATGTTCACAGTGACAGATGCTGCATGTGTACCCATGGTGTGACTGTAGGGTTTGTGTCTTTAAGGACTGTGGTACTTGCAGTCAGCTTTGAAAGAAGTAATGCGTGTGCTTATGGCTCTTCTTGTCTTGGAGTCTTACAGAAAATTTCTCCAAGGACTCCCAGCGCCCATCTTTTAAGGTTTGTGGGATTCAGCTGTCAAGGGCAGCTAGCCATGGACTTCAGACAGCCTACACTTGTCTGGGATCAGATATGGGAAGTGGGTTTAGCCAGGTCCCTCATTCAGGGGATGGGAACTGGTCGTGAAGGATAGGTTTCCAGATACAGTAGAAAGAGGTGCAACTTCAGTCCTACTCTTAGAGAATTGGAAATGAAATACATAAAGTATGAAATTCAGCTGATCCTGAATTTGATTATAGAAAACCATAGGAGGAGTGAACTCGTCAGGGAAGATGGTATCATAGTAAGAATATGGGAATATGAGGAAGTGTTTGCCCTCAAAGGTAATCACCATATGTGCATTTGTGTGTGAATGCAAGTGAGGTTTGCACCTAAACTCGTGTAGAAAGAATGTGCATGTGTTTACATAGATATGTCATCAGCTGATGGGTCATGTAGGAATATGAAACTAGCAAGCCTAATTTATTCCACTTCTCTATGCATTCCAACCAGTTTGATACTTGGCTTTGCTAGCTAACTCACTTCTGAATTTCTTCTGTTCCAAATGCTTTTTTTTATCAACATTGCCATTTTCCACAAGCCATCATATACCAAATAATTTTTAGTTTTCAATCATGGGACAACATAAACAATAGCAGGAAACAATAATGATGGAAGGCTCAATATTATTCTGCAAATTCTCAATCTAGTTTGCATTCATGAGAGCAATGCTCTGTTTAGAGAGATTACTAAGGTATGTCCAAAGAGTCTGTAATCAGTTTTCAGTGAAGCCTTTACTTGCTGTATGGTGTCCATTGAAGCCACTTTGCAAAAAGGAGATAAATGAAACATGTTTGTTCTGAAAGACAACAAAAAAAGAAAACATGGGATTTGCCATATTAGCTCAGGTGTAATCTTCTTGTAAGGGTCGGTTCTTTGTGGCTACTCCGACCTGCAGTGAATCCAGCCAAGCAGTTTCACTAACTGAAAAATTACTTCATCCTTTTAAAAATGTAGCCCCTCTATGTCACTAGTTTTTCATGGGCTGTGGTAGTGAATTCCATGGCCTACCTGTGTGCTGTGTATGAAATGTTTCTGTATATGCATATACTGCATATATGTATATACAGACAAGCAAATAATATATATACACACACACACTTGAATGTGTACTTTGAATATATACACATAATATGTATTGCATGTAGGCTATATATATGTATATATATAGTATCTCCTGTGTGTATATACCCTGTCTGTGTATGTATGTGTGTCCGTGTGTATCTCCCTCACGCAGGTTTTCTGGAAGGCACCACACTGACAGCATCACCCCTTCCTTTTTTTCCACCCCTAGATTGGGAAGCTCGGATAGACAGCCATGGCAGAGTGTTCTACGTGGATCACGTCAACCGCACCACCACGTGGCAGCGCCCCACGGCCGCAGCGACGCCGGACGGGATCCACAGGTCTGGCTCCATCCAGCAAATGGAGCAGCTGAACCGCCGGTGAGCGTTTGCACCTCAATTCCCTTGACATCCGTGCTCTCCTTTTTCCACGCTGCTCCAGTAGCTCCCTTCCTTCTCCAGTGCACCACATTGACTCCCACCCACCTTGTCCAGGTTCTTGTCCCTCCTGCAGCTCTCTCCCAGCCTGCTGGTGTGCCCTGCTGTGGGTGTGTGCTGCTCAAACCCACCCACAGGAGAAGTGCTGTTGGGTGAATGATGGTGCAAAACGTTTCTAACAGCAAGAGGAGGCTTTTGGAAAACTCTTCTGAAATAACTACCAGAAGGAAAGGGAGCGTTCTTCCAAAACATGGGAGTCACTTTTGCTGTTTAACTGTAGGAGTGGTATTGATGGGTCGGCACCTGGTGCTGTGCTGCAGAGTTTTTGGACCCAACTGCTACTGGATT
Organism: Monarcha castaneiventris obscurior; assembly: GCA_026261815.1. Taxonomy (NCBI): domain Eukaryota; kingdom Metazoa; phylum Chordata; class Aves; order Passeriformes; family Monarchidae; genus Monarcha; species Monarcha castaneiventris. Next base: position 49,909,736 of record JAMPIT010000230.1, on the reverse strand, counting down.
GTTGCCATATCCGTGTGATGTTTCTACCCAAGCTAATTAGGCCTGTTGAAAGGCCTGTCTCCTTTTCCAGGGCAGAGCCCTGCTCTAATGGGACTCTGCACACTTCTAGAGGTGGACAGGTCTGCTTAGTGTTGCACTGGGCCCCGTAAATCTGTCAGTTCATTCTGGGCTCACTGAGATACCTCTTAACGTCGCTTATATTTTTGCTTTATTTGACTAGTTCACACATAGATTTGTTTATCATTTTCTTCTCACGCTTGCTTTTTAGACTGAATTTCAGAGGAAAGAAAAAAATAAAAAGTTGGTCAAAAATCTTCCCTTTTTTGCTTAAAAAGAGGGTTAGGGTTTTTTCTTTCATTCCCTGCTTACTATAATGATGCCATTTCTAGAAAAGGATAAGGAAGACTGAAATTATATTTTAATTATAGCATGTAAAATGCTACAAAAGTGTTTTGGCCTTTTTTCCTGTTCTAAGAGAAAGATCTGCAACTGAGAGAAGGATGCAGAGTTTTAAAATGCTCTTTTCAGAGTACTTTGATTAGTTTGGGAGCTGCTGTGCCCTGAATGAGGCAGTCTGGGGGAACTGGGCCAACTTAAACTGACACCATCTACACACTCTCAAAAAATAATCCTTTTTTTACCAAAAGTCGTTATTTTGAGTAGTATTTCATGACATGTGTTATGTCTTGCAGAAGTGAGAGAACCTGCTCAGTATTTGTTTTCATTATAGCTTTGCTCATAAAGTCTCAAGCTGCCATGTTAATGTAAAAAACCAAACAAACAAACAAAAAAAGAACTCTAAAGAAAGTGAATGTTTAATGTCAATTCTTTCAAGGGATTTACATGACTTCTCTGCCATTTAGCACTGGTCTTTAAGAGGGATTTTAGCTATGTCAGATATCAGACTACTTGGCTGCCACTTAAGCAGGTTGTCTGCCACAGAAGCCAGAAAGCTGTTGTGGACATACATCAGATTTTTTTTTTTCTTCCCTTTTTTTGGAGGTTGAACTCATGTAAATGCAGCACAACCATGAAAGGAATAAGTGCTTATAAGAGTGAGTTACCATTCTGTTAGTTAATGCAGGTTAATCATTAAACCAGCTATTGCAGCAGAAACTGAAGGGTAGGCATTGTCTTTGTGACCTCCTTCCCTCATATTATTCAATGTTTTCATATAGGCTGCCTGTCCGTCTTGGTTATGACTTGATTATCACTGGTTTGGGTTGGGAATTGAGAGTTAGTAAGATTGATATTCTTTGAATCTCTCAGTTTTTAGTATTCATGTATCCAATTACAAAGGGAGAAGTATGGAGGGTTTTCAGCAGTGACAGACCTCTACTTATTCAAGTTCCATTGGAGACTTTGCAGTTTATTAAACATGAAATGTCATGGCTTCTAGGGACTAAGGAAAAAAGCTGGTGATTTTCTGTTCTCTTCCAAGGAGCTCTATTGAGTCAAGAAGTTGAATACAAAGGTCTCCTATTGTTACCAAGTTTGGAACATTTCCTACTATTCTAATAAAAGGGATTCATATTGAATCTCCTGAGCATTTATCCAGTGGCAAGTAATTTCTGTAGTATTAACCTGGCTGCTATATTTTTTTAAATTATTGTAGTCCTAAGTCTAATTTCAGATATTTCATGTCTCCACATTTCAGGAATGTCAGGAAAGCTACTTTTCATTAGTTATTATCAACACGGTGGAGGACTGGACTTTGTTTTAAGCACTCATTTTAGAAATATTCTTTTGTTTCAAACTTCATGATTTGAAATGTTTTTCAGCAAACACACCTGAGAATCATTTTAGGTGAGGCAACAGCAAACAGACTTTGCTGATAGAATTAGCAGCAGCCTGAACTTTTGCTCTGACCTCAAAACAAAATTTGGACTCAACATCACTCCGTGGTTTGAAAAAGCTTGGTGACTTTTCTTTTTAAACAAATTTACTTTTTTTTAATCTTCCTGATTTAATTTGTGGAAGGGAATGGAAAGACCAAAATATTACAGGGAAGCTTGCTATTTCCAGCCCTGCCAAAACCACAAAGCTTTGGAAATTCAGCTTGAAAAAACCCCATAGCTGTGATTAAACCTACTCCTGCTTTCCTTCTGTGCTCCAAGCTTCCCTTTAGCTGTACGAGCCACTCGAGGATACAGGGAATGCTAAACTGGAATCCAGGTGTTGGGCAAACACCAAAGAGACATCCATACTTTAATTTTAAAGGCACTAGCATAGGTATGTCTAAATTTGTCTATGTGCTAGTGTGAAAGATAATAACGTAAGAAATTATGACCATCATAGTTAGTCAGCCACAGCGTGGTATGTCTCAACCTCCAATTCTTTGACAAATCACTTTGAAAGGAGACTGAAGTTTCCAGAGGCATTCCCATAACTTTTTCACTTTCAGTGTTTTCTCCAATTACTTTGGCATTTTTTGGTATTTATATAAGGTGATTTTATAGTATTGAGGCGCAAGAGAAATGCGTAGCCTTTTGTTGGCATATAGCTGGTGTTGCTCTTTGAGGTTTGCCAGTGGGGATTTTCTACCATCTAATTAAATTGAAGGTGCAGGGTTTTTCTATAGGTGTGCTTATATCCCTTGATTATATGAACTTGGGGGGTTTTGTGGTTGGGTTTTTTTTCCTTTCTGTTGCATGTGGGTGTTGTAAAACTCCTCAGTACTGGAATGGAAAGTTCATTCAGTTGCCTGCTGTCAAGTGAATAAAGCTGTAAAATGTAAGTCTAAAACAGAGGGTTTAAAACTGCAGTAAATTCATGCTGTTGCAAAACCTGCTATCAGAATTTCCATGTAAAGATGGATATTTTCTTAAACCATCAAAATATACAATAAATGTAGCTTCAAATGACTTTGAGTACTGGAGCGGGGCACATAACTTCGTGAAAGTTTAATATAAATATATTAAAACTTTAATTATTTTTCCTAATTATCTCCAGCCATTTTGCCTAAGATTGGGTTGCAGTGAGCTACTGGAGATGATGTCTTTTGAGACATCAAAAAGCCAAACCCTAACTCTTGTCTTTAATGATCCTGTGTCACTTTGAGGAACTAACTTCCAATTTAGAATAAAGTATACATTAACAAATAGAGAGAAAGTAAGTAAAATTTGTAAGTTGGAGCTTGAACTGAGGAAAGAAAAGAGTGTAAGTCAGAAAAATGAAAGACAAACAATGCTGGATGAGATTAAAAGCAGGCAATAAAGCCATCCTGTTTCAAATACACATGGAAATGCTATGAAGAAATAAGGATTAAAAATACTGGGATGGAATAAAAACTAATTAAAATAATTAAGAGAGTCTGTTTTCTAGCTTTGCTTTTGTTTCTCTTTCTGATTCTTTCTCTTTATGCTTTCTCTTATGCTTTTCTCTTTATGCTTTTATATGTATTATAAAATTCATAGTTTTCATAGTTTATGTGTAATATTTATATATAATATTCATAGTTTGCCAGTAGAACCAAAGAAAACATGTTCACAAATTCATCTGTCACTGTAAGTGAACAAGTTAAGGAGAATTTGATTTCTCTAGTGTGAATTCAGAACACTCCAGACTCTTTGTTCCTCATCTGTGCTCTTACTCTGTTGTACTCTGAAAATAGAAATATTGGAATCATTCAGAAACAGTGCTGATTCTTAAGGCAGAAAGCAACAGGAAGCTCCTCTGTTAACTAGAGCTTGTTGTTCCTTCCTATGAATGTGTCTAGGTACCAAAACATCCAGCGAACCATTGCAACAGAGAGGACTGAAGATGATGCTGTGGTAAACAACAGGGTGGAGAGAGTTCCCACTGGAGGAGGAAGTGACTCTGAGGCAGAGCCTTCCCAGCCAAGCCCAGGTATGGGGAAACAAAGCTTCTGAGTGCCATGTTCAGTGCCATTCGTTCAGGGGAAATCTGCATTTCCAGACAACACTGGAATTTTATTATACCAGGTTGCAAAACTTAATTAAAAAAAAAAAAAAAAAAAGATAATTAGACCTGAAGATACAGTTTTTAGGTGTGAAGCTACAGGTACTGGATACAACAGTATCAGTTGTTTTTTAACAACTACTAAGACAAAGCATTTTTACCTTAGTAAAGGGCCATTTGAAATTAAAATGGAAAAGGAATTTTACAACTACTAGGTGAATACTATTCACCTAAGTAGTTGCAAAAATGGTGCTGTGCTATTTTTGTTGCTGTGTGTTTTTAGCTTGGGACATTTGCAGTTTATTCTCTCTAGGCCTGGCTTCTGCACTGCCACAACTGCCCATGTGATTGCACCTGCTGTGGCCCTGGCATCATGTATGAAATATTTGTGTTTTTTAAAGCTGCAGTTTTGTGATAGCTGTGAGCTGACCTAAGTGTGGGCTGTGACCAAAGAAGGCACAGCTGTCTTTTTGCTCATCACTAATTTATGTGACAGGACCCCAGACCAGAGTGGAGAACTGACCTGCCTGAAAAATAGCCTGGCTTCTTGTCCTTGTAATTTACAGCCACATTGGATCTTTCATCTGGCTTGTTAGATGAGGAGACAAGAATGAGTGTCACTACAAAGCAGAAGAGGAAAATGTGTACCCAAGGCAGGATGGGATGGCAAGGGTCTCTTCTACTCTTTTTGGTGGTAGTCACACTCTTATTTTCTCAAAACATTTGGGAAACCATAGTCCTAAGTCTTTGTTTCAGGTAGGAAGTATCAGCAATCAGTCTAGTGCCCACTATGCAACTTCAGGCCATGCAAAAATAACTCCTTGCTTTGTTAGCACCAGCAAAAAGATTAACCAGTTCTCTTTCTTTGGATCACTCTTACCTCCACCTAACTTTGTGTTCTGTATTGTCTGCCATGAGTAAATCCAAGTTCTTGCTATCCTTTTGCCATCCCTCTGTAAATAGCATTGGTAATGGGAAGGAACCAACACAATATCTGCTTCAATTTTCTTAGTTTTCCATGTTGAATAGGAAAAGTTACACAGATAAACTTTTTTGAACAAGTTTAGAAAAATATTCAGTTTTGTTTGTTTTCCTGATCCATTTGGTGTTTTTAGCTTGGAAATCAATTTTGGCCAAGGATGTTTAACATTTGATGCTCAAAGTTTCCTAGCCATCTTTTGTATTGCAATTAAAGGGAGACTTTTACCTACAATGGATCTCATAAGGAGATCCCAGTTCTCTATGTTAGAGAAGTGGAAATGAGGTACACATTGTATTATTACTATTTATAAGCAATGTAGCCATTACTTGTAATATGTATAATCATTTAGTATCTTAGACAACATAATAAAAGAGTAATTTAATAGGAGTTGCCAACACTAAGTATTTAGTTCAGTTTATTATTTAACATGCACTCTTTTGTTTTAAACCCGAAGAGCTAATGAGTGTGATAAATGTTATCATAAGTTATTAGGAAATGTTTCTTGCTATAGATAATTGCTTTTCTTTTAGAAGAAAACATCAGTATTGTATAAAATGCCAAGAATTAGAAGGTCAGTGATGGTGTAAACACATTAGGGAAATAAAAAGCTGCAGTATTATACATTTGTTACTTGTCTTTTCATTTAAATGAAAAATGTCAGAAGGAATAAAATTTAGGTGCATTAATCCAGGTTCTAAGCCAGTTAAAAATCAATTTAACTCCAGCAACTGATCCAGTCTGCAGTTTTAAATGGACAAAACAATATGATGTGTGCCGCAGGAAGAAAAAAGAAGTTTTAATTGATAAGAAAAAAATGGGAAGTGGCTTTTATTCTCTTGATGGTGTATGCGTCCAATTTTCATGTATTGCAAAAAAAATTTGGCTTTATTTGAAAATGCCAGAACACCCAAGCCATGATTCCATGGTAGGAAGAATTTTCTGATAGCTATAGAATATCAGGAGTTTCTACCTCTACAGAGTTACATTCTCAATGCTCAGTTCTGCTCCTGTGCTTCATTAATTAGTACAGATTAAAAATAATCCAATTGTGTCTGGTTTTGTTTTCTTTACCATACAAGTCCCCAAAACCTTGGACTTGTCAAAAACAATGCGAGTAAAAAAAAAGGGCAATGCTGGATCGGGAGATCAGATTTTTCTAAAGTCAGCAGTGGGGTGAACCAGAGTGGATGTGGGTGACTGAACCAAACCATTAGCTGGTGAAAACTGCTGTGGTCACATATTTAGGGACAGCAGCAGACTTGACAGAGTTTCATAAGCTACAGTTCAGGAAACCATCCGGCTCGTGCCCTGCTGTGGTAAACACTGCACCACTAACCACAAGGACATCCATCAGTTTTCCAGCAGGCTTGTCTTGGGAATGCCAAGGTAGATGCATTGGGCAGGTGGTGACTTTTTTATGTTATCATTTTTGCAGCTGTTTCTGAAGGGTTAAATCATTGACTGTGCTTGCCACTACATTAATAAGATTCTGTGGGTTGTTTTTTTTTTTTTTGTCCAGAGATCAGGAGGGAAGGTTCCCTTTCTCCTGTGAATTCTCAAAAAATCACCTTGTTGCTGCAGTCTCCAGCTGTGAAGTTCATCACCAATCCTGAGTTCTTCACTGTGCTGCATGCAAACTATGTGAGTAGTTATGACTTGCTCTCTCGCACTGCTGAATTTTGAGCTTCAGGGAGAATGCACAGTGAATCTGAATTGTGTGACTTGGGGCTCAGTTGTCATCTGAGCACCAGACCAGGTTGGGGACACTACAGCCAGGCTACTCCAGGGAGGCTCTTGCTGGGATTCTGCCTCATATAAGAGATTCCATGGTACAGGGGAGCTCATTAATGTTATCCTCCCAGAACAAGCTTGGTTTCAGCTTGGTCAGTTCTATTGTCTGTTGCTGCAGGGAGTGAAGTTGTTGCCTTTTGAGCCAACGTCCTGAGAAATCTTACTCAGATACCACCAAGTCTCAGGAAAATAGAGGGAAAAAAATTAACTCTTGCAATTTGCATTCCCAAAAAGGGGGCAGGCATAACTGAGTGAAAGAAAGACTGACTTGAGTCACTGTAGCTATTTTGGAAAAAGCAAAAATCAAAAAAATTTTCAGAATTCAAAGAACTTTTTTTTTTCCATTAGTGCAGTACAACCACACATATTAATGCAAACCTGGTGTGGAGTGGAAAAAATGCAGTATCAGGACAAAGCAGATAGGGAAGTTCCACAAGGAGATGCAGTCCTAGTTTGCCATATCTGGAATGTAGTTCAACAAGGCACCTACACATGGCTTCTGAATATTTGGAAAGTCATCCATTTCGGGGTAGCAATGGCCTTTCTTTACCAAAGGAAAAGAAAGTAAAAGACTTTGAGAGTTGCCTCAGCACGGCCTTTTAGCTAACTGCAGACATCAGGTTTTGGCTGTGGCACTTCATGGATTGAAGCCAGCCGTCCATCTCCAAGCATCTGCCAGAGATTATCACCCATGAGACCCTGCCGAGGAAGGGATGTATTAACTCATCTGACATTCCCTGAACTAGGTTATGGAGTGCAGATAATTTCTTCCATTGGCAGGGTGATATGTCATGATTTATAGCTGGGAGCAATATAATTTTTGACCAGCGTAGTTGTTGGAAAAATGAGCAACTGATTCCATAGTTGTGTAAAGAGCAACCCACAAGAGACTAAATCCCAATTTTATTACTCACTGAAATTTTAAAAAATGAGAAAGAGGGCTTCAGTTTTATCTTAAAAACTTGTCTCTGATGTGAGAACCAGAATAATCTATTGAAACATCTGTCAAATGGTCATACAGATATCACTTGTACAGGAATAATGGCCCACATAACTTTTGCCTTAACACGAGTGTAATATTTTAACCACAAGCCCCTATTAAAATTTCAAGCTAATAATTATGCCAGTGAAGTTGGGATTGGAAAATATTATCCAGCAGTTAGAATTAAAAGGGAAAAACTCTCATTTTTGAGGTATTTTATTTCCATTAAAAGATAAAACTATATTACACTCCTTGTTTGCCTCATGCAGCTTAGAGATATTCAAGACAGTCATTGATCATACATTTGATCAAAATACAACTTTTGTTATGTAGTAGGCTGGGATCTTAAAAATCTGTGACCACGGAGCTTTCCTGGGTTATAAGCAGGTCATGTCTTCATGGCAGAGATCATATCTCTGTGATTTCATAACATTTACCAGCCCTTGCCATAATTAGGGACCCTGTGCTACAGGGAGTGTTCTCAGGGGTGCCACCACAATAAATCCTTACATAATAAAGATAATACTTGTAGATGTTTTATTGCGTTATAGTGGTTAAAATGCACTAAATGTCCACAGAAATTGAGAATTCAAAGCTGTTGGGTCAGATTCCCTGGACATATTCCAGGTCTGCACACTGGAACTCACTTCACTGGAGACAGGAGTCCTCCAGTGAACCTTTATTACTGTAATGAGTAATTCAATCCTTTTGGCTGACCAGCAAACCAAGGCACTCATTTTCTCTCTAGTGAAAGGCTCAGGAGATTTTTGTGAAGTTTCCTACTCTGTCTTGAGGAGCTTGTTCTGTGAAGTGAAAGATTCCAAGAGTAGCCTGTGGATGGGCCTGTGTGTTGTCAGCACAAGTATGGTTTTGTGGTGCTGTATCATTGAACACACAGTAACAACAAATGCAGTTCACTGGGCCCCTATTCTGCAATCAGATCAGTTCCCTCCCTTGAACTGCACCAGGCCACATTCCCCTAAGAGGTGTATTTAATGCTCGTTGTAAGATACAAGCTGCTGCCTGAGGGGTGGCATTCATTTGACTCGTGGAAATGTCTCCATCTGACAGGCTTTGTAGTCATCACCGAAACAAATACTCAGTTCCAGGAAACAATTCACATCTTCCAAAGATAGACAATTAGAAGTGTCTGTTGCTGACCTGTGGCTGTATAGTCATCATAAAAAAAGTAGCAAGTTCATATGGAGACATCTGCACTGGGGTCCTCTTAAGTTCATGGCTCCTATCACACGCACCTTGATTTCAATTATAGCATAAATACATGTTCACAGCTGTCTTTGCATCTCTCTGGCACTGCCCAGGCACACTAGTAGTGTTTCTGTTGACCAATAAAAGCAATGAAAGGGGCACAACTTCATGCACCTTGAGTGGGTGATGTTTCAGCTGCCCATCTTTTTGAAGTGCATTAGAAAGGCAGTTCTTGCACAGGCTAACTGCGGATAACGTGTCGGATGTTTCACTTTCCAGATTGTATTTCTTAATTCTGCATAGGCATGTAAAGTAGTCACTCAAATCAAAACAATGAGATGGAAGTGTTTCTTGATTCTAACAGGATTTGTTTCAGTTCTCTGGGCATATGCCCCATGAAATAACCAAATATGTTTTGACACCAGAACTGGTTTTCTTCACTTCTGTTACCCATCTCACAGAGTGCCTATCGAGTCTTCACCAACAGTACCTGCTTGAAGCATATGATTTTGAAGATCCGTAGAGATGCTCGTAATTTTGAGCGGTATCAGCACAACAGAGACCTGGTAAATTTTATCAACATGTTTGCTGATACCCGACTGGAGCTTCCTCGTGGCTGGGAGATAAAAACTGACCAGCAGGGCAAGGTAAGAGTGCCAACAAAACTAATCACTTGTTTAAGACAGCACACGAGGCTACATGATTATTAAAAGTTCCTTTCTTTTTGACTCAAAATCAGTGAAGGTTTAGTTTAAACAACACAAGCAGCAAGCAGAGTTATTTCAGAAGCAGGAAAAAAAGCTTCTAAATTTCAAAGCATTTCTAGCTTTCTGTAGAATATTGTGCCAAAGCCAAGGCAGCATTGGACTGACAGCAGAGTTTGAGCCAGAGTTGATCTGTTGTGACTGCAAAATGTGACTCAGTGTCTCTACACTGAATGAAGCTTTGCTGACTGAATTCTGGAACCACCAGGTTAAAGCAGCATTTCCCAATAATATTATTCTCTCTTGTCTTGTTTACGTCATGGCCATTGCACATGATTTTGGCCTACACAGCTTCAGGTGTTTTCCAAGAGCTGTTCTAGCTTCAAGTAGGCCAGTCCTGTCATTTGCAGGTACCTTCCATGGACTGTACTTAGCCAAGGTTTTTCCGACATACAATTGCCAGTGGTTTTCCTGCTGTGTTCCCACAATACCATCAGTGTTAGCAGCCTTCTTATTAAAAGAAACCATTGTTCCTTTGTGTTTCAGTCTTTCTTCGTTGACCACAACAGCCGTGCTACCACCTTCATAGATCCCAGGATCCCGCTGCAGAATGGGCGTCTCCCAAACCACCTGACTCACCGGCAACATCTGCAGCGGCTTCGTAGCTACAGCGCTGGAGAGGTAACTGTGCTCCTGTCAACTCAGGAACTTTTGACAGCAGTCTTCTCTAGAATTATAAGAACTTCTTATATTTGAAAAGCATTGAAACTGACTGCCTTGTGAATATTTATCTTCCAAAGACAATAAGGGATTTTTTTTGTCTTTCTGAAAGGTTTATTTCAGAGTTTCCCAGTTTATATTTTGATGGTTTTCAGAATAAATTAATAAGCAAGTAAAACATAACTGAAGTGATGACAAAATAGATTTTAAAAGAATCCATATTTGGCATCCTGGTCTTGCTTTACTCAAGTCATTCATTAATTTTTTATAGCCTCATACCTCAGCCTGGTATCTCATGTATTTCTTCATTCCCAGCTGTGACACTGTGCTCTGAAAAGACAGACTCCCTAGAAGCAGTGCAGTAATGTATGTTGAGGTTTGCTTTCCTAGCTTTCAGTCACATTAAATATCTTTCCTATGTATCATGGGGATGATTGTTATCACTGAGGGCCATGGACAGGATTGAAAGAAGCATGAATACTGTGTTTGTATTGTGGATTTAAGTAGGAAAAAGTACCAGCAATCAGATCCTTCCTATAGCAAATCCGTACAGTTAAAGATTTGTAAAGATTGTTGCTGTATAGAACCAGAGATGAACTATGGCAAAAGGATCTTTCTCTTTCACAAAAATATCCCAGAGAAATGCTTGTGAAATTAGCATCAAAATTTATTGCAGCAGGACCAGTCTGAATACCTCTCACTGCCAGGTGGGGTTGGGATCAGGAGCTGACCAGGGTGTGAGGTCAGTTTCTTTGGGACCAAAGGCAGACCAGGCATGAGTATCTTGGTCATGTTTTCTCCATCTTGGGTGAATACAGCACCATATTTTCTGAAGATAGAAGTGTATCAGTGGATCTGTTTCAATCATATCTTTCCACCAGCTTAGCAACTTCCCTCTGTCAGCAGCCATCAGTTCAGTGTTGCTGCTGTGATTGAATTACTGTGATAGCCACCTGCACCATGATTCATGCTTGGGCCCGTGCTTGCCTGAGGCTTGCTTATAAATTCACCGTGTCAGGGACAGAAACACCACTGAGCAACTCAGATGACCTAGCCCAAAAAATACACTCAGTTTTGCAAGCACTGGCAAGGCTGGCAAGGAGCAATATGCAATAAATCAAAAAAACAAGTACAGGGTAGGGAGTCAAAAGTATTGAATACTTTTGAGTAGTGATCCTCTGGGGAAATCATAAACTGTTCTTTGAGGCCACTCGTGTTTTGGCATGATCAGCCAATAAAATAGTCACATCTCAGTCTTGGTGGCCCAGGTCCCACAGTGCTTCTACACCCTTTTCATCGTCAAGCTTCTTTGTTGTAGTCAAGTAGCTTCCCATTTGGAAGTGTCTGCTGCTCCACTGGAAGGACTCCCATTGATTTCCAAGGACTTTGGATTGATGCCTAAAAGTCCCTCATTTACAAGGAAAATATTCAACCCTTTGCAGCTCGGTCCACTTACTAAGAGCCTCATGTTCCATGCCATTTCCTTCAAGCACATTTGGATGTTCTTTGGCCTATAAATCACATCTGTAGGCTCACATGTGGGGCTTTGTCCTGGCCATGTGGCAGCTGTCTGCAGTCTTGCTGCTTTCTTTGCTGAGCAGATGGCGTGGCCTCTGGACGCTGTCACCAGGACAGTATGAAGGACCACAAAGGACAACCCACCAGTTTTCAATGTTATGTATGTATGCCAAAGGAGCCTGAAGGACGTCAGAATAGTGAAGTTGTGGTTGCCAGAGAGGGCATAGAAAAGAGCCAGGGTAATGAAATAAAGGACTTCTGCAAAAACTTCCATTGTGCTGTGTAGTTTACTGATACTAAGTGGTATTGTATATAATTTTGACAAAAATGCTACAGATTCTTTAGTAAGCACTTCTTTAAGAGTTATCAGTCTTTTACAGGAAAAAGGGGGTTGTTGCTACTCTTGGTTACCTGATTTTTGGAAGAAAAGTTCAGGTAGCTGTAGTGGCCGTCAGTAACAAAAGTATAGGTCACAAAATGATTCATTTCCTCCTGCCACTGCTATAAACAGAACAGCTCATAAGCACTTTCCATTCCCTCTAAGACACTTCCCATCTGCAGTGAAAATCAACATACATGATTACAGGGTAGAGATTTTAAAGACAGCAGGAGGAAGGAAGCAAACATCCACAATGGAGAGGCAAGAAGAGCAGAGAAGGTACTAGAATATGGCAGTATATAAATCTCCTTACCAACCCAAACCACAATAAACAAGTAGCAGGATTCAAATGGGCCTCTGAAATCCAGCAGTGATATAAAACCCAGGAAAAGGTATTACATCCTGAAAGGCTCCTCTAGTAGTTCGGACTCTCCACTCTGGTTGCAACATCCCAGTATCAATTTCAGAGCTGTTAAACTCGTGACATAAATCTGTCAGATGACTCTGCACTACATGAACCAGGTCACTAAATCATTAGAGGGGTCACTCTTTGTTTTTTATTAGAGAATAATGTGCCAATCAAAATTAAATTATTCAATTAGAAAGTCAAAGTGGACAAGATGATTGTGACTGAACACTGAATTGGAGTAATCAATTGTACTCTATTAGCTAGAAGAGTGGAATGAGAATTGTTAGCAAAATGAAAGTTAATTAGAGAGCTGGGAATTTTCCTGTTGTGTTGCCAGAGAAAATATGTTTAGAGGTGTAAATGTGCAAAGACCAAACGCAGCGTTGGCAATGCCTAGGGATGTTTATTATATTGAGGTGTGTACAGAACTGGATTCTTACAATCTAGATGACTTTAGCTGTTAAACCAGAACTGAGAAGATGGAAAGAAGGGAGTGAAGGTTTCTTTTCACAGGCACTAGACACATTTCCTTCCAGAATTCTTGCTTCAAGAGAAATATTTCCAGGCACTAGAAAGTTAACCAAAAGAAATGGTGACATGAGCGAGAGGAGGATCCAGGCCCAGGCTGGGCAGAAGTACCTTGCAGTTTCCAACTGATGAGCAAATACCACCTGGTGCTAATTTTTATGGGAGATACAAATTTCACTCCTCTGTTACGCCTCCCTTTTTCCCTTTCTATCTTCTGGTCAGTAAATTTAAGTGTAGCAACAAGAGCATAGAATTTGTCTTTGTCGAGGATGAGTCAGCAATCACCCTTAAAAGCAGGTTCACCCACCATCCACATGGGCTCCCTGGAAGTGAAGAAGCTGAGCCCAGTAATGCCTTAGCACCCTCCCACCCATCCTCACTGTGGCCTGTGCAGCCACAGGCAGCCCAAGAAGCGGCTGCTCCCACAAGGGCCTTGTGCCCCCTGTGGCAATGGATCATAGGGCACCTCTTGCACCTGAGCGTCATCCCTGAGCCGTAGCATGGAGTGAATGCCATAAAGGCCACGTAGTGCTTGCTGGGGGGGATGCCTGGGGAAAAGCTGCCTAAACCTGAGCTAAACTTTCATTGTGAGTTGGCCTGCAAGGGTCTGAGGAGGAGACAAAGGCAGAAGATGGGTGCAAGTGAAATCGTAACTGAATGATGGAGTGAAACATTCACCATGCACTTTCACAGCATGAAATTGTTTTAAATTGCTTTAAATTGCATTGTGTTTGATTAGAATAGTTAAGATTTTTCATTGTTTAACCTGTGTGTTGACACATATCAAGTGCATTGACTGGTATCATGTTACATATAAACATTTAAAGCTTTAGAGGTTCCAGAAGGCAGCTTGCCAGTCACATTTAGCTTCCCAGTTTTTGTGTATATCCAGTTGGAAGACCTGGCATTTGGCCGTACCACTGAAAATGGGTTGGCACCATTTGCTTGGATACAGAGCTAAGCATTTAAAATATTGGAGCAGGGGTGATTTCTTCCTGACGTGGTTGCCATATGCTGTAATTTGTGCAGTGAGAAAGGAGCAGCTATTAGTCCAGTAGAGTGGCAATTGAAATTCCTAATGCATCTTGTCCTGATACACACTGTCCTCACACTGTCGTGACAAGACAAAAGGGAGTGCCTTTAAACTGAAAGAGGGTAAGCTGAGATCAGATACTAGGAAAAAATTCTTTACTCTCAGGGTGGTGGAACAGATTGCCCAGAGAAGCTGTGGATGCTCCATCCGTGGAAGGGTTTTAAGGTCAGGTTGGATGGGGCCCTGAGCAACCTGGTCTAGCAGAAGGTAGGTCTGCCTGTAGCAGGGGCATTGCAGCTAGATTATCCCTAAGATTCCTTCCAACCCAAACCATTCTATGATTCTTTTCTTGGCCTCATTGTGGCCATATTCTGGAGGAAAACATGAGAGACAGGTGGGTTCCCCTCAACTTGCACAAGTCCCCAAAAAGTTACCCAGCAAGTAATGCCTTAATGCAAACATTGCCAGATCTCATTGTTTGGCTTTTAATATCCTCATACTGAAGTGTTTTCCCACCTTTTAACGTATCTGCCTTCCTGACATGATTCCCTTCACTAGCTAGAGTATTTACAACAGTGACTTTCTTTAAGTGCCTCAGTTAAGAGGCAGTGATAAATTTCCTTCTTCCTTTATCAGCTCTTTGGATTATGTTCTTTTTAATGTATACAATTCGAATTCTATTTTTGGTTTTGCAAGTTAGGCAGCCTTCTGAGATGATACGGCCTTTTTCAGTGCTGTGATCTACATAGATATACCTTCCTCATGTTATTTCCACTATTAAACTTCCTTTCAACAACACTGAGTGAGCATGTTGCAGTGTTGTGCGTCTCTTCTCCTTTCAAAAACATTGCTGTAAAAACCTTGAAGTAATGCAGTTATGCTAAAACAAGACACAGTGTGATAGTACAGAGATTTTATTTTCGTTGAACCAGAGAAGTCCATCACTTCAATACATATATGCATTTACTTCTGGATTCTGGTGCCTTCATTGCAGCACTGAGGAGGTGTGATAGCTATGGGTAATGGTGTACCTTCATGTGGAAGCACGGAATTACTTGCCTTTTTTAAGTTGACCGAAATACTAAAGCTATAATTTTTTGCATGCTTTCTGTCCTTCAGTCAACATCATGGACCATTCTGAAGGTTACAAAAGTAAAGATGACAAATTTTTAACTGACTGATGAGCTACTGGTGGTCAGTTTTGATCATTCCTTTCGTTTTTTCTGATGTTGTAGGCCTCTGAAGTCTCTCGAAACAGAGGAGTTACTCTGTTGGCCAGACCAGGCAATAGTCTTGTAACAGCTATTCGAAACCAGCACCATCACGAGGCATTACCTCTGGGTAAGCCAAGTTTTTCTTTTCTTCTCAAAGCAGTGCTCACAAAGGTGGGGTTTAGGACCTCTCATCAGCTGCATGCGCTGCTTTGTGCTGCCCTGTGCCTCTCTGGCAGTGCAGCAGTGTGCCCCTGCAGAGTCATGGTGACATGGCAAATAAAGCCTCTGGTTTGTTTTTACCTTTTCCAGCTTACAATGACAAGATTGTTGCATTTCTACGCCAACCCAACATTTTTGAGATGCTGCAGGAGCGTCAGCCCAGCTTGGCCAGAAACCACGCACTCAGGTACTGCTTCTTTCCAGGGTGCTGAACCCTGCTTCCAGGAAGTGCTTTTTGTAGTGGGGAAAACCAGATTCTAGTAACTGCAGTACAAAAGAGGAACTTGGACCCCCTATGGAACCGTCACCATTAAAGAGTAGATGGGAACCACCAGGATCCATGTGGTTACTATAGTTATTTTCCACAGACATCCAAGAAGTAAGAAGAACCAAAATAAATACGGGCAAACAGTGACACGTCTAACTTCTATTTTAAGTATTACTGAATAGCAGAAACTCCATTTTCACCTGCAGTTATCACTTTGCTTTTCAGAAGATAGAGTTAAAAGAGTGTTTGGATGGAAGTCAGCAGCAAAATTGTCCCGGTTTGGACAAATTTGGAGGAAAATATCCTCTGAAAGAAACCAGATTACAATCACCCCCTCCCCCGACCAGGCTCAGGGAAAAAACCTTTTTCCTCGAAGTTTCGAAAATGAAAGAGATAAAACCTATTTATTAACAAACACACAGGAAAAGGATAATAATGCTAAACAGTAAAACCTCTCGCTTTGGAGAGAAAACCTGGGAAGATTTTAGAGTCCTTCTGTAGGTGTGGTGTCTCTCCTCCCCAGAGCTGGGTCAGGATGGGCCCACCTCTGGGCCTTGGTGGAAAATTCTCCTGGTGTGTTCTGATGTTGTTGTTGAAACAGTCCAGAAGAGAAAGGAGGGAAAAAACTCAAAGTCCCATGAAAACAAAGTTCAACTCTCTGTCTCTCTGTCTCTCTCTCTCTCTGGAGAAAAAGGAGCCGAAAAAAGCTGGCTGAGAAGCACCAAGGGTGTTTCCCTGCCCCCTTGCTGCTGCAGGAGGAGCAGAGGAGTGTATCTGTGTCCTTGAACAATTGCTTTGAAAAGTTCGCTGGGTTTTTTTTTTTCCTCTTTCCCCTCTCAGGCTCAGTTTAAAGGCACAGAAAAGGCACAAAGTTAATTTCTGCGCAATAGAGCAGTGATAGGGGATACATCACATCATAAAGTCAACCCAAGACAACCCAGTAACTCCAGCAGAACCAGGATTTTACTTTGTGCTTAGATTTACACCCCTGTCTGGATATAATCACCCTAGATTTTATTAAGAAATAGGAGCATTATTATGAAGTGGATTGTACTCTTGTCTTTAATCTTTCTCACTTGACTTAAAGGTAGTCGTTTCCAAAGTAGTTAAATTGTATCTTTCTTTTTCTTAAACCCATTCCTTTCCTATTCGATTTTTTAAAAACAGAAGAAAACCAGAACCAATCACCAGTACAACTTAAACTAATTTGAATTCCAAAGTTTGAATTAATTATTTTCAGCCAGGAACTTCAGCTGGTGTTAATCAATGTCAGCAATGCCCATATGCACCAGCTGAGAGATTGCCCAAGAGTTTAGGTTGTACTGTGCAGTCAGAGGTTTGGCTGCAGGACTGCTGAGGGAGGAAAGGACCTCCAAATTCCTGCAGTGTGCTTTCTGCCAGTAGCCTTACTGACTTGTCTGCTACCTCTGAGGGCCAGACAAAGAATTCTTTGGGTGTCAGGATTAGACTTCCCTTCTGGAGGAATTGATACATGCAAATAAAAATGAGAGAGAGAGAATGAAAAATACTCTTCAGTATTCAAGATGTACATTTCTGTAACTGCGAATTTTTTATCCTCACCATCAAATTATTGCAGACTATTTTTTTTTCTCAACTGTAACTTGAATTCTCATTTCCCCGAGAACAGATAATGCTTTTATCTCCTTTTGAGCAGAGAACAAAATTGACCAGTGATAGGGACTAGACAGCTTAGCCAGTGCATAATGAGATTTGTAACAGGATATTGAGCCTTTTGCCTCCAGGTCATTGCTGATTGCACCTTGAGCCAGGAGTGATCCAAGCTACTGTCTAATGCTCATGCAGCAGGTATTAAGCAAACTCCTAGGATGCAAATGTCCATCTTTTATGGACCTTGATTTCAAGGTTCTAAAGCACATCCTTGACTTGAGGTGGAATATTTTGGCTTAACACTAGGATAAAAATATTTGGAGACAGCAATGCTTTAGAAACACCCTGATAGGCTGGGGTGTTGATATGTATCTTCCATGACCTAATCTCCTGATAGGATCCTATCCTATGTTTCCCAGTCCTTATTAACAAAATGTATGATTTTACGCCTGTAACACATATTTACACTGTATAACCTCTGTGTGATTAATTCATATCAAGTATATATTAGAGTGTTATTTGCCAGATGGAACTGACAGAGGGAAAGGAAGTGGTATTAATTGGAAATTCTGTTAACAAAAGGTGCTACCTTAGTTGTAGACTTACACAAAAAATCTGCGGTGTTCACTGGCGGACTAAGAATCATTCTGTTTTTTAAAATAGGGAATAAAGTCTCTTCCTTTTTGATCAGTAAACTGAGTGATAGAGATAGAAATTTTTTTTGCAAGTTTGTTAGGGTGATTAGAAAATGAATCAGGCATATAGGATGTTTGCCATCTTTATAAGGAGATAAACAGAACCTGGCAAAATACCAAAGAATAACAACTCTATATATGGTTCATGCCATGGTAATGGTATTTTTTTTCTGGTTTTGTCTTTTTTTTTCTTCTCTTCTCCATAATATCACTTATGTTTCAGGGAGAAGATCCATTACATTCGGACAGAGGGTACACATGGGCTTGAAAAGTTGTCGTGTGATGCAGATTTAGTAATTCTGCTGAGGTAATCAATTTGATCAATAGCATAATGTCATTACTCACAGTACCAGAGAAACTATCTGGCTCTTTGTCAGCATAATTGAAAAGATTTTGTTAAATCAGGTCATACTGATAGCCGTCCAAAATGATTCATCCTGAGTGTATCTGTCAGTTTGTACTTCCTGGAAGGCAGCATCCATCAGTGCAGTAAATCCAGCCAGCTCAGTCAGTATGGCTGTTACCATCAACTAGCAGATAAGAAAGAATCAGGTCAAAACATTTCCTTTTAATGGAAAAAAAATCTTGTTTTATAAAGAAAGAAAAAGAAGAGATGAAAAAATCCTTTGTCTTTCTCAGTACAATAATGTAACTGCTCATGAAATCGATGGTTTTACTGCAGCCGTGCTGCCACACATGCATGAAACCTCCATGTCCAGTGCAGTGAGCGTTTTTTGGGTAATGAAGGTAAGGCCTCGGTTTTTACTGGAACCAGGGAGCTTGGTCTTTAGGTCCTACTTCTCCTCAGCACACATAAGGACTTATTTTACTGTCTTGGTCTGAGATGGGAAATGTTGCATTACCCAGATAGAATTGGTGTGCTGTAATAGCCCTGCCTAACGCAAGAAGTTTACAACATATTCCCGCCATTTTAATTCAAGCAGTCAAAACACTGAACTACATGAAAATGACCCGAGAAAAACAGCCTGGGAGACAGAATGTACATCTTTACTTCTCTCTGCTAGTACGTTGAAGGTGTTCCTGTTTACTCACATCTTTGCTCTCCATCAGTGGGCTGAGCCATCGTGTTGGCCTGAAACATCTATTAAAATTCATTTTGTTCTTCATTACTAGTGACCAGGCTGTCTTTGGGAAATGTATGGATTTTTTGAATCCATGAGTTCAGAGATTCACCCAAATATCTGACACAGTGAACTTGCACCATACTGCATATTTACTTTGCTTCAAGTGATGAATGTGAACTAAATCTCTCCCTATGCCTTTTTCCATGCAGCCTTTTTGAAGAGGATATTATGTCCTACATACCACTGCAGGCTGCCTTCCATCCGGGTTACAGTTTTTCTCCTCGCTGCTCACCCTGTTCATCACCCCAAAACTCTCCAGGTAAGGAGATGGGGAAATTAAGACAAAATCATGCATTTGTGGTATTTCTCCAAATAAATGGAAAGGTGCAAATCCAGAGCCAGCACCAGCTGTCAGCCTGCTAATTCCAGTGCCCACTCCAAATTGATCCCAGGTGCTTTTTTTGCTGGATCGGTTTCCAGTGCTGCTGTGTATCTATTGAAGTGCTGGCAGTAGCTGAAACAGATCAGAAATTGCCCATATGGAAGAAGGTTTTTTCCTGCTTTTTATATCATTGGAAAGGATTAGGATAAGAGAATGGTGTACTCCAAGCTTCATTCACTGACCTGGAAGCACATTCTTATTATGTGACAGCAGCAAAGAGCACCTTCCAAACTGAAGGTGTACTGCAGTACTTCCAGTACTCCTGTAAAGTTCAGTCTCCTCCACTCAATGTTCCAAAAACTTCTCTTCTTCCTGAGGCACATCTATTTTAAGACATGAGGGGACCATCTTTGTCATCCAGCCTGACCTCCCGTGTTGAGCCCATTAACTTAGGTTTCACAGGAAACATATTTTCCAGAAAGGCATGCTGTCTGAGAAGGTTATTTCCAGCTGTGCTACGTCTCTGCAGTTATTGTTTATGCTATAGAAATTTGAGGAGCTAATGTCTCCCTTTAGCCAAGATACACAACCCCCACTGCAGTCTCACGGCGTGGCTGTGTCCAATGGCCATTTTGAAAGAATCAACAGAAATGTGATCTGAAGAAATACATTGTTGGTTGCCCTTGTTGGACATTCATTTAAATTATCTGATTTCGAACAAAGTTAATGGACGAGAAATTCAAATCTTGGATGTGGCTGTGGAAAACAGAAAGGTTTTTGATGTGAAGAAGTTACATGCTAAACCCTTTTCTACAGGAGGACAGTGTTTTGTCAGAATGTCCTATTTGCATTAATGAGTTTTAACACCATTGTTCATACAGTTCCCTTCATCTGTGTCAGGACAGGTCATAAGCAAGTCTCTCCTACAGGACAAAAATCTGAGTATTTGGCACAAAAGTGACAGGAGACTGTTCTTGTGAAAACACGAGAAGGGCAAGTACTCGTTTCCAGCAACACACTGTCTTCTTCCTGATTTCTGTCCTGGTGGTAGAGCCCATGAGAGCACCCCTTCTCTTTTGTCCTGGGGGAAAACAAAAGGCTAACAGAAGAAAGAAGTGTTGCAAGGGATTCTCTTTGCACTGCATGTAAACATGCCTTTCTGTCTTACCAGCAGAGATAGTAATGTCCTTCCCTCATGGCAACAACAGTACTTTGGGCTCCCACTAAATGTGGTGGGTTTTTTTCTTTCCTGTGGAGCACTTGCTGCCAGATTTCTCATAAAAGGGCTTGTTTATATTGTCTTTTGTAATGAGGTAGGGAAATGGGATTTCATGAATCCATTCTTTGGCCCTTCATGGCATGGCACTTGTTTATACAAAAAGAATAATCAGCTACTTGGAGAATGCAGCCTTCAAAATAAAACAGGTTCCAAATTGCTAAAAAATCTGCTGTATGTGTGAATCATAATAGGGAAATGTAGCATTTCTTGCTGACAGAAATCCTTTTTGATGCCACAAAGGGGTTTTGTGTTGATAGCTGGAAGTGTTTAATATACAGTCAGATTAACCCGGGGAAACCCAACTCCCAGCTTGGCTGGGGTGCCAGGCTCCAGTGAGAGGCACTGCGCTGAGTTTCAGAGGTTTAATCCTGCCAAGTAAGTTCTCCTATACAACGCAGAGGAGAGAGATCTCACAGAAGTGCAAAAGGGAAAGAAAACCTAAATGCCACTGACCATGAGAGGCAGATATGCATGTCAGTCTTTCTCATGCCTTTCTGATCCTTCAGTTTCCATTCAGATCAATCACAGCTAAAGGCTGAGGCAACACAAGGGCACACATGCAAGGTGAGCTTAGCAGTACTTTTAGTGAAGAGGATACAGTCCCTGGAAGTTCATTGCAATCACTGAATTACAAGAACTTTAACTCTATTGATGCCAGATAGAACAAAAAAACCACTGAGTGCACTGTATACCTGTAAAACGTTCCTAACACATTTTTTAACCAGTTCTGTCTGGAAACATAAGCTGCATGATTTGGAAGAATGTCAAGCCCCTTACAGCGTAGGATGCTGTTCCTTTTCCCTCCAGGGCTGCAGCGAGCAAGCGCAAGAGCACCTTCTCCATACAGGAGGGACTTTGAAGCCAAGCTGCGCAATTTCTATCGAAAACTTGAAGCCAAAGGGTATGGGCAAGGTCCAGGGAAAATTAAGTGAGTATTAGTCTCTCAATTAGTCTAACATGGTATAGCTTTGTCTTTTGTCATTCATTATCCATGAAGACAGTGATAGGGAGTGTGAAACATCCTGTAGATTGCATTTTTTACGTAGACCATCAGGACGAGATACAATCTTCATATACCCTGCAAAAGAGTGACCTTCAAGAGGCTTTTACGTGGAAGTTTTACTTCTTAAAGATTCATATTCTCTCACACTCCTGTTTCCTACCTATTTAACAGGGATGTTCACATTCCTACCTATAATTTGCCAGTAGGAGAACTATCCTTCCAAGCAAACATCCACCAGATATCAACAACAACCGTATCACTGTAATGACAGGATGATTCCAAATTCTTTGGATCTACATATCAGTGTAACTCAGGACCAGAACATGATGCTGCAGAAGTTAGTCTGGACATCCAGGTTTAACTTTCCATAGTTCTTTGTATTGGTAGCCCTTCTGGATTTGAAATGGAGAGATTTCTTCAGTGCCAGTCTTCATGTACTGTGGGGTTCTCTCTCATTTGGTTGTGGAGTTGCTTTCCATATGTCTTGTTAGCTGGCTTTTGAGTCTGTACCTACTTGTGCTCAGTTTAGTTATCCAACTTTGCCAAAGGGCTGCGTGTTTCTAAGGTATTTCCTGGGCATCTGGTTGAATTTATGCCTCAGGTTGGCTTCCTACCACAAGACATCTGTTGTGGAAAACAAAAAAGTATGAAGCCAAGCAATTTATTCCAGGCAAATATCATCAGCAAAATAATCTTACAGAGCTGAGGAGTCCTAACTGGTGGTTACCCATTTTGGTGTCCTGCTACATGGGTCCGAGGCAGACATGAAATATATTTTAGAAGGTGTGTCTTAAAATGTCCATGAACATATGAACAAGAAGGATTTCTTGCACAGATGGTGTGTAAAAGTACTATTCATTAAGTTGTTTTAGAGATTAGTAAGTGAGTGAGAGATGTGTTAGATAAACAGAGGCTGATACTCCCTTTGCTTCCCTGCTACAGAAGCAGTATTTCCATGGACATTCACTGGATTAAATCCAGGAAGTGTTTGGGGCCAATTCCAAAAAGCTGTGACTTCATATACACAGGAAGCTCACAGCCCCCTCTACCATATAAATTTGTGTGTATGGTTTGTTGCAGAGAGTCTTAGCAGTAGATCAGCAATTTGAACCTAATCATGACATTGTGAGGAAATTCACCTTCGAGGCGCATAGAAAAGCCTGATGGAACAACTCCTGAAAACCCGAAATGGCCAAGTAGCACGTGCACTGGCAGATGCCATTTTATTAAGTTCTCTGAGAACCAATGTCTCTCTTTACAGCCATTGTTTACCTTCAGCCTCACAAGCTCACACAAGGCTCAATCATCAGATCTTTATTTGTGCCGCCCTTTGCAGGTTAATTATACGGCGTGACCACTTGCTGGAAGGCACCTTCAACCAGGTGATGGCATATTCACGCAAGGAGCTCCAGCGGAACAAACTCTACGTCACGTTTGTCGGCGAGGAAGGGTAGGGAACCACAGAATGCTCTCGGTTCTCAAGTAGCTGTTGTGTTGCAAAACACCGAGTTGACTAAGGCTGAGCCTCTCTTGTTATGTAATGTTTCTTTGGTTTGGTTTTACCTCTGAGTAAGTGATTCATCTTAATCAACTCAAACATTTGTTAAAAATAACAATAACAATAATGCTTCATTTTCCTATAACACCTTCCATCTAGATGTCTCAAAGTGACAATTTGAGTGGTTAAATTTAATGTCATCTTGTTTGCCATAGATATTTTGACAGGCTGGAAGGGAAAACTCAACTACAGGCCAATGTTTACACACTGAATCAGTCTCAGAATTATAATTAGACAGCAACCTTTATCCACTTTGTTACTCTAACTCTTCACAATGGATCTGGTTTTGCTTTAGAAATTTTTGCTTTGCATGCCATGTAATGATCATTTGTTACCCATATGTGGGTTTCTTGTTTCCACCTGAAGTGAGAAACATGAATGCTGTTTAGTCTTTAAAATTTAATTCATCCAGTTGGAATCTGAAAGCAATAGAAGTCTCTTGAGAAGGCCTTTTTTCAGGAAACTTTCTACCACTCTTACAATCCATGAGCCATCCTTCTATGATGAAAGCCAGCCCCTGACCTTTTGTTTTCAAATGTAAACACAACCTTTCAAAGACGTCCTGGCTCACCTCAAGAGATTCATTGTAATTGAGACTTGATCCACACGCTTTTATAATGGAAAGACCATTATGTGCGTGTTTCCAGTGTGCCGTATTACAAAGGCATGAAATTGTATTTCAGTAGCTTTGCATGTAAAGTTTCTTGTTTTCAAAAACCACATGGGTAGGATTTCAGTTCCAAAGGTACCAGACAGTACCTGAGGCAACTCTCAGCGTGTCCAGCAACTGCTGACACTCTCAGCTCTGAGATGTCATGGCAAGTGAAGGGCTTCTGCCAAGCTGAGCTTGTGTCAGGACAGGTTACCTCCTGTGGAAAACAGAACTTGCCAATCTCGAAGAGTCACTCGGTGACCTCAGTATCAGGGGGTTTTTCACTCTTACTTCTTACTCTTTATGGATTTAATATTGTGTAACAGAGGTCATCTTTCACAGCTGGTTTTGCCTCTGGCCTGCAAGTAAAGCATAAACATGTAGCACACTGCAGTTTGTGTTTTTGGAATAGCATTCTGGAATGCTAATACTGGGCAAAGTCATATTGTTTTCTGCGTGGCATGCTGTCCTCAAGAGAAATTACAAACCAATTTGATGTGCAAATTCATTCATTCTTCACTGATTAATTTACATCTGAAGATACATTCCTCCAGGGTTTCTGCTGCTTAATGCTAATATACATTCTCCTGGAGGGACTCCAAGATGCCGATCCCTAGTGAAGAGTTGATGCTGTATGGCCACGTGATGCTGTATGGGCAGAGCTTCCCACGTTTCAAAGAAAAAGGACACTGAAAATGAACTATAAAGGCTTTGTGATGAGTTAGTGTGCTGCCCAGAAATGCAATAGCTAGTCTCACCCATTGGAGGATTTTGAACATAGACACATGTTGTTTGTAGTTCTTTATTCCAGCCATTATCAGGCTTAACCCAGTACTTTGATGTCCATAGAGCCAGACCTGTCCCATGGCTGGCACTAGTGGGTCATGTGGGCTTGTTGCCATCCTCTTTTGTAGGTGTGGCTTTAGTGTCATCACACGATCCTAGAGCTAAAGCCTCTCATAGAGAGAGGTACTGAATCTCCAGACATAAAACACAGGAGGGTGGGCCCACCTGCCCTTTGTCATCTTTCCAGTTGCACAAATCAATCATTCAACCCCTTTCACTAATGCTTCTATAACTTCATAGTACAGGGCATTCTGATTCCATTGCAGAGCTTTCCACTTACTTTACATTTGTTAAGTAGAAGGAATAGTGTCCACCTCAGAAAATCTTTTGGCACACATGATATATGTCTACAGATAATTTCTTCATATTGCTACATGTAGGTTTATTTTAGATTGAAAAACCTATCTACCATTATTAGAGAATGATCTGTTTTTAGTAAATCCACCACAGCTTTCATTTAATGCATTCAGGAAAAAGTTTGGGTCTCGTTTTCCTTTTTTTTTCCAAGTTGAGTTTAAAAAATTAAAGGCAAAAAAAGAGGCTTCCTACAGGGCAAATTCATACAACCGCAAAGCACAGCTTAAGGTGTACCATGTGAAAATACCAGAAAAGTAGAAGGGCTTGAATGGAACAAGCAAGGAATCATCATTCTGTCTTAAGAAACAAAGTTCTGCTGGTACTTGGTCTTGTTCAGTATAAGCCTTTAGGTTATACCTATAGTTAAGAAAGCATCCTTGGGGCTAAGAAAGCATCCTTGGGGCTAGATTTCGGTACATCTCAGTGTAGGAGAGTCAGAGCAATTTCTGCTTTAGGCCAGGCTGTCTGGTCTGTGAACCCAAGTGTTCATAGGCAGTTCAAACCCCACTCACTAAAAAGCTACCCCTCTGCTAGCTGAGGCAAGGCTGAGCCTTCTACCTCTGGTTTGCTAAGCTTTTGGAACAAAGGAAAATAAACAGCTTAAGGGATGTGTCCCAGTTATGGTTCCTCCCACATCAACCTGGATATTGATGAAGTTTTGGCATTGCAACGTCTTCAGGTCTCAGAATCAAGTTTTGAGAGGAGAGATAAATCATGTTAGAAACACTTGGCTGCACAGGCCACTGTGTGAAGACAGCAGCCAATGTAGACAAACCTGGGAAATCCACTCAAATGGTAAGGAGCCTCATTTTGTCTTTTCTACCTTTTTCTTTCCAGGTTGGACTACAGTGGCCCCTCCCGAGAATTCTTTTTCCTTCTGTCTCAGGAGCTGTTCAATCCCTATTATGGGCTGTTTGAGTATTCAGCCAACGACACTTACACTGTACAGATCAGCCCCATGTCTGCCTTTGTTGAAAATCACCTGGAATGGTAAGAACATTTTATGCAGAACTGAACAATTGTTTCAGAGCAATAAAAAAATTTGAAAAGCAAAACAAAAGCTGCCAGTTTAGACTAGAGTACATACAAATATTGCTAATTCTGGGAAGAGGTGGGGAAGTAGGTTGTGAAAAGAAAGAGAGGGGGTAAACATAAATACAAGAGCAGTCACTGAAAAAGCAGTTGTGATGAAGTACTACTATTAAAATGTCCTGATGGCATTACATGGGACTTGATGTTTGTGTACTTCTGTGTGAATGTGAAAAGGACAGGGATAAGAGCTCTGCTTAATCCAGTCCTCATCTCCTCGGTCCCTTTCTAAGAAGAGCAAGTGTGGCCTTTCTGTATATCACACAGCATTGTGCTTGGAAGCTGTACAGTGTTCTCTGAGAGCCACTCTGATGCTCTGTTCCTACCACAGGCCTTCAAAAAGGCCCAGTGAAAGCAGTTTTCCTGTTCTTCCCTGACAGAGTGTCCCTGCTTGTCTGGGGCAAGACCAGCAGAGTGAGCAGATATTTTAGCTTACTAAGTATGTGCGCAAACAGACAAATTGCTGATCCTATTTCTTTATCAAGAATTCTGAAAGCATATTCTGATGTCCTCATTTTCTCTTTCTGCCTCCAGATCTGTCTGTCTTTGGGAGCTGTTTTCACTTTGGTAGTTTCAGATGTGGTTCAGCGAAGCATGGGCTGCGAGCCCTGGGCAGGCTTGGTCCCATGTGGGATTTCATTGTGTCAAAGAAGTGCTGCCACATGGGATTGTTCCTATGATGGTTTTCTTTGTCAGTCTCACTGGCTTCTCTCAGAGGTCCTTTTTTTTTAAATGGGGGGCAGTTCAGGCCCCTTTTAAATTGCAAATAGTACACATTTCTCTATTCTTGTAAACAGATCCTCCTTTACTTGGCTTACAGCAGGCAGGAGATCAAGAACAGTTGTACCGTCACCTCTGCTAAAGTTGTCAGGGAAAAAGGATGTTGCTTGGGAATAGCATGGTTTCTGAATTGTTGGAATTTTTTTGTATTATCACTTCCAGCAGTGGAGCTAACAATGATCCTTGCTTTAGAGTGTTTCTCTACTGACATGAGCAGGAAGAGAGCAGCTTAGTTCTTACAGCTTGTTCACCTCCTACTGCAATCCTGTTCATTAGACATTATGTGGTGCCTTCCTAGTTTTCAAGAAAAAATACAGTCTGTCCTATGTCCTATCTTAACAGACAGCATGGATAAACTTCTGATTTTGGAGGCTGTTATCTATGGAGATGTATTTTGACTTCCAGGCAGTGGACCAACTAGGCAGGTGCAAACCCATGATCATTCTGCCCACATGGTGACAAAGCTGAACACAGACCTCTGTGTCCAGAGATGGTGAAATAGGCCCTTGCTCTTATGTGTTACAAACACTGTTGTTGCAAAGAGCTGCAATTTTCTTAAGTGATAAATTCTACTGCAAAACATACATGCTGTGTTTGATCCCTTCATTTTGTCCTTCTGTTCCTTGAGAGATTTCAACACGAAAGAGGCAGGTTTTTGAAGGTATCCTGGGCATATAGAACCACAGAAAGACACCTAATATGATTTCTGTAGCAGTTAGCATTTAACTCAGAAAACAGCAGCAGTTAGACACTTAGGATATTTCTCCGGCTACATGTATCAATCCAGCTTCTTGCATGCAGAATGTTATTTGGCCTTTGGATATTTTTTTTCTTAATTTTAAGAAAGATAAATTGGGTCTCTTGGCCTGCAGAAGGAAATAAATGCTTTGAATAAAGAGTTTTGCACATGCAGTATTGTAAATAGGGCAAGATTGCAGGACCCAAGGGAAAGATAAACAATCCAGTCAGTGCTTGGAAATCTTGAACCTGTTATGGAAATAATTGCCTGAGACCAGCAGTTTATAATTAGCCTGATAGGTTTCATGATTGGCTTGCAGATATCTAGACATTCTAAATGTTTTTATGCTGTCTGTGTGACTTATCTCAGCTATTCATGTGTAACTTAGAGTCCTGTGTTCAGAAGTCTGTGCAGCCAGCGAAGATAGAATTTGGACCAACCTTCTTGAAACTCAGAGTTTGATTCTCCCATTAAGGCTTTACAAACTCACTTCTGTGAGGACAGTGTACTAACTGCCTTGTCAGTATTTGTTCCTGAGGAAGGGGCTTTTCTGATATTTCCAGGCTTTCTTTATTCTCCTCAAAGTCAATGCTGAAACCTATGTTTCTCAGATTTACTTGTTGATAAGATTCCAACAGAGCCTCCTCCTTGTAACATGCCGGGAAAAAAAATTACTTTCCTGTTCTCCAATCTGTTATGAAGCACCAGCTAACACAGATGAATCAGTTTGAGAGTTCGAGGGTCACAGATAATTTATATTCATAGTCTTTTCAAAGCTTGAAGTCTGATGTCAGTCATGAAAACCACACAACCACAATTGGGTTAGATTTGCAGATTTCTTCAACTGTATGCTTTTTGGTGCTGTGGGGCTTGTTATTTATGTGAAATCTACCCTTGGCATGGTTTTCTCTATAGTACTTCTGCAAGACCTCTCAAGACACAGCTACATTAAGAAACAGGGCTAGCAAAATAAGGAGCTCAAAATTATTTTACATTTTTTCTTTCTTAAGTGAACAGTGGTGAATTTGAGATAAATACAACAAAATGCAATATGAAGTTTCATTCGTATTGGCAGAATTGAGAAATACTGCTCTTTTTCCCCAGCCTGTTCTGCCCCTTTTAGTGGCTTATTTCATGCTCTTTGTACAAACAGCATTCTGAGTCCAAAATGAGCACATCAAAGCACAGACTAGTTGTATGTATGCCAAGTTAAGAAAGAGACATAATGACTGGAAAATATTTCTCATTTATGGAGAAACTGAGATTTAACACCTTTCCTGCAAGATTCCATTGAATAAGACTTTTTCCCTCAGTTAACATATGTGCATGCTGAACACACAAAATATAAGATACCACACATTTTTAAAGTTAAAATATTTTAAACCCCCCTGTATCTGAAAGGACAGTTACAACTCTCTAGACCAAAGAAGTTTGATGATACATATTTTTATCTGCATGCTACAGGATGTACCGGAAGCTCACAGCCAGAAAAGCTGCTTTTAATCCATACCAGTAATGAGCCATTCTGTCTGATCTAGGTAAACATGTCTAGCTTTTTGCCTAGATATTTGAAAACATCTTCTGAAATACATCCCCACTTGAGGTAGTTCACCCTTTTCCATATAAGTGGGCGAAATGTGGAACCAAAGAAAGAAATGTGAAAACAAGCCCAGTCTCTGCATAAAAGGCCAAATGGCCTAGACAGAAAAAATCATTCACAGACATTCATTTGGAGATCTGAGGGATCTTAACTTGAAACATCTTTTTTCTGTGTTTTCACTGTGAATTAGTGAGAGCATGGGTTTTTGTAATAGTTAGGCATTTGTGGACCTTGCTGTGACATTTATACATCCAGGGAGCAGTACCCCAGTGCTACAGTTTTCTTAGAGGTATTTACAGCTTGCTGATCATACTTAGCATTCTGTATCCATCTCAAAGAAGCCCTGTCACATTTTGTTTGTTTTTCTTTATATGGAAATTAATGCATTTATTTAGCAGAACCTTGTTAGAAAGTTGAAGACCTGTGAGTAAAATGTTTTTGCACAAAATCCTACTGAAGACCACAGACGTGATGAAATAGTCAGACCCAATGCCCAGAAGCTGTAGATTTATTCCTGGCCACATTGTCCTAATGAACTCCGCTTAACTTAATGCTTTAGAACTGCTTTGGGGCAGGACTTTCATCATTAATTTCCCATAGTTAACTTTTTTTTCTTCCCTCCAATACCTCTCCTCATATTCTAGTCTTTGCCACTGAGCAGAGTCAGACAGAAGACTTGGATGTATTTCTGCATCTCATTCTGCATGCAGATGGAAGCCTGATGCACCCACTCTCCATGCAGACAAAAGTTGCTTCCCCTGTGCTCCAAGCCAGCTGACATGGTCACTGCAACGTTGAGCTGAGCAAATACATGCTGTCTCCTGTCAGGGCTGATGCTTCAGGCATGGCACTGCCAGGGTTGCTCTTACTTGCTCTGGCAAGCGTGGCACATGGGCAGAGGCAGCTTTGACTGCACGGTGCTGTGGGGGCATAACCCCAGCCAGCCTCTGAGTGGCCCTTTTATTTATTTCGTGTAAACGAGAAACCACGTAACCAGCATTATCCATCTCTAGCGTGCCAGAGAATGCAGGGTGTTGTTTTTCCCCTTTTTTGTTAAAATAAACCCAAGGAGAACCGAGAATGTTGCAACTTCAGCTGCCTTTTCTTCTTAGAGAGCCTAGCTGGTTTTCTTACCCCAGTTTCCTTAGGAGTTGTGTCTTGTGCAATTGCCCTGCCTATCCATCAGATTCCTAATCAGTTTGAGACCTGTCTGAAGGGTAGGTAAACATCTTGAAGATACTAATTTCCTATGAAACTCGGGTCTGGGTGAAGGGCAGATCTGCAGAAGAGGGGCTCAGTGAGGCGGTCTGGAGAGCTCAGCACAGATCTGTTCTGTCTGTCCTCTCCGCTGGCCAGGCAGCGCGAGTGAGCCGGCAGCTCCATCACAGGCACAGGCTGCAAACAAGCCACATCCTCCTGCTCAGTAGCTTGGGGATGTGAGGCAGAGCTGTGCAAGCTCAGGGGAGACAGAGGGGAGAAACCGGAGATACTCCAAAGACTGGGAAGTGCTAGCAGAAATATGTAGGAGGAACTGGGAGCTATTGCAATGTGGTAATGTAGGGCCATCAGAGGCAGATCTATAGGAAACAAAGCTCCATTAATCCTTCTACAGAGAGATTGACTGATTTCAATTAAAGTGTTTTTAAAGTAAGTGACAAATTGCCTCATGACCTAATGGGTTGTATTCAGATGCTGACCAGCTCATGGGATGGATTTAGGCACGCTCCATGGCTCTTTGTAGAAACAGTGGAGAAATGTAGTCACAGCATCTAAGCAGGAGGTCTGCAAACAGGCATTACTCCTCTCCACTGACTGAAAGGAGCTCTTGGGAATATGTGGTCTGAATAACTCATTAATCTCTCTAACTTTTCAACTGTCATGGCAGGCAACCTACATATGGCCCAATACCTGTTTAGTCAGGGAGTCAGAAACACTGAGTTTGGTTTTGGGCTCAGAAGGGCCACTTGTGTGGGTCTACATTTGGGGGAGGAATGAATTTAGAAGACTAATTTTGAAGTTGTCTTGAAAGGGCCTGTTTGTGCTAAACACTGAAAAATCATCCTCTTAAAAATCAGATAAAGTACCCCAGAGTGAGGCATCAAGCTATATCCAGTTGTTTTTGAAATTAGATGACTGCCTCTTTGCCTCAGTTTCCATCTGAACAGATTTCCTAGTATGTAATCAACTTGAATTCCATTTGATGTACAGTACTGCTCTGAACTGCTTTGAAATTCTCAGATGAAAGGCACCACAGAAAACCAAAGCATTTAATGTTATGTTACACTATAAATTTTAATTACTAGCAATATCTTATTTTAAATAAATTATGTTTGCATGAGAAATTTTCAAGCACTATTGTAAATCTTCTGGACAAGAATGATATTAAAATAAATGGGCAGCTGAAATAATTTATAAGCCCTTTTCACTGTGTGAAAAGGGTATGTTACTGAAATGCCTTCTTCTTGCTGTACTGTGATCTCTCTCAGTGCCTCCTGTACTTAAGTAAACTTTGATTTTCCTATTAAGTTTGATACATGACTGTATCACATAGAGCTTGCCTCAACAGCTGGTTAATTATTTATTAAGGGTCAGGAGGAATTGGAAGATTAAAGGCAAACCAAAACTGAAGGAGAAAAAAACCATTCTTCCTAACTGAGCTTGTACAGCAACCATTTTTTTCTTTTAAAAAGGTTCTGCTTTACATTTACCTTATTCTTGACTTTCTGTCTCTTAGTAGAGAAATTTTTTCCAAGCTCTTTTGAGGATCTGAGTGGCGTTGCTTTATGAGCTGAAAGAAAAGATGCCTCTCACAGTCTCTACCCCTTTTCCCTCCTCTGGATCTTGTAGTCTCTCTAGCACTGCTTCCAAATTAGAGTTTGGTTTGAGGGAAAGGCGGGTGTTCTGTTTTGTTCTGTGTTTACAAAAGTCATATTTATGGTTTTTACCCATGCTGAGGGCCATTTAGTGTTTTGCAACATTGCAGATTAAATTTTCTCAGGGATGGGAAGCTTCACATGAAAATCTCTGTAGTGTCTGCACCTTGCGTGTGGCAGAGGAGAAGATGGTAAAATCCACGCTGTCCCCAGGCACATGGGCCTGCAGGGAAGCAGCAGGATGGGCAGTGATCGTGTGTGTATTGGTAGTGGCAAAACACCCCCAGGGAGTGATGAATATTGTCATATCTCTTGTTCCAGCCACACTGGAATGGCAAGGCTGAGCTGTCACTATGAAGTATTGCTCAGTCATCATTCCCCTCCTTATTTCTCACTACATTTCATTCAGACTTTGGTAAGGTAAAGAAAATTCATCTAGAGCAGGTGTAGAAATACCCAAGATAGCTTTTTTTTTTGTTAGTAGCATGATTCATACATCAAAATAAAGTCTGCTTGTAGAGCAATATTGTTTTCAGTAAATCACCCAAATTAATTTTGGGTATTTTTGATCAGCAAAGGCATTTCTCTTTCTGTAGGCCTCTCCCTGGGATGTTTTGAAAGTTACAAGTTTCATTTGTCCATTGAAGATTATTCTTAGTTTCAGTATGTTACCTTGGTGTTACATTAAATTCCAGAAAAAGGGAATATTAAAGATTTAATTTGATCTGATATGTGCTTTTAAAGGGAGAAAGGTAATATTTGTCAGTTTGCCCCAACTTGAGATAGCAATATTTTTCAAAATCTCAATAAACTTATGGAGGATGAGAAAAATCTTAACCTGTCCGCCCTCTATGAGAAAAAGTTAATGTAATAGCAAGAATACAGAACTGTACATTCAGTATCTTGTGGCTCATTGAAGGAAGCTTTTTACACCGTGACTTCTGACTTCCATTCTAGAAAATGACAGACTGGAAACCAGAATTATTTAATTGTGTTGGAAAGATTTGTAAAGAAAAAGTAAAAAATTTTCTTAGACTTCAGAACATGCAAAGGTTTTGCTATTCTGCATGTTCCCAGAAGAGGATCAGAGTGTTCAGTTTGCATGGTATTAATAAAAGTTGGAGGTAATCAATGATTTGCAAAACAAGACCTAAAATAGACTGCCGAGCTATTAATAGCATGTCTGAAAATCAGCACACAGATTTCTGACTTTACTCAATTGAGGATCCTCAACCTGAGAGACAGGGATCATTAGCTGAGTTGCAGCACAATGCAAACCCAAGTGTGTGGCTTCTGGACAGGGGTGGTAAGTCCAGAGGGCTCTGCACTGCCCGTGACCTGTTTGCAGTTAGCTCAAGGATATCTGCAGCAATCCCCTCATACCGTGGGGTAAACATTCCTGGGTGCTTACCAGGACTTTATGATGAGCAGCCTCTCTCATGTTTAAATACCCCAGACAGGCTGGAAAGGATGTGCCTCCTTTGACTGAGAATAAGTCAGTTATTGTGGCTGCAGTGTTTGTAGTTAGCCATTGAAGGAAAATGTGCAGTCATTCAGCCTGTGTTTTTATGACCCTCTTGTCTGGCAGATGACTAAATCTGTGGATTTTTCCCTGTAGCTGGACTAGTTTGTTTCAACACATGGCAAAGCTATGGAAAGCAAACATAAGTCATGCAATGTTTGAAACTTCACCAATTCGTAAGTTTGCAAAGTGCTCACCAACAGCTTTTCCAAAATCTTTGACTGAGAAATCAGTCTCCTGATGAAAATGTTCTTTTGCTTGTTTGAAATAAAACAACACATAAGCATCAGACTGAACTGATGATAAACTGGAGCTGATTGATTGACAAAATTACTTACTGTTTTATAGAAGATGAGAAAGTAAAAAAAAGTCAAGTAAACTAAACAACTAAATTGGAACAGGGACTCAGAGGACTGTGATTCCATTGTGCTGTCTCTAGCACTTGTTTTCTGCATAACTTAAAAAGTTATTTTACTTTTGTACTTAAGTTTTGTCAGTTTTCAAATAAAATATTAGTGCTGGTCTCCTCTGTAAGCTGATCTCTCTGCTTTGAGATTTGTCAATCAGCGATAGTGTCCAGGATCTGATAATCACAAAATGTAGAGGTTTGTTGTCTGCTAGCCAGTGGTTCATACCTTAGTCTGTATGTCCTCTGTAGTTGCTGGGCAGAGAAGTGTTTGCCAAGAATCTCCCAGGCCAGTGTGTCTTATCCTTTGTACCAGCAAGAGAAGCTAAAGCCTGCAGGCAGCCTGGTTTCTGATGGAGGTTAGTCATGCCTGTGCTGCCATGTTCTGGCAGGCATTCTCCCAGAACATTACGGTCCATGAGGCTGAGAGATGGCTCTGCAAGCAGTGATGGCCACTTCAGCACTTACCATACTCCTCCTCTCTTCCAAACCCCTGCATTCATGGGATGTTACTGGGAAAATGATACCTAACATAGATTTCTTATTACAGAGAGACACCATGTTCATTTTTTAATCTCCTTATTAGTTTAAAGGCAGACCTGGAAGTCAACTCTCCATTTCCAGTGCATGAAGTCTCTGGTGCTCAGACAGCCCATGACACAGGCTGGCGTGCAGAGGAGTACCCAGAGCTGGATTAGCTTAGTTCTGTACCTGCTGTAAGAACTTCTGGCACTCCTGATGTGCAAGAAGCCAGTGCCAGCCACCTCAGCATGGGGCTTCCTGACTTGGTTGCAATGCTGAGCAAATGCAGCTTTGTAACCCTTTTTCTGTGTGAGCATTTATCTGGAGCTACTGTGTGGAGGAACCATTTGATAGATTGCGTTGAAGAGAAACCCAAGGGGATTTTATGAATTTCCCTTATCTACATTATCTTTGCCTCTCATTCTCTGGATAAAGCAGAGTAGCCTGCAGTTTTTGCCATAAATTCATGCTTTCTTCTTTGTTACACAATTAGTCATTTAACCTTTCCTGGCAGTTCTTTTTTGGTGGATATAGCCAGGATATAAGGAAGATGAACATTTCGAATGAACCCATAGCTAGGTTAGTGACAAGGAAAAGACCTGAAGGATCTGATACAGGTTAAATAAAGAAGCAGTAAGGTTTGGATTATCTCCTTGTTTTTCAGTTGCTGGTAAATTAGGCTTCAGGAATGGTTTGAGGTTTAGTTGCTAATTTGGGATGCATGAGCTCCAGAGATTTAGAAGGACATGGATAGTTCACATTTCTGTGACATGTAAGCAATAGTTCTTTTTCATGTGGTTATTCCTTGGTACTGAGAAACAGAAATGTGTTCCACTTGCAGATAGATCCAGAAAATAAAAGTAGGACAATCACTTACTGAAGTGCCAGTATTGTACTGGCCTTTTGCAGCAGAAATGTATGCACAAATTAGCAATAAACTGAGAGATTGGCTCACATAAAGTTACTCATCATATGAAACTCCAGTGCCCTGCAAAAGTAAAAATATCTCAAGAAAGGCTTATTTTCACCTGAAGAAAATTACCTGTTTAGGATTTGAAATGTAAAGGCAATTTATTTGTTACCAAGGTGCTTTTCTTTATGGAAATCATTTTTCACCCTTTTTTTTCTTGTTTAATTTCAGTTCTTGAGTGATGCATCTATATTTCCCACCCTCTCTGAGCACTCTGTATTTTATGACAATGCACAAGCAGGCCTGCTGGACTGTTCCACTTTACAATTGGGGCTGCTTAAGAAAGACTAGTGCTTTCTTAAATGAGTGTAACAAATTTCCTTGAAAATATCATTAAAATGCCTAAGTTTTATAGGCAAAATAAGCAGACAGGATTATCAAAGAGAGGCTCATGGAATATGCTCCTTGATCTTTTGATGCCTGAATGAAATGCCTTGGCTCTGAGTAGAATGTATCCTCTATTAAATCCCAGACACATTTGCTGGGGCGGCAGGGATCAATCCCTATAGACTCTTAACTATTTAAAGTTCATCAGTTTCCAGGCTGGACATCTGCACACACAGTTGCTCCATGTCAGTAGTCCTAAATGTTTTCTTTAAATTTTAATTGAAAAATGGATTGAAAATGAAGCTTACTTGACAGAATTTTCTACGGTTTCACAGTGAGGAAGTATGGGATTTCCCCTTAAAAACTGTCTGAACAGTAACTGTCTGAAAACCTGGAATGAATTTTGACCATATATGAGATAAGGTCCATTTCAGTATTTAGAACATAATGCACAGGAGGTAAAACCAAAACCTGGTTGGGTGAGTCATTCCCATTGCTTCAAAAGAGATGTGTAGGGATCTAGAGTAAGTTCTCACGTGGGATGCCAGTGTGGTTAGATATCGGACTCAGGGCAGCACTGGAAGGTGCCATGCAGAGGTGGCCCAACATTGTGTCTTGGTCTCTCCAAGGATTCTGCATATTAGAGATGGATATAAGAAAAGAAAATGAGCCACCAGTACTCTTGTTACTCCTCATATTGGAATTCTCCTCTGTGACTAATGTAGGAATTATTTTACCTTTTCTCTTTAATGTGCTGAGACTTCATGAACTTCTGTCTCCAGCCTTCGTAAGAGCCATTCCTTTCATATTAATGACACATGAGGTCATCGGATTCCTGAGCTGAAGAGGCATGGTGCTGGAATGCCACAGTGTCCACTTCTGAGCCTGCAGATACGCAGAGCACATTTGCCACGAGGCCAAATGACACGGTGGCAAAGAGGAGTCTGCAGAGTTTGCAGATGCAAGGCAGATAAAGAGACCGCGTGAGCTTTCCCAGCCTGCGTGGCTCAACCTTCCTGACAAAAGAATGCTTCATGTCATCCCATTAGTCCCTTCAAATGTTCTGTCATTTGAGTGGGTAGGGGTTAAATATGCACACCAAATTAAAGAAAGGCATTTGTTAATGAAGGCTGATAGATAGAGGTGTGGATTTGATCCACTGACAAGGTTTTGTAGAGGTGACCTGATCTGCTGCTAGATCATTTCTCGGTAGGTGTAGCTCATGTAGGACATGTTGGTCATGTCCTGCACTGAGCCAACACAAGGATGTGTACTACCAACATCTAGAGACAGACCTCTGGAGCATATGCCTGACACACTGCCAGTATTGCTTAAAATTCATTATGTATGAGTCCAGGCAGAGTTGGTGTAACCATCTCCCTGGTCAACCCTTTTTGCAAAATACACGTTCTTAGAACTTTCTTGCATTAAAAAAAGAAGTTCTTCATTTATAAAGTGCTGGTGATAACACCAAAATTCAGAAATCATGGACTCGGTACATTTTCCTCCACATGTTATGTCCCCCCCTCATATCAAAAGATTGCAAATCACAAAATTTTAGACTATAAGAATTGATTTTTTGTTCCTTTAATCAGCAGTTTGTGGCCTTCAGGTTGTTCACCAGTGTCTCCATAACAACGGCAGTTTTAACTGTCCTTTAAAACAAGCTGTACCACAACCTCTTGAATCCATGATGCCTGGTATCCTAGAAATCTGTGTTTTATGACTGAATTCTCTATTGTCTAATAAGATGCGTGTTCAAAGTGAAGTTTTCCCCATGATTGTGCCTTTCAAAATATTTTCCTCTTGTTAGATTCTCTGGTATGTAGTAGCAATCGAGATTAGACCCAGTCTCTCCCACTATGAAAGGACTAATAGGCTCTCCAGCTGCATCCACCTGACAAATATCATTCACCCTCAGAAGAGCTGCCAAGGACAGAAACCCTGGACCACAGTGTAGCCTCATTTGTTCAACTTGTCTTTCAGGTGGCCAAAAGTTCATCTGCATGATTAAAAAGTCAAGAGTTTTAAAACTGGTGCAACAGAAATTCCCCTTACAGATGAAAGCAAGTCTTGTGAAAGGAAGGTTATATTTTCAAATTTGATATGAACCATGCTATATTTATCTCTCTTGAGCCCGACTTTGAATATTTTTTCACAAGCTACTGCATCAAGAAGGGCACACTTAAATGCAGCTGATGTGTTTGAGTGAGATAAGGTTTGCAGGATTTTCAATCTTTTTAATCTCATCAGGTGTTTCCTCTATTTAGGATTTGAAATTTCTTATGCCATGGCCAATTTAGCCCACAAGGCATCATTCCCAAAGCATTCCCAATAGAATGATAAAGACCGTTCTTCCTCTGTACACACAGATTACAATCTTTCCAAGGTACACCATTATCCATCTGAATCCAAGGAAAAACTGTCATATAAAGTAGCACTCCATTCATTGAACCAGTTAAGAGAGAGCCCTGTACCAAAGGGTCATTGTGGGTCCGGCCTTGCTCTGGTGCTGTATGATAAGGACCAGAGTAAATTAAATCTCCTGTGACTCAGCTGCAGTCAGAGGAAAATTTATTGCCAAGCTGCTGCTACAGCATATGGGTTTGTCTCTCCCTGAGTACACAGATGTGCAGTTAAGTATGCAGAGAGTCCCATTGAGGGGAATGAGCCTGGTATTTTGCAATGGGCTGTTGTGGCTGTTTCAGGGGCACCTGAAGCCTCCAGAAGGAAAAGGAATTAGCTGGGTACAGTGGAAATTTCTGCAAATGGGTCAAAGAGTAGTGCTGTTAAAAGCCAGAAAGCAGGTGCACACAATGTCCTTTTTGAGTGGATGAACGGTGTCAATAGGCAGTCAAACCAGAGCAGCTCCACTGCTCATTAATTCTGTCTCTCGTTCCACCATTTCCTGTTCATTAACTCCCTCCTGCATTTCCCCTCTCTGCCGGAGCACATTACTCAGACTCAATCATTGTCTCCAAAAGGGAAGGGTGTTAAAAGAAAAGGCCAGAGCAAGACCCTGCATTCCCCACCTCTCCCAAACTAGCTTTTCTGCTAGAAAGAAACCAAACAAGCATTTTACACTTCCTTGGAAAGATAAATGTAATTCAGGCTTAAGGAAGGTATGTGCCCTCCAGCCAGGATTTACCTTTGTGCTACTTACTCTGTCAAGAAAACTTGTTTTGTTCCGAAAGGACTGTCTTACCCACCTCTAAATCTCACCCATGCTCTAAATCCTTCAGGAAGAAGTAAACACGAGTCTGGCTTTGTTTTAACTGGCTTTTGTAAGGAGGGCAATTTGTTTCTTCTCGCTTTTTTGTAAGTTTTGATATATTTTAAGTGGGACTACTATGCTTGTCTGAGTGTAGTGGCAGCTTGATGAACTCTATGGACCCACACACAGATAAATCGTGTATTTGTTCTCTGAGAATGGCAGCAAATGCCTCCTGCTGATGGGTATCCTTTGGCTTACCATGGTCCTTGTTTCTCAGTGCTGGACCAGAGAAGTGTCACCTCTGGTCCCAGGCCCTGTCCAGTATGGACAGGGGGCCAGAGAACCTTCTCCAACACCACTCCTCAGAAGAGAGTCAGATGTAGCAAGTCTCTGCAGAGATACCAAAGCTCTGTGCAGGGGCAGAAGGGTCTGTGGGCTGGAGAGCTCACGTGCTTTGGCCACACGGCACCATGTCTTCTGGGGTGATACAGAGCTGCCAGAGAATACAGTCTGCAACATAGCTTTTTTAATCCATTCTATTGATAGGCACCAGCAGTGGCAATGTTTTGCTAATTAGTTCACTTTACTTATCCCAATCAGTGAGTGCTGGACTTTTGCTACTGAGTGCCGCTGCGAGGGCTGGAACTGTGGAACCACAGTCAGACTCCCAGTTCAAGCCAGCTCTGGTGTGTCCCTGAGGGATGCAAGTGTGAGGCCAGGCTGATGAACCACACAGCCCAGAGTTTTTCTGCCCACATGTTCTTAGGCTGACGTGCCAGGCTTGGACCTTTCACACAGAAACGTTGCCCATGGTTTGGAATGGTTTGATACAGTTCTGCCACAAGGCACTGATTCAAAATAAGCTCTCCATTAACAGCTCCTGTGACGTGTGCGTGTAGCTGTAAACACCTTGGTGTAGGTGCATGACCCTTCCATGTGAGCTTTGCAGGAATGCCCTCAAAGCCAGGCAGAAGTGATACAAGCAGCAAAGAGAAAAGGGATGCTTTTCACACATTCAAGCAGTTTCTTAGGAAAAGCAGTGTTCCCAAATCTTTCTTGGCGGTTCACTTTCAGCTTTATTCCAGGTGGCTCCTGCCTGCCCAGTCCCGCACAGTTGAGTAGCCGTGGGGTAAGAA
This sequence comes from Monarcha castaneiventris obscurior, assembly GCA_026261815.1. Taxonomy (NCBI): domain Eukaryota; kingdom Metazoa; phylum Chordata; class Aves; order Passeriformes; family Monarchidae; genus Monarcha; species Monarcha castaneiventris. The sequence goes on along the minus strand of JAMPIT010000230.1, from coordinate 49,869,195 downwards.
CTGTGGAGAGGAACACCCCCAGCATTTTCATTCAGTGCTCACTTTCAAAACGTACGGGGAGGGAGGGGGGTGAAGAACAAAATCAAAAAAGCCGACACGCATTATTTAGGACAAACGGACTTGATTATGGATCCTGAAGGTGCTGTAAAACTGACGGATTACAGGTTCAGCATTTCTGGGATTTGAGCTGTCTGGCTTCCACTGTGCTTTCATTGTATCATGAATGCACATGCCCCCTCCTTTCCTTGCTTTTTGCTGGAAGCCTTGCACTGGAGCACAAGTGAAGTGAAGCAGGCCCTAACTAGACCCAACAGCTGCCTTTTGTTGCTGCTGTGGAAACAGCTGTAAGGGGTAATATAATCGCTCTTCTGTGGCCGCTCAGCTGCATATCATAAGCACCTTTCTCAGATTCAGGGGACCCGGAGGCAGCTCCTGTGGTGATGTAAATACTAATTGGACCCACAGTAGGCTATTTTGTGCCCCATTTGACATGCTAAGCACTTGTTGTTCTGTCCCATGAGCATAAAGTTGACTGAACAGATATTCTTTGCCACCTTTATTACAATCAGACTCATGTTTCATTCATGTGCAGGAGAGGTCTTTGCACTGGGTCTTGTAAAGTGGAAGGAATGGTTTCTACACTTTTTGATATGTTTCTCATCTTCTGTGCAATAAAACTTTTGTGTGTTATCAGTCAGTTCAGACTTGGAGTGCTCACATTTGGGGTGCTGGATTTTTTTTTCCTTTCCTTTTTTACAAATAAGCAAGTTCTGAATGGGTGTTGGGGGTTGTTTTTACAAAAATCAAACTCACCTGGACTCACACCAGTTTTGTGTTTTTCTGTCTGAGATGATTCATTTAAAAGCAGGTTTGATGGAAAAATATAGAATAAGTCATAGGACAAATCATAGGAAGAAAAATTTAAGAGTTTATCATTGCAAGTCCCAGATTATAATGGGCAGGACACTATGTGAGTGTACTTGTAGTGGGGCTGGGGGTTGTTGTTCTTAGAAACAAACACCAGAGTGTGTAAATACTGAAAACAGCTGAGCAGCAGAATTAAGAAAGTGCTCTGGGAACAGTGTGCCTGAGCTCTAGATGCTGATTTTAATGTGTCCTTGGTCACAACAGTTAGCTTATTTGAACTTCAGTTTTCCCCTATCAAGTCAACTCACTACCCTTTTAAAGTACTTTAAAGCCCCACCTCAGACAGAGTTGTAGCTAGTCAGAAACTGG